>CM060975.1:171997325-173255658 GCA_030765065.1 Deroplatys truncata | reverse complement strand
TGGATTATGATTGCTCCAATAGCGGCAATTTTGTTTGTTAACACAACCATCCATCCGTCGCTAAAGATGATTTTTCGGCAAAAATCCGGGTCAGCTTCCAATTGCTCCATAGCCCAGTCAGCGAATACACGGCGCAACCTGTGGTCGTTGGGCTTTGGTAGTTCTTGAGTTAACACCATTTTGTAAGCGTGAAACTTCAAGTCCAGATGCAGAATTCGCCAAGTTGTGGTCGGCAAAAGCCCCAATTCTTGCGCTCGACGAGCAATTGATTTGTATCCGTTCTCGCGTACACTCTCACGTCGATTACGTACAGGCGTTCTTTGATCGCTGACAGAACCACTTCTTTCAAAATTTATCGACCAAACGCCGAATCGTTCTCTCGCAGGGACGATTATGCACACCGTAAACTTCACGCAATATACGGAAGGTTTGGCGAACAGATGATCCAATTTGATAATAAATGTTCACAATTCCTACGCCTTACTGAATGCTGTAACGCTCCATTGCTATTTGTCAATAACACCTGTAACCACATGAAAAATAATCTGATGTGTTACACTCACATGACTTTCTCTACTCTTGTACAAACTATTTTTACAAACGCTTATTCTCCATATGCTTCATGTTAATGGAGATATCGAGATGTCAATCTTATTGATAATTTTCTTGTAGATGCAAGGGGAATATGGTACGTTATAAGCGATAGTCAAATATTTTAACGCTGGTTGCTATGTGGCGCATTCAATTCTCTTTGTATGTCCAGGACATAAAAAAAATCTGATGTGTTACAATCACATGACTTTCTCTACTGTTGTACAAACTATTTTTACAAACGCTTATTCTCCATATGCTTCATGTTAATCGAGATATCGAGAAGTCAATCTTATTGCTAATTTTCTTGTAGATGCAAGGGGAATATGGTAGGTTTTAAGCGATAGTCAAATATTTTAAACGCTGGTTGCCATGTGGCGCATTCCATTCTCTTTGCATGTCCAGGACATAAAAAAATGAATAACGAATTTGAGAAAAAGTATAAGTATTGGAAAATTTAAGGGAATAACAAACAATATCTCGAAAACGGTTCACTCTACAAAAACAATGTATATGACATAAATTGTGTATTTTAACGCGATCTACATTTTTTGTGTACTAAAATTTTGTCTATCTCTTATGGTTTACCAGTTATGCAAAAGTCGTTCACAATGAAGAATACTTTTGGAGACATTCCCAGGAAATTCAAGATATACATTTTATTTGCCATCAAAATATCTTAAACATATGATATTTTAATCAAAATCGTTAGAGCCATTTTTGAGAAAATTAAAATTTTCGAAAAATGTTCCATGTAAAGGGTAATCTGGGGTTGGGGGATTTTCTTGAAAACCTTCGTGTCGCATCCTTGGAAGATACTGAACCTAAATACCAAGTTTGGTGTTTATCCGACTGTTCGTTTCTGAGTTATGCTGTTCACAGACACACAGACACACAGACAGACACACAGACACACAGACAGACACACAGACACACAGACAGACACACACACGGACATGTTTCCAAAAATGCTTTTTTTGGATTCAGTGAGTCTCAAAACATGTATTTCCGGTGAAATCTCGGTATCGAAATTTTGGGTGGAATACAATACTTCCCCTACTTACTATACGTAGTAGAGAAAGTAAAAATGAATAACGAATTTGAGAAAAAGTATAAGTATTGGAAAATTTAAGGAAATAACAAGCAATATCTCGCAAACGGTTCACTCAACAAAAGAAATGTATATGACATAAATTGTGTATTTTAACGCGATCTACATTTTTCGTGTAGTAAAATTTTGTCTATCTCTTATGGTTTACCAGTTATGAAAAAGTCGTTCATAATGAAGAATACTTTTGGAGACATTCCCAGAAAATTCGAGATATACATTTTATTTGTCATGAAAATATCTTAAACATATGATATTTTAATCAAAATCGTTAGAGCCGTTTTTGAGAAAAATAAAATTTTCGAAAAATGTTCCATGTAAAGGGTAGTCTGGGGTGGGGGGATTTTCTTGAAAACCTTCGTGTCGCATCTCTGAAATATACTGAATCTAAATACCAAGTTTGGTGTTTATCCGACTCTTCGTTTTTGAGCTATGCTGTTCACAGACACACACAGACAGACACATACACGGACATGTTTCCAAAAATGCTTTTTTTTGGATTCAGTGAGTCTCAAAACATGTATTTCCGGTGAAATCTCGGTATCGAAATTTTGGGTGGAATACAATACTTCCCCTACTTACTATACGTAGTAGAGAAAGTAAAAATTACTGCTGTAACTCAATAACAACGGCAGTTATCACATGTTAAAGTAGGACACTCTTATTGAAAGACCCTTTACTTAAAATACATCTTGTTAAGTTTGTGCATGAATCGTTACTTACCGAGGAAACAAATCAGTTTCACTTGCAAAAACTAACAATAGTTGTAACCTTTTTCTTAAAAAAACAAATCTGGTTAAATTCATCAAAGACTGAGTTAGTTTGGCGATTGGAATATTAAATAATTACTAAAGAACTAGTAAGAAACCTCTTTGAGTAAACCGTAAATGTGTTCTCCCATAGCACAACCTTTCAATAGCTAAATTGTAAGTTCATACGCTTATTAATCAGACATAAAACCATAAACCTCGAATAGTGCTAGTATAGTCATACTCATAAAACTGCATATTTCAAAGCCAACATCAACGTAGTGAACGGACGATTGATGAGGGAGCTGAGAGCTAAGACTTGTCGATAAAATAAAAAAATAAAGAATAAACGCCTAAAAAGCTCATCCAAACCGGAATTCGAGTTACTGTCCTCCACGTAAAGCGTGAATGCGCTACACAGCAATACAAGCTTCTTGACTTCAAGCTCTCAAAGCTCAGGTGTAATGTTGGAGAACTGCATATGGGCCGTCCCGGATTGAAACCCCGAGATAGTCAACCAACCCACACAGCATTTATGGGTGGTTTACCCTGAAATGAGGAGTACTGGGATAGATTCTTATGCACCTTAATGCACATGTCCCTCATTTCCTTCCATTTCATTTTCTTTTATATTTCAGGATTGAAATGCCAGGCGCGGTGAACGGTGGTGGGCGATTTATGCCGTGGACTTGCTTTGAGGACAGAACTTTTCCCACTTTGGCATCGACACCTCCCACTTGTAAGTGCCTACCTTATGGATAGTGGTGGTATCTGATGTACGTTCTGCCTGAATACAGAATCTGTAAGCGTTACGGATTGCGCAGCGCTGTGCCTGCCGCCATCAAATCTACTGCTTGGCTTCCTTCATTCCCTCCAGAGATTAAATGGAAGCAATAGGCCAATGCTGAAATCCTTCTCCGTCAGTTCCATATAACCTAAGTGAAACTCTCAAAAAGCGAGCTATTTGATAAGGGTTTCTCCGCTAGATGGCAGACATTTCAAGTTACAGCTATTCCATAACTAAGTACTATTTCAATTCAACATTTAAAAAATCATGAATTACAAATAATTATCTTAAACTTTACTGCTTGCTGTAAGTGTATTCCAACTCAATGTCTGTTTCCTTTGTTCTGCTAAATTTCGAAGTCTTTAGTCACTCGTGCTGTGTACATGTTGCTACAGCAGATGAATATTTAAAATCGTGATGTTAAGTCATTTGTATTCAATATCACCCTAATTGTCTCATAACCTGTAAACTTCTGAGTTATTCATAACAACGAATGTCTATTGGATTCCTTACTGTTTACAAGTTATATAAAATTCATTTCGAAAGAAGAGGACTTCAGAGGCTATTCCCAGAAAATGCAAGATTAACATTTTATTTAGCAAGGAAATATCTTAAACCATTGGAAGTTTAATCCAAATCGATTGAGTCATTTTTGAGAAAATATAAAATAATGAAAAGTTTTCCATGTAAAGGTTAGTTTGGGTGAGGGGATTTTCTTTAATTTCTTCGTGCCACATCCATGGAACTTTCTCAACTTAATACCAAGCTTGGTAATTAACCGACTTTCCCTTTTTAGTTATGCTCTTCACACCACAACAAAAGGTTTTCCTTAAACCTGCTTTATTTTGGATCAGGAAGACTGAAAAATTTGTATTTCCGATGAAATCTGGGTACAGAATTTTTGCATGGAATGCAATTCTTCCTATACTTACCACAAGGATGCAACGCAAAGTTTTTGAAGAAAATCTCCCCCAAACTACCCTTTACGCGGGCATTATTTGGTTACTTTTTTTCTCAAGAATAGCTCTAACAATTGTGATTAAAATACCGTATGTTTACGATATTTATATGAACAAACATGAGATGTATGCATTGAATTTTATCCGAATAGGCTGTAAAATGCTCTTCCTTAATGACTTTTGTATAGTTGGGAAATCGTAAGAGATAGAGAAAATTGTATTACACAAAGAATGCAGATCTCGTTAAAGCACACAATTTATGCAAATAAGATTCTTTATATCTACAATACACACATTGCTGATGGTTTCAATTTTGAAATACTTATACTTCTGCAAGTGGTAAGTCGCTGTAAGTATTTTGCTTCCACCCTTCCTCTTTCTTTCTTGTGGTCATGCAAAGAGAGTGGAACAGGTCCCCGCTTTTAAATCACTTTACTATCTTTTAAGCCTACAGTATTCCCTTTGTACCTACAACAAAATTTGCAATAAAACCATTTATGAAGCTCGTAGAAGTACAGTATTTGTAAGAATAGTTTGTAGAGGTTTTCTTTCTCTATCTTTCTTTCTTTCTTCCCTTTTTTTGTTTGTTTTGTTTGTTTGTTTTTACTTTCTCACTACGTACATAGAGAGTAGGGAAGGTATTGCATTCCGCCTAAAAATTCGATACCGAGATTTCAATGGAAATACGCCTCCCTGTAAACCCTCCCCCCCCAAAAAAAAGCATTTTCGGAAAAATGTTCACGTATGTGCATCCGTGTATTCGGATAAATACCAAGCTTGGCATTTGAGTTCACCATCTTTCAAGCATCCACACGAAGATCTTAAGAAAATCCCCTCACCCCAAATACACTATACATGGAATAGTTTTCGAAAATTTTGATTTTCTAAAAAATGGCTGAAACGATTTTGATTAAAATAGAATATGTGAAAGATATTTAGATTCCAAGTAAAATGTGTATCTTGAATTTCCTAGGAAAAGCCTCTGAAGTCCTCTTCATTCGAAAAGAGTTTTATATAAACATGTATAACTGGTAAACGTTAAGCGATTAACGAAAACGTACCATACAAAAAATGTAGTTCTCTTTAAAACACAAATTTACTTAAAATATATTTTTGTAACATAAGCCGTTTCTAAGATATCCTCTATTAAAGTTTCGATTTCTTCAATACTTGTCATTCATTTAAAGTCACATCGATTTTCAGTTGTTTCTCGCGATTGTATGGAAACAGTATGGAGTTTTAAGCCAGCATATAACGTTCAGTTCTTAAAATTTTGACTATCGCTGCTCTCTTTGGATCAATAACGAAATGTGTATAGTAACTATTTTGGATTAAAATGTAGTATATAGAAAAACAACATTTAGTAAGAATTGTTTGTATACCCACTAATAAAGATAGAGGGTAGAGAACGTCATGTGAATGTATCACATCATAAGTTTTTCCTTGGTCATTCAAGTAATGCGGAATTCCAAAACCATCACATAGCGATTCGCTTTTTAAAAATCTGAATATCATTTTAATCTACTGTAGGCATCCTTATAGTTGCAAGAAATGTGTAATGAATGTTTATACTTATTAACAAGAAGCAGGCTTAAGTATTAAGATTCTGTAAGAATTGTTTGTAGGAGAGTGGGCAGAATCATGTGAATGCAACACTTCAAATTTTTGAGAATGAGTGTTTTGTGGTTTTCAAGGATAAGAGATGCTATTATTCTAGTTTACGATATTATCTGCCGGGTTCGTAGAACAATGAAACGCGATAACACTTAACAGAAGCCGTTAGATGTGATTGTAGTAGTTGCATTCCTTGTAGAACGGAACGAGAAGATAACATGGACCATTGAAAACCCCAGAAACGCTCTGCTTCACAATAAATGCACGTTCTATTGCAACGCGCGGGTGAGAGAATCAATGAATGACTGATGCGTTTGTGGGAAACATTTCCATGTAACTAAATGTGTAGCATGTAAACACAACAGCGATGTTACCGAACAAGTCCATCATTTTGCGGTCGCAAATAAATGTCTCCTCTAAAATAGCAATATGCTGCACGGCGAACACTGAATCAAGAGATTTTGGAATTGCAGTAACATGATAGATTACACTTTGAAAGTGAAATCTAAGGGAAAAAATTGTTTACCTTTCAATAAGTTTTAAATAATTGATTAAGGGTGTCATGCGTCGAGGCATTATAAACCGTCATTAACGCAATACAACTTCTTTTTTTTCTTCCAATGGAAAAACATTACCAGAAATTGACTTGGCCATAGCCATTCAAATATTAGTTTTTCTTCAGGCTTAATTCCCTTTTAAGTGCACTTACATTACCATTATAGTAATTAATTGCAACAAGTGGATAATTTCTACTTTCTCTACTACGTATAGTAAGTAGGGGAAGTATTGTATTCCACCCAAAAATTCGATACCGAGATTTCACCGGAAATACATGTTTTGAGACCCCCTGAATCTCAAAAAAGCATTTTTGGAAACATGTCCGTGTGTGTGTCTGTCTGTGTGTGTGTGTGTGTGTGTGTCTGTGAACAGCGTAACTCAGAAACGAACATTCGGATAAACACCAAACTTGGTATTTGGGTTCAGTATCTTCCAGAGATGCGACACGAAGGTTTTCAAGAAAATCCCCCCACCCCAGATTACCCTTGACATGCAACATTTTTCGAAAATTTTAATTTTCCCAAAAATGGCTCTAACGATTTTGATTAAAATATCATATGTTTAAGATATTCTCATGACAAATGAAATGTATATCCCGAATTTTCTGGGAATGAGGGAGAGACCTGAAGGGCGACCAGATCCGGATGACGACAGGTGCAAGCACAGACGGTGAGCCCTAGTGTTTCCTGATTGAACGTATCCGACGCTACCGGTCCTGCCCAGAAGACACCTTCTTCATTGTGAACGACTTTTGCATAACTGGTAAACCATAAGAGATAGACAAAAATTTTACTACACAAAAAATGTAGATCGTGTTAAAATACACAATTTATGTCATATACATCTTTTTTGTTGAGTGAACCATTTTCGAGATATTGCTTGTTATTTCCTTAAATTTTCCAATACTTATACTTTTTCTCAAATTCGTTATTTTTGTCCTCATAATGCCAAGAGAATGGAATACTCAACATAGCAACCACCTCTTAAAACATTTGACTATCGCTTAAAGCCTACCAATTCTCCTTGCTTCTACAATAAAATTAGTAATAAGATTAACATCTCTATATCTTGATTAACATGAAGCATATGGAGAATAAGCGTTTATAAAAATAGTTTGTACAAGATTAGAGAAAGTCACGTGAGTGAAATACATCAGATTTTTATGATTATGGTAGGAGTGAATGCCAGGAGTGTCATACTAAGATATCCACGAATTGGACACACCGGTTTATGCAATCTGACCATTGTAAATTGTAGGAAATAAATAATGAAATATTCGGTATCCTTAGCTATGGATTGTCTTCATATAAATAAAACGTTACCTTGTCTTCCTACATTTCGTTTGTTATAGAACTGACAAGCCAGCCACTTGCATGCATTCCCTACCTGGGAGAGAATTAGGAAGGTGTTACGGACTGTAATGCAGTCTATTATCACTACAGCATGGTAACTAACTACGAATTCAGATCTTAATTATGCTATATGTAATAATGCTCAGAGGTTTTTGCATCTTTGTTGCTCAGAAAAAAGAATATCGCAAAATGGTTTCATCTTCTCTCTATAAGGAACAGAAACTTGGAATACCGGTATTATGTCATTGGTATTATTGGCATGCGTGCAATAATGAGCCCATATGCACGATATTGAATACAGTAACTACCCGTTTATAAAGGAGTTGCATAAAATGAAATTAAAGTACCTTTCCTCTTTTGTGCATCTACCAAAACCAGATAGGCACGTTAATTTTTTCAGCGAAGAGGGTGGATGATAACAACAACATTCTATCGCGATTGCATGCTAAGGCATTCATTGAAATATAACCGGTTACTCCAACTTCTGTCAACACCCTGCATTTACGCAGGCTGCCAATATCCTCTGCATCGGCTGTTAATGCAAACGAAAGCAAGTATACTGAGGGCAGATATGCTTATCACTATCTTTATTTTAGAAAGTAAAAGCCCGAAATTCGCCGTCCTATTAAGAAAAAGGTATATTGTTGAAAGAAAACACTATGATCAAAATATGCCGGTTGTTATTTTCATTGCCGTCACTATTCAAACTCCCATGTGTGGCACAGGAATCTGAGGTGATACAGTAAATGGCTTAAAAGTTTTTGAGAGTGAAAAGAAGTGGGCAAATTATTATTATTATTATTATTATTATTATTATTATTATTATTATTATTATATCCTAACCTTAAGGGATATAAATGTATGAAAGCAAGAGAAAAAGATGATTACCAAGTGCAGTTTCTCCCGCACGCAAGGCGAGATAAGAGGCCGGTAATGAAACGTCTAGGTAAAGTGGAAGAGATTGCCGATGGCTCTCGCCATTGTGTGATTGTCGAATCTGTTGAATTACTTGAGGAAAGGGTGAAGAGGAAGCAGACTGCAACATCAATTTGGAAGCGGAGCCGAGCCCAAGTGTTGACCTGGGGAAATCTAATTTGGCGATGCTGACCCGCTAGGGAGAAGAAACTCGAGCCTGGATCGATTGCCGAGACACGATCATCGATATGAACGTCCACGTAAAGGTATTTGGCCTCACTGGGAGGCAAGAGGATTAAATTGCAAATCAGGCTTTGTCATTTGGCTACTATTAGACAGTTTTCCAGTTTTACATATAAAAACGAACATCACTGTTAAAGCTGGGACTGCTGTGACTTCCTGAAATTAAACATGTTGGAAAGCGAAATATTCACGGGCGGAACTGGAAGCACGGATATTCGTTTCTGCGTGCCAATGCTCTTACAGTTTGAGCTACCAGGTAGGAAATTATTACCCATAAATCTTCTTGTATCATTCAAGTATTCCGTTAAACCTTTAAGTTTACCTCAAACATTAGAAATATCATATCTCCAAAGTGACTTGCAATGTCGCAAATGATTTAAATTTCCGTTTTTTGTGGTTCTTGTCTGTGGCATTGAATTTTTCAAGCTTGATTCAGTTTTACAACTTACTTGCTACATACGGCTAGTGTACAAAAATAATTATAAAATCTCAAAACATATTAACATAGTGTAAGTTATTAATAAGACGAAAAACAAGCAAGCCACCATGATATCATGTCTTCAACAGAAAACAGAAAATCGAGTTCAAATTACAAATTTCATTTCGCAGGAACTAAAAGTGTACTACTTTATGCTGCAGAGCATGATTGGAAAAAATGAGAAAGACTGAATATACGAAACCAACAAAACTTACGTTATGATTTTTTGCTTGATTCGCAGTCATTCAGTAATCTTAAACTTACCCACACTGATTGAAATTATACCTACTGCAATTTACAGAAAGAGAAAGACATATAGTAACTTAAGAAAATGGCGGATAGCTGCAGTATTAACATTTTGCCATAAATTTCCCTCAGTGAATCAAGTATTCCAAGACAAGCTTCTCAAGTGAAAGGATTATCCTAGCTATATCCCCCAAATATAGCTAGGAGTAGGCGTTGAAGGGGGGTTTATGTCAAACTTAAAAGTCTCATTCATCAAATATTTCCTAATAGACGTTCTTGCAATCACCAAGTACATGCTCAACCTTGTGCATGTTCAACCTCTGACTCCCTGACGAAATAGACAATCAGACCACTACGATATCCGCCAAATCCAAACTGCCATCACTGGCCCTTCACAACAACCCCGCAAGTCAGTAAGTAGCTTCTCTATCCACCAGAAGGCAAGTGAGTCAGTTTAATTCACGGAAGATAGCTGTTGCAAGCTGGCATAAAAGATGCTAGGCGCATGGAAACGAAATAGCACAGGCTGAATCAGATTTTAAAAATTCATGGCAAACACTGTGAAAGATCAACCAAGGGATATAGGTTACTACTTATTAGCTTAGTATTTATATTTATTATTAACAAGCTGTTTTGAGGTACCTGTGCTCATCTGTAACTTGTAACACTGAATATAATGAGTTAATGTCACCATAAATAGCACGAGAAAGAAAAATTTGACAATAATCAAAGAAAACAAGTTTAGAACAACTACATGCTTACCCTTTGTCCGAAACTTTACTACGGACTATTTAAAAATACTGCAAAGAGATTCTGCTTGTCGATCAGAGATAAAAAGCAAATAACAAACAAAAAGAAGGGGGACTAATATAACTTTTATAATCGGTGATGGATAAATTTAATTAATTTTCCAGTCATTAATGGCTCCCATTTGCTGGTTTCCAACACACATTTTACATAATAGCATCAGATGGTGTACCTATGCGTGGAATGCTGTTTGCAGTATGATCATTCTGTAACCGTCACTACCAGTAACTCCGTCTTTTTCTGTTGTTTGGGATGAATTTTGAGATTAATTGCAAATGGCTTTTATCGCTACCTACTGTAGTCATTCTTTTCGTCTGCTCCAAAAGAAAAAATACAGCTGAGAGGCTCTTACTCTAAAAATAACACTTTTTATTCTCTTTACCACGTACATAGTAGCTAGAGTGCATCAGTCCTCGCGCCTTTATGCTTCGAAGACTGCGCCGTTGGTGGCATTCCTGGGTTCAATGCCCGCTCGGGTTGGAGTCGAAAGCGGTGTAGTGGTAGTACAGGAGAAGTAATGGTAAAATTCACTGTACCTGCTTTATGTCTCGTCCGACGTGGCTTCATCTTGTTGCCCTGGCTGGTTGGTTTAACTGTACGGTAATTCTTGCTGTTGCCCTTGCTAGTTGGTCTCAGCGAAGATGTAAGCATGGACTTTGCCTCTCAGGATTGCTAATAAGCTCGTCGATCTCGATAGTGGTACAAAAGAGCTCAGAGGTGAATTCACTATTTATCGTAACGTTTGATTTATTGCTATTTATTCACTCTAAAAACACTAAATAATGTTCCTGTTCACTTACCACTTTATCTAGAGCGCGGAAATCATCGTTACATTGTTAATTAATATGTGATTAGTCACATTTACACTTCCACACAAAAGAACACCATTTGCGCGCCAACTTTGTCTTACGGAGTAGCGTAGATTCCTCGTCTGTATCTATAAGTCAACTCCTGGATTTTGGGGTAAATACCGACTATTTATGGAATACGATCCCCCAATTGAAATTTTAGGATCTGATTTCTCAATGGAGGAATTTTCGCAGTTCTCTTAGCGTGTCTAAATATTCTTTCATTTATATATATTCTTATTGGCTGTTTCTATATATCACGTGACTTTTTCCCGGGCTTCCCTCGGTAATTTTCCGTTCTGTTTTACTTTTCCCTCACTTCATACCTCCGGAGCGGAGACAAATAAGGTCATAAAACCTTATCCTTCGATTATAACACAAAAGATCCCGGTTTTCCCTGCACATGGGAACGGCATGTTTGCTACAAACGGCCGAGTTTAAGACATTCTAAACCTAGTGAAACAGGAAATATATACAAATATTACACTATACAAAAATGACTATTTATATGGTGTTCACATTAAATACACACATCATTCATATATCAAATTAATCACTATATAAATTAACAAATTTTAAAATTAATCCGGGCAGATTCTGTCTCAAGAGACAGTACCTGTTGCATTCCACCCAAAAATTCGATACTAAAATTTCACCGAAAATACAGTTTTGTGTCCCCTAAATCCAAAATAGCGTTCATAGATAAACGTGGTGTGTGTGTATTTCTGTAAACACCATAACTCAAAAACAAAACGGACAAACACCAAAATTTGGTATTAAAATACAGTATCGTCCAAAGATACCACATGAAGATTTTCAAGAAAGTCCCTTTCCTTAAACTACCCTTTACATGGTACATTTTAAAACTTTTTTGATTAAAACACCATATATTAAATATATTTATATAACAAATAAAATGTATAACTTGAATTTTCTGAGAATAGTCTGTGAAATTCTGTTCATCCAGTAGGAATTTTGTATAATCTTGTATAACTGGTAAACATTAAGCGAAAGGCACATAATTTATTTTAAATAACTCTTTCGTGACATAAGCTATTTCCGAGACATCCGTTATTAACGGTTCTATTTTTTTTAGTTTATTTATTGTCGATTAACTAAAAAAGGTTATATTGCGACATACATTATGGAACAATACAACAGTTTGAGTATAATGCAACAATGCCATTACAGTGGAGTATATTAATAATTATATGATTAACATAATTATAATTAACAGTATATAATTCCATAATACAACATACAATATTTTACACAATAAATACTAAGCAGTTGTACAGTCACAGGAGGTTATACAATGATGTGGAGTGAAGAAATTTAAAGAAAGCTTGGATAGTTTTCGAGTAATAGAATACCATTAGGAGATGAGCTGTTATATTGTACTGTTTTCTTTTTACCTCGTAAAACGATCGTTGAGATTAAGGTGTGATGAGAGTGTTGATATTCAGGCGACGGTTCCTTCCATGAGTCTTGTGTGTACAATGCGAAGTGTTTTTATTTTTATTTGATCACGGCGTTTTAAACTTATTGATATAGCGGGAGAGGCAAACTTAGTATAACTGGCGCAAAACTTCTGGAATCGTGACCTTGATTGCCACCCCAGCTGCCGAGCCTAGGAATGGTTTATGTTTAGCTTAATCAACGAAAGTGATATAATACCTTTGCTTACTCACAGTGCGTAACACATACAGTCTGCATAGAAAGTGTCCGCATATTGTAATTTCAAAGAGAGCAGTACTTAAATAGTGCTTAATTTATATTTGTGATATTTATAACCATGGCTCCTACGTTTTAAAAGTTAAATGGTAAAGTATTACGTATTCAAAGCAGGGAAATAATTGCAAATGTCCTCGACTTCATGAAGCAAGAAGCAGAGATGAAGGAAGAAAATATATGTTTACCCGAGTTCCACAAAAGATTTAAGAGAGTGAAAGAAAGAGTAGCCAAAGCAATTGGTGTTTCACTGAGTTCCGTTTCTCAAAGATAAGAAAAACCATATGGATGAAAGAGTACCATTTGACACACCTGTGAAGAAACATAAGGTCCCTAAACGTATTACAGAAATAGACGATGTCGACAAATGCGTCATTCGGCGCACGATTCACAATTTCTATGTGGAAGAAAAAAATGTGCCAACAATAAGCAGATTGCTCATCATCTGAAAGATGTCATAAATGTTCAAGGTGGTGCTACAAGACTCAAATCCCGGCTATGGCACTGAATTTTGCAGTCTGATTCTAACTTTCCAAATGACTATAATTTTATATGTACTTATATCAGCATAAATTTTCAAGATGCTGCTACAAATCTCAGAATAATTATGAAATATTTAGGGTTTAAGTGGAAGAAAACGTAACCAAATAAGAGAGTTCTAATAGAAAAGCACGACATATGATCTCAGCTGGAAGAGTACCTTACTCAGAGGTACAAATTAGAGGGTCAAACTATGGTGTAGGAAGATGAGTCGTACATACACAGCAGTCATACAACATCTGAAAGTTGAAGTGACGATAGCGAATTAGGTTTTCAGGCACCTGTTGCCAAAGGGCAAATGTTCATGCTGTTCGTTCCAAATGCCCTTCTTTTACAAGTCGGAACAAAAAACAGGAGATTTTCATCAAGAAATGAATACAGAAAATTACATGAAGTGAATCAACACCGTGTTGATACCTAATATGCCTGCTGGGTCTATTCTGGTTATCGACAATACTTCACAATGTGGCAACACTCAAATTGACAAACAACCTACCTCAAATTCCTTGAAAGAAGAAATAAAAATCTGGTTGCTTAGGCATAATATAGCTTTTGATGAAAGCATGAGTAAAACAAATATAACTTAGTTAAAGCCAACAAATCCCTTCAGAAGTCGTAACTCATAATACTTGGCCAGATATTAATACAACATCGCCATAATGTACTTAGACTGCCACCGTATCACCAAGATCTAAACCCAATCGAATTAATCTGGGCTGATGTCAAAAACTGGGTGGCCTGCAGAAATATCACTTTTAAACTAAAAGATGTGGAGCAGTTATGTCGCCAGTAATTTGCAGAAATTGGAAGACCAGAATGGGAAAATGTATATCGACATGTTGAATAAATTGAGAATCATTATTTCAAAAAATACGGAATTGCAGAAAATCAATTAGAAAAAATTCTCATCCGGGATAATGGTGCAGAATATAGCGACAGCACTGATGGCGGCAATGATGTGAGTGATTCCGCAGAAGAGGAAGGGCTGTCAGGTGTGGAAGAACTGGAGGCAGGTGGTTGACAGTGTTTTTATATTAAGGGCATTTTACAGCGGTGGATTTAAATATACTGTATATAACTATAAGTTTATCGTGTAGTGCAGTGCATAACCGGTGTGCGGATATTTGATAATGACTGTCCCACGCAATCCTGCAGCATGCAGACGATCGGTCACCTCCTGATCTGGTATGTAACTCGCTTCATAGCTGTCATTAAGATTTTCATATGTCTAGAACTGTTGCGCCAGTTATAGATATTGCGTCATGTAATTAGTTTGGCCATTACTAAGCCATCTGTTGGTCCAATTACGTTTAATTTTATTTTTCACATGAGATATGACATCTTGGTAGGTGGTAGCTATGTTAGGTTCATTTTGGGAATGTTTGGTGGCTTTTGGTGTTTCTTCATTGCCTTTAATGCCTATATGGGAAGGTATCCATGCAATTGTGATTTATTTTCCGCTGCTATTAATATGGTGGAATAGTTGTTGTGTTTCCTGGACTATAGCGTGGTGTGAAATTACGTATTTTAAGGTATGTATTGCGCTCATACAATCTGTGAAAATTATAAAGCAGTTGCATTTATGTTCTTGCTGGATCTCTGTAAGACTTTCTTTTATGGCAAATAATTTGCGAATACCATACAGAAATCTGGTAGTCTATAGAACATTGTAAAATCAATGTGTACAATCACAGCGGTTATGTGTTCTTTGTCTGTATGAATTTATATGTGATTAGTATAGTTTGCTTTTAGTTCCTTGTAATATAACTGGTGAATTTTGTAATGGATTGAGGTTTTTGTTGTTTTCATTTTCATATTAAAAACAGGCAGATCTACTTTCCAAGGAACAACAGATGAACTGCAGTTTATAGGAGTCGTTATTGGAATATCCAGTCCTTTTTCTCTTAAATATTCAGCAATTCTAACATGAAAATGTCTATAGTAACGATGATCTTCTGTGAGTTGTAGTGTTTTAGGAAACACGTATTTATGCATTCGGGAGTCTAGATTGGCTACTACTTTTATTTCGTATGTTGACTCAGTTTTGTTCTTGTGATAGGTATAGGTGATTCTTAAATTTTTATTTGCATGCTGCTAACAGAGTCCTGCATGCTCCAAAGATTATTATTGTCAGCGACGTTGTCTGTATCGTGTCTAATAATTTCAGCGTATTCGTTGAGGCAGAATTATAAATTATCGAGGCATAATCCATCTTGGATTTTATTAAAACTGCATATGTCATGAGCAAGACTTTAAGATATGCTTCCCAGTTTTTAGCTACAATCGTTTTCAGAATATTAATTATTATGGTATAATCTATTTTTGGGTTCCTAAAATAGGGTAACCGATAGTGTTTTGTATCAAATATAACTCCGAGAAGTTTAATGGTGCTTAAATTATTAATTTTATAGTTGCCCATACAGAGCTCCAGAATGTTGTTACCTTTTCATCTATGTGTGAAGGTTATACTGTTTGTTTTGGTTTTCATTCACTCATTATCTATTTAACCTCCTCTTATGTAGGACTTACACCCCCCAGGACTTACAGGCGGGTGCCTGGGGTCAGAGGCCCGTCGAGGAGCAGACACTCATGGATCAGCAGAATATCCAGGATGGGGGATCAGCCCGATGCCTGGTATGGGATGAAGGAAGTAGATGAAACGAAATGATGGTGAAATGGATGAAAGGAAAGGTGATGATGGAGCAGTTGGTGGAATGAATGGCGGGGGAAACCGGAGAACCCGGGAAAACCCCCCCAGACGCCGCTTTGTCCACCACAAATCCCACATGCGGGTCCCTGGGATTGAACCCGGACCGCCACGGCCGCGGTGCCGCCTGTTTTGATTTTATAAAAATTAAACCCTGCATATTTAGTCCAATGTAAGTGAGAACTGATAGTCATTTGAAGGTTTTCTTGTGGCGTAGTGATGTATTTGCCTTTGCAGAATATCGTCAGGCCATCTGCAAAAAGGCTTGCCTTGACAGGAGCATCAATAGAGGATGTTGCGTAACTGTTTGATGTGTTCAATACTTCGTCATTCTTTTAAAGTCCTGTCGACTTTCTATTGTTTCTTGTGATTGCATTGAATTTTAAGACCAGCATATAGCATCGAGTTCTTAAACACTTTAATATCGCTATTTCCTTTGTATCTATATATGACGAAATGTGTAATGTCGCTATTTCCGCAAGGGTTTATCTCGACTAAAACGAATAGAGAAATAAACTTTGGTAAGAATAGTTTATATACCCGCTAATAAATGATAGAGGATAGAGAAGTCATGTAAATAAAACATTAGATTTTTAAGCTAATATTTCTTTGTAAACAGAGTTAGCTGAGTTTTACTCTCATGCTTTTAAAAAGCAAATAGATGATGTATAAACGGTGATACACATTCAAACATTTTGTTTAGCAGTTCAACAATCTTACATAACTAAGAAGGCTACGAAGCTACGATAGGATTATTCCTGGGGTGAGATCTGAAATGACTTGTCAACGAGCAGGAAGGAAAGTTTAAAATAAAAACAGAATATTCGGAGATAATTATTCTTTCTTAGGAGTATTTATTAACCTTTCAACAATAAAACGTAAATTTTGGGGTTCAGAATCGTAATTCTGGATGCAGTTATATCTTCCGCTAGTAATTAAATACGTGTCTACCACGCATTTAAGCTTTCTTAAAATTCAAATTTTGAAACATTTTCTAAGTGTTAACTTTTGGGACTGTAATGAATATACGAACACGTATATTTTAGGTGAATTTTTTAGGAGAGCGCGATTCCAGAGTCAAATGCAAGGTCTACGGATTGGATCCTGTTTTACCAGAAATTTATCCGGCTCTAAACAGTTCTATATAGATAACATAAAAGATAATCACTAAGTCATTCGTAACACGTAAGATAGATGCCTTTAAGAGAACTATGACTAAAATAAACTGTGCACATTAATGTCACGCTAAATAAACCCAAAATCTAACGGTGAAAATGTTCTAATTAGCCAAACATTTTTTCTGTGTCGGGTATCTGTCTCGAATTACAGATTTATGTGCCTTTTCTTTTGCCCTATAGTACGTTTGCGGTTAAATGTCAGAGCAAAGATATTGTTGGCAGCGGCGACAGTGGGGGTTGTGGTTGTGGTGAAGGCTTAAATTGCTAATGGCATATACTAGAAGATTTAAAAGGGGGCTTACAGCTTTTCTGCTTGACAATAGCTGGAAAGCGACCAATTAATTTGCTCTAGTGGTACATTGGACGGGAGAAAAAAGCAACGGCTGTGTAACATTTAGCTTTCTTTCCCTCCTTTCCTGGATCAGAGTTTTAGGTTCATATGTGCGCGCTCTACCAGCAGACAGCATTTATCTCTGTCATTTCGTCACTGCCTTGATGACGTTGTCTACGGAAAGAGGAGGTTTGAGTCGATGAAAAAGTCGTGGGAACGTGCCTGGCATTCAGCCCAGCGGTCTTTCTTTCTCTGCCATCTTGTATTCATACAACCACCCACAGCTTTACCAAAGGACGCCCTGCTCCCGGGAGAAAAAGGAAGGCACTCTTGGAAACAGTTTTGTTTGTGTGTGGTTTGTGTACATCACTCCTTGTATGATGTACTCATTTATATTAATATTAAAAACAATGTAACATAACAGGTGTCCTAGGAACTGTACAAACATGATATGAATGAAACGCTTTCTGAATTATTGAAAACTGCAGCAAATAACGATTTCATTTATGTAGGTACATGCATAATGTCTTAAAACATTAACAATCCGAAAAAGCGATATGTGATTACACTGCAGTTGATCATAGTGACACGGTGGTGTTGGCGAAAAAAAATTTAATGTCCAAATTAAATGTATATTTATCCATCAAATATTTGAGTATTTTGAGGCTGATGACAAAGGAAAGCTTAGAATCAACTGAAAATTCTGTATTTGACTCATAAAAACATAAGATGTTCGCCTATTCATAGTGCCTAATAAGAGGAACTTTGGTGACGCTAAGAAGCAAAGGATCGATATAGTAAAAAAAAGAAGAAAGAAACCCACACATTTTTCAATGGAACTTCACTGCCATATTATGTTAAGCAGTAAGTCTCAGAACTTCTGATTAAAATAATTAACAGTGTCTGAGATCCGCGCAAAACATAATGTTTATGTTAGCGCATTACGTAAGCAGGGGTTTTATAACATTCCTAAATTACAACATTACAAAACGAATTTTGTCAATTCCTGCTACATCCCCCAAAGTTGCGGGCGTGCTTCCTTCCTAATCACCTGGAGGTTTGAAGCTCGAATTTCGATTAAAATTGGTTGTTGGCTTCAGATTTTTAAATTTTACACTTGAAAGGAATCAGAGATTCCAACGAGTTTAGGATATTTTTAAAAATTTGCATTAAAAAAGAAAATAATTATAGAAAATCTGCGATATGACACAGTTGTGAGGGTTTGTAGTGATGTTCTCAACTACGTAAAGTAGCAGGGTTAGCTTGTATTTTCAACTTCACCTCCCAGATATTCCGGAAATCATCGGGTACAGGAGTGAAGCAGGTTTAGAACACGATAGCACGGAGAGAGAGCTCTTTCATCGATTGCCTAATGGAATCCCAGCTGTCTAGATCTTATCCGATGTTATCTACTGTTATTGCTTGATCTATTCAGTCAGCACTACTCTCCTAAAAGAGCTTAACTTGCTTATTTCCGGACGTCTGTTTCACTACTTCCAAACTTACAAGACAAAAACCTGATCATCAGCGGAGAATATAGGACTACTTTCTATTGGCGTAGAAAGACAAGCATCAACGAATGGTAATTAGCTTATATAAAATATGTGAACTTGTGCTAATACATAATGACCTACACATTCATGAATAACAATAGCATATTTTGGAGTACAAGTGCATCAATCTCTCATTCACTCTATTTAAAATCATGAGCCACTTTACCCAATATGCTTTATTTAAAGGCAACTCTGTTGTATTAGCTTGATATTACCTATGAATCGCTATTGTGCGATGTCGGGAAGAACAAAAATTTATCCTAAAAGAATATTCCTTCAACGTAAAGAAATGACTGCCTCATTTTTTTCGCTCGGATACTTTACAAAATGTAACATATATGCAGAGAAGTACACAAACCCAGTTAACACAGGGATACTTATTGATGATACAAGTTCATAAGTGTCTTCTTGAATGAGTGTCAAAAACACGAGTCTGTAAAAGAGTGAATATCAATAAATATTTTTCCGCAATAGCACACAACTTAGTCAAATAAACCTAATATCATAATGGAACAATTATAACATCACGATTTTATGGCTGTAAAAACCAGCCATCCTTACTACTAAACAGAGCTACATGCTTTACAGACAGATGTGTTAAAAACTCACTTTACGCACTGCTAAATGTTCTCTTGAACTACACTCCTCTAAAATAAAGCATACTTAAAGTAACATATTTAAAAAATATATCTGCGCGCGCGTGTTATGCGTGTGTGTGTGTGTGTGTGAAAATCATAACTCTAAAACGAGAAGTCGAACAAATGCCAAACTTGATATTTAAATTCAGTATATTCTAAAGATGCAACAAAATAATTTTCAAGAACATCCCAAACTACTACACCTTACATGGAAAACTTTCAACACTGAGATTTCCCTGGAAATACACGTTTTCAGGATCCCTGAATGCAAAAACAGGATCTTTAGAAAAAGATCCGCGTGTGTGTTTTCTCTGTGTGTGTGTTTAAACACAAAACTTTGTATTTAGGTTCAGAATCTTCCACGGATGCGACACGAAGATTTTTAAAAAAATCCCCACACCACAATCTGCTCTTTACGTGGAACAATGTTGATTGTTTTTGATTTTCTCAAAAATTGCTCTAATGATTTTCAGTAAAATATCATATTTTAAGAGAAATGCAAGACAAATAAAATGTAGGTATATATCTTGAATTTTCTGTGGCTATCCTGTGAAGTCCCCTTCATTCTGAATAACTCTTGTGTAATTGTGCAAAAGACAACCATAATGGATAGACAAACTCTGTAGAAAGAAGTGCTTTATGTCAAATAAAGGTTTTTATGGCATTGATTATTTTCGAGATATTCTTTTTTATTGCTTTGCATTATAAAATATTTATACCTTTTTCAAATAACGGTAGGGGTAGGGGAAGCCTCCAGAAACTGGAGCAAAGAATTGCAAGTGGACTACAGTGGTCTTTTTTGCGTCTAGCGTAACCCCTGGGAGGAAGGGGTGAGAGTACCCGAAGGGCAACATGATCCGGGTGACGATGTTCACTAGCAATGGTGGTGTCCCTAACGATTCCAGCTGATACACATCCTCGCGCTGGCTAGTGACGCATAAGCCAGGTGCCTCCTGGGGATCTAATTGGCCCGAGACAAGCCCCCAGGAAGGGGAGCCCAACAGGGAGAAATCTTTCCAAAACGCACAACCCACCGTCCTGATAAAACGAACACCGTCACCTGGTCCTTCAACAGATGAAAGGTAATGTCGGGGACAGCATTTGCTTATCGAGAAAACCCATGGTAAGAGTGGCCAACCCGATGGGGATCGAACTCGAACCTCACAAATGCGAATATCACACGTTATTAATGAGCATTTTCGCTCGATTTATTTTTTTCAAGTGGTAACTCGCTATTCGGTTTTTCTAGTGGTCATGCAGGGAAGATGGCGTTTCAGTCATCACATAGCAACCCATTTTTTAAAAATCTGACACGGTTTAACCTATTGTATCCTTACACCTACCACAAAATGTGTAAATGTGTAATGTAAGTTCCTCTCGATTAACATGAATAATTAGATGATAGAAGAACAGTAAGAAGAATTGTAGAAGAATGTTTTGTAAGAATGGTTGTAGAAGAGTGAGCAGAGAGAGCCGTCTGAATGCCATAAATCAGATTTCTTGAAAGTGCTTTCGCTATTCGATTGTTTTGTCGCGATGTAGTAGAAAGAATGCGGAATTTCAAGGCCAGCATATGGCGAAACGCTTTTAAACATCTGATTATCGATCTGGTTTCCTATATTCCCCTTATAGCTATAACGAAATAAGTAAAGAAACTAATTTTGCAAACCTTTTATCTCGAAAACAGAAGTAGATAAAAAAAGTTTTCTAGAGAGTATGTAAAGATATACGATAGTGAGTAGAGACAGTCATGTGAAAGTAACAATTTTTTTTGTTATGCGCAATTAGTATTAGCTTTTCGCCCAACGCATAACGTATTTTTAATCCATTTTAGTTACCTGATTATTAAACGTTATGAAATTGAAAACAATATGTAAATTACCTATTTTACAGCAGTAGATATAACATACTGTTGTAATGATTTATGTTATCGCACAAGTACCAAATATTATTCAAATTCAACTACTATCAGTAAATAACTCTAAATTTAATCGTTTATCATACATATTACCTACAAAACTTACAGAACTTGTCATATTTATTCTCCGCTTTTATCTTTCAGCCCTCAAAGGGATATGTGCATTCATAAATATAATCATCTCTGTTAGGTACACAAGGTAAATTTTAAGTCTTCCGACAAACTTCAGGTGAATCCTGACTGGAAATGGAGCACAAAAGTTTAATCCACCTTGTGTCCGGAAATGCATAGTTTCCACGGTAGATGGCACTGACGACATTTTCTCATTACTTGCAGTGTGCCTTTCATATGTTGCAGATAGTGTGATTTAAGCAACGTAGAAGCACAGTGTTCCGATATACCTTCCAGGAACATGGCGAGATGGTGTTCGTGTATGGCCAAGATGGTGGAAACGGTCGAGAGGCAGCATGGAAGTACCGAGACACGTACCCTGACAGCACCACCGACATCACACATTTGGAGCGATTTTCGGCGTTTGTGTGAGAATGGGTCGTTTAAGACAGACGAATATTCACGGCGGCTGCGGACTGTGCGTACACCAGATGTGGAGAAACATGTTCTCCAAGATATTGTGAACAACCCTGGTACAAGCTCTAGGCAATTTGGTGTAAGCCAAAAGACGGTTATCTGTATCCTACGTGACAACTGTTATTACGCCTATCACCTCCAACGAGTGCAGGGACTATCACCGGCGGATTTTCATTCTAGCTGGTTTGTGCAACAGGCCACCACCATTATGGGATTTCTGTCTTCAGTCATCTTCACTGACCTTTGGTAGAAATGGCATCATTAACCTGCATAATCGTCAAGCAGCTCTAAAATAGAAATTAATATCAGAAATAACATTACTATTCACATTCAACCTACCGTTCTATTCAATAATCCAATTGCTCATAATAAAAGACGAAAAGAATAACATCCGGTTAAAAAAATACAAAAGAAAAACAAATATATTTAAATTTCTTAAAGTGGGCTACAGAAAATCCCCACGGAATGATTGAAGCGTCTCATCAGCAGATGGTTCAGCATCAATGTTTGGGCAGGGATTATTGGCCTACTTCGACCAGTTCTTCCAAAACGCCTATCTGAACTTCAGCAAAACGCTCTGCCTCCATTGCTGGAGAATGTATCTTTGACAAAACAACAGGCAATGTGGCTGCAGTACGATGGAGCGTCAGCCCACTTCCGTATTAATGTTCACTAGACGTTGAATAGTCTTGGAGGCCCTGTTGCATGGCTTGCTCGAACACCGTACTTAGATCCCTGGGTTTTTGCTTGTGGGGGTTTCAGAAAAGCGTTGTGTGCGGTGAGGCTGTTCCTGATATTCAGGCCCTTTAACAGCGTGTCAACATAGCCTGTGACGATATTCGGTCACAGTCCGGAACATTCGAACGAGTTAGGCAATCCATGATGAGACGGTGAACGCGTGCATTGCATCCCATGGAGGTCACTTGGAACATCTGTTGTGACATGGACGGGATTCAGACCATGTACTGTATGAGGAGCCCTTCCTTGTGTAGTGTCATCTACCGCGGAAACTATGCTTTTCCGGACACAAGGTGATATGGACCTTTGTGCTCAATTTCCAGTCAGGAATCAACCCCTGAAGTTTGTCGGTTGACTTCAAACTCATTCTGTACATATTGTGCATTATGTTTAATCTAATAATATTCAAATTGTAGTAGTCTCGTTGGTATTTTCAAGGATTATGCTGGTATTAACGTTTCAATAGCTACATTAGCAGCACTTAAATATTAGATTCCATACTTTCGTATGTATGAAACACAGTGAATCAAAACTACTTTAGAAATTGCAAAAATTAAATGTCTCGTAACCTTTTAGTTTCTTCAAAACCTTTTGTTTTCAAGTCTATCATCTGTCATGCTGTAAACATATTTCTATTACTCCATTTCTATGACATCTCAATGGTTTATTATAGACATACAGATTACTACTGTCTGTGCAGGAAAGATCTCGACATAATAATAAAGATTCTATGTATCACATTTAAAGGACTATCTTAGCCACTGTCCCGTCTACAAACTATCCTTAAAAAGCCAAATTTTCTATCTGCTTTATTTTAATCCAGCTAAGGGTTTTCAGAGGCAGTTTCATTGCACATTTTTTGTATGTGGAGGCCACAGAAGGCTGAACCTATACTAAATCTTTATAACTTTATTGTTATTTCCTGGCTTTGATATTCCATAACATTTGTATAACAAAGCATGAACAAAGAATATTACACATAATTTCCAAAAATGTATGGTGAAGAATTGTAAAATTCTTCTATACAACCATATAACATCCAATCTACATAGGAAATTATGAATGTCACAAAAACATAACTCATACAAACTGGGTGTTTTAATGAGATCAGATTTTTGGTTTAGTACAAGCCTACAATGGAAAAGTCTTTTAAACAATTTTTGCTCTCATCTATGTTTGAGTGCTGAAACCAGAAATTCCACGTAAAATGACACGTCAGGCACTATTTTTGTACAAAATTATATACTTATATAGTTTTTATGTACTGATGATTGTTTTGCACCCATAAGCTCAGTGCTCTAATGTCAAACATTTTATAATAACCTATTAATGAGCTTCAGAAACACTCTAGAAGGTTGTGACTTATTCATTTTGTATGGTTGATCTAGAAGTCTGTGACTATGACAAAATTGGTATCGAGTAGGCTTGGTATACACATATGCTAACCTCAATTAGTGAGTTCTGCAACATTGTTAACAGTAGTTGTGCTAATTCCTGAGGCAGTATTTTTAACACTTAAATGATATCAGTCTAATTATATAATATAAAAAAGAACAGCCCGCCATAAAGCAGTATGTGTATAATATAATATATAAAGTGTATGTAACAGTCATTGTATTATGTTTGTATTATTATGTACATGTATAATAATGTTATGTAAATGTATTATGTAATTTAACAACGTAGGAGCTGTGAGAACAGAAGCAAGCTGCTTTCCGTAGCAAACAGAATTATAAAGTAGAAGCCGAAAGTTGCTAACAATGAGGTAGCAATGAAGTAACCTTGAGACAACAATAAATTAGAAAGTTTAATAAAGGCTACTAATAATTCTTGTAACAATAATGTAATATTTAAAACGGTTTATAAATAGCCAATCAAAAATAAGAAAAAGCTTAAGTTAAATAAAAGTATTCTATTGGAGTAGGCTTAGCCAATCAGGGACTTGAAATAGAGGAAATTTACAAACTCAGGCGGCAGATGCTACAAAATAGCGTACCCAAGAAGACGCTACAAGATTGCGTACCAGATCGGTACGGTACGTGTTCAGTGTGACACAATTCTTCATTGCGGTGAGAATGATACAAAGTTTACGTGTTAAAAGGTGTAATTAACAAAACTCTCACAGCTCTAAAGCAGTATACATCAGTGAAGTGTTATTTATTCGTGTGAAGGATTAATAAAACAAAGTACAATACAATTATAATTTGTGTAAGCCTCGTTTTTTAGCCACACCAGCCCTGCTAAGAGACACGCATTCTGAAATTTACTACTAACGCAGCCGAGGCATACATTATATAATATTTAATTAAAAATAAAAATACAAAGTTGATTTTTAAACGTGGGGGCGAAGGCCACCGGAAAAGTGAACGTGGAGCGAAGGCCAACGGAAAATTTGTACGGTACGTGGGGCTAACACTCCAAGAAACATATCTCTCGCAATAAGTGGTGCAACAGCAATAATAAACAGCTTTAAGTTTGGCTCTTTTACGACGGGAGCAACTACTGCAAGTTTGGCTCCCATATGTGGGGCAATTCCCCATCATTCCCCAGATAAATGTTGCTATATTTCTGGGATTTCATGATAAAGAAACACGAAAGGGACATTGTGGGTTTATTATATAAGATTATAATTGTCTTGGAGTGAAAACGACGATGAAAACAAAATATGGGAACCAGATAATGTTATTTATCTTTGAACCGAGCGGGATGGCTCAGGCGGTTGCGTCTGTGGCCCGCATTCGGGATGTCGTGCGTTCGATTCCCATAGCCGACCTTCCTGACCCATGTGTGTTTTCGGGGGTTTCCCCGGGTCACTATGCGAATGCTGGGAAGGGTCATTGTCTCCCCCGAATTTCTCTTTCTCTTTCACGTTACAGGTTGACTCCGGGGCTGTGTGTGGACGATTGCGGATAGAGAGCGCAGATGGCTTGCGTGTTGGAATCTCTTCTTGGTCGCTAGAGGATCGCTGCTGGGTCGAGCTTTCCCCGGTCTCCACTGGAGGGAGGAGGGAGCTTGTGAGGGCTGCCTTGAGCACTCTGCGGGTGGGTGGTCAAGTCTGAACTCTTTGGAAATTCTGCGCATCTCTGTCGCTTGCGTCGACCGGTCCTGCAGGCCATAGGTCATATGCGGTTCATTCATCTCATCCGTTTCTCCCGGGGGGTGTACGCACAAAAGATTCCTGTGTGGGTCTAGGTGCTAGGCGTCTCCTCCTAGCGTAATGCTATTTATGTTTGTGTAGAGGACCTAAGGTAGTGGAGTAAAGGTAAATAGAAAACATTGAAATTTGATGTAGTAATGGTATGGGGGAGCAGAAATATCATATTTATGATTGCTATGTTTGATGTTGGGATGATAGGGGTATAACCCTAATAATCAAAAAGATTTATCATATTCAATAAACATTTTATTCGCTGTACGCCTCATAGCTGATAAGTTTCCTGACCGTCGTCCACTACCAACAATAGTAGAAGTTGCCACCGAAGTATCAGTCACATAAGGATGATTAAGAATTTCATTGTGAAAGTTCAGCAACTTGAAGTCAATGATTTAATAAGGGATTTAGGAAGGTACACTCAGGCAGCTTGAGCTCTTAGGCGCAGATCAAAAGTGGGTCATTTGCTTGTATAGGGTCTTTCAACAAGAGTGCCCTATCTGTAACATGTGATAGCTGCCGTTGTTATTGAGTTACAGCAGTAATTTTTTAATGTGGTTACAGTTGTTATTGACAAATAGCCATAGAACGTTACAGCATTGAGCAAATTTATTACTAAAATGGATCATTTGTTCGCCAAACCTTCCGTGTATTGCATGAAGTTTACGGTGTGCATAATCGTCCTTGTCAGAGAACGATTCGGCGTTTGATCGATAAATTTGGAAGAAGTGATTCTGCCAGCAATCAAAGAACGCCTGTATGTAATCGACGTAAGCACTCCAACGAAAACATAGGCGCCGTTCAATTGCTCGTCGAGTACAAGAATTGGGGCTTTCGCCGACCACAACTTGGGGAATTCTGTATCTGGACTTGAAGTTTCACGCTTACAAAATGGTGTTAACTCAAGAACTAAAGCCCAACGACCATAGGTTGCGCCGTGTATTCGCTGACTGGGCTATGGAGCAATTGGAAGCTGACCCAGATTTTTGTCGAAAAATCATCTTCAGCGACGAAGCCACTTTAGGATGGATGGTTGTGCTAACAAACAAAATTGCCGTTATTGGAGCAATCACAATCCAATGCAGATTCAAGAACGACCACTTCATCCCCAAAAGGTTACTGTGTGGTGTGGATTTTGGTATGGTGGAATCATTGGTCCATATTTTTTCCAAGATGAAGATGGAAGCTCTAACTGTCAATGGAGAGAGATACCGGCTCTTATAAGGGACTATGTTTGGCCTCAATTGGATGGTATGGTCTCAGAAACATCTGGTGCCAGCAAGATGGTGCCACATGTCATACTTCTCTCGAAACAATCGAGCTTTTGAAGCAGAATTTCAGAGGTTTCATCATTTCCCGTGGTGATGTTAACTGCCCCCCCCCCGAGGTCTAGTGATTTAATGCCGTTGGATTACTTCTTGTGGGATTATTTTAATTTTGGAGTTTATGTCAACAAGTCAGAAACAGTAAATGATCTTATGAATAACATCACACGCGTTATTCGTGAACTTGGCCCTAATTTACGTTCTTCTGTCATTGAAAATTGGGTCAACTGTATACGCGCAACCCAACGAAGGCGATGTCACTTAACTGATGTTCTCTTCCACACGTAATGACATTAATTACATTCCAAAATAAAAAAAGAAGTATACCACTATCATTTATTTAAGTTCAAAGATAGCCTACTCTTGTTGAAAGACCCTATATAAGGAATGTCTCTGCAATGGTATGGAACAGAGAACCTGTTGGTCATTCGGCGTGTTTTAAAGAAACCTATGAGAATATTGAATGATTTTTACAAAAATTAAATATAAAGAATGGAATATCTGTGAATATCTAAAATTGTTGTGCATAGTTTCGATCAGCAGGCTGGATATGCTAAGTTGCCTTATTTCCTCTATGAATGTTGTAGGAGAGAAAGAAGCAAACACTGGGAACAAAACACCTATCATAAATAACATCTGCTGGACCTGGAAGGAAAAATGTTTCGTGACAACGTTTTATCGATACAAAAATGGTTTTTCTGCCCCTCTCCACTTAAACTTAACATCTTTAGATGTATTATACCTTTGCCAAAAGTGGAGAATAATTAAAGTTGCTTCAATAACTTCTCTGATCTGTCAGAAGCTAAATTAAAAGAGAGAATGTTTGTCGGTCCAGATATAAGAAGACTTATGTTAGATTAACACTTCCGCCATGTGATGAATGAGTTTGAAAAAGCAGCGTGGACGACGACTAACTTCCTGGGAAATAATAAGACTCTTGACTATGTAATAGCTCTTGCAAATGTGTTGGAAAGATTCAAAGTTTTGTAATGTTCAGTGAGTTTAAAACTTCATTTTCTGAATGCTCACTTGGATATGTTTTCCCCTGACAGTCATTGTTTGGTGAGCGAGAGCAAGTGGAACGTTTTCACCAGGATATTAAAGGATAAGATATCAAGGCCAGTGTCACATTGATATGATGGTAGAATACATCTGGATACTACTGGACATTACAAAAATCTCGCACAACAGCAAAAAGTGCAACCTGCGAGGCTTTACTATAAAGAGAAAAAGGCAGTATAAAACGTTTGACTAAATGTGAATTGTTAGTTATAACATTATAATAAAATAGATCCTTAATATTTTCCAGCTCATGTTTCACTTCAGCGCTTATCTAAATTAAATTGAATAAAACTAAATTCATATTACCAAAGGTGTCTATGCAGGTTGAGGTAACACTGTACCTGATGGAGAAAATCGCAGTTCAGTTTTAGATTCAGCACACCAACAAACTATAAATGTAGCTATATACTTTGAAAAAAACTTTAGACGTTTAATTTTTTAGGCCCGTGATATATTTGTTTGTTTTCTTACTGTACAGAATTATGTAGTTCACTAAGATTAAGGAGTACTTAACAGACAATTCAGGGAAAATTTAAGGTATAATTTTATTAGTAATAAAAGTATTTTAAACATGGAGAATTTCGTTATGTGTCGCATTTTTCTAACACATACTCAATAATAGGAAAATTAAAATAATCCACGAGAACTAAATTTTCGTTGCAGATGCTTGAGGCAGTATTTTTAACACTTAAATAATTTCAATCTAATTATATAGTATGTAAATTCAATAAAAGCCCGCCTTGAAGCAATATGTGTATGTAATAATTTGTAAAGTGAATATTACAGTCATTGCATATGCTTATATTATTGTAAACATGTTTAATAATGTTATGTGACTATATTACGCAATTTAATAATGTAGGAGCTGTTAGAATAATAAGTTAAAAGTTGCTAACAATAAGATAACCGAGGCAATAACGAATTTGAAAGTTTAAATGCTACTAGTCATTATTGGAGCAACAATAATGTAAATTTTGAGACAGTTTAAAAATAGCCAATCAACAACCAGAAAAAGCTTTTGTTAAATGAAGGTATTCTATTGGATTAGGAATAGCCAATCAGAGACTTGAAGTACAGAAATTTACAAGTTTAGTCGGTTGAAATCAGTTCAGCTGCCTGCAAACAGTGTTCCTAACCGGACGCGAGACACATCCTCGAGAGATTTAATACGTATTCGTGCGAGACGAAAAATAGTTTACGTATTAAAAACTGCAAGTAATTCATAAAAGAATCTCACAGCTCTCTCTCTCTATGTCAGTGAAGTGTTATTTAAATCGTATCAAGTATTAATAAAAGTAGTGAAGTAAAATTATAATCTATATAAGCCTACATTCTTGTCGCAACTAAACCCTGCTAAGAGAAACGTGTCTCTAAAATAAATACTGACGCAGCCGAGGCAAACATAAATATATAATATTTAAAGAAACAGTCAAATTAGAAGGTTAATATTTTTTTAAACTTGGGGCAAAGGCCACCAGAAAGTATATTTGGGGCAAAGGCTACCGGAATCTGTTTACTTTACGTGCGGTTGCAACTACTACAAGTTCGGCTCCCCAACAATTGAAATACGATACAACTACTCTTAAAATACTCCTTTCTCAAATTGGCTTACTATATGTAGCAGCAACAAACATTCTTGAAATTGGCGCCCAAAGCGTGGGGCAAATGACAACGTAAGAAATAACAATACAACAAACCATCTTCTTCATGCTTTACTAGGTAATTTCATAGATATTACTGAATTTTCTAAGTGTGAAATTGTTCCTGTGAAATCGTTCAAGTCGTTTTGTCATAAAATTTGTCATGAAACTACACCTTCGAATAGACTTTTATTTTATTTTGTGATGTTTTGTTGCATCTGAGTAAATTTTTGTTTTCAATATCTTCACCAATACAGTGCTGCCACCTGCTTTCAGATACTTCCTGCAGAGTCCCATTATCAGAATAATTCCTCATTTCCATTTGTCCATGTTCTGCTACTGGTCCATTCTTCCTCTTCATTTAGATTTTCTACTACTCCTCCTCCTCCTCCATTATATCAATCTTACTGTATGTGTAATTCCGGCTCTTATTTATCTTTAAGTCCACCCCCCCCCCCATTTTTAATTTCTCAACGTTCTCTGCTCCGGCTTCAAGCTTTTCTTTGTTATTAAATGTATTGTTACACAGTAAGAACATATTCTTCATAGCATCCTAAGTAGAAATTAATTTTCTAAGGCTGTGGATGTATTACGAAATAAAAGGATCCATTAGGAAGACTCATCTCATTGCACAATATTTAATTAACATTAGATAACAATGACAGACGTTGGCTAATGCGTCTTCCAATGTATACTTCTCTTTTTCTTAGGAAATATTCATATATCTCATCAAACATAAATCTCTTGCGCTGTACATTTCAATTAATTACATGTTTCAAAAAGTGTCATCTGGGAATGCTCTTATAGACTTCTGTCTTCTAATGAAAAACCTGAGTTGAGCGCTTTTGTTTGTTAGCGCGGCGTTTGCAGACGTGTCATCTAAACGAGCTTATGGACTTAGGCTGACAGGCGCTTCATAACGTTAGCGGACGCTCCGTTTTCGTGTCTTCTTCCCCAAGAAGTGGAATAAGCTCCAATTTGGAAGAGCGCAGGAAAGGCATGTCAAAATGACGTTTGAATAAATACATACCATTCCGGGTGGGTGCTGCAAGGCATTCTTTCAACACTGATACAAGGAAACAGACAACCACTTCCCTAAATCTCCTTATTTTCTATTTTTTATTTGTGTATGTCGGTCTATTTTATATTCTTTTGCGTTACCCCGTAGCTACGGAGAAAGTAATAAATCACTTACGGCGAAGACAGACAAGCAGAAAGAGAATAAGAAAAAGGAAAACAAAAGATTCTGGCAAGAAAAAACAAAGCTTTGTCAATTTTAAAGTGTTTCTCAATACACCGGCTATCGGAAAGCTAGCAATAAACTTTATGAACTACAAACACACACACACACTCACATATATATATATATATATATATATATATATATATATATATATATATGTTTATTCTGTCTTATTATAGCTGTGTTCTTTCAGTACTCCTAGCTATGAAACAAAAAAAGAATTTATTTAATAACGTCATTAATTTGTTAACTATTCTTTTTGAAATAATATTATAAATTTCACAGTACACTGCTGTCTTTTTGGAGGAACCCTGAAGTGTGTAAACAATGAAATAAGTAAAACCAAGTAAAAATACGATGTATATCATACACAATACTTGTTATATCCAATTAAACGTTTTTCCTATATATACTGTGGATTACTAATTTATTATTATTTATTTATTTATTGCCTGTTAATCACAATAAAAGATCTGTGGAAAAGGAATTTGGAAATTAATGCGATAATATTGTGGCAGTTTTTAACTTTAACTTCACTTGGTTCTCACCGTTTTGATCTAGTTAAGCTTTCCTTGTAACTTCATATAGTTCACTGTCACTTCTATATGCGCACAAGTTCAGTTTTTCCGCCACTTCACTTAGTTTTCACTATAACTTTACTTTATTGGTGACTTAGAGGTGTAACAAGATACGCTCAATGCAGCCTCTTATTCCGGATGGTTCACTGGCTGGGGACTCGAATACAAAACTTCTTCACTGCGACTACTTCACAGCAGTCTAAAAAACTCGTTAGGGGAGCAGCACTTTTCGTCGCATGGAAACGCACTCGCTAATTCGCTCACTGACCGACTGCCTGGTGTACTTGCGAGAACGCTCTCTTATATAGCAGCTGGTTAAAGTTCCAGAACGTTCTAGAAGAGGAAGTTTCCAGAAGATGCCGGTTATCTGACGAATTCAAGCGTTTATGCTGGAAGAGAATGCTAATTATCTTTATTTACTTCTTCACTGCCGGCGCCGATCTCCCGATAACTTTGGGCCGCTGGTCACAACATACGAGACACAACATCGAATACTTAAACGATAATTATATGGTAGTCTTTATATTACCGTTTGCATGAGCTCCTAAGATACAAATTATAATTACAAATTTTACATTTCCAAAAGTATGGGAAAAAATACTATTTTGTCAATAGCTCTTAAGGTTTTGCAGTTGCATAACATCCAAAAATAGTCTGTTATGTTATTATTTTCGAATGTCTCTTAAAAATCTATATTTTAAAATGATTCGTTGTCTAATTTTATTAAATAAACAAGCTAATGTCTTACATTATGTGACTTACTCTATCCACTATCTTTTATTTTTATAACGCTTCTGCAAACTTCCTTAAAAACCTCACCATTGTCTTTACTACTTTAATATATTAAGTAGAGGAATTATTGCATTCCTCCCAAAAATTAGATATTGGCATTTTACCGGAAATATACGTATTGAGGCTCCTTGAATAAAAAAACATTTTTAAAAAGGATATATGTGAACGTGGTGTGTGTGTGTGTGTGTGTGTGTGTGTTTTCCATGTGTTTCTGTATTTGTAAACGGCGTAATCAAAAACCAAAAGTCGGTTAAATACCAAACCTGATATGTTAGTTCCGTATCTTCCAAACATTACACGTTGATTTTCAAGAACGTTTCCTCAACCAAATTACCTTTTACTTGGAAACTTTTTAATTAGTTTTGTTTTCCCTAAACCTTTTGATGAAAATAACATTATTTAGGATATTTGCATGACAAATGAAATGTGTATCTGTAGTCTGTGCAGCCCTCTTCATTCCGAATGACTTTTGTATAACTGGTAAACCGTAAGATACAGAAAAAATATCACTAACAAAAAAACGCAGATCTCGTTTAAATTACAAAACCAGATAACATTTTTTTTTTGAGTTAACCATTTCCAAAACTTTCCTTCTTTATGATTTGGATTTTAAAATACTTATACTTACCTGAATTCTACGTCAATCTTTGTTTCTTTTTGGTTTTATTTTCTTTTTCGTTTTCCGCCTCTCGTGATCATGCATAGAATGTAAAATTGCAATGTCATCACATAGTAACAAGACACGTTCTTTAAAAATCTGACATTGCTTTACCTACTGTATCCTACAGAGAGATGAGTAAATGTGAATTAAAAATCGATCTGGATTAACAAGAAATAAGTAGAATAATAAGCTTTTGTGGGAATATTTGGCAGAGGATGGCCAGATAAGGTCTTGTGAGTGCAACAAATCATTTTTTTTTGTTTTAATCCTGAAAAACTGTTTTGTAAATGTTTCCACTTTACATTTCGTAAATGAATATCTCAGAAATTCAGAATACCACAAACAATTTTATTTGACATAAACTTTCATCTTCATTTTTCATGTAGTAAGTCGTTGTCTAGCCATCTCTTAGGATTTAACCGTTATAAACAGTTACACAAAAGCTCTTCCGAATGAAGGAGACTTCGTAGGCTATTTACAGAAAATTCAGGATATACACGTAATAAGTATGCAATTGTCTTACACTTATGCTATTTTAATAGAAATCTAAGAGCCATTTTTGAGGAAATCTTAAATAATAAATCATATTCCATGTAAAGGGTTGTTTGTGGTCGGGAGGTTTTCTTGAAAATCTTTGTGTTCCATCTTTGGAAGATACAGAACATACATTCCATTTGGTATTCATCCAATTTTTTGTTTCTGTGTTATGGCATTCTCGCACTCTCACCCTCTCTCTCTGTTTTAGGTGAAATACAATATTTCGTCTACCTATGGCATAGCGTGTGGTAGAGAAGGCAAAAATAACGTTTTGTCACAAAAAGTGTTTTGAGTTGGGCGAGTTTCCTGTGAATCTTACATAGGAAGAGTCTGATTTGCATTGGAAGCTGGTATTCGAAGAGGGTAACAGCCACTAATAGACACATACGGTACACAAACCTCCCTTTTTAATCAACGTTATCTGGTATTATTCAGTTTGGTATAAATCACTAATGCTAACATGTATAAGGTTGCTTTCCTAAATCAAAAATAGGGAACATATACCAGATGGTCCACACAAGCTGTTCTTAGTTGAAGTTAGTTTATACCGGAAGGCGCGGATGCCAAAGGTTTTGCCTAAGCAGAACTGCAAAGAGAACTCCATACCGACAGAGAAGAAACCGCTAAATGAAAGACCAATGCTTTAAAATGAACACTTAACTGCTATTACTGATCCCAAATCCCATTCGGTAGAGAAACTGCCTGATATATGAAGTGGTCCTGGTTCAATTCCCGGCTGGTCTCCAGAAAGTTGTCTTTAAACAAAAACATTTCACGGTATGTCCAGAGTCTGGAGTTTGAATGTGACAGTACCATGTGTGTGTGTGGGGAGGGGGTGTTAAGAGGGTGCTATCGTTTATTTAATAAGCAATTCGCTCATTAACAAGAATTCAGCATTACCGCACGACTCAAACCTGTGCACACGTGTTAAATAAGTTAGTTTCACAACAGTTATTCTACAATCATTATAACTATGTGACACTAATTGGTACCGCTAAGTTAACAAGAATAAATAAAATTCTATTTTTATTATTTTTGAGTACCCTTAAAGGTGCGTTAGAATTAAATTATTTTCCATTAGTGCATTATTGATAATAAGCATGTTAAAAATATGCCCGCCTTGGTGGACGAATTGATGTAAGGGCCTCTCAGGTCAACATTCTACCTGGAATGATCCATCATTTCTTCATATTATCTTTGTATGTCCCCCCCCCGAAAAAAAAAACTTGCGCACAAGTCAGACGCCGTATCTGAAAATGCTCTTAATAGAGCCTTTCAGCCTCAGCTGCACCGATCGTAACCATATTCATGTGTTCGTTATTGGTCAATGTTACCTATTTTTCTGAATGACCTGGCTCGAACTCCATGCAGGTGACCACGTAACGCTTTCGCTTTGTACCTGCACTGCCCCTTTGAACATCAGCGATGCAACTTCTTTTGCATTTATTTAAGCGGGAAACACAAAACTGCAAAAGCCAACTTGTTTGGGCCATCTGGTAATTTCCCCCAAATTTTGAACCAATAGAAGTAGTGTTTTTTTCCTTTCTCTTTCTTTTCTTAACTTTACGTTTGTAAGAACTAGATATTATGATTACTAAAGGCTTTTGGAGTGGTCAGTTTTTTCTTTCTCCACTACTTGTTGATGTGGAGGAAGTATTGCATTCCAATCAAAACTTCGATACGGAGTTTTCACCGGATATACACGCATTTAGGCTCCATGAATAAAAAAAGAAGTTATTTTGAAAAAGGTGCGTGAGTATGTGTGAGAGAGAGAGAGAGTGCGCGCGACTACAACAGAATTATTTATGTTCAGTGTCCGACTATCGCTTTAGCCTACTGCAAGGGTGGCGAAAATGCCTTCCTTCCGTGAGTCACCAAGTATGCAACACGCACTGCATCACTCAGCAGCACGTGAAAAGCAAATGGGAATGTGGCAGAGAGGAAACGGCGCCTGCAATTCAAAATTACTTGCGTGTCCCATTTCGCCACTTCTGGTCTACTGTAGGTATAGGTAAACTAAATGTGTAAACATGTAATGAAAATTTATCTCGATTAACAAGAACTAGATAGAAGAAAACTATTTTGTAAAAATAGTTTGTATAAGAGTGAGTAGAGATAGTCATGTGAATGCAACAAACATTTTATAATTTCGCAATCACGCAAAGAGAACGGAATTCATTGTCATAACACAGGGATGGATTTGACTATCTCTTAAGTACTGTTTTCTCCTTGTGCGTGCAACGAAATGTGTAGTAATACCATGTTAAACGTAATTAACATGAAGCAGATAGAAGCATAAGATTTTGTAAGAATGTTTTTATAAGAGTGGATAGCGAAGTATGTGAATGTAATACACATAGGTTTTGTCTTCGCACACTAAATATATAACTTTGTTTCAGAAATCAATTGAAGCAATAAGATGATTTGGATATCGATGATATCCCCGATTTGGATTGGAATATAATTATTAATTTTTTCTCAGCTGTCAACAGCTTGAAAGAAATAGGAGTTATAGATAACTAAAACACGGAAAATGTAACCACTAAAGAAAAGTGCTCAGCCCATAGAGGCATTTATTGAAGCAGCTTTCGTTTAATTTAGGCGTTTAATTCCATTGTTGGTGATACAGGACAAATCTATCAAAATATGTTATTAAATATTCTAATGTGAAATCTTAAAGGGTTTCCTCTCCCGTTATAATTTCCTATATACAACAATATTATGCTTTTACCCGTTTTACATTAATCTGGTCTACAAAAACATATTAAATATAAAATGAGGGGGGCAAGGCTAAATGCTTATATCACAGTCGATTTTTGTTAATTACGAGGAAAGGAACTACTTTGTTATGTATTTTTAGAAATTACAGGGAAGATTACTGTTCAGGAGGCTCAAATCGTATATTTCTGAAGAAATCACAGACTTTTTACTTACTCTACTCTACTGCGTAGAGTAAGTAGGGGAAGTATTGCATTCCACCCAAATTTCGATACCGAGATTTCAGCGGAAATACATGAGGCTCCCTGAATGCAAAAAAAAAGCAAAGAAAAACATTTTTAGAAAAACGTCCGTGTGTATGCGCCTGTGTATCTGTGAACAGAGTAACTCAAAAACGAGAAGTTGGATAAATACTAAACTTGATATTTAGGTTCAGTATCTTTCAAAGATGGAACACAAAGATTTTGGAGAAAATCCCCCCAACACAGACTATCCTATATATGGAACATTTTTCAAAAATTTTGATTTTCCCAAAAATGGCTCCAAAGATTTGGCTAAAATATCATATATTTAAGATATTTTCATGACAAATGAAATGTATGTCCTGAATTTCTGGGAATGTCCCCAAAAGTCCTCTGCATTCTGAATGGCTCTCTCATAAGCGATAAACCGTAATAGACAAAATTTGTCTACACAAAAAATGTAGAGCTCGTTAAAGCACACAATTTATATCCAATACGTTTTTTTTTTTTTTTTTGAGTGAACCGTTTCCGAGATTTCTTTGGTATTCGTTTGAATTTTCCAATATTTATACTGTTTCTCAAATAGGAATTCGTTATTGGTTTTTTTATGACCTGGACATGCAAAGAGAATGGAATGCTCCACATAGGAACACGGTCTTAAGAGATTTGACTATCGCTTAAATTCTACCATATTTCGCTTGCACCTGCATAAAATAAGCAATAAGATTTCTAACATGAGGTAGATGGAGAATAAGCGTTTGCAAAAATAGTTTGTACAAGAGTAGAGAAAGTCATGTAAGTGTAACGGATCAGATTTTTTATATTTTATAATACTTCCTCTTAGATAAGCAGTATAGAACGTAAAGGAATGCCCTGCTGTAAACGAAAGAGGAGGTTGCACAAATGTTAAATAAAACATTGCATGAGGTGGTATAGGAGAAGTAGAAGACTAACAAGAATAAGTAGAGATAGATTGTGATAGATACGATTGATTTTCCAAGGAACGAAAAAGTCCCGATTCTGTTTGTATTTAATATTTATTTCAGAGTGAAAATTGGACAAAATGGTCAAAATTGAACGTTTTTAATCGATTATTAGGTCCAATTCTTCAGGTATGTTTTCTTGTTAACATATTTGTTGACACAGAGAAACTGAGGGAGCTCCATAAATATTTAAAAGCCTTTTCCCTGAGGGCGTGGTAGCACATTCGCAACTTTTCTGAGAGTTATTCCAAATTTCCAGAAATGACATTCTAAATTTTGTTGCATGTGTATTAATTAGGTTATAAATTATACATGTTTAAATACAAACGTAAAGTATATTTAAAATGCATAAGAAGAGTAACAGCTTATATGTACAAGATCTACGATACATTTTTTAACTTATCGGCGAGAAAAATTAGAAGTAATTTACCAAATACATGCTAACTAAAGCTTGTATTGTAGTGATTACTGTATTGTTTTAACACCAAGGCCATCAAATTTCGTAAGTATCGTAAACATTTTCTGAAAAAATGTAAACGTACAACTGAACAAAAATAGTTTTAGAATTGCATTTAATTTTAAATCCATATTTCTTAGTAAAGATTTTATTAAAAGTGAAATTATAATTAGTTTATTTCAGCTTCTTGACTTTGTAAGATAAAATAGTTTATGAGTGTTAGTTTTTAGGAGGATTAAAACAAGTAATGTTGATGATGCAATAGTCTGCTTAATGGAGCACATACACCTTAAAAGTGTTGTTTAAAAATAACGAATTGCATCGTCAATGAAAAGGAAATATAATTCAAAGCCTTTACAAATTGCTCTTTTTTATTCAAAGCCTTTAGCTGCATCGTGATTTTTATACATACATTTAGTGTTCCCTAAACATAGTCCACAAACATGTTCGGAGTGTTGTTGACTGTAAATGCTTATTTTGTCTCCTTGTTACGTCTTCATCCTACAGATTTGTAAGTTTTTACAATATCACTGTGTCATGTTACTCCGCTTTAAGGCAAGTCTTTCTATTGATACAGCTAATACTTTTGCCAGCTTGTATACAAAACGGTGGCAGCTTTATCTTCTCAAGCTTAAAGGAAAACAGAAAGTATCAATAAGCTGTAGCTGTAACTCCTGTTTTCGAAAAAGAGCTTGTCAGAAGGGTCATAAAGCAAGAGCAAAACAAGTGCAATAACACCTAGCTGTGAATATTAAAGACAGACTTGCAATAGAAGCATACATTAGAGAGTAGGACGGGTAACAGGATTCTAGTTGGACACGGTTCAGAAAGGTTCTAAATGGATAATTGTTTACAGAATGTACCCGAACAGCATTTATTAAAAGTTATGGAATATGTAGATTTACAATCAAATGTTTTCGATAAACTATTCCTTTAACTCATCGTATCCAACAAAGTGACAGATCCGGGGGTCCTAGTGTGAAACACTCACTCTGTCTCTCTTATTTTACTTAAAAAAAATCTGATGTGATACATTCACATGAGTTTCTCTACCCTCTAACCTCAAATGGTATACAGCTTATTTCTCTCTCCTTAATTTTAATCCAAATAAACTTTTGCAGAAATAGCTGCATTACACATTTCGTTACAGATACAAAGGGAACAGTGATAGTAAAATTTTTAAGAACTGGACGTTATATGCTGGCCTTAAAATTCCACAGTTTCCATGCTTCGCGAGAAACAACCGAATGTTGACAATACTTTAAAAGAATGGCCAAGCTATGAACAATTCGAAACATTAATAACGGATATCTCAGAAATGGCTATTGCCACAACAAAACTTATTAGAAATAAATTGTGTGTTTTAAAGAGATCTACATTTTTTTTAAAGTGGTTTTGGTCTATCGCTTAAAGTTTACCAGTTATACAGGATTATACAAAATTGCTTCCGAATGAAGAGGAGTTCATAGGCTATTCCAAAAAATTGAAGGTATCATACCTATATATTTTATTTTCCATGTTTAATATATGGTATTTTAACCAAACTACTTAGAGCCATCTTTTAGTAAATAAAAAATTTTGAAAATGTTCCATTCCTGTCGCATCTATGAAAGATACTGAACTTAAATTCCTAGTTTGGTATTTATCCACTTTTCGTTTTTGAGTTATGCTGCTCACAGACACACACACATGCACACGGAATTCTTTCTAAATAGCTTTTCTTTTTTGTTTGTTAATCAAGGCATCTCAAAGTATGCATTTCCGGTGAAATCTCAGTATCTAATTTTTGGGTGGAATATTCCTCTAGCTACTATGCATCTACGTGGTAGAGAAATATCCCTATAAATTACACCTATTTGAGAATTCACCTTAAGAATATTCTGCTAATCAGACGTTTTAGTAAGCATCTGCTGTCGCCGATAGCAAAGTGAATCCCAAGGGCTGAGTTGTGATCTTCCTTGACACGGGAGGTGTTGTTGTGGATGATTAATGAAGATAAATAATGGCTTCCAGTAACGTACACAGCACTTGGTGTCACTTAGCTACATATTATTAAGACAAAGCCGATTACATTAAGGAGGGTGATGATCGATTGAACATCTTAAGTAGCTCTGCTACTTTACAAAAATGAACTTTGCAATATTCTTAATCTTAATGGATCTTGGAGTATTTGAATTGCGACTCTGGAAGGACTCACTTTTATCGGCTAACAGGCTCTAGCAGGGACCCGTTTTTAAACACCAGTTCAGTTTTTAACCGTTTTAATTGCTGAGGCACTACAGTCGTAAGAAGCCCAAGAATTCCTAAAGAAAATTTAAAGAAGAAGTTTCTCAGGCTTAATTAGGGAATCTACCCGGTTTATGCCAATAATGTCTACTGAACAAAATATGCTAGGGATAGGAACCAGTCGTCTGATTTCGAAATCAGTATCTCAACACAGTAAACAACCCATGCGGTCTCTGCTTATCTAAAGCAACTTTTTTCTGTTTTTGTTTTATATTGCTGTACAGGTTTAACAACATATTCAACCAGGAACTTCAATTTATGACTTTATTTTCGTTCAGCATATACTTCTAAAGCACACTTTTCTTGAATCATCACCCGTCTTCTAGTGTGACTTAAACACAGCAAATACGATAGAATGACGCTCTGTCGCATTCTGCAAATGTACCCTTAGGTACATAATTCAAATTTAATGGTAAACATATAACAGAATATTCACCAAATTACTTCAATTAATGACTTCCTTAAGTGAATTTCGATCATTATATGACTGAAAAGAAGTAATGGTCTCCTAAACCAGATTATAGTAACAGCAAATTAAATTTGTTGGCAAGAAGTTAATAAAAAATAGCATTAGTATGTCGAAACCAATAGATTCATAATGTATTATTAGCTGTCACGTATAAGTAGAAATACGGACACGTGCCTTTTTCGAAGCCAAGCAACACTTTACAATTTAAAATCAATTTTGGAAAGGTAGAATCAGATGACTGAAAAATTCAATGCCATAGCCGGGATTTGAACCACCGTGGTTCACCCTGTCCAACACACGGCTTGTGTGAAAGAACAATTAATTCCATTAAAATAAATTTTGTTTGATTTCTGCTTCTTTATACGGTTTTAGTTATCAGTGTTCCACATATTTAACTTCTTGTTCAATTTTAGCAGCATTTTAAAACATAATTAATAAATACAGAGAGTAATCAAGTGATTTTATATATGACTTATATTTATCAGCATGTGCCTTAAATTAGAAAAAAAGAAACTTTGCAAAGCTAATATTTTTTCGCGAAAGCTTTAATAGAAACCATACAATAAATTGTGAAATGTTCATGGCATGGAAAGTGTTCGTTGTTGCTTAAATAGCGTTCAGGATCATAACGTTTAAAACTCTTGGTGATACAACGGTGGTACAATGCTCTTTGCAGCTTAGAAAAGGTAAAAATTATCGTTAATCGCGAGTTTCTGGTATTACACCTTCTTTTAAAACTAATTTGATATATGTTCCATTTATCATACGCGAAGTTTTTATAATGAAATTATCCACGGAGAAATACGTTTACACTGAAAATCGCATAAAGCATAATGATCTGCGAGAAAACAAAAACTTAAACTTCTGTATGTAATACATTAATGGTATCTTAGAGCGATTGCCTAGAGTTTTAAGATAGAGTATGTATACGTTTTGTTGTAACTCTAATTTTACTAAGATTCCATATATGCTGGCATATGCTGAATAAATGTGGTGATGCACTTTCTGCCTCGACACTTCGTGAAGTGAAGGCACAAGTGTGAATTTATTCGGAACTGTTGAACGTCGGCAGATAGCGAACATAATGTACGACATACTGTAGTATAGTAAACCGTGATTGATTGTGCATTTTTCAAAGCAAATATAAAAGTCAGGATGTTTTGTGATGCAGAAATAACAATTAAGTTAATAATGAGTAAGAAATAGTTAGATCATTTGTAACAACGTAATGGAATAGACTCAAGTAAGGATGATAGCAAAAATGATTTGTGTTTATTGTTTTTTTTACAAGAAACAGTTAAATTCACCACATGTCATCTAACTAGGGCTAGCATTTATTTTTATTTCTAAAATTAAAGTATTTGTTTCTTTGTAAAGTCATTTTCTTATACAAGGCCAATTTTTCTTTTTAGCTCTTCTAGCAAATGTAGAAACATAAGGTTTTACGCTCATTACATAAAGGCTTATGTACATTCAACACACATTTTTCGATTTAAATAAGCAACATACATTCCGGTGAGAAATATATGCTACAAAATGCAGAAATAGCCTTTTTACATAATAAAAAATCATAACTCAGAAAGAAAGAATTTATTTAGGAACTCTTGCTAGTTGTATGACTTAAGTCATTAATCTAGCATAATCTATAGCTTCTGTGAAATGTTCTTTAAAGAATTAACAGTGTTTGAAACATAGAGCATTCCTAATCCTCTGTATAAAATTATGAGCACAAAATTCAATTTACTGGAACGAAAAAAACAAAAAACAAACATAATACGGGCCCGCATTTGAACCATAAATCACCAAAATACTGCTCCTACAATTTTACTACTTATCCTAATCGGTTTTTGCCATCAGTCGGTAAATTAAATAGTCAGAATAAAAACTACAATATTTTAAAATTCTGAACTTTGCGTGCTTTAATGCGTCATAGTTTATTCAAATTATTTTATATTTTTATGATGGAACCGATGTGAATAATTCTGCCACCAATAAGTACATGCTTACACAGACTAGTCGGTTTGGGTTAAGCTTTTATGGCATACCGATGCCTTCGGAACCATTGGCAGCTTTCATTTATTAATTTAAGCAACATATTAGTATTTTAGTCTCTTAATATACATATTCGTTATAATGAAAGTTTAATTTTTACTTTCTCTACTACGTATAGTAAGTAGGGGAAGTATTGTATTCCACCCAAAAATTCGATACCGAGATTTCACCGGAAATACATGTTTTGAGACCCCCTGAATCCAAAAAAAGCATTTTTAGAAACATGCCCGTGTGTGTGTCTGTGAGTGTGTCTGTCTGTGTGTGTGTGTCTGTCTGTGAACAGCATAACTCAGAAACGAACAGTCGGATAAACACCAAACTTGGTATTTAGGTTCAGTATCTTCCAAGGATGCGACACGAAGGTTTTCAAGAAAATCATCCACCCCAGATTACCCTTTACATGGAAGATTTTTCGAACATTTTAATTTTCTCAAAAATGGCTCTAACGATTTTATTAAAATATCATATGTTTACGATATTTTATGGCAAATAAAATGTATATCTTGAATTTCCTGGGAATATCTACAAAAGTATTCTTCATTGTGAACGACTTTTGCATAACTGGTAAACGATAAGAGATAGACAAAATTGTACTACACAGAAAATGTAGATCGCGTTAAAATACACAATTTATGTCATATAGATTTTTTTGTTGTTGAGTGAACCATTTTTGAGATATTGCTTGTTATTCCCTTAAATTTTTCAATACTTATTTTCTCAAATCGGAATTCGTTATTCATTTTTTTTTTTTTGCCTTGGATATGCAAAGATTATTAATCTGTGGGAAAGGGAATCGTGCTGCACCTAGCAACCAGCTATTAAGAGATATGTATGTGCTTAAAGGCTACTGTATTTCCAAATTGCCCTTGTAAATATATTTTCCCCTTACATCTACAAGAAAATTAGCAATAAGATAGAGTCTGCAAATGTTTTTTTCTCGATTAACATGAAGTAGATCGAGAATAAGCGTTTGTAAAAATAGTTTGTACAAGAGTAGAGAAAGTCGTGTGAGTGTAACACATCAGATTTTTATTTAAGCACTACATTAAAGTTAGCAGCATAATCTAATTTTTAGGAACTTATGCACCTTATCTAATTCTACTTGAACAGTGGTTTTCATCTCAATGCTTCAATCCTTTCTCTTCGAATAACTATTTCTCTGAAACAGTTGGCTGTTCCATTGGCTGAGGGAATAAAAATACACGTTGCTTCAACATGTCATTGGAAAAGTAGCAAATGGCGGAGTGAAACCTCCTATTTCACCTTTCGCTATCTGCCGGCTTTACAGCCACTTAGGATAGTGTACAGAATGAAATTACACTACATGCCTAACAAACTGTGTCACTTAATGAAGAACGGCGGCAGATAAGGTACCACCACGGTTTTCAACATATGCCGGATCTTCATGATCTGCCTAGGACCTCCTATAAGTAACAGGTTTTACCAAAAGCCTATGATATATATGACAATTTCATGCACCTACCAGTATTTCGCCATGATAGTTTAAGCGGTAAGAGCTTCGGCGCGTGGTTCGAGTTCCGGCAATGGCATTGGATTTTCAGTTCTGATGAAATTCTGATTCAACTTTCCAACGACATTAGATATATTATGTTTCCGGATAAAAAAATCAAAATATTGCATCCTATATTCAACATTCGGTATTCTATTCAGCCGATAACCTGTTTCTTATTTAATATTCATAATTCTGTCAATATGTGTTGTAAATTATCGGTAAAAGGGAATGTAAATGAAGGAAAATAAATATACCTTTCCTCAAGTGCCTTCTGAGAATCACGCTCTGGTTTATCGTATGCAGTTGCACACAACCTTCCACCACGGACATTCATACCATCTCACTTAATTGGAATAATTCATTAGACGTAGCAGCTTGGTAACTTTAAATTGTACTGGATGGATTCTTTCCTCAGCTCTAGCGGCCACATTGCTCCCAATAAAGTGCATTCAGTTTTGCAGGATTCATATTCAAAGTCAGGTTTTCAAGCTCGCAACCTGATAACGTAACTGTTTTGGTAACTGCTTGTAGCTTTTCTGCTTCAAATTTACCTTCTATTCCTTAGGAAATGATAAACGCGTGTTCTTATCTAATAAAATCTAGTCTTAATCCTACACAGTGTTTGAGGATTTGAATGTTAATTTCATTTAGTCTTATATTAACCTTATTCATGTGTTATTTTCTTTTCTTCTAATTATTGAATATTGCCTATAGTAAAGTTCAATTAATGTTAGCAAACAAATACAAATAATATTTTATACAGTTATTTATTATTTAACATAACGTTAAGTATTCTTATATGCAAATGTTGTGGGTTAAAATGTTTTTATATATGTATTTTTACAACAAAGAAAATTTAGTGCACCATTTTTGTGAATTTGCAGCGTTTAGAACGTGTATTTTCAAAATATAAGAAGCAGTAACTATAAATGATATATTATATTTAGGAATGTAATAAATATTGTCTTGAACTTTAAATTTAAATTTTACACAAAAGTGCTACTTAAAATACCTACTTCTTCTAGAAAATGAAATGCTCAGTGCTATATATCATTAAACAGAAGCTTTTGTTGTTCAAATGTATTCATAAAGAAGGAGTTAGGCTTTCACAAACTATAATACTATTTGATTTAAATGTTACATGGCTATCATACTTAGAAACAAGTTATATTTAAAATAAAAAAATAAACACAATGGCTTGTAATCTTCCATGCAGGACGTTTTCCATTTACAATTGGGTTATACCCATGCTATCAGATTCAAATTGGTGTGATATAGTGAACGCCGCATGGACACGTACATTCAGCATCTAGTATAAAATTGTTTTTAAAGAGAGAATTAATCAGAACATGTTAGGATTAGTAAGGGTTCTTGGTAGAGATATTCCTTCTACTCTGTAAGTTTTCACAGTAAAGTTGTCCTTTCTGCTTCTCTGTTTCACAGTCAAGGAAGTTTAGTATACAGGTTGTCATTGTAAGCATTATGCCCTGTCTTTAAGTATGTCGCTAAACATAAAGCTCGAGATGGTGGCTGTTGAAAAGTGCACGGTTCAAGTTGGAGTTCTGCTTAAAACAGCAATGAGAGATGTAAGCAAGGCATTGGGCTTTATTTCCTGATCCATATATATGAACTGATTCGCTCCCAATACTTAAAGAACCGTTTCAGTTAATAATGTGAGGCCTTTTGCACCGGATGTCAAGAGTGATTGAATGTCTTTCATTCCGCAATTGGTAGAACAGAGAGAAGTACATACTCCTTTTGTTCTGCTGGGGTGTATTTTAATGGACAAGCAAATAAATGTTGCAATAAAGTAGTCTTCATACACACATTAGTGTTTTATTGATCGTACGCTTCCAACCACAGCCACAAAAATAAACAAACGTTATTTCGGTCCAACCAAAGATCGCATAGTATCTTTATACCCTCTCTGAGCCGTTATACAATCGACAAAAAAGTAAATGGAGTTGCGATCCAATTTCGGAATAAAAAATACTGGCAAGGAAAAGGGATACAAATATTCTCTCCCTCTCTCTTCTTGGCATCGGTTTGACACTCTATTTAGATGTGGTAAATACTATGCGCTTGGAAACAACCATATTGAAAATTCTAGAAGATACAGCACCAAGGAAGGTTTTAAGGGCAGAAATGAAAGGGATAGAAAGCTGGGAGTTTTTCAGCCTCTTCTTTTTCGAAAGGCTTTGTGAAAAGAATGGCGAAGAAAGAAGAATGAGCAGACGAAATGCCAACCCCTGAGGTCTTCCATCAGTCCCCTAGAATAGCTGTTTCTTCATTCAGTCCTCGTTTTTCAGAATTCCTGATGCACTTGCTTCTTCCATTACGTCTCCAGGTTAAGCGAATGCTACATGAAGCCAGGACACAGGAGATTTAGTGTGAAATACGAACCATGAATGTGACAAGGTAAAATGTGAATGTGAATAGTGCTATGCACCTTGAAAGTTGAGCGTGCAACATCATGATGTATACATACTTTATAGTAGTTTTAAGAAATTCATACGTCAAAAGATAGATAAATAACACAAAAATACATAGTAGTGAGAGCTGTGCAGGAAGAAAAGGAAAAAAACCAGAGGGGAAAAATTGATACAAAAGCTACAGGCAAAAATTAAAACCAAAGACAAAACTATCGTAGTTCTAAAGATTCATCCTTCAAAACTCAGCTTAGGACAAGACAAATGAAATAGACTTTCAGTTTTGTTTACAAAAATAAAAATATTTTAACTAACGTGTTATCCATTGCGTTGTTTAGTTAGTAAACAGGAAGTAGAAAACTTAAAAATTGATTTGCTCCTTACTTATTTTAAGGAAGATAGTTCAATACTTTTTGTGTGCAAATAAAATGTTATAGTCAATTACATACTTTATTATTAAAATAATTTATGATTTTAGTTTTAAAGTGGATTAAAGTTTTAAATATTTTAAAATAATATAATACTTTTAAAAGTTTTTAAATATAATATTCATAAAGCATTAATAAAATGATGGTTTGAGAACAGAGAGAAATCCTTTAAAAATCATATAACAGAACAAGGTGTCTCCCTATTGTAAACCGTAGCTGTAGTCTATATGTTTTGCAATATTTTGAGTACAGGCTCATAGGATGAGGATGGTTCTTATTTGTTAAATGTTACTTAATGTTAGTATTATAAGTAACATTATTCTTAAGATTTAGAGTATCCCAGGAGGACATGAATAAACAACTAAAAATCAAACAAACAATCTCAGTATTTTAACAAATACTGTCATAACAAGAACGTTTAAAGCTTTTAACAAAGCCTGATACAAAGAAATATGGTTACGCACGTACAGCTATGGGCAACAGCGAATGGTAACAGGGAATTAAATATTTAAGTCCAACTGAAACATCATGGATGAGTGAGACTGACAATGAATGCGAGAATATATAGTAATACGTAATGTTCAAACGCAAGTCATAACTACTGCAGGGCAAAGAGCTGGAAGAAATAAAATCACGACAAGAACACATCATGGGCTAAAATCACGATTAATCTGGTGAACCAATACACTGAGGTATTCAGGTAAATATCTACTATGACCAGCATATTAAATAAGTGTGCCCGCATTATAAAACATATAATTAAGAAACAAAAGACACACATTCCTCTTTATAATGTACATAATGTGAATCGACAGCTACGTTTAACTCAGTTTAACACCCAAAAAAGTGGCCCATACCTATGATATGGAAAAGGAATCTCTGTTGCATACAGAATTCCGTTACAATGGCTACAATTCTCAAAACAAACCTCATCCCAAAACACGCAGATTTTAAAAATATTACATTAATGCATTATAATATTTGCATTTGCAATTCTCTTTAAGCAAAACTTTATGCAAGTTCACCTCACTCCTAGCAATGTCAGCACGCTCTCGCTATCGTTACATTGTTAACATTGTGTTAACCCAAAGTTAACATTCAGCAAAATCATGTAAAATCTGTTTTCTTTCCAGCCATGAATCAGGAGAGGAGCCAGAAAATAACTTAAGGATGTTGTAAGGTAGGCATAACTTTATCATACATAGTCTGACTTCTCTTTCGCAGGAGTGTCAGCAGATAAGTTGATGGGGAGACGCAGTTTCAGCAACATCGGCAGTTGATATAAAAATGACAAATAAGTTTTTTTTTCTATTTTCAAATAAAAATAGAAATGTGCTTAATACCGTTTTTATTCATATCCTGTTATTTCTAGTGGGCTGTTTCATTTCAAACCGCGAATAACCTCTGAAATTTTCAACGATAATGCAATAATCTACCACTCAAACGTTTGCTTCCACTACTGCCGTTTGTGAAAATTGCAACACCAAGAAGGAAACGCACGAATTCAATGAATTTAATACCATGACAAGTAGCAAATAATAAACTTTTCAAATCTATATGGACCTTTGAGCCCTAATATCGAATATTTGATGTGGCCTCCATGCGCTGCAATTAGAGCTGCTATATGCCGTGGCATTGAATCAAAGAGGTTCTGAATGAGTTCCTGAGGGATTTCTCTCCACGCAGTTTGCATTCGAGCCCACAAATCCGTGACACTGGTTACTGGAGGACCGTGACTCACCAGGTGCCGACCAACCATATCCCAGTTATGTTCGATGGGCGACATGTGAGGCGAACGTGCGGGCCAGGGAAGCAATGGTACCCGTCGCTCTGCGAAGAAGGCTTGTACATTCCTCGCAATATGTCACCGGGCATTGTCCTGTTGAAATGTGGCCTGTGGAGATGCCTTAGGCTCTACAACCACCGTTACGTACCGGTTGCTGTTTAAAGTGCCTTCAATTCGTAGGAGGCGAGATCGGTTGTTTTAACTAATGGCGCTCCAAACCATCATACCTGGTGTTTGTCCGCTATGCCGCTCAGCAATGCAGCTCTCCAGGTTGCGTTCACCAAGGTACTGCCGGACACGTATGCGGCTATCACTGTAGGACACGCTGAAGCGGAACTCGTCCGAAAAGACTACATTTTGCCACTCAGTACCCCAGTGACGGTGTTCACGTGCCCATTGCAGTCGGAGGAGTTTGTGGTTTCTGGACAATGGAAGCTCTGACGTAATGGCATGCATGCAACTAATACAACCTGCAGCAGACGGGGACGAACCGCTAATGCAGACAAGTTCACACTGTTGCAGTGCTCCAGCGTCGAGCCAACACTGTGGATGAAGCTGTACGGTCCGTTATGGCCATGCGGACAAGATAACAGTTTTCCCGGGGTCCAGGACCCGCTCTTCGCTGCGTACGACCTTCATCTATCCACTGCTTTCACACACGCATCACTGTCGTAGCAGCATATCCTGTACGAGCCGAAATGTCACGGTATGACAAATCCGCTTCCCAGAGACCGATCATTCTGCCCCGTTCGAACTCACTCACATGACGATATGGCTCCCTTTGACGTCGATGAGGCATACTGGCACTCACATTATTGTTTCTACCTTGTTTGACAGCTCTGCACTGATTACACTGGGCGCAACAGTGACCTTTTCGGATCGACACGAGAGGGCTCTGCTCGGTCTACATGCACTCCATCTCTCTACAAACCTAATCACTTATTACTTCCACCAAGTTTGAAGCTATTCCGGAAATTCTTTCGAGGTGTTACAATTTTCACAATCGACAGTGTATTTATTTAGTTACATGTACCTTTTCAGTTTATCTCAAAATCTTTAATCAGAAGGTAGCAAAATGCAGCGAAGCCCATGCACTTAGCATCCGAATTTGACCTATTCCAGAGCGATTTTGTTTGCTGATTGCAGATATACCAAAAATGTGAGAAACAGCAATTTTGCTGGTTGGAAAACAACGACTGGCAGATAGAGGATTCCCTCACGTGTGCGATGTTACTTATAAAATGATTAGGCAGATTAAAACCTACACAAACACAATAAATCAATTTAACTTACCGGGGAAGAGGGAATTACCAATTCACATTGTTGGTGGAACAGCTTTCCACGGATTAGACCACAAAGCACCCTTTCCAATATACAGCTGCCTCGAGCTGTGGTGAGGGCGATGTGATGTTCTCATCTTTATACCACCCCTTGTTTCGTTACGCAATAGGGTGTTTGTTGATTAACAGTACAGTAGGGTTTGTGTTCTTCTCTCGGCCCCTTCTACCCACATTTATGATTAACATGTTATACTTTTTCAGTAAATGGAATGGGTACCTTTGAAGTTAACAGCACTGTGACCCTTGATTTGCTTCTATAAATTAACTTCCGGCCCCAAATATTGAGTTTTTATTGTTTTATAAACTTATCCGTGTGATTTGCCTTTAAAAGTACGACAGATTTTTTTTCAGCTGTCACGTATTTAGGGTTTATGATTTTTCTGACATAAAAAATGTAAATTTTCCAATTAGTATAATCTGTTTAATTATTATGGTACACTAAGCGAATTTCTGAACATTTTATGACATTTTCATAGACATTATGTGTATTTATTCAAATAATTTACTTCTATGCAAACCACAGCAATTATATATTGAACATTTATTATCTATATATCACTATTCTGATTATCCCTCCACAAAGCGAGACACATGTTTACATCTATCTCAAACATGTAGGTATCTCGCAGATGATATCCATGCAATTTTATTATACAGACTAAACTTATCAAATTTGATAATTTTCATTGTTGATGCTTCTTTACATATTTGATCAGGTTAAAACTACTCTCTATATGATAATTCCGCTTTCCTTAGTATGAATTAAACACTTCTTTGACAACACACCTTAAATACTTCAAAATAAATTTTTTATTTTGTGATCATAGTTCCTTCAAAAGCTTCAATGTCTTCTGTGTTCAGTTCTATAATATACAGGTCAACAGGATTGTAGAATAAAACTGAATCGACATTTGTATAACAAGATTTAAGTTTACCACTTTTTATGAAATTTCCATAATCTAAAGAATCAGACATGTTTATAATCCAAAAACTGTAGAGCACCAAATGGTTATCCTGCATTTTGAGTTATTTCTTAATTTCTTTTTGAGAGGCGACATTAGTGAAACTTGATGTTACAAGTCTACGTCATCATTACGTTAAAGGATACCTTGTAACATTTCCTACATAATTTAGATACTCTTACTTACATGGCTGATTAAACAATCAAATGTGCCTATTCAACCCTGTTGATTGAAGGTAGGACTTAAACTCATCTGTGATACGAGGGCAGTTCCAGAAGACTGACGTATAGATAGCGGTTGTTCTTTCACACAAATGACTATGGTAGAAATTACCACCCTTAAAAAGCTTAAGTTTGAAGTTTTACAATGCTACAATATTTAGTAATTGTTTGGCAGCCATCCATATTGAACGCTCTCAGGCCAATTTGTAAACCTGGAGAAAACTGTTCAACGTTATGTGAACAACACTTTCATTTGAAAGGTCTTAGTCCAGCTAATATTAAAACTGAGCTAGATTCTACTCTGGGGGAGTCTGCTCCTTCGTTTACAACGGTAAAATATTGGGTGGCAGAGTTTAAGCGAGGCCGTACGAGTAGCCAAAACGAACATAGTAGTGGTCGACCAAATGAGGTGACCACGCCAGAAATTGTGAAGAAAATCCACAAAATGGTATCGGAATACCATCAACTGAAAGTGCGCGAGCTAGCAGACATCGAAGGCATTTCAAAAAATGCTGTACATTGCATACGGGCTGAAAATTTGAACATGAGAAAGCTGTGCACAAGATGGGTGCCGCGTTTACTCACAATGGAACAAAAACAGCGTCGTGAGGATGTCTCAGTCGAGTGTTTGGCGATGTTTCGCTACAATAAAGCCGAGATTTTGCGTCGATTGATAACATGGATGAAACATGTATCCATCACTTCACACCTGAGATGAAGGAACAGTCAAAATAGTGGATTGAAAGGGGAGAATCAGCTCCAAAGTAGAAGACAGTTCCATCTGCAGGCAAGGTCATGGCGTCAGTTTTTTTGGGATACGCGTGGGATCATTTTCATTGATTATCTTCAAACAGGAAAAGCAATCATTGGTGAGTGCTATGCGAACTCATTGCTGCATTTGAATAATGAAATCAAGCAAAAATGATCGCATTTAGCGAAAAAAAAGTTCTGTTTCATTAAGACAATGCACCAGTTCACACATCCATTATCACTATGGCCAAAATCAATGAGTTAAAGTTCAAATTGCTTCCTCTTGCATCCTATTCGCCAGATTTAGGCCCCTCTGGTTATTTTCTGTTTCCAAAGTTCAAGAACTGGCTTGGTGGTAAAACATTTGCCAGCAATGATAAGGTGGAGTTTGCAGTTGATGGCTATTTTGTAGAACTCGACGGTTCTCACTGTAAGCAGGGTATTGAAGCGATTGAACGTCGCTGGGAAAAGTATATCGAGCTGATAGGAGACTATGTAGAGAAATAAAGATGTTTTTTCCCAAAATTCTTGTGGTTTCTTTGCTAGGTTAGGTACTTCTGGGGCAACCCTCGTAGGTACTCGATAAAACTATATACGTTTAAACTATTAATGAATTGGATTAATTCAGTGAACAAAAAGGGGTTTTCTATTTAATTTTAATCAAAATTGATCTTGTGGACGTAAATCTTTCTGTAGTCATGGATTCAAATATTTTCAATGACGATTTAAAATAATATGACAGAATACAAGCTGTTTCAAATGGGGGGAAAAAACGAATGAACTGCTGAGAATTCTGACTGAGACTATAACAGGGATAATGATATGTAAGTACGTAAACATTCCAATAATCCAGCTGTCAAGTTACAACACGTGAGTCACGTCAATGCAAGATCCATGGACTAAACTAAAAAATATGAAAATAAACAAGTCGTAGTTGCATTCATCTTTCGTTAGGCAATGCTGAATTAATTTGTACTTATAGTAGCCCTCCACAACGTATGCATGCTATGCGGCCAAGTCGCCTGCCTTTGAACTGAATGGTTATCATAATCGGTGTGTTTTAAGCATGTTATTAGGATTTTGCGCCTTTGAATATAATCAATTTCTGAGAAACACTTAATACTGAAATACCCTACAGAGTACAAACTTATTGAAGGATTCGAGTATTTTGGAAACAAAGAATACCACACTGTACATAATCCAAGTCGAAGATTTATACAGAAAAACAAAGCTAATATTGTGGCATCGTTGAGAACCAAGGCTCTCGTCGCATGCTCCAAAATGAGCATTTTCAAGGAAAAGTGCACGGAGTATCTTTTCATCACGTGAACCACAATTTTAATCTAAAGCATGCCCACAATGAAATTTGTACGCTTGGTAATTTTGTTGTCGTGCGGAACGGTTGTGTCTGGAATTATTCATTCTTGGAAAGAGGTAATCATTAACTTCTTCAAACACAATATTAACTAAATTTGCATAAGAGATATAACCTCAGCTGTTCAACACATATTTCCCCGTGTTTATTACAGGGGCCCCATATCAACATTTTTTTACTTTTTTTTCCAAAGGGTTTAGATCAAGCAAGCGTTTCTTTCACCTACTTTCTAGTATCGCCCAAATGAGAAGCAAATAACCGTTGATGTCATCTCTATATGAAAAAATACAACAATTTTGTCATAGATAATATTTTAAACACAAAAGAATCATGAACTGCTTACTCGAAGTAATCTGGTGTTTATGCATGGAAACTTTGTCAAGAAGTGCTTATATGCATTGTGAATAAAACAGCTAACCTCCTACAGGTATCATTTTGTTGTTGTTCAGTTTTCTAATCATTACAGTAGCTGAAATATGGCAACTGTTTCTTTTTTAACTTCTTCAACTATTTTATTTACCCATTTCAATTAATAATTTCATCCAATCTGTTTTAAAAAATTCTTAATCTTCAATTCGTTTTAGATATTTCAGGTTAATTAAAAGTGTTACTTCGCATACTCTCTCTTCCATGAAGCACCCTTTGTTTAAGTGCATTGTTTTACTTTGACCTGCTTTTATAATCAGTGAATTCTCTATGTGTGTTCTTCCCACATTCCTCTGATTTATGCACAATAACTTTTCCGTTAACACATTTTTCTATTATTAACAGTTATATTTTTATGAGAGATGTCATTTATACACTGACTCGTAATTACTCTCATTATGTCGGCGATTCTGGCTTTAAAGATGTTAGTTCGCATATGCTGAGCTTCGATTTTATGGATTATATCACTGTGCAACACCCTATATTCTCTCTGGTATTCACATTACCGGATTATTTGGAGCAAAAATTGTTCACCGCGGACGGAAATCGAACTAGGTTAAGAAGTCACACGCAGACTACTAGATCTATTTTGTTTCCCTACCGCTTACTTTTGATCGTACTCCACCTAAAATACTATACAGAGGTTTAGAAATCCGAAATATGTTCACTTGGATCTAAAGAAGAAGGAATAGTAAAAGTAGAGGAACGTTGCGCTGTGTTTGCGTGAGTGTGTTTGTCACCAGGAAGTATAACTCAAAACGTCAGACAAATACCATATTTTAACACGGGAAAACAATCGTGAACATTTTTTCACGCCCAAGAAAACTTTTTATTTGATAAAAAAATTACAAATTATTTTAATTAAATTATGGTATGCTTGAGGTAATACCATGACGAATGATATGCACATCTTGAATCGAGTTTAAATAGATTTCGAGGTTCTCCTTATTCTCATTGAATCTCAAGTAAATGGGTAAACGATGGAATTACACGAAACAGCTATAAAAAAGCTAACCTCATTAAAACAGAAAGTTTTGTGAAATAACCACTTTCGTGGTATTAGACCCCGAAATACAGTTGTATGTTACAAGGTTTACCAGATTGAGCTTCGTGCGCTGTAAAGTGTTTGAAAATCTGGTATTGTTTTCTTCTTTCTTTTGCCTTATAAACAACTTGTTAAGAATAAAATGTTACCTTTTATGTAAACAACTGGGTGTTGTTTTCATATCTCATATGTAACTTAGTTCATGTTGCTTTATTTTGAAAACTTGTAGGAAAGCGTTTAGCACGATTGACTTAGTACGGATAGAATACTCACTTTAATACGAATAGTACCCTATACGGAATACATGTAATATATAATGGGTACAGTAAGTCGCGTGAAAGTTCTTACGCATTAGATATTTTGCCCAATATTCTCCTAAGTATAAAAATTTCTACTTTTTCTTTTCCTCTAGATTATACACGTGCCTTATATGGGGTCAAATGAAGTCTATATTTAAAGGTCTCTCAAATTTCAAATTTGAGGCATGTGAGTGAACAGATACCGTCAGCACGATACCTCCACCTGAAGTGCCCAAAACAAACGTGTTCCCCCTCCCAAAAAGTGAATGAATAATTTGAACTCGTATAGCTGTGTTTATGTTTTATTTCCAGGTAAATCGTTGCATTGAAGTGTTAATGACAAATGATAATGATGCATTTTTACTTTCTCTACTACGTATAGTAAGTAGGGGAAGTATTGTATTCCACCCAAAAATTCGATACCGAGATTTCACCGGAAATACATGTTTTGAGACCCCCTGAATCCAAAAAAAGCATTTTTGGAAACATGTCCGTGTGTGTGTCTGTGTGTCTGTCTGTATGTGTGTGTGTGTGTGTGTGTATGTGTGTATGCTGTGAACAGCATAACTCAGAAACGAACAGTCGGTTAAACACCAAACTTGGTATTTAGGTTCAGTATCTTCCAGAGATGCAACACGAAGGTTTTCCAGAAAATCCCCCACCCCAGATTACCCTTTACATGTAAGATTTTTCGAAAGTTTTAATTTTCTTAAAAATGGCTCTAACGATTTTGATTAAAATATAATATGTTTAAGATATTTTCATGACAAATAAAATGCATATCTTGAATTTTTTGGGATTGTTTCTAAAAGTATTCTTCATTGTGAACGACTTGTGCGTAACTGGTAAACCATATGAGATAGACAAAATTTTACTGCACAGAAAATGTAGATCGCGTTAAAATACACAATTAATGTCATATACTTTTTTTGTTGTTGATTGAACCATTTCCGAGATATTGCTTGTTATTCCCTTAAATTTTCAATACTTATTTTCTCAAATGGGAATTCGTTATTCATTTTTTTATCTTGGATATGCAAAGAGTATTAATCTGTGCAAAGGGAATGGTGCCGCACCTAGCAACCAACTATTAAGAGATATGTATATGCTTAAAGGCTACTGCATTTCTACATTGCCCTTGTAAATATATATTCCCTTTACATTTACAAGAAAATTAGCAATAAGATACAGTCTGAAAATGTTTATCTTGATTAACATGAAGTAGATGGAGAATAAGCGTTTGTAAAAATAGTTTGTACAAGAGTAGAGAAAGTCATGTGAGAGTAACACATCAGATTTTTAACATGTGGTTTTGGTTAACGATTATTTATTTAGACCTGCTTAATTTTATATTTATATTCGTATAGTCAATACGGTATTTATTGTTCATAATTTATAGTGCAGGATATTTATGAGCCTTAGGATTTATTTTTCCATTTACAGTTGGAGGTTTGAGCATGAGCGGTGACCTCAAAAAGTCATTTAAAATTTGTAAATCAGGATTTGATAATACGAAAACGGAACTCATCTTTTATGCCATAGCTTAATATTTGTTAGTAATAAATGAATGCGTAAAAATGAATAATAAATCACTTTCATGCAATTTGCATTATTTTATTAATTTCATTTAGAAAGCAAAATTTTAACACACAACGGTTAATAATGTAGTAAACGTTGTTCACAAACAGTGAATATTCTAGCGAATTCTAGATTTTTCTCTGCAGCAACGTTGCTTCTACTCTTATCGCTTCCCAGTTACAAAAACCTTCAGTAAGAACGTAAGAAGTTTTTCGTTCTATTCGAAGAAAATTCAGTATATACGTTATTCATCTTTCCAGCATATCAATCACACAATGTTTTAGAAAAAAAATACAGAAATATTTTAAGAAGATGTAGCCTTTTATGAAAGTAAAAAGAAAGAAAGTTTGTTTTCAAATAACTTTATTTTACAATGAGGGGATTTTCTTGCAAAATTTTTGCCTGGCCTGCATAAAAGACTCTGACCTTTAAAGCTTTGCGACTTTTCATTTTTTATTTATGTTTTACCAAAGGGCAGAGCTTCAGGCAAATACACTGACACAATTCTCAAAATTTGCTTTTTAGGTTCAAAGAATCGCAAAACCTGGAAACCTTCACACCAAGTTTTTGAGTGTAATGCAATATATCTACTTCTTCCACCTACCATAGGTAAAAGGTAGGAAAGAAAACAAGAATCACAATTTATAAATATAATCTGTTTAAGAAGTGCACAACGTTTGAAAAAAAAAAATATTTTTCAAAATATTTATTAACGTTAAGATTAAACACATTCAAGTATAAACCAATGAAATTCAGTATTATAGGCTTGAATTTTAGATTTTCGGTTATATATTCCTTTTTACTTTCTCTAGTACGTATAGTAAGTAGGGGAAGTATTGTATTCCACCCAAAAATTCGATACCGAGATTTTATCGGAAATACATATTTTGAGACCCCCTGAATCCAAGCAAAGCATTTTTGGAAACATTTCCGTGTGTGTGTCTGTAAACAGCATAACTCACAAACGAACAGTCGGATAAATACCAAGCTTGGTATTTAGGTTCAGTATCTACCAGAGATGCGACACGGTTTTCAAAAAAATCCCCCACCCCAGATTACCCTTTACATGGAACATTTTTCGAAAATTTTAATTTTCTCAAAAATAGCTCTAACGATTTTGATTAAAATATCATATGTTTAAGATATTTTCATGACAAATGAAATGTATATCTCGAATTTTCTGGGAATGTCTCCAAAAGTATTCTTCATTGTGAACGACTTTTGCATAACTTGTAAACCATAAGAGATAGACAAAATTTTACTACACAAAAAAATGTAGATTGCGTTAAAATACACAATATATGTCACTTACATTTTTTTTGTTGGGTGAACCATTTTCGAGATATTGCTTGTTATTCCCTTAAATTTTCCAATGCTTATGCTTTTTACTTTCTCTACTACGTACAGTAAGTAGGGGAAGTGTTGTATTCCAACCAAAAATTCGATACCGAGATTTCAGCGGAAATACATGTTTTGAGACACCCTGAATCCAAAAAAAGCATTTTTGGAAACATGTCCGTGTGTGTATGTGTGTGTGTGTGAACAGCATAACTCAGAAACGAAAAGTCGGATAAACACCAAACTTGGTATTTAGGTTCAGTATCCTCCAAAGATGCGACACGAAGGTTTTCAAGAAAATCCCCCAACCCAGATTACCCTTTACATGGAGGATTTTTTGAAAAGTTTAATTTTCTCAAAAATGGCTGATTTTGATTAAAATGTCATAGGTTTAAGATATTTTCATGACAAATAAAATTTATATCTTGAATTTTCTGGGAATGTTTCCAAAAGTATTCTCCATTGGAACGACTTTTGCATAACTGGTAAACCATAAGAGATAGACAAAATTTTACTACACAAAAAATGTAGATTGGCTTAAAATACACAATTTATGTTATATACATTTTTTTTGTTGAGTGAACCATTTTCGAGATACTGCTTGTTATTCCTTTAAATTGCTCAATACTTATTTTCTAAAATGGGAATTCGTTATTCATTTTTTTGTCTTGGATATGCAAAGAGTTATAATCTGTGGCAAAGGGAATGGTGCTGCACCTAGCAACCAGCTATTAAGAGATATGTATGTGCTTAAAGGCTACTGCTTTTCTATATTACCCTTGTAAATATATTTTCCCCTTACATCTACAAGAAAATGCAAATGTTTATCTCGTTTAACATGAAGTAGATGGAGAATAAGCGTTTGTAAAAATAGTTTGTACAAGAGTAGAGAAAGTCATGTGAGTGTAACACATCAGATTTTTCTCATATTCGTTATTCGTTTTTACTTTCTCTGCTACGTATAGTAAGTAGGGGAAGTAAAGTATTCCACCCAAAAATTCGATACCAAGATTTCACCGGAAATACATATTTTGAGACCCCCTGAATCCAAAATAAGCATTTTTAGAAACATGTCCGTGTGTGTGTCTGTGTATTTGTGAACAGCATAACTCAGAAACGAACAGTCGGATAAACACCAAACTTGGTATTTAGGTTCAGTAGATCGCATTAAAATACACAATTTATGTCATGTACATTTTTTTATTGAGTGAACCATTTTCGAGATATTGCTTGTTATCCCCTTAAATTTTCCAATACTAATACTTTTCCTCAAATTCGTTATTCATTTTTTTTGTCCTGTACATGCAAAGAGAATGGAATGCGTCACATAGCAACCAGCGCTTAAAAAATTTGACTATCACTTAAATACTACTATATTCCCCTTGCATCTACAAGAAAATTAGCAACACGTTTGACATCTCGATATCTCGATTAACATGAAGCATATGGAGAATAAGCGTTTACAGATTTTTTTGTCTTGGTAATGCAAAGAGAATGGAATATTCCTCATTGCAACCACCTCTTAAAATATTTGACTATCGCTTAAAGTCTAGCAATTCCCCTTGTATCTACAAGAAAATTAGTAATAAGATTAACATCTCGATATCTCGATTAACAAGAAGCATATGGAGAATAAGCGTTTGTGAAAATAGTTTGTACAAGAGTAGAAAAAGTAATGTGAGTGTAAAACATCAGATTTTTTAGTATATCATTAATATAAGCCTGTTTCGAGTAGCTTAAATTCTACTCTAATGTTGAAAATCAGTATTTTTCTGGCAAATGTTCTTTTTTTCGATATCACATTCTTAAGCTACGTTCCGTTACCATCAGATATACAGGTATTGAATTTTTATATGCCTTCAGTAATTTGAAATCTCAACTATAAGAGATAGCATAAAATAGGAATGGTCATATTGCAATACTTTTATCTGGTTAATTTGCCGCAAATAAACTTCGTTGCCGGAGTTTTATTTGGATTTTAGTTAGCAATGCGCTATCACTTCCCCCATTAATTAGGAAGTCAGATGCATCTGTGAGTAATCGTCAGTTTGAGTTTTCCTGTTGTTAGAGCGTTTCCAAATGTTCAAAACGATCGAACTATCCGTTGACTGTGAAGTCAGATGAGTGATTCGTTTTCTGAATGCAAAAAAATGTTACACCAGTAAACATTCATCGCCAATTTTCTGAGATTTATGGTGGAATGAGTGACAATGCCTGGCCACGCACAGCCAAACAAACTCAAAACGTGATCGCATCATTTGGTAAGGAACAATTCGACAGTTCATATTTGGTACCAAGCGATTTTCATCTATTTTTCATCTGAAGAAATTCCTTGGTGGAAACCATTTCAACAAAAATGATTATGTTAGCGGCATCATTCTTTGACAAAGGCATACACAAACTGGTTTCCCGTTATGACAAGTGCCTGAAAAACGGTGATGACTATATGGAGAAGCAGGATGAGATGTAAGGTAATGAGTAATAATAAAGTATTTCAAAAATAATGTTCTATTATTTTTTTACAATACCTTAATAACACGCCTCGTATCATAGTTTCTAAAATAAGAATTTTCTATATATAATTCATCAGACTTCAGCTTATTTAGAATCACTATTCAGTCATAATACTACAAGCTGTTTAAAATTTTACTGTTTTAATACATGCAGAGTCTAGAGCTTAGTAATCAAAGCCTGTCAGGATCGCATATGGAAGCCAGAAAACTGGAAACCAACAACTGTCATGCAATATTTACATAATATGTAATGGAAAGCTTTCGTTGTAGCCTTCTCTTCCTTGAATTTCAATTAATAATGGTTCATCTGAAAGCTGTTTTGTTGAGATTTGTAATGTGGATGTAATTTTCCAATCCAGTGATCCATAAACTGGTTATACATAAATAATCAAATTTCTATCCTAATGACAAGGTTCAACTCATACCTAATGTCCATTTCCCTCAGCCGTTGAAGACATTAACTGATCCTGCCGATAAAATAATGCTAGCTAAAGGGGGAAGAAGAATCATTAGTGGTGCGGTGTGATGACTATAATGAATCTCATATATATGCGTGTATGTGTCTTTGTTATTTTGCGAAAATGGCCAATATTTTTTATTATTTTCTAAGGAGTTCTGCTTTAAGAGAACACGAAATTCTTCTCTCGTATATCGGGTATTCTTAACGTCCTTGGAAGTATGACAACATGATGTCTTGCCTTTTATTATTGTCCTTCCAGGGATTAAAAAAAACACTCTTTCGTCAAGCAGGTTACTCTTATTTTATTTATCGAAAGTAGTTTTCTGTTATAATCTCCAGAATGTCTTGTAATTATAATGTTTTCTTTTCTAATTCAACTTAATGAACGATTGGTAATTAATATCTGATACAAGGCTGCTTTAACAGTAACGTTTTGAACAGGTTTTGCTCGTGTTTTTATTCCGTTACGCAGTACTTTGCTAGTATTGGAGCAGAAACACAAAAGTCCAAGTGAAATAGATGAGTACAAAAACAGTGGTCAGGGAAAACTGGCTGGTACCGAAAGCAATTTGTCATACATAACTAGAAGACAGCTTAGGCCTTTTCTCAGATGACCCAAGCAAAGCTTCGGGCGAATCCTCGCTCGAGGCATGGTGCTTCTGTTTGTGTAAACGTGTGCGTGCACGCGCGCGGCAGGGGGCACTCGTGTATGTTGTAAAATAGCAAAAACAACTGGAAGAATAAGAAATTCAAAACAATCTGTTTGGAGAGCACAGTCATAAAGGTAAATGCAGAGGGTAATTGATTGGATGCTCCCAAAAACAGCCTAACCATTAGGTTTTAAAAACATAAGTTCAAGCTTCGCTCTTCTGCAGAAACTGCAATACATCTAGGGATAACAGCATGATTTTTTTTGAAAGTTCATATTGAACAAACCTAAATTAAAAGTAAATAAACCTCTTAATCTTCTTTATAGTTATACCCTGTTATTTTTAACTATAACCCTTATAAAGTTAAGTTGCTGCCCAATTCAATTCGATTTAATGTTTTTTTTTAAACATTGGTCTACTAAAGTATACTTTCCTTATTTATAAGTTTTGTTTTATTAATTTCATCCTCACCCAACCTACTATTCTATTGAATAATCCAATTTCTCCCAATAAATTTAATCTAGGGAGGAAAACGTTTCAAAAAAATCATACTTTTTTTTGGGTAAGTAAGGTTTTTTTTTTTGAAAGTTGATATATTGGAGCAATGATTAATTTAATCAAATATTTGTAGGTAATGTGAGTTAGGCTAACCATAAGGAAATCTGTGTGAGAGATACAAAGTTGTTAATTGTGTGACAGTTTGTTGAATCAATTGTAAATTTGTTTCATTGCCATTTGCAAACATTGACTTCTCTTTCTTCTGATGATAGCCCGTTTTTTCGTTGCGCCCATTCAACTATTTTGATATCATCAGTTCCGGAATAGGGAAAATCTCAGGGAATGTTTCTTCTTTTAGTTTGTACTTATCGGGGAAATGCAGGTACAAAATAAAAGCTTCGGTACAAACAAAAAGTGTAAATGCTTAATATTAAGATCCAGTTCAGGATTCAGGCTATGGATCTTCAGCTTTCCATACCAAACTTTTTATGGCTTAACTACCTTATGCTCGCCTGCATAAATACAACCGTAACAGCTTCTGATTCTTTATACTCGAAAAACCCCAAGCCAAAGTTTTATGTTCTAGCCAAACAATTTTATGTGCCATTAATTCGAATTGATTTTGTACTATAAATACTTTTTATAATATGTGTAATTACATTTTAGGCAGTAAGACAAAAGACTGATACAGTCTTATTTGAAAATCTCCGGCCGTAGACACAATTCGAAACACTGAACGTCTGTCTTGAGTGCCAATGCGCTTACCAGTAAACCTAATGTGGCTAAAGATCCGTCTTTGGAATTCCATCTCTACCACCAAGTTCAGTGTTCTGCCCATGCTTGCTCAACATACTGTTTGTTCAAAATAACTTTCAATACAATCCATAGAATCTTAAGTCCTTGCACGTATTGCCACTAATGTAATCGGTGTTAAAGAAAATTAAATTGTATTGGAGAATGTCATTTAATGCTGCTAAAAACATTATATTAACTAATAGTATTCGTGATTGGTTCTCACTGATATTATGATCGAAAATAATCCATCACGGATTTTAGAATACGAAAAGATCTTTTATTGGTAATAGGGGCTGAAAAAATTCTCTCTTCTCCTTTAAAGGAGAAAAAAGATCAGAATACATAACAAGGAAAAAAAACAAGAAACTTAGCTGGAGGCATAGAATTTTGAATTGAGAAAAGGAAAGTGAGGGGAAAGATGAGTTGACGGAGAAACTAAATACTTCATGAGGTATTTAAAAACGACTATCACTGCCTCAACACATACCATTTATATTCGCTACCACTGGAAATGTTACTCAGATGAAGTTAGAAAACGTGTGTAATAATTTACGGAAGTTTGTGACTTTAAGAAATTTTGAGAAACTTGGCATTTACCACATTAGAACATGCAGTTGTATCTTTCAGCTTTTCCAGGTTGTTATTACTACATCTACTACATACCTACCTGTAATAAGTAGGGGAAGTATTGTAGCGTCCCAAGGCTGGGAACGAACTCCAGTATCGGAGTGAGTTAACATTCACTAAAATGGTGAATATTAGAGTTCGTAGTGCATCTAGATTAACAGAACACTGACACCTCACAGCCATACGATATTTAAGCTGACCACATTAAGGTTACAGAAGCTTCGACACCGGATATGGAACGCAACTACGCCATTCGTGGTCACGACTAGTCCTTTTATACTTTGTGTGGTTAAGAAACAACTTCATCGTCATCATCCAGGTATTTAATAAGCTGAGGTTCTTAGACACTGGGCCGTAGTACCTTAGAATATAAAGGTCCCAAGGCATGGATAGCAACGTTACTTGGAGATTTTATTACTACCAGCACATGCACCTCTTTCCCAAGCGTTGTCCGTCCCTACGCGAGTGCTCTCCCATTGAATTATGTCGCCTGTGTAGCACCCGGAATTTTCCGGAATTTACAATTTGGTGAAAACCCTAGGTAGCGTTCCTGTCCAAGCCTTAAACTCTTTATTTTATCCTAAGGGACCAAGTCTGTAAGTACTTCAGCCTATTATTGGATGCATGGCTGGGGGTAAAGATGTTTCTTATGCAGAAGTTATAAAAAGACTAGTCGTGGCTATGAACGGCGTGCCGTATTGGGTGTCGAGGTGATCTGCAAGACCATAATTCTTCAGTTTAAATATCCTATCTGTGAGGCTACAGTGTTGTGTTTATCTAGATTCATCACGTACTCTAATTTCAACATTTTCCTGAATATTGGCTCATTCTGACACTTGGAGCTCGTTCCCACCTCCAGAACGCTGCAGTATTGTATTCCACCCAAAAACCTGATACCGAGATTATACCAGAAGTACATGTTTTGAGACTCCCTGAATAAAAAGAGGATTTTTAGAAATAGACCCGTGTGTGTGTGTGTGTGTGTGAGAGAGAGAGAGAGAGAGTATGTGAACAGCATAACTCAAAAACGAAAAGTCTATTAAATACCAAATCCCGTATTCAAACTCAGAGTGTTCAAAAGATGAACTCAAAATTTTAAGCAAAATCCCCCCACCTTAATTATCTTACATGGAAAAAGGTTTTTTATTTTTTTACATTATAAAAATGGCTCAAGGAATATATTTAAGCTATAGGCATCAAAAATAAAACGTGTATCTTGAATTTTCTGGGAACAGCCTATGGAATAATTTTAATTTAGAATGAATTATGTATAAATTGTAAGCCGTAAGAAAAAGACAAAGTCTATTACAGAATAAATTTAGATATCGTTAAATCATACAGTTTATACCAAAATATTATTTGTAGCATTACACATTTCTTAGAATTCTTTGTTATTGCTTTGAATTATCCAGTACGTTATAATAGCTATTACTGCCAGGTCGCTATTCGTTTTCCTTTCTTCCTCCTCTTCATGCAAAGAGAACGGAATTTCAAACCTATCATATAGCTTCCGGCTTTAGAAGACTTGACTATCGCTTAAATCTACTGAATTTCTCTACTCCCCTTGTACCTTCTAGGAAATAGGTAATAAAACCATTTCCGCAAATGTTTATCTCAATGAACATGTAGTAGATATAAGAGTAAGCTTTTCTAAGAATAGTTTGTAGAGGAATGGGTAGAGGCCATGTGAGTGCAACACATCAGTTTTGCTTTGTTTTTGTTTTCCATCAGTATCATTTCGTCGTCTTTTCGTTTCATCTACTTCCTTCATCCCATAACAGGCATCGGGCTGATCACTCATCCTGGACATTCTGTCTGCTCCATGCGAGTGTCTGCTCCTCGACGGGCCTCTGACCCCAGGCACCCGCCTGTAAGTCCTGGGGGGTGTAAGCCCTACATAAGATGAGAGTAAACAGCGAATGAATGAATGAATGAATGAATGAATGATTTCGTAATTTAAACACAACCAAACATATATTTTACCGTAACGGTGATCGATAAGGATTCTTCTAAAATAAAAAATAAGTAAATTACTTTACGCGCTGGAGGTAGTAAAATGCGTGCCCATGGTCGCTCTTGCACTTTTCTTTTGACTGAAGGTTAAGCAAGCCGTTGTGCGTATGGTTAAACAGCTTGCTAAGCATCTGCGGTGCTATTTCCTCACACATTCATATGCTAGAGGTAGATGCATAACATAATATTGATAAAATACTGAGAACAGCATTAACTTACCAATTGTGCCACTTCCTGCAGATAGCCACCATAGATTTACTCTTTTTGCCATGTTCTCTAACCGTAACTAAATCCTTTCTCCTAGCATAATTCTGTTATATTTTTCTGATTGATAGCAGTATTTACCTAATTTAGTTGTTTCCTCTAAAAGCCTATGATCTATCTGTTTGTCCATATCAGACATAATTACACCTTTCCTATTCACTTCTGTTGCTCTGCGAATCATATGTCTAGTGGCTGCAAAGTTAACCTGAATCTCTTTAATGTACTATGGCAAGAGAAGAATAATGAGGAACTGACTTTCGTTTTGCTGTCATCTACCTACTCGAACACCTATTTAAGCTTCTCCAAGACTTCATTGTCTGCTTCATCTTTCTACAGGTTCACTCATATCAGCCTGATGAAAAAGCTTTCCTTTTAGAGCATTCTCTATGGTTTTAATTTTACTTTTGGGGTATTTTATTTCAGATAATTAATTTGTTTTGCCTTATTGAACTCGAATCAATCACAGTGAGCGTTTCGTTAAAGCAGCTGTGTAGAGAACTAGCCTCATTGGATTGCACTTAACTATTAATCTGTATCATTATTACTACGACTAAGATGTTTCGCTTGAAAACCAGAAGATATTGGTTACGTATTTTCTTCTAATGACCTTACCTCCTCTACTATATCCTTTTTCTTTAATTTAATTCTGCACGAGGCAAATTTCCAAATTGTATTTCGATATCATTCTGGAACGCTATTTATCCGCCCTAGATCCTATACGGAACCCTTTGGCGATAATATTTTGAGAGCTGAAAGTTGAAGGGGGTTGAAGCAAAGATGACCCATGTAAGATTTGCGTTCTATTTTAGGCAATCTATGAAAGAAGAAAATGTATATACGTATTACGAGTACATTAGCATGATTAAAGTTTCTTTCGATTTTAGTTTTCTTACTTTGAAGAAAGACTTGCAAGAACGTATCACTAACAAAACTATAATTAATAATCGTTGTGCTTAACTTACAACAAGTTAATTAATATTGTTAGCGTAGGGAAAGACTGAAGAGAACGGAGATAAACATGTAACGCGAGTTTATGCTGTCACATTGCTGAATAGCTTGCCTTCCTTGCATCACACGTGTTGTCTGCTACAGAGCGTTGGGCGAACATAGTGCATGAACTACCTAAATCGCTGCGTTTATTATTTTTTTGTGTTATAGTTAGGAATACCCTAACATTACCGCTTTACCAACATCGCTGGCTTCTCGTAATGACACTATAGATTATTTTCAATCCAATATTTTCGTTTTATAAAAATCCAAAGACGCTTAAAATAAGTAAAACTTGTATATAAAAGTTCGTAAATATTATGAAAATAATTATTATATGCTGTAATGAAACACGTATTTTTATTTACAAAATAAGATTTGGAACAACATACTAAAATAAAGGGTTCCGGAACTCTGCGCACTTAAAATGCGACAAAATTAATTCACACGATAAATTTATCCTTCAATAGGTCACAATCATTCGGGTTTAGAACACTAATATTTGATTAATATGCTTTCCTTAGCACACCTTATTAATAGGAAAAATTACAACGGAAACAAAAAGTGCGAGGTTCTTTGCCGTTCGGTTTCACGTGGAATGTAGCATAGACTTTAAATAAAAGGGTTATTTGTGGACAAATTCATGCAGAGCTTCAATCTAAAGTGATATAATATACTCGTATACTCGTACTTCTTTCTTAAGAATCGAAACCTTAAAGTTTTATAACTTCCTAACATTGTCTAAATCAGACTTTATTTTGCATTTTAAAACTTTAACTTCAAACCCCTAATTAAATAAAATTCTTGTACTTTTTATTTAAATGGAGAAAGAGGATTGTTAAGGTACAATAATCCGTTTGAATAAACGCTTATTTAGAATATTAATCCAATTTTAGTAATTTAATTATCATTACTCCGACGGGTTTCAACATTTGATAAACATGTGGCATCACTGATAAACAAGCTGGACTGGAGACAAAGCTTTTTATGTTAATTTAAGCTAAAAAACGGATATACCTCAGGGTATTCTGCAGAGACGCTCCTTATGTCAAAAGAGTATAGTTATTAAAATAACAATAGGGATATGAAAGAGCCAGAAAGTTTCTTAGTTACACCAGATGTACTAAGAAAAGTTTTTGTCGTTTTATGACCTTCATTGCTTTGAAGAGACTGGTATTCATAATTAATGACTTTCAAAAATGTGAGGCGCGTACTTTTACTCCCTTTTGAGAAACTTTGCCGTGGAGTTTTACTCCGTTCGATAGCTGTGAGGATCCCTAAGAGAGGCTGAAAGATAAATTAATATCAAAGCAGCATAACGTCACTTTCGCTTTCTAGGCCATGAAAGTTTTAGTGACGGTGTAAAACTGAACCATGTTTCTAATAAGAGTTAATCAGTGCACGCTTCGTGGCTTACTCATTTATGTTGTGCATTCAGAAAATGTTCTTGAGGTAAAGAACAGACTCTTTGACATCGCGAGAATAAGACAACAATACGAGGTTACGATGTTTAATATACTACACACGTATGTTTTCAAGCAAAAGTGTGCGTTTCGCAAGATTCAATATATAAAATAGAATTGAGGCTTTAATGCAAAACGATATTAAACTATATATCACCTAAAAATCTGAACATCTTATTACTTACCCTTTGAGGAAATGTCCACTGGTTAGCAAACTGGGTTTTCCTTAGAGCTTTACAGGTAGATGGTTGAGGTGTGTGTCTCTCGGGAACTGTAAATATTTTAGCTCCAAGTGATATTTAGGGCCACTTTCGGGCGTTGAAGTTAAGAGCTGTCGGCCTTGTGCTCGCGTGGAAGCAACATAACAATAGAACAAACCAGCAACATCAGAGAACGCGAAAATCCAGCGCTCTAATGAGTCGCTCCACGGGCTTAGTACAAAGCAGATGGCTAAAAACCTTCAACGCTAAAAGATGGCAACAAATATTTCTTTGGGTCAGAAGTGTTTATGGAAAGTTTACCATCTCATTCAGCTTTCCGTGAAAGCCGAACGAAATCGTAGTTAATTGGAAAAATTCAAAGATTCATCCAAAGTTTGGACTGCTCCTTGTTAGTAAATCTCTGAAGGAAAAAGAAATATGTTCCCGAAATGAACAGGACTTGTTCTATTTTTACAGTTTGTTGGTTTTTTTTGTTTTCCATTCGTTAAGCAAGCTTACTATCTGTGGAGAAGATGCATTATTTAAACCGTAATTTCCCTTTGATATAAAATTATACATATTTTGAAAAAATACATTACCTTTCAATTAGCTTCTGTGAATAACTATTACTCGTTCGCCCCTCTGTCTTCACGGGTGGCACAACCCATGAAACCCTACACTTAATGGCTTCGAATTGAAATTTATCGTCACATTCACTTTTGGTTGATATTAGTATAAAAAGAAGCGTAATTTATGGAGAGCGAACTAATTATACCGAAATTTTACTTTTATTTTCGAAAAATATAAAAACATATTTGCAAAACTATGATTATAATAATAAATGTTGTGCCGATTATTTACTTTCCACACATTTAGAGTGCCTGTTCTAGATGCCTACGTTAGTTTAGATTCCTATCCTCCCTTACAGTGTCGGTCATGCCAAGTGTTGGTTTTGTTTTTGTGTTGGCACTATTTTCGTTGGGCGATTGTGTTCAAGAACTCGAGCGTTCAGGCGGTAAGTTGTGTCACAGAACAGCTTGTGTTTCCGTTTGACTTTCGATGAGTGTTAAGCCTCTTTTATTTTCCATGTGGGTATTGTAACTATGCAGTAGTTACTTGGGCTTTATGCTGACTATGTATGACTTCTGTGAGCATTTTCCGGGTTTATTTTGAAACTTTCCTCCTCGAGAGGTGTTTTACAACCTGCCGAAAGTTTTAAACGTATCATGTAAACGGTAAAGAGTGCTTACTTATTCTCACGAATAGTATGTCTAAATTGGAATACACAGGACTCGAGCTGGTTAATGTACGATTTGGTTCCCGCTGTTCTCCCTCACTCATGTAAACGGTAAAGAGTGCTTGCTTATTCTCACGAATAGTATGTCTAAATTGGAATACACAGGACTCGAGCTGGTTAATGTACGATTTGGTTCCCGCTGTTCTCCCTCACTCATGTAAACGGTAAAGAGTGCTTGCTTATTCTCACGAATAGTATGTCTAAATTGGAATACACAGGACTCGAGCTGGTTAATGTATGATTTGGTTCCCGCTGTTCTCCCTCACTCATGTAAACGGTAAAGAGTGCTTACTTATTCTCACGAATAGTATGTCTAAATTGGAATACACAGGACTCGAGCTGGTTAATGTATGATTTGGTTCCCGCTGTTCTCCCTCACTCATGTAAACGGTAAAGAGTGCTTACTTATTCTCACGAATAGTATGTCTAAATTGGAATACACAGGACTCGAGCTGGTTAATGTATGATTTGGTTCCCGCTGTTCTCCATCACTCATGTAAACGGTAAAGAGTGCTTGCTTATTCTCACGAATAGTATTTCTAAATTGGAATACATAGGACTCGAGCTGGTTAATGTACGATTTGGTTCCCGCTGTTCTCCCTCACTCATGTAAACGGTAAAGAGTGCTTACTTATTATCACGAATAGTATTTCTAAATTGGAATACATAGGACTCGAGCTGGTTAATGTACGATTTGGTTCCCACTGTTCTCCCTCGCTCATGTAAACGGTAAAGAGTGCTTACTTATTCTTACGAATAGTATGTCCAAATTGAAACACATAGGACTTGAGCTGGTTAATGTAAGATTTGGCTCCCGCTGTTCTCCCTCGCTCCGCGCGTTAGTACATGTGCGGCCGTTGCTAGCGCGAGTTGGTGTTTTGTTCTTGTGGTTAAAGTGATAGTACTGTTTGCCAAGAAGTGCGTTTACTTTAGAACACCGCATATTCCAGGCAAGTGACACGCCTATTTATAGACAGATTCCCCGGAATCCATGTGCCTCACAGAGAGACGGTTCGTAGTCTTGTAAATCGATTTAGAGAAACGGGTTCTGTTTTTGATAAGAAACCCAAAGCAACTCACCGTGTTCTTACAGAGGAAAAACTCGATGAGATAGGACAGAAGTTAGAACATAGCCCAAAAAATTCTCTGAGTAGGCTATCACAGGAAACGGGAGTTTCACAATTCTCGGCTTGGAAAGCCACTAAATTAAAACTTTATACGATAACCGTAGTTCAGGAACTGCAACCACGTGATGAGTAATTTTCTGCAATTGAGTGTCGGGTAAAGTTAATGATGGCTCTATGGATCTAAGTTAATTATTTTTTTCACATACGAAGCATGGTGTTTTGTAAATGGGCACGTATCGACACAAAACAACAGATACTGGAGTGCAGAAAACCCCGATATTATACACGAAATGCCATTGCATGACCAGAAAACTGGTGTTTGGTGTGTTGTGAATGTGTACCGATTTATAGGGCCTATATTCTTTAAGGATACAGTAATGGACAGAGGTACAAGGATATAATATTCAAACCATTCCTGGAATATTTGTGTGACGTTGAATGCACCCAGGCATATTTTCAACAAGTCTCTATTACAGCACATTCAGCTGATCTCTCGTTGAAATTAATTGCGAAAATTTTTGAAGACAGGGCCATCAGTAAAGGACTATGCCCGCCGCGCTACCTAGACCTTACGCTATACGACTTTTATTTATGGGGGAACTTAAAAAACAAAGTGTATCGGAACAATCCGCATACATTGGAAGAACTGAAAGACAATATCAGAAGAGAAATTACTGCAATTTCAGAAGAAATTTAATGCGTGTTAATATAAATTTTCTTAAAAGGTATGAGACATGCGTCACAGCGTAAGGACATCATTTCCAACACCTTCTGTGATAAAAGTATGTGGTTATTGTATGCGTGTAAATCTATGCGCTTGAATTGCCGGCACGCTATGCGCTTGAGTTTAGATTCTGTGAATATTCAACTCGGCCGGCAGCAGTGTGCGTTCCTGTGGCAGCAGCGGGCCGCGAAGCAGTCGGTCAGGAGTCAGAAATCATGTATGTATAATATTTAGTTATTTAATATTTTGCAGTTAATTCTTTCCAAGCTCCTTAAAATATTGTGAGTGCATTATCGTCTTGTGTTAGCATGTCAACGCGTTAGATGCATATTTAAATGCTTTATTCTTCAAACACATCAAGATATATATATATATATATATATATATATATATATATATATACAGAAAATGTAATGTCTTTTACGAAAATCTGTACATTGACAAAAATTGTTATTTATATCGCTGTTGAATATGCTTATAGAATTCCGACATGTATTATTTGGCCCTTTCAAGATCACATTGTGATCAATTACTTAAGATAACCAAAGGGTCCCCGGGCCCCACCACAAAATGCAATTTTCAAAATATTACCTCGTTTTCGTAACAAAATCAACATACCTGAGATATAAATTTACGCTTAGATCCAGGAACTGTTTGACTACCTATGATTTGATATTGGCGACTGAACTCCTTTTAAAAGTAATGTAACTGCAAAAGGCTTCTTACCAAATACTGTGTGTAAATAATAATTTCTCGCTGGAAAGTGACAGAGCCTAGTCTGGCATTATGTACTTTAGGAGTATTTAAAGAAACATTGGTAGAATTAGGTTATACTTTATACAACTTTTCTGGGTCCATTTAAAATTTACTTATGAGTACCGGCATTCTATAGTAGTTTCCAAAGTTTATATAAGAACCTAAAAAATATTCATTCTACCGAAAGTAGGAAAAACAATTGAATAATATGGAAACCAACAGTGTCCATGTTGTAACCTATAAAATGTTTTTCTTAATTTTTTATAAGACACTAGCGTAGGAAATAAAAGTATATTTAATTTTGTTAAATAACCGAATTATATATCAATGTCAATTTCACTGCATTTTATATAGTTGGGAGGTAATGAAACTATAGAGGAACTTTCTTAAAGAGTACCATTAATGTAAATTTTTTCCGTAGTATTGGAGTATTGGCCATTTCCAAAAAATTACACTTATACCTCTACGTTTACCTAGATTTAATGCCCAGTATATATGTGTGTGTTAAGCGCTCGTGTGTGGTATAATTTGAGCTTTTTATTTGGATAGGGATAGAGATAGGTCTAGGAGCAGAGGGGACTTAGCACCCTGGCATACGCAGATCTTTTGTACCTAGGTCCCCGACGGGGCGCCCCGGGATGAAGGGGTGAGTGAAAGGAGACAGAGGGCGGTCCCCCCGTTTACAGATTTAAACACCCCGGATGGTAGCTGATGCAGCCAGTTCTCCTCCCCACTGTGGGCTTACACATCCCCTGGAGGGGCCGGGGCGCGGAGACCGCCCCCAATCCGAGTGACGAAGAGCATCCTTTTCCCCTGCTATGCATACGCCGAGACTTCCGCGCACACTTGCAACCCTGAAAGACACCAGGCAGATTAAAGGTGAAGTGAAATGAGAATGGAGGTGAAATGGAAGGACAGGAAATTCGGGGATGCAATGAACCTTCCCAGCATTTGTCTAGCGACCCGGGCAAACCCTTGTAAAATCCCATGGGTCAGAAAGGTCGGCCGCGGGAATCGAACCCTGAATCTCCCGAATGCAGGCCACAGACGTTACCACTTGAGCCATTCCGAGCTTATTAACGGCTGAGGGTTGTCTCAGCCCATTGCACTGCCAAATATGGCGCATAACTCAAACTGTTTCTGTATAATATTTTGAATAGCATGAACTAGAAAGATGGCGCTGAAATGGACGTGATTGCGAAAATTTTCATTTTTTTAAATGGAGAATAAGGCAGTTGCATTCGGTTTATGTTGGGTTTAATAAACAAAAACTCTAGTGGAATACTTCGTAAACATGGTTTTAAACTCGCATTAAACTAGGGAATCTATGCTATTCAAGAAAGTTTTGCCGTTGGCGTTACTAATTTTAAGTGTATAATTCTTGAGTGGCATCAGAGAACAACACCATATATTCAGTTATAAAACGGCAACCAACAAGAACCGGACACTCATTTCCTAACTGACATTTTTGGAGAGAAAGTAAAACTACTGGCTGAGTTTAATATGACTTGTTGAAAAGCTAGTTTATGTAAGTTGGAATCGGATTGTTAAGTCAATTACCATGTTGGCTATACTTCAACTACATTATGGTGAAGATATATGGTGAGGTAAATAAACATTAGAAGGTATTGTTGTACTATGTTAATAATTTTAGAAAAATCATATGCATGTTGTGATCAGTAATAAAGCTTTCCTAAATTAAATTTCTACTCAGAAAACCATAATATAAGTATTTTTCAGTAAAGTAAGTTTATTCCTGTGAATTAGAATGTTGCTTGTAAATGTAATTGTAATTTTAACAGAGATGTTTCCGACAAATCGGTGTTTACTTAACAGTAATCCCTGTAAAACAGAAGAAAACTTCTGAGGTCAATTTTTCTATAAAAGGACCCAAAAGTTACAATTTGCGATTGTATTAATTTATAGATTTCAATACTTCATTTTTATTTTTCTTCCATTGCATAGACTTGTTAGCCTGTTGCAGCTCCAAATTGGACTGCCCATTTATTGTTTGGTCTTCCTATGTTTCTCCAACTTCTTGGTTTACCCTTAAAGCTCTTCTTGGCTATCTTCACTCCAGCTTTCCTTGCAGTGTTCCAGTCATTTATTTATAAAACTAAGAATTCATTTATATTGCATTCCTGTCTTATTGTTTCATTTTTTTTTGATTCTGTCTTCCTTTGTCACTCCTATTGCCGTGCTCAGAAATTTCATTTCGGTTGCTTGAATTCTGCTTATATATCTGTTTTTTAAATTCTGGCTTTCGCTGTCGTATAAAAACATGGATGTGGCCACTTTTATAAAGTTTAATAGTTCCGTTCATTCTTTTTTGTTTTAAATGCTCTATTTATTCTGCTAGACATCCGATGAAATCGTTTTATTTTAATTTGGACATCTACCTCTCCCTGGTTCGATATTTTGTAACCGAGATAATTAAAACAGTTCTATAATTTGCTCTTCAATAATTATTTTTGATCTTGATATTGCCTCTGAAACCCATCACAATGGTTTTCTTGGGCAATTGTCATTTTTCAATAGACAGAAATAAATGTCATTTCCAGACGGAAACTGATAATGTTTTTAACCCAGATAACCATTGCTGAAATTTCGTCAAACAATGACAGAAAATTGCTTTTATATTTAAGAAGGCAGACTCGAAGTTTTCACACAACAGGGCGGTAATCATATACTTTTCCTTCTGATTTGAAGTTTTGTCTTGAATGAATTTGTTATAAAAAATCTTATGTGATACATTCACATACTTTTCCTACAATCTATCGTTTACACAAACTAGTATTACTAAAGCTTATTTTTATATCTACTTCATTTTAATGTTATAGAAATAGCTACATTCCATATTTCGTTATAGACACAAGGGTAATAGCAATATTCAAATGTTTAAGAACTGGATGCTATATGCTGGTCTTAAAATTCTACAGTTTCCATGTAATCGCGAGAAACAATTGAATGTTGACTTTAAAACAGTGGCTAAGTATTGAAAAATTCGAACCATTAATAATATATATATATATATATATATATATCTCGGAAATGGCTGATGACACAAAAAACTTAGTATAAATAAATTGTATGAGATCTGCATTGCTTAGTAGTACGTTTTCGTCTATCGCTTAACGTTTACCAATTACACAAGAATATACAAAATTCCTTCCGAATGAAGAGGACTTTAAAGGTTATTTGCATAAAACTCAAGATACATATTTTATTTACCGTGTAAATATCTTTAATATATGGTATTTCAATCAAAATCGTTAGAATCAATATTTTAAAAAAATTCCAAAAATTTTGGATGTAAAATTTTCTCTTGAAAATCTTCGTGTGGCATCTTTGGAAGATTGAATACCAAGTTTGGTATTGATGTGAGTTTTCTTTTCTGAGTTATGCTGTTTACAGGCGCGCGCACGCACACACATATACACAGAGCTTTTTCTAAAAATGCTATTTTTGTATTCATGGGGCTTCAAAACGTGTATTAAGGTGAAATCTTTGTATAGAAATTTTGGATGGAACACAATACCTTCTCCAACTATGGATAGAGAAATTAAAAATTATTGCAATTGATGCTCTTCTTCTTTCTCTGTTTACCCTCCCCGTTAGTAGGGCTTACACCCCCAGGACTTACAAGCGGGTGCCTGGGGTCAGACGTCCGTCAGGGGCAGACAGATTAAGGTTAGATAGAACAGCCAGGATAGGTGATCAGCCCGAAGCCTGGTATGAGAGCGAGGAAATGCTATATGAAATGACCGTGAAATGCATGAAAGGAAAGGTGATGATGGAATAACTGGTGGAATGAATGTGGGGGGGGGTGGAAGAAGGGATCGCGGAGAAAACCTGCCCAGACGCCGCTTTGTCCACCACAAATTCCACATGCGGTTCCCTGTGATCGAACCCGGGCTGTCTTGGTAAGAGGCGAGCAATGCAATTAATATTACTACAGTAAAATCTTTACAATACAAAATGTACTTTGCTTTAGGGTATTTCTCCGCTTTAAAAGAATCTTATGGATAAAAATTATATCTCTGCCGTCGTTTCTGACATGCTGGTTTCCTTCTGCCAAGGAGTTAAAATGCTTCTCAGGATAACAGAGGCTTTATCCGAAGTACCGTTCTGCGTGTTTTTTTTTTTTTTCGTTTACTCCCGCAAAGAATAGCAATCGCAACAATAACATTTAACATAACATTTTTTAATTTATTTTCTTAATAGAATGACACTATACAAAATCAATCAAATTTTGTAAGCTTTATTTATTAAATGAAAAAAAGTAATTACTACAATGCTTAATTTAGGTATTCAGACACGTCTCAAAATGTTTCCTTTTTTGTGTTTCATAATTGCTGTTTCCTTTCATTTATACAGGATGTCGCCAACTTTAGGGTCAAAACTATACAGATGATAGAGACTTCTAAATTGAGCTTTTTGACATAAGGAACCTGTAGTCGGAGATGAATATTTTGGATGCCACGCGATTTTGAAGATAAATTTTGCAGGCTGCTTTAATTTTGACACTCATAACCAACCTAGACCTCACAATAGGTGTTCAAAGTGGCGACCACCTGCCTCAAGACATGCATTACAACAACGCTGACATTTTGTCCCACCCTCTCCAAAATCCCTGGTGTCTGTTGCACAATGCCAGTGGCAGCTAGGACCCTAGCAAGCAGTTCCTCCTCAGTTTCTATTGGAATTTCATACACCAACGTCTGCATGTGACCCCTAAGAAAACGTCCAGAGGATTGAGAGCAGGCGATCGCGCTGACCGCGGTACAGGATCTCCCCTTCCAATCCAGCAATTAGGAAATGTATTGTTCAGGTGAATGCAGACGTAATGTTTGAAGTGGGCAGGAGCCCCGTCGTGCAGGAGCCATATCCTCTTGAGGACAAGTGGTATAGTATCCAACCACTCTGGCAGCACATCTTTTAGAAACACGAGGTAGCGTTTATCATTCAAACATGTTGGCAGGAGATAAGGTCCTATAAGATGATCCTGTACAAGTCCTGCCCACATGTTAATACCGGCAAATCTCTGCTGGTGACCAGACTCATGGATGACATGTGGATTGTTGTCACTCCAGATATGGCTACTGCGACAGTTGACAGCATCACGGGTGAACAAGGCCTCATCGGTAAACAATACAAGCTATAGAAAGTTTGGTACTATGGTGCAGCGCTGAATATTCCATTGACAGAATTGGACTCTGGGTTGAAAATCATTTGGCCCCAGGGCTTGCACCTGTTAGCTATGATAGGGGTTGCAATTGGTCGCCACTTTGAACACCGCGTGGCATCCCAAATATGCATTTTCGACCACAGGTTGCTTATGTCAATATATAAGTTCAGCATTTTCCAAAAGTGCTGCACAAAAATGCTCAAGAAGTTTTCCATCCATTCCTAATGATTTTCATTAAGATACCGTATGCTTAAGATATTTGCATGGCCAATAAACTACATATATTGAATTTTTTATGAATAACCTGTGAGGTTCTCTTTTTTGAGTCAATTTTCTATAAGTTTGTGTTATGGTTAAACCACCAAAAGAAAACGAAAGTTTATGTACAGGAATGCATGTATATATCATTGCAATACATAGTTTATGTTCAATAAATTATTGAATTTTTTAAAAATTTCCAACATATTCATTGCTACTGGTTTGAATTTATGAATAGCTCAATTAACATGAAGTAAATGGAAAAATAGTTCGCATAGGAGATATAAAATTAAACAATTGTGGCATGAGCTACCATGTGAATGGAACTAGTGATTTTTCCGTGTACACCAATGTAAATTCAGGTGGACATGTTCTTGAAATAAGATTATTATTATTGTTATTATTATTATTATTATTATTATTATTATTATTATTATTATTATTATTATTATTATTATTATTATTATTAGAGAATCCCTAATCGGGATGACGGCAACCCATCAGTGCGCAGGTTGCGAACAGAATTGCGATCATTACGCTATTTACGATTTCCACTGCCAGTGTCTACACACTATTAAGCAACAAAACGAACGATTACGTGTAAATCCTCAGGCCTCAGAAAATCAACTGCAGATTATCTTCTGAAACTGCAGCTGATTGGTTGTTGCACTTGGTGGTACATTGATATGGGAGGAATCTCAATGAAAAATATTCCTTCTTAATAATAGTTTGTGAAGAGATTAATTGTGGTTGACAAAAATATTTGAGAGATCAATTTGAGAGAACTTGAGGCCAACACTGGTTTATTTGATAGGATATCTGATTATGGGTAAATCCCTAGTTTGAGTCCCAGACTTAATAAGCAAATTTTATCTCGATTTTGACAATTCCTGGGGCGTGCACGGCTTTGGATATTTTAGCTGCTTTATATTTAGGTCTCCCTTGGCATCCTCACTCTCTATCAAGCTCAATAATTTTATCAGAAAGTTTACTTTAGTTACGAGTGGTTTCTTTTCCAGGCAGCCAACTTAGGAAACCATATACAACTTTGCTGTTTCAAAAAGGACGCTAAGAAATCGTGGTAAAGAAATCGTGCTTATTCAAAGTTAATAGGCTTACTTAATTATTCATTCATTCATTCATTCATTCATTATCTGTCTACCCTCCTCTTATGTAGGACTTGCAAGCGGGTGCCTGGGGTCAGAGGCCCGTCGAGGAGCAGACACTCATGGATCAGACAGAGCATCCAGGATGGGTGATCAGCCCAATGCCTAGTATGGGATGAAGGAAGTAGATGAAACGAAATGTTGGTGAAATGTTGAAAGGAAAGGTGATGATGGAGCAGTTGGTGGAATGAATGGCAGGGGAAACCGGAGAACCCGGAGAAAACCCGCCCAGACGCCGCTTCGTCCACCACAAATCCCATATGCAGGTCCCTGGGATTGAACCCGGGCCACCTCGATGGGAGGCGAGCGGTCTAACCACTCGGCCACGGCGCCGCCTTTGCTTAATTATGCATTTATTAATTCCAAATCTTATAACAAAATAAGCTAGCAAACGTTTAAAAAAGTTTTAAACTGTTCGGAAATTTTGAATTTCATAACCTAATGCACGAGCGTTTTGGATAAGCAATGTTCTCAGCTACTTCCGAACAGTGTCAGGGAACACTGCTCTCATATCTCAGTTTTTCGGCCTTCATTGCTTTGTGTTTTACACTCAAGAAACTGTTTAACAAAGCGGAATTGATTAACATCAATTACTAGTTAGCACGAAACTTCCAGGAAATATACTTGGGGGAAGAAGAATGGTTGGTAACGTACCCTAGAACTAGAGGCACCGGTATCGATCTGGGAGAGGAGACATGCGGCCCGATTTATGTGGTTTGGGTGGAGAAAGCAGGACTGTGTCTGATGAATGTGTGTGTCTCAAGGAGCTCGAGATCTGGCGCACCTGAGTTCAAGGTATTAACAACTTTCCTCTTTATTTTGTGCATTGCCGTACGTGGTGCAGTGCAGCTGTTCTCTCCCTCTCTAAATGGCCATGTTAAGTCCATAAGCGGCACTAGTATAAGCACCATATTATACAGTAGCTACGTTAGGAACTTCGAGAATATTTTTTTTTTCGACATTTGTTTGCAACGGATTAAGGAAATATTGTCATTTTGTTCTTGTCGAAATTTCTTAAAATATCCAGTTTAGCTAGGAAAACAAATATTATATTTTAGGGAGTTAAAAATGCGTCATATAATAGTTTGTATTAGTACAATAGTTAACAGAAAGATTCCTTTGTTCTGTAAGTTATTGTGCATGTGAAACGTTAGGAACCCCAACCAGGCTTGCGCCCGTTGCGCCCTCACTCTCAGGGGTCACGGTAAAAGTCAAAATGACCGTTGTGGCCTACTTGCTGAGCTCTGCCTCGGTTCCGGGGGCCCTCCATTTACACATTTACATTTACATTTAACCTTTAACACAGATAAAGTATTAAATAGAAGTATCCTTTAAATGGATATAAGTATAAAACCAATTACTTGCCTTTGAACACCAGCATCTAGAGAGCTTCAACTGTGATATAGACAACATTCCCATGAGGTCCCTTGTAATAGAACATAAAAATTGTTGATATTCTAATTCTCTTCTATGAACTAAAAACGTTTGCAAAGAAGGTTTTTTTCCCCTAACACGAATCGTTGAGATGTTAGAGGCAGTGAAATGTTTAATTTATGTCAGTATACGTCTTAAACTTCAGGAAAAATAGACTATCAAATGAAGGTTTATCAGTGTTCTATTTTCAAAGACCCCATAATTTCCAAATATGTGATTGGTCATTTTGAAGACTTACTGTGACTCTTATGTCTTCAAGAAATACGATGACATGTACGAAGAGATAAATACATTTACTATACCCAGTGACTTTGACCACGACCTTCATTCCCCCCAATCCCAATCCCCTCTCTATTCCAGCGTTTTCCTTGATTTTCTCCAACTCTACTCAATCATTCGATGAGAACCTAACAATGGTTAAAATGTAATTGAATTACAACGCTGCAAGAGTAAAACCGCTGGGCATGACAGCATTCCTTATGCGCTAATTAATGAACTTCACCAGAATGGCTTACTATTTGCTTTGGCTATTCAATCTTATCTGGACATCAAGATGCTTTCCCAGTCAATAGTCTCATCCATAGTGATTCCCATACGCAAGCCCAATAAGGACCGCTATCTTCCTAACAACATCGTAAACAATTGGAACAGACCATAAACAGAAGACTACAATGGTTTCCGAAATGCACCAAATTATTTAATGACTTACAATGTTGCTTTCGCCAGTACCAGGCTACGCTACATACCTTAAGTCTATTGGTATCTGAAACTTGTGGCGCTTTTGTTAACCGCCAAAACATGTTCACCGTAAATGTCGACATTGCAAAGCCTACGTCTTCCGATTATCCAAACAGTCCTTAAATTTAATGTCAAAGGAAATATGCTTGCATTTATTGCCAATTTTATAAGATCGACGGATGCGTATGAGAGTCAATGGTGTTCTGTCGCAAGGTGTTGTTCTCGACAACAATATACCACAGGGACCGGTACTTAATGTAACACTTTGTCATTCCTTCAACCTCCAGTACGAGTAATGTTATTTGCTGACGACCTAACCATTTATTGTAAAGGAAAAATATCATCACTACACAGAAATTACTACATAACTCTAGATAACTTGTGGAGTTAAGATAACTAGAGTGGAGTCAAATCACCGGCCTTAGTTTTCTCCTGAAAAAAATGCAAAGTATTGTTTTCTCCAGGCTAAAACTTACCAATACAAAACCCTGTACTACACATTGAAAACGAGCAGTTACCAATAGTAAATAGCGAGGGAACACTGCGCATGGACTTTAACCGCAAGCGCACATGGATCCACCGCTTTAAGCTGATTGTATTCGGAGTCTGAATCTATTAAAACATGGGGAGACAATCTCAGTGTTCTACTTCGCACTTATAAAATGGCTACACTTTTAAAATCTGACTACAGTTCTCTGTTTATAACTCCGCCAGTCTTTCTAGCCTTAAAATACTTTACACTTTTCAGGCTTTGGCACTAAGGATTGCACTTGGAGCTTTCTGTACTAGTCCTACAGGGAGTGGGGCTCTGGAATTGGTATCTCGGACAAACGTAGCCCTGAAATCTTTTAGGTAGATTGTTGGTTACAAATAAATGAAAAGAATTGTCAAAGAAGCCACACCTTTATCTTCAAATTCCATAACCTTAGTGCCACAAAAGGTAACACAGAAAAAGGAATGTCATTGCTACTGCTTTAATTTATTGTTCATAAATCTAACTTTTAGCGTACAGTAGGTAGAATGAACCAAAGTTAAGAATGGTCGAAAGAATGATGGAATATACAATCATAGGATCTCATTCCCTGTTCCTATGCAATGCGTCGCTGCATACACGACGTAGCTTACATTCTGTCTCCCTGACCTTTCTTTCATGACTCGGTTCTAAAGCTCATATACTTCAGAAACAGCAGATCGTTACAGAGATTTCACTTGAGCTTGACGAAAAGTTGAAGTTGGCTAGAGATGATCACTACCTGATTAAGTCCAGTTTTGAAAGAAGACTTATTTCTCACCTAAGTTGAAAATACACGAGACACGCAAGCATATGCATTATAAGAGTAATTTAAATTACAGCGAATCACACGGGGCAAATTGATATATTATCTTAGTAAATGGTATATGCCCATAGCTACCTCATAGGATTCAATTTTACAGGATACTACGACCTCATTCATTACCTTTGTGTTTACTTCCTCTATTATCAATTATAATTATCAAACATTGGATTAGATTCAAAATGCCAATACCGGCATTTCTTAGGAAATAACGATTTTGTAGTCCCATGAACCCAAACGTATAGAAAATGGTTTGTTTGTTCGTTTGCTTAAGTGAGTGTGTGCGTGCGCGTGAACTTGCGAAGAGCATTACTAAAAAACTGAAGTCAGAACAGCTTTTAAATTGTAAAGCGAACATTAAAAAAATATGGTCCCTATTCCAGCAACCGCTTGCACAAATAAAACCGCTGCTTTTGAGGGGATTGTCTCACCGGCTCTAACGAGTTTGATAAAATGTCAGAACTTCATAAGTATAATGGTGAATATATCTTGAATTTTCTACAAATAGCCTGTGAAGTTGTTTTCAATGTGATAGTTTTTTTCTGGAAGACTATTAAACAGCAAAACCTACCACAGGATAAAAGATAACATATCTGACAAATAATTTCTGCAGCGTTTTCAGCCCCTTTTTTCTCAATAGTGTAACGACAGAGCAATATCAAGGCTTCCGTATTTGGCTTGCTTTTTATATTAGGGGAGGCCTCAGTCTCCGTGTGTCCATGTATTAACACCACTTGGAATTCAATTCTGACGAAAATTTATTATATCTAATTGAAAGGAAGTGCATTGGGAGAAACAGGTTTTGCATAAATAATGTGTAGAAGCGATGTAAAAATAAATGAAATCTTGTAGAGAAACTCATGTGATTCAACTACAAATAATGTTTTTATTTTCTTAATCTGTCTATTATAACTTTTGGATCTACAGAATTTGTGAAGTTCTTAAATAAGGAGCTGAGGGTTATTCAGCCATAACCAGGTAAAAGGCCACAAAGTGATATTCGAACTCGAGCCCTTCGGATTATTAGACGTTACGCCACCGAATACTTCACGAAATTCAACACGCTACTTCTCATATTTACACGGTTGGAGATTGTAAAGACGTGAAGTTCAAATGAGTTTGGAACACTACGATACACTGTAACTAGAAGGCAGAGAAGCGGGAAGAAGCGCTACTGTTGGAAGCAAATTTAATGACAGCAATTAAGAACACGTGTCACCATATCGTTATGATCTGCCCGGGGAAAACTTAAAGAAACTACCACCATCACTGCAATTGATGACGCGTGTTTCTGAGCGTGCGCGTATGAACTTCTGACTAACACAGGACATAAATGGGAATTTATGTGGTGTATTTATGGGCGTCGTAGTGCGATGTTGTTTCAAACCTCTGCTGCTCCAAGAAGGGAAGCAGCTTTGGACCTCTATAATGGCCGTGGCTCCATTTCTGCGGAAGTACTGTTGTATTTGCCTTCATTGAAACATTCTGAGCCTTTCTTACCGTAAAGGCAAAATGCATTCCGACCAAAATTTAGGAATAAATGATGAATGTCTAAAGAGAGACTAGGTGTAGTTATATGTGCATTTTACAAAGCGGGGCATTACCTGTCATTTTAAATCTTGTATTGCGTTGTTTATTTGCACTCCGTTCCATCTCATGTTATGCGCTTAAGCTGCCTGGAAACGTTAGGCACTACATGCTGAAGCAAGGAGTGAACTTCGACGATAATTCTTTGATTTGCTATTCTCAAGTCTACTTATTACAGGAAGAATTTTTGTTTCAAACTATCCAGAGGAAAATAAAATCCCAAAACAAAAGATTTGAAGGAACCAATCGTCATACAGCTTTATAGGAGGTTTGTAGTAGAGGGATATTACCATAGAAGCCGCATCTGTCTCTATGGGTGATTGCGTTACCCGTGGGAAAAGAAGTTCATGAAATACATGGACCGGACAGTTCACATCTGGAAGTGATAATCAGAGACAGTCAAAATCAATATAGAAAACGTATTTTTACGTTTTTTAGTTTGTAGAATTCAAAGCACGTAACAGAACAATTCATACACCATAATATTTTAGTAAAATATTATTATTAGTACTTAATAAACATCGTCATAGTTTTTATATTTTGTAAGATTTCCGATGTTCCGCTATTAAAATTATGTCCGATACCAATGATTTTCCAGATATTTCATTCAGGAATTTTCTGTGAAACACATTTAGAAAACCCAAGCCATTATTTCCAGAAAATGCGTATGGATAAAACCACGCCGGCCTTTCCAAAGTCAGGTCATTAATAAAATGTATGATTTCCTCTGTGTGATGTGCAAAATGAAACAGTCTCTATTCCTGAAGAGTTTTTATTCTCTAGAACGGTGCTTTAGATACGCATATTGTTATTACCCAAGAGCATAGCTACCAGTATCCCTTTTTTTTCTAAGTCTAAGGGCTTTTCAATGATTAAAACCTATAAACTCTATATAATTTGTTGTATTTAATTTCATGCGGTGTCTTCAGATTTATTCGGCTGTTGCCACCAGTCGGTTGTCTGCGTATGGCGTCAATACTTTGAAACGAGCTTGTCACCAGTTCCTCTGGAAGATAGCGAAAGATGAGTGGAAGGGGTGAATATCAAAGTTTCGAAGTTACATTAGTGAACTGGAACCGGTATCGTACCTTTCCAGTATTTACATTTGGAAAGTCTTTCGCCTGTGTCTCCTAAACTCGCAATATCAGCATGTATGCCGTTAGGTATCTCAAATACGAGTAATTGAACGGCTTTTGTACCGTAGAGTGACTCGACTTAAAATTCAACCATCTCGCTTGCAAATAACGCACAAAATGTCCTAGTGAAAATAGTAGTGCATCACGGCAGTACATAGGTAAACCTGTTTATAAGGTCGGAAATGCAGACCTCACTGGACTAATAATGAGGGAATTCATTTAAACCGACTGGCGGTAAAGGCCGAATACATCTGAAGACCCTGTATTTTATTATTGAATATGAGCAAAAATCTATAAAGCCTATTTTCCTGCTCCAAATCCATAAAATATAAGACTATTTTGATTTAAAATGTATATTTCATAGTATTTTGGAATTATTTCTTCAAAGTTTTATATTTTGTCAATTATTTATATACAGAGTGAATCACCTAAAACTTGCACCGCAAATATTTCGGAAATGGAAAATGTGCAGTTTTCACAGCATTGATTGGTAGGCAGGGGCTCGTACATTTAGCCTATAAACTGATTTTAATAATACTGAGAAAGTGTATTTTTGAGCAAAAATTCAAGTTTTTAAATAGAACAATGCCTAGATAATCAATAGAATAAAGATAGGGTAAATTAGAATGTCAAAGGTCTTTGTTGCGGGATTACAGTGCAAGTGGTTTACGAGAAATTGTATTTTGAAAAGTTTTCACCCGACAATTTTTGTCCCATTCAACCTGCTTAGTTGCTAGGTACGATGATGTTATGTTTGTTTGCATTGTGTTTTCTGTTCAGTGATTGCATTGCAACTTTCTGGTCAGTTAGTTTGTGACAGTTCAAGCAGTAAGTCGTGAGTGGAAGTTGGGTTAACTAATGCAGAAAAAGCCGACATGCTCATGGTGTATGGAGAGTGTAGGAAGAATGCAGTTCGTTTCTGTACGGTATATACCGAAATGAATCCCAATAGACGTCAACCATCTCGGCAATATTTATCAACCTCTTCAACCAATTACGTGAAAGTGGTAGTGTTAACACCTAGAAAACGTAACAGATATAAACAAGTGACTGGAGAAGAGGCAGGAATTAATGTTTTAGTTGCCGTTGCAGTATGTCCGCAAATTAGTTCCTGCATAATCGCACGTGGAAGTGGCATGAGTCAGGCAAGTGTACTGCGCATTCTCCATCGACATAGGTTCCATTCCTCACATATCTCTCCATCAAGGGCTGTATGGAAACAATTTTGAGAATCGTGTTAACTTTTGTACATGGGCATTAAGACATGATACTCCAGATTCATCATGTATCGCTAGGCAACTAGACAGATCCCATTTTTTTTACCTTATAAATGGAATAAAAAAATAAAATTAAATTAAATTTATACTACAAAAATCACAAATTAACATTAATAACAATACTAAAATTATTGAGATAATTATTATCTTTAAATAAATAATATTTATAAAATTAAAGTATATTTATTTTTATTTACTAATCATGGCCAGGTAAACCGCAGAAACATGCACTATTGGTCTGTTGACAATCCCCGTTGGCTTCGTCAGGTGGAACGTCCATAGAGTTTAAACGTGTGGTGTGGGATAGTGAACCATCAGCTCATAGGCCCTTTCTTCATAGAAAGAACAATGAACTCGCACAAGTATCGCAGCCTCCTGACAGACCATCTGCCACAGAGGATGGATGTTCCTTTGCAGACTAGGAGGAACAAGTGGTACCAACATGATGGCTGTTCAGCCTATAGTGCACGAAGTACTACAGCTTATCTTAACGGATTGTTTCCTAATCGATGTATTACACGAAGAGGAGCTATACCTTGGCCGGATCTGACCCCTTTAGACTTTTCTCTGTGTGGAAGGCTGAAAGACAATGTCTACAAGGATGCACCAACTACACCAGACGATATGAAACGACGTATTACTGCTGCCTGATCTGAAATTTCCGCTGAAATGGTAGAAAGTGTGCAGCAGACTATCCATAGCAGACGGGAAGCGTGTATTGAAGCTGCCGTAGGTCATTTTGAGCACAACCTTTGAAGGACTATGTTCTCTTTACTTGTAAGAATCCACAGAAGTATTGCAATTCCCTTTTGTTTTTCTTTAGTCTGTGCTACCACAGGTAGTGTAGGGTCTTTCCAAAAGAGTGTCCTATCTTTGAACTTAAATAAAGCACGTTCTATAAATGATAGAGGTATATTTCTCTTTTTATTTTGGAACATAGTTAATGTCATCAGTTAAGTGAACGCCGCGACTTCGTTGGGTTGCGCCTATACGGTTGGCCCAATTTTCAATGACAGAAGAGGTAAATTAGGTCCAACTTCACGAATAACACGCGTGATGTTATTCATAAGATCATTTACTGTTTCTGGCTTGTTGACATAAACTGCAGATTTAACATAACCCCACAAGAAGTAATCCAACGGCGTTTAATCACATGACCTCGAGGACCAGTTAACATCACCACCGCGGGAAATGATGAAACCTCTGAACTTCTCCTTCAAAAGATCGACTGTTTCGAGAGAATATGACATGTGGCACCATCGTGCTGGAACCAGATGTTTCTGAGATCTATACCATCCAATTGAGGCCAAACATTGTCGCTTATAAGAGCCCGGTATCTTTCTCCATTGACAGTTAGAGCATCTCCATCTTCATCTTGGAAAAAAAAATATGGACCAATGATTCCACCATACCAAAATCCACACCACAAGTAACATTTTGCGGATGAAGTGGCTCGTACTTGAATCTACATTGGATTGTGATTACTCTAAAAGCGGCACTTTTGTTTGTTAACACTACCATCCATCCAAAAGTGGGCTTCGTCGTTGAAGATGATTTTTCGACAAAAATCCGGGTCAGCTTCCAATTGCTCCATAGCCCAGTCAGCGAATACACGGCGCAACCTATGGTCGTTGGGCTTTAGTTCTTAAGTTAACGCCATTTTTTAAGCGTGAAACTTCAAGTCCAGATGTAGAATTCGCCAAGTTGTGGTCGGCGAAAACCCCAATTCTTGTGCTCGACGAGCAATTAATTTGCTTCCGTTCTCGCGTACACTCTCACGAACGGCGCACATGCTTTCGTTGGAGCGCTTACGGCGATTACGTACAGGCGTTCTTTGATCGCTGACAGAATCACTTCTTTCAAATTTATCGATGAAACGCCGAATCGTTCTCTCACAGGAACGATTATGCACACCGTAAACTGCAAGGAAAACACGGAACAGATGGTGTTTGCGAACAGATGATCCAATTTGATAATAAACGTAATAAACGCTGTAACGTTCCATGGCTATTTGTCAACTACAACTGTAACCGCATGAAAAACATGACTACTGTAACTGAATAACAACGGCAGCTATTACATGTTAAAGATAGGACACTCTTGTTGAAAGACCCTTTACAATTGTCGGTGCGTAAAAGCTTCAAAATAAGATTTCTCGTAAACCACTTGCACTAGAATCTTGCAACAAATGCCACTGACATTCTAATATACCCTACCTTTATTCTGTTGATGTAACTAGGCATTGTTCCATTTAAAAAACTTTATGTTTGCTCAAAAATACACTTTTTCAGTAGTATTAAAATCTGTTTATAGGCTAAATGCACGAGCCCCTGACTACCAATCAATACTGTGAAAACTGCACATCAATAGCACTTTCCATTTCTGAAATATTTGCAGTACAGGTTTTAGGGATTCATCCTGTATATATATATATATATATATATATATATATATATATAGCCTATCTCTAGTGATGCCTTGCAAAAATCGCTGTTAGAGCACACCGTATATATTAAGCTTTTGTTCTTACTGTTGTCCTCCTGGTGTAGTGATTACCATGCTAGTCTCTAGTTCCTGAGGTCGCGGGTTTAAACCCGGCGAAGGGCGTTGGATTTTTTCTGCTTAAAAATCCTTAGCATGGCTTCCTTCGGAAGGGAGCTACAGCCGGTAGTCCCGTGCCGTAGATTTAAAGTACGCAAAAGAATCTCAAGCCTATTAAAGAGGGCTCTGAACAAAATTACCGCTCTTTCACGCCCAATATAGAATGGGACACTAACGGTCACAGCAGTTAAAGAGGGTCCATAAATAAAACTCAGTTTAAATTATTTGTTCTTGCTCCTCTCAATCTGCTCATACGAGAGGCACTATTTATATTTTGAGCCTAATAATTAAAACAAAGTAATTTCTGATTGAAAGCTACCTTATTGATTTTCAAAATATTCTCCTTTATGATCAATACACTTTTGTATCCACTTGAACCATTTGTCAAAGCATTTATTCCAGTCTTCTTGAGACATCTCAAAACATGGTTTTTGAAGGCATCAACGGCTTCTTCTGCCAACGAAAATCGTTGTTCAAGCAATTTATTCTTGATGTTGGGTGTCAAATTCTGGACTGTATGGCGGATGATCTATCAATTCGATTTTTGAGCCTTCAAATATTCTGTTATTAGACGATATGTGTGTGCGCTCGCATTGTCTTTTGAAGAACGATCCTACGGTTCTTGTTGGTTTTCCTTACTTCACCGAAGACTTCCGGCAAACAAATGGTTGTGTACCATTCGGCATTAAATGTTTTACGTTATTCTAAAGGCACTGTTGCCACATGGCCAGTTTTACTGAAAAAGCAGGCATTTGCTTCGAAGTGCTTGGAGTGCGAACAACTTTTGTTGGATTTGCTTCAATTTGAAACACTCATACAGTCGACTGCTGTTTACGTTCCGGCTCATACACATAGATCCATGATTCTTCACCTGTTACAGTCTTATATACGTCTTTTGAGGCACCGCCATTGCATTTCCTGAGCATTTTTGTACACCAATCGACACGAGCATCTTTTTGAGATTGCGTTAAATTATGTGGGATCCAACGAGAGCAAACCTTTTTCACGGCTAAATAATCATGCAATATTTTATATATGCTGGTGGAACTAATCCCTATGGTTGCCTCAATCTCACTATATGTCGCATGACGATCTTTCATTATTAGTTTTTGCACAGCATCAATGATTTCTGGCACAACAACTGAGTTTGGACGAACCTTCACGAACTTCATCATTAAGCGAACGGCGGCCACGATTAAATTGGTTATACCAGCGTTTCACAGTGGCAAATGATGGAGCTTCGTCACCAAATATGGAAGCTAGTTGATCGATGCACTTTTGTCTTGATAATCCACGGTGAAATTCGTAATAAATTATTGCACGGACATTTTCACGAGTTAATTCCATGTTTTTGTTGACGCTTTCAAGTTAGTGTAAAAAAAAGAAAAACAAACAAATGACGCTCTACTGACAAAATGTTTGAAGTAGATTATGGTAAAAAATGTCAAACGTTCCAGTGGAAACATCAGATGGCGCCTACAACATTCAGGGTTGCCAAGGCTCAAAATATAAATAGTGTCCCTCGTATTTGAGTAGGTTAATATCAAAGATGGACATCTATCGTTTGCAAACAAGTGAGATAAACTACCTTTTTTATTACAAAATGTAGGATTCACATATTTACATACTACTTTTTGCATCATTAAGCTTAGTACTGCAGGAATGGTACTGCCAAATAACCAATATCACTTTATACAGATAAATGAGTTAAAATTAGCTTTAAAAATACAGATGTCCGTATTTGAAACAAATATGTGTAGATGTCCATTTTTATGTGAACAGACTTGTAGGTGTCCGTTTTTGATGCAAATGTAGTTATAAAATTCATTTAGTAGTGTTATCGATCTATTTCAAAGAGCATCAGCTGGAAAATTGTAGGAATTTTGAGAAGATGATGTTTGTGAACTAAAACTTTACATTGCATTTTAAACTTTATAACTTTCTTATATTATTGAATAAATGTAAAACCAACTACAGTAATCTATCCATAATTTCAGTGCCAGAAATAAAATAAGATGTAACTTTAAATAACTAATGAATTTTCCTGTTAATTTACAGGTATAGTAACAAAGATTTCTTCAGTTTCTATATCGTGCAAACACTTTCCAGTGGAAATTAAAACTTTTAATCATATTTGTATATTTAAAGTCCAAGTAGATGTAAATTTAATTTGAAATAGACATTAAAACGAGATCACTGTCCAAATCATCCAGCTGTGTTTGACATTCACACTGATCATCGGGCAAATCTGGCAGACAAGGTTGTCTCTGTAGTATATTTTTGTACCACTCAAGAGTGAGCAGATCTCCAAAATGTTTGACGAGCAACCTGTCAACATCTCAAAGTTTTTTAAACGGCGGAGGCATTCAGTGATGATTATTATTTCGTCACTTTCTCGGCCAGTATGATGGGCATATACTAAATTTTCAGGCCTTGATATCTTCAAAATGTCTCAACATATGACCAGTTAAAACTCTCGTCAGATTTTTTAATATACTATCTTGTATCATTTCTGATATACAAATTCATCCCAATAATCTATAATTTCGTGTAATAAATAAAACAAGTGAGCAGGGTTGTTTGCCAGCTATTCTTACATTAGTCTCTTTTCTATATTTCTTTTCCACTTTTCCGGATACCGTAATCCCTTCCTGGCATTTCCTTCAGTACCTGGTAAAATATTTTGCTCCATTTTACTCATGTAGCTTTTCACTAATTCATAGTAACATTGAAAAGTTCATAAAATCTTAACCACCAAGTTAACACCCGGCATTACCATTGGTTCTTTAAGCAAATGTCCGAGTTTGAAACCAAGCTCTTGTGTAGGTGTCCACCTTTGAAGTAAACAGTGAACTTCAACACTTAATTAACCATATTTGCGTCCATTTTTGAAAATAACGGAAAAAATCCTATCTGAATACATTATTAACTCAAATTTGAATGAGGGTACGGATGTCCGGGTTTCATATTAGGCTACTCATTTTCTTAGCGTCTTTAATGTGATCGTACACATGTCGTATGTATAGGCTTGCCAGAATCTCAAATTGAAAATAGCGAACATATTTATCGTAACGGTGTATAAATAGGGGCTAAAATAGTTGATTATAGATATTCCTATATAGATATAGAATCCCATGTGGAATTATGTTTTTTTACTTGAAACCAAAATAAAAATCTATTATTTTTAGAAAACTTGTTAATTACATATATAGCAAAATTATTTAACAAAAGTTTTATATGGAATTCTATATTTAACAAAACATTACCGTAGACAATACTATCGTAAAATTCTGTGTTTAAATTATTCTAACTTAGACGTCAACTTGTGTTTATTAATTGCTCTGAACTTTTAAATTGTACCAGAAATAAAAACAGAAAACAAACCACGGTGACATTTGTGTTACTTTACTTTTAGTTGAGGTTGAGGTCTGAGGTTCGCAATAACTAGTGAATGTCATGCACAAAGATTCTGCATTTTATTAGATGATTAAGCGTATTGCCAACTACAAATTGTCGCACATCACCTCCACGGAAATCAGAGCACATTAATTGAAATAGCTTTTGCGGTACGGTAGCCATATTATATCGTACGCGGAACAAAAAAGGAAACTGACACACTCTTCCTTAAAAACCGCATGTCTGGCAACACTACGTATAAATGTCTCTTCTAATTCATTTGAAATTCTGCTTCTTTACATTTTATTTACCGGTGCCCAATACAGACATTTATGCCACTTATTTTCGAATCAAGCATTTATAAAGCAGCTTAATGTGCTACACATTTTAAATAAATATTATTAAAATCATAATATGACAGACTGTTCCATTTGCTGCATTGATAAGTAATGTAATAAATAATTTACTTCAGTAAATAAAGTAATTTAACAAAGCAATTTTTCACATTTCTAAATAAATACAAAGCATTCCCTTGTTTAAATATTGCAAACAGTTCCCAAGTATTCACATGAATGTAAGAGTAGGTAATTTTAATCGAAATAAATGCATGTATACGATAGAGAAACTTACTTTGTACATTTCTGAATATAATACCGAGTAATATATTTCCATTCCACCACATTTAATCAAATATTGTTTATTAATTGAACTTATAATTAATACAATGATAAATTTTGCCGAATATCGTGTAGGTCATATTTTTTACACTTTGTTTAGCATATTTATTACTACAACCAAAAAAGTATCATGTATTTGTCTTGACATATGAAGCAGAGGAAAGAAATTGACATTTATAAAAAGTCAACATTTAAAAGTGGAGAAAAAGAGATATAACATTTAGCTATCGCTATATTAAACGTGTGATAAAATAGTTATATAAGAAGTACAGGCAACCGACGCTTTTTTAGGAATACAAATTAAACCTTGTAATATAACACTTTCATAAAGAACAAACAAAATACCATATGATGATTCAAAAAGCCATTAGTTCATCTATCTTCCCTTAAACCAGCATTATTCTAAACCTATTGTTCTATAGTCTATAGTAATTAACACGTCTAAATATTGAATAAAATGTCATATATATTGGTTTGTAACTGTGGTAGTGGTTTGGGTATAAGTTGCTGGTTTTGTATTAATGTTTTGTGTGTTTTGTCTCTGATTATGCCCTCTAGGTCGTGAAGATTTTAAGAATGTTTTATTTTAAATAAATTTATCATGCGAGGTGGTGTCGTGGTAATGCGTGCAACTCGCATTCGGAAGGTCCCGGGTTCGATTCCCGGGACCTGTCACTTTTACCCATGGCTTTTTTCGAGGTTTTCCCAGGTGGTCAGGCGAATATTGGAGTGATTTCTTTCAGCCCCCGAATTTGCTGTCCCTCTATTTCTTTCCATTCATTATTTCAATAATTCCTTCACCCTGTTTGGCCTGTTTCAGGGTTGGAAGTATCGACGATGGTGTTTCGGTGCGGGTGGCAGGGAAAAAGGATCCTCTCTGTGGAGCTTTCTCCGTCCCTCGGCTTTCGGCTGGTTGCCGGGGTAAACGTACCGCCCTTTCGGACGGTTGGACTCTGTGTGCGGCCGATCTGGCGGGCCGATTGTCGGGGCGTCTCAATCTGGAAACTGTGGGGTACTTGTCATTGCTGTGCCGTCACTCCTGGTTTCGGCCGCCCGGTGATTCCTCTTACTTCCTCCTCCCTCCCGGGGCGCCCCTATGTGGCATACAAGTACAATATCCTCACTGGAGCAATGCTGGATCCCCTCCGATCATCCGAAAAGAATATTTTAAATAAGAATAATTAGTTTTTAAAAACACAAACTGTATGTTCTCTATGATAGGCAAGAATTAATTGAATTTCATGTTTCTGCGCATGTGTATCGATCTTTTCAACTATTGTGCTTTAAGTATTTTATTTTATATGTAACTGTACATTTGCTTTACCGATACATGAATTACTAATATTCAAGCCCTGTGTACGGAGAAATTACTTCATAAGGTTTCACAAACTTCATAAAATTTGGCTAAGTAAGTCTGCATTACATACTGTGATTTCTTGCTGTGATTTCTTACTTTTTCCACTTTCTCGTCAGTGTTTTGTAATATGACCAGTTACAAGAAAGTAAATTTTCTATTGTTAAAATCAAAATGAAGTTATTGAAATAAACATTTATCGTCATAAAATTGATGTGATGAACTGGATTCGGACCCTGGTTTACTCTTTGAGCAGCAACGATGTCATTTTATTACTATTGTATCTTAAAATGCTACATTTTATATATTATACTACAATTAAATATAAATGAAAATAAGTATATTATAACTATGTATGTTCATTCACGCAGGTGATTTTAATAACCGAAAAATAAATATAAATATGGAGGAAACGATTTTCAGAGCTCTGTTTTCAATAATGGAAAAACCGCAAAGAAAAAACAATACTTTTACTTTTATTGATGCATACTGCGTCTTAAAACAGGATGGCAAAGTAATGTTTTATTAGTTTTGTTTACCTCTAGTTGCCGTGAACAAGCGTTTTGGAAAGCTCAAGAAAATGATTGTATGTGCTTCCAGGAGTTTAACAAAAATAATGAATCGGACACATTCTTAACTGGTTTTCTTGTTGTGAAGTCAATAGGTAGAAGAAGGATGGCCAGGAGGGATTAGTCCAGTTTTGATACAGCAATGAAAGCATTGTACCTACCTGCATTGTTCACCGATTTTTCTTTTTACACATGTTTTCCTGTACGGGTAAACATTAAACTGAGTATTATTTACGGATGGTCTTTAACTGCTATGGTTCTTGGCGTCCCACTCTATATTAGACGTGAAAGACCGGAGATTTTGCATACTTATGTAATGACCTTTCACTGACCTTGCTGTTTTTATAACAACCTGTTCGTAATTTCCAACATTAAGTTCTCCTTTCCTTCTTTTCTTGGCACTTTCAGTACGCTCCAACCCACTGGACGGCACCGTAATACCATCTGCACAGCACGTGTCAGGGGATTCGGTTGCAATGCGGTAGGGTCTCTGTGGACACGACGAAGCGGGTGGTTACGGGGATGAGATCTAGAAGGCTGTCCGCCTCACCTCGATCTAAGCGTTATCCACAAACAGATCCGTCGCGATATCACCCTGTAGTTCAAGAGACGTAAAATAAATACAGTAATAACAATAATAATAATAATAATAATAATAATAATAATAATAATAATAATAATAATAATAATAATAATGATGATAAACTTGATATTTTACAGCTGAAACCTTCAGAAATAAAAGAACAGTTGAACTACGAAAAGCGAAACGTAACTCATAATGCATTAGGTATTCGATATGTGGCATATCTTTCTCCGTGGTGTAGTGGTTACCATGCTAGCCTCTAGTTACCGCGGTCGCGGGTTCAAACCCTGCGGAGGGCGATGGAATTTTTTAGGGTGTTAAAATCCTTAGCATGGCTTCCTTCTGACGGGAAGTAAAGCCGGTGGTCCCGTGCCGTAGATTACGGGACTTAAAAGAACCTCAAGCCTGATAAAGAGGCCTTTTAGCAAAATTTCTGGTCTTTCACGCCCAATATACAATGAGATGTTAAGGACCGGAGTAGTTAAAGAGCGTCCATAAACAAAACTATTTAATTTTGTTAGGCGGCATGAGAAAACGATCACCAATGAAATGGCATTATTCCAGGAATAATGACTCACTGTAGCGAAGTCGCAGAAACACACTTACAATGTGTGGAATGAGGCCCTTAAAATGCAGAAAGTTGAGTCTAAAATTAAATTATACCGAGTTTTATTTTGGACACTCTTTAACTGCTGTGGGCCTTAGCGTCCCATTCACTCCACACAAAAAATTATGTGAATAAATTGTGTGTTTTTGGGCACAAACATTTTATCTATCTCTTACGGTTCACCAGTTATGCAAAATCCATTCACAATGAAGAGCACTTTTGGGGACATTCCCAGAACATTAAAGATATACATTGTATTTGTCATGAAAATATCTTAAGCATATGACATTTTAATAAAAATTGTTAGAGCCATTTTTGAGGTAATTAAAATGTTCGAAAAATTTTCCATGTAAAGGGTAGTCTGGGTTGGGGACATTTTCTTGAAAATCTTCGTGTCGCATCCTTGAAATATACTAAGCTAAATACCAAGTTTGGTATTTATCCGACTTTTCGTTTTTGAGTTATGCTGTTCTCGGACACACAGACGCACAGACACTACACACGGACCTTTTTGTAAAAACGCTTTCTTTGGATTCAGAGGGCCTCAAAACATGTATTTCCGGTGGTTTCGGTATAAGATTTTTTAGTGGAATACAATACTTCCCCTACTTACTATACGTAGTAGAGAAAAATGCACATAATTTACTCAACTCTATCCTAAAGTTAGAGCTTATAATTGCTCTAGTTACCATAGCTGAAATATTCGGAACCTCTGAAAGCCTTTCCAGACACCATAAAATTCGAGCACTGAATGTTCGAATGTTCATTGTTGCGGAATGATAGAGTTAAAGATACCTTGAAAGAGTGTCGAGAAAATTAAACTTTTTATTCTGTTTCTGAAAACGCTATCACATTAGCAAAAGATGTTGATGTAGAAGTTAATGTTCCTGGCATTACATCCATACAAAATTATCGAAGCAACATTCTTACTACAACTTCTCCAGAAGATCATTATTGCATTAATGTTTTTCTTATATTCTTGGATTACGTTTACAATGAATTGTGCATTAGATTCTCACGTGAAAAAACTTAACCACATCCTTAAACTTCGGACCTTGATGCCAGCTTTTCAGAATGACCTGAATTCAGATATTGATGATTTAGTAAAAGGTTGAAGCATTCACATTTTATTCACCTCGTAGCACAGAACTTCGAGGTGATTTAAAAACATGGCTTAACTTTTGGGAAACTCAACAAAGTAAACCGAAAACGGTTATTGAAGCTCTTCTCCACACCAAAAGCAACTTCTATCCAAACATCGGTAAACTTCTATTCATCATGTGCGTTATGCCAGTAACAAAATGCACGGCCGAAAGGTCATCTTCAACATTAAGGCGTGTGATCTGAGATCCACCCAGACAACAGGAAGACTGAATGGTTTAGTGATACCTAACATTCACTCCAACATTGAGGTGATGCCAGAGGAAATTGTTAAACTTTTCGCAAGAATACATCCAAGGAGATTACAGAGTCTTAAGTGATATGTAAGTTACAACATTATTATTACCGTACAATTTTTCTGGGTACAATTAATTTATTTTTATTTACATATTGTATTCATGGAATTAATACGGCAGTCACAGTTTTGGAGTGTAAACTGAATGTGTGTCTTTTAAAATGATTCGATACTTTTTGTGAGCGTGTGGTTTATTATTTACAAATAGAATCTGCCTCACAACTGGTGATTTAAATATAATGCTATTTCTTAAATATTTTGTTAGGAACTGTTTTGATTTGATCTTAATTCTGATATATCCATATGGAGTAGTCGATCGCCACCCCCCGTCGAATATTTTTAAATCCGCGACTGCTTGTAGCTACACACACACACACACACACACACACACACAAACACACACATATAAGCAAAAGACAAGTCATTGACCAATAATAATTTTTATGACATTCTGGACATATTTGTTTATTATGCTTTTGTAATTTGGTGCTCTGTAAATCAACAATTAAATAAGAAGAAAGGACAAAATGTAGGTTGTTCCTTGTAGAATCTTGAAAATTAATGCCTATGCCCAAGAGGCTTTAACATCATACAAGCCGTGAAGCCAGTGATCTTCATCATCCGGTATAAAATGAGCAATACGCAAATGTTGCCCATCAAAGATTGACAAAGCGAACATGATTTGGTACAGATATAAGAAACACACTTGTAAAACACATGTTATTACTGTGGCCCTAAACTCAAATTAACCAGTTTCGTATAACTATTTCCATTTTTTGAACTTGTGATCCGATATGACACTGAAAAGTAATACTGCTTTTATAACCGGATTTTCTCAAAGTGTGGATATAATTTTAGGTGTTATACTTTAATGATCAATGAGAGGATGCATTTAATTTATTTGGATATTTCTAATCAACAGCTAATTTAAATAATAAACTGTAACATAAGTTACTGGTTACTGTGCGATAATATCAGTCATTTGGTGCAAGGACATGTACATCAAAACTCAAGGGAAATAGTGGTTATTTAGTGCTGGAGAAAATAAGGATTCAAGTTAAACGCTAGTTATTATTACTCTATTTATTCTACGTCGCTTTAACTACAGGGTCATATCGCGACGGATCTGTTAGTGGATAACTCTTACAGAGAGGTGTCGCGGAGAGTTAGCCATCTAGATCTCATCCCTGTAACCACCCGTTTCGTCGTCTCCACAGAGACCCTAGCGCATAGCAACCGAATCCCCTGCCCCGTGCCGTGCAGATGGCATTAGAGTGCCGTCCAGTCTAACTGCCGCACTCATATGGAAATGCGGACAGTTAGCCTTCTAAGTTTCATCCCTGTAACCATGCCATCTTGCTTCGTCGCGTGTCCACAGAGGTTCTAGCGCATAGCAGCCGGATTTTCTACTTCGTGCCGTGCAAATGGCACTAGGATGCCGTCCAGTCTACCTGCTGTCTTTGTCTGTGGATAGATGGCACAGTATTCGCTATTACCACCTATTTTCATGTTTAGTAATACTTAGAGTGTAACGTGAGGTCTAATACCTGAAGAAGAAGAAGATAGAAAGGAACTATTACAAGGTGGAAGTTTGGGTCGTGGTATTAAATATCCAATGCGGTATTTACATTTGCGGCTGAGGGAAACAGCGAAAAAACCCTCAGTCAGATTGGTCGGCCCACGGGAATTGAACCCGGGACCTCCTGAATACGGACCACAGACGTTATCGCCTGAGCCACCTTAGTTCTTTATTTAGACGTAGAAAAATATAAGAGACGAAACAAAAGGCTTGAAATACTAGTGCTGTTATATTTTTCATTTTATGAGAAATTTAAAACAAGTGTTACTTTCTCGTATAGTAAGTAGGGAAAGTTTTGCATTCCACCCAAAAATTCGATACCGAGATTTCAACGGAAATGCATATTTTGAGGCCCCTGAATAAAAAAAGCACTTTTAGAAAAATGTCCATGTGTGTGTATGTGTGTGTGTGTGTGTGTGTGTGTGTGTGTGTGTGTGTGTGTGTGTGTGGCTGTGAGCAGCATAACTCAAAAACGAAAAGTCGGATAAATACCAACCTTGGTATTCAGGTTCACTATGTTTCAAAGATGCGACACGAAGATATACAAGAAGATTTGCCCATCCCAGAACTATCCTTTACATGAAACATTTTTCGAAAATTTTGATTTTCTCAAAAATGGTTCTAACGATTTGTATTAAAATATGTATTTAAGATATTTTCATGACAAATGAAATGTATGTCTTGAATTTTCTGGAAATCTCCCCAAAAATCCTCTTCTTTCTAACTGGCTTTTGCATAAATGGTTAAACCAAGAGATAGACAAACCTTTTCTACACAAAAAATGTAGAGCTCTTTAGAACACACAATTCATATCATATATATAGGTTTCTTGCGAAGTGAGTCATTTCCGAGATATTCCTTGTTATTTGTTTGAATTTTCCAATACCTATACTTTTTCCCAAATGCGAATTCGTTATTCGTTTTTTTTATGTCCTGGACATGCAAAGAGAATGCAATGCTCCACATAGCAACCAGCGTTTAAAAGATTTGACTATCGCTTAAAGCCTACCGTATTCTCCTTGGCCCTACAACAAAATTAGCAATAAGATTAACATCTCGATATCTCGATTAACATGAAGTATATGGAGAGTATGCGTTCGTAAAAATAGTTTGTACAAGAGTGGAGAAAGTCATGTGAGTGTAACACATTATTTTTTTTATTGTAGTCATATCCCAATAACTCCTTTGTCCCTTTTATTATGATTACAATAAATTAAAAAATAGTATCCATAATCTACATAGGGTAGCAGTGACCAAAACATAATATGTGTATAGTGAATACGAACACAACAGCAGCATTGAAGCTATTTTCATTATGCTTCTTTCTATCATGCAGGTTAATACATTATTACAATAAATATTACAATTGCAAATTAAATAAGATTAAGATTATTCTCATTAAGGAATGGGATTTATGGATTTATAAGTAACTTTTTAAATATCCGCTATGCATTTCATCTTGAAAACTGAAAACTGAAGATTTTCCTTAGGAAAAGTTATGATGATAAATTGATAGTTATAACACATTAATGAGTGTGTTGAAGGAACTTTCGCATTCTTTGCCTTTAAGGTCAGTTGTTAAAGAAGTTACCAATTATAAGTTGCATACAATAAACATACTTACCTAAGCGGTACGCGTCTTTTGAAATGAATACCCTAGATACCTCTGAAGATGACGAGCAAACAGACAAATGAATGAAAGTAGAGTTTCATAACCTGTGATGACTTTTTGTTTCGAAGACTACACTTTGCTTGAAAAAACGTAATTGTAGTGAACCCGAAATGTAAATAATTGCCCATAACTTCTAATTTTCTAAATGACAACGAGGGGTTGTTGCTGTAACACTTGCTTCAACGTGTTATAACTGCAAGTACTAAATGGATTTCTAGTTAATTCAAGTTTCCCCTTATTCAGGGACGCCTGGGGAAGATAGAGTCTGCTAATTACGACTGAGTAACGAAGACATTTCGGGAAGCCTTGCAATATGCCTGCCTGCTTCAATTTCAGCCCTACGGGCCTCACACACCTCATCCAATACATTTCAGTTATATTAAAAAGGCAACAAAAATTATAACTCTAGGTTAGTTCTAATGCACCTTTTCGTGAGTGTTGCTCCAGTTAATCTGAGGTTTGATAAATTTGAAGCCAGTGTTGTGAGTTTTTGTGAAAAAGTAAAATGTTTGTGAAAATGCACACTTAAAGTTTGAAGATTCTAAGGCAACTACTTTGGACTTAAAAAAATTATAAAGCAACTTCCCACCCAACAAAACCTCCACTTTTAGATGTAATGAACAAATGAATTAATTTCCTGAAAACGCAATGCAGAGCTTCAAAGTCTTTATTTTTTTTATCTTTAAAACGAAGTTTGTGAGCCATTAAGCTTTTCTCTTTAGTCCAATATTATAGATGTTTTGTGCCAATTTACATTTTCATAACTTATTTAAACGAAAATAAAACGCTTGCGAGCAAGTTCGCCTTACATTTTATTTAGAAACAAGTTTAAGTTTTTCAACTGAAAACTTAATTTTATAGCACAATTTGAATATTGAAAAATATGATAATTCTAGAGCCTAAAATGAAGTTCAAAGATCTAAAACCTACTGAGAGTGTATCTATATCTATCTATATTATCTGCTGCGAAACTTTTAATACCGACAGGAAAATTAGGAGCAAAATTTGAAAACCAAGGAATCAAGGACTAAAAAAATTAAACTTTGAAGTTTATGTCTTCAAAATTTAGTCGTACCTTCACAGATGTCTCTGCTTAAACACGACAAGAAGTGAAATTATGTTACGATGGAATAATTTGAATAGTTTTAAAATATGCTGGTCCAGACTTAAAACTAAACCCCTGAAAGCTTGTAATGTGCCTTTGAAGGCATAAAACACTAATACTATTTACATAATATGTTGAGACTACACCTGTGATAAAAAGGGTGTTAGATACTTTGTGCAAATTATAGGTAAAGCAGTATTCTAATTAATGCAATCACATTAATCGAGAAAAACAGTTTTGATATGAGACGCTTCTGCACAGATTTTATTTTAAAACATAACCAAGTTTTTACAAAATATTCAATGACTAAGGAAACCTTTGTGATAAGTCGCGCGTTTTTACGGTTAGGTACTATTGTTATTTTCAACTTACACAACCCATCTAAAACAAAATATCAAATCTAAATTTAAGAACGTACTTTTTCGGTTTTCATTCTATTGTGCATTTATTTACTGCAATTTCTCTTTCAACCAATTACTGAATGACCGTTTGTTTAATTTCTTTCCTACAGTACAAAACGTGTGAGCTACAAGAGAAAGCCAAGTAAGGTGTTTTGCGTTAAAAAATCACGCAAACTAATGGAATATCAGAAACACCAATGGAAGTGGTCCACAAATTATGGAAACGCTAAAGGAAAATTTACACCCTACTTCCAAGAGCGTAAGTTTAGCACAAAAAAGTTACTTTGTTCATCCAAAACCTAAGAGAAAAGAAAAATGACCAAACATGCTGTCTCAAGCATTTTCTTTATGTTCAGTGCCTATGAGAAGGAAGTGAGCACAATAAATATCACTTATAAACCCATTTTTCAAAGCAGCCAAGAAGAAATACTCCCACTCCAAAAGCAGTACAGCTAAACAAACACGTACGTAAACATGACTGTTCCGGGTGCGGCCATTATTCATCCGCAACGTAATCATAAGGACTGATTGTACGCTGCCAAATACTGGAAGAGCTTGGGCGCATTAAACAAAACGTGTTTGAAATGCGAACTCTGCATCAAATTAGGAAGCACGTATATGAATTTTAGCTTACAAGCCAGGTTCACCTATGGCACGCAAACTACCTTCGGTCAGACTGCACTATGAGTGTAAGAGTACACTCCGGAAACAAACTTAATGCTTCCTCTATTCGAGCCGTTACTTCATGAAGCCTACAATGAACATTATAGAAAACAATTCAAATACCAGTTATTTAAAGCGCATCATAATCATCACATTATCATTATTATTATTATTATTATTATTATTATTATTATTATTAAATGTCAACGTTTACTCTCCAGCAATACAGTAAAGTTGGCAGTCACACATATACTTTCGAGACAAATGATGGCAATGTCCCTACTCTGCCTGCCTGTCTTTGGGTACATCGCTTGGACGTCGCTGTTCACTTATCAGGAAACATTTCCGGTTGCGCCAAATAACAAGTACCTGATACAGGCACAAATGCACATTCACTTTCCGGTGCATTGACGGGCAAGTAGTCTGAATGGGGTTTTTAATATATCAGTGATGCGTATACCAGACAGACTGCTCTTTCCTGATGTTATATACACTTAAAACGAGGGAGGTGGTGCCGCGGTAACGTATGCTATTCGCATTCGGGAGGTCCCGGGTTCGATCCCTGCGACCATCCAATCTGACCCAGGGTTTTTTTCGTGGTTTCTCCGGGGTCGGCAGGCGAATGCTGGGGTGGTTTCCTCTCTACCACGATTTCCTTTCTATCATTTCCCTTTCACTCCGTTTCCTTCTCATCTTTAAGGTGTGCTTCTAGGTTTCGTGACGTCTGACGGTGCCGGATAGATGTCGCGGATGCATGCTCACTGGAAGAAATGCTCCGTGACGCCACAGGGTTGCTTGATTGATGGGTCGTTCATCCCCCTCTCTTGAGGCTTTAACAGTGGAACGGAACTTGGAGGTGTTAGGCACTTACGCGAGACCCTTAGCCTTCTGCTTATGATCTATAGCCTCCTGTGGTTCCTTCAACTCATCTCTTCCTCCCGGGGAGGGTAGCCGCTATAGATCTATGCAAATCGCAGCGCGCGAGGTGTCCCTCTCTGTTGAATCATCTAATATCGGTACTTAAAATATCCACTATAAAAAACTGAACTCTTATTAGGCAAGTCATTAAGTTACACATTTTAAAAAATGCCTGAATGAAAACTCCGGGGTAGTATTTGCGGTGTACTCCGTGGTATGATAGCATAACTCGCAGTCCCATATATTAATATATATGAATTATTATATTAACTATGGTGATTATCTTGTTGGTGTTACTATTAAATTGTTAATAATGTTATTATACTTCTTGCCACGGCTGGTGTTGTTTGGGTTTTTGGTAGAGCATGTGTAACTTTTCAGGGTCAGGTATTGGAAGGAAGGTAAGCAGTAACAACACTAACATAATATTAAGTCAATGAAGAACACACTGCTTTAATGGCACACGCCTTTTCTGCTTTAGTAAGAAGCTACACAGTTACTTTAGTTAGTTGGAGCTGTAGAACGGTCGCTTAGCAATCAGGTATTTTATAAGTGCTCTAATAATAATGGTAGTATTTATCACACGTTCCTAAACTATACTTTGTTTCCCTTCTCATAGTTTAAACTTTTAAATTGATATCATTTTAACGTTCCCACTACATTATGCGAGGTAATTAATACTCCATGATACGGAGAGCTTACACGTATGTTTTTCACATCGCCGCACTTTATACGCAACTGGCTTTGGCTTGGGGATGCTATAACTAACTTCCCTAAACTTAAACATTTTAAACATATTCTACTTGCAACCTTATTGGCTGTCTTCGTTCAGCTTGGGACATTCTAGAAGACTTACCAGGCTATTATTCGTTGATTCCAAACTTGTGACCTCTCTACAAAAATATGTTGTGTTAGCTTGTCGCATGCTCTCTTACACAATGACTCAAGGTCTTGCTTTTGTGACTTCCCCCTGCGTGTTTTGCCTGGGCCCTAGTTCTAACAAAACCATGTGTGTCTGCTTTTAACAAGTGTCCCACAGCTCCAGCTAAACTCCTACACATACATAAAACTTATGCTTTAACATCTGTTTATATAACAAGTATTTTGCTTATTAATATTATTTTACATTATAATTTACATTTTTATACACATGGTATATATATGACCATAGTTACTGTCTCACATTGCAGACGTGAATATGAACATCACAAACACAATACATTAGAGAATACCAAGGACTTACACAAGTAGAGTTGCTTAATAACAAAAAAATTGTGGAATTAATAGAAGATACAGGTTTTAGCTCTTTAAATACGAATTAACAGACGGTGTTATCTGATTTTAGTCATTCGGTATGAGGCATTAGATTAAATAATGATTAACTACACTGCAAATATCCTTAAATCCTAAATTTCTTGTGATTATGAAATGGAGATACAAATGACTATAAAATACGGAGAAAATAGCTGTTTCCATTTCTCATAAATAATTTAAAGTGGCTAAAATGAATTATTTTCGGAGCTTGAACGGTTGTATCAAAGACAGCAATTAAATGCCAAGACATCTGAGAACTTCAAATTCAGGTGATAACATTAAGAGAAATTAAGACGAACTAGAAAATCCTTGTAACTAATGGAAGACACGAAAACTCTAGAAAAAAATTAGATTAATATCTGAAGGAAGGCCAGACATCAGCCATCCGTGCAAAAGATGGTCTTGAATAGGTCATATTTCACCAAACCTGAACGCTGAAAGGAAGAGAACAACGCCACCTTTTTCAAGAAGACTTGTCCAATGAGAAATAACATTTTGTTTACCTAAGAGTGTGTACACCGTGTGTGACATTTTGCCCATTAAATGGCACAGAAGACTATATATTAAAATGGTATGGTATGGTATATTAAAATGAACTTATTTCTCTCAGAACTCGTAAAATTAATAAAACTGGTGATACGGAGCACAAACTGCATGATGAGAACTGGAAACCAACCTAAAGAGGATACAACACTGCAAAATATTCTGCCGTTGTAACGAACATAAGGTTAACAGTGTAAACTGTGAAAAAGATTGATGCCCCACGTACGATACAAACTTTCCGGTGGCCTTCGCCCCACGTTCACGAATCATTTTTTATTTATAATACTTATTTAAATATTATTTATGTATGCCTCGGCTGCGACAGTAGTAATTTGCAGAAACAAGTATCTCTTAGCAGGGGTAGTACGGCTAAAGAATGAAGGCTTACACAAATTATAACGGTATTTAACTTTTTTATTAATCCTTCACACGAATAAATAACACTTCATTGATATATCCTACTGTAGAGCTGTGAGATTATTATTATTTTCATGTTTTTAACACGTAAACTTTATATTATTCACGCGGGAATGAATTTATTATGTCTCACACTGAACGTATAAAATTAAACTGCTCGTTCAATTTCTGATTGGCTAATCCTACTGCAATAGAATACTTTTATTTAACTTTCATTTATAAACTATTTTAACCATTACATTACTGTTCCAAGAATTATTAGTAGCATTATTAAATTTTCTAATTTATTGTTGTCTCAAGTTTATCTCATTGTTAGCAACTGTCGGCTACTATTCTCACAGCTCCTACATTGTTAAATTACGTAATACATTCACATAACATTATTATACATGTACATAATAATATAAACATAACACAATGACTGTTACATGCACTTTTTATATTATTACATACACATGTTGCTTTAAGGCGGGCTGTTATTATATTTTATATTATATAATTAGACTGATATTACTTAAGTGATAAAAATACTGCCTCAACTGGTTTTGATTACTTCAGAACATATGTTATTACTCTCAAACAATCTGATATGATTGGATGTTTACTGCATCAGAGCAAGGGGATTGGCTTGATTTAGCTCTTTGAATGCTCCGAGATTCATTTTACGGCTAATGAAATTTAATTACCGGTTTAACAACAAATTTTCCTCATAAAGCTCTCTGAGTTATACTGGATATTAGAGGTCTGCACGGTCTGTCATTCTTAAGCCGAGAACATTGTATAACTTTGCCTCGGCACATTTATTCACAATTGCATGTATGGCAACAGGAGATAAGATAACTCTGTTTCCTAAGAATACGTATATGGACTTGCTCATTATCTTACATTAATTGCAATTCACGGATGGTAATTATTTTACCTTCTTATCAAGCCCTCTGTGCCTTACCAACTACTGTGACTAAATCTGACCCGTTACCCGAGCCATGGACTCTTTTAGGAATTCGATGAATACTTTGTTCTTCTTTTTTTATGTTTCAATAAAAGTGATTCCTGAGGAGATTCTCCAGTTTGTTTTAACGCCGATTAAACGAAAAGTTGTCGTAAAACCTAAATTCAAGAAAGAAGCATTCATCAGAGATTTGAAATAAAAGGGTTAGAAGAAAGACAACACATGTTAAAGCCAAAAAATTATGAAAATAATTTCGTCTCTGGCCTTAATGCCGCTGTTTTGTTAAGGAAAGTGTGATTCATAAGGCCTAATTTTTAAGTTAAGTCCAGTATCTGGATTTTATTATTGATTGGTATGTTTTCCTCGCCTCCGTTGTTGCCCCCCCACACACACACATAATATAAAATAGCCACAAGCATTTCTATATAAACACAAATCTCTATTCTAGAGGTGAACCCTCAGTCCTTTGCATCACAGAGCACGAAGGTAATAGTCTCGGCGAATACGGCCACGGGGATTAGCGTGGCAAAGAAACTCTCGATGGAGTTATTTATTTCGAAACACTCAGCTCGGTTCTTCTGTGTAATCATTAATTGTACTTTCGAACCATAAATAAAGTACGCGTGAACAGAAAGTTAACTTTCCGTATTGAAATAAGCAATTTGAAACTCAATAAATTATAGAAGGATTTATGTACGTTGATTTATGAAATCACTTAATTTTTTGGGATCACTTGTTAATGATTAAAAGCTTTTTAAGTTTTTTATCCCCAGTATCTGCATTCATGGCGCCAAATTTTTAGGTAGAATGATTCTATGTTAAACATGATGAAAATTATTTAATTTTAAACCATCTAAAATTCAATTAGAAACATTAATTTGGGGTTTCAATATTGAATGCGTTAACACTAATTTTCATCTCTTCCTTCTAAAATATAATTAGTATTCAAATAAGTTAATTAACTGTGTGTAGCATAACAGAAGATAAGTTTCGTTATACATCTCGTTGTAGATGCAAGGGGAATAGAGGATCTCTAATCGTTAGTCAGATGTGCAATATCCTGCAAGGGTTAACGGTTAACCTGAATAAACGATAATGGGTAGAGCATGTTATATGAATGTAATACATACTCTATATGTGATTTATACAGTAACATTTTATTATATATACAATTTATATATAACTTTATAAAATATATAATTTTCATAAGGCAATTTTGGAAACGTGTCCGTGTTTGTTTGTGTTTTGTGAACAGCATAACTCAAAAACGAAAAGTCGGATAAATACTAAACTTGGTATTTGAGTTCAATAACTTCCAAGGATATGACACGAAGATTTTCAAGAAAATCTCCTCATCCCAAACTACCCATTGCATGGAACATTTCTCGAAAATTTTGATTTTCTAAGAATGGCTCTAACGAATTTTGCTTAAAATATTGTATGTGAAAGCTATTTACATGACAAAATTTTAATATCTTGAATTTTCTGGGAATAGCCTACGAAGCCCTCTTCATTCGGAAGGAGTTTTGTATAATCTTGTATAACTGGTAATTAATCGTTAACCGGTGGAAGAAAACGTACCATTACAAAAAAAAACAACAAAAAAACAAAAAAAAACCACATCTCTTAAAAACCCACAATTTACTTAAAATATGTTTTTTGTGCCACAAACTGTTTCTGAGATATTCGTTATAAAAGGTTCGGATTGTTCCATATTTGGCATTCTTTTCAAGTCCCATCGATGTTCAGTTGTTTCTCGCGATTACATGCAAACAATATGGAACGGCGTCCAGGTTTTAAACTTTTACTGTCGCTATTCTTTTTGTATGTGTAATGTAACTATTTTTGCAAAGGTTTATTTGGATTAAAATGTAGTAGATAAAAAAATAAACTTAAGTAAGAATAGTTTGTATGCTTACTAATAAAGATAGAGGGTAGAGAAAGTCATGTGAATGTATCAGATGAGTTTTGCTTTTTTTCAAATGGTAATTCCCTTTTAGTTTTTTCTCGTGCTCATGCAAAGAACATGGTATTTCAGAGCCAATACACAGCTTATTCTTCAGTAGCTCATATTTCAAACATTTGTTTTTTATGAAGCACAACGAACATACAAATCATAATGTCCTAGTTAAAGGGACACTTAACAAAAGAAATGTCAGAAAACAGTCACATCAAAAAAGGCCAAAAGAGAAAAGTAAATTCGTCAGAGTGATTCATGTTAGATGACTGTTGCAAATTGTACTTTCAAATAAAACTGGCATTTTCATAAATGTTTAGTAAACAGCATCTAATGTGGTAAATTTCGCCATGATAGCAGGAAACCATTAAGCACCTGGAATATTTTTATGAAATGAAAGTATGTTGCGTGAAGGATGTGCAAAACTGCTAGCACTAAATTTGACCGTGTACATAGCAGGTTGCATATGATTTATCAAATAATGCACTCTCAAGGGCACTCAGCACAGACTCGCTTGCTGTCTTCCGATAATATAAACAAAGCACTTTGTATTGGATTTATACGCTTCTGCTTGTACAACTGTTTATGTTATTTCTCTTTTTGCTTCTCTTTCTTCTTTCCTGTGTCGGAATGGAATTGGCGGGGAAAGGGGCTCACGAAACAAAGGAGAGTATGTCTTTTTATATCACTTTTCACTTCTGTGAGTTGTAGTTACTTCGTACGCAGAAGGGAAAAGGGTCCAGAGTGGAGGGGGGATATGATTTTGCTTTTTTTCTGCTCTTTGTTTTCCTGGTTCTTTTATTTCTGTACAAAAGAACTCGTAGCCATCCACAACCTGCGAAACGTTGTTTTGGTTACTCATAATGAAAACATTGCCCAATGGCTGGCTGCTTAGGCATTATTAACACGCAACAACCCATCCTTTGCTGCACTTTTATGGCTACAATCTCGAGAACCGAGTGCTCTCTCTTTGCTTCTGAGTATCTTACGATGAAAGGAATCTCAGACAGGCCTGTTTTAATTTATGTTAGTATGACATTCGTTTGATTTAGTCACTTGTTTCTTTCTGCCAGATTCGTTTAATTTACATTACTTAGCAAATACACTTTGTGTCACACTCATTATTTATTTTCTTTCTTTTCTTGGCACTTAAGTTTTGAATTTTGAAGACTCTTTTACATTTAGCTTTATTTCTCAAAGCCTGATTCAGAATGTTTCAGAATAGCAATATTAATATTTTCAATAATATAGTCCGTACTATAAATGCATAAAATGAGGAGATTGGCATGCGGCCATTTCGACATGGTAGCCGGGTTCGATTCGTGGCCGTGGCATTGAATTTTTCAAGTCTAATTCAATTTTCCAACTCGTGCACACACACGATTAGTGCGAGGGTTGAATTACCATAAAACATAACGACGTGCTTTTATTTATACCCCGAAAATGGTCTGCAAAGTCCTGTTTACCCGTCAGAAAAAAAAGAAAAACACAAATTTTGTACATTAAATTTCTCGACTGTAAAAACAAAAGTATTGGTTTTAAGGCGATTGTAATGATCATCACAATACAGTGGCGCAAGTTTCAGGAGTTATTATTTTTGTGCTATAAAATCCTATTAACAGATAAGGATGTAATTAACAAAGTACAATAACTCAGTGTATGCGTGGAACTATAATAAGAAACTTAAGACGTCTAGGAGATCATTAAATTAAAATGTTAAGATTCTATAAATTAAGGCCTGTTTAATGTATAGATGTTTACCAGTCACACTTTGCTTGGGAAACAAGAATATAAGAGAATAACCTGAAACAGAAACATAAATGATAACTTAAAGGAAACTACAATATTATCAGCATGTGCAAAATATAAAGGAAATTATATACTTTCAAATATTAACTACTGGGCACAAATATATATATATATATTAATTAAAGATATTAATGACACAAAGATAATAAATATTAGACAGCTGCTGTTTATAAAACATAAAGGAATTAAGGGCTACATAAAAATATAACAACATTGTAAAACTTTGCTACACCAAGGGTTAGATGGAAGGACATTGCGACGGTAAATGTTATAATGTTTTGCCATTATTATAGCACCACGTTTGGAAGCCAATTTGCAACGGTATTACAAATAATGTTGTGTGTTTACTTCACGCGTTGCCATCTTGTGACATCATTCTTTGTTTGGTTCGTAGCTCCCTCTGGCGTAGCAATTTGCATCAGTTTTGAAATAATTCACTTTAAATGTTGTCCGGCTAGCTATCATCTTATCTTGGTAGAACTTGTATCTCTTGCAGGGTGTGAATCGGAAAGGAATCTTTTATCCAGAAATTATACTTAATGAAGAAATTGGTTTTATAACTTTTATTGCCGAACACGTTCACAAACACTTTTACATATGGATCTGGATACTCGCCAAACTGAAACTGTTTGTAATAACTTCTTATTTATCACTTTTAACTCGCATACTTCAATTTTGTGTAGAATTAACTTTATAATAATTTAGATTCTCGTAATTCTGCTGCGCGTAACTTGACGAAATGAAGGACTGGCTGACGATGTGTAGTGTACACGAAATTTTGATGAACTGAACGGCAAGCTACCTCGGGCCTGGCTTATTTATACGCTTGCCTCAAGATACGCCTAAAGATTATAAATGAACTGCTATTGGCTAATAAAACGCGCCAACATTAGCGTCTATTTTAATATCCAATGAAAACCACGAATACATATTGCTTTAGGAAATGTTCTAGAAGCTTCTCAACGGAAAAACCGCGCGAACATTACGTAACTTCCTTGTTCCCGGTAATGATAAACAACTTACCCCATCGCTGCATTATTGCGTTATTGTTGACAGTTTCAGTAAAGCCGAATATTATTATTTACCAATAATAATTACAATTAATATACCTCTGAAATCAATGTCACATAAAAATACATATTCATATTACTATCATTAATTACATCTGAGTAATTTGTGATACAAATTACCGTATCAACATAGAGGATGAAATAGGCTAAAATTGTTCTATCTATGTAGGTGATCGACAAACTGACCGAGAATTGTATGGCAAGTAAACCCAGGGACACGGTGTAAATCGTTCAGTCGCTAAATGAGTCAAACCGGATAAACTTCTGACCTCAATTTCTCAAACGTTATTGTAACCTTTTATATGCATTTTGTAGCTATTTTAAAGATATCCTTATACCTTCGTTTTGCCAAACTTCATTATTTTGAAAGTTTCGTTACATCAAAATTGTGAAACGTGCACGCATACTAATGTATACCAATACTAATTTCTTAAATACAATTACAGTGGCAAATAAGTAAAAAATAGTGTAGCGAACATTATTCGTTGTATTTTAAGCATTATAATGTTTAATTTCCTTCGATGCCTTTGAAAATGTCATTTTTTTTTCGCATGAGTTTATAACAACCAAAATATAATTATGATATAAACAATTGAGGTTGTTTCCACAATGTACACATTACCTAGTCTTTATGACATAATGGAAACGATTTCTGGGCAAACATTTATAGCAACTAACGTCAAATGTACGGCTTTTACCATTAGCCTAAATTTGGAAATGAGTAAAGAAATATTTTGACTGTTAAAAATTTTTTTTCTTTTTCTTTTAGAATGTAATTTCCAAAATCTCAGCTCTACAGAGCAGATGAATGAATAGGTGATTAATAGGCGTTCAAATAAGCCCGTTTCCCAAGGACTGAGATTTGATACTCTGGTCTTTGCAGCATGATGAAAAAACAAATTGGATATAGGTACTCAGAAAACACGCGCAACCCAGACAGCAACTTTGGGTCCGGTTCCTAAAACTCATTTGAAGGTACGATCGCGAGAAGATTAAGTAGGCCGTTTAATAAATAAATAAATGGGCTTTGCTTTTATAACTTTTTGAGAATTTAAAATAAAATATTCAGTGATGCTCTAAATTATAAATTACGCGATCTTTTACATTTCAATATATTTCTTTTAGTTCCTCGTACACCCCACCTCTAACACATTGACCTTTCCTTTGAAAGTTAATGCTTGTTGGCAATGGTGTTAACTCGTATTCTGTTGTCGCTGGGTTTCTTGCACTTTTTGGATTCTAATCATTAGATCACACACACAATCACACTCTTACTTATTATTCCGGACTCTGGGGAGGATAAGAAATAATATTGGCTAAAGAAAAATTCCCACCCTCTAGCCGGGAATCGAAGCAAGGACTTCTCGTACAGTAGACAAGTGCTCTACCGACTGAGCTATGGGGCCAGCCACTGCAATAATAATTAATTTTCTATTCACACATTTGTAACAGCAGTATATAGAATTATATATATTTTTTTTTCTCGGCGCGCTTTATTATTTTTCTTCTTGGTTTACAGCTCCATTTTCATCCCTTGGAAGGATTTATGCGTGTATATTCGTTCGATTCCCTGTATTATCAATTCGAGTTGTACGTTTTCTCTTCATGATAGGTTACTAGTCTCATAATGCACATCTGAGCAGTGACAGCGGTTCAAAACTATATGCCGGTGTGTTGATAGATGGAGCTTGGAAACAGGGCTATAAACTTTAAAATACAATTCAAAATATTTGGACATATACCTTTAAAGCGATTGTGCTCGGGACCAAAGAGGTTAGAAATAGCAGGAATAAATAAAGAATGTAATTTCCGGGTAAAAAAGAAAATATATGTTAGTGAGTCTGGTCCTATCTCCTGCAAACTCAGCAGAAGCCAGTAATAATGAACGTAGTAGAAGAGATTCAAGGGAAATGGAAAGGAAGAAAAAAATTACACCCTCAAGACTCCAATTTCAAGCCATCTGTTATAAACTAAATAGGCACATATTTCATCAAAGATTAATGTTAGCATCGGAGAGAGAAATTATGTAGTTTTCGTATAAATTGGAATATATCTCATCTAGTTGCAATTAGTCCTCTGCAATATTAGCATTTGTTTGTTTGTTTTCTGTAGTGCTCAATGGCCGTTCTTAGTGCATAAGGCGGTGACAGTGGACACTGATAGCACATTCAATTAAATGATATTTGGAAAAGAAATTATGAGAAGAGAACATTTCAGTCCTAAGTGTACCACAACGGCGTTTGCCAGTTATGAGGAAAACCTCAGTAAAGGAGGATGACTTTGCCGGGATTTGAACCATGGACCTCCCGAATGCGAGTCTGACACCTTACCACGGAACCATCTTGCTCAGTAAGCAGGATTTATACAGGATGTACCTATAAGGTAAGTGAAATCAAGTGTTTGGATTAATTGCGAAAATGTCCAGCGTAAATGTATTGTTTTTATATGCAACCTTTTCTCACAGAATATAGAAACTATATACAATATTAGAACACTTTTCAAGTAGGCTCGACCTTCTACCCTACTCTCTTTCATCAATAATTCATGAAAATGTCATAGTTAACTTTTCTCTTAGACTAAAATTGACTTTAAACTTTCTCCACCACTTATATTAGGTAGAAGTAGTACTGCTTTCGAACCAAGGATTCGATACTGAGCTTTCATTGGATATTAAAAGTAAAGGTAAAGATATGAACAAACGAATGGGCTCCCTAAACCGGGGCAGAGCACCGCACGCAGGCCAGTCCTTGTGCTTTTACCAGTGACCCCCGAGAGGGAAGGATGAGTGGATACCCGAAGGGAGATCAGATCCGGATAGCGACGGCGCAAGCACAGACGGGGACCTAATGTTTCCAGACTGAATGCATCCGACCCCTCCCAATCCTGCTCACAAGCAACGAACCTTCAGCGTCCCCGGGGCGGAGCCCACTGGGAGGAGAGACCTAACTGAGCGCTTCCCGCAGCGATGCCTGGGAAGAAAACTCTACAGTGCGCAAATCATCATCTAGCCGCAACCCGCCGAACAGCGTCGCCTGGCCCTACAACCCTGAAACGCATGACAAGGAAAATGGGTACAGGAAGTGAGAAGGAGGAGAGTTCGTGGTAGAAGATGAACCATTGCCTGTCGATCCGGAAAAGCTACGAAAAACCCATGGGACAGAGTAGGTGGTCACCAGGGATCGAACCCGGGACCTCCCGAAAGCCAGCCGCCTGAGCCATCCCCCTCGGTATTGGATATATAACTTCTGAAATCCTCTAGCTCGAAAAAATGAAAAAGTGTGCAAGTGTGTGTGTGTGTGTGTGTGTGTGTGCGCGTGTGGGTGTGTGTCTGTGTGTGTGGGTGTGTGTCTGTGTGTGTGTGTGTGTGTGGCGTAACAAGCAAGGAAACATCGAAGTGCATATTCCTGTCTAGGCGGATAGCTAATTAGTGTAAACTGTTAGATGGGCTTTTTAATTATGCATATGCGATATATGTGATTTAGTTTAAAGTAGAGTAAAATCATGGCTACGCGGATTTTCTGTAATAAATATAAATGCATAAGAAAAGAAATTGTAGGGATTTTTAGGGAACGTTTAAATATAACCTATAGTCATCATGGCCATCATCATCAAACCGGTCGTCGTCGTCGTCCTGGTGTAGTGGATATCATACTAGCCTCTAGTTCCCGAGGTTCAAGCCCGGCGGAGAGCGATGGATTTTTTCGGGCGTAAAAATTCCCATGGCTATCTTCGGAAGGGAAGTAAAGCCGGTCCCGTATCGTAGATTTGCGGCACGTAAAAGAACCTCAAGCTTGATAAACAGGCCCCTAAACAAAATTAAGGATCTTTCACACCCAATTAGAATGGGACACTATGGACTATAGCAGTTAAAGAGCGTCCATAAATAAATCTGAATTTAATTATCAAACCGGTCGCTGTATAGCAACATTTTGTATAATCAGTCGTCTATTAACAGCTACTACTTGGCAGTAGCTATGCTGGCCGGAGGTGTTCGGGAGAAACAAGCGCATATTGGGTGGGGAATAACAATTTTTTTATGGACCCTTTTCTCAGATTAGGAGATTCTTTAACTTGGGAATAAGCAGCACTTGGGACAAAAGGCCTTTATTTCCTTCTAAGCGTTTTTACATCCGAATAAATTAATCAACTTAATGCAGAGTTTGTACCCGCCAACATGCAAAACACAGGCTAACATGGCAATCATTTCTCCATATATTCGTTTTACAATGCTCTTTCCTGCTGTAACGATTAAGAATACGAATAAGCGGATCATGTACTCTTAAATTTTCATTATGTTTGTAATAACCCGATGTATATGAATTACAAGGATAGTCCCTTTGAACTATATGTGTAATTTTACATTCTGAAGCCCCGGGTTCTAAACCGTGACATGTAGTAGAAGAAGATTGACATTTGCTAAGTTGTCTGTCAAGGATATCTAGCATAGATATGCCTCTTCACTTGCCTGGATTAGTTCAACCAAACAGCTGACAGCATTACCGTGGTTTACTACCGGTAATACTCAACTGACATTATCCTTATGTGACAGTGATTGTTACGTCTAACAATGACAGGAGGTGTTCCAGCGATGGCAATAAAGTGTTCATGCTAAAGAGTTTCTCTTTTGTGCTTCGTAACGTTTTAGGGCGGGGCTATAATTTAAAAAATCTGATGCGTTACACTCACATGAATATCTGTACAAACTATTTTTACAAACGCTTATTTTCCATCTACTTCATGTTAATTGAGATATCGAGATGTTAATCTTATTGTTAATTTTCTTGTAAGTGTAAGGGGAATATGGTAGGCATTAAGCAATAGTCAAATGCTTCAAGAGCTGGTTGATGTGGAGCAGCATGTCCAGGACATAAAAAAAAACGAATAAAAATTCCTATTTGAGAAAAAGTTGAAAGTGTTGGAAAATTCAAACAAATGACAAGGAACATCTCAGAAATAGTTCATTCCACAAAAAATGCATATGACATAAATTGTATTTTATCGAGCTCTGCATTTTACCAGTTTATCAGTTATGCATAAGTCATTCAGAATGAAGAGGGCTTTTGGGGACATTCCCCAGAAAATTCAAGATATACATTTTATTTGTCATTGAAATATCTTAAACATATGATATTATAATCAAAATCGTTAGAACCATTTTCGAGAAAATAAAAATTTTCAGAACATTTTCCATGTAAAGGATAGTCTGGGGTGGGAAGATTTTCTTGAAAACCTTCGTGTCGCATCCTTGAAAGATACTGAATCTAAATACCAAGTTTGCTTTTTTCGCTTTTGAATTATGCTGTTCACAGACACCCACACGATATTTTTCTAAAAATGTTTTTTTTTTTGGATTCAGGAGGGCTCAAAACACGTATTTTAGGTGAAATCTCGATATGGAATTTTTGGATGGGCTGCAATACTTCCCCCACGTAGCTGAGAAAGTAAATAAAAAGTTATATATGCTTATAAACTATTAATTTCTAGGCAGAGGTAGACCCAAAATGTCTCGCAGTAAAGAAGCGTAATTAATGACTTTACACTATCATGGGCATATCTAATCATTTCTGTTTTGCTTTCTTTCCTGCCGCTTCATTTTCAAGCGGTAGGTGTAAATTAACCTACGACTGTACACCTCAGGAAGTATCACATGTATTGTCACAATGACGCTTAATATTTTACCGAAATTATTTCAATCCAGTAGTATAATATTGGGATATTACACTTTCAAAATACAGAATACACTATAATCGGTATCTAAAAATTAAAATATTATATGCCTGTGAATTTGAACGCAACACGTATTCAATGTATAATAGAGAGATAATAATGGTATAATAAAAATGCACATGAAGAATAAACTTGTTTTCATTTAGCAAGAAGGAAACAAATAAATCATAAAATTGATAACATACATGCTAAAATAACTCGTGTAGTACTGACTTTATGTCAATGCTTTGTTTCATTCACTTTTGTTACAATAATTTGGCTCTATAAATAGCCGGCCATTGAGCCGTGTTGAGAACAATATGGCTTCTTACATTTCTCACATACTAAAGATATTTTTCTGTCCTTAGAATAAGGGCAAATGGAACATCTTTTGCGTTTAGCAGCGGTGACTGTTTCAGAAGACGGCATGGTAGTTTGCCCACCTAATGATCTAAATCCTCGGCAAATTGGTCACTTTCAAATGGTCCATAGATTCTGGAGGGGCATCATATTCAGAGTTTGTTTCATCTGGGAAACCAATTAACTCACAGTCATTATTCAGTACCTGCAATAATGCTGCTCGTATTTCCTCATCAGGTGCATAAATATAATTTCTACGTGTCATTTTCAAATCTAGTACTTCGCACTCTTTTGCAGAAGAGTTACTAAAACCGTACACCAGGGTCACACTGACCCTGCATTTGCTATTTATATCAAATGATCCAATTATCTATCAAATTATCTAACAAAATTAGAATTTTGAACGTGCATCTTGTAGTAACTCTCACTGAATGCTGAATTTACATTGGTGGGAGCCGCCTGTGTTTGTCACCCAGCGCATGTGCAGAACAACACAAAGTTTTGCAGGGTCACAGTTTAGGGTTAAAAAAACAAAACAGCAAAATAATCAGAGAAAAAAAACAGGGAAAGGAACATAAAAAATCTGATGTGTTACACTCACATGACTTTCTCTACTCTTGTACAACCTATTTTTACAAAAGCTTATTCTCCATATGCTTCATGTTAATCGAGATATCGAGATGTTAATCTTATTGCTAATTTTCTTGTAGATGCAAGGGGAATTGCTAGGGTTTAAGCGTTTAAGAGCTGGTTGCTATGTGGAGTATTCCATTCTCTTTGTATTACCAGGACAAAAAATGAATAACGAATTTGAGAAAAAGTATAAGTATTGGAAAATTTAACGCAATAACAGGCAATATCTCGAAAATGGTTCACTCAACAACAAAACTGTATATGACATAAATTGTGTATTTTAATGCGATCTACATTTTTTGTGTAGTAAAATTTTGTCTATCTCTTATGGTTTACCAGTTATGCAAAAGTCGTTCACAATGAAGAACACTTTTGGAGACATTCACAGAAAATTCGAGATATACATTTATTTGTCATGAAAATATTTTAAACATATGATATTTTAATCAAAATCGTTAGAGCTATTTTTGAGAAAATTAAAATTTTCGAAAAATCTTCCATGTTAAGGGTACTCTGGGGTGGGGGGATTTTCTTGAAAACCTTCGTGTCGCATCCTTGGAAAATACTGAATCTAAATACCAAGTTTGGTGCTTATCCGAATGTTCGTTTCTGAGTTATGCTGTTCACGGACAGACACACACACACACACACACACACACACACACAGACACACAGACACACACACGGACATGTTTCCAAAAATGCTTTTTTTGGATTAAGGGGGTCTCAAAACATATATTTCCGGTGAAATCTCGGTATCGAATTTTTGGGTGGAATACAATACTTCCCCTACTTACTATACGTAGTAGGGAAAGTAAAAATTATATGGAAGCAGACATATAGTACGAAAGATAGAGAGAGAAGGAGAGGGGGATGGAGAGAAATTGCCAGAGTGAAAGTTGAATAATTGCATTATATATAATCTAATAAATTGTTTTTACTTGCGGACCGAGGGTGATAAATATGTAGCCATTAATACCTCGTTGATGATTTACGATTTTATAACAATTAATGCAAAACATTTTTAAGTACTCCCCAACTAAGCAATGCATCGTCTCTAGCTCACGTATAGGAAGGTAGGAAAACAACAATATTTTGCAGTCGCAATTTGCGCCGGTCCGTGCCTAATTGTCCATAAATTACTTGAGCGCCACTGTTTATACAAATGATTTAAAGAACTTAAGTAATGGTAATAGATAACTGAATTTATTTGAATTACGACTCTTATTATAAATGTTCCGGCTAGCTAGTATGTTAGGTCGAGCAAGTATCTCTTATAGGGTGTGGAAGCGTGAAAGAAGTGGTGTTTATAAATTATATAACCGGCAAGTAAATTTAGATGCCAGTCTTTAATATATACTGTTCAAAATCTACAAAAATATATAGGAATAAGCCGCGAAATTGACTAAGTCAGTTTATACACTTTAGAAGATCACTCGCATATAAAATTTAGTTCAGTATGCATCTCTTGACTTCCCTTTAAGATCTATAATATTTAAGTTGCCTTTCCTGCATAATTACAGGGGATTGTTAATACACTTTGCGCGAGAACACTTCACAGCGATCTGCACCTTCCCATGTTTGTCTATTCCGTTGTGCAGTTTATAGCGTGGCTTCACCAACTAACGTTTAATATGTCATACTTTTTGCTTACATGTCTCTGATTGGCTGTCTAAATTCAAACCTACCTCCTAGTTTTAGCATTAGCTATTTCGAATATTACATGACTGTTACAGTTACTAAACCGCGTTCCCTGACTCCCGTCGCTTCTGTTTTTGTTGTCTTCACACATTATCCCTCTAGGCCATTAAATTTAATGTATTTCGTCTGGCTTTGTCCCTCAACAGCGAACTCCCTTGCAACAAACAGTTCTAGTATTTCTCTTAACTTAAATATAAACACTGCTAACTACAATATAAACAATAAAAATGCAAGAAAATTAATTGACCTATAAACAATTGACATTGATAATTACTGCTTGGGCTGAGGCGTTGTTTAATTAATGCATATGTGTGAAAACTCCTGCCTCAAATTTGCCAATAAATTCTATTAAACTACACGTATTGGTTTAAGAGAACGAGCACAATGAAATAACGTATCAGAGGTAAATAATGCCTTCATTACGGAGAAATGAACACGCAGAACAGCTAATGTTTTACTTACTGGAATTAACTACATTTATTAATAGTAAATACTTTCTTTTTTTTAAATTTCACAGAAATTAAGTAAAGTTGTGGAATGCTAAAACACGATATGAGATCCCCTAACACAGTTTCACATTTGAATTCACTGTTAGTACCAAGTATTGGTTATGAATATTTTGTGTACATATGTATATTGTGTATATTTTGTGTATCCTTTCCTTTGATATTCTTTAAAGCTGCCTCAAAGTAGATGTGCTTTCTCATCACACTCATCCACCTGACGTTCCTGCTGAGAGCAAGTCATTTTCATTTCTACATTAGTCCCCAACTTGTTGGTAATAACCAAAGGCAGTCTTTCGTGAAGAACTGAAACTATGTGGTATAATGACATAGGAGAAAGCTCGCAAGACAGAGAGAAACCGGGTTTCTGTTTCTTCTTTACAACAAATTGAAGTTATCTTTTGCCGGAATACAAGAAAAGAGAAAATGTGAATTCCAAACGAAGACGCGGAGAAGATATCCAATAGCTTCTTCACGGTATTCCAAAGAATGAAAGTGAAACGAAAGTGAAGAAGAGATAATAAGAGGGCACAGGGGAGAATGAAACGAGAATACAGAAGGAAATTTCAGGTGCGAGCACCCGAGGGTCACCAAAACATTCCCCTTTCCCGTTCGTACCCTAAGGAAAGGGGATTCCAGGTCCATTCAGGATAAAATGGGCATTGAAAATCGGAGTGCGTGAGCGGGGTATTGGTGCCCTCTACAGTACCAATCATGCAAAATGGCACAATCCACTTGCCTACGATTGGGCTATTTTTCTTCTACGTATGGGTATTATCGTTGTGGAGAATGAGCCCCTCAACGAGTTCTGCACCGGAAGGAATCAATTTTCGCGTGGAATCGCTTTTCGGACAATACGGACCTTTACTGTATGAGGTAAACGATCGCATTACTACCTGACTTTCCATTCAACACAGAGACGGTGTCAAAGGGATGGTTTGGTATACGTGCTCTCGAGGAATCCATATACCATCGGCAAACTGATCGTCCTCTCTCGCATGAAAAATCCAAATATTGCGGAGAAATGGGAGTAGATATGCTCAATCACACATCTATGTGAACTCTTCTTCCGTTTATGTGAATTACGACATAGGGAAAATGTTACGAGTGCTCAAGTAAATAAAACCATGTATATGTGATTTGCCGTAGAAATTAAACAAGTCTTATGAGCTCGCCTCTGTGGTGTGTGGGTAGTGAGTCTGCTTCATATTCAAGAGATCTCGAGTTCAAATCTCGGTTAGGGTGCGTTACTCGGATAAGACTTTTTCAGAGTTTTCCCTTATCCTGAAAATATGAATATCGGGTAACTATAAGCCCTATTGATCCCGGGGTTGAGCATCACTTCATCCATTTCATCCAATAATGTGTATAATGTCCGTTATAATCTAACCGGTTAATGGACGCTAAACTTAAAAAAACGTCTGTTGCGATACATTTATCACGACTTCCTCTACTTACAAATTCAAACCACATACACATATTTAATATGTATGGGTCCTTTATGTTTTACGTATTCGCTCATATGCAAAGTAATTTTATTGTTTATCCGTGTTACGATATTATTTGCCTCTGAATAATTAGAAGCTAAATAAAGAGTGCTAAGTTATAACATGTAAAAGCAGAATTCAAATAGTTATTCCCTGTAGCAAGCTCTTATGATGGAAAGAAAGAAGGAGGGAAAGCAAAGGTAATCGCAAACGTTCAAGCATGTCTACTTGAACAAAGTCTAAACTTACAACAACATGGAATATCAAGGAAACGGTGTCGCTATATCCTTAGAGTCGTTTAACGGGAGGTTCAAAATAAGGAATATATTTCCATGTAAGGGTAGTTCGGGGTTGAGACCTAATTTTGCTTCAAAACTTATGGATTTCTGGGGGTAATGAAGACATTATAATCCAAGGTATGAAGTCTGTATGGAATTTACTACTTTGCAGCTCTTTATTATAGTATAATTATTTACAGAATATGTTAGAGGTTGTTGGAGTAAACAGAAATATTTACCCCTAAAAGGTGAGTAGGTAATAAAGCCCCAAGCACGTTACCACCTACAGTTTTGCATGAGACTCTCTTCCTCCTTACAGCCTGCATTTCAGCGACGAATTCGAGGCTTTGATCTAACACATTGAAGCTTTTGTATGTGGTTGGTGCAGTTCATAAATCGACCCAGAAGGAATGCGCTTAACGCTGCAGAAAAAAAAGTTAATTGAAAATTCACACACAATATAAATTAACACACATTTTATATAAATACATGTAAAATATAGGCAATATTGCACACAATAAAACGAAGATTTAATACAGCTTGCCTCTAACATGGTTCATTTTCCCCCGTCAAAAACTAAACACGCAAACAACACTGAATGTGTGCGTAGTGTGGTTTTTGTTTATAGGGAATGAATAATACCTTGAGGAGAGTCGTTTCACCCACGACTGTACTATTCGTCAGCCCTTCTTTCCTTTAACAAAACACAATGCCACCCCAGGGGAACTAAAAGGAAGGCAATCACTGCATTCTAAGGGTCGCTAGCTCTCAAGGGTTTCGTATGACGTAGTCTAAAAGTGGGAAAGGGATTGCCTCTCCCACAACTCTCCTAGAATACGTCAGGAAAAACTTCCAATCGTTTTACAGCTCGTAAATGGAGGCTTCTCTAAGTCGTAACCCACAAGTTGAAAGAACTTCTATTGGCTATTTCTTTTTTAATTTATTATAGGTCCCCAAAGTAGTAGCTCACAGGTTGCGACTTCGAAATTGTGTTTTACTATCTTAGAAATATGTTGTTACAGAGAAAGGGAAACACTCAGAACAATTCGCTGTTTCAGATACGTCTAAATTCTACGCTGAGCTTGAGAGCAATGAAGAACAAAACAGCTTCAACAGAAAGGTTTGAAACAGCTTTGTTACAACTTTCTTGTGCTTATATAAAATACTTATTTCATAAATTGTTCACCCCCTGATAGGAATCGTCTTTGTCCGATTATAAAATGCCCAATCTAGACATCGTCAACTGAGCTCAAGTTCGCTCTTCGCTCTAATGTGTGCAGAGCTGTTCATCGCTGTTTTTCTGTGCCGAACATTCGCAGTCAACGGTAAAACCAATTTTATATTTGTGGTGCATTGATCTAAACAATACTCGGAGAAGAGAAATATGGAATGACGCGGAAATGTGTTTTGTTTGTCAGCAAATCGATAAGTACATATAAATAATAAAGTAAGAAAACGTTACTCGTAATTCTCAATAACGTGGATAATTAACTGTTACGCACAGGTAAGATTACCTGCTATGAAGTAAAATAAAATGTCTTTTTAAACTGTTATGTTTGCATGCATGCCTACATGGCATCTTTACACTTAAAATGACTATGAAACTTTGTATATAACACCTTGCTTAATAAACAACTTATACTGTATTTTAATTACCTTCCTTCAAAGGTTATAATGGAAAATGAAAAAAAAAATTGAACTGTTTTGCTTAATACACGGAAAATTTTTCTAAAATTTTATTTTCTCAAAAAAGGCTCTAAAGATTTTGATTTAAATACCGTATGTTTAAGATATTTTCATAACAAATGAAATGTGTATCATGAATTTTCTGGGAATAGTCTCTGAAGTCCCCTTCATTCTGATTTACTTTTGCATAACTGGTAAACACTAAGAGATAGACAACATATTACTACACAAAACTGTAGATCTCGTTAAAGTACACAGTTTAGATAAACACATTTTTGTGTAGTTAACCGTTTCCGAGATATTCCTTGTTATTGGTTTGAGTGTTCCAATAGTTATACTTCTCGTAAATGGGAAGTCGTTAGGTTTTCCCTTCCTGGTCATGCAAAGATAACGAAATGTTAAAGCCATCACATAGCGACCAGCTCATAAAAGATTTCACTATCGTTTACTGTATTCCATTTCTTCCATTCTACCTACAAGGAAATACTTAATAAAACATGTTTTTTTACATTTTTTTTCGATTAACACAAGGTATGCAGAATAATGTGGAAAATAATCCATTAAAATTTAACAGCAATAATCTTCTGCGCTCTTATAAAAGAAACTGCGCTTTTGCAGAAACTCTGGCGGATTAACAGTTAGAAGTTATAACAATTTTTGTTTATTTTTATCCGAGCTCTAAGCCAATTAATATTTGATATACTATTACCGTTATAAATATTTAGCATTGGTTTCTGATCAGGTTGGGAAACAGCACAAGCATAACGGAGTAGGCACAGGTTTTTGAAACAACGACGTACTTGGGTCCCTAATGTCATAGTTTTAGGGATGCCAAGACAAAGTTTGACTTGAAATTTTTTTTTAAAAAAATGGCTTAACTATTTTAGTTATTTTCTTAAAGTCGTGATGTTCTCTTCATTCTCACCGAATGCTAATCCACAAGAAGCCCTAAGAATGGTACAAAACCTCGGTCATCAAAGGTGCATTACAATATACAATTTATGTCAAATGAAGCTTTGTATGACTTTAACCCTATCCGAAATTGTCGTTGCTGTTCGTTTAATTTATGCAATAATTTAAGCAATCGCTTTGGTGTGATCCACGTTCATTCGTTTGTTTCTCCTGAGTTTATTCAAGGGGCGCATAATATCAAGGCTATTAATATAGTATACTACTTTGTATGTACATACAACAAAATGTAGCTTATCATGATTTTTAGCATAAAGTAGATAATTTTGAAAAGCTGAAGCGGTAGGATTCCACAACTTTATCAGTTACTACTTCCTAGGTATCCCTTCCACTTTTGTTTGCATATAAAACATGATTATTTTTATACAGTTTACCGTAATCGCAATAAATTATTGCCCAGGAAAGGATACTGTCTTGGTTACACGTAAGTAAGGAAGACGAACACAAGTGTTTATAACAGAAGATAGCTTTGTTAGTAAATGAGCCTATAACGGTAAATACAAAATATAAATTTTATTTGTCATGCAAATATCTCAAACATATTATATTTTAATCTAAATTATTGGAGCTATTTTTGAAAATACATAAGTAGAGAAAATATTCCGTGTAAAGGGTTCATCTGTGTTAAGGAGATTTCCATGAATATGTTCTTTTCATCCTTAAAGAATACCGGAGTTGTAAATCTGGTTTTCAACCGACTTATCGTTTCTGAATTATGCTTTTCACCTCACACAGCTACACAAACGGACTTCTTCAAAAAATTTATTTTTAGATTCGAGGGGTTTCCAAGCGTACTTCAATGAAATATCCCTGTCAAGCTTTTGGGTGGAATACAATAATTTACCTACCTACATAGATAGGTTGCCACTTATCGATATAGAAAGTGAAAGAAATATATATATATATATGAAATATTGTAGAATAGCGAGGAAATTCAATGATGACAATCACAGAAATCCATGTGATTGAGAAGCAAAAGCATTTTTGGTAATGAATTCCTTGGACTCATGTTGCCTAAACTGAAACTTCAATGGTACGCATTGAAACTTCCAGAAATTAGTGAGCATTTATCACTCTGTACAATGAAGCAGTAAAGAAAGTATTTTTTTAAGCTTAGAGAATATTTTGAAGTTGATGTTTTTTACTTTCTCTACTACTTATGGTAAGTAGGGGAAGTTATGTATACGACCCAAAAATTCATGTCGAGTTTTCATCGGTAGTATGTTTTGAGACACCTTGCACCATAAAACAGAATTTTTTGGAAAGGGTCATATGTGTGTTTGCGCGCACACTTATATGTGTGTCTGTCTGTCTGCATAACTCAAAACAAAATGTGCGTTAAATACCAAACTTGTATATAACTTTTCATGGCTGTGAAATGGATATTTCAAGAAAATCCCCCCAAACTACCCTTTGCATGAAAACCTTTTCTAAAGCTTTAGCTTCTCAAAAATGGCTCTAAAGATTTAGAGTTAAATACCATATGCTTAAAATATTTGCATCACAAATAAAATGTATATCTTGAATTTTCTGGGAATAGCCTCTGAAGTCCTCTTCATTCTGAATGACTCATGCATAACTGGTAAAAACTAAGAAATAGATAAAACCTTTCTGCAGAACAACTGTAGATCTCGTTAAAAGTACACAGTTAAATACATTTCTTGTGGAGTTAACCATTTCCGAGATATTCCTTGTTATTGGTTTGAGTGTTCCAATAGTTGTACTTCTCACAAATGGGAAGTCGTTAGTTTTTCCCGTCCTGGTCATGCAAAGATAACGAAATTACAAAGCCATCACACAGCGAACAGCACATAAACATTTCACTATCGCCTACCGTATTCACTACACCCTTTCTACCACAAGGAAAAATATAATAAAGCCTTTTTTACAAGTGTTTATGTCGTCTAACATGAAGTGTACAGAAGAATAAGCTTTTGTAAGAATAGTTTGTAGAAAGAGTCGTGTATATGTAATTCACTTGATTTTTAATGCTAAAATTTTATTTACAGTACCTTTGAGTATTGGGTCTTACTGTTTGCAAATATTTCATTTGTATATGATACAATGAATGTTATGTGATTTGATATTAGGAGTAGACATTAAGATTCTCTTTATATATAGAAGTTTTTGGTATGACTAAAGCTATATATGAATACATAAATTTTGTAATGAAGCTAAATTAATTAGTGGGAATATATTTAGCTTTTATGGTCTTTAGTGTAGATATTTTTTCTGCAAACATTTTTTCTGCAGGTTTGTAATGTTTGTTGCAAGATTAAGTTCTTTTGAGAATCAAGTTGGTATGCTGTATACTTTTCTCCAGTTTTCATGCTCAGTACATTCAGTGATGATGTATTCAATGGTTGCTATAGTGTTGCAGATGTCGCATTTAGGAGCAGGTTTCTTGGAAAATAGAAAGCAGTGATTGATGTTACTATGCTCAATGCTCATTCTTGTAATAGCTACTTGGATTTAGCATTTGAGGATTGATTACGGATGCTGGCCTACTTTTGTAATTTGGGTGTTAAGTCATTGCATTTATCAGATAATTTTAATTTTCTGTTTAAAGTACTTTATGATATCCTGAAGCGGGATGATTATTACAGGATCGTTGAATGCTTGCCTTCAACTTTCTTCAGCTATAGTGTCTGCTTGTTCGTTTCCGTAATTCCAAAATGTGAACGTATCCATACCATATGAATATCTATGTATCCATATTCTTTTTTATTCGGGCTGATTTGAGTATATGTTGAGACAGTAATTATGGTCATATATATACATATTAACAATAATGTAAAATAATAGTAATAAGCAAAATACTGTTTATATAATTAGAAGTTAAGTATAAGTTTTATATATGTGTAGGAGTTTAGCAGGAGCTGTGGGACACTTGTTAAAAGCAGACAAACATGTTTTGTTAGAATTAGGGTGCAGGCAAATCGACTTGTAGAGGGATGACCAATAGTAGAACCTTGGGTCATTGTGTAGGAAAAAAATCACAAGCTAGCACAACGTATATTTTTGAAGAGAGGTCACATGTCTGGAAACAGCGAATGATAGCCTGGTAAGTTTTCGAGAATGAGCCAAGCTGAAGGAACACAGCCAATAAGATTTTAAGAAGAATATGCTTAAATTTTTAAGTTCAGGAAAGTTAGTTATAGCGTCCCCAAGCCAAAATCTGTTGAGTGTAAAGTGCGGCGATGTGCAGAACATACGTGCAAGCTCTCCGAAGCAGGAGTTACTAATTACCCTATATAATGGAGTGAAAACGTTATAAATATATCAATTAAAAGTGCAAGTTATTAGAAGGGAAACGAGGTGTAATTTAGGCACGTGTGATACGTAGTTCCATTATTAATCGAGCACTTTAAAATGATACTTTGATTGCTACGTTACCTAGCTAAGGAACCTTCTACAGCTCCAACAAACTCGATTATTACTAAAGTAGCTGTGTAGCTTCTTAATAAAGCAGAAAATGCGTGTGTCGTTAAAGTATTGTGTTCTTTCACCGATTTAATCTTGTGTTAGTGCTGTTACCACATACTTTCTTTCGCGTACCAGATCCTGATAAGTTACATGTGCTCTACGAAAAACCCATACAACAGCAGCCGTGGCAAGAAGTAAACACAACTTCATTAGCAATTTAATAGTATCAACCAAACACTAAGATAATCGCCAGAGATAATATATTAATTCATATATTAATATATCAACATGCGAACATACTGCGAGTTATGCTACCAGCACGACGAGTATTCGCAGTGTGTACTTCTTGAACCAGGCAGTTACGTGTTGCTTTGTCTTGAAATGTTATTTTTAAGTAAGTGAAAGTCATTAAGGGAATTTAAACCTTTCATTTTTAGTGTAATTAATGAATTGGGGAAGATTAAACTGTGGGTATACTCTTTAGATTACGGTAATTTAGGAGGACTTTTTTGATTGCAAATAATTCAGAATAAGAATTGTGCAGTATGCTTGTAATTGTGCTCCGTGCAGATTACTGCAAGTCATTACCATTCCTTAATGCTGAGTCGTCAGTGTATATTGAAGTAAAATTGGGATAAGTTTCTTGAAATTCTTTGAACATGGAAATGTAATTGTGTGTTGACGGTGAGAGTTAACAGTCGCCAAGATTCAATTCTGTAACTTTTGATTTCTTGTGCTAATAGGTCAAAGTCCAGGTATTTGCTATTATTCTGATATTAAATGGCATTGATTGTTGAAATGTGCTTTTCGTCCGTGTTGCTATGGGGGTAGGTATACACTGCTGCTTCATAGGTGTTTTAACTCGTAGGTCAGACTCAACTGTATTCTTCTACGTTTCAGAGGTATTTCCTGTGCCTCCGTTTGTAAGCTATTAATGCGGCTTGTATAAAATGACCCAAGGGCAATACTCAGAGCAATAATTTTAACTGGATTAAGAAGTTTAAGAGCTGTGAGTGACACCGAGTTATATACAACAGAATCATAGCAATTTTGAATCGAATTAATGATCTGTAGGTGTGTGTTAAGATATTGTATCTTCTCTGCACCATTTGGCAGCTAATGATTTTAGAATATTCAGCCTTCTTAGTTAGCCGTTTCTTAAATCTCTGATATGTGGAGCCGGATTAGATTTTTATTAAATTGAATGATATGAATTCTGGTCTTTGAAACATTTTCTATTTTACATTTATTCACATACATTTCAGGGTTATTAATGAGTTGCTGGTTTCTAAGAAAACAATTTATTAGGTTTTAAGGTGTGAAAATTTCAGTCGTGTAATTTCTGACCTTTTCAAGATTATGGAGTGTCCATTATACAATATTCTGGATGGTGATATATTTTTCCATTTGCAGGAGATGGATAAATCATCTGCTAAACGGCAGGTAGATTACCGCAAGAGATTATATTATTTATTGGACTACGAATAGAGTTATACTCGATATTGATTCTTGTGGAATGCCACTTTCTATAGTTACTTTTTTTGATAGTGTTCTAATTGTTCTGTGACTTTTCTATTTTAAAGTAAAATTATAAAAAATGAAATAATATTTCCTTTTATATCATTATCAATTACTATCTTCAATATAATGTATTATATTTTCTCACAGGCCTTTTCAGTATCATATTATTTTGGTGGTTCAACATTCACCACTTTAGCATAGAGTAACTAATGCTTATTGAGGCCTATTGCTTTTTTTCTCCCAGGTTGACGTTATGTTACTTATAATATTGTGACGCAGCTGTGGCCTAAGCTTATCGCATTGAAGGCGACCGCACACTGACCGGTTGAAAAGATAAGTGGACGGAGTAACTTAAACACCGGAAGCGCTATCGAGAGATAACCAGATTCTTCTGGAAGCTTCTTCCCTTCGACCCTGCGAAAACTCCCGCACTTGTATGAGTGTACTTGCAAGTGAGTCAGTTAGTGAGTGAGAGAGTGAGTTGCTGTTCTTGATGCGACATAAAGAGCTTCTTCTACGAGGGAGGCTGTGACGACAGTTGGGATGTAGAGTGAGTGCGGCTAATGCGAGGGATTAGAGAGGTCTTGTGCTCGACTCTCCAGCGATTGAAGTGGAAGAAGGGAGCACGAGAAAAACTGAAATGACAGTGAAAATGGAACTATATCATATTAGTACAGTGACAGTGAGAATTGAACTAGATCAGTAAGAGCTGAACTAAATTGCATTACTGAAGTAACAGTGAAAATTGAACAGCCACAATATACTTTCTTCAGTGATGCCTGCAATTCTTTAACATTGGATAAACCTCATACCACTGACAAGACGTTTCATTCGTTTTTAAGTAAAAGGAAACATTACCTTATGTGTTTAGAACTCCGGTATGTCTTATGGTAACCACAAAGAAGAGCAATGATTAAGAAATATAACACATCACACCATTCGTACGTTGAATGATAACTAGCAATCTGTATAAGTTCTTAATATTCCTCATATTGCGGCGATCACCTCCTCATCCGTTGCTGTAGCTTACCTTGATGCTTCTCCCGTTGCTTCCAGAAGTTCTCAGCGTGTTGGTTCTTCAATTTATCCTCGGCTAGCTGCAGTAATTTTCCTTAAATTATATGGGAGCATGGACTTATCCTCGGTAAAGGAAAACGTAGATCTCGGGTGGTGATATAGGAAGACATAGACTTGCTTTGTTTATGAAAAGATGACACTGCCGTTTCTTTTTATTTAATTTAACACTCGTAGTATACAAAACTGGTATTGCCGCTGTAAAATACTGTCCACCGCTGTTAGACTATGGCGTGGATATGTCACGAAATATAACTATTCTTATTGTCGCTTTCAGAGTAGCGGATCTTAGGTGTGTTGCTAAAACTATTTTGATTCCCTGTTTTGGCGCGATATCTCACACATCCTGCAGCATCTCTCCCTGACCACACATTACGAAAACTCTCGAATAAAATGCAATACTAAGCTGACATGACAAATTTGACTTGATTCCCTTTTTGGCGCGATATCTCACACATCCTGCAGCATCTCTCCCTGACCACACATGACATAAACTGCCCCGAATTTTCCCCAAACAGATCCATTTATAGTCTCAGGCTCCTGAGGCTGCTTCCTTTCCTATTGGTACATTTTTAGCGCGACTCGACGCGTCTAACTATTTCGAATAGACTTTCAGGGATTTCATTGGTCCAATGTTTAATATAAATCGCGGCTTTTCCTACATGTACCGTTAGATTGTCCTTCTCACTCACTTGGTCACGGCGAATTATCAAATAATGGGACAAAGGCTCTACACCCTCGCTGTAGGAATAATAGCACTGCGACCGGAGAGAGGTAATAAAACTAGGTTTTCTGCCTTCGAAAGCACTATTCCTGTAGCTAAAACATTCCCTCGTGGACAGTATTTTAACATAGCCCTTAAATTATTTACATTAAACCATTTATAACTCTACTAATATTAATAACCTAGATAGATACATAACGTTAAATCACCCTTCTTAAAATATACAAGCAGTATGAGAAAAAGATATTTACATAATACGATTTAACATCACTAAAAGTTAATTAATAAGTTATCTGTAATTACAGTTCTTGGGCTCGGCCTAGAGTTGCCGTTTCAAATTGCCCTGTTCTGGAAAAGAATAAATTTTTCAACACTTGATACAATTTTCTTTTACAGAATAATTCCTCTGATTATGGCCTTTGTTCGTTTGTTTTGTTGACAGAGACCCTTCGCTATACCTGCTCCTTCACAAGGGTTCTGCCAAACCAGTGGTGTTTACATTTGGGTCGTTCACCTTACCCCTTGTTATGGTTGATTCCTCTCTCCCTTTTAAAAACAGGTTTTCCGAGAGACATTCTTATACCCAATACACTTCGCGCACACGAATAACTTGTAACGCAAACAAATACACTAATACCCAAATTAAGTTCTAAAATTAAATCTATTTACATACATGTTGGTACATAATTATTATGCCTTTATTTATTTCTTTACATCCTTATTTATCGGATGTATTACCTTTACTATTTGTTCACAGGGTTGCTACCTCATTTCGAGTAAAACTAACCTGACTATTTTCATTACATTCTTCACCCTTCTCATTCTCTAAACATTTGTATGGTTTGAGCAACTGTTTATGATATCTCCCTACGATTTTGGAATTCTTTATTTCTTGTAACTCAAATGTATCCGAGCCAAAAATGTTAATCACCCGGTATGGACCTTTAAATAAATTTTCCATTCTATGATACCTTTTGTTCAGAATGCTAGACTTTTTCTTGTCCCGTACCAATACTAAGTCTCCCAATTTGATCAACCAGTGTTTTCGTTTCTTTTTCTTAAACTTTTCTTTTCTTTTCTGCGCCTTATTGGCCATTCTTTCAAAAGCTTTCTTAAACATCTCTTCTTCCGTTAGTGCTTTCGGATCTTTAGCTTCTAGTGTCTGTGGTAATTCCCCTTCAAGTGTTTCCATTAATTTCCCCTTCATCAGCTCGATGGGCTTATAACCGGTAGTAGGGCTCACACTTATCCCTAGTCTACCAATAGAGCGTTTTAACTCCTTTACACAATTTTCATGCTCTTCCACCCTCTTCACAATTTCATGATGATTTGAGAGCTGTTCAGTCATTTTTGACGAAAGTTCATTCATCTTTCCCTGATCCTTTTCTAACACTGTTCTAAATTCTCTGAACTCCCTTTGAATGTTAGATTCTAATGTACTTTGTTTTTTTTCTAAAGAAACATTTACAGCTCTTAAGTCATCATCCAATTGCTCCTTTATGGCTAAGCTGGTAACACTTAATTCTGTTTCTACATCCTTCCTTAGTTTTTCTACATCGTTTCTTAGACATAGTTGTCCTGCCTGAATTTCTTGCACTACCTTCCCTTGCTGACTGAATTTGGAGTCCAATTGACTTTGTAATCGGGTGACCTGTTCACCTAAATATTCCCTCATCTCCTGAGCTAATTCCCCTCTCATCTTCCTGTTTTCCTCTCTGACATATTCACCTATATGTATACTCTGCTCATTTAATTTCCCTTCTAAATTTTTACTTTGTTCACTTAATTTTTCTAAGTTTTTACTGTGCTCACCTAATTTCCCCTCTAAATTCTTACTTTGCTCACTTAATTTTTCCAAGTTTTTACTCTGCTCACCTAATTTCCCCTCTAAATTTTTATTTTGTTCACGTGAGTCCTTCCTCTGCTCATTTAAGTCCTTACCCATCTCGTCTATCTTTGTGCTCAAATGTTGAAGCAATATTAGCAGCTGGTTTTGACCTGCGTCAATGACCTGCTCCATCGGTGATTGCCTTTCTAGCCTAACTTCTACTTCTGCTGCACCCATATTTTTTCCATCTGTTGTTATGCTGACAATAGCCTCCCCATCCAGTTCTTCTGAACCTTCCCTTGACCTACTCATGGTTCCGTTAGCAAGTTCTACCTCCCTAGTAATGACTTTACCCCCTCTCAATAGCATGTGTTCACCAAAACTGAGTCACTACTCTGCATGCCTTTTTGTTTGTTTTTGAATAAATGTTCTAACCTGTATTTTTTTTTATGTTAACTGATGCGTTCCGGGTTCGAATCCTGGTGAAGTTCTAGAAGCGATGCTCTCAGCTGTTTTGTTGTCCCACGTAGGTAGACTAGAAGTTCGCGTTGTAATTTTGTTCTGCTGTGCCCCTTTCCTCTGAAGATTCTTCGTCTGTTCGTTGTTTCCTAGTCCTCCGTTTGTGTCGTTCTTCCCTTCGAGCTCCACGTTATGGCGCCAGTTTGCGGCGATCACCTCCTCATCCGTTGCTGTAGCTTACCTTGATGCTTCTCCCGTTGCTTCCAGAAGTTCTCAGCGTGTTGGTTCTTCAATTTATCCTCGGCTAGCTGCAGTAATTTTCCTTAAATTATATGGGAGCATGGACTTATCCTCGGTAAAGGAAAACGTAGATCTCGGGTGGTGATATAGGAAGACATAGACTTGCTTTGTTTATGAAAAGATGACACTGCCGTTTCTTTTTATTTAATTTAACACTCGTAGTATACAAAACTGGTATTGCCGCTGTAAAATACTGTCCACCGCTGTTAGACTATGGCGTGGATATGTCACGAAATATAACTATTCTTATTGTCGCTTTCAGAGTAGCGGATCTTAGGTGTGTTGCTAAAACTATTTTGATTCCCTGTTTTGGCGCGATATCTCACACATCCTGCAGCATCTCTCCCTGACCACACATTACGAAAACTCTCGAATAAAATGCAATACTAAGCTGACATGACAAATTTGACTTGATTCCCTTTTTGGCGCGATATCTCACACATCCTGCAGCATCTCTCCCTGACCACACATGACATAAACTGCCCCGAATTTTCCCCAAACAGATCCATTTATAGTCTCAGGCTCCTGAGGCTGCTTCCTTTCCTATTGGTACATTTTTAGCGCGACTCGACGCGTCTAACTATTTCGAATAGACTTTCAGGGATTTCATTGGTCCAATGTTTAATATAAATCGCGGCTTTTCCTACATGTACCGTTAGATTGTCCTTCTCACTCACTTGGTCACGGCGAATTATCAAATAATGGGACAAAGGCTCTACACCCTCGCTGTAGGAATAATAGCACTGCGACCGGAGAGAGGTAATAAAACTAGGTTTTCTGCCTTCGAAAGCACTATTCCTGTAGCTAAAACATTCCCTCGTGGACAGTATTTTAACATAGCGCTTAAATTATTTACATTAAACCATTTATAACTCTACTAATATTAATAACCTAGATAGATACATAACGTTAAATCACCCTTCTTAAAATATACAAGCAGTATGAGAAAAAGATATTTACATAATACGATTTAACATCACTAAAAGTTAATTAATAAGTTATCTGTAATTACAGTTCTTGGGCTCGGCCTAGAGTTGCCGTTTCAATATTCACATTTTATAAGTATCAAAAGTTTTCAAAAATATTGAAACTGTAAACATTTTGTCACGGTAATTTTTTTAAAAAAAGAAACTATAAAATTTATATTAAATTTATTTTACTTCGTGCTTCCTTTAAAGAAAGTATCAGGAATGTTATTTACTAGGACGTAAAGGCAAAAATATAGATATTTTATTTTCCCAATTAACGTTGCGAAATGAATTTATTGCAATATGTTTTGGAGTTTCAGTATTATCTTATATTTTGATGGCGGTAAAATGCGTATAACACTATGGGAGAGGCAGGAAGTTTGTGTTTTAGTTTGAATACAATATTTATGGTAACAGAAATAAGAGCGTTAGTTTCGGAAGACACACTCGATTTGTAAGTAGGACAGCAAGCTAAGTTTCATGTTCTGTTTGAGCACAGGGCAGCAGAAAGAATAGCGATCTGTGTCACCGTTCTACTGCTGAATGTTCACCAGTTTTTCACACCATATTACATTAAAGCTGTGAAACCGTGGAGAACTTCGTTATAACGGGAACTAGTTTCAAACTCAGCGAATAAACTTGATGGAATAGAGATGAGAACCGCGGAGTTGTGCGCTGTTTTTCCAGATACAAGTTTTCCTATTTTGTCCGAAGTTGGTATGACAAAGAGAAAGAACACGATAGCATTCTGTCACAGTGGTATTGTTGGTGAAGTTTAATCTTTAGAATTAAAAATGCTTTATAATCCTAAGGAATACCTGTATTAAATTAATGGAATAATCTATTTGCTAAATACACATTATTTTTAATTTTTCTTCCACACAAGCCGGTAGTAGGACAAGATTGGAAAGGTAGAATCAGGCATCTGAAGGATTCGGTGATATAGCCGGGATTTCAACCACGACTCTTCTGGTTTCTGTGCGGTTGCTCTAACCAACGGAACTACCATGTCAACATGCCGGTGCGACATTAAATTTCCCAGCTGTATCGCATTTTCCCAGTATACCACGAGAAGATCTGAAATTATTTTGAGATGACAACTTAAAGTGTGCTAAGCACTTAAAATCCGGACTTCTACTCTTTTTGTACTGCATGTTGCCACTGTAGCTCAGTTGGTTAGGAAATCCGGAAGATCCGTGATTCAAATCCCGCCCATGGCACTGAATTTCTCAGTCGTCTTATTCTATCTTGTCCTACACACAGTTGTGTGGAAGAACAATCAATTACATAGATTGAGCTAATAATTGATGAAATTAGAACCCCGTGACATATAGTACTTTCCACAGAGTAAATCGCCATTTGAGATCTCCTTGCGGAAAAAATGCCAGTCAGTTGGGGAATTTAAAATTGGAGCCGCATGCTGCCATTGTAGCAACCGGCCGGAAACAATAAGATCCGTGATTCAAATCTCGGCTATGTATTGGATTTTTCAATCGTCTGATTCTACCTTTCCACATATTGTTTTGTTTTGAAGCTTATAAATGTTGAAAATATAACTAAACGTTAATAAACATATTATTTACATAATTAAATTTTCAGAAGCATAATTAAATGATATTCCAAAATTTCTGATTTGTTTATATTTAATAATTCCTGCAACGAAAATACATAAGCACAAATTAAAACAAAGAGAACAATCTTAATGAGCCTTCTAGGTCTCATCCCTGAAACAACCCGCTTCGTCGCATGTACACAGAGATCTTAGTGCATAGCAACTGGATCTTCTGCTTCGTGCCGTGCAGATGGCAGCCATCCAGACTACCTGCTTTCATTGTCTGTGTATAGATGGCACAACATTCGCTATTACCACCTATTTTTCATTTTTACTATTGTTTTAGACTTAAGGTGGAACTTTGAATATTAAATATCCAATCCGTTATTTACCTTAGCGGCAGAGAGAAACCACGAAAAGAACAATACATTGTGTGCTATACCTAAGGTGCTTTGTTGCATGCTATGTAACTCGAGCAGTTTTATACCTATACATCAGTAATATTGAATGTGAAATTGTTTAAAATTACAAAATTTATATCATCAGCGGTGCACAAGGGCAGTTGCACCATGACCGGCTACCGTTGAGGAACAAGCTTTGTTACCTCCTTTCTCTCCCCTACCTAAAGAACAACCGCCATCCTGTAACCCCCATATCCCGTCACTACGTGGTAAAGCTCTAATTAGGGAAGGTACACGCCTAAACACACCATCGGGTTGCCCTCAACCTGCCATCTGACGCACGCACATGTTACGACGATGTAGGCGCGGATCGCTGTAGTGCCTCTATCCAAAGTCGAATGGTTTCCTCGACATCTTTTCTAAATGTTGTGCGAATTTCAGATGAAACACGTTATTCTACTTTCTGTGATTGTTCAAAACAAACTGTGTGATACGAAGTCGCACCGACTCTGATATGAGGGATATTGGATTTTTTTAATGCTCGGATGTTGAAACCTGCAGAAATGTATAGTCAAACTGAAGAAAGTGCATGGTGATACAGTAGTGAAATAAAAAAATGTGAGAAAGTGGTGTTATATGTTCAAAAACTGGACGAATAAAGGTGTATGACGAAACTCGACCCGGACGTCCGTCACTCATAATTTCAAGAAACAAGTTAAACAAAGTCGTACAAGACAGACCTTATAACTACACCGGCCCATGATGTTATCTCAACCATTAAAAAGAAGCTCTACCAACAGTGGAAGACACAATGGCATGACTCCACAATAAGCAAACTCCGTGATATAATATCGAATTTTTCGACACATCCTCCCAGTAATTCTCTTTCCAGACAAGATCAGGTCTTAATATCCCGACTGAGAATGGGCCATACCAAGATCACGCACGGTTATCTTCTTTCAAAGGACCAACCACCCATCTGCCACCAGTGTAACATACTGTTAACGACGAAACACATAATCGTGGAATGTCCACAATACGATCAATGGAGACAACACTACCAGAAACCCAATGATCTACAAACATTACTCAACTATTCGGTGTAGCCTAAGACTGTTGAATTTCTTAAAGGCATAAATTTATATAAAAGTATACAATGTTCAATCAATTTGATTAGTTATAGGTCAGAATTTTATATCAGTTCTTTGTAATCGTTCAAAACTACCAGTATGTTAAATAACTTCATTGTTTTATTGTTAAATATTTATTTTAAAGTTGTAAAGTCGCGATATGACTAATATGTTAAAGAGACTATATTAAGAGCCAAATTAAAAAAAAAGAAAAACACAGACTATATTCCTATATGCTTTTACATGACAAATAAAATGTATATCCTGAATATTCTGGTACTAATCTGTGAAGTCCTCTTCGTTCGGAAGGAATTACAATTTGTTATAACGGGCAAACCATAAGAGATAGACAAAAAAGTGTAAGCATTTCTCGTTATTTACTTGGTGTAATTGTATCTCAACATCTTGGTTTACTGGACTGGCGGGAGCCGACTAAAGGACGGAAATTCTAAGCTCCTGGACAGATGCCGACAAATGCTTAAGGCAGTGCACCAGTGTAATTTGGTAAAAATATGAACATTTTTTATTTTTTTAATATTTTATTACACTTATTATAAGTTATACTTTCATTCCACATAACCCTTGACTATTCAATTGGTCCTGAGGCATTTAAGTAAAGCATCGGGTTCAGCTTTAAACTCCATTTTTCTCAATTTCTTTTTTTCCTGATTTTTCACTTTTCAAAATGCTCGTTTAATTACAGTTTATAACTTATGAGCTTCAAATTTTCAGGAAAGTTTCAGGAATTACGATTTAAAAATGGCTGTGTGCTATTCAAAGAATATTAAGTAATTCTGCTAAAATTAATTATTTTCCATCACTCAAATTGAAAAAGTTGAAACATTCGATAACTGCAAACAAAACATTCTTACTTTCTCTACGAGTACTACGCATAGTAAGTAGGGAAAGTATTGCATTACACCCAACAATTCGATACCAAGTTTCACCGGTAATAAATGTTTGAGGCCCCCTGAATTACAAAAAAAGCCGTTTCAGAAAAAGGTCCGCGTGTGTGTCTGTGAACAGCAGAACTCAAAAACGAAATGTCGGATAAATACTAAAATTGGTATTAGATTCAGTAAGTTTAAATATGCGACACGAAGATTTTCAAAAAAAAATCCTTTCACCCCAGACTAGCTTTTACATGGAACATTTTTCGAAAATTTTTATTTTATGAAAGATGTCTAACGATTTTGATTAAAATATCATATATTTAAGATATTTTTATGATAAATAAAATTTCTATCTTGAATTTTCTGGGAATGGCCCCAAAATCCCTCTTCATTCTGAATGACTTCTGCATAACTGGTAAATCGTATGGGATAGACAAAATTTTACTACAGAAAAAATGAAGATCTCATTAAAACACACAATTTATATCGTATGCATTTTATTTGTTGAGTGAACCATTTCTAAGATATTCCTTGTTATTTGTTTGAATTTTCCAGTACACATTTTCTCAAATGGGAATTCGTTATTAGTTTATTATTATTATTATTATTATTATTATTATTATTATTATTATTATTATTATTATTATTATTATAATATGATTATTATTTTTTGGCCCTAGACTTGCAAAGAGAATGGAATATTACACATAACAATCAGCTCTTAAATGATTTGACTATCGCTTAAAGCCTACCATATTCCCCTTACACCTACAAGAAAATTAGCAATAAGATTAACATTTCATATCCCATGAAGTAGATGAAGAATAAGTTTGTAAAAATAGTTTGTACAAGAGTACAGAAGTTGATGTGAGTGTAACACATTAGATTTTCCCTTAAACTGATTAAAATTAAGAAATGGCTGCACAGCAATTTTTATTTTCTCTACCACGTACATAATAGGTAGGGAAGGTATTGCATTCCACCCAAAAATTCGATACCGAGATTTCACCGGAAATACATGCTTTAAGACCCCTGAATAAAAAAAAAATCATTTTTAGAATAAGGTTTTGTGTATGTGTGTGTGTGCGTGTGTGTGTGTGTCTGAGAACATACACGTTCGTTTGTCAAAACGAAAATTTGGTGTTTGGGTTCAGTACATTCTAAAGATGCGACACGAAGATTTTCATGAAAGTCCTCCACCTCAAATGCCATTCACATAGAACATTTTTCAAAGTTTTTTATGCTCTAAAATTGCTCTATCGATTTTAATTAAAATACCCATATTAATTATATTAAAAGAGAAATTCTGGTAATAGCCTTTGAAGTCTTATTCATTCGGAAATAATTTTATCTAATCTTGTATAACTAATAAATCTTAAGCGATAGACAAAACCTAGTGGAAAAGAAATGTGGATTTCTTTAAAACACACAATTTATTGAAAATAACTTTTTTGTGGCATAAGTCATTTCCGAGATATTCGTTATTAATGGTTCTAATTGCTCATTATTTGGTCATTTTTTAAAGTCCGTACAACAATCAGTTGTATTCTCTCGATTGCATGGAAAGGGTAGAGAATTTTAAGGCAGTTCTTAAATATTTGACTATGAAGCCGGCTATCGAGTCCGAGGTGAGAAATAAATAATAATGTTACACAATATAAATATTAAATATAAATCTTAATGGAGAAAATAGTATTGATAAAAAATCTAATAAAACTTAATGACAAATAATTCATATCCTGAGAGAAACTTGTGACGCAGGATTGAGTATAACGATTATTCAGTTAAAAGGATAATAAAATGTGCAAAAGGTAAATCAAGGAAATAATAATTGAATGACGCTCTGTAAATTCTTACCAGTAATAACTTTGGCGAAAAGGAAGGAAGGCAAACTTTGTTTTGTAGCGAAAGGCCAGGTAGATATTTCCTGCTCAGTGGGAAATATCCTACGGTTACATATGGCGCCTTGAAGCCTATAAGGCTAGCCTTTGTATCTCAGCTCGGATTAACACGGACAAAAGAGCTTAGCACGGTCAGAGAACGTACGTATTCTATCTTCGGTCTAAGAAGGCTAGTGGGAAGATTTTATGACTTAAAATAAGTTGTCAGAATTAACGTGGAAGTTGCCGAAATGGGAAGCACCAATAAGAAAAATCATGAAATACAGTGATAGCAAATGAAAATTCGCGTACATGTCACATGATACGTTTCGAACCCAAGACGGAACGAAATATAAGAAAAGTGGGAGAGACTTTACGAAATGGCGAAACGTGTGGGAACACAGAGAGGCACTCTTCCGAGAACTAGCAGGAGCGACGGTCGGTAAAGCACTTGACGGAAAATTATCAAAGTGACTTTTTTTTTATTTTCTTTTTTATAAGTCTGGCATAAAGTGTCAGAACATAAGCAAACCGAGGTGAAAATCAGCAGGAGAGACGGCCGGAGAAACATTATAAGTCGCGATTTCACGAACCTTAAGGTAACTGAAAGCGGTTTTGATAAATGAAGGTGGCGGGTCACCAGAAGGAAAACTTTTTCAAAATAAATACTAGTTCAGTATTTAAGCACTATTAAGACTATCAAGGCAGTGTGGCCACCCTGTAAAGAAGAACCTCAGCTCTACCAGAATTCACCCCGAAACTAGTTTACTAACCCCTGCCATCAAATCGAACACGTGACCCCGAGTCTTCTCGAAGTGGCAACAATAGAAATAACGATGCGAGACAGGTCAGCGTCAACTACCACTGTTCCCTTTGTATCTGTAACGAAATGTATAATGTAGCTATTTTTGCAAATGTTTATTTGGACTAAAACGTATTAGATAGAAACATAAGCGTTAGTAAAAATAGTTTGTAAACCCACTAATAAACGATAGAATGTAGAGAAAGTCGTGTAAATGTATCACAACAGATATATATATATATATATATATATACATATTTGTGTACCAAGCCCAGTTAAAAATTAATATATTAACAAGGATAGACACAGATCGTTAAAATTTTATTTGCGCGTATGTTTTATATACTGAGTATGTTCTAAAGTCAAAGAAATCAGAAGAAAACTGTGGATTTTTCGTTTTTGGTTTTAAATATGATTAGTGATTGGTGGTTGTGTGGATTCATAATGTCAGCTTCAGTTTTGTAAGTTAGATGTTTGTTTTTTAAGAAAAATATTTTTTACTAAACATATTAAAGCCAAACGGCCGTTACTCTGAAAGGGGAGTATATATAAGAATTTACATACTAATAATATAATTCACCAAGAAACATGTTAAAATATTTAACAACTAAGAATTGTACAAAGCAGATTGTAAGAGACGGGTGAGCCAGCAGATTCCAGGTAAAAGATAATAATTCTAGGTGGATCCCACCTTTCACCAAGCTAATGAACAGGGAACCGGTAGCGGTAAGGTGAAGTAGAATGAGACAGATAGAGAAAAGAAAGAGACGGAGATATTGAATTCGCTTCCTGATGCGTCATGGGGACGCGTATGCGCAAAACTTTGGAGTAGAATATTCTCATAGATGTTAAGGCAACGCGGTCTGAGGACCAATTAGAAACGTCGTTACATTTTGAAGCGCAGAGGTGAGCGTCACTAGGCTCAAGTGTATAAAGGGAAACAAAGCCCCAGATTTTCACTCTCTTCTAGACACAAAGTGCTACGCTTTGGACGACAAATGCACGTGTGTGCAGTTAGTTTAGATTCCTGATTTATTCAAATGATGGGAATTGGTATAATGGGAAAAGCTAGCCGCCCATAAATATTTAAATCAATAATAAACAACATTTGAAGGGAAATGCAGTATATTTTAATTTGCCTCACCTACGATAACCCTGAGACCCAAGAATTAATTATATAGTTAGAGCCGCCGACGAGCAGCAATAGCCGAGGACAAGAACACTGCATCAGATAGCATCAACCAGAGGAACGACGCTTTCCATATGTTACTGAGCAACGATTTCCCGCTACAAATGGCGCCCAACAACCGTTTCCCGCTACAATTCCCTAGATGACCCTCCTGCATTGATGCATATTCTAAGCAAAAGTTTACCGAGCGGGATGACTCAGGCGATAACGTCTATGGCCCGCATTCGGGAGATCGTGGGTTCAATTCCCGTGGCCGCCTTTCCTGACTCACTGTTTTGGGGCGGGCATTTGCCCGAGTCGCCAGGCAAATGATGGGAAGAATCATTACATCGCCCGAATTTCCTGTCCCTCCATTCTATTTCCATTCTTATTTCACTTCACCTTTTATTTGCTTGGTTTCTTTCAGGGTTGCAAGTGTCGTCGTGAGAACTCGGCGTGTGCATGACTGGGGAAAAGAATGCTCTGATTACGCCCGGTTGCAACAGCCAGCAACCGGGGAGTACAAATCTATAAATGGTAGGGACTCTGCCCTCTACCTGTCATGTCTCTTGATTCGACCGCTCTCTGTCTCCTCTCACCTCATCTCTTCCTGCCGGAGGCACTCTGTCAGAGGCCTAGAAACAAAAGATCTGCGTACGTCTAAGGTGCTAAAGTTCCCTCCGCTTCTAGTCCTACCCTATCCTAACCAACAGTCTACTTCTTGCTAGATATATTAGCATAAATGCCGCAATGACTACTGTGATAATACTTTGCAGATCAAACATGTTGCTAATGTGTGTAGACTCCATTTTAAGTAATCACAAAACTTAAATTTCCCTATAAATAAAACAGTCAAAATAAACAAGGCGCTTTACTGGGAGTAGGCAGATGTATTAAAAATTAATAACGTGGCATAGTTCTTGCCGCTCAATAGCAAAATATGCGCGTAGATACATGCTACCTTGATAAATATTCCTAGTTTTACGCTTATCCTCAGAAGACGAATGTTGTGTAACTCTTAAGCTCTATGGAAGCTGACTCATTTGAGCACCTTCAATTCACCCTTTACCCAGTTTAAGGATGTTAACACTTAAAAGAAATAAAACAAAACTAAATTTAGCTTTATATTCAACATCTATGACATAGAAATTTTCTCCCTATCGCTGCTCGTTTCATATATCTAAACTGCATTAAGCCTTTATTACTGGGGCTTTTAAAATAGACAACTGGTATTGCATTGTTTATAAAATAAGTTTTGTTGTTACTGATGTTGACCAAACATAAGCTTCGTGTCATGTTCACAGTAAATTCTGAAGTATAAGAATTCATGCTTTTGAAATACTAAAATTGTTTATAAAATATATGGTGTTACTGAAGTTGCTCAAACATAAACTCCGTGACATGTTCATGGTATAGGAATTCAAGGTTTTGAGATACTTCACAAACTTTATCTCTCTGAATAGCATAAATACTTTACAATTCTTAACTTTTTATAACATCCGTAAGTGTCAATTGTTAGTGCCTTAAAATATGTTATTATTTTGCATCAGCTCTGTTCAAAACAAGACTCCTTCACTGCTAATATTGAGTTTAACGAAAGCTTCAGAAATGTGTAATAGAATTAGAAAGTATGTACACAAATGTTGGATTTCTGGATAAAAACACATATATGGAGAACATAAAATATAATAAGGGAGCCCTTAATGGAGTAATCCATAAACTGAATGGAACAAATTGAAATTCTAGAGTTTTTCGTTAAAATAAGACTTAGCATTAACGCACAGATTAAGTTTAAAACGGTTTACGCTTCTCTTTATATGCGTATATCTAATTTTAAACACCCACCAACAGTAAGGATCCAGATACAACGCTGCTCTATCCTGCATTGCTGGTCCAAGGAGAGCGTTAGATACACGATGACACAGTCCATATTCAATTCACACAACTTTACTTAGTTGCAAATCGTTTTTGTATCCGCCTATTTCTGCGGACAAGAAACACATTTTCTTCTCCATGTGGGAACAATCAGCTGTAGGACTTATACGCAAGTTTGCAACTAGGGAAAGAGTAGGTGGTAATTTGAGATTCCTCCCAGTCCCGCAGAGACAAATCCTCGTGCTGCCTGACAACGCTCAACTTTGAGGAATCAGACATGGGACGTACCATGAATAATGTATCAGACTCTGTACCACCTTGCTTCGCACCCTGGTACTATCATATGAGCTTCATCCTTCTTAGGAAGCTGTATTGTTCACTCAGTCAAGGAAATAAGTAAAACACCATAAACAGTTTTCGTAGAATTTAAGGCATTAATACTATAAAAATGCAAAGAATAAACGTTTTAACAAAGAAACCACCTACACTCTAATAGTTTAGATATTCAGTTGACAACCGCTTAAATTGAGATATTCAATAGTAGGTATGTAAGTAATTGGTATCCCTTTTGTGTTTCTCAGTGGTAATTATGAAAGAAACGAAAATTACGTTTCTAAGCAAGTTTAATCATGATTTATAGTTTTTTCTAAGAAGACTTTTCTCCAATGGTGTTTACGGCCGTTTTTGCTGGGAAATCTCTGCACGACAAACAGAAGGAGGTTATTGTCCTTAATTTCCAAATTAAGTTGTTTGGAGAATTTCAGCATCAAGCCTGTCGCCCCAACTGGAGCATATAGGGACCTCTAGTGAGGTTTTCTATAACCATTCAACTTTGGTAGTACTGATTGGCTCAATTCTGGAGGCGCTAGAGAGAAGCAGACACTTGTTGTGTGTGAATGAGTTCAATAATTTAGCTCTAGAGCGCTTTCTATCGGTGTACGATCATTTTACATTCTTAATAGTCAATCGGTACCAACAGCTTTAGTTTGCTTCCAAAGGAAGCCATGCGTTTTATACCTGCATGAAATCTATGGAATCTAGTTACCAAAGATGACTAGCGGCTTATTGGTAACCTACATGGAGGTCAACGTTTAGGAGATTTTCATCATCATCAACTTCATGATGTTCCACCTCAGAATTGTTCACGCCATCAGTTTAAAGTTGCTTGGATTCTTAGCATTTAATATGTCCCCTGGTCGCATTGCAGGAGAATTTAATGATATAAAATCAATAATGCATCAAAACTTAATGCACAGAAATTCTCGGAGCACCGAAGTTCATCTTACATTTATTTTTAATAAGGAAATACGAAAAAAAAACACGGTTTTAGGAGTACCGGGATCTACAAGTAGGCAAAATCATGAGTTACTTTATATTTATGAGGCAAACGTCTTTTTATAATTATGGAAGTTCTTAATTTTAAATACATATTTCCTTAATACTTTCTAATTGTTGCTTCAAAACTATGGTTCCGTCAGAACATATTTGTTTTATGTTATTATTTTCTTTCTATTTATTAGAAAACAGGAATAATATTAATCTGTAGCACTTTCTCTTGTAAAGTGCTGCAGAAGTGGATGAATTAATCCTAAAATACTGCGCAATTTTAATATTGAAATTTTCAGGACCAATGGTAATAAATAATATGTTTCAGTCGTATATACTCATTATATATGATATGTATACATACAATACCTAAGTGTATATACCATGCAATTGAGGCAATTATTGATAAATTTGAAAACCTTGTATGTATGTATGTATGTATGTATGTATGTATGTATGTATGTATGTATGTATGTATGTATGTATGTATGTATGTATGTATGTATGTTATTATGTATGTATGTTATTATGTATGTATGTATGGATGCATGTATGTATGTATGTTATTATGTATGTATGTATGCATGCATGTATGTATGTATGTATGTATGTATGTATAAATCATATTGTAGAAGAAGCTGAAGAGAAACACACCAAGTGTGATGATTTTAGAAAAACCTCAAGGAAGCAGTTTTAAATGGGAAACCTTGAATCGCAGACGTAAACACTCGACATTATGGGCTATGTGAATTATTATTATTATTATTATTATTATTATTATTATTATTATTATTATTATTATTATTATTTGATTTGAAAATTTTAAAATTAAAGTTGAATAGGGTGCAAACTTTCATTAAAATGGTTAAATGTACACTCTTGTGCATAAAAAGTGGCCCATTCCCCCGGATCACCATAGTGTTTTTCTCTCTGGAATGTTTTCACCTTCAGCTAACCAACTTTTGACTTCGCCCGGCCAATATTAGTTCTCTATGTGAGTGGCTTGAAAAACAATTCAGGGACTTAAAACTAAATAATGAACAATATTTATAATCTATGTTAAATGAAAGGGTGTTAGGATACCCCTCTATGAAAGTGTCTGGTTTCGATTGGTACACAAGGAAAGGCTAAACCAATTACATTTAATTCGGCCTTCTAGAGAAAGGGGCGAAGAATTATTTGCATGTCTGGTTAAACTGAACGATAGTTGCGACATTTACGCATATAAGAGCTTTCATCAGCGAAATGGAGACAAATGTTAAGTTTTTGCGGCTACTAAACGGCAATAAGAAAACCTGCTCTAAGAAAACCGTAATATAGCATGAAAGGTATAAGGTTTAAGTTGCAATGTTATTCTTCTGCCATACTGTGGGAGGCAAAGTACGCTGCCAATACAGTGGTTAGAATTATACTCGAAAAACAGCGATGGTCACGCGGGTAATAAGTGGGGCTATGTTTTATCATTACCAACATAAACAGCTCGATTTCATTATGGGCCGCATTTTATGACGTCAGTATACGAAATTTTGTTAGGAAATCATTACGATGAAGAACATTTACATAATTTATTGTTATAAAGCAGTCAAAATTTCAAGCTAATTACTAAGTTATGTCATATCATTGGCATGGTAATAAACCTTCATTTGTTAAACGAAGTTGTTTACCTTTTCCATAAAGTTACGAGTTGCAGTAGCTTTGAAATCTGAAAACCTAACATCGATTTTTAACCTTTGGCTGTAGATTTATTCCTTCAACTATTTGTCTAAACCCCCCTTTAAAGGGTACAAATTCGAAGCATGAACCTTTATCTAGGGGTTATTAGTCGCGATTATTTGTCATGTAGTCTTATTTGTTTTGTTTCCATAATTCAAGATCTAGTTTTATAAATAAATGCAATATCTATACACCTATTATTGAGCTTAGTACATATTGCTTTTGCCCACTTCCTCAACGTGCTTTTATGATGGCTTGTAGGAACTGCGGGAATCCTCATGGTTTACCACCACACATCTTTGGGTTACTCTACAGAGTCTACAGGCATGCAAGTAACTGCTGCTTGCTTTTAAATATTATTAAAAAGATTGGAAGATCACTTGTCAAAATGTGAAATAAAAGACAATTTTTCGTTAAATTTTATAATTCAAAGTATCAACGACTGCTTTCGCATTACACCATTTCTTTCTGTATAACGTAGTGTTATGCACCTGCTGTTAACAACTACATCCACATAAGTCAGAAGTGGAAGCCCTCTTCCGCGGTGCTACTGCTACCCAGGCACCAAATTCATAGAGTAATAATTTTGTTTTGTAATTTCTTCTTAGCTTCTCTGAGTAGCATGTCGTTGATTCCGCATTAGGATATGCTATCTTCTTGTTGAACATGGCGTATGTGAAATAAAATGAAGGTTTTTATTTAACCAGTGCAATCATGGGCGCGCGCTGCTATAAACATTGGGGAGGTCCTGTAATTTTCAAAAGTCAAGCGTGGGGAAAATGGATGTTCTTACTTTACATTTAATTTTCCACTGATAAATTTATAATATTTGCTAAAAGAAATGTAGCTACATTTTCTCTGCAGTTAGGAGAATGAAACTTTATTTTCTATGCACAGTAATTAAAAATCTGATGATAGGAAAATTTACCGTTGTTTAATAACAGTTCACATATTTTATAACCTACTGGTGTTGATCCTTGCTTGTCAATTATTTGAATTTACAATTTTCCAAATATTTGTTTTCACCTTTCATTACTATTATAAAAGTGTTCATTATATAGCAAGTTTCTAACTTGTTGACTTCTGTTTTGTAGGTGTGTCAAACAGTAAATGGTTCAGTCTCTTCTGTGTCGTTGTGCTTCCGAGATGCGTTTTCAGTATCCTGAGAATACTAAACGATTGTTCTGCCTTACAAGAAGAACTTGGCAGTACAAGCATAAGTCTCAGCAGACATTCTATGTCATTGAACAATTTCCTGGAATTAAATATAAAAAATCTGATGTGGTACACTCACATGACTTTCTCTACTCTTATACAAATTATTTTTACAAACGCTTATTCTCCATAAGCTTCATGTTAATCGAGATATCGAGATGTTAATCTTATTGCTAATTTTCTTGTAGATGCAAGGGCAATTGGTAGGCTTTAAGCTATAGTCAAATATTTTAAGAGCTGGTTGCTATGTGGAGTATTCCATTTTCTTTGCATTACCAGGACAAAAAAATTTAATAACGAATTTGAGAAAAAGTATATGTATTGGAAAATTAAGAAAATAACAAGCAATATCTCGAAAACGGTTCACTCAACAAAAAAAAATGTATATGACATAAATTGTGTATTTTAATGCGATGTACATTTTTTGTGTAGTAAAATTTTGTCTATCTCTTATGGTTTACCAATTATGCAAAAGTCGTTCACAATGAAGAATACTTTTGGAGACATTCCCGGAAAATTCAAGATATCACATTTCGAATTCCGTGCTTTTAGAGAAAATCCTCCTTTTTTGGCAACAGAAAATTATGGACTACACTGATGCTGCTTTGACTAGATTGAAAAACAGGCTTTGATCAAGAGGGATTAAAAAAATTGAATCCATGGAGAAAATTCTAACAAAATAAAGACAGCTTTGAAATTCCTAGTGATCTAAATAATATTTATCTTTAACTTTATTTAGAGTCACTCAGTGTACAACTTAAGATGTACAAGAAGAAATTCTACTATGACAACTCGATACTTTCAGAGGCTTGTCTACTGATATGAGGTTCGATTAATAAAATTTCAGAGCTATAAATTACATGTTATACATACGCCTTTCAAATTATTAAATTGTCTTGCCTGTGTTTAAAATATATACAAAGTATACTTCACAGTCAAACAACATAATACGTTGTAATATGGACCTCTAGTAATTTTTACTTTCTCTACCACGTATAGTAAGTAGGGGAAGTATTGTATTCCACCCAAAAAAGCATTTTTTGAAACATGTCTGTGTGTATCTGTGTGTGTGACTGTGAACAGCATAACTCAGAAACGAACAGTCTGTTTAACACCAAACTTGGTATTTAGGTTCAGTATCTTCCAGAGATGCGACACGAGGGCTTTAAAGAAAATCCCCACCCCAGAATACCCTTTACATGGAACATTTTTCGAAAATTTTAATTTTCTCAAAAGTAGGATATATAGGAGAGAGCTGGGCCACTTTTTTGCGTTTATATGGGAAAGGATAGGGAAAACGAGGCTAGATGGGACGGTTCAAGGAGGAAAATGCGTTTATATGGGAGAGATAGGGAATACGAGGACTTACGCTAGGCTAGAGAGGGTTGAAGGAGGGAAATACGTTTATATGGAAGAAATAGTAGAGAGGTGCTAGGCTAGACGGAGGCTGAGGAGTAGAGTATGGTTTATATGAAAGGTATAGGAAAACGAGGAGGGGTGTTAGGCTAGACAGAGTTGAAGGGTAGAGTATGTCTTTTATATGAGAAGTATAGGAAAACGATGAGAGGTGTTAGACTAGACAGGGCTTGAAACGTAGTGCAGGGTTTATATGAGAGATATAGGAACAGGAGGAGGGGTGTTAGGCTAGACAGAGGTTGAGGAGTAGAGTATGGTTTTAGATGAGAGATATAGGAAAACGAGGAGAGGTGTTAGGCTAGGAGGGTTTAAGTATGCGTTTATAAGGAGAGACGAGAAAACGGAGAGAGATCCTATGTTAGTATACACAGGTGTTTAAAGCTAGAATGTGTTTTATATAGGCTAGATAGGAAACCAAAGAGATACTCTGCTAGACAGGGGACAGGAGAGGAATGCGCTTTATGAGAGGTAGGGATACGGGGAATGGTGTTAGGCTAGACAGAGGTTGAGAGTAGAGTATGCGTTTATATGTATGAGAAGTATAGGAACAGGAAGAGGGGTGCTAGGCTAGACAGAGGTTGAGGAGTAGAGTATAGTTTATATGAGAGGTATAGGAAAACGAGGGAAGGTGTTAGGCTAGACAGAGGTTGAAAATAGAGTATGGTTTATATGAGTGGTATAGGAAAACGAGGAGAGGAGTTAGACTAGACAGAGGTCGAGGAGCAGAGTATGGTTTATGTGAGAGTCATAGGTAAACGAGAGAGGCGTTAGGCTAGAAAGAGCTAGAGGAGTAGAGTATGGTTTATATGAGAGGTATAGGAACAGGAGGAGAGGTGTTAGGCTAGACAGGTAGTGTAGCAGTAGGAATATGGACTTATATACAGGAGAGATAGGGAATATGAGGTGCTAGACTTGAAAGCAACTTTAGACGTGAACTTAGTGGAAAACTGTTTCATGTCAATGTTAGAACGCTAATTCTAGACATGCCCATCACGTAACCTATTCAGGGAAAAGGTGACTCGTTCAGGGGTAAAAGGTGACTGCTCAGGGAAAAAGGAGGTCCACAAAGGGAAAAAGTTGACTAGCAACGGGAAAAAGGCGACCAGTAAAGGGAAAAATGTCACCAGCAAAGGGAAAAAGGCGACCACCAAAGGGAAAAAGGTGAGCCATAAAGGGAAAAAGGTGACCTGCAACGGGAAAAGCTAACCCACTAACACTAACAGGTAAGTAATTCAGCTAGTATTGCAAGAGACTGACTGGATCATAGCAGTGTATGATTTCATAGGTAATTCAGCTAGTATCGTATGTATTTAGGCTAATTCATCTAGTATCACTGGAGGATAGATTCCAGAGGCTAACTGCATCATGGCTCTGCATGATTTCACAGGTAATTCAGCTAGTATCGTAGGTATTTAGGCTAATTCAGCTAGTATCACAAGAGGATAGATTTTAGGGTTGGGTATAGCTTAGTGTCGTATTTCACAGGCAATTCAGAGGGTATCGTAGGTATTTAGGATAATTCAAGTAACATAGGTGTTTAGAGTAATTAAGCAAGCATTACAGGAGGGTAGGCTCCAGGGGTTGGTTATAACCTAGCTTCGTATTTCACAGATAGTTCAGGTAATATCGTAAGTATTTGAGGTAATCGACATAGCTTCACAGATATTATTGATAATTTCGATCAGAGATTTGTATCACAGCTATTTAAGGTAAATGCAGGTGATTCAGGTTGTATCAATGGTATTTGAGTCATTTTAACAGGTAATTCATCTAGTATCATTGGTATTTAAGGCAAACCAGATAGTATCACAGGTGCTCGTGCTAATTTAGAGCAGGAATTCGTATCTGAGCTAGTTAAGGTAATTTCACATGATTCGGGTGGTATCACAGGTATTTAAGTCATTTTCACAGGCAATTCAGCTAGTATCTTGAGCATTTAAGCTAATTCAGCTAGTATCACAGGAGGCTAGATTCCAGAGGCTAACTGCATCATAGCTATGCATGATTTCACAGCTAATTCAGCTAGTATCGTAGGTATTTAGGCTAATTCAGCTAGTATCACAGGAGGTTAGATTCCAGGGTTGGGTATAGCATAGTTTCATATTTCACAGGTAATTCAGAGGGTATCGTAGGTATTTAGGATAATTCAAGTAACATAGGTGTTTAGAGTAATTAAGCAAGCATTACAGGAGGGTAGGTTCCAGGGGTTGGTTATAGCCTAGTTTCGTATTTTACAGATAGTTCAGATAATATCGTAAGTATTTGGGTAATCAGCATAGTTTCACAATTGCTCGTGATAATTTTGATCAGAGATTTGTATCACAGCTATTTAAGGTAAGTGCAGGTGATTCAGGTTGTATCAATGGTATTTGTGTCATTTTAACAGGTAATTCAGATAGTGTCTAGGTATTTGCGCGATTCAAGCATCATAGGTGTTTAGAGTAACTCAGCTAGTATCACAGGAGGCTAGATTCAATGATCAGGGTTTCGTATCAGAGCTATTTAATGTAATTTCACTTGATTCGAGTAGTATCACAGGTATTTAAGTCATTTAACGGGCAATTCAACCAGTATCACAGGTACTCATGGTAATATAGAGAGTAATTAAATTATAAAACATTTCTCATCCAACGTTACAACAATTTATATACTTTTTTCTAAATCTTACAAACTTATTATATGTTAAACAGTTATTGTACGATGCGGAGAGGGATAAACTGCATATTGGTTCACAAATTGAAAAGCTTTACGTCAACATACCTTTATTTTAGTTAGGTGTAGATGTCTCTCCCCTTTTATCTAGGCTTGAGACTAGCACTAGGATTGCTCCTAATGGCAGGGTTACCACCTTCCCTTCCATCTTCTTCTTTCTTCATCAGGCGTCAGCTATCTGCATATACAGCACACAGATACCTTCTTTTTTAAGATTGTAGACTCACTAGAAAATCTTTATCTTTAACTTACATTCTTTTAAGCACTGTTTGTAATGGCGTAATGTCCATACGCATATGTTGTTATCCCGTCCTCAGCAATAATTCTTTTATCATCAAACGGAGTCAATGCAATTTTATTCACTTGTACTGTAGCAAGGGCATGCTTTCGTGATAGGATCAGATTCATAGGTGTTCTGATGATTTCACAGGTTTTAAGACAGTCTGTATAGCTGTCAAACGAAATGTACTGCTTAATAGCGCTACGTTTTATACCTTTAATCTTTTTTATCATTGACCCTTGAATATCTAAGGCATACATCTTAGGACGTAGTCCAACAAAGCGTAGGATGATTTTGCTATTAGCCTCATCTTTAAATTTTCCCAATACCTTTTTGTTCTGAGTAGAGTAACATATATGGTTGGCAGGGTAATCAGCTGTATCGAGATGCTCAAGAAAACGTAGCTTGTCCTGGTACACATCTTCAGTTGTTACACGATGAATGAACGAATCAGTGTCCATATACATAAGCTTCAGGTTTTTAGCTCCATAATAAGGCAACAAAACATCGTAATGATAGTTATACATTAATGTCTTGGAGATGTCCAACACACTCATACCAATGTATATAGGCTTGTTGAATACAATCTGACGAGAGGCCATATGTACAGCAGCTAGATTATCAGCATATATCGTCCTGTCGATAAACGTAGGCTTGGCGATCAGCTTCTCTAGAGTTTTTTCATTGGTCACCAGTCGTATATCCATGCGGTTACGCAGGTTCTCCATAGTTTTTCCAAACATAGCGTTGTTAAAGAGCTTGTAGAGATCCTTCTCGAAATCATTTGCAGCTTGTTGTCGTAGCCTGTTGTTAAATTCCACATAAGGTTTCAACCACTGAGACTGTCGGAATTGTAGCACACGATGGATTTTTGTTAGTCGTAGTCCATGACTAAGAGCTTGCTTCAAAGCCATGTAATGCACTACATACTTCTTTCGAGGTCCAAGATGAGGTATCAGTTTCTTTGTAGATGATTCCAATGGTTTCATACACTCTGGCAGGAAAGGTAGATCGTTGTGTAGATCGTGAAGTTCAGCAGGATACTCGATGTCAACTTCTAATATGTACCCATGAGGATCATCTTCTTGTAGTGTTTCTAAGTTGATTTCTTCAGGTGACACCCACTGAAATCCACCAAAAGGAAGAGCGTGACACATTGCCCACCCATATTGGTTATTAGCGTCCTCGTATGTGATAAATTGGGTTGGTCTCGCCGGATCAAACTTCTCCATATAAGTGTTATTAGCCTCAGCATACCGATGAGAAACTTGACATAAACCTCCTCTTATACCTGATTCCACCATGAGTAGTTGATCATAATCTTGTAACAGCTCTAACTTAATTCCAGTATACAGTAACATGGCGTCCCATGTAAGACCTGGAGAGGTAAAATAATGGGCAGGATCAACTTTGTGTGTTTTAAGGGTTTGCTCTCTGAACGTCTCAAAGACATCAGCTAGAAGAAGTACATCCGAAGTTAAGTAGAGATCGCTGTACTCTCCCAGGTTTCTCACATTAAACAGCTCCCATACATTTCTAGCATGATCGTAGTCAGTATCAGTAATTTCTTCTTCATTTAATCTATTGTAGAAGGAGTCCTTAGGAGGCAAGCAGGTCTCGTTCAGGGCATCCCATGACGTAACAAAATCATATGGAAATACACCCTTACGGGTCATCAACTTCAATTTGTCTTCTCCAAAGTACTTTAGCGTTTCAGGATACGAGGTTAGATTTTTTACCAACTTATCCAAGCTTGTACTGAGGAATCGGAAGCTATCCACAAATCGAAGCTTTATATCTCCTACATACTTGGTGAATGAGATATAGCTTTCTTCAGAGTTAGGAATTACCTCCACACGTTCACTTGTGCACCCCAGCTCCTTTACAATGAAATGCGAGTCATATCCGCTAAGGTTATGCATGAAGACTGGTATATATTTAGGTGTTTTACAGGCTAAATTACATTCATTATGAAGACTTCCACGATATTCACCGCTGATGTGATCATGGTCGCGTACTTTATAGTTCTCTTCTGTAAAGGGTTTTCCACACAAGTAGCATGTCGTAGAAGACTCGAAATCCTTTTGCTGTTGATCCGTAAGTTTCAGAGGCTTAGCAGATTTGTATATATTACCAATCATTTTTGCAAGAGATGTAAGGTACAGCATAAACTTCTGAGCAGCATCAGCACCACGATACACATAGGGATGCTTAGGAAGACCAGTTTCGAGATGTTCAACACTGGATGTAGGCTTCACGTAAACACAGAAGCTCATTGGTGTGTGCTCTTGATAAGGTGTTGTATAGGAAGTTTCAGGATTGGGTATACACGTTTGGCATGGAGTGAGAATACTCTCAAAATCAGCATAGATGACATAAGGTACTTTCAGCATCCTCTCAACATTTTTAAACTGAACAATTGATTTCTCCTTGGTAGGCATAACTACCCTCGCAACACCATGTTGAATACAGAAGGCTACATGTTCTTGCAGTTTTTCCTGTCCACTTCGTCCATATCGATCATCAAAATGTGTAAAGCAGCGCTTACAAGTATAAACCCGTCCATTATGGTTAGTTTTCTGGCGTCGAACGAGTTTCTCAAAATTCTTTATATACACGTAGTGATGTTTTCCACTGATGTCATTCAATAGTAGCAGGTCGCGATGTTCAGGTAGTTCAATGTCAGCAACCTTTATTGGATACACTTCATGCTTCTCATCCAGCCCGAAAACGTTAATGGATATCTTGTTAAACTTCTCAAATTTAGGTATTTGAGAAAGTGGAGTAGGGTAGGAAACACAGCTGAAGTCGTACTTGTCTTGAAGTTCTTTGTATTTGCTGACGCGTTGAGGCTTGATGCTCACGAATTTGGCCAGTATAGAGTACATGAAACATTTCTCGTCGCTAAAGTTCTGGATGTTTATACATGCTTTCCTTGCTTCAACAGCTGACGGTAGTGGTATGTAGCTACTTCCTCGTAACGGGTTGTACTTGTTGATACGAAGTCGAACTCCTTCCACAGCAAGCAAAGCCCAGCTGCTACCCTTAAGCTGAGACTCCTCCATTTCAGTCACCAATTTCTTGAATTTCACTTCCATCGTTGAGTCCAGATCAGTTTCCAGGAAAACAGCTTGATTCCGTGTTTTAAATGTTTTGTCACAGGTTTCTCCAATACTGTTAACAAATCGACACTCAGCCAGCAGATTAATTTTAACACTCTTATGAATGCTAAGCTCTTTATGCACAGCATGGATTATACGTTGTTTTGCCTCTTGCAGATACATATTTAGGTCCTTAGCTGATTCGCATCGTATAAAATACGATTTCAATCGTCCTTCGAATGAAGTTTCGTATTCTTTCATATCGCAGTCCTCCATTGTTGACAGCAACTGATGTTTAGTTGGCTCCAATCTTCTTTTCTTCTGAGGGCTGCTTATTTCACATATATCTTCGTGTCGCTGTCCCTTATAACCATCTTTGAAGGTTACATTACAATGTTTACATTTGAAGAGCTTCTTACAGCTCATCTCGTGTCTTCTCTTGTCATAACCTCGGAGGAACTTCTTCCCACATTTTCCGCATGCATATCCAGTAGCGCTTGGAATAATATCCTTATACGCTGAGTTATTCATCTTTATTCTTGATGTAATAACGTATTAATCACTGATCAATGAAATGTAGACCTCTTCACCTTGACACCACTTTAGAAAGCTGATTATTCTTGGAGAGAACACGATGTTAACACCTCAAGACTAATTAGCACAATGAAGTCCAATGCCCTAGATCACCATATTTATAGAGGGAGCACGAACCTTTTTAGATCAATCATAAACTCGCTCCATAACCACCTGTATATGATCGCTCAACGTGTACTAACCCCCCAGCCATATAACCTCAAGTCTAGAGACAGGATGTTTATGACGTCACACCCAGAGACAGGATGTCTGGCAGCATCAAACACGTTTAAACTCGTCTCATAACTACCTGCTTATGCTGTCACACCAGCAAGAGAAGTATTCCCACACGCTCATTCAGACATATATTTCAAATTCAAGCCCACCACCACCATCACCACCTATTGTACCAAGGTGTATTATCACAATACTTAAAAGTAAAAGCTTAAAAGGAAACCTAGAAGATTTTCCCCCTTATTTACTTAATTATTTCATGTTTTTATTCCCTTTTCAATTCTTCCTTTCCATCTTCTCACAGAAAGACCATTACATTTCACTACAATCACGAGAAAAGCAATTTTTCCAGAGTTACACAGATTCTAAGCTTCTAAATCGAACCCGGCAATACTTTAATAAATGTATTTTAGCTCCCCAATATCAGCATCTACCATTTAATCTTTACTCGAACCTGATATGATCCATAAGCTTGAAGATATATGAAATCACCCTTCAGGATTCGATCTAAGTACTTTAAAGTAATTTTTGTCACGATAACGATATTTAAGGACTAGATACTCTGTTTACGTTTACCTCGACATGTCTATCTAAATTAAATTACGAGTTATTAAATGTTTGCAAGTAAATTTCATTGAATCGGTATTCGAACCCAGAACACCAGGAACAAACTAATTTATAATATTAGTCTGACATGTTAAACAAAGTTGTATGCAGTTACATCATCGATCTAGGTGATATATTCTAGTGTACAGAGGAAAATTAAGGAAGTCATTAAAAGATGGGGAATCGAACCAAGCACAACTGATTGACAATTATATACAGCATTAATCACCCATCATAGAAGCTATCAATCATGCTTTGCTGCACTCCTCTACCTTACTTAGTTCCCGAGATAATGAAAATTTAAAAATTAAGGATCGAACCCAGGACGTCAGGTATCTAATTACACATTTACAAGATACCAACTAATAACATAAACGCAATAAAGTTTATTTGCCGTCTTTATCTTAATTGGTTTAGGAGTTATTAAATTTATAAGTAAATTCCATCGAATCAGTATTCGAACCCAGAACACCAAGAACAAAATAATTTACAATATGAGTTTGGTATGCTTAAAGGTGCTGTATGTAGTTACAGCATCAATGTAACTGATATTTTCTAGAGTATAGAGTAAAATTAAGGAAGTCATTAAAAAATCGGGATTCGAACTAGGGACAACTGATTGGAAAGTATATACAGTATTAATTACCCATTATAACAGCTATCAATCATGCTTTGGTCCATTCCTCTAGCTTTCTTAGTTTCCGAGATAATGGAGTTTTTAAAATTAAGGATCGAACCCAGGACACCAGGTACCAAAATATACATCCACAAGAAACTATCTAATGACATTAATGTAATAAAGTTTATATGACGTCTTTATCTTAATTAGTCTCCGAGTTATTAGAAGATGAATTTGCATTCACTCCTAGGATTCGAACCCAGGCATCCCGGTCAACTTGGAACAAGGTCCTAATGACGCGGCGCATTCCAAAGAATTGATTAGTTTTTATCCCAATGTTCTATCTCTTGTCATTCAGGAGATATAAGCGATTAAACAGTAGCAATATAATGGGCGGAGCTTGCCGGCATAGATCAAAAGAACTTTATCAGATGTCGGCATCTCTCTGTGGGCTCAAGTCGCTATTCTATTGCTACTGTTTAATCGCTTATATCTCCTGAATGACAAGAGATAGAACATTGGGATAAAAACTAATCAATTCTTTGGAATGCGCCGCGTCATTAGGACCTTGTTCCAAGTTGACCGGGATGCCTGGGTTCGAATCCTAGGAGTGAATGCAAATTCATCTTCTAATAACTTGGAGACTAATTAAGATAAAGACGTCAAATAAACTTTATTACATTAATGTCATTAGATAGTTTCTTGTGGATGTATATTTTGGTACCTGGTGTCCTGGGTTCGATCCTTAATTTTAAAAACTCCATTATCTCGGAAACTAAGAAAGCTAGAGGAATGGACCAAAGCATGATTGATAGCTGTTATAATGGGTAATTAATACTGTATATAATTTCCAATCAGTTGTCCCTAGTTCGAATCCCGATTTTTTAATGACTTCCTTAATTTTACTCTATACTCTAGAAAATATCAGTTACATTGATGCTGTAACTACATACAGCACCTTTAAGCATACCAAACTCATATTGTAAATTATTTTGTTCTTGGTGTTCTGGGTTCGAATACTGATTCGATGGAATTTACTTATAAATTTAATAACTCCTAAACCAATTAAGATAAAGACGGCAAATAAACTTTATTGCGTTTATGTTATTAGTTGGTATCTTGTAAATGTGTAATTAGATACCTGACGTCCTGGGTTCGATCCTTAATTTTTAAATTTTCATTATCTCGGGAACTAAGTAAGGTAGAGGAGTGCAGCAAAGCATGATTGATAGCTTCTATGATGGGTGATTAATGCTGTATATAATTGTCAATCAGTTGTGCTTGGTTCGATTCCCCATCTTTTAATGACTTCCTTAATTTTCCTCTGTACACTAGAATATATCACCTAGATCGATGATGTAACTGCATACAACTTTGTTTAACATGTCAGACTAATATTATAAATTAGTTTGTTCCTGGTGTTCTGGGTTCGAATACCGATTCAATGAAATTTACTTGCAAACATTTAATAACTCGTAATTTAATTTAGATAGACATGTCGAGGTAAACGTAAACAGAGTATCTGGTCCTTAAATATCGTTATCGTGACAAAAATTACTTTAAAGTACTTAGATCGAATCCTGAAGGGTGATTTCATATATCTTCAAGCTTATGGATCATATCAGGTTCGAGTAAAGATTAAATGGTAGATGCTGATATTGGGGAGCTAAAATACATTTATTAAAGTATTGCCGGGTTCGATTTAGAAGCTTAGAATCTGTGTAACTCTGGAAAAATTGCTTTTCTCGTGATTGTAGTGAAATGTAATGGTCTTTCTGTGAGACGATGGAAAGGAAGAATTGAAAAGGGAATAAAAACATGAAATAATTAAGTAAATAAGGGGGAAAATCTTCTAGGTTTCCTTTTAAGCTTTTACTTTTAAGTATTGTGATAATACACCTTGGTACAATAGGTGGTGATGGTGGTGGTGGGCTTGAATTTGAAATATATGTCTGAATGAGCGTGTGGGAATACTTCTCTTGCTGGTGTGACAGCATAAGCAGGTAGTTATGAGACGAGTTTAAACGTGTTTGATGCTGCCAGACATCCTGTCTCTGGGTGTGACGTCATAAACATCCTGTCTCTAGACTTGAGGTTATATGGCTGGGGGGTTAGTACACGTTGAGCGATCATATACAGGTGGTTATGGAGCGAGTTTATGATTGATCTAAAAAGGTTCGTGCTCCCTCTATAAATATGGTGATCTAGGGCATTGGACTTCATTGTGCTAATTAGTCTTGAGGTGTTAACATCGTGTTCTCTCCAAGAATAATCAGCTTTCTAAAGTGGTGTCAAGGTGAAGAGGTCTACATTTCATTGATCAGTGATTAATACGTTATTACATCAAGAATAAAGATGAATAACTCAGCGTATAAGGATATTATTCCAAGCGCTACTGGATATGCATGCGGAAAATGTGGGAAGAAGTTCCTCCGAGGTTATGACAAGAGAAGACACGAGATGAGCTGTAAGAAGCTCTTCAAATGTAAACATTGTAATGTAACCTTCAAAGATGGTTATAAGGGACAGCGACACGAAGATATATGTGAAATAAGCAGCCCTCAGAAGAAAAGAAGATTGGAGCCAACTAAACATCAGTTGCTGTCAACAATGGAGGACTGCGATATGAAAGAATACGAAACTTCATTCGAAGGACGATTGAAATCGTATTTTATACGATGCGAATCAGCTAAGGACCTAAATATGTATCTGCAAGAGGCAAAACAACGTATAATCCATGCTGTGCATAAAGAGCTTAGCATTCATAAGAGTGTTAAAATTAATCTGCTGGCTGAGTGTCGATTTGTTAACAGTATTGGAGAAACCTGTGACAAAACATTTAAAACACGGAATCAAGCTGTTTTCCTGGAAACTGATCTGGACTCAACGATGGAAGTGAAATTCAAGAAATTGGTGACTGAAATGGAGGAGTCTCAGCTTAAGGGTAGCAGCTGGGCTTTGCTTGCTGTGGAAGGAGTTCGACTTCGTATCAACAAGTACAACCCGTTACGAGGAAGTAGCTACATACCACTACCGTCAGCTGTTGAAGCAAGGAAAGCATGTATAAACATCCAGAACTTTAGCGACGAGAAATGTTTCATGTACTCTATACTGGCCAAATTCGTGAGCATCAAGCCTCAACGCGTCAGCAAATACAAAGAACTTCAAGACAAGTACGACTTCAGCTGTGTTTCCTACCCTACTCCACTTTCTCAAATACCTAAATTTGAGAAGTTTAACAAGATATCCATTAACGTTTTCGGGCTGGATGAGAAGCATGAAGTGTATCCAATAAAGGTTGCTGACATTGAACTACCTGAACATCGCGACCTGCTACTATTGAATGACATCAGTGGAAAACATCACTACGTGTATATAAAGAATTTTGAGAAACTCGTTCGACGCCAGAAAACTAACCATAATGGACGGGTTTATACTTGTAAGCGCTGCTTTACACATTTTGATGATCGATATGGACGAAGTGGACAGGAAAAACTGCAAGAACATGTAGCCTTCTGTATTCAACATGGTGTTGCGAGGGTAGTTATGCCTACCAAGGAGAAATCAATTGTTCAGTTTAAAAATGTTGAGAGGATGCTGAAAGTACCTTATGTCATCTATGCTGATTTTGAGAGTATTCTCACTCCATGCCAAACGTGTATACCCAATCCTGAAACTTCCTATACAACACCTTATCAAGAGCACACACCAATGAGCTTCTGTGTTTACGTGAAGCCTACATCCAGTGTTGAACATCTCGAAACTGGTCTTCCTAAGCATCCCTATGTGTATCGTGGTGCTGATGCTGCTCAGAAGTTTATGCTGTACCTTACATCTCTTGCAAAAATGATTGGTAATATATACAAATCTGCTAAGCCTCTGAAACTTACGGATCAACAGCAAAAGGATTTCGAGTCTTCTACGACATGCTACTTGTGTGGAAAACCCTTTACAGAAGAGAACTATAAAGTACGCGACCATGATCACATCAGCGGTGAATATCGTGGAAGTCTTCATAATGAATGTAATTTAGCCTGTAAAACACCTAAATATATACCAGTCTTCATGCATAACCTTAGCGGATATGACTCGCATTTCATTGTAAAGGAGCTGGGGTGCACAAGTGAACGTGTGGAGGTAATTCCTAACTCTGAAGAAAGCTATATCTCATTCACCAAGTATGTAGGAGATATAAAGCTTCGATTTGTGGATAGCTTCCGATTCCTCAGTACAAGCTTGGATAAGTTGGTAAAAAATCTAACCTCGTATCCTGAAACGCTAAAGTACTTTGGAGAAGACAAATTGAAGTTGATGACCCGTAAGGGTGTATTTCCATATGATTTTGTTACGTCATGGGATGCCCTGAACGAGACCTGCTTGCCTCCTAAGGACTCCTTCTACAATAGATTAAATGAAGAAGAAATTACTGATACTGACTACGATCATGCTAGAAATGTATGGGAGCTGTTTAATGTGAGAAACCTGGGAGAGTACAGCGATCTCTACTTAACTTCGGATGTACTTCTTCTAGCTGATGTCTTTGAGACGTTCAGAGAGCAAACCCTTAAAACACACAAAGTTGATCCTGCCCATTATTTTACCTCTCCAGGTCTTACATGGGACGCCATGTTACTGTATACTGGAATTAAGTTAGAGCTGTTACAAGATTATGATCAACTACTCATGGTGGAATCAGGTATAAGAGGAGGTTTATGTCAAGTTTCTCATCGGTATGCTGAGGCTAATAACACTTATATGGAGAAGTTTGATCCGGCGAGACCAACCCAATTTATCACATACGAGGACGCTAATAACCAATATGGGTGGGCAATGTGTCACGCTCTTCCTTTTGGTGGATTTCAGTGGGTGTCACCTGAAGAAATCAACTTAGAAACACTACAAGAAGATGATCCTCATGGGTACATATTAGAAGTTGACATCGAGTATCCTGCTGAACTTCACGATCTACACAACGATCTACCTTTCCTGCCAGAGTGTATGAAACCATTGGAATCATCTACAAAGAAACTGATACCTCATCTTGGACCTCGAAAGAAGTATGTAGTGCATTACATGGCTTTGAAGCAAGCTCTTAGTCATGGACTACGACTAACAAAAATCCATCGTGTGCTACAATTCCGACAGTCTCAGTGGTTGAAACCTTATGTGGAATTTAACAACAGGCTACGACAACAAGCTGCAAATGATTTCGAGAAGGATCTCTACAAGCTCTTTAACAACGCTATGTTTGGAAAAACTATGGAGAACCTGCGTAACCGCATGGATATACGACTGGTGACCAATGAAAAAACTCTAGAGAAGCTGATCGCCAAGCCTACGTTTATCGACAGGACGATATATGCTGATAATCTAGCTGCTGTACATATGGCCTCTCGTCAGATTGTATTCAACAAGCCTATATACATTGGTATGAGTGTGTTGGACATCTCCAAGACATTAATGTATAACTATCATTACGATGTTTTGTTGCCTTATTATGGAGCTAAAAACCTGAAGCTTATGTATATGGACACTGATTCGTTCATTCATCGTGTAACAACTGAAGATGTGTACCAGGACAAGCTACGTTTTCTTGAGCATCTCGATACAGCTGATTACCCTGCCAACCATATATGTTACTCTACTCAGAACAAAAAGGTATTGGGAAAATTTAAAGATGAGGCTAATAGCAAAATCATCCTACGCTTTGTTGGACTACGTCCTAAGATGTATGCCTTAGATATTCAAGGGTCAATGATAAAAAAGATTAAAGGTATAAAACGTAGCGCTATTAAGCAGTACATTTCGTTTGACAGCTATACAGACTGTCTTAAAACCTGTGAAATCATCAGAACACCTATGAATCTGATCCTATCACGAAAGCATGCCCTTGCTACAGTACAAGTGAATAAAATTGCATTGACTCCGTTTGATGATAAAAGAATTATTGCTGAGGACGGGATAACAACATATGCGTATGGACATTACGCCATTACAAACAGTGCTTAAAAGAATGTAAGTTAAAGATAAAGATTTTCTAGTGAGTCTACAATCTTAAAAAAGAAGGTATCTGTGTGCTGTATATGCAGATAGCTGACGCCTGATGAAGAAAGAAGAAGATGGAAGGGAAGGTGGTAACCCTGCCATTAGGAGCAATCCTAGTGCTAGTCTCAAGCCTAGATAAAAGGGGAGAGACATCTACACCTAACTAAAATAAAGGTATGTTGACGTAAAGCTTTTCAATTTGTGAACCAATATGCAGTTTATCCCTCTCCGCATCGTACAATAACTGTTTAACATATAATAAGTTTGTAAGATTTAGAAAAAAGTATATAAATTGTTGTAACGTTGGATGAGAAATGTTTTATAATTTAATTACTCTCTATATTACCATGAGTACCTGTGATACTGGTTGAATTGCCCGTTAAATGACTTAAATACCTGTGATACTACTCGAATCAAGTGAAATTACATTAAATAGCTCTGATACGAAACCCTGATCATTGAATCTAGCCTCCTGTGATACTAGCTGAGTTACTCTAAACACCTATGATGCTTGAATCGCGCAAATACCTAGACACTATCTGAATTACCTGTTAAAATGACACAAATACCATTGATACAACCTGAATCACCTGCACTTACCTTAAATAGCTGTGATACAAATCTCTGATCAAAATTATCACGAGCAATTGTGAAACTATGCTGATTACCCAAATACTTACGATATTATCTGAACTATCTGTAAAATACGAAACTAGGCTATAACCAACCCCTGGAACCTACCCTCCTGTAATGCTTGCTTAATTACTCTAAACACCTATGTTACTTGAATTATCCTAAATACCTACGATACCCTCTGAATTACCTGTGAAATATGAAACTATGCTATACCCAACCCTGGAATCTAACCTCCTGTGATACTAGCTGAATTAGCCTAAATACCTACGATACTAGCTGAATTAGCTGTGAAATCATGCATAGCTATGATGCAGTTAGCCTCTGGAATCTAGCCTCCTGTGATACTAGCTGAATTAGCTTAAATGCTCAAGATACTAGCTGAATTGCCTGTGAAAATGACTTAAATACCTGTGATACCACCCGAATCATGTGAAATTACCTTAACTAGCTCAGATACGAATTCCTGCTCTAAATTAGCACGAGCACCTGTGATACTATCTGGTTTGCCTTAAATACCAATGATACTAGATGAATTACCTGTTAAAATGACTCAAATACCATTGATACAACCTGAATCACCTGCATTTACCTTAAATAGCTGTGATACAAATCTCTGATCGAAATTATCAATAATATCTGTGAAGCTATGTCGATTACCTCAAATACTTACGATATTACCTGAACTATCTGTGAAATACGAAGCTAGGTTATAACCAACCCCTGGAGCCTACCCTCCTGTAATGCTTGCTTAATTACTCTAAACACCTATGTTACTTGAATTATCCTAAATACCTACGATACCCTCTGAATTGCCTGTGAAATACGACACTAAGCTATACCCAACCCTAAAATCTATCCTCTTGTGATACTAGCTGAATTAGCCTAAATACCTACGATACTAGCTGAATTACCTGTGAAATCATGCAGAGCCATGATGCAGTTAGCCTCTGGAATCTATCCTCCAGTGATACTAGATGAATTAGCCTAAATACATACGATACTAGCTGAATTACCTATGAAATCATACACTGCTATGATCCAGTCAGTCTCTTGCAATACTAGCTGAATTACTTACCTGTTAGTGTTAGTGGGTTAGCTTTTCCCGTTGCAGGTCACCTTTTTCCCTTTATGGCTCACCTTTTTCCCTTTGGTGGTCGCCTTTTTCCCTTTGCTGGTGACATTTTTCCCTTTACTGGTCGCCTTTTTCCCGTTGCTAGTCAACTTTTTCCCTTTGTGGACCTCCTTTTTCCCTGAGCAGTCACCTTTTACCCCTGAACGAGTCACCTTTTCCCTGAATAGGTTACGTGATGGGCATGTCTAGAATTAGCGTTCTAACATTGACATGAAACAGTTTTCCACTAAGTTCACGTCTAAAGTTGCTTTCAAGTCTAGCACCTCATATTCCCTATCTCTCCTGTATATAAGTCCATATTCCTACTGCTACACTACCTGTCTAGCCTAACACCTCTCCTCCTGTTCCTATACCTCTCATATAAACCATACTCTACTCCTCTAGCTCTTTCTAGCCTAACGCCTCTCTCGTTTACCTATGACTCTCACATAAACCATACTCTGCTCCTCGACCTCTGTCTAGTCTAACTCCTCTCCTCGTTTTCCTATACCACTCATATAAACCATACTCTATTTTCAACCTCTGTCTAGCCTAACACCTTCCCTCGTTTTCCTATACCTCTCATATAAACTATACTCTACTCCTCAACCTCTGTCTAGCCTAGCACCCCTCTTCCTGTTCCTATACTTCTCATACATATAAACGCATACTCTACTCTCAACCTCTGTCTAGCCTAACACCATTCCCCGTATCCCTACCTCTCATAAAGCGCATTCCTCTCCTGTCCCCTGTCTAGCAGAGTATCTCTTTGGTTTCCTATCTAGCCTATATAAAACACATTCTAGCTTTAAACACCTGTGTATACTAACATAGGATCTCTCTCCGTTTTCTCGTCTCTCCTTATAAACGCATACTTAAACCCTCCTAGCCTAACACCTCTCCTCGTTTTCCTATATCTCTCATCTAAAACCATACTCTACTCCTCAACCTCTGTCTAGCCTAACACCCCTCCTCCTGTTCCTATATCTCTCATATAAACCCTGCACTACGTTTCAAGCCCTGTCTAGTCTAACACCTCTCATCGTTTTCCTATACTTCTCATATAAAAGACATACTCTACCCTTCAACTCTGTCTAGCCTAACACCCCTCCTCGTTTTCCTATACCTTTCATATAAACCATACTCTACTCCTCAGCCTCCGTCTAGCCTAGCACCTCTCTACTATTTCTTCCATATAAACGTATTTCCCTCCTTCAACCCTCTCTAGCCTAGCGTAAGTCCTCGTATTCCCTATCTCTCCCATATAAACGCATTTTCCTCCTTGAACCGTCCCATCTAGCCTCGTTTTCCCTATCCTTTCCCATATAAACGCAAAAAAGTGGCCCAGCTCTCTCCTATATATCCTACTTTTGAGAAAATTAAAATTTTCGAAAAATGTTCCATGTAAAGGGTATTCTGGGGTGGGGATTTTCTTTAAAGCCCTCGTGTCGCATCTCTGGAAGATACTGAACCTAAATACCAAGTTTGGTGTTAAACAGACTGTTCGTTTCTGAGTTATGCTGTTCACAGTCACACACACAGATACACACAGACATGTTTCAAAAAATGCTTTTTTGGGTGGAATACAATACTTCCCCTACTTACTATACGTGGTAGAGAAAGTAAAAATTACTAGAGGTCCATATTACAACGTATTATGTTGTTTGACTGTGAAGTATACTTTGTATATATTTTAAACACAGGCAAGACAATTTAATAATTTGAAAGGCATATGTATAACATGTAATTTATAGCTCTGAAATTTTATTAATCGAACCTCATATCAGTAGACAAGCCTCTGAAAGTATCGAGTTGTCATAGTAGAATTTCTTCTTGTACATCTTAAGTTGTACACTGAGTGACTCTAAATAAAGTTAAAGATAAATATTATTTAGATCACTAGGAATTTCAAAGCTGTCTTTATTTTGTTAGAATTTTCTCCATGGATTCAATTTTTTTAATCCCTCTTGATCAAAGCCTGTTTTTCAATCTAGTCAAAGCAGCATCAGTGTAGTCCATAATTTTCTGTTGCCAAAAAAGGAGGATTTTCTCTAAAAGCACGGAATTCGAAATGTGATTCCAAAGTAATAATTTAAAATGGCAGACTGCAAAAGCTTAGAGCTAAGAAATTTGGGGTCCAAATCCCTTATCCTCCCCCCCCCCTCCAAGCATGCCCGTGAGTGCAATGGCACGAAGGCACTATCCTTGCAGCTGCTCTTGGTACAAATATTTACTAACATCCTGTAAATCTGTTTTCGTATGAATATTTTTATTTAATATTTTCAACCAGTAAACCTGTTTTTCTTACCTAGTCAAAATTACATAAGTAGAGTCAAGCGGTGTGCATTTTTAACATTTCTGACAATTCGGCTGGACAATCACTGAGCTGCAAGCAGATATTTTGTAGTCTGTTCAGAGGAAATAATAAGCAAGCGGAATGGCGAAGGCGAATAAAAACACTGTTCCGTGTTCACAGTTGAGTGGGGTGTCACTGCGCTAAGACAAACTTTTGTGAACATTTTCCCAGTCTTCTTCTTTTAATGTGGATTATGCTACAAAACCTACTCCAATTTCTCTCAGTTTCTTTATCAGTTCCTTCTTTTCGTTTGCAAACATCCTTCTAAACCAGGAGTGCCTTAGAGGAATGCACCATTACAGCTGGACAAAATGTTACGTATTCCTTGGGTTCGGTGGAGGAAGAAATTTCCCCACCTATGGTTTGACACACCTCTTTGAAGCTGTTTTTCTTGTCTATTCTGTTTACACTATAGTTCCAAATTTTTCTAGTTGCTTACTTTCTCCTGGAAAGAAATAGCGCATTTCAGATATTATTTTCTGCTCATCATTTTTTTCTACGCCAAGGATATTCTGGTGTACAGTAGAGAAATCAGGGCTTCAAAACATTTTAATACGACATTCCTCCGTTTTTTGTTTTGTTTCTCACTTTCTCGTTTCTTTCTTATTACGGTTCCGCATATTGGATTAAATTTTTACTTAGGGGAAGTATTGCCCTCCACCCAAAATTTCGCTGTCGAGATTTCACCGAAACTACATGTTTTGAGGCATCTTAAATCCAAAAAAGGATTTTTAGAAAAGGGTCTATGTGTGAGTCTGTTGTCTGTATGTCTGTGAACAGCATAACTAAAAACGAGAAGTCGGATAAATACCAAACTTGGTATTTAGGTTCAGTAACTTTCATAGATGCGGCAAGAGGATTTTCAGAAAAATCCCCTCACCCCAGACTACCGTTTACATGGAACATTTTTCGAACATTTTGGTTTTCTTAAAAAATATCTCTAACGATTTTGATTAAAATATCATATATTTAAAATGTTGTCATGACAAATAAAATGTACATCTTGAATTTTCTGGGAATGTCCTCAAAAGTTCTTCATTCTGAATGGCTTTCGCATAATGGGTAAACCTTAAGAGATAGACAATTTTTTTTACATAGAAAATGTATATCTCATTAAAACACACAGTTTATGTCATATACATTTTTTTGTGAAGTGAACCGTTTCCAAGGTATTCCGTGCAATTTGTTTGAATTTTCCAATAGTTACACCTTTTCTCAAATGGGAATCCGTTATTCATTTTTTTATGTCCTGGACCTGCAAAGAGAATGGAATACTCCACATAACCATCAGCTCTTAAAAGATTTGACTATCGCTTAAAGCCTACCATATTCCCCTTGCACCTACAAGAAAATTAGCAATAAGATTAACATCTCGATATCTCAAATAACATGAAGTAAAACGTTTGTAAAAATAGTTTTTACAAGAATAGAGAAAGTCATGTGAGTGCAACACATCAGATTTTTATATTTCATTACCTTTGTAAACATTTTCTAGGAAGATGTGACAGATGCAACATTTAAAACTTTAATTTCGCTATTATTACTATTTATATTATTATTATTATTATTATTATTATTATTATTATTATTATTATTATTATTATTATTATAGCTAATATTTTCTTTTTTTCTTGGAAGTCTTTACCGCTTTCAAAATTAAACATTTTGAAGATGGGGTTTAATTAAAAAGACTTACAACTCACAATAAGTTTTGGTACAATAGCTTAATTCTCTTTTATGGAACATACTAAAACTAAAACCTACAAATACAGTGCCACACAGCACAAATGGGGCCTTACATAGATTGAAGCTTAAAGTAACGGTTGAAAGCATTGGTTTCCCACCGTTTCAGAACCAGACGCATGTACAAGTCTTAAATTGTGGTTGGAGTTCCACGTTAGAGAAAGGAGAAAAAATGATGCTTACCCAGCTCACAGATTGGGACATCATTGCGCTTGCGTGACCAGCACCGGTATCGTTCTTACCTGAAACAAGAGAAGGAAGTTAGTTGACAGGTAATTGCAGTTGGGCCAGCTACATCATCACTCTTCATTAGAACGGCTCGCTAGCCAGCAAACGCAGCATCGCGTGCCTCCTCATTCTGTTCCTACACTGACCGCAGTATATGTAGTTCGAGTTTGCTTCTTATGTTATTCGTCCTTTTCTTGTTTGCAGCAGAAAAGAACTTTGGAAATTCTACTCACCTAGGACTGCTTAAATGTGTAATGAAATTAGCGATTGGTAGTAGGTTAAGATAAACCTCGTGGTTTTCTCGTAGTGGATGAGATGTTAAAATTCAAAGCAGAACCACAGAAGAGAAGCTTTTAGACGATGCGGAAAATATATTCGAATTAAATTAACCTTTTTAATTGTATTCCAGAGTATTATTGTGAGCCATGAACCTCGGCTATAAATGCTAAGCTATACTGTTATCACTCCACTACTCTTTCTATCTTTCTTGTTTTTTCTCACTCTTTTGAGGAGCCATTTTTAAAAACTGTAAATACAAATATTTTATAACATATTCCTTTGTTATTCTAGCTCTAGTTCTTATGGTAATATGCGAAATCTTTACTTAAAAAATAATTACTTTATTAAAAACATACTTTCTGTGGGAGCTGTCCCGATGGTCTCAGATACGCGATTTCTTTGCTACTGAGATGTAAATTAAATAATGTTGTAATTATCACTGAAAGCAGCCAAGGATTATACAAAGACCTTACACTTTTTTGGTATTATGTTGTGAAACATATTCTGTGCCTAAGATTACATGACTTGCTCTAACCATTACAAACTACACATCATTCAGTTCTCTATAGTCACATCTAAGTGATTCCTAATAACCTCTATATTTATTATGTTATTGCTCTTATTAGTGTTATTTTATTCACATTAACACTTCAAATTAAAGCCTTAAATATATTATATAATTAATGCTATTGCAGCTTTCCTTTACATTTATGTACCTACTTCATTTTAATGGGGATCATTGCTTAATTCTCTACGCATCACTTGTGTTCATTTTGCTATTTACTGTATTGATTATACAGGGCGGACCATTTAAGTTGAGATTGTACAATACCTGCAAAATTAAGCGTTGTAGAAAGAAATGTCTTGAATAAAATTTGCTTGATATTTTGAGGGAAAGTAAATGCCATTAACCGTGTTTTATTTGGAGGTCATTGTGATTATCATCTTAGGGTCAATTTAATTTGATCCGAATTGTAGGTTGCCATTTAAAAAAAATAAGTTGGCCTTAAAATGACCATCATAAAGTCCTCCAAACAAAACACGATAAATGACATTTATTGAACAAGGTATATTGTAGCCCCATGTACAAAGTTTCCGGTGGCCTTCGCCCCACGTTCACTTTCCGTTGGCCTTCGCCCCCACGTTTAAAAAAAATCAGTTTTGTATTTTAATGTTTCTTTAAATATTATATATTTATGTTTGCCTCGGCTGCGTCAGTAGTAATTTGTAGAAACAGGTATCTCTTAGCAGGGCTGGAACGGCTAAAGAATGAAGGCTTACACAACTTATAATGGTATTTAACTTCGTTTTATTAATCTTTCACACGATTAAATAACACTTCACAGATATATCCTACTGCAGAGCTGTGAGAGTTTTATTACATGTACTTTTTAACACGTAAACATTATATTATTCACGCCGTAATGAATTTTATATGTCTCACACTGAATACGTACCGAGTGAACTGCTCAGGAACGTTGCCTTCTAGCATTTGCCGTCTACCGCTTATAATTGTAAATTTCTCTATTTCAAGTTTCTGATTGGCTAATCCTACTCCAATAGAACACTTTTATTTAACTTTCAGCTTTTCTAGTTGTTGATTGGGTATTTGTAAGCTCTTTTAAATATTACATTATTGTTTCAAGAATTACTAGTACCATTATTAAGCTTTCCAATTCATTATTGCCTCAAGGTTACCTCATTGTTAGCAACTTTCGGCTTCTATTCTCACAGCTCCTATATTGTTAAATTACGTAATACATTCACATAACATTATTATACAACTACAGAATAATATAAACATTAATACAATGACTGTTACTACATTTTACATATTATTACATACACATATTGTTTTAAGGCGGGCTGTTATTATATTTTATATTATATAATCAGACTGATATCTTTTAAATGTAAAATACTGCCTTATTATTTTCCCCCATAATATCAAGCAACTTTTATTAAAAACATTTATTTCTACAACGCTTAGTTTTGGAGATATTGTACAGTTTCAACTTAAATGGCCCATCCTGTATGCTGTAATTTTTTAAAATTATTTATTTAAGGTCGCTTGTACAATTTAGTATTGTCACGACCAATCAACATTAACAGCAGAACGCTGATCGTGTATAATTACAGAACGACATTGTTACATGCAAAGAAAGAGTTACATTACGTTGAATTAAACTTTTGTATACAGATTTGTGAGATTCACATAAAGAATATTTTTTCTGATCTGAATGGATTTTCCAAAGCTGCCTGAATGCAGTCCGGGACTCAACAGTGTCTTCTCTATCCATAACAATAGGCAGGTTGTAACTCGACGTTCGACTGTTAGTAATGACGATGAATGCATAAAGGAGGAAGAAGTTCTTTAGCTAGTAGGTGGCAATAGCTATAGGCGGCATGTTCGTTTCTTAGGCGTGTACTGAGTAGTTGATCTCTTCTGGAAAGATGCTTTATTGAATGACTGATGTGTGGAGTTGGGGAAATATTGTTTAGTTTGTTTACTAGAGTGGAACATCTTTTACATTATTTCGGGCCAAGATAAATAAATATTTCATACCACGTCATGGGTTATTTATATAATTATATAGTTTGTGTTCTAAGTACCTGGTTCTCATTAGGTAACCAAACCACTGCGACCGGATACATACAGTGGTTGCTTACTCTATGTGGGGCTTGTAATTAACTGCTGTTCACCGCAATTGCATTTCACGAACAGTATGGAAAACGATAGACAATATTCGCTATCGTTATAACAAGAATTTAAATAAATATTAAGTAATATGGAATCACAAAGAATAAAACAAAAATTAGAGTGTTTTGGGGAAAGCATTTGTAGGTGAAAGCTCGTATAAGGAATTCCTTATTAGGACTAAATAAAGAAATTTAACTATTTAGAATATAATACTTCAAAACATTATTATGTATGTATGAAGTCATGAACCGCAATGAAATAGCAATTACACTAAGAGCTTGAGCAGAAACTTTTACAGAATCGAAGTAAAGCTTTTAAATCGAGTGACTATATTTCTTTATTTCATTTTATTTTTCGCTCCCCATATTCCGCAAAATATATCGTATTTCAGAAACCGTATTGTATAATATTACTTACACGGTGAAATTTTTTTAAAAATGTAGAGTTTAAAAACGTAAACTAACAAAGACTAGTGAGAAGAACAAATGATTATGATGATTAATTTGTCAGTATAAGTAGATACTACAATGGATTCAAATGAGTGGAGCGAATTTACTTTCAGCCCATTACTAATAAAGAATTATTATGTAAGTTCTAGACATTTTTTCTGCAAGTTCTAGACGTTCCGTAAAATTTGTAAAATTTACTTCGGATATATGTGTCCGAACTGTGTAAGGTTACTAAATTACATCGTAGTGCAAAATAATTAAAATGTTCTTCAAAGCAAAATAATAAAATAAATAAATTCGGAGATGTATCAAAAGCGACACATTATAATAATTCTCAGAAACACCGATGAATCACAATATATAGTTAAAGTCAAATTAATATGTTTTATTGTTTGTAAGAGTGTTGGTATAGATTTTAATATTCTGAATGTTGGCGCGCGTAAACATATTTTTCTCTCTTGGGGCTATGTGGCATGACAAAGAAAAACCGAGATACATTTCTGATACGAGGGGCGGTAATTTATTTCAGAGAAGAACAAGAGCAACCTCGCTTTATCTTGTACTTGCAACAGTAGTGTATTACACTGGACCAAAGCAGAATGCTGACCCAGCTCTGGGTCTCTCGCAGCCACATAAATCACGCCCTGAATATTAAAGAGGACTAAGGCGGTTTTTACAGAAACGTGGCAGATGTTCTTCCTTTTACGCCCCCTTCGGAGCTTGTGATGATCAAAGCCTTTTCTATTTCCCCACATGTAACGTTCAATGTTTGCAATCCTCCCACACCGCCTATGTTGCAACTTCTGAACGCACCTTCTGTGAGAGTTGTTAAAATGACTGACGAGATTCCCAGAAATCTGAAAACTGAAGACTATTCTAGATATAACCTTATTACGGAGAGCAGAAGCAAAAGTAATGTAGATCATTTTCCTAGGGTATTTCATAGTAAATCCATTGTACTGCATATAGAAAAACAGAAAAGGTAGTATATGACTTACTTTTTAGGGAGATGTTGCAAAGAGGTTTGAGAATTGACTTTTTAATCAGTTTACATTTAATGACACCACAAATTCAACAAACACTGCTCCTATTGGGAGGACATAATGAAAATGAGTTACAACAAAGGAAATTGTTATAATAATTGTAAATATCAGACTTAAAATTTTAATTATTTTTTCAAACATTATAAAAGCAATAAAATTAATTTCAAATAAAATATTAAAGACTGCTCTTCGCAGACTATTACACTTACACTGTCATTCGTGATCTTGATGAATTCCTAGATTCTAGATTTTCCGGAAATGTCATAGGTTTCTATAAATGGGCCACCTAAAAGGCTAAAAGGATATATGTGCAAATTGTAGGCCAAAGAAGTTGCTGAAACTAAATTAACCTAATCTAACCATGCTCGGCACCACTGGAATGGTTCTTGTCAGGGATAAATAGATGTAATAGGCCCGAGAATCGGGATTAGCAATGTGTGAACCCTATATACTGTCCATAGCTTTTGAGCTCCGAAAATGAAGAACTCACTACAGTGCAATATTTTCTTCAAAACAGGTGCACTCGTGAAAGAAAGAAGAACAAAAAAAGTCTCGTCTTGAACGCCAAATTTTTCAAAGTCCTACACGGCACAGTGCCTTCTTTACACCATACGCAATGCAGTTGTGTGGTCGCTGCAGAAAGTTGTACGGCATTATTAAACATGCTATCTTCCATGTATCTTCTCTGTAGCGCTGTGGCAAAGCGTAGGGCACTTCTGTGTCAAGACCGCAGTTTCCTTCTCGCATTTGTTGAATTCGTACAGGATAATCATCCTGTCTACATATGTCGAAAGGTTTCAAATTGGTCCTCAGAAAGACAGGATATCAGAGTGAAAGGTACTGGCCTCCCTGTTCACCAGATTGAACCCCGTTGAAAATGTGTGGCTGAAGTGAAAAGAGAGCTGTGCTCGAATTTCCCTGCAGATGTGCGGAAGACAAAAGAGGCTTCTGGGCACAAGTTCAAGAAGCTTGGGATGATGTAGCTTTTCGTCCACGTTACTACAGGATTAATTTCATCTATAACCCGAAAATTAGGGTAGCTATACGTGCCCAGGGTTCATGCACCCAATATTAATTTTCCTTCCTTTTATGTTCTTTAGAAGATAACAGTTCATTTGTATTTATTCCTTTAGTTATTTAAAAAGAGTGTTTTATTAGAATTGTGTTTTTATATGCATAGATATGCTTAAAACTTAAAATGCTAAAGTTACATTAATGCAACATTATGTTCTACACATCCATTCATAAAACTAACAACATAAAACTAGCAATAACTAATACGAGATTTAAACCAAGGAGTTTATTAGTGCAAGCAGTTCCTTCTTAACGTTTCGACAAACGAAACGTTTTCCAGTGCTTTATTTTCAGGTTATAAGCGTCACCACTGAGAAACACTGTTATAAGATGACCATTGCGCTCACAGGCAGAGACCATTCTACATTTCCTGCATGTACGTTGTGAATACAGCTATTACGAAGGTACACAAGGGCCCCCGATTGTCAAATGGAATCGGGGTAATGACTCAATCTCATGCACTCTGTAAAGCGCGTCTGTCCACTCAGTGGGTCGACCAGGAGTGACACAGCACGGAAAGATGCACGTCAATAAATGGTTCACTAGGTCGGTAGCATAGTGGTGCAAGTCAGGTCTGAGTTGTTCTGAGGAAGTATAGGGACTTCTTGATGTCCCATTTGCTCTGTCGACCTAGCGGACGGCAACTGGGGTCAGAATTCATAATGTTCGTAAACTTTCTATTATCCTCAAAAGGACAAATGAACTAAGCAAACCCATTCCCATTCTCCTCTAGTACGTGTGCGACACGATCAACTCATGTATTCATCATTGCTTCCTTGAATATGCTTCTTGCGTAAGGCGTGTTCTGCCATTACATCTGGCTTCAGAAATTAAAACCCTGTAAGAAGTGAGCGGATGGTCGTTATGCACAACGCCTTTAGTGTTATGAAGTAAAACAGACAATAGAAAATACTAGTTGTCGAATTACAGGGCCCTGAAGTTCTGAGATACATAAAACCTGCAGAATCTTTATTTGATAGCAACAACAAGAACAGCGACTGTTATCATGTATTTAAGTCCAATATATGGTGCAGTCTTCACTATATAGTTTCAAATTCTCTCTCTGGTAGTTTACTATGTCAACACGGCGTTGCGGAATGTGAAAATACTTTGTAATACCTATATAATTATAATTATATTTCAGTTACCTTGGGGACGATTTACCGTGCATTTTACTGTTAGCAAATACGTCTTGTGTTATAGGGAGAGAGTATAATATGTCCTTTCTGTTCCTTCTACTTTTTTTATGTGGATGTAGCTTCGGTCAGGGTACTGAAATATTCTCTTCAGTAATTACCTGCCAAATGAAGGAACCATAGAAATGTTCTGCGTTAGTTGGATCAATAAACGGTATTTGATCCTATGACCACCAATATGTGAACCTGAGCCATTTCAATGTTTGGAGACGAAGTTGTTTTTCCATTTTACCCGATCTAACGCATAAATGCTGTAAATACTTTGCGCTAAGATACTCATTTTTCCTGTATCACATTTTGTTCACCTTCGCTGATGGAACTTCGTATATCGAGAAACTTTGCGTTTCACTGCGGCCACTCCCTCAACTCCCGCTAAACTTTTGCCCAGCTCCTCGCAATGCTTAGCGTCCACTAGGTCGTTGGGGCGTCGCTGCGCGGAAGGTCCTATAAAATGTACAAGCAAATTGAGAGATTCTGATGGAAAACTATAAAGTTCGTAAACCTTCGATTGTCCTCAGAAAACTTCCTAGCGGAAAGATCCCGATTCCTTCAGCTGAGATTTAGCGGATGTTGCCTATCCTTATAATGGATCCTTAAGGTAATGCTGACGTTACTAGAAGTACATCGGGAAGAATATCTGAAGCCCTCCTGTCAAAGAGCTGTTCGAATCTCGGATCGTGTTGGCTTTGACCGGACACTTAAGTCCCGAACCCATTATCTGCTGACGATAAACGGAAGACGTGGAGTAATACCATAGAGCATCAACGGAAAACAAGGCTGTTTGGTAGGGGCGATTAATCGGAAAATCAGTCTTATACAAGACTATACAAGTTGCGTGTACAACTATACCAGGATCTGCCGTAGTCGGATCATGAACAGTGTGGCGTTCACTAGTTGAGCCATATGACAGGCCAACTGTGTCAACTGTGATAATCGCTGACGAAGCAGGTCCACATCACAGACCAAGTGGATACAGCAGCAAGTGGACTTTGAACCGTCTTTGGATGCGAGATACAGGTCAAATGTGGCACCAAAGTTAGGACTGTTTATATTTATATTTTATGTTTTTAAATGGCCAACTAGACTTATGTCTAGTTTAACCTACTCCTTGGTCCTGTATACTCTTTTCAAAATATACATTTTTATATCGATTTTCTTCGAAAAACGATATGTTGTATAGGAAATGTAAGTGCTCCAGAATTAACCATTTCATTGTTAAAAACGTTTCCTTTAGATATAATAACATATGAGCATTATTCGCCTCTTCATGATTATAAACAGAATAAAGATTTACAAAATAGCCCAGTCTTTAGACTGCTCGCAATGGAGGTGCATTCGAAATACCGTAAATAGCATTTGGTGTGACGCAACACTTGATGTATCTTTGCTGATTGTTTCTAAATTTCCAATAATACGATAAATAGTATTCGTAATCATCCTGTTATCAATTAAAAACAATTCATTGAATTATTTTAGATCCTCAGTATTCCGCTGCTAGTTTTGAACGTGAAATTGTTAAGCGTAAAAGCAATTTGAAGCGCTGTCATTATTCGATGCTTATTTTAGGTAGAGTATGTTAAATACTGCATATTCTAATTAAGTAAACATTATGTTACAATACAATTCTAGGACAGAACAAATGCAGTAGCGGAGAATATATATAACACGGAATATTGTTATTAGCGTGTACAGCATAAGGGAAAGTAAACTTTAATTCTGTGAAGCAGTAAAACAAACAAAATGCAACTTGATTATGGAAGAATGCTGGAAGGAAGGAACTAATGCGGAGAGCGCAGGTGTGGCTTCCTCTTGGGTGCTGGCAAACACGTTTCAAAAGCCGCACCAAATTTAAGACCCCCTGCTCTCCTAAGTACACACTCTGAATTATAAGGCAAAGCCACTTCTTTTTCATTGTTTCTAGGCCGTGTTTCAGCCGGCTACTCGGCACGGTGCAAATCGGCATTTTGGTTTCCTTGCACTTAGCATTCTGTGTTTTGCTTTTCGCGCATTCAGCGTTCTTTTTTTGTCTTCTTCTGATTAATGGTGCAGTAAATCTTGAAATACCAAACAGATAAGTGTGAAGTATAGTTTTTTTTGGGGGGGGGTTGGGATAAGGTTTTTTGGGGGGTTCTCCCTTATCCCGAGAAGACAAATGTCAGATAACTTTAAGCTCTTTGGGCCCGGGCTTATTTGAGTATCATTTCGCCCGTTTCATTCATCGTCTGATATAACCTAACAGGTTAAAGGAGTTAAACTACAGGCAGAGAAAAATCTAAATAAATTTAAAACATAAATAAACTAAAATAAAAATAAACCATTCATTAAATTTCACTACCCGGAGAGATGCAGTTCACGGACTCAATATTTGCAGGTTGCGTACTCACAGCGACCCAATAACAGGATTAGTGGTGCAATGACAGATTATTAAGAAAGAAGAACCATATTTCACATGTTTTGCTTAAAATAAACAATGAAAACCAGAAACACATACAACATATTGTTGAGAGGTAGTGCTTGAAAACAGGCTTAAAATTTGCATTTTCAGTGGCATTAAGAAGTGCTGATGGTTTATAGGAGAATGGTGAGCAGACAAAAAATAATAATTTTGGTATACTGCAGTTGGCTCTGAATGCATTATCTGTAACAAGTTACTTCACTGAGCGGGATGGCTCAGACGGTAATGTCTCCAGCCCGCATTTTGGAGGTTGTGGGTTGGATTCCCGTGGCCGACCTTCCTGACCCCTGGTTCTCTTCGGGGGTTTACCCAGGTTGCTAGTCGTATGTTGGAAAGCATGATTAAATCCCCCGAATTTCCTGTCCCTCCATTTCACCTCCATTCTCATTTCAGTTCAACTTTCATCCGCTTGAGCTCTTTTAGGGTTGTACGTATCGGCAGGTGGTCTCGGCGTGCGCATGGTAGGGGAAAAGAATGCTCTGTGGAAACCTTCGTTCTGGAATGGGATGGTCTCCGGGTTCCGGATTCCTCAGAGATGTCTAACCCACAGAGGGGGCGGGAATCGGGTGCACCAGCACCCATCCGGGGAATTTAAATTTGCAAATGGCGGAGACCCTGTCCTCTGCCTGTCATGACCCTTGGCCCCTCTGTCTCCTCTCACCTCATCCCTCCCTCTCGGGGGCACCCGTCCGGGGCATAGGTACAAAACATCTATGTAGGTCGACGTGCTAGGTCATCCTCGTTGAATCCTAATCCTAACAGGTCACTTCTGCAATAGACCTAAGAAACTTCTATCTCGTCACAAGAAAAGTTACATGTCGTATAAAATCTCCGGCGACTAGAAGGCAACTGGTTTGCTTGTAAAAATGTACATTTTGTATGTCACGTTCAATAAATTGTGTTGTTTAAAGCCATACACTTTCAGCGACCATCAAACTAAAGCTTCAAACTTTCCTCTATCCAAGTGACATGCAGAATATGTATGTTTTCTTTCTTTATTTATTTTACCGTCAGAAAATTTTGGCGCTTTGTATGACATGTCCACCAAGAATATGTCGCTCGCGTTAGACTACATTCTTAGCAAAAAGAATATAGGTATTACAGAGTGAATAACCTAAAACTACCACCACAAATATCTCTGACACAAAAATAGGAATTTAAAACGATTTTCACAGGCATGAAGACAGAAGAGGGGCTCATTTAAGTAAATAACATATGGTCATTGAAAAACGTAAACAAATATGACTTTCAACATAAGCTTACGTTGCCTTTAAACCCCGTATTATTCTTGGCACAATTAATAATATACAAAATAATATTAAGGATGGCGTTTATGGCATCGCAGTATATGCAGTACGTCCCGAGAAATTGTATGTGAAGTTAAAGCTTGAGATAAAACGAAACACATCATTAGCACATTCTGAGTTTCCGCGGCGTCGTTGAGTCTCAAGGGCGAACTTCGCATTAATAGCGAGGAGATTGACGCATTACCGCACAGTGTCACAAAAGCAGTTCTTAATAACACAGACTTTCCATTCGTAGAATAAAAAGAAAATAAATATAGGTTTAACTCTTTGTTTATATCTTTAAAGAGCCACTCTCACACCTTCATATCTTTGAAAGCTACTTTTCAATTCCTATTTTTGTTTCGGGGATGTTTGCGGTGGTAGTTTTAAGTATATCACCCTGAATACGAGTAGTGGATCCACGACATAATTGGGTGCAGGGTATCCAACGGTCACCGCGGTAACTTGTGATACTCGCATTCGGGAGATCCAGGGTTCGATTCCCGTTGACCGCCCACTCTGACCTTGATTTTTTCGCTGTTTTCTGTGGTCGGTAGCTGTATACTGATGTGGTTTCTCATTTACCAGGATTTCCTTTACATAATTTCCCTTTCAATCTGTTTTCGTCTCTTTTCTAGGTTTCGTGGCGTATGGCGGTGCCGGAAAGATGATGCGGATGCTTGCTCAAAGGAAAGAGCACTTCCCGTGGACTCGAAAGGGCTTCTTAGTCGACGGTTCGTTCATCGTGCTCTTTGGGCAGCTCCAGCAGTGAGATGGGTCTTCGAGCCTGGTATAACTGTGGATTTCCGTGCGTTCTGTGGCCTGTATGCCTGCGGCCTGTAGCCTCCTGTCGTTGTTTCACTTCATCCCTTCCTCCTGGAGGGTGTTGGTCACAACAGATCTATGGAGGCCGCAGTGCGCGAGGTGTCCCCTCCTTTGTATAATCTATAGGTACCTATTCCAACGGTCCCTATTTCAATCCAATGGGAAGACAAATTGCTTTCTAAAGTAAGACGATAACGGGTTTTAAAGGCATTACTAATAGAAAATTAGAGCAAGTTGCACTTTGAAAAACATACGCTCATTTACCTGTATTCACACTTCACGCACGCGCGCGCGCACGCACACACACACACATTATGAGATAGTGTTACGGGATTGTTTTGTAAAATTAAACGTAAACGGATTCCTGAAGAGTGCAGTTATAACAGAAAACTTTAAATTGCGTTTGCTTCTCTACTTTAAGCATAATCGTTTGTTTCACTTCCTGTTTGCAACATTGTGTTAATCGAGTTATAGTGTATTGTATGCCATTCTGCAGTATTCGTTCACATCCAGAGTTTAAAAGAGTAGCAGAAAAGAAAACAAAAGAGACATAATTTTTATAACGTGCACGTGCACATTGATGCAGTAATTTGTATCACAAATTATTTAAATGTAAAGAGTGATTATAGTATGAATATGCATTATTATGTGACATTGATTTGAGATGTTTGTTGATTGTAATTATTGTTGAGAAGTAAGTTTATACTGCCTTACTGAAACTGACAATAATAGCGTGCAATAATGCAGCGAGGGGGTGAGCTGTTTATCATTATTAGAGACGAGGAAGTTACGTAATGTTGGCGCGTTGTTCTTAGAATTTGCTGGAACATTATACCTAAAGCATATGTATTCATAATTTTCATTGGATATAAAAATAGACGCTAATGTTGGCGCGTTTTATTAGCCAATTGCAGCTCAGTTATAATCTTTAGGCATATCGGGGTGTAGGAGTATAAAAAGGGCTAGGTTAGAGATAGACCCCGTCAGTTCACCGAAAATATTTGTATGCTACACGTCGCCTTCAGTCCGTCAGTTCACCGAAAATACTTGTATGCTACATGTCGCCTTCAGTCCAGCAGAAATATTACACGTCGGCTATCGATTCGCAAGTTACGCGTATCAGAGTTATGAAAAATCTCAAGTATTGTGAAGTTAATGATACAAAAAGTTGAAGTACGTGAATTAAGAATGATCAGTAAATAAGTTATTATAACAGCTTCAGTTTGGCGAATGTCAAGATCAATGTGTAAATTGTGATAGTGAATGTGTTCGACAATAAAAAGTGTAAAACAAATTCATTCATCAGTGTTATCTTTGGATAAAAGATTCCTTTCCGTTTACACAACCTGTATAAAGAGATGTGCTTGACCAAAAAGATCATAGCTAGCCGGAGGACAGTAAACCAAAATTAAATAAAATAACAGTAGCATTCTTTCAAACAAACACTAATACTACCGCAAATTGCTAACACCAGATGGAGCTACCAACTTAATAAAGAATCACGTCACAAAATGGCTTCAACACGTGGAGTAAACACACATACACAAACATTATAAGTAATACCGTCGCAAATTGGCTCCCAAACGTGGGGCTCAACAAATTAAATAACTTAAGAAGTATACCACTTCAACATTTAGCGAAATATATATCGGAATGTTCAGAATCTTACCGCAGGTACTATAATCTGCTTCTAAAGATGTAGTACAGACGGATGAAAGCAATAAACTTTTGAGGAATAACGTGTCAAAAATAAGGAATAAAGATGTATATATTTTCCATCCCTGAGATTAGAGATAAGTAGCAACAATGGTCAAGATTCCTTAACTGAACAGGACCAGAAAGTATTAGAAGCATAAAAGTATAATAGCATTTTGTCTCTTGATTAGCACTTTCGGAGATAACTCATCTTGATAATTGAGGCAGTATTTTTAACACTTGAATTATATAATATGTAATTTCAATAACCGCCCGCCTTGAAGCAATATGTATGTAATAATTTATAAAAATGTATGTAACAGTTATTGCAAATGCTTATATTATTGTAAAACATCTTTAATAATGTTATGTGAATGCATTACGTAGTTTAATAGTGTGAGATTTGTTAGAATAATAAGTTTAAAGTTGCTAACAATGAGGTAACAATGAGGTAACCTTGAGGCAATAATGAGTTTGAGAGTTTAAATGTTACTAGTCATGATTAGAGCAACGATAATGTAAATTTTGGGACAGTTTTAAAATAGCCAACCAACAGCCAGAAAAAGCTTTAATTGAATGCAGGTATTCTATTGGACTAGGATTAGCCAATCAGAGACTTGAAATACAAAAGTTTACGAGTTTGGACGGTTGAAACCTGTTCAGTTGCCTGTAGACCTTGGTAGTGACCGGATGGAAGATGTGTTCTCTAAAGAAACATTATGTATTCGTGTGAAACGAAAATTAAGTATACGCGTTAACAAAGTACAAATATTATATTAAAGAATCTCTCAGCTCTTAATATCAGTGTAGTGCTATTTAATTTGTGTCAAGGATTAATAAAAAGAAGTGAATTTAAAATTAAAATCTGTGTAAGCCTACATTCTTGTCGTACCACGCCCTGTCTAAGAGATACGTGACTCTAAAACAATACTGAAGCAGCCGAGGCAAACATAAACATTAATACTACCTATAGAAGTAGTTTAATAACAAAGTTAATAAATATTTTTAAACTTGGAGCATAACAACAAAAATACATCTTCAAAAATTGGCTTCTCATACGTAGCAGCATATTACGTAATAAACAATCTTCTTCAAAAATTAAATAAACAACGTAAACTCCAATAACAATAACTAGCGTGTGGCTAACAACAACAGTAAAACTTCAAAAATAATAATCTCCAACAATGGAAGAACTTAACTTCTTCAAAATTAGGTAGTTCTCCGTGTTGTAGAAATTAATATTGCTGTTTTACGGGCGTAAGAATCCTTAGCATGGCTTCCCACGGAATGGAAGTAAAGCCGGAGATCCCGTGTTGTAGATTTACGGCGCGTAAAATAACCTCAAGCCTGATAAAGAGGCCTCTAAGCAAAATTACCGGTCTTTCACGGAAATATAGAATGGGATGCTAAGGACCACAGAAGTTAAAGTGCGTCCATAAATAAAACCCAAATTCATTTTTTTATAGTTAGAATAACTATAAAGTTAGTATTTATAAAGTATATTTTCGGCAGTAACTACACCACACAAAATCCTGACCACAAAAAAAGAAATTGTAAAAGAGACATTATTAAAAAGAAATTGTACATTTCACTTGCAATCGGAAGCAACATGAATACCGGCAACGATGTAAACAGTTCAAAATAAGCAAGTGACTTTGAAGGGTGACTAATACTGGTTTTAGTTCCAAAGTGCTTCTTAACCTAAATAAACACTACGATACAGTTTGTCGAGCAACCGAGTGGCAATCCATTGGTATACACAAGGACAGGGGATGCCTAATAGGAACGGATTGAGTTGACTTTCAAGAAGCGTTTCTCTTGTCTCACTAACTAATAATTCATTTATTATATAAATAAAATATTATAATAATTGTTATTAGCTAATGAGGCAGAGAAACACTTATTATATCAACTCGATGAGAAGTTTGATTTCTCTTACAATAACTTCTGTAAAATAGATTGAAATTCACAGAAAAACTGAACAACGGAACCCGAGGCTAATTATAGACATAAAAGGTACACGAGATGCCAGCCTTTCTCAATCCTGTGGACCGTTATATGCAATTAATTTATAGCGAAACCTTAGAATGCTCCAGCCGCCGCCAGATTATACCACCAAACGTTCCCAACTCCGAAGAATAACAAACCCAAGAACTGAAAGCAGGAGAAGCATATGGTTTCTCATGATGGTCCACCTCACATCAGTCGTAATATAATTGACCATCTAAATCATAGCTTTTCTCATAAGCAGAATGGATATGAGCGTATCAATTGACCAGACCTGAAACCCCTTGACTTGTTCTTCTATGAATCACTAATTACTGATGTTGAAATTCTGAGAGAGAACGTGTTTTTCTGGCTGTGCAGCAAATACGTAACAACGAAGTTTGCCAGAGTACGAGTAAACTGGTTTAAAAGCCATGAAGCTTTCAGTTGTGCAAATGATGGACATTTTGGACGATATTTCTAAAACAATGAATCACTTGGTTTATTATATATTTTTGGGTCATGTAAAAAATCATCATTTACTAGAAACTATAAATCGTATTGTTAAGGATTTGGTTTCTTTATTCTTACTTAGTATAAAGTAATGGACTCTGTTTAAGCACTAATGTATTACCAAGCAGTTCGAATTTAAAAATCTATATCAGTTTAACGTGGAATGAGTCGATAAAAATGTTAGTAGAATATGATTTTAAGTTACACAATTTATTGCTGAAATTCGAATTGCAATGACCTCAAAGTGTAGAGGACCTGAAAGCTTTGTTTGCTTGTTTCTTGATCACTGTGCCGCGCTGAAACTACAGCGAAACATGTGAACTCGCTGTCCTTAATTTATTTTTAAATTGAAAGTGAAAGTACTACCCACTACCGCCACAATGTGGACCAGCAACCTCTGCAGCGTTATCAGAATTTCTGTTTTACCTTCTTGAAAAGCTTAAAATATCTCATCAGATATTCGTCAAAGAAAAGCATTTATTTTTCATGTGTTCATAATGGTGAGATCAGAAATTGATTGAATTTAATGTGTGTATAATACACATATTATTATTATTATTATTATTATTATTATTATGTTTGCGAGATATATAAACAGCCAGGTGATTCTTAAGCTCACTAAGGCACCATCGCCCCAATAAGTTTTAACAATGTTATTAAAAGTAAGGTAATAAAGCAACACATATATCAGGTTTATATATTATATGCCAACTTTTAGTACACAACACGTTATGTAGATCGTTGCGTAAGCTGTCGCATCAATAGCCGTGAAAACCGCACTGCAACAGAGTTTGCTTCTTTACGAGAACAGTGTGTTTGCGCCAAGGTAACTTTCTCTTCCAAATTTCTCTCGGTTCTCATGGGATATTGCAGTAATGAGTTTATTAGTTATTTAGTACAATTTTAGTGTGATTTATTAATCCAAAATAGTCCTTACCTGTGATACAATAAATAAATTAGAACTTGATCCAGCATATTTAGAGAAGCATTATGATAAGGTCGCCTGTTGTTCTATTCTCATCTATATTGCAAGTTTAAGAACTTTTCCCCATACAGAGCAAAGTAAATACAATTTAATACATTTCTCACTATAATAATTTATTTAAAGCAGCTTAGAATAACAAAACTCGTTTTGGTACCTTCCAGAGCCAATTTATACCCCTCTCCCCAAGAAAAGTATATATTCGTGAACCTTACGAAGACGAATATAATATAAGAATTCTAGAATAAGCTGAAAAACGAAAACTCAGACTGTATAAATAAATGAATTGTTCAAAACCGGTGGTGCATATTTTTGACTCTGGTAGTATTAATGAGGATGATCACACATATCACTGCTATAAACACGGTGGCATTCCTATATCCACTGGGAATAACACGAAGAGTTTAATGCATTTTAGCAGTTGAATAATTCGTCCAACTAATACGTACCTCTCATTCTGTTGATTCCTCTATTTTTGTCGTGATGATGGCTACAACCTCATTCATTTCTGATTTACATGGATGAGGTCATTTGCCACCCGGAATATTTAGCATGTAAATTATGTTAGAAGGTCCGAGTCCGTCATTCAAAACCAAATAGATAGGGCATGTAATTTAAGCCAGTTCATAAATTCAGCTTTAACACGCGTACCACAACGAGGGGCGCAAACATAATGGTTTGTTGGAATGCGTTAACGCAATTCGTCTTTGGTGTGCTTTGTTCTCCACGATCTAAGTTATCTTCATACAATGTAGGCTGGTTTGTTTATGCTATTGGCCCATTTTGTTTCCAGCAAACAAAAGCGTGTATAAATATATTTTCCTTTTTGATGAAAGCAGCTCAACCGAACATTTGGTTAAACCAGCTGCAAGACCAGATAAAGCGTCATTTTCCACGGATTTTCTTTGACCTTCATTTTGAACATTACTTTATTTAACTGGAGGATTCACTTCTTAACTGTTTTCCGCGGCTTCTTGGAAAGAAAAAAGTGTTCACTTCAACTACACCTGGAGACCTAGTTTAAGCAACTTCACTTATTTCTAGTGAGGTCTAAATTTCTCATTAGACGAAATCATCAAAAAACGTATTCAAAATGCTAAAGTTTGCAAACCCTAACATTTTAAAAAGTTTATAAGAGAAGTTAATTACGTAGACTGGGAACAGATTTAGTGGCCCGGGGTTTTAGTAGTAGGAAGTGTAATGTGAAAAACAAGCTTCAATTAACAGTAGCGTATCTGCCACAGAGATCATGTCGGAATCATCGATTGTATCTTCCGAAGTTAGATACCTATGCTGTATTTCTCCAAGGTTTATTGCCAAAGTCTTGCAAAAAGTTCCATTGTTCGAAATATGATGCCAGCTAATGGAAACTATGACACATTTTAATAATTATATTAACGTCCATTTCATTTAACCCATCGTTGTCGCTGAGCGAGCGCAGAGCTGACTTCAATTTTTAGAAACTTATGAAACTTAGAAACTTATGAAATAAAAATACAGCATAGTAAATACAGTTAGTAAATGTGACTCGTTAGCTCCTATCTTATAGTTAAGATAACGCGAAAAGGGGTTTGATGAATGGTCCACATATAGTTATTTGCTTTTAGGTAGTCGTTAGAGGTGTGTATCGTGAACACTGCGCTCACACGCGACCAACCACGTTAACCTTGTTGTCCCTACAGTTTATATGAGTCCATGGAACTACTTTGATGTTATTCTCGCTGAAGATAAGTTTTAAGTATACCACCTTCGGTAAACAGCAGGAAACATTCAAGTGGATAGATTAAGTTATGCATGGGAGTGAAGCTCCATAAAAATGTTATATGACATGAAAAAGGTTCAATGATAACTTAGTAGATTCCGAGATGCAAACTGCTGAAAATAGTGACCATGACATTAAAAGTGGGCAAACAGCTAATGAGGAGAACCCGAGTATATAGAGCCAGATAATATAACCGCGTGGAAAATTCTTATTCCTTCAAGAAATCTTCGTCAAAGCGGGGATATATTGTTATGCATGTTTCTGGAGTCAAAGGCACAGCCAAAGAGGCAAAGAGTGTCATGGATTGTTAGTTGTTTTTCACTGATTCATTCACTGAAAAACGTATAGAATAGACCAATAAAAGCTTGAGCAAATTCGCTAAAAATACGGAGGAAATAAGGCTCCTCTTAGATTATTGTACTTGGTAAGCTTCATGAAATTGTGGCATCAACAAACTGAAGACCTTTAGGTAACCGTTAGCACGGCTCTTGAACATTTTTGCCTGTTGATGAGGTACAAACGGTTCTACTTATTTTTAGTGCCCTTCGTTTTGACGATGTTTAGACCAGAGCAGAAAGAAAATCTTTTGACAAGCTTGCACCAGTTTGAGAGCTTTTGAAGAATATGTGCCTGCAATGTAAGATCACTATAACCTTCCTGATTATGTCACAATTGACGAAATGCTAGAAAACTTTCAGGGTCGCTACAGCTATAGGCTATACATGCCATTAAAGCGAAATAATATTTACTTGAAAATATTTTCTGATTCACGTATTTATGCTGAGAAGCAACCTCAGGCACTCTATGTTCTATATCAGCTCATTGCTATTCTAAATGTACTGTTGAGCCAATTCTGAATCTGAAATAAATATTACCTCACTTCAGTTCATATGGTGAATGAATTGAATCGAAAACAAAATCTTACACTTTTACCGAGCGGCATGGCTCAGGTGGAAACGTCTATGGGCCGCATTCCGGAGATCCTGGGTTCGATTCCTAAACCATGGTTTTTTTCGGGTATTTCCCCAGGTGGCCAGGCGAATGCTGATGCTAATTGCATCCCCCGAATTTCCAGTCCCTTCATTTCACTTTATCTTTCATCTGCTTGGTTTCTTTCAGGGTTGCAAGTGTCGGCGGGAGATCTCGGCGTGTGCATGGCAGGGGAAAAGGATGTTCTGTGGAAAACTTCGTCCCCTGTACAATAGCGATCTCCGGGTCCCGGAGATGTTTAAGCCCACAGGGGGAAGGGGAGCCGGTAACACCAGCCAGCACCCCGGGAGTTCAAATCTGTAAATGGTAGGGACCCTGCCCTCTGCCTGGCATGCTTCCTGGTCCGGTCGTCTTGTCTCCTCTTACCTCATCCCGGGAGGGTGACGCCCCATCAGGAGCCTAGACACTTAAGAACTGCGTAGGTCGAGGTGCTAAGTCCCACTCCGCTTCCATTCCTATCCTGTCATTTTCTAAGGAGTTCAGAACAATTCGTATAAACAAGAGGGACATACAGATGGTGAGAAGTGAAATACTACTGAACAGCAGCCTCTTTGCCTTCGGAAAATACTCATTGCTATGGTCGTACATTCCATGACTGTACAGAAATATATTAATGATATATAGCGAAGAGATTGACGGCAATAATGGTGAAAAAATAAAATCAGATGTTGTAATCCTGTATCATGCTTGCTTTAACGTGTATGCGACATCACTCTACAGCCTTTGTGCACAGTCATGAGCATAAAGGTTAGCTGAACTATCCAAAACAAAGCGACGTCCTCCGTGGTGTAGTGGTTACCATGCTAGTCTTAGTTCCCGAGGTCGCGGGTCCAAACCCGGAGGAAGGCGATGGACTTTTTTGGGGCGTAAAAATGCCTAGTATTGCTTCCTTTGGGAGGTAACTAAAGCCGGTGGTCACGTGTCGTAGATTTACGGCACGTAAAAGAACCTCCAGCCTGATAAAGAGCCCTCTGAGCAAAATTACCAGTCCCTCACGCCCAATATAGAATGGGACGCTAAAGACCACAGCAGTTAAGGAGTGTCCGTAAATAAAAATCAATTTAAAACACAACATGTATTATTTCTTCTGCAGGATTTTCACAATTACCTAACATAATAACGCTATTTTATCTTGTTGACCTGAGGTAAATGTCGTTAAAGGGATGTCAAAAATATCGCTATTATTGACGAACTAAAGTCACGATATACTACTAGCACCGCAGTATGCTTCAGGAGTCCCTTCCGATACCTGCCACCATGTGCTGCGATAAATGCGCAACTAAGTTTTTGAGCGAATACTGGTATTAACATGACGCGTAGTTCTTATTTAAAGACTTTAGCTAACTATGCCTTACCTTGCAACAAGAGTCTTTAGTTTAGGGCTCTTTACTTCACAAAGACCGTAGAGGAAAATAGGTATTACAGTTGCATCTGCAGCAACCATAACAAGCGAAGACACCGGAAGAAAACTGAAACATAACTTTAAGTTTCAAGCCGTTATGTGTATCACAAAGACACACAAAATGTTCCTAGTGATATTAAATAAAAAACTGTCCTTACTATCGTTCTCTCACTATTAATAAAAAATTTGATTTTCTTTATGGTTTGCTTAAAAAATAAAAGAACTTCTCTCCCGCATTGGAATGTATGAAATACAAATATGTAAAATAAATTAAGTACTCGTAATAACTAATTGCAAAATTATAATCAATTTGATGGAAATATATAAAAATAAATCAAATGTATGTATCTGATATTAAGAAAAAACTTTATGAAAAGCTATGTTTAACTAAATTTGAGATTGAAAAGCAAGAGGCCAGTGCCACGCTCAGCCACACCATGGGCGAGGAAGGTTTAACTAACATCTACAGCAATGACTGAATACAGCTTATCGTGTCTTGTTGAATCTTCAGATTACTTGATTTTGAAAAAGAGATTTAAAAAAACTGCTGTTTTGTCTGGCGACGCAAGAAAATGTGTTTATATAAAGGTTGATTCATAACATGTGAGATTTATTTCATCCATGGCCGAACCTATAAAAATAGCGGAATCAGTAAAAGCTAAAAGAACCTCAACATGAACCTCCGCAATACAGTGATGTACAGTTACAGAGGCTGTGCTCCAAATACCCACATTCGGCCTTAGTCCACCTGAACGCTGTTTTCTTCTTTCTTTTTTCACAAATTCACCCGGTTCCCACAATGGATACACCGGTGATAAAGTTTGTTTTGGGGAAATACTTTCCACAGACAATCGCTTTCAATGAAAGACTGATGCAATTTGTGTCTGGACAGCCGATGTCATCACATAGGTTTTCCACGAACGATTCACATAAAAGAAAATTTGGTTCAAGGTACTTCTTTTGTGAGAACCATAATGTAACGCAGCACAAAAGCTATCAAGTTGGCAGTACATAATCTGGACATTCAAATACAATCCAGAACGCTGTCTTAAGTCATGTGGTCAGCTCTAACAGCATGCATTTTTATAGTCGTGTTGCTTTACATTCATTAAAACATTACTTTTAATGTTATACCAGTTTAAAATATTTTCTGATAATAAATATATTTTATGTCTTCTAATGTACAGTCAATTTATTAATATTACTGGAAGGAAGTTATTAGCTGAGAATTACGTTGTCTTTCAGAGAAGACCATTGTGTAATAGGAATCACTAAAATCACCTTTCAAAGGCGTACTACTTAAGAGGTAACGAAATGTTTAACAGGGTTAACGAATTGATGAGCATAGCAAAAAGGAATGCAAATTATGTAGAGAGGAGCAGAGAATAGACGTTCTGCACCAGAAAGTGCAGGGGATAGGGAGAGTGTCGAAAACAGAGGTAGGTTAAAGGGCGTACAAACATCTGCAGATAACACTAACTGCCGCTAACATGAACACATGCTGTAGAGATGCACCCTGTCTTCAAATCTCCTCTCTATGTCGTAGTAATTTACTCACAGTGGACTTTCTTTTTAATACAATTTATTTAAGGCCGCTTTAACTTCGAGGTCATAACGCGAGCAATGTATTCTTTACAAGCCTATTAACAAATACAAAGGCATACAATCCAACATTTGCATTCATATTAGTAACAGTATTTTGGAAAGTAGTTTACGTTAAATACAAAGCATACAATCAAAACATATACATATATGTAACAATATTTTAGAAACAGCTTACATTATTTACATTTTGCGGCGTAATTGGAAATTGCTTAAGGTTTATTTTTGTATTTGTCACATTCCCTGAGGAAGTGGTAGATGCTGATGTTACTATACCATTGGTCACATATTGGCTGCATCTTGAGGCAGTGTTTTTAACACTTAAATGATTTCAGTAAAATCATATGATATATAAATTCAATAACAGCTCGCCTTAAAGCAATACATGCATGTAAAAAGATATAAAAAGTGTATATTACAATCATTGTAAATGTTTATATTATTGTATACATGTGTAATAATGTTATGTGAATGTATTACGTAATTTAATAATGTAGGAGCTGTGAGAAAAATAGGTTAAAGGTTGCTAACAATGAGGTAAACTTGTCACAATAACGAATTAGAAAGCTTAAATGCTACTGGTAATTCTTGGAGCAACAATAATGTAATTTTTGTGACAGCTTATAAAATAGCCAATCAACAACCAGAAAAAGCTTTAGTTAAATGAAGCTATTCTATTGGACTAGGGTTAGCCAATCAGAAACTAAAATGGAACAAAATTTACAAATTGAGAAGTCTGTTGCTTGTAGACAACGTTTCTAATCGGACGCATGATGCGTCCTCGAGAAATTTAATACGTATTCAGTGTGAGACGAAAAAGTTTACGTGTTAAAAAGTGCAAGTAATTAATAACAAAAATCTCACAGTTCTCTCTCTCTCTCTCTCTCTCTCTCTCTATATATATATATATATATATATCAGTGAAGTGTTATTTAAATCGTGTCAAGCATTAATAAAAGGAGTGAAGTAAAATTATAATCTGTGTAAGCCTACATTCTTCAGTCGCACCACTACATGCTAAGACATTCATGTCTGTAAAAAAAAGTATAAATACTAACGCAGCCGAAGCAAGCATAAATATACAATATTTAAAGAAACAGTCAAAATTACAAAGTTAATATTTTTTAAACATTTTTTTTTTGGGCAAAGGCCACCGGAAATCCTATTTGGGGCGAAGGCTACTTTTACCATACGTGCGGTTGCAACTACTTCAAGCTCGGCTCTCCAACATTTGAACTACAATACAACTCCTACTTCAAATCGGCTTTCCATACGTAGCATCAACAAACCTTTTGCAATCTGTCCTGAGAGAAGATATGCGTGAGTGAGGTTGGAGTGACCAATTCGTAGCCGTGTGAGGATGACTTGTTCCTTACTAGCAAGTGACTTGGTGGAATGCAGAGCGGTGAATCCTCTTCGTAGTCAGTGTGACTTTTCCGGTGGTTGTTAACTCCATTCAGATTTCCATTTCTCTATTGGTATTTTGGAGAAATGGTTTAGGATATCAGAGTATGGGATTTGGATCTTCATTTATTGGAGTAATTTCTTCTTAGATTTACTATTTCGAAGCAGTGTATTTGAAAAGATAGACCTATTCAGTAAGCTAATAAACCTGAAAACTGCGGCGCAGTGAGTAAAATGAGCGGTAATAGTTTCAGGTCGAGTGGTATAATGCATGGAATTTTCTCAAGCAAAAATGCCGTGTAAATCTACTTTCACAGCCAAATGAGCGGTTAACGGCAAGGATTATTTTGGTCAGTTCTAACGTCCTTAATCCAATAAGTCATATCGGGCAATGAATGAATGCCATAGTTAAGTTAGGCTTCAAACGAGGCTGGGGTCCATTGAGCTCAGAGTTATCCGACATTTATTTTCTAAAACTCAGGGAAAAACATGAAACTAGGTACTTAAAGGCTACTAAACAGGTGTAAATCAGTAATTTTACAAGCCTAGGCGTAAATGCGTACCATGTGATCATACTTGTCAATAAATGTCCAGAACGTGCTAGGGTCTCTGAAATATGGAGGAGGACGTAGACCTTCGAAACATTCTGTGCATTGCCAGGTTATGTGATGTCGAACTCTTGAAAATAGTCCAAACCTTGGTGTAGGTCATTTTCACAGATGTGGAGTGCTTTTGATAGCACTTAACGCCTCTGCAATCTCGAAAATATGGCGCAGAATGGATGATGACTGTTGAGTTAACGTTGTTGATAGAGCCGGCAAGCCTATCTCGCTTTTTTTCGTCCTTATCCGTAGATTCGGTGTACTGTGCATTTGATTTATAGGACCGCCTACGTTCATTCCCACTTGATGATAGTCACATAAATAAATAATGTAAAGTCTGAAACTGCTAAATGCAACCAAAGCTGTATCTATGGTGAAGGACCACTGTGTATCATGTATCAGCTGATGCAATGTCATTCGTAAACAACTCTTAACTACGAATACGAGGCTCTAGCGCATATGAGTTTCCGGATATGGGTTTATAGACAACATATGATCACAATGTACACAATTATCTACATCCGAGCCTCGTAACATTAATAATTTTTTCACCCTGCAAAAATGGGAACATTAAAGGCACGCGAATATTGCGTAAACCCATGGCACTGTGAAGCTGTAAATTTCACTATAGCTTTTGCAAAATCATATTAATCTTCCGAAAATAGGTTGCATAAAATAAATAGTATTTTTTATATATTGACCAAAATGTGTAGAAGATGTAAAAATCTTTATAATACTGCATATTTTATTTCCGTTGGGTCTCATGTGCAGAATACAGTGTGCATTACAACACGTTGAGTCAAACTATTTAAATATTATTTACCCATATCACTTCATTGTCTTAATTATCCATATCCTAAAACTGTATCAATTAAGGCAGCAGTTAAATGCACATATGTATGTACGTCAGACTTCAAACCATAAAATAGTCCTGCGGAAGAGAATCTCTCAGAGCCCTACATCCCCCAAAGTAGGCAGCAGCACGATTGTGCCACTGGTTAAGAGTAGAGAGACAGCTTATCCTTGCTACCAAATATCGCTAATGCCAGTATGTCTTCCCTAGAATGGGGAGCTTTGCCTGGACTTTCTTCGTCTTACAATTGCACTGTTGATTTATTTGTTTGTTTGTGTCTTTTGTGTTTTTTGTAAGAAATGCAACAGTCGATGACGCATCGCGTAGGTGATAATTGATTATCGATGTTCGAGGGAGAGAAACGCATGAACAAAAACATTTACCACACTTGCCTTTGCTTTGTTTTGGAATATTTCAGAACGCTGAAATTGTTGCTTTCACCGTGTCAAGAAGGTTAAAGAAGAAGAAATATAAAAATAAACAGCAAAAGCTTTCTAATTTCACAGTATCAGAACTTAAATGTGTAAGATTATAATTCTACTTGCTAATTAATTCTGAATTCAATGATACGTTTATGTGAAAGTAAAACTAATTTTTGGATCAATATATGATATAACAATTTGATTCCCTTTTTATTTGCACAGATATTGCAATGTGTTATAGACACAGATACTACTAGGTATATTATATTGTACCAGTATAAACAAATGAGAATCTTTAATGCATATTTTGTTTTATGTCTATATATAACTTTCCTCTCAAATTATGACATCCCCCTTCACGGTATTAATGCATAATGTATCTACCATACAATCCGAAGCCCCGCTTTCGATACTTATTTTAAATAATTTGGCTAATACGCTTTTAGGAGATTTCGGCTTATCATGAAAAAACATGTGGCTAGTTTTCTATTTCATTTTATTAATTAGTGCCAGAGTGAGCCTCGGCTTATAGTACCGAAAACCGAGTACATTTCACTGATTAAACCTCGCTTCATCCACCTCCAGTGTAAGCGCTGAAACGATGATCAAATATGCAAAATGATGTCGCAATATCTGTTCTTCTCTATTTAAGATGCTTATTAATTAGTGTAACTGTTACATTACAGGGTGTAAGGAATTAAAGAATGCACAATACATATATAAGAACAACTATTATATAAAGTGAGGTCTTGAAAGGACAAATTCTGTCTATGAATATGCGAAGGGATAACAGTTAACATTTTAAAAATCCATGGAAGATACTGTTTCATCTTGCTCAGATTTATCGTGTATCATGGAGATTTCTGACGAAAGTTTCTCTGTAGAGCCATCCAACCGCTGCATTCGAGTGCTTTGTTCCTATGCGTAATATTTAATTCCTATACGCTCTACATTATTAACCCCCAAGCCAACGATCGAATTTGTCTAAAACCCATTGCGGCAGTCACCTCCTTCGTCCGTTGCTTTAGGCTTACCTTGATGCTTCTCCAGTTGGTTCCAGAAGTTCACAGTGTGCTGGTTCTCTTCAATTTCATCCTCGGCTAGCTGCAGTAGTTTTCTTTAAACTATATAGGAGCATGGACTTATCCTCGGTAAAGGAAAGCGTAGATCTCGGGTGGTGATATAGGAAGACATAGACGTGCTTTGTTTATGAAAAGATGACACTGCCGTTTCTCTTTATTTAATTAACACTCGTAGTATACAACACTGGTATTGTCGCCGTAAAATACTGTCCACCGCTGTTAAAATGCGGCGCGGATATGACACAAAGTTTAAATATGCTTATTATCTCTTTACGAGTAGCGGATCTTAGGTGTGTTTCTAAAACTATCTTGATTCCCTTTTTTTTGGCGCGATATCTCACACATCCTGCAGCATCTCTCCCTGACCACACATGACAAAAACTGTCAAAAAAACTGCAATGCTAAACTGACATGACAAAACTGTCTTGCTAAAACTGCCCCGAATTTGCTCCAAACAGATCCATTTATAGTCGCAGGCTACTGAGGCTGCTTCCTTTCCTATTGGTCCATTTTTAGCGCCACTCGACGCGTCTAACTATTTCGTATAAACTTCCAGGGATCTCATTGGTCCAAGTTTAATATAAATCGCGGCTTTTCCTACATTTACCGTTAAGCTATCTGTCTCTCCCCTTGGTCACGGCGAACTATCAAATAAAGGGACAAAGGCGTTACACCCTCGCTGTAGGAATAATGGCCCAGCGACCAAAGAGATGTCATAAAACTAGGTTTTCTGCCTTCGAAGGCACTATTCCTGTAGCTAAAACATTTCGTCGTGGACAGTATTTTAACATAGCGCTTAAATTATTTACATTAAACCATTTATAACTCTACTAATATTAGTAACCTAGATACATACATAACGTTAAATCACCCTTCTTAAAATATACAAGCAGTATGAGAAAAAGATATTTACATAGTATGAATTTACATCAATAAAAGTTAATTAATAAATTAGCTACAATTACAGTTCTCGGGCTCGGCGTAGAGTTGCCGTTTCACCATCCATAAACTTCCTTATGCGTGTTGTGTGGAAGCCAACTGCTTACAAGCTGGACAGAGAGGGTAAAGACGCACATTATTTTGCTGCAGGGAAGTACGTCTTGCTGAAAGGAGTGGGTTGTTGCCAATCAATGTATAGGTAAGTATTTTATTAAGAATATTAAGATATTTCCATATCCGATTCCGGCGTAAAGTGGAGTACTTATTTTGGACGTGTGGCACCAACCGCAGCATGTTATGGAAATACATGTTTCCTTTACTGTGCCATGTTTACCACTATCCAGATCCTGCTGTGGTAGTTTTGTGATGCAGTAGTTTGCATTTGGTTCCCAATGCGAAAGGTAACCTTATGGGTCCTGATATCTAGGGGCGGTATTCATAGTCGATTTTGGTCCGGCCCAACTTGCTACTTCCGGTGGATTTACAGCGGACCATCGATTTTCTTATATTTAGACCGGGATTTGCGTTGGTCCCTGGGATCAAACGCCTTGGTCGGGACCAAATTTTGGTCTACCTCAGAAGGGTAGATCACACATCTACATCTTTAAAAACGGGATGACTTTGGAGTAATGGGCGTGGCTGCTTGCGTAGAATTCGCGAAATGAGACGATGGAGTAAAACTATCTACCAAAATTAGACATAATTGGAAAGTATGGCGACCTAAACTTCAAAACAAATACAGGTTTAGTAAAGCAAAGGTTAGAAGGCTGATAAAACGGATTCGTCCTAACCTATATGACAGACGACGTTAACCGATGCTTGAATCTCAATAGATACGATGCTAATAGCACTTCCGCATTATGCAAGAGAAGGGTATTAAGAAAACACTACTGACCTTAGCCGCATTATAACTAATGACTCAAATGCTAATGCTAGATTTACCTTTGTTAAACCGGGATTACTATGCACTTTACGTAACATGACGGGATGTAACGCGAAGTTAAGAAATTCTGCTACAGTAAAGGTTTAATTAGGATGCACTTAACGTAACGGGAATGAATCTTGATTGATTGTTCTTCTATTACTTCATGCTACTGCTTCACGCCGATTGGTTCTAATTGCATGTCACATTAAACTTGACGTATCGGGAAGGAAAACTTTGACACTGCTAAATTTAGGAGGCGAGGAGTGTAGCAATTGCAATTGGAAAGCGACAAGCGACGACAGGGCGTAGCCGAGGGATCTGCGCGTCTAAACTCGAATGAGAACAGGACACTACACAATCAACTCTACGTGTTAAAAAAACCCTGATTCCATTTGTTTCTTAGCATTTCATACCTCCTACCCGTATAGGGAATAATGTCCCGCTTGGGTTAAGTTCGAAATAATTTAGGCTTTGCTTACGTTTTCCCTCGAGGAGAGGAGGATTACAACTCCCGGAAGGTTTATGATGTATTAGAATTTCCTCGGGTAATTTTTTCTGTATAATTACGATCACACAATATTTATTTGGTTAAGATCCAGAGTGAGATTTTAATAACAGCAAATGTTCCTTCCTATTTAAATACGATTTGTTTCTGAAATTTTAAGCTTAAAGATTAATATTCCAGGAAGTTAAATTCTTATTGAAATGGTTAACAATGCCATGAAACTGTGTGGATAAGAACGTTTCCAAAAAGGGAGGGGTAGCAATAGGTTAGAATCATACACAAAACTGTCTATATATGTATTATCTCCCTCCATACCTCCTCTTTTGTTGCGTTTGCATTTGTCGACACCGATTTGTTTTCAATAAATCCATCAGTTTTTGTATTAAGGGAAACAGGCATTTTCCTCCTCCGATCATTTTAATGCAGGATTCTAAGTTATGTCCAATTTGTTTTTCGCTTTGGGCGAGGAGTGAGCACTGAACCGATGAAAAAACAGCTGTGAAACGACCATAGAAAGTCAAAACTAAGGAGTAACAGTGGTTAGTTGACTACTCTATGGCAGTCGCGCATGCGCAGAACTACCTTTCTTCGTCATGTAACATTTTCTCCTTGCTGATCCACGGCCTTTCTTGGTCCGAGAGTTTTTATGGTCTATGAATACCAAAAACTTGGTCGGCCTTTGTTCCGGACCAAAGGAGTCTGGAGATAGTCAGACCTATGTGAAATCTATGAATACGGCCCTAGGAGTCCCCTTGTTGACGGCGAGCCTATATGGTCATGACTTAGAGATCATGACAGTAACATTTCATCGTTACATTTATCAATCCCAATCCGCCTTTAGCTGTAGGGAGGCGTGGCTGGTCACACGAAATGCGAGAGAGCTTCGCATTTACATAAAAATGCTCTAGAAGCTGTTCAATCCCTGAACATGTTTCATTGGAGATAGAATTTAACTTTGTCCAGTTTTCACTGTAACTTCACTTAGTTCTCGTGACGTAGCGGGGTAATGAAATATGCGCGAAGCAGCCACTTCTTGGTTGCGCTTTACTCACTGGGGAGTCGAACTCAGGATCTCTCTGATCTCTTGCAGTAGCAACACTCAATGTACGTCACAACAGTCGTTAAAATCTCACTCGTAGAATATCACTCTTTGTCATATCAGAAATACTCTCACTATCAGATTTACTAATTGAATTACTCGTGAGAATGCTGCTTACGAGGCGTAACTTTACAGTAAGTACCATTTTAATATTTTACCACTGTAGCACTGCAATCGTGATTTTAGCATGCACGATCACCTCCTCCATTGATTAGGTAAGCCAGATGCAGCTTGGGAGCGATTATAACTTTGCGTTTTCCTGTTGCCAGAGCGTTTCGAAATATTCAAAACAATCGAACGCACCAATTGTGAAGTGTAAGGTAATGAATGATAATATAGTGTTTGGCAAAATAATATTAGGTTATTTTTTAAAACATTATTGGTATTTGCTTTAAAAATATGCCGTATATATAGCCACTGGAGTTTTCGAGAGAGTTCTAGAATGTTCGGCAGGCAGTGAGGAAGAAGGTTCCAAAAGAATCCCGTTATCTTTCGATAGCGTTTCTGGTGTTTGCTAGGTGAGAGTCTGCTTATCTCTTCACCCGAGCAGTCGGTCGGTCGGCGGCCCTTCTATGCGATGGCTGAGTCACAATATCTGTTCAGCGCGTACATAATGTGGTATAACTGGCACAAAACTTCTGGAATCGTGACCTTGATTGCCACCCCAGCTGCCGAGCCTAGGAATGGTTTATGTTTAGCTTAATCAACGAAAGCGATATAATACCTTTACTTACTCACAGTGCGTAACACATACAGTCTGCATAGAAAGTGTCCGCATCTTGTAATTTCAAAGAGAGCAGTGCATAAATAGTGCTTATTTTATATTTGTGATATTTATTACCATGGCGCCTACGTTTTCAAAGTTAAATGGTAAGGTATTACGTATTCAAAGCAGGGAAATAATTGCAAATGTCCTCGACTTCATGAAGCAAGAAGCAGAGATGAAGGAAGAAAATATATGTTTACCCGAGTTCCACAAAAGCCTTAAGAGAGTGAAAGAAAGTGTAGCCAAAGCAACTGTTGTTTTACTGAGTTCCGTTTCCAGAGTTCTCAAAGACAAGAAAAACCATATGGATGAAAGAGTACCATTTGACACTCCTGTGAAAAAACACAAGGTCCCTAAACTATTACAGAAATAGACGATTTCGACAAATGCAGCATTCGGTGCACGATTCACAATTTCTATGTGGAAGAAAAAACTGTGCCAACAATAAGCAGATTGCTCATCAATCTGAAATATGTCATAAATGTTCAAGGTGGTACTGCAAGTCTCAAATCCCGGCTATGGCACTGAATTTTGCAGTCTGATACTAACTTTCCAAATGACTATAATTTTATATGTACCTATATCAGCATAAATTTTCAAGATGCTGCTACAAATCTCAGAAAAATTATAAAAGGTTTAGGGTTTAAGTGGAAGAAAACGAAACCAAATAGAGTTCTAATAGAAAAGCACGACATACAATCTCAGCTGGAAGAGTACCTTACTCAGAGGTGCAAATTAGAGGGTCAAACTATAGTGTATGAAGATGAGTCGTACATACACACCAGTCATACAACATCTAAAAGTTGAAGTGACGATAGCGAATTAGGTTTTCAGGCACCTGTTGCCAAAGGGCAAATACTTATTATCGTTCATACTGTTCGTTCCAAATGCCCTTCTTTTAAAAGTCACAACAAAAAAACAGGAGATTTTCATCAAGAAATGAATACAGAAAATTACATGAAGTGGATCAACACCATGTTGATAACTAATATGCCTGCTGGGTCTATTCTCGTTATCGACAATGCTTCACAATGTGGCAACACTCAAATTGACAAACAACCTACCTCACGTTCCTTGAAAGAAGAAATGAAAACTCTTTTGCTTAGGCATAATATAGCTTTTGATGAAAGCATGAGTAAAACAAATATAACTTAGTTAAAGCCAACAAATCCCTTCTGAAGTCATAACTCATAATACTTGGCCAGATATTAATACAACATCCCATAATGTACTTAGACTGCCACCGTATCACCCAGATCTAAAGCCAATCGAATTAATCTGGGCTGATGTCAAAAACTGGGTGCCCTGCAGAAATATCACTTTTAACTAAAAGATGTGGAGCAGTTATGTTGCCAGCGATTTGCAGAAATTGAAAGGTCAGAATGGGAAAATGTATGTCGACATGTTGAATAAATTGAGAATCATTATATCAAAAAATACGGAATTGCAGAAAATCAATTAGAAAAAATTCTCATCCAGGATAATGGTGCAGAAAGTAGCGACAGCAGTGATGGCGGCAATGATGTGAGTGATTCTGCAGAAGAGGAAGGGCTGTCAGGTGTGGAAGAACTGGAGGCGGATGGTTGACAGTGTTTTTATATTAAGGGCATTTTACAGCGGTGGATTTAAATATACTGTATATAAGTATAAGTTTATCGTGTAGTGCAGTGCATAACCGGTGTGCGAATATTTGACAATGACTGTCCCACGCACTCCTGCAGCATGCAGACGACCGTCACCTCTTGATCTGGTATGTAACTCGCTTCATAGCTGTCATTAAGATTTTCACGTGTCTAGAACTGTTGCGCCAGTTATACCATGAAGTGCCTTGAACGACATTTAATATACTTACGTTTTCTGCGTTCATTATGTAAAGTTATTCTCTGTATCCAGTTGTACTCAGCCATGACTTCACCATACTTATGGAAATGTATTCCGAAATCTTGGTGTAACCTACCATCATCATTGTCAAAGTATAGCAAAACGTGGCAAGTCTAAATAACGTATTTAGACTTCTGGAGATTAAAGCTTGCTTCAGGAGATTCATGAACATCTACAGCTTGTTTACAGATGTTGCATATCGTGGCCTGAACCGTAATTACATCCGCCTATCCATGTACTGTCAGTTTCCATCCATAGCTATTGAGCCCCTGTAGCTCCTTTGAGTAATGGGTATATGTGCAAAGCATAATGATGTATAATGGGCATCCATGTAGAAACGATTCCCTAATCATTATCGCACGTGGGGTAGTCATATGTTCCTGCTCAGAATAAAGCACACTATCCCGCAGTGCTGCTAGAATGAGTTGAATACATATTTTGCCATCATGCACTGTTGCCTGAAGTTTGCTAAGATGTACAGTGTCACGTAGGTATTCAACCCTTCGCTGATAGCAATTTATCAACATATTTGAAATCATAATTTAGTAATGCGATGCGGAAAATTTCAGGGATGTTATGGATGTATGGCTTTTGGGAATCCGAATAATGATGCGTCAATCCAAGAAGGCGGAAGCTCCTCACCACACCAGATCTCCTCTTATGCTTTCATTAATTCCGTTTTAGTAAACTTCCAACAGTATTACTTAAAAGGCCCCATTCACATCAAGATGTAACACTAACATAATCCAGTATAAGGCCAGCCGTAATATAACGCAAGAACTTGGCACGGGTTTTTAGATTCGTAAATTGCAAGCGTAAATCTTCCAACCGTACCGTAAGCTTCAAATTTAATAACCATAACTAATAAAACGGATTGTAGCCATGGTCCAACAGATGTAATTCTACTCAACGTTTCGTGATGACTTCACTGGGTATCTTCAAAGGGACTTCTCACCGGTGACGGCAAGAATAAGAATATTTTAAAGATTTTCCATTTATATATGTGGAGCAGTCCAGTCCTTTTGTTTCTCATTGGTCGCTGAGGCGCAAATCCCAGTGCGATGAAGAGCAGAGCTTGTTGATAGATTCGGCTGATTTTTTAAGCATCCAGAGATGACGTTTCAGGCGTCACTGGGTTACCCGCATTGCTTAAGGGCACACCAGCTACACTGGAGCCGTCTATTAGCAGCGAAATCTGAGCTACATTTTTAATATTCAAAGAAGTGAATGGCTTAAAATTTCTGTTCTCATCTAAAATAAATATAAATCCACTGTCGAACAGAGGTGCAGAAGGGTCGCTTCAGCTTAAAAGATACCAGTCGAGGAGAACCATGTTACCCCCTATCTGTCTAACCAACCCAAGCTAGAAACAGCCATCCTTACACCTATCCAGATATAAAAATTCTGCTCTAAAGCCCTATTTAGGGTGGACACGCAGTAAAATCAGCGTGCTGAAATTCAGTATGCCAGCAGCTCATGGTGTACACTACTTGTACATACCTGCTGAGTTGCCTCGAGTGGCGACCTTGGCTGGGAGGGGAGGACCTCATCCTACTAAGAAATGACTGGACCCTTATTAGCTAGGGTACCCCCCGGGCAACGTCTGTTACTTCCGGTGGTAGGATAACAATTAGCATGGCGATGGAACGAGCAGATTTACAGCTGTTTTCCTGGGCTTTGAACCAAGCTGGGCCTGGGTATTCTTCAAATAAGTTAGGAAAGGGCCTGGAATTGATATGCTTAAAAGCGTCAACCCACTTCTTTGAGTCGAAACACGCACACTCGGAACGAGAGCCGTGAACGAATTCACTGAACTACCCGGCCGCCCCTCCCCTTCAACTAACACATATATGTGGTTACTCCAGCATGAAGGTTCTATAGAATTCTGTGGGCTATTTGTTCATATCAATTAAGGTGAATGCAAGCAAAGCTTTACTGGTAAGAACTAAAACTAAATACTAAGGCATTTTAGTGCATACACTAAACCTTACCTTCAGAGGCATACACTGCTGAATTACGAGTTGTACAAAACTGACTTGAAAGTAGGTCTAAAATCGATGAAACTAAATCATTAAATCCCCAATCCAAGACAAACATTTTCTTTTTTATTTTAGTACTATGTAACTATTCTGCTTCTATGAATAACTCATGGGTAAACAAGCAAAGTTAAGCATACAGACCAATTTTACGAAATGCAGCTTGGAGATAGGGAGCGCATTAAAATACATAAAAAGCTGCATCTTTTGTCTTCCGCCAAAGGTGTATTGTATACCAATATTGAAAGACATTGTTTGGAAGGTATTAGCTGTTTACCCTATTCGCTGACACAGTTATTTAAGAAATAGCATAATATTCCAGTGGGAAGTGAACATAAATCGTTAATAAAACTCTTCATAACTACACCTCTGTAATTGTATACGGCATCTTTCATAGACCAGCCGAAAATTGTGTTCTATCCACTCTACAGAAAATATTCGCTCAAAAAGTTTCTCGCTATTCGTCTAAAGTGGAGCGGTGGAGAGCATAGTGCACAAGGGAAACTCATTTTGCCCTATATACAAAGTGTCTCTAAATGATGTACACACTCTTTCAAACAATATTTCTCAGCAATGAAATGAGACAAAATTACAATTTTTGTTGTGTTTATTCCTTAAATACATACATTCCAAAATGTCCCCTTCTATAACAGTACACTCCCAAGGACGTTATTCATGCAAAAGCCTGCATAACTATGTTTACGCAATCGTTATTGGTGGAACTTTTCTTTCTTCCGCACCGCCCTTTCAGCATATCTTGCACCGTTCCATTGACTTCAAACTTGTCTGAGATTCTTGCGATTGTTAGCATTGTTGGTGGTGGTGTACCAAATTCAACCCTCCAACATCGCTGAACCTCAACATTCTCCATTTTCCAATTAATATTTCAGTAGTCATTTACGTTCATCGAACGATAAATGCACCGCCATGTTTGCTTATTAACAGACGAACGTGTTTCTTTACTTTCCATTGCCTTTGGAATCATAAATAACAAAAATTTTACTTTCGTGTCATTTCATTGCTGATAAATAGAGTTTCAAAGAGTGCATACATCAATTTGAGACACTATATTGGTACATTTGCTTCAGAGAGAAAGAAATTATCTGCTAACCTTCTTGTTTTTACTATGGTCCAATTTTTTTACATTGTTGCTGAAGCTTGCTTCAGGTCATACTTTGGTCAACATACGAAGCCTACTTCAGGTCATGCTTTGGTCTACATACGAAGCCTACTTCAATTCATACTTTGATCTACATACAATATTGTAAAAGACGTATTTCGTGTGAATTAGGAACTATGCAAGAGCACTCTTTTATCTCCAAAACCACACAAAATTACGCATATTGCATCTGCATGAATATTTTTCACTTTATTTGTGTTTCCTATCCACTGTAGGATTTATTACATTCCATGTAACGATTTATACATGCAGACGATAATAATGTATGCATCTAAGTGGACAGACAGTGGATTGAAGGTTAGACAGGCGGATGTATTGACGGATGGAAGCACAGAAACTGGAAAGAGCCACACAGACCACTTTCGCTTCCATTTCTCCCTGCATACACTTCAGCCGTGCCCTTTGTGTCCAATGAAATAAAAGCAGAAATGCACATGGTTTCCATGCCCGCGTTTCGGCATTCATTCATTGTGCTGTTTAATCGGACTGAAAATTATTATCCAAAATATGCTCAGAACATTCATTGTTGCAAATTGACATTTTGCCAATTGAAAACTAAACGGCAATAATTTCTCGTTCAGTCTCAAATTACCTCTCTCCTCCCCCACTACAACCCTTACATTGCAGCGTCGTGCACAAACGCTATATTTCCCATCCACGAGCATAAAGCAAACCAATATCACAGAAGCAAAGTGGTATAAGTCACTTCGTTTATGGTTCTTTGGAATACAAGTTAATATATTACAGATAGAAAGCAACTATTCTGAAACACCGTGGTCTCCTGACACCGCGCATTCGTTAAGATTGATTGCAGTATTGAAATGAGCTAATAATAGATGATCATTCAGGTACAGCTTGAATGTTTTCTTATATTTTTTAGTTTCTGTGCCACTTATCTAAGGCAGGGATTTTATCAGCTCAATAAATCCATATGAAATTTCATATAAGCTTTTGTGAAAATTTTAAAATCTTGGAAATGTCAAATGGTCGTTATTTTATTTTATTAAAATCATACAAAGAATATACAATACTATTGCAACAATAACGACCTGCTATTTAAACAGTTACTATCGCTTCAAACTTCTCTGACTAGATTTTGGTTTCAATGCAGAAGTTTGAAGGGAACATGTAAGGAGGAGATTACAGTTTGGTTGAAGGTATTTACTTATTCATTCATTTGCTAGAAGGATTTGTCTTATATTTAATGCAATTATAACTTTGCACGTAATACACTTACTGTACAGCATATATGATAATGTGTGTAGGTATATTGTTACATATTATAAAAATATATATATATGAACTACAACCACAAAATATCTGAATGTGTATAGATGCTCATGCTAGTGGCCAGGGACCACCATCAACTTTAGAAGGCAACTAGGGCTATGACTAACTGCTGAGGGGGACTTAGCACCTCGAGCTACAATATATTTTGTTCCTTAAGCCCCTAACGGAATGCCCCCGGGAGGGAGGGGTGAGGCGAGAGGAGACAGAAGGCTGCCGGACTAGGAGGCACAACAGGACAGAGGGCAGGGTCCCTACTGTTCTACAGATGGCAGCTCGTGCAACGGCTCCCCTACCTCTGCTGGTTTTATACATCCCTTGGGGGACCGGGATTCGGAGGCCGCCTCCATTCCGGAGGACAAAGATTTATATAAAGCATCCTTTCCTCCTGCCATGTAACACCAAAATTCCCGCCGAGACTTTTATCCCTGAAATAGACCAAGCAGATGTAAGGTGAAGCGAAATGAGAAATGGAGGGACAGGAAATTCGGGGATGTAATGAACCATCCCAGCATACGCCTAGCGACCCGGGGAAACCACATGGGTCAGGAAGGTCGCCGCGGGAATTTAACCGATGACCTCCCGAATGCGGGTCACAGACGTTACCGCCTGAGCTATCCCGCTCGGATAGAAAGTAGTTAAATATAACTATGTTACTAGCCTCGTGGGCCGAAGCAGGAAAACAGCCCGAATCTACACTGCAATCAAGGCTGTAACTCAAGTAACGCCTCGAGCGGTCTACGGATTTTATACCTGAAGCACTTCTATTTTAGTTAAGATACAGTGAAAGTCATAATTGCTTATCCTTTCCTTGGTGAATTCTCTGCTCTACATGCTGTATTCTAACCCTACAAAATATGCCTATTATTCAAATGTTACTCATGAGTATCATCGGGCTTGCATTACCGAAAAAGAGAATGAAGAGAACTTGCGCGTGAAGTTAAAAAACTGTATAAACAGCAAGAAAACATGATTAACCTCTACTTAAGAGTGCCTAAAGTCATATCGCCCTGATTTAAACCCTACCCTACTACAGCAGTGAAGGTGATAACTGAATGCTATCGTAAGGATTCTCTTTCGTGTCATGTATGTCAGTTTGGTTCTTGCAGTAAGATATAAATATACACTGTATCCTAGCTGTCATCGACCGAAACTTTAGGAATTGGATATATCTGTAAGTATACTGCTTATTTTTGTTTCGAACAAGCTGCTTTGTCATTTTAGTCAATGAAGCAGTACACTGCGTCAGCTCAGGAACACGAGCAAGCATTTTGCAACCCTGAAAGGCGCTGTATTTGCGAGCAGTGACCCCATTATGCACATTGTCACCAAAACACTTGGAGTGCCCATTCCATTGCACCGCAGATGCCACCAGTCAACCACCTCCCTCTGTGTAGCCAAAATCACCACTGATGTATTATGCTATCTGCAATGTGCCCTAATTTGTTACGGACGACGCAAAATGCTTCATGCGTTTATGTGCTGACAAAGCAATATGTTCAGATCCTTCTATTGGCTTCCCTTCGTTTCTATGCAGCAAACGGAACGAATGGTTGACTATTATTTCCAATGTCATTTAACTTAAACGTTTCTTTTGTAAAATTGTAAATATCGCCAAAATATAAGAGTTAAGAACGATAATATCGCATTAGTATAAATTAAAAGGTTATTGGAATGATACGATTTAATTGAGGAGAATATCCTTAAAATAAATGAGCAAATATTGTTTTTATTTTTGGCAGCATCAACTACAGTTCTTCCGATTTAAGGATTATCTAAAATGAAGATATGCCTTAATTATTGTAGTGGGGAAAAAGAGACTGATCAAATTCATTAGAGAGAGAGAGAGAGAGAGAGAGAGAGAGAGAGAGAGAGAGAGAGAGAGGGAGTCAAGAAAAAAATAGGTGTAGACAATATACACTGATGGGAAATGGTCACCCTTACCGTCACTAAGCGAAATGGTTCCGCGATAATGTATGAGACTTGCACTCGGAAGGTGCCGGGTTCTATTCCCTTTGGGCAGGCCACGCTAACTATAGGTTTATTAGTGTTTTTTTTCCGGGTCATTAAGTGAATACTGGGGTGGTCCCCCTTCTTTCCTGTCCCTAAAATGTTCTTTCATCTGTTTCAGGGTTGTAAGACCGGCGATGATGATTGGTACGTTGCGGCGGAACGGTGGAATTTCTGCTCTGGAAAGATTTCTCCCTGGCAGTTGGCTGCGACCCCTTCCTGGTAGTGGCTCATTTGATTCCGGGGCCTCCAGGTTGAAGATGGCTAAGGCAGGATCGCCGGCGTCAGCATTGGTGTCATGCTGGAAACTGATGGTACCCGACTTGCTAGTCTGCATCGTCATCCCAATCTAGTTGCCCTTCGCGTCTCCCCTTCATCGCTTCCTCACATCAGTCACAGTGGAAGTACAAAGGGCCTATTATGGCCTATGTGCGGTGCTGTGCTTCAGTGACGCAGGACGCTCCGTCTGCCTCATCCTAACGCTTCCTTAGCATTCGTTGTTTATATAATTTCCAAAATTGCACTTAGCCGTTCATTGCTGCTAGCGTTATTTGAGGAGCTAAATGTTTCCTCAATTATATAAACCGACAAAAGAAAAAATAAAACAACAAAAAAGAAGAAGCGGACCTTTTCTACTTACTGCTTGATGTCTTGGAGATCTTATTTTTCTTTGTAGTGCTGGATGGTTGGTGTACAAACTTCGTTTCTCCAGGTTGGCGTCATAGATTTGACAACAGCTGCAAGTCTCCAGCTTGAATCTTTAGATTAACAAATGTTATCATGTAAACTGCTACAACTTCAATAGTGAATTATTTCATGTAGATAGAGTGTGAAGTTTTCACGAGCTATTTGTTACCCCCAGAATGGTTACGTTATGACCATGAAAGTTAGTTATTATTCCATATGATTCGAAAAGATAAAAGAGGAAAGGAATAAATTAAGTGAATGAATAAACACATATTAAAAAATAAGAAATAAATCCGGACTTATTTGAAATGCACTTTTAAAACTTCCTATTTCACGATTTGTCGTCAATGTTAACAGTTAATATAAATTTTCAAAGTAAATTCATTACACCCAGAATTGCGCTGGTAACTTTTTAAAACCCTAATGAGGTGTAATTAATTGCATTTATCTTCCTGGTGTAATCTTTATAAAATTATTGTATAGTGGTCTTGGAAATATGTTATGCTGAATCCTCCAATTTTACCGTTATCAAAACCCGCAATATTCCTAATATTAACGGTTAAATGATTCTCTTCGTGTGAATGAGAATGAAATATTGTGGATTGTATTTATAATCTGATCCTCCCTTTCCAAAGGAATATAAAACTTTTTGGAATTCTTTTCCTGTATCTTTTAGCAATGAAAGTATTATGATGACTGAGTATCTTTTAGATAAGTATAGTAAATGACATTTTAATTTTTTGTTTAATAAAAGTGTGCCACAATTGTCACATTAGGAAAATACATATTCCTCTGAAGTTAATATTCAGTGAAATGCGAGAAATCATACGAATATCCTCCAAGTCACCAATTTAATAGATTTGGATATCATATATAGTTAATTATACAGAGTGGACCATTTAAGTTGAGACTGTACAATATCTCCAAAACTAAGCGTTGTAGAAAGAAATGTCTTTAATAAAAGTTGCTTAATACTATGGGGAAAGTAAATGCTGTTAGTCGTGTTTTATTTGGAGAACGTTATGATGTGCATTTTAGGGTGAATTTTATTTTTTTAATGGGAATCTACAATAAATGACAATTTAAATTGACTCTAAAATGACCATCACAACGTCCTCCAAATAAAACATGACTAATGGCACTTAATTTCCCCATAATATGGGAACTTTTATTCAAGACATCTCTTTCTATTACGCTTAGTTTTGGAGATATTGTACAGTCTCAACTTAAATGGTCCACCCTGTATATAGTTTGTTACCATCTAGAAAAATAAATTCCCCTATTGTTAATAATGAATAACGTTTTTATGCGTGCTGTACCAATATATTTATATATTTATTATAGATTATTAAGAAACATAATTATAATATGTAAAAGAAATAAACCAATTTACTTAACTTTACGAAAGGTTTTTGTCATCCGACAAAGTCTCTATATAAGTCTGTAGAATTAAAATTAAGATTAGTCATAAGTTTTGAAGCTGACTTCATTGCACGCATCTGTAGTATTAGAAGATTTGTCAACAAAAGACATGAATATTACAGACATATTGTGGCTTTATAAATAGAATCCCATTGTCCTTTTGTGTTGTTCTGTCTTCTTTTTATAATGTTTTTTGTCTATTTAAGTGTACTGCTTAGAATAAAACATAATCAACGTTTGCTTTATGTGTACACGCGTTCTCTGTGGAATAACATCCAGATCCATTATCTGTAATAATCTTAAAAAAAAGAATGTTTTTCACTGCATTGTAACTCCATGTAAAATGAAAGTCATGTCAATAATTATGTTTACATTCTACTATGAACAAAGCAAATTATTTTCGGTGAGGAAGAACGGTGTTTTTCAATAGTGAAAGAATTATCAAAATCGGCTGAGACATTTCCGGCGCGCGCGCGCGCGCGCACACACACACATACACACTCTCTCTCTCTCTCTCTCTCTCTCTATATATATATATATATATATATATATTTTTCTCTCTCTTTCTCCTTTTGTAATATAGGCTTAATAACAAAATATTATAATCTCGTATTAAATTTTCTAACGGTTGTGTCAGAACTAGAGCGTATAATGATGATGATGATAATAATAATAATAATCATAATAATAATAATCATAATAATAACTTTCGCCGAGCTCAGGAGGTTACGCCTGTGGCCTACATTCGGGAGGTCCCGGGATCGATCCCTGGCGATCGCTCACTCTGGTCTATGGGTTTTTCGTGGTTTCCCTGATGGCCAGGCGAATGCTGGATGGTTCATCTTCTACCATGGTTTTCCTTCCTCTCATTTCCTGTATCCATCATCTTTCTTGTCATCTGTTTCAAGATTGTAGGACCACGTGAAGGTGTTCGGCGTATTACGGTTGGGCGGTGGCTTGCGCTCTGTAAATGATTCTTCCCTGGCGTTGCTGTGGTACCGCTCAGTTAGGTCTCGCCTCAGCGTGGGCCTCCGCTCCGGGTACCATGGAGGCTGGTGGCTTATGGGCAGGGACCGTGTGGCGTCGGTTGCGTTCTATCTGGAAACGTTAGCGACCCCGCCCATGCTTGCCCCCGTCGACATCCGGATGTGGTTGCCCTTCGGGTCTCTCTTCTCATCCCTCCCTCCCAAGGGTCACGAGTTGGAAGCCAGATTCCCTTCATGGCAGCACATTTAGGGCCATGTAAAAGAACTACCGGAAAAATTTCCGGTGAAGAAACGACACATATATTCCTGGTAGTCGAAAAGGTAGTTAAATTAATCAGTATAAATAAGTATTATTATAATTATATAGATATCAAGTATAAACTACTAGTTAGATGGATACTGTGGCTATATAAGGTATTTAATTTAGGTTTTACACTGATATATTTAGGTATTTGTCCGCTTTATATTCTAATGTAGCAGATAATAACCAATTAAAATTAATAAAGATGACAAACATGAGCAATTATGCCACACCGGCTTTTATTATTGTTAAACTGTGGCATTTAAATAATGCATAAATGAACGAAGGTCACAAGGTAAGTTTATCAGGTCCGCTTATAAGTTTGTAGAATCACCTCAGTGCAGAATTCCCCTTTTGCATTTAATATGCCGTTTGGTTATTGGGGATAATTAATACACTTGCTTTGGCCGATATCCGCCTATGCAGAAGCAATAACGGAGTGATAAATTTAACACGTTTACATCCGTAAAAACAGTGCAAAAATATGAAGTTGTATCTGACAGCCATTTGCTGAGAAACAGTTGAAGTTCTTTTGATGAATTTCAAACCCTGCACACAAATGGGCGTCACTGGCAGCGGAAAATAACGCAGCAACATTAAAGGAAATTTCATTTGAAAATAATTGCTGAAGGCAGTCTATAATAGACATGATGGTTAATACCAGCAATAATTTATTCTTGACAATCCTATTCTCGTTTTATTAATAACTGACAATTTCCCACAAAAGCTTTTACAATTAGTGAAACTGGTTTATTAGACAATAAAAAACGGCCTGTTATTGTTCTTCCCCAGTTCCCGTTGCCAATCGCTTATTTATGATCTTGTTGACTAGAGATTTATGTGTCGATTTTTGTGGAAATACAAATGTATAAACACCCAACATCACCAGAGCACAAGTGTTAAGAGAATGTACAGGTGTGTGTTGGTCACGACAAGCGTTTGTGAATTTCCATTAGGAAGCTATTAAGCATGCTCGACTGGGGTTCGGAAACTTGGTTTGCTTGTTCGAGCACTTTAAGTTAACTGATGACAGTTTTTGTGCATTTTATGACAGTGTTTGAGCCATAACAAGAAAAATTTAAAGAGTAGATGGCGGGAAGCTGTCCCTACATGCAGAAGATACCTAAAGGCCCATTCACAATGAAATGCAAGCGCAGACGCGGCATGAGCGCAAGACTTTGCATCCATGTTATTCAATGGAAGCATTCACATTGAGTCACGCAACGCAAGAGTTTGCAAACTCCAAACTTTATGCTTGCCTTGCGTGCATAGAGGAAGAATTCTGCATTTCTTTCTCTTTGCATTGCCTGTTATTCAACAGCAGACGATCGCGATGCGAGACTTTACGCCGTCTAATGTGCATGTATGCTCTCTTCCATTTGGCCGTGCCAAACAAATTGTTGTGGGTCACTATCTCTCATTTCCCTTAAGAGATTATGTTGGTCTCTTTACTGAATCCTCCTTTCGTTTAATGAATGAACCCAGCATCCGCGCCTAGATTTCTTGGCTCACAAATCGTAAGGCGCAAAGAGATAATGCACATTGCATTAATATAACTTGCGCAGCTGTATCATCTCATATTTAGCCTGCTGCAGTTTCCATACTTGCACAACCATTTCCAATATTTTGGTCAAACATTCGTGATGTCACTAATGCTACGAGCGGCAGTTGGGCGTATGTATGTTTTTGTGACCTACTTATCTTTAAAATATTTCTTATTTGCTATTGTTGACTATATTATTCAATTTGAAACTTAAGGTGCGCTCGGAAGATTTCTGCAATTGGTTTAAGGATCTAGAAGCCCGTACCAATTTCTTGCGTTACGCCTACGGCTGCATTGTGAATAGTCTTTCCTCACGCCTACGCTTATGATGCGTTATGTTTCATTGTGAGTAGGCCCTAATTCTTTATACAATATGTCCGCAAAGCCATGATGTGGTTTTAAGTACCTAAAAACCAAGAGACGATACTTATACTGCAGTGAGGACTATCTAAGAGAGACTTGTGATGCGCGTGCAAGAAAGGGGTGGCACAACACTGAACTATAACTCGTCAGTCAGTCAAAATGAGGTTTAGAGAAAAATCCAACTCTCCTCGTTTGCACCTTAAGGATAACTTTTTGGATGCGAAACATAGCGGGCGGCAATTTGTGACGCCACATGCTTCACTGTGAGCTCACGTGCGCGCGCACCGAGAATTGCAGATTCCAGTCCAGTTTATATTGAAATTCTCCCATTGGTAATTCCAGCCCGTTGCCTGTAGAGTGCTGATTGCTAGTCACTGAGTGACGAACTTCAATCGCATTATTATTAGAATGGTTTCAAATATGAATTATTTTAAATACTGTTAGTGTGATAATTTAGTTAGTAATGGCAAATTATCCTATGCAGATCTATATGTAGTATTAATGAAGGTACCGTATTTGGTAGCAGTGCATATCAGCTGTAATATTGTGTCCTGAATTCGACTTTAGGACCTTCTTCCTAAGCATTTTGCACACAGAAATTGTTACTACATCTCCATTAAGGGAAATGAAGCAAAATTAAAGACAAAATTGCCTGTCAGGATTAATATAGATAATACTGAAGAGTAGATCGGCCAGTTTAAAACACTGTAATCGGGCGTTGGTCCACACTTTTGAAGCCGTATCTTTGCTTCAATATCTGCTGTTGATTCTGCTGCCGACTGCTACATTGGCTGGCTATGAGATCTTTCTCTTAGGTATGCGTAGGTGGGTGTGAAAGGATAAGACCAGTTTAAATTGACTGAGAAATTTTATGTGATCTAATGCTTGAGCTATTGAAGGTAGTTGTCGACCGTTTTAAAATAACGAATGAAACTGATTACGAATCGTAGCACTCGAAACTACAACAACTGAATTATTATACCTGCTAACTTCTGTAGTATCAATTTTACGGTTTGAAATAGCTGTTTCCGCAATAAAAGAAACTAACAGCGTAACTGACGGAGAGCCGGGAAAGTGTTTACCGGCAAAACCCCTCGTGATGGCAGCATCTTACTCACACAAATGTGCCACTGAGCGCTTAAAATAACACACGAGAAAACACCAGATTAAGTGATTAATTCTCGAGAAAGAGTGTCACGAATGAAAGCACGAATGTGTGCACGAACGAAAGTGTCTCTGATTAGAATACACGACCTTATATTAACTCATGTTACTCCCTACCAACATTACTTCACATGCGCTCCAATCTCAAAACTCCTACGTATGCGTATGTGGCAACCGTTACGAAGGGGTGCCTCCCCGACTCGCATAATTTCATCGCATTTCTCTTTTTAAGAATTTCTGCCTATGTGACTGTTCAAACGTACTGAACTTACGCTCAAACTACATTCTAAGAATCTTTAAGCCAATAAATTCGCTCTTCACGCTGTTACTAATGACTTTGCTTAACATGATTACTTTTTCTTCGGACAAATCTTTCAACTCAAGTTTATTATGTTACCTATACATTGGTTTAATACACGAAAATTATTTATTGCAATTATTTATATATCTTACTACCATTTCTTTATTTCATTGTTTATATCTTCCCGTCAATAATTACGATATCAGCAGTATCTAAATATAATGCTACATTTTGATACGCTTGGAAATATTCGGGGTTGTAATAAAAATCTGGTCTATGTAGTACCTAAAAGATCATGGTGAAGTCTAGAGAAAGAATAGGAGAAAAACAGCTAATGAGGGAACAAAATGTGCTATAAGGTCTGAAAGACTGCCTAATTCAGAATTAAGGAGGAAATATGACTAGTCAAAAGGGAAGGAAACTGAACTCGCATCTTTACAACCTCACAAAAGAAAATCTGCATCTCACCGCATTACGTTGCTTAGGTCATAACCTATCTTTAGAGGAATGAAAACTAAAATAACTTTGCACCAAAAATGAATTTAATTTGTACTTTTAAGTTTAACGCTAATTCAAATACAAATATTGAATAATTCCTCTTTGTTATATTAATAAAGTGTGAGCAAGATTACGATCGGCCTCAGGGTAAACGGAAATCGTCCACCTGACATGGGCAACGACCTCCTGATTACTAATCTCCTCCTGCTTTACTATGGTTTGATCTTATGGGTAACCTTTCTGGCAATTTTATCTGCTTATTTTATTTTAATAATAGAGTGGAGATACGTAATTTTGCAATTATGTAGTCAATCTTGAGCATAAAGATAAGCTTGACTTATTCATGGGGCCTGGAGTAGTTGAATTGTTTATTCCATAAAATGTTTCAATGTAAAGTTTAACTCATGTGCTGAATGTATATAGCTTTCCTTTACATTTTAGTTTTTTTCACATCCACATACATAAAACAACCTTAACAGCTTATGAAAATGTTATTCTCGGAAATGATAAATGCTACAAAGAATTATTTGACATAAATTCTGTGTTTTAATGTGATTTACATTTTATGTGTAGAGAGTTTATATATCTCTTACTGTTTACAAGGTGTAAAAAATTATGCAAAGTTCATTGAGAATGAAGACAACTTCCCAAAAAATTAAAGATATATAATGTTTTATTTGTCAAGCAAATATCTTAAACATAACATGGTATTTCAATAAAGACTTTGTACTCAGAACTTCCAAATATTTACTTTTACTAACTTTGTGCGATCACTAGCTTTGATTACACCTGTAATATTTACATGGAAAGTCATCCAGTCAGTAAGACTTTTATGGTAAAGTATTGTTTGTTCACCAGAAATCTCATGTTGATACTACCAGCCTTACTGCCAATGATATGATGAATATCATTAGAAGAGTTGTCTCTATAGCTTGGGTAGTTTGGCCCGGTGGTTCTCCTGATCTTGTTTGCAACCAGGAGTGTGCTTGACCACGGAGGAGTACGGACGTACGGACGTGTTTTTGTGAGTTGCTTCGTGTCGGGCAGTACAATGGAGAATGTGCAGAATCTGTTCTAGCAGCTTCGGAAGGAAATGCGCAAAGGCTTCCGCAAGTACAACACAGTGAGGGCGTAGACATTCTAGAGGACAGTGTGGGGTGAATGGTGGAAAGGATTCATCTATTGGAGAACAAACTGAACTATCTTGAGAATCAATCTAGGAGAGACAATATAATGGTATAGGGTGTACGAGAAGAGGAAGGGGAGAACTGGGAGGTGACTGAGGATATAGTCAGGAAGGTTCTGGCTTAAGTTGGTGTGGAACTGAGAGCCTACGACATAGTGAGGGCCATCGGATAGGACGATGGGGCAATCGGAAAAGACCCATAGTATGTCGTTTGGCACATTATAAGCTTAAGACCGAAATCTTCCGCGAATGCAGGCATCTAAGGGGCACAGGATTGGTCATTGCGCAGCACTATAACCACGTGTGCGTGAGGAAAGGGAGTTCCTCAAAAGGCATATGTTTGAGGCTAGAAGATGGGGTTGTCATCCGGTTCTGCGCTTCGACAAGCTCATTATTAATAGGCGAATATGGAGCCGAATGGAGTTGGAACCAATGAACAAGCAGGAGCCCGCGGGTGTCACTGGGACTGAACCCGAACCCCGCAGTATCGGCAGCAAATAACTTCAAGGCAACAGGAACCCGAATCTGAAGCAAGAGTTTGAAGTTGAGCTAGGGCGTTCCGGCCAGAACCGAATCCAGGAGAGAAGGAAGAAAGCAGCAAGTAGCATCGTCTATACAAAAGGAAGCAGCCAGAAAAAATCCAGGGAGAAGGCACACCCAGCGGAGGGTCCGGTCATTAGGAGAGTCAACGGAGATAAGTGTGTTACGGTGAACTATTGACCATAAGAAACCTCGCCGAAGAGCCAGGTAATATGACTTGAACCCTCCTCTCAGGCTTGGCAGTGTGGAACATTGAAGGTTGGTCTAAAATAATGTATTGTGATCGCTTTATAGAGTTTGTGTACGAATTAGACATTATATGTTTAACAGAAACGTGACTGAAAAATGGGGACCATGTCAAATTACATCACTTTCAGGCCTTCAGCAGGGGTAGAGAGACAAGGGGCAAAAGGGGGAGGTGGCCAGGAGGACTAATTATTGCATTCAGATCTGAGCTACTTTCCTGTGAGTTGAAACTAAAATTTTATATAAGGAGATCATTAGCATAAAATTGGAGTCGGGGGAAGGAAAAAAGGGGTTTATAATCAGCCAACAACTTCCAAACATGCAAATAATAATTTCTTTGGCGATTTGACGGAGGCGATATCAAATTTACAAGAAGAATTTACAGAATCGTATATGCTAATCATGGGAAATCCAAGAAACATTAAATGGAAAGTACGATCAGGATATACAGATGGAGATAATATTTATAAACGAGAATGGAGGCAGTATAATTGACTATATGTTAGCTAGTCAGAACCTGATTAAAGGTTTTCAGGTGGAGAATAGGACTGAGTCGCTACACTGTCCAGTGGTGGGCCATACAAGTGGAAATCGAGGCATGCAGAAGCATTTCAAACAAACATCGAACAGGGCTTAAGAGGAAATAGTATGCCGACAGTAAATAAATTGAAACGTGTTTTAGCAATGGATCCACGATGAAAGTGACTAACAGCAAACCCGGAGGAAAACCGGTGGCTGGTTTGACCGCAGGTGCAAAGAGGCCAAAAAGAAAGCAGAAAATGCACCTGTAGTATTTAGAAATGGGGTGGGGACAGGAAGAACGTAGGGGCTTGATTGAAAATCGCAAGAAATACAGAGATAATTAAACAAAAGAAGGCGGATTGGCAAGCTGAAAGGACGACTGAAATTTGGAGTGTTGTGGGTATAGGAAATGCTACCGAAATATGGAAAGCAGTTAAAAACTTAAGGGCAAAGAAAACATCTCAGAATGAAACTTCACCAGTAATCACGGCGAACTACTTCACAGGCATATTTGGGGAGGAGCCAGGCAGATCAGGAGGTACACCGAGATGGGGCAGGGTTTTTTTAACCTAAGATACAATTACTGGAGGGGAGATTTCGGCAAAGATGTCATAGTGGAATTAAGAGTCTCAAAAACGGAAAGGCTCCGGGATATAACGGATTGCCACCGGAAATGTTTAAAGCAGCATGCAATGTTGCTGAGTTTGGAACAATAATGCTCCAGACTTCAACAGTCTTTTTAATGCAGGAATCTATCCAGACGACTGAAGGGTGGAATTATTCATCCGACAATTGTCACTAGATAATTATAGGGGAGTAACTTTGCTCCAGATTATGGGGAAAATCTATGGTAGAATACTTTACGAAAGTATAAAAACTTGGGTGGGGCGGTTTAATATAATTTCAACATTTCTAGAGGGATTTAGGGAGGGTATAGCACTGTAGATAATGTGTTTATTTTTTGTTACACTAAGGGCAAAACAGATGGCTAAACATCGGAGAAGATTGCATTGTGCCTTTGTTGATTTTAAGAAAGCTTTTGATTCTATAAAGCGCAACACATTGTAGTATAAATTAGAAGATAAGGGATTATCGAAAAAGATGTTTAGAGTATTGCAGGCAATGCATCATAGAGTGGAGTTCCGCGTAAAGTAAAATCTGAACAGCGTTTCAGAGAGCTTCGAGTGCCATAAAGTTGTTAGGCAAGGCTGTATTTTATCACCCCTTCTCTTTAATCTGTTTGTGGATGACGTAGTGGGCATATTGCTAAGAGAAAATGTGGAGGCGTCTGAGATCGGTGACATTCGTATTCCAGTACTTTCATATTTACTACTGTGGAAGGGTTGAAAAAGGGACTAGACAGACTTCAGACTTATTGTGACGAATGGCTATTGACCGTTAATGTAAATAAAACGAAAACAATGACGTTTAAAAACAGCTCGATATACAGTCGAACAGAGACCTGGTCTTATGCTGGGGAGAAACTGGAGAATGTAAAGAGTTTTATAAACTTAGGTTTGACTGTTACAATGAACGGACGATGGACTGGACACAGTCAAGTTACGCAACTCAAGGCAGGAATCAGAGCTGCGGAAACTCTGCGCACTTGGCGCAGAATCCCAGATATACCGGTAAAATTGCAGGAGACAACATATGGGACAATTTTTAGATCCACAGTGACGTATGGGTCGAAGATCTGAGGGTGGGAACCCACGGAAAGGCTAGACCAAGTAAGAACGGGTTTTCTAAATGGTATCTTTGGGTGTGGAAAGACGTACAGAAAACTACGGCATGTTTAGAGAACATGGTGAATACAGCGAAGCAATTGAATATAAGGTACGGACGATCAAATATTGGATTAGAATTATGACAGGGGATCAGCCACTTGTGAGAACAGAACGATATAAGCAGCAGCTTAGAATGGGAGGTGACCAGACGTGGGCAGCGAAAATCAAGAGAGGACTAAAGAGAATGGTAATATTTGGTTTGAAGGACCAGGAAATAGAGCAAATATGTAGAGAAAGGCACAGAAGCTACTGAAAGATATAGATCGACAGCAGACCCTGTCACAATGTGATGAGTAACTATCATCAAGCTTATAGTCGAAAACTAAAAACAGAATTGGGTATAGAACAATATATTTTGTTCATAAATAGAGCCAGCAAACAAGGGCTTGCTTGGCTCAGGCGAGCGATCAAATTCATTAAGAATGCATAAGAATCTGACCCTGGTGTAGAGAGGAAGAAGCTTTGATTTATATTCTAGCGCATTGCACTAAGACAGAACAGTTGAGGAGAATCTGCGAGGTTCCTTTGCTAACTCAAGGAGAGGGTTTACAAGCTTGTTGACCTTGATGGCTGGGAGGGGGAGGAGAACAAATTGGTGCATTTTTACAAAAGGTTATGCAGCTCAGATCGCAGTGTAAGGAAGAGGGTCAAGGGTGGAAGGAGAGGTTAGTTGCATTTGTTTGTTTTGTAAACAACAGCGTGTGCTAGTGAACAAATTCTTTCTCTTCTACTTCTGCTTTGTGTGTTAGTTTTATCTGCTTCTGTCTTTTCTTTTCATTTCTTGTGAATATCATTAACTTTAAAGTTCAGTTTGATGAATATAGTCTGACTAACATGAACTATATTGTATTATATAAGCACGTAGGGTCTATCTGGCCCGTGCGATGTATGAGTTTGAACATGTAAAACGTTTAGGGCCAATATGTACACCACTCTACTCTATCCTAATTGCAAACAACATACTATTTGATAAATATTACAAGATAACGTATTTAAGAAACCGAGGCCTTAGGATGGTTAGTAGCTTCTCGAAGGATAAGAATAAGAAATGAGTTCCAAGCAAAGAAGTTTGTTCTGCTCTCGTTGAAAATTTCCCTTCAGAATTAAGGAATGCTTGAAGGAAATGAACATTATCAGTGAACTAACCGTGTAGTTTATTAATACTTAGAATATTGCACATTAAACATCCTTCATTGTATGCTTTTAATGCAAAATATTAGGCGAGTCAAATGTTACATCTTGAACATTCGCAGTTCATTTTAAAAACTCAAAATTGTAAACGCTATACATTAAGCATTGTCTGAAATTACAAAGGCAAGTATGCAATATAGGATAGAATAAGCAAGTATGAGATATAGAATTCTGAACGCAAAGATTACAAAATAAGATTACCTAGGATTATCTCTAAACTTATATTCATGTATTTCATTTCAATACAGTATTTGTTATTTCGACTCGCAATACAAATTATTGATTAAAACTTCTAATTCTTTCATTTTATTCTATACTATATTAAAAACAACTAAGTAAAAATGTTTGGCATTTTGTTTCTTTATAGTTTTTGGTAATATTTATGTTTCTATTTATTTTACCAAGAGAATGAATACTAAATAAACTATTGCATATTTACGTTTTGCAGAAGAGTAACACTGTTATTAATGTTTTTCACATGATTATAACAGAAACAATACGAAATTTTGATTATAAAAATACCAGTAATGAAAGAAATTGAGAGAAAGATAAAAAGAAAATAGAGACACCAGGAAAAAATAGGATAACGCAAACATCGCTATGTGTTCTTTTAAATAAGAACTACTAATTTATTTTTAAGTAATTTACAGTTTTAGGTCCTTTATGATTGCGATGTATCCTACCGCCCATAGCTCTAGGCATAAAAATATGTAGTTATTTCTTTAAAAGGATATGCTCTTCTGATAACATTTTTGGCTTATGATTCAGAGAAATTTAGTATGAAAGTGTTTAATCTTTCCTGAGGTTAAATCGTTCTTTAGCAGCACCTGTTAGCTTACGTGTAATTTCAAATGATGGAGTACCTTCCTATATAACGGAATGCTGAATATGTGTCTACTATGTTAATGGATTATAAATAAACTTCCGCATTGTATGAGTTAGTTAACTAACATTTCTCACTAACAAATAATCAGTGTCGTTGAATTTGGTTTCAGCAGGTAACTTTACTGTAATTAAATATCATATTCTTGGACCGTGAAATGCCTTATCAGCGGTGCAGTGAATGTTTTCCAAATACGCACAATAAACTTATACTCGCAGCTCTAGTTCCGCAATAACACGTAAAACAAAAGCAAAATATACATAGCCCCATTTGAATTCTGCCGCTTATATTTCTGCGTGGCCGAATTTAGGTTATAAAATGCACGTGTACAACAGGAAAAAGAAACATAGATTAAAAAAAATTGGCAGCGCAAAATATTCTGTATTATGAACACTAGTTGCACCCGTATTTATGCATATAAATGATATAACTCACATTGGGAGAGAGAATTATTATAACTTTTCAAATCTGTTACACGCGTTGGGCAAAATCAAATATCTACACCCGGGGAAATAGAGCGTATATTTACTCGACAACAAAGCGACAAATTGTAAAAGGATTTTTTTATTTTCCAGATTACTCCATGTTATATTATACGTGTAACGCAGAACTTCGAAACATTTTTTATGCATGAGAAAGAAGTAGCCGCAACCGTTTTATTTCACGAGAAAATCCGCTTAGAGATGTTCGTTTGGACCGCCAAGATAATGCATTCCATTACAGTGGGTGTTTTTCAGTAGAAGTATTAACGAGCCGGCAAGTCCATGGATTTCAGTATCCTTTTTTGTAAATTTGGTAAAATATGAAATTTCTACTCCCGAACATCTTTACGCTGGCACAGATCACTGTTTTCGAAGTGTTGTTTAAGGGGGATGTAACCGATGTAGAGCTTTAGACATAACGTTTTAGGTATAAAGTTATTTAATAATTAGGTCTGTCGATATACCATTTTTGGTGATTATTTTACACTTCATTCCTAATATATCTCTCTCTGCTGAGCTTCAATGATGCGTTTGGTATGAAAACATATTGGATTTTCCACATAAAATTGTTAGTGATTTTGCGCCACATCGCGACCTACATAATAATAAGTAAATTTTAATGCTCGTTTCTCCAATATTTTTCAAGTTATTGGTACATTTTTCTCAGGAACTGCTTATGCTAGTACTCTCAAATGTACACACATTGCGTAAATCAGCTTGTTCTTGCTTGGGAAACAAAACGTTGAAGTATTTTGCATTAAACTTTAAATGAATTAGACGGCTGAATAAATTGGTTTCTATGCCTATCACTAAAATAATTATATACTACTATAAAAATTATATTCCCACATTTAAGCAAAACATGGACCGAAAGTATGTCAGGTAAGTGCATCCAAAGATATAACATTGAAGTTTTAAATTCTAGTTTATATACATATTGTTTCGGCAAAAGCATACGTTTATGATTTATTATAATATAGGTGTGCAATATTTAAGGAGAATGACCTGCAAATAACATCATAGTATTAATTAACATAAGCCAATTTAAAAACGGTTACATTCCCCTTTAATATCGCCTCCACTCGCCTTATTCCTTCAGTCTTAGAAACGTACTGTTTCCAATACTGAATCCTGGTGTTTCTAAATTTAAAGAGTAGTTCATATATCAGGAAAAATCATTGGAAATCAAGGAACACAAAAAATCTAAAATAGAATTTTTATGTCTATTTTGAGCTAACAGACAATACTATATATGTATGGATATTTTGAGTATAACCTACGGTGCTTCAGCTGCTATGTAAGTTCTATATATAGTACTGTGACTCAACTATATGCATCAGTTATCCTATAGAAGGCGCCGACGGACCGGCCAGGTGAAGCTGTTCTCATCGGAGTAAACATCAGAGGCGTTTATCAAGAAACAACAAAATTGTTCTGGAACCTTCTTTCTCTCCACCTCCACAACATTCTAGAACTCTTTTGAAAAGCCCAGCGGCTATATATGCGAGCTTGTCCATGAATGTGCCAGGTAGTGGGTGCTTTCCTCATGCGACATTAAATGCTGCGACTGAGGTGGCGACGGTGTTGCAACGTACAGTGAGTGCTATTGCGAGACATTAGAGGTCTTGTGTTCGATTCCCAGTGAGTGAAGTGGAAGGAAGAAGAGGCTACCTCGCGTATGGTTCATTACACTGCTACTTTGCGAAGAAAAGTGAAGTGACAGGGAAGACTGAGCTAGATCACATTAGTAAAGTGACAGTGAGATCTTAGTGAAGTGACAATGAAAACTGGACAAAGTAAAATATCCTTTAGTTATGTACAGTTTGTTACAAAAGTCAACAATGAGGAAGGACATTCATTTGTAATGTTTTTACTCCGTGTTTCCATAATACTCCGTTATGGAGAAAGTAAATATGAGATACAAACGGCTCTAAAAGAAGAACCAAATCTATGGAATATATTGATCCAATAAAATGTAATTTATGGGTTCTTTATCCAACTTTCAAGAAATCCTTTAACTCACCTTTGAGCTATGTCTGTTTCTCTACCTCTCCCCCTCTCGCTCGTACATACAGAAACAAATTATTTTTCATACTTTTTAGAGAGGATAGGAACGAGCTTAATAAAGATAAACTCGTCTTTCAGCAAATAATCGAATCTTGACCTCTGTATTTAGAGCTCTATAGGTTATCTTTCCTTGTTACATTTCACATTTCCAAAATATTGAATGAAATTATGCTAAATTACTATTATTTTGTTTCTCATGGAAGTGAGTGTTCATTTTATATCAGTAATTGTTTTTAGGGATGTGCAGGCCGGTTGGAAAGTATCATATTTAGTACTGCGATAATGGCATCACGGATCCGGCTTACAACACTTATGCTGATTAACAAAAGTATAGGACAAAGACCTTTTAGGCCTAAATTTTAATGACTAAAAGCTTATCAGATATAGAAATAATTTTCAAAACAGGCATTATTTTCTTGAACGACAAACGCATTTCATGGCTCCCTGGTCGGAGAACAGTTATTTTTTGTATTCCTATTGTTTAAACCAGGCAAACAAAATCGGGTGCCGACCTTCTCCACATACTGTTTTTTGAGTGAAAAGCAGGATGATTTCCAAGTAACACCGACATTGGCACAGCTGGATTTTTCACTCTCTTGATGTATTGTAGGTTTTTGTATGTGATCGAAAGCATCTGCCTCCATTCACATTTGTTGTAAGGCAGAGGTTCTCAGAATGTTCTTAATCTATAGTTATTAATGGTAAATTCAATTTCCAGTTAACAAAGTCTAACTACTGAGAATTACATATGCTGTTATATAAGTTGAAAACCGAAATTGTTTTTCTCATTCTCTGTACTGCTTGTTTTAGTCAAATTAATGTATTTGCAACAAAACTAACATAGCAGGATCAATTCCCAGATGTAATATTGATTTTTGAACGCAAATCCCTGGCGCTATTAATAATTTACGCTGGAACAACAAGCATTATACTGCTGGCAAGGGACCTCAAAGCCTCCTAGGAAATCTCTGGCATGGGCTGGGTTAGAATAAATCCCCCAACGATCGGACCTATGCGTACTTAAACCTTGTGAAAGCCTGAGAGCGTGTCTTGCAGTCTAATTCCTTAGAGGTCAAATGGAGCAGAAGGGCTCACCTTACACCTGAGCTCAAGCTTTTATGTTCCATGTGAAAGGATAGTCCTGGATATATCAGTGTAATTAATGTTTGAAAATTGCCTGCAATTGTTATTATAGTTAACAATTTTAAACATAATAACTGTAAGCTCGCAATATTCTAGCTAGGGAAAATATTACGACTCGTTTATTTTGTGAAAGTGACACCGAGAGAGATGGCGCCGCGGCAACATTTGCGACCCGCATTCGGGAGGTGCCGGATTCAATCCCCGGCGACCGCCCACTTTGATCCATGGGTTCTTCGTGGTTTCCCTGGGTCGACAGGCGAATGTTGGGATGCTTCATCTTCTACCACGACTCTCTTCCTGCTTTCCTGTATCCATCATAGGACCAGGTGAGTGTTCGTTGGGTTGCGCTGGACGGTGGCTATGCGCCCTATGGAAGTTTCAGTCTGACATCTTCCAGGGACCGCTCAGCTGGAACCCACCTCTGGATGCTTTCGGGTGGCAGCTCCGAGGCTCGGGCCCCAATAGAATGGGCTCGGACGGCGTTGGAGGCGATCAATTGGAAACATTAGGGACCCCGTCTGTGCTTACGCCCGCCGTCATCTGGATCTAGTTGCCTTTCGGGTCTCTCTCACATCCCTCCATTTACTTGTACCTTTTGTAAAATTAAGGAAAATTCATTTTATGTTTTGGTTTGCATAGAGTATATGTGGAATTTTAATTAAAAAGTGACCTATAAAATATTGGAAATAACATTTGTACGATGCAAGCGAAGCTTTAGCACTTCATGTTTTCATATATCGGAGAAACTTTACTATTAATCAAAATAACTAGCAATAATGTCATCTTAGGCACATGCCATCTATATCGAATTGGTTTTCAGGTGATGGAATACAGTAAAGAACGAGTTCTGATACCTTACTGATACAAATATTTTCTTTAGCAAAAAAAGTGGAAGAATTCGAGATCAACAAAGTAATTATTTTTCTTCTTCTTTCCTCCTCAAGTATTGCAGATGATTAATATAACACTTTAACATTTGAAATGCCTTTTGGAATACGATATATACTTTAACTTAGCTTACAGAAGTATGACGTGAAAAAAAAAATCCGGACATATAAGAACTATGGTTTAGATTGTGGTGTTTGTTTATTGTAACTAACACTTAAAAACTATGTTAAACGATATGCAATTAATAACGAATGTAGTATCAACATAAATAAAGTCGTAGAGAAAACCGGCATAGTTGGTCGAGGTCCATATGACATGGGCTCGTGAACGGGAGGTACGCGTTCAAATCCCGCCAGCACCCTCCTGTCTGAATGAGGTTTTTACCAGGTTTACCTTAATGTTCACAACCTGCAAATGTTGGGGAGATACCCTTAGACCTAGAATACTTCCTTCCCCAATTATCATTTCATTTCATGTATAATCAGTGTCCTTATCTGTGTTGCCGCATGGAATAAGAACGGCGTTAAACACTACTAGTGTGTTACATTCACACGACTTTCTCTACCTTATATGGTTTATAATTAGTATAAAAACCATTCTTACGAAAGCTTACTTTTCTACCTACTTCATTTCAATCGAGACAAACCTTTGCGTAAACAGCTGCATCACACACAGGGAATAGCGATAGTCAAATGCTTAATATCTTTCCATGCAACCGTAAGAAATAACTGAATGTCGACAGGCTTTAAAAGAACGGCAAAGAATTGAACAACTCAAGCTATTAATAAAGGATATTCTGGAAATGGCTGTTGCCATAAAAACGTAATTTGAAATAAATTGCGTGTTTTAAAGAAATCTACATTTTTTGTGTTGTACGTTTTCATCTATCGCTTAACGTTTACCACTTACACAAAATTATACAAAATTCATTCTGAGTGAAGAGAACTTTACAGGATATTCTCAAAAAATTCAAGATATATATTATTTCCATCGAAATATCTTTAATATACGGCATTTTAATCAAAATCTTTAGATCCATTTTTGAGAAAATAAAAAAATTGAAAAAACGTTTCTAGTAAAGGGTAGTTGAGGTGGTGAGTTTTCTCGAAAAACTTCATTTCACATCTTTGAAAGATGCGTACTGAATTTAAGTATCAAGTTTGGTATTTATCCCACATTTCGTTTTTCAGTTATGCTGTTCTCAAACACACACACATGGACGTTTTTCTAAAAATGCTTTTCTTTAGATTCAGCGGGCCTCAAAACATGTATTTCCGGTGAAATATCGGTATAAAATTTTTGGGTGAAATGCAATACCTGCTCCATCATCTTTATACGTGGTAGAGAAAGTAAAAATCGTAGAGAGAAGACAACCGCACCACTATTTTCAATGTTATACGAGCCTTTCTTAATAATATTTTCAAAGATAAACCGAAATGTAAACATTTTCTAGAAAAATTGATACAGGAGATACATGTAATCACGAGTAAATTGTTACCAGAAACAAAGAATGTTACCACGATTGAAGAAAAGGCCGTTTCCAAACCTACAAAAACATTCAGAACGCAAGAAAACAAGCAAGCATGCCAATAAATAAAAAAATATTTGATTTCGTAAAACGTGGTAGTCATACTGAAAGTAAAGAGACAAAACTTTAAAAAAATTGCAACAAAAGCAGAAAGATTAAAAGAAGAGGTGTGTGAAAACATCCTTCTTTAACATCATTTCTGTTCGTAATGAAATCATATACTCTGTTAGATAAAATACGTGAGATAACAAAATTTAGATGAATGAAGTGGACAGTAAAGCTTCATGATTACATGTGGAGCCGTAAAATATGCTTCATATTCAATTAACTCTTAAGCCTAGAGTTTCTTAGAAGAGCAAGTATATCCTAAGCCTAAACCATGCTAAATTTGTAGGAATTTGAACGCATCAACGCAGTGGTGTAACACGGGCTACGATGGAAACCTTCGTGTCTTAACCAAAGCTACCTCAGTCTGAAATTTACATAGATTAAGGTTATAAATCCGATGGCACAATTATTGCTAATTTTCTTGTAGGTTCAAGTAGAATATGGTAGACTTTAAGCAATAGTCAAATCTTTTAAAGCTGGTTGCTGTGTGGAACATTCCATTCTCTTTGCATGTCCAGACCATAAAAAAACGAATAACGAAATCCCATTTGAGAAAAAGCATAAGTATTGAAAAATTCAATCAAATAACAAAGAATATCTCAGAAATGGTTCATTTAACAAAAAAAATGTATATGAAATGTAAATTGTGAGTCTTAACAAGCTCTATATTCTTTGTGTAGGAAAATTTTGTGTATCTCTTACGTTTTGCCATTTATGGAAAAATCATTCAGAGAGAAGAGGACTTTTGGGAACATTCCCAGAAAATTCAAGATATACATTTTAATTGATCATGAAAATATTTTATATTTTAGAGCCATCGTTAGAGCCATTTTTGAGAAAATCAAAATTTTCGAAAAACGTTCCATATCAAGGGTAGTCTGGGGTGGGGATTTTCTTGAAAATCTTCGTGTCGCATCTTTGAAAGATACTGTACCTAAATATCAAGTTTGGTATTTATCCCACTTTTCGTTTTTGAGTTATGCTGTTCACAGACACAAAGAGGTGCACTTATAACGTTTACTTTAATATTCTGCTCCTGCGCGATATTTATGAAGTACCTATAAAAGCTCTCCTTTCCCTTGGGATTTTCTTGCATTGCCTTATATAAAACCCCTGATTAAACAAATTTTATTCCTTCAAATAGCATAATTTTATCACAGTAGGCTCCAGAATGTTTACCTAATGTATAATATGATAGATGTTTAGTACTTCTAGGAAGATGAAATGTGGGGATGATACAATAAAATTAGCATCAAAGGTTAAATAGTAAGTAGAGTCGCAGACATTAGCTCTATGCAGTAATTGTAACGAAACCGATACCACACTATGCAGGAGACGAATCTGCGTTCTAACAAATATTTGTGTATTTCTCCGGATTAGCATCGTGTCATTAGATTTTACTTAGACTATATGACTCTTCGAAACAATTGATCACACGTTATTAAGGATTTAGTGCGAGTTCCATTGAGAAGGTGAAGAAAGAAGGCAACCTTCTTTTTTCTCTTAATTTCAGTTACTTTACTTCATTTCTGAGGGCTTCTCCACTTGTCAGCAGTTACCCTGAATTCCCATTTTCCATCTTTCTCGGTTCGTTTAACCCCCCCCCCCCTGTTGTAAATTTCTCTCTCTCATTATTTGGTTAATATTGAATTTCTATGAAGCCCTAGGTCGTCCCCTCCTCCTCCATCCTCAAGGCGACCATTCCAAAAATGTCCTAAGCTATCTCCTCTTTCCATTCGGATGACATGTCCATTTCAGTTAACTTTGCTGTATACATGTTGTAGTTATGATGAATGTATGAGTATGGAAGAGTTATTCCGGTGTCTGCTGAGCAACTGTCCTGATATCGGCTAACAGGAACACACACTCGAACACATTCACATTCACAGGCCAGACTTTGGACATGCTGAGTAACCTCCTTTATCAAAGGTAAAGTTCTCGATCCCAGTTGGGAATCAAACCCAGCATTCTTGATTAATAGGCAGATATTGTACCAATGAGTCACGAGGCCAATCAAAGAACTACAATGTAGCAGAACCGTCAAAAAGCTGGAGCTAAAAATCCAAAAACTCAAGTATCTAGAAATGGATAATCCGGACAAGATTAAGGTAAATTTAATGCTTAACATGCGTAAAGCTTAATGTATATAACACATTATAGAAAAATGTTACCCACAAAATTATAGAATAGAGCAAAGGAATGACCACAGACTTCTCAATATTTTTTAAGAAAATCGGACGACAATTATACTATATTACTACATTTAAACCCACAAAACGTCTTTAGAGATAACTGAATTGAATTTAAATCTGAGATTACGGCTCGAGAGTTTTCGTCGTGAGACTTTCATTTTAAACTGTGTAAAAATATTTAAAAAACTAGCAGCGAGGAATAAAAAGAAAACATATAATTTTAGCCTTTTCTATTTTGTATTCTATTTTATATTTTTAGTTTTGTTACATTGCATTTAGCTTAAGGCGTTTTTATGGAAATTATAGTGGCATAAAAGCAATAACAACCAAAATGATAAACAACTATAAACACAGTGTGGCTCAAATATCTTTGTTTTGAGTAATTTTTTCTAATTTTATATGTTCCATAGACTTTGAAGTTTACTTATTTCTAGTAGTAGCCTTGTTTTAATTTAATTCGAAACAAAGCTATTTAATACCAGGCAACTAAATTAAAACAACACTTCGGATTGAGTGCTTCATACTCTAATCGCGTACAAAGCGCTTCGCCGTTAATAGGAAAAAACTGAAGACTTATTGTATATAGAAATTTAAATGTTCTCCTCGAGTGTACAGTGGTATTTCCTCACATTTTAGCTCGGGAGCTCATTTGGTTTGTCATTACAGAGAAGGTACGTCATACGCAGGGTAATAAAAACACAAGCGCGGCTTCCTAATAATTAAAACCCTGTTTATGACTCTGCAGTTTCCTTAAAGCGGGTTTAAATGCACTTGTTTGTTTCATTGCAAATCTATGTCTAATATCAATGTGCAGTTTTTGTTGTTGTTTTTTTGTTAGTCATCGAGTAAGCGTATTTCAAGGTAAACTTAACCTTGAATCTTAAATATTGAAAATAAATTTCTGTGTTTCGCAGAACATTCTCTATTCATTTCACGAAGATTCTACAGATTGCTTATATAAAAACTTACCTTTCTATATCATGCTCTCTGCGAATACATGCGAGAAATTGCTTAAGTAAAATAATAAGCATTATTTTGTACGTAGGAGGATGAGAGAACTAGCCAGTTCTTCCGGAACGATTCAGTCGCTGGGGAGTTGAACACAAGAAGTCTTCAATCTGACATGCAGCAGCACTCACTACAAGTCACAAACTTACTTGTAGAACCGCACTTGATGTCGTACTCGCTAACTCGCTAACCATCTGCCTCTTCTTGCGAGAGCGCTCGCTTATATAGCCAGTGGAATCTTTCACAGAGCATTTTAGATTTATCTCGACACCCGTCTTAGAGGGGAGGAGAAGAAACTTCTACAAAATGCTGGTTATCTGCCGATAGCGCTTCCGAAATTTACACCGACGAGAGCGTTACATGTCTTTGTTTACTCCGACTTGGCAGTGCCGATCTCCCGATAGCCTCAGACTATAACCGCTGCGTCACAATATATATTTTTATATTGATTTGTATGAGTCATACATGTTTTACTGAAATTAAAATTTACATTTCAAAAGTAATTTAACATCTAAACAGAACTATAGTTTTATTAACAGCGTAGTATGAAATTTTGTCTTTTACGTCGACTCATTACACGATCATCACACTGCTGTTCTATGCGTGGTACATACGAAGAATATAAAGCACAGTTTGGCGATAGTGTTTTTAGGGAATATGGAGCTTCTTAATCCATGGTATATATCCTTAAATCACCAAGAATATAACCTAATGTCCGTGCCACTGTTCTGCAATAACGATAAAGTGGCTGCGCTCGAGGCAAAATTTCAATTAGTTAACAGCACTCAACAAACCGTGTAAGATCAAGACAGCCATGGATCATCAGGACTCGGAATTGAAATCCAAGGACATCTGTAAAATTTCATGTTAACGTTGAGTTTTCTTCTTAAATAAAAATGTACTTTTACGTTGCGATATTCTTATTATTCAAAAGTCTTAAGCTATACACTACTGTAGAATCTACTTCATGTAAATGAAATGCGTTTGAACAAAAATTGATATTACTCGTGTTTCCCCTTTTTGGTATAGATTAAATGAGATGAAGAAGACTTCCCGAATTATACATGTACAGAAAAATAGGCCAGAATTCTTTTTGGCAATAGTCATCATCATCAACTACAAGGATTAGACTTTTCAGCCTTTTCCGGCTTCTAGAAATTGCTCATTCCATCTTCTTAGTGATCTTCCCACGTTTCTTTCCCTTTGGCTTAGTTAAAAATTATTTGGTTATTCCTCCTTCGGACATTCTTAACTATATTATTTTTATATTCTCTTTATATTGTTTAATAATTTCATTTACACTTAATGCATTTAATTCTCTGCTAATTATTCATTTCTAATGCGGTCTAGAATGTGTATCTAGCTATAGTTCTAATAAATTTCATTTCTGTTGAATCTATTCCTACCATTTAATCTTTGGTTAAGCTCCAGCATTCACTTCCCTAGGGAATAGCATTATCTTAAGTATGTAATATTATAATTAAAGTTGATAGACTCAGCTTTAATAAAATAAATGCGTCATCTTTGCAACAAAGCTTTAATATAAATAAGAAAGTAATTTTGTCCATAAAAAGCAAAAAGGATCATTTAAAAAACATTTGCCAATCCACATTAAAATGTACCTTGAAATACAAAATTTAATATAAACCCGTTTTGAGTTCTGATGCGCGCTGGAGCGCACACGCACACACACACACACACACACACACACACACACACACACACACACACACACACACACGCAGAGGCAGAGTACAGTTCTTCTGCCTTAGACGAGCACTAAAGAAAGGAAAGAAGACTGTGTAAAGGAAAACGTATCCCTGTGCCTCAAGATTTTCATTTTCAACGTAAGGACGGTTTCCTGAATGGAACACGGAGACACTTGGAAGGAAAACAGTGGTATTTCATTAGAGATAATTAAAGCCCGTCGTGAACGGAAACTTTATTTCGAAGCCCAATCTTGGAGCTGTCCCTGGCCGGCAGGACTGACAATTAGACCCTCACGACCCCTCACTGCCAAGTAATTGTGGCTTACACTCCTCCCACATGATTAATGTGTTTCTAGAAACATAACAGATATCGCGTTACAGATGTTACGTGTTAACGTTTTCTTTGTCAGATATCTTGCGATATGGGTTTTATTAATAATGGCTGGACAGTCAAGGAAAGAAATTCACATGCCCCTTGCAATATATTTCTTCACGAATTTTTATAGCGTTATCTGATAGTAATTACACGTCCACGCAACTGAGGGGAGAGAATTGTGAGCCCGCACCATTATAACAACTACGTTTACTATTACCGATATAGATTTTTGTTAGCTAATACAGCTGTAATCACTATAATCACGTCCTAATTAATATTGTGAACGCGTGCCGGAGCTACCTGAAAAAAATAGAACAATAGGCAGTGTGAAATAATGGCCCATTATGTGCCGTTGATCTGTTCTGAAACATTCTTTTTGGCAAGTTCTCGTAGTTTCTTCTTTTAGAAAGTTCCGCTTTGTGTACAGGGCTTATATAAGGGACTGCTCTGCCTCTCAGCCAGTTGGATTCTGCTAGAAGAAGTGACGAAGAGAAAGGCTGACAGTGAACATGGACAGTACAGTTCAGTTGTGAGTCGTGATCCAGCAGTTCAGTTGTTTTGTGTTCCGAGTGTGTGCCAAAAGTGACTCAAGTGTAACTTCGTGCCACGCTGAGTGCTTAGTGATAAATGAAGTGTGTTTCTCAGTAACTGGTTTTATCATTTGTTACAGTATTAACTATGAACTTGTTAATATTGAATGCCAGTGAGTTTGCTATTACACATAACCTGCTATTATATTTTCAATTAGAAAATCTGCAATCCAATCTTGGTTTATACAAAACTACATTATGTATGTATACCAAATGAGACGGTTACCTCTTGAACCATCTGCCAGTGTAGGGCTGGCATTCGGCTTCGAATCTCGAGGTGGTGGGTCATCCTGACTTATGCTGTTGTTTATGGTTTCTCGTCATCGTCATTGGGGAAAGAAAATAGTCCAAACCAAAGTAACATTAACATGGAAAACGTTTTGTTATTTGTTATTTACCCAAGTGTGGCTCTAACGATTTTAATTAAATTAATATTTATTTAATATATTTGAGTGACAGATGAAATGCCTTAATTAAATTTTCTGGAAATACCCCATCAAGCTGTCTTCTTTAGGTAGTAATTTTGTATAATTTTTAAACTTAGGACATAGATAGAAACTTACTACACAGAAATGTAAAGCACATAAGGCACATAAATTATTTAAAGTGACCATTAAGTTGCTTCTCTTGATGTTATGGAAAGAATGTAGCAGTTTAGGCTACCATAGAGCTACTAGCTTTCAAAAAGTTGATTATCGCCCATATCTCCCTTGTATTTGCAATGAAATATGTTATGAAACTGTTTCTGTAAACCTTTAAGAGGTACAAAAATAAGCATATGTAAGATTAATGGAATTAATTGTTCTTCCATACTAGGCGTGTGTTGGACCAGGTTGGAAAGGTAGAATCAGACGACTGAAAAATTCAATGCCATAGCTGGGATTTGAACCACGGAATTTCAGTCGTCTGATTCTACCTTTCCAACCTTGTCCAACACACGACTAGTGTGGAAGAACAATTGATTCCATTAATTGACCCTATAGTGGTTGAAGCTATGAAGGCCGAGACTTAAAGTACTTACAGCATTGTAAGTCGCCATTGGGGTATGTCATCTCAATACAATTTGAGATCTCCTTGTGGTTTACCGGGGAAAATGTGAGTCAGCTGGAAGTTTAATGTCGTGCCGGCATGCTGCCGTGATAGCTCAGTGGTTAGAGCAACCAGACGTAGACCGACAGATACGTGGTTCAAATCCCGCTACGGCATTGGGTTTTTCAGCCGTCTAATTCTACCTTTTTATTGTAAGATTAGTTTGTAGAAGCTATATAAAAAGATGATAGAGCGTAAAGAAAGTCATGGGAATATATAGGTAAACATTTCGCATGTGCATAAAAGGAATTGTATTTCAAAGCCACATACACACATTTCCCTCATGGTCATGGAAGGAGTTGAATAGCACAGATAGCGTACCAATTTTTAAAGATTTCACTATTGATACAGCCTCCTGTATTTCCTTGTACTTCCAAGGACATGTGTGATTAAACAGTTCTACAAAGGTTTACCTCAACTAACATGAATTTGGTAGAAGATAAAGGTTTTGTAGGAGTAGGTTAAAAGAGTGGGCAGAGAAAGTCGTGCGAATGTAATGAACGAGATTTTTTACAATTTGAAACAAAAGAAGAACATTTTTACAGATTTTAGCGTCTATCTTAGCACCTAGTTCGCCTCATAATTTGTCAGGTGTTCTGGGAGCGCATTTCAGTGGGAATTTGGTTACATTCTTTTCAGCATGCCTTATGAACATTTTCAGATATGCGCACATAAGATTTAACGGCTGATCATTTCCTTAAACAACCTCACTCCGAAATTTAACCTCATTCAACAATTACGATCATATTATTCACTCAATAATGCTCACATACATTATAGTTTTGAACGCTGAAGAAAATAATATATTTGTAAATGAAAAAATTCCTGTAAATATTTTTTCAAACTTCATTGTACAATATGGAGTAAACACCGGAAATGCAGTGGGAACTGTTAAGTCAGACTAAAATATAACAACGAACATAAAGGTGATATTTTGTAACACGGACTAATAAAAAGTAAATGAAACTCCCTCAAATGAAGCTGAAAGTAAAGCACTAATTGTAACTTGGTTACACGTTTGCATCATATAACCATTAAATTAACTAATTACAGGGGCATCGTACTGCTGTGTAAGCTTGAGCTAAATTACCCGGTTATGAAACTACCATTCACTTTTTTGCCACACCTTTATCAGTTTTAGCAAATTAATTAAAACTGAATCCTCGCACGCCTACATGATACATTTATTAATTTACTTGGACATTTAGCGAGCTGATATTAAAAAGAGAATATTCGCTTAAAGCAGAAATACAGCCAACAGCCAGAAATGAAGTTAACTTAAACACTGAAAGCGAATGTCAAAAATGAAAGCGCAAGCTTTGACACACGTTCAATTATTATCTGGTGAAATACGATGCTAACTTCCAAAATTAACAAGGTATCCAATATGTTAAGTTACTTATTCTCAGCTTAAACTTAGACCTAAGGAAACAGGAATATTTTGGGACTTCAGTATCTCATTCATATGATATGCTGCGTCAGGGGATACAATAGTATATCCCGATACAAGTGCAATAGGAAGTAGAAGAATTTTGACAATAGGAGACGAAGTCGAGATTGTATTATCCCTGTATCCCAGCTTTTGTGTGTGTGTGTGTGTGTATGTGTGTTTTACGATAGTAAATAGGAGAAATGCTTACGCGTAAATAAAATTAATCAGTCAGCTGTTCAAAAGCGTATACAGTTCCATCGTGCTAGTCTATGCGAACAGGTGATCGATTAGTCGTGCTTTGACCAAGCCAGTCAACGACTGAGGGTAAGATGATTGCTTGCGCCGAAGGAGCTACGTTTAAATGCTGCATGAATAAAATCTTAATTACTGTTAATAAATAAATAAAGTAAAGGCGCTAAGATTTAAATGGTAAAATTCAACTATCAAATATTATTGTATTGCACATCTGCAGCAACAAATATATCTATGAATAGTTCAGGATTAAGTACATTTTATTAACATGTACGCTAAAAATGCAAGAATGCAGGAATTTCACCTTCCCAGTCATTATAGAATGAGCGGTATTTGGATAAGAAAACAATATCGCCAAAAAATTAATATACCAGAGTATCACGATATTGCACAATATATTACGTTTGGAAAACTGGTCTCTCAAAGAAATCCGCTCTGTTATTCGATTTCTGTGGGCGAAACATGTAACCGCGGCTGAAATTCACCGGTAGCTGGTAGAGGTTTTTGGTGAGACTGTAATGTCTCGTCAGCATATCGCAGAATGGTGTCGAAAGTTTGCGACCGGTAGAGAAAACGTCACGGCGAGGATTGCAGTGGCCGATCCAGCAGAGCATCAACAGATTTGAACACAGCTCGAATTGTGACGTATGCAGGCATTGTCGCGCATACGTCTCCTTGGTCACCTGGATTGGAGATGGCGGTTGCAGTTTAGGTGGGGGTAGCAGTTTAGGTGGGGGTAGTTGCTTAGATAGCGTCCTCACGCTGTAGTGGCGTGGGTTTGGGCTTGGGGAGAGAGTCAGTGAGTAGAAGCCAACCGGACCAGACGTGTGTTACGCTCTCTCCATACAAGAATGTATGGCGGCCTCGCCCGACAGGCATGGGACTAAGGAGATGGGGTAAAGTATCATGTTTTATCTAATAAACCCCTTGCCATCCAGATCTTTCTTGTTTTATTTACGATAGTGTAAAGCTCCTTCTTCCTATTTTGAACCATGTAAGTGTTCTTTTGTCAGTATTTAATAATATTTTTGCACTTTCATTGTAGCTGCGTCCCTAGTCGTAGCCTCGCCTTATTACAATTTGTTAATTTTCTGGTACCTTCAAGCGAGTCGCCTACCTCCCATTGAGCATTTGATTAGAGGCTACGACAGTGTGGAGGAGCTGATTCAGGATAAGAGGAGGATCACCTTACGGCATATTACGATAGAATTGGGAATGCTGTTCGGAAGCCTTCGTCACATGGTTCACGATAGTCTCTAGTACTGGAAAGTTTGTTCCCGATGGGTTCCACGAAATCTGTCCAACAAACACAAGGACAGGCGCATGGGGGCAATTCAACAACTTTTGCAACGATTCTACGCGGAAGGGAACAGTTTTCTTCACCATTGTCACACGGGACGAAACCAGTACTCCCAGCAGTAAGTGGTCGTCAATGGAGTGGAAACATCCCTCCTCTCCAAAGACAAAGAAGTTTAAGGTGATACCTTCTGCTGGGAAGGTGATGGCCACAGTGTTTTGGGACAGCGCGGATGTCATACTCGTGGAGTTTTTGGAAAGAGGGTAAACAGTGACCGCTGACCGATACTGTGCGACTATGTCACGATTGCACGAAGCAATCAGGAGGAAACGGCTAAGACTTCACCGAGGGTGTCATCTTCCTTCACGACAACGCGTGAACTCATGCAGCCCAGAAGACTACCACGCTGTTGAAACAGTTTCGCTTGGACATCATCGACCGCTCTTCCTATAGACCGGACGTCGCTCCAAGCGACTTTCACCTTTTTCCTCACTTGAAGGAGCACTAGGAGGCCGACGATCCGATTCATACGAGGAGGTGAAACACTTCGTGACAATTAGCTGAACACTCAACGACAGGATTTTTATTGGAGGGAATATTCAAAGTCATCCCACGAGGTGACAAGTGCTTAAATCGATATTGCGACTATGTCGAAAAATAGAAAATAAACTAATGCATGTCCTATCAGTTGGCTGTATTGTTTCAATGAAACAAAATGTGCACATTTCACTGCAGGCGTTGTAACCTCGATTTCTGATCATCCCTTGTTATATATTATCTTTCATTCAGTGACAGAAATTCCATTGAAAATATTTCAAGTCATTGTTGAAAATATTGAGGAAAACCGTAAAAAGGACATCATTGAGAAAAACAGCTCTGCAATTTTTAGACTTAGATTTTTAATCAGTTTTAATGGTTTTTTATGAACCGAGTTAATCAGTACACCGAATCATTATTCAACAGAATATCTTGAATAAGAATGACAGCTTGTGTATTTATTTCACTATTGGAGAGTTTGTTTCCTTTGCGCGAATATATTATCTATATCAGATACATACACACACACACACACACACTCACACACACACACACACACACACCATACATACACAAACGCGCGCGCATGCACGCACATACATGGACCCTTTCCTGAAGTTCATTTTTGGATTCAAAGAATATCAAAGCGTGTATTTCGTCTGAAATCGTAATTTTCAATCTTTGAGTCTACAATGGCATACTCTCTCTGTAGGCAAGGCGTTAGAAAAAGCAAAATGAAATAGAGCAGGGCAGTGTGATATGTCGTGAAAAAAACATTCGAGGAGGATAAAGCTAATTATGACTGCTTCTTCCTCCGAAAACACAGCTTGGGATCATCGTGGCCATATTCTTACCGCAATATGTCCTAAATCCATGCTCTACCAAAGTACCTTATTCAAGAAACTAAATCAGCTACCTGTGGATGTCATCAGAGCCGCGAAGAGTGTTGCTCACCAGGGAGTCGTCACAAACATGCCCAACATGGAGCGTGCAGCCATCAATAGAGGTAGGAGACTGTGACGACCCCCAACAGTTGATGATCGGCAATCCGCACAGTAGTTACCGCACTCCCCATTATGAACATTTGAAATGTTAAGCTTTTAAATACACATAATGCTTTACAAATATAGTTATTTATAAACAAAGATTAAATTTAGTTCACCATCGAAAAAGTAACGGAAATGCTAAATCATGTAAAAAAATAACGGAATATTTAAATTTTAATTTATTGTATATCTATTCTTACCATATTATTAAAACCTTAAATCGAAAATTATGGCTGATATCTTCAAAAAGCTCGTTAGATCAGTTCATCCTTTTTCAAAGTAAGTTTAGTGAAAGTTGAAAGAAAAAGAACAAAAATTGTATCACTAGGATTCAAAGCGGCTAAACTATTAGAAAACAGGATTACGAGAAAAGCAAACTTTATAATTTCACTTCCTATTAGGGACTGCATTTCAACATCGCGTGACCAAAAGAGCAAACCACGATTATATCGGGTACCCTTAAAATATGATGCAAGTGGCTATACCGTTTCATCGTGGAAAAATTGATTCAGTGTTAGCTGTAAGCGTAAGCAGCAATTGGCTAAACAAATAGCTTCACTCCAAGAATATTAACTGCAGTGTTTTGAATTAGGTTCTTATTCCATGCCCATACGCATGCGGTGCTATGTTTATTCCATTCCAGCTCACGAATACCAAGGCCTTAGACTACGGCGGGTATTATGTGTGCTTGGAAATATATAAGAGAGACATGTTAACAAGCTCAGAAAAGTTAGAAATGTTCCCTGTTTTCCCTTTATTTAATGAGAGTTTTACTAATGTGTTATGCTTACATCGAATAAATTCTAGCCAGCATAATCAGATGAACTACAGCTTACTCTTAGATTAAATACTATTACTTCACATGTATCCGAAAGGTTACATTTTCGCTGCTGGGTTCGTTTAGTAAAACAGTTGCAGGGAACTCAGCATCGAAACGGAAATGCTTGCTTATTCGCATTAACTTTTAATAAATATATAGAGTATATAATAAACGGTAACTGAAAAATACTGATAAAAGTCTCAGAAAGAAGAAATAAGCGCAAAAATGCTAGCAAATGAAAGAAAAATGGAGAAAGAGAAGAGGAAATGGCCAAACTGATGTTGCGAAAGAGGAGAGAAAAGGGGAACTGGGGCTGAGACGGAATGCAAGGAAACGGATAAGACAGTACATTATGAAAAAGGGAAAATCGCAGAGATAAGGAGAGTGAAAGGAAAGCTTCCTTAAAGACGACCAACTGCTTTAAGTCGTGTCCCGCAACCAGTTTAATGTATTTGTGCCACAAATGTGACACACATCTCACTCGGTTGTGGCAGCCCTCTAGGTCACTGCTCTTTGATTAATATGCGTACCGCTTATTGCATATTGATTTGGAATTAGCTTTTGATTGAAACACTTGGCTGTGCTTGATTTATCGATGCTCAATCTTAATGTGTCTTCATATTAATTATTGGTGATATTTATCTTGTAGTCGCCATCATTCACAGCTCCGCTCATAACAGCACAACGTGAATCGTCATCACTCATGCTATAGGCATGTCCTGCCTGTTGCGATTACCACCGCCTGCTCCCTCGTTTAAAGCGATTTTAATAGTCGGCTTAGTGTACCGCTTATTTGTTCATGCCCGATTATTCGCTAATGAGGCTTTATGTTTCCGATGGATTAAATGTGATTCTACAGATTTAACAGCGATTCGTATGTCGCCAGTGAGGATATATCCAATGAACTTAAAGTCAATTAATTTCAAGGTTGAAACAATATGTTCTTAAATTGAATGCTAGTTCCGGTTATGTGAAATGAAATATTTTGATTGAAATGCAGTAAAGTATGAAACAAATTCCTGTCGAATTGTGTGTACGGAAACACGTAGTCCTTACAGAGAAGTAATGAGCACAGAGCACAGTGATAAGTCTTAGATACTTTTGCTGTGTCTATGTAGTAGGAGAAGGACTAGGAACGGAGGAAGACTTAGCACTTAGATCTTTTGTGTCTAAGCCCGTGACGGAGTGCCCGAGAGGGAGGGGTGAGGTGAAGGAGTGAGAGGGAGGTACGACCGGGCAGAGGGCGGGGTCCCTACCCTTTACACACTGAAACTCTCCGGATGGCAGCTGGTGCAACCGCTCCCCTCCCGTTCTGCAGGCCTGCACATCCCACTGGGGGGCCCGGGACTCGGAGACAGCCCCAATACCGGCGAACGAAGGGTTACACAGAGCATCCTTTTCCTTGCAATGCAACGCCGAGACTTCCACTAACACTTTTAACCCTGAAACAAACCAAGAAGATGAAAGGTGAAGTGAAATGAGAATGGAGGTGAAATGGAGGGACATCATTCCACTAGCGACCGGGGAAACCCCGAAAAAAAACCCATGCTTCAGGAAGGTCGGCCGTTGGAATCGAACCCACGACCTCCCGAATGTGATCACAGACGTTACTGCCTGAGCCATTCCGTTCGGTGTGGCTATGTAGTATGTGCTGAAGCTCGTCTCTGTTCTCCCATTGGCTGATCTAGTAACTAAATTCGTACAGAAGAGCATTACACTCAGAAATATAATTAAGAACGGATCCTCATTTCTAAAAATTAGAAAATAATCATTTACTATGGAATTTATTGTTCTTCCACACAAGCCGTGTGTTGGACAAGGTTGGAAAGGTAGAATCACACAACTGAAAAATTCAATGCCGTAGCCGTGGTTCAAATCACGGCTATGGCATTGCATTTTTCAGTTGTCTGATTCTACCTTTCCAATCGTTTACTATACTTGGAACAACTCCAAACAGCGATAATGTAACACCTACGGAATGCTGTGCAGGTTGCTTACTATTTTCGGAATTAAGAGGACCCAGATCGGTCCTGTTGTGGGCATGGGATTTTTCACATTTTGGGACACCTGATACGGAATCTCTCAGCTTCCTTGAATTTAATTAAGGAAATACTTGCGTAGTTAAAAGAGCGCCTAAGCCGTCAAGATGATTTGGCATGCTGACCAATCACCTCTATCACTTCCATCTTTCCGTGATATATCCAGCGTGGATGGAAGAGCGTGCAGCAGCCATGCATTGAACCAGGGAACACTTCATCGTAGGAAACAGTTTTCTTTATATTTCCCCGACAGCTGGCGAAGGTGGTGTGTTTCTCAGAAAATAAAACGGTGTTGGTCTAAAGTGACCGGGATATTTTGGATTGTTAAAGTTTGCTTTATGCTCGATAAATGCGTGTTATCTGTCACTTGATGGTGTCAGCTTCTCCTAATCTTATGTTCCTCCTAATTGAAGGCTATTTCAAAATAAAAGCTGTACCACTGTGAAAGTGATATGAGAAGGATTGACAGTGCAACCAACATTGTATATTTTACTTCTTCAACATCATGAATAGTCTATAAACTATTGGGAATATGCTAAATCCCAAATCATAACACCATATACTCAAACAGTTTTAGTTCTTACTATATTTCTTTTGCCTCATAGTGGGTAGATGAGATCTTTAGATAATGTGCTTTATCACTTCATTGCCCATACTAGTATTAATTTATAATTGCAATTTACTGATTTATTTTCAATATCATATCATGAATTTGAAGCAAGCCATACATTATTTTCAATTGCTAGCATTTTCTATCTTTTCTTAACATGTTATTTTTTTAAGTATTTAGATTTTGTCCTAGCTCTACCATAACATGTGGTAAACGTTTCAAAGGGATAGCTTTTACTTATTCATAAATAACGGAAATTTATGAAAAAAATTCTGATGTGATACATTCTTTTTCTGTCACTATCGTTTATTAGTGGCTATACAAACTATTCTTATTAAAGCATATTTTTCTATCTTCTACTTTTAATCTAAATAAACGTTTGCATAAATAGCTACATTACATATTTCGTTATAGATACAAAGGGAACAGCGACAATAAAATATTTAGGAACTGGGTGCTATACCCTGGCCTTAAATTCCATACTGTTTCCACGCAATCGCAAGAAACAACTGAAAATCGCTGAGACTTTAAAAGAGTGACAAGTATTGAACAATTCTAATATTTAATAAGGGGTGTCTTAGAAACGGCTTATGCCACGTAAAAACTTATTTTAAGTAAATTGTGTATTTTAAGAGATTTAATTTTTTGTATTATAGATTTTTGTCTATCGCTTAACCAGTTACATAAGATTCTTCAAAATTATTTCCGAATGAAGGGGACTTCACAGGCTATTCCCAGAAAATTCAAGATATACATTTTATCTGTGATGTAAATAACTTTAATATGTGATGTTTTAATCGAAATTGTTAGAGTCATTTCTTAAAACATTAAACATTTTGATAAAGATCCATGTGAAGTTTAGTTGTAGTATGGATTTTCTTAAAAATCTTCGTGTTGCATCTATGGAAGGTGCTGAACCCAAATACCAATTGCGGTATTTATTCGCCTTTTCGTTTTTGAGTTGTACTGTTCACAGACACACTTATACACGGACCTTTTTTCTAAAAATGCCTTTTTTGGTTTCGGGGGCATCAAAACTTGTATTTTCGGTGAATATCGGATCGAGGTTTGGGCGGAATTCGATCTATGTACTTGGTAGAGAAAGTAAGAAATAATAGTTTTCAATAAATACAGTTTAAAAATTTTTATTAGTAAAAGTATGTTTTTGAAGGAAACACAAGCTAAAACCCTCCAAAACTGTAATCCTCATCTCCTTGAGTCCCGTATTACTGCAATCTCTTATTTCTTCTCATACATCTTGCTGCTTCTGAGATAGTACTGGCGATAATCTCTGTTTTTGCAACTCGCTGTCTATAAATTTCATGGAGGTCTAAGGCTGTATTCCAACCAGTTTTTATTCCAAGATCTAGAGAACCTTGACTCCACCTGCACTACCAGCACTGAAGGAGACAACTGCATCGTGCACCCCAAGCCTCAGAGTTTTTAGTTCTACAAACATATTTTGGGGGACTCGTGTCCATACGACATTATTGAAAGACTCATTCTCATTTTGTGTGTTCCCTGTAAGACGTTTTTTTTCTTCAATAAATCTAAATGGGCTAAATCTCTATAAGCTGGTTTAATTCCTAACCTAACAACTTTGGGGATAGTATCGATGTGGGCTGCTGCTTCAACTTTTCGATGCTTGCACAACGCAATCAAACAAAAGTTGTGCAGTGGCTTGTCATCTGTAGATACTTTATGGAAATACGTTGCCCAAACTGCTTTCTGCATTTCCATCAAGTTGTTTTTATTGCCTTTGCCGTAGTACTGAATAAGCTGGTTGATTATCTTATTAGTCAAACTGTAACGGTACTGTCGTCACTGAACAGGTTGTAACATGGCGCTTAACCTGAAATGAGTTGATCAACCTGAAGTTGCGCAGATTGGCTGTACTGCGAAAACCAATTCTCTGCGTGAGGAGTGGGGAGGCAAAATCGAGAAGACAAGCAATTGTGTAAGTAATGATGAGTCCACAGGAACATTGAAAGAATATCTGAATTTAATCGACATTATTGGTTCATCATCACGCCACGCCAAGCTCTTCAATTAACTCAGTGAAGTGGTGATAAGCCACATGACGTAACTTGGTTATATGGAAGTCTTAAAATTGCGAAGTTATCAGCTGTGATGTAGCTTTAAGCTATATCGCTATTGCGAGTAAGCTCGAATATAAAGGCTTCTGCGATTTTACAATGGAAATGAACACGGCATGAGATTCTGCAGTCATGTGCCATGTTCTAGTCATATAATATCGAGGGCTGTAACTCGCAGAATATTGGAATTTCCACGTTAATGTCTGGGCCTCGCTTGGGAATTAGTTCCAGTATAAAAGAGTAAAATGGATAAAATTCATGTCTGGTTGAATAATAATAATAATAATAATAATAATAATGATAATAAACGGTGAGATATTTCCATTTTTTTAAATAAGCAAGCAGTATCTAGCATGTATCTGGTGTGCGCGAGTTGTATGTAATTTTCACATTTTGTAATATCATTCTGCATATTGTAGAATGCCTTTATAATGAACAGTATGGAATATTAAGAAAACTTCATAAGCCAAAATATCCTGGCGAATTATGTCAAGACTTTAATAACTAAATTTTGATACATTAATGAAAGAATTTAGAAATTTGCCATAGCCCATATTGTGTGAGTAACTCAAGTGATGAACCTTAAATTATTAAGCGAACATTTCAAGAATAAGGCTAAAGTGATAATATAATTAATGTACGCCTGATATTTAAGCATCCGTCATATGGCAATTAATTGTGAGTTTAATTATTCTTAAATCATTCCTGTTAAGTGCAGGATTCTCGGAAAGGTTTATGCAGGATAACATTTATCTTCATTGTTAAAGATTTAGAAGAGATTTACAAAAGTTATATTAGAAGCAAACTATATCAAGCATTGTAACTTGTTATTTGCAAAAATATATTTTATATATTTGGAAAGAGATTCCCTGGAACATTTTAACACATCATGAATGTTCTCCTATCCATTATTATCTTAAAGTACTGTTGTAAATTATGTCCATGATTGGTTGTAAATTATGTGAGGGTTAAATTTAAAGTAGAGGTAACTCCTATTATGGTTTGAATGATATTAAGCGAAAAGCCGTGTAATATATGGCACTAGTAAGTCAAAACTTGTAGCAACTATTACAAGTATACAAGGCTACAAGCATTAGCATAAAATAGTGTAACAAAACATCCCCTGATTGTTTGGCCACCTGATAGTTTTTTCTTACAAAATTCCTGCCTAACTTTTCGCAGCCGCGTGCCCGTTCTCTTCTGTACATGGCAGGCATACTCTAACCTTTCAGGAGCCAAATCACCATAGGGTCTGCTGTCAATTATTTACTTGAATCAACTTGAGTTACCATCCACAATGAATTCAACATAGCCCCCACGTTATATTTGAGAACGCTGAGAAATATTCACAGCAGAGGACTTTTCATCCCTACACTGGAACCCTCACAGGTCTTCTGACATTTAGACTCGTGCAGTCTTTTCTTCTCATCATCATTTCCAGCTTTGCTGCAACCATAGCAATGCATTGACAATGCCCCTGCATCAAGGATATAGCCAGTGCCAATACTAGTGGCAGCTAAGCAGGAATTTTTGGACTGGTCCCCACTTTTCTGCACAATCCATTGAATGCTATGCTGATATCTGAATTCCCATCAGTTTCTTCTACTGCCTCCTTTGTTGCTGCCGTCATTGAGTCCTCTGCTACTAATTTCAGTGCGTTCTCCAAAATATCTGTATACTTAGAGATGTTAGGAGACATGGCAGTTTTAGCAAAGCACACAATATCTTGCAAGGAGTAGGACCTTGACAGACACACCGCAATCCATAGAAAAGCCTTATATTTGCCTCAAAAGGATAATGGTTTTTGCACTTTTCTGAAGTCCAGAATTCTTGTTCTGTTCACTTTTAGGCTGCAAGCCAAACCATTTCTTTTGGAGATATCTTCAGTAACATTAATCTCCTCCACACAAATTACACCATACTATTTCCTGCAACACTGACTTCAGCGTATAAAATCCAATAGCAAGTTACTACCACTAGGATTTCACTGTTGTACACTTCTTTGGCATCAAGTTTCTTTTTAGAAGCACTATGTGGTGTGGCACAAGAGCTTGATTCAGTAGCTTTTTCACTAATCTCACTTTCGGATCTGCAATTGGAGCAGGAGCTTCTCTGTAGAGTTATTCCCTTTATTTCGTTTTTTCTTGAATATTCCTTTTGATGGAATCATATTTAGAAACCCAAATACACAGAAGAAATAAACAAATCACTATCACTACAACAGCAAGTGCAAAAATAAACACAATTTTTCACACTATTTCTACTTAAACTGCAAGTTTTCCTTGTACATTAAAACAACAAAGGCTAATATCCTGGAAGCAAATGCTGCAAAATTATGAAACATAACCGTTTCTATCATTCAAGACCAATCACAGCCTTCTAGAGCAAATAGTTCCTGCGATATAGAATTTTAACCAAACAAATGCTCACAAATCCAAAATAATGGCTTCTGCAGTGGCGTAATTAAAATTGTATTAAAAACCCTTATAATCAAAGAACATAGATGTAACTCATATCAATATAAACAGAAAGATTCAAATATTAGCCTGGTACAAAAGCAAAAAGAAAATGATTTTTTGACCGTTAGGCTTTCGTACTCCCCTTAAAGCAGAAAAGCCAAGGTTTTGTAAAACCTAATCTGTATCTCCTCTCATGTTTTACTCTTATGTGATCGCGGATTGTTCCACATAATAAAAAGTTCACTAATTAAGTATAAAGACTTGTTTTTACCTACATTAATACAAATCTTCCAAGTTTCACTTCACTAAATATCATCCGCAGGATGCATACTCCGAAGTTATTTTATTGAATGGAAGTCTTCTCATTTGAGTTTTAACGCATAAAATAATCTTGATTTAACGCCGTCCCCATTTTCTCAAACTTGTCATACAAAAACACTTACTAACTCTCTTTAAATTTAATAATTTCGTATCTGTAGAATAATTTCGAATTGTTGCGTCTTTTATAGATTAGATAGTTGCAAATTAATTTTAAAACGCTACATAGGCGTACATATATGTATATACACATACGCAGGGTGGAGCATTTAAGTTGAGACTGTGCAACATCTCCAAAACTAACCGTTGTAGACAGAAATATATTTAATAACATTATCATCATAACGTGTTCCAAACAAAACACGACTAATGAAATGACATTCACTTTCCGCTATAATATCAAGCAACTTTTATTTAAGACATTTCTTTCTACAACGCTTAGTTTTGAAGATATTGTACAGCATCAACTTAAATGGTTCACTCTACACATATATGGTTAAGCTTGAAACATTTAAACCATGTAGAGGATTATAAACTTTGAACCTGGAAGATTTCGTAGCATATCCACAAGATGAGTGGCCAATCTACCTGAGTCGGAGAGAAAGAGTCGAACTTCTCCGTTTTGAAGCATTAGTAAAGTTCAATCTCCATCGCCCTGGCTCAAACATCTCTATAATCCATTGTAAGCTCTCCTGGAAATTCATTTTTTGTACATTGTTATCAAAATAATATAAACCTTTTTCACTTTAAAATTTAAATTGTGGGTAAAATATATTTATTATAGAAGCAAATATATAGTAAAAAAGCTTAGCTTATTGTGCTTCTTATTGTATCCTCGGAATAGGTGATAACAGTTCCGAACAAGAATTTATTATATGCGTGGTTTTTTGGCTAATTCTCCAAAGAGGAAATTTTCATTTTCATTTTGTGCACGATTTCCGGTGGAATGTCTTACAGGGGAGTGCATTTTACTGCCTGGTGCAACGTTTTGTGCACCTCGAGAACAACGGAAGAGACGAAGTTCCGCTGCTTGCCTTTATTCACGACCTAGTTTTGCTTAGCTTTCGACAGGAAGTTAACCAAAGACGGTAGAGTAGCAAAGAATAAAACTGGAGCATGCACTTGTTACCGGCAGTAGGTTTGTTCTTCTCCCGTCTTCCTGTACACGCTAAGAAACTCTGCTACTTTTATATTATGAGTCAGTTTCATCGAGGAAGCGATGATTTCAAACATATAGGTTAATTGAACATCAATAAAATCTATGACTATAGCTTGGATTAGCATGCACAATAAAATAGTGAAGTATGAATATAAACTATCTTCGAAAACGTAAGGAATCATGTACTAAATGTGTGAAAACCAATACACAAAACTCAAGGAATAAGGAAGTCTTACTTTATTCATGGCTGTTAAAGATGAATAACTCATACTTTTGTCAATGAAGAATGATTTATACAATGAAAATTTCCTTTTTTCATCTTAAGTTGTGATGTTATAGGCGCATGCATAAAAACCCCTCAACTATTGCTTTTTAAGTCCTCTTGTATTTCAGCTTTTTCTTTTCTATATTGTTCTATCTTGGTTGAGATATAGTTTTGCAAGTAGTATTCTATTTAATACCAAATGCAAGTTTAGTAATACCGTGAGTTTATGAAGACAATAAATGGATTTGAAACATATCTATTATAAGGAGAATGAATATTTACAGGAATTATGTCAAACTTTCAAATGTGTTGTCCTGTACGGTAATCTGATGAACAGATTATGAATATACTGGACATTTTTATTGATGCCAACTTCAGAAGAAAACTCTTGAGCCTTTGTAATGCTAACTATATCTTCCTCATTTAAGAAATCTAAGCTTTCATTTCACTGAAATGATCTGCGTGGTATGTTACAACCACTAAACACATGTTCCAACGAGATTGAAGTTCGGAAGGGAAGTAAAGCCGGTGATCCTGTGTCGTAGATTTACGGCACGTAAAAGATCCTCAAGTCTTATAAGGAGACTAAGAAAAACTGCCGGACTTTTACGCCCAATACAGAATGGGAAGCTAAGGACCACGGCAATTAAAGAGCGTCTATAAATAAAACTCACTTTAATTTATTTAATTTGAGACTGAAGTCATTCGGGAGGTAAGGTTGAATGTGGGTTTATGTTGTTGCGCCTTAAACATTTAATAACATTTATTAAATATTTATAATCTCCAGCTTACTTTTGTTTAGTGATGAGTTCCTTATCTACAGCGGTTGTCAAAATAACCAGTTATGATAGGTAATACTCATTAGACGTATTTGCTAAGAAAATTTATTGAATAAAACCGTTAATAAACAATATTAACAAAATGAAAATGAAATAAATATTTTATATAGTATTACTTTATTATAATATATTTTACTTATTGCATATCAATATCATAACCTAGCATGGCCTTCTATGTTCTTTAAGAAAACCTTTTCGTTTCTTCAGCTTACAAATCAGAAACAATTGCGAATTAGGTGAGGCAATCTCATCTCGACAAGATTTCAATGACTTCCCATAATCAATGACTTCCTGCTGATAATCTTCCAACTAAATTTGCCAAGAAAAATTTTCAATGTTAAAATTCGCAATGAAGCATATCTCCGTACATAACTTCTTTGACCAATCTATCTATACAGTAACAAACTAATGGACAGCATCATTCAAGTGTAATAAACAAAGTGAGCAACCGAATGTAAGCCGCGAGATCCGTGATTCCGTGTTCTGGTGTGGGAGTAAAATTAATTCCATTAATTGACTAATATGGTCGAAACTATGAAGCCTGGACTTGAAGTACTTACAGCATTGTAAGTTGCCATTGGGGTATGTCATCTCAATACAGTTTGGGATCTCCTTGTGTGGTTTACCTGTAAAAATGCGAATCAGTTGGGGAATATAATGTCGACCGGCATTTGCTATGGTAGCTCATTGGTTAGAGCAACCGGACGGAAACCAGGAGATCCGTAGTTCAAATCCGGCGATGGTATAAAATTTTTCAGTAGTCTGATTCTACTTTCCCGACCAGGAATTCAGAGTTTATAAGAGAATGAATATCAGCATCTTACACTTCCATCTCTGATAACAGCACATCTGTTGTTTGCAACAAGAAAGAAATTTCATCAACTTTTAATTTTATTAATTGTGTTTTGAATAATTGTACGTTTTAAAGTTTCCCATTAAATTTGTTAAATGGAGCTGCATTCTCATAATTTTAGCGAATAATGCAAGAGCAGAAATTAAATCTAAAATTAACTGCTTATAGATTATAGTACATAACTTAAGTTATTTATTGCCATACAGCTGTTATAAATAGGATTTCATTTGTATAGTTCTAAACACATTTAAAAGTAAAGACATGCTATTTATAATAATCGGTTAAATTTCAGAGGTCCTTGCATGGTAAAATACGCAAAGCTTATTTAACATATTCTGTAAGTATTAGTTTTTATATGTGTTTTTATGGTTTGCTCTTGCATTATTCGCTGAAACAGTGAAACAAAACTAACGGGAGACTTGCAGTCGCTCGCTATTTTTGCGGAATAGCTCAACTTCTTGTTGGATTAATCATGATAATGACACGCGAGAGCCTTTGAGCAATGTATGGTCTCATTGATGTCTTATTCACCAATCAGAAATGAACTTAGTCGATCGTTTTAAAAAATGGTACACAAAAACTAATAACTCATAGTTTTTACTGCAATACTGCTTTTTTATTCCTATAATCTCCGCTTCAATTCGACTAGGGGTCTAAGAAGTCTATTCTCAGAAATTTTATAATTAAATAGAAATGAACATTTGAGCTTACAACAACAGTTCATAATAGATTTATTTTAACAAGCGCTTCTGCTTGGAATAAAAGCTAACAAAATTAGAGTATGTATTTAGAAAGATGAATCAGGTAAGCCCTTCAATGATTTACATAAAAAGTACAAAAAGACAGGGCACCGTGGTCTCGCATTGTAGTTATCTTATCTAGTCTGCTCAAAAACTAATAACTGGTAGCTTTTTACCCTCACCTTCATATTTTTACTTTTTCTAATACGTATAGTAAGTAGGGAAAGTATTGCATCCCACCCAAAAATTCTATATCAATATTTTACAGGAGGTGCATGTTTTGAGGTGCCCTGAATCCAAATAAAGCATTTTTGGAAACATCTGTGTGTCTGTTAGTCAGTCTGTGAACAGAAAAACGAAAAGTCGGATAAATACTAAACGTGGTACTTGAGTTTACTATCACACGAAGAGTTTACTGCGCCACCAAGATTTTCAAAAAAATCCCCCACCCCAAATTACCCTTTACATGGAACATTTTTCGAAACTTTTTATTTTCTTAAAAATAGCCCTAATGATTTTTATTAAAATATCATATGTTTAAAATATTTTTAAGCAAATGAAGTCATATGCATTTTTTGTGGAGTAAACCTTTTCAAGATATTCCTATTATTTGTTCGAATTTTCCAAAGTTTATACTTTTTCTCCAATGGGAATTCGTTATTCGTTTTTTTTTGTCCTGGACCTGCAAAGAGTCTGAAATGCTCCAAATAGCATCCAGGTCTTAAAAGATTTGACTGTCGCTTAAAGCCTACCATATTCCACTTGCACCTGCAAGAAAATGAGCAATAAGATTAACATCTCGATATCCCGATTAACATGAAGTAGATGGAGAATAAGCATTTGCAAAAGTAGTTTGTACAAGAGTAGAGAAGGTCATGTGAGTGCAACACATCAGATTTTTATTTGTTTAAACTCAACTTCCTATTCTCATACATTTTATAATTAAAAACAAATGAACATTTGAGATTATAACAACAGCTCAATGCAACATTATTCATTCTAACGCGCGCTTCTGCTTAGAATAAAAGCTAATTCATCACTGTATTTTTCAGAAATAAGAAACAGTTAAACCACTTTAACGATTATACTAAACGTATAAAATTATGACATCGTCCTCACGTTATCATTATCATACGGAATTCCCCTCTTGAATATACATTTTCTTAAGTTATTTAATTATCAGCTGGTCATTAGATAATTCTTTCACAATCTTCGGCCTCGAAATAATTATCATGAGAAAAATCATTCGTTAACTTCAATTAAAGTACTTCATGGTATTACTGAACGATCATTACACGCGTCCACCTTTCAGCCACCATACAGTCTTATTCATGCCTTATTTACCAATCATAATCGAACTTAATCGACAGATTTAAAGCATTGTGCTCAAAAACTATTAATTCGAGACTTTTTTTCCCCAAAATCATTTTTATTTCTATAAATTCTGCTTTGATTTGACTAGAGATCTAGGAAGCAATTTTGATGGATTTTTCTGTTCACTATTGGAAGTGTTACAAAAAGCAAAAATGGCGAGATATGGTGATCTGTGAATTCAAAATAATAAAAAAAGTGATACATGATCTTACACTTTTTGAAGTTCAACTGTATTCTATAACTTCTGCCATGTTCTATAGTACACGTGCATAAATTTGTGCCCTGGTTGACCAGTCAGTACAGTTTTATCCACTTGAGGTTGAAAATAAAGTAAGAGTAGCTTTTACAATCTTCGAGTTTGTAATTTAAGGTAGGAATTAGGTGGTTTTTGGAAGTTGTAACTTAACCTATGTTTTTTCCCAATTCCTATTGTTATTGTTAAATATTTTGACCATATTATTTAAACAAAATACTTCAACAAGGGGTTGAAAATATGGTAGGAGTAGTTTTTTAGACTTGTAAGACAGCTTATAATGTTGTTGGATATAGTATAAGCGTAAAAAGTTTAGATAGGCCAAAGAGTATTGATTTGTAAGTTAGGGGTTGATAACAGGGATTGAATGTATGGGATTTTGGTGTTTCTAGAATCCATAATATGTACCCGGTTTTGTAAAAATCATACCAAAAATATCACTTGATAAAACTTAAGTGAAATATGAGGGAAATGAAGGATATATAATGCCGTAAAATAACTCAATTTTAAAATACATTAAGCCTCCCCATTTAACCCTTTGCGCTCGAAGCCTTTAAAAATCTGCCACATTGACAATAAACTCCCAACGGCTCTGATATCCGTATTTAATGAAACGGGATTGAAATTTGGCGACATGAGTATAAAAAATAAATCTCTATCCCCTCCCCCCCGTTTTCAAATTTTTGGAAAACGTTATATGTGACCATCTGAAGAATAGGGATTTTCAGTGGTGAAAATATTATCGACATCGGTTGAGTCATTTTTGAGATTATTCTACGTATACCCCCACGCACAAACACACATTTTCTATCTTTATAATATTAATATAGATATAGGACTTTCGAGGAACAAACCGAAAGGCTTTATAAAAATAATGAAGTTTCATGTACTGGCCGTGAAAGTTTTATTTTATTTTAAATGATGACCGGTTTTGATGAAATATTAATCATACGAAAGACATCAACACAATGAGTGATAAACATTTTAAGTAAGAAACCGATATAAATATATGAAAAATTAAATAACGTTCAATAATATAATAATAATATAACATTCACTGAGTATAGCCACACGTTATTGCTATTACAAACACCCCCTCCAGAAAGTGTTCGTTTGCACTTTTAAAAATTCAGGCAGCCAAATTAATGGAGGGGAAAAAACTTATTGTTTTGTACATAAAGATCAAATAATAATGCAGTTTACGTGTTTTGGCGCTATTTTAGATTGTTTATTTGATCAGTATTATAATATATGCCAAAATTGCAACTCCTTTTAACGTGGTGTTTTCAAAATTATCCTACATGCATTGAGTAAGGTAATTCTTTTCCTGTATTACTTGATTTTGCTGTGAAAATAGGATTTTATTTGACGAAGGAATAAAATATCAAAGTTGGGAATTTTCAAGAGTTTTTGTCTTAATTCCTCAAGTTTCGGGTCCTTTTTACGACTTCAAGAATTTATTTCTCCACTATTTAAGTCATATGTTGATGAAAGTTTGTGGATGTATGCAGAAATATATATGGAGTATTTTTCAAAAATTTATAAAACTGACAAAATGAACGATCTGAAAAACTGCCAAAACACGTAAGCTGTATTACCATTTGATTTTTATGTAAAAATAGATTTTTCCTTCCATTGATTTGGTTGCTAGAAATTTTTCAAGTGCAGAGGAATATTTTCTTGAGGGGATGTAAACATGTGTCAAGGTTTTGTTGGAAATAAATGCTCGTAAAATGTTTTCCTATGTGACGTCTTCACAAATACTCCCTTCACGTTGGAGAAGACGGTTTTAAGAGTCACCGCGACTGGTTGCAAACCATAAGCAAAGCAAGTTGAACAAATTAATGCAAGATGAACTCTCAAACGTGATTCCGCTTTAAGCATATTATTTAGAATCATCACTAAGAAATGTGTACCTCACACTGTGTCTTCCAATAGACAGATAAAATCTGACGAATCGTTAAAAATTTTACAAACATATACATGATTTAATGGTAAAGAAATGGGACATGTAATGATTTAATAGTACAGTTAGGAATTAAATATAAGTATATTTTAATTCCTTATATACTAAGTGCATTTAAAAAGATTAAATCATGCGTTTTCCCCCGGAACACTCAAATCTATGCTTTAACAAATACCTACCATCCAAATTATATGTAAAATTACGACTTGCAAACTAAGGAATTCCCGCACATTTTGAGGCTACAGAAGGTTGTTCGCAATCTGTGGTAACAAACTTACCTTATGAAAAACCATGCCTCCTCTAGCAACGAAGTCTATCTGGTAGCCTTTAGCTTGAGCTTCCACTGAAGCAAACTGCTACGATATACAGAGACATCCAGTTTATTTCATTCTTCCTGGCACCTTTGCAGGGACTATTCACAGTTCTCGGCCGTCTGCTTCCAAGGGCTCTTTTCAGTAACCCAAATGCACAAAACTCCATCAGTGATGTATCAGATGAATTAACACGGATGTCGCTGAAACGTAAGGGATGTATTCCGATTTCCCTCTCTATGTTCTCCAAAAATTTGTAGGTTGAAGCAGACGTATGGCTTGATGCCTTATCCTGACGCAACCAGACTTAATTTACATCTGCACTATACAGAGCAGGGATTTCTGTATGGAAAATTTGTATCAGGACGTTAGTCTGATAGTATGCCTATTTGTTTTTCACATTTTTATATACACGGCGAGTGATTAATTTGCCATTGTAACTGTACCTTGCTATTACCATGAAACCACTGGGGAAAGTTTCGTTAGTTTCCTTATACCAGCTTTCAAATTTTTTTCTGCCCTCGGTCGGTAATATATAGCCCAGGGTTTGTTGCAGTTACTTAGATAAACACACGCCTCATATAAAAAGATAAACATCCACTTTTCACCAACTAGGTATCGTTCATACAGCTTTCTGCTGTTAGTGGCACGTTCTACAATTTCTTTAGGTAACAGCTGACACTTTTCTAGATTCAAATCCTGGTTGATTATGGTGTTTGCAGTAGTAACAAAGATGCCTAATTACAGTGCAATGGCACTCTGAGTTGGAGGATCCATTGCCCTCCGCCAGGTTTGAACACGCGACCTCGGGAGCTAGAGGCTAACTGAGTAACCACTACACTACGGAGGACGACTTGTAAGTCGCTTAATTACACTAATAATCAAGGTTTCTATATCTTTTGCCGTAGTAGCAATAACTATAGCGCTTCTAGCCGCGAATCGACACTTATACGTCAGCACGACCTATTATATGATTCATTGTTGCAATGTTTAAACAGTATCAGCGCGTAGTATAATTAAGAAGAAAGGTGGCAAAAGGCATTCTTCAGAATCTTATATGAGGCATGGAATGCATTCCCTTTGCCGGTCGTTAGCGAGGAGATAGAAGTTTACTTGCGGCATCTGATTTCTGACACGGAAGATTAACAACTCAATTTTCGTATATTTTATAAAATTAAGCTTCAGCTAAAGGTGTGCTTTTTCTTCATGAATGTCAACGAGCTTTCCAACTCTTTGGTAAGCGTATTTATAAAGGGATTTATTGCACTATTGCAACAAGCTCTAAATCAGCAATATTTCATTCGACTTTCGGATTTTCCGGTCTACATGCACACGGGTTATTTACATGCAAACAATAGCTTCATTTTTAGAGTCCGCAGACAAACGTGAGCATTCCTTTGTTTGCCATCCAGCCTTTTAAACCGTTTGACAACTCCAATGACTCTGCAAACCCCGAGCAATTACGCATTTAAATGAAGTTTGAAATTGGAATTCTTTTTGTACAGAAATTTAATCAGCTGTGAACAAAACCCTTGCCTCAGTGTAAGGTCTGCTCATGATTGGATTTAGAATAAACTACAAACGCATCTCAATAACTTTGATTTCCTGGAGGGTCACTGGATGAATAAATATCCAATGATATATCGCTCCGATAATGTTAAAGTTAGATGGTTTTAAAATATACATTCTACAGAGATTGAAATTATAGGATAATTTACTTATGGAAAATTTTCCTTAAATTCGTTTACATACACTGATTCATTTTATTAAAGATGCATAATTGGACTTTTTTAAGCACACATCAAGCATTCAATCAAAATTAAGAACAGAAAGCAAGAGGAACAGGTCTTAGTGCCTTAATAACATGTGTACACATACTAGATATACTAAATTTATATATAATTTCAACTTTATATTAATATCCTTAAGATATCCGTGAACCGAACGTGATGGCTCCGAGAAAACCTGTGAGGTTTGCATTCGGGAGGTCCCGGGTTCCATTCCCATCGACCGCCCACTTTGACCTTGGGTTTTTCCTGGTTTTTCCTTTGTCAGAGACGCATTCTGGGTCGTTTCTCGTCCACCACGAATTCCTTTACATCATTTCCCTTTCATACTTTCATTTTTCAGGTGTGTTTCTAGGCTTCGTGGTGTATGGCGCTGCCGACATGTACTTGCTCAAAGGAAAGAGTACTCCCTGCGGGCACCAAAAGGCTGCTTGGTCGATGGGTCGTTCATTGCCCTCTCTAGGCAATTACAACAGTGTGATGAATCTTCTATCTTGTAACTGTTAGTTACTTCCACGCGTCTGTATGCCCTGTCTGCCTGCAAACTGTAGCCTTCTGTGGTTCTTTCACTTCATTCCTTTCTCCGGCGTGCGGTAGCTACAATATATCTATGTAGGTCACAGTGCGCGAGGTATCCCCCTCCGTTGTATAACCTATACCTATACAGATATCTCTAAAAATTATTATCTGTAGCATATATTTTGGTATTAGAGGCCACATTGAATATTAAGTTAAGACTATTTGCGGGGGAGGTAATTGGACGCACAGTAGTATGAATCAAAGTAACTTTCAATTATCTTGGTGAAGTTTCGTGAATTTCATCAAGGATTTTATTCGGTGACATGAAATACTAAACAGTTTTGGAAAGTAGTGAAAAAGGAATTCCCAAAGGCGAGACAATACTAACGATTTTAAAGCCTAGAAAATTCCCTCTGAGAGAAGAAAATTTTCTTTTCCCTACTGCTTTTTCTGTTTATGTTTTCCTCCGTATTAGCCGTATCCAAAGCCATTCTGTAATCAGCTGATTTCAGGTACTGTCTGACAGCCGCTTCTCGAAAGCGGGCAAAAGTGCAACCTTAGATATTCGATATTGCATTGCACAATACACACTACTGCAAATGTTATAACCATTTTATGCCATTTCACGGCAAACCATTTAAGGTTTTGTCGAAGGTTTTGAAGGAAGCGTCCAATAATGAAGATGGCCGAAGGTTTTGGTGTACATCCTAGATAACACTTGACCCATTTTCTGTCATTATTACATAATATCCAAAGGCTTTGAATCATTTAGAAACATTATTTGATAAACATATCAACACCATTTCCAAAACATTTGCAACTTCATCCCACCTGGAAGATTTTGCTGGACATTGCATCATTGATAGGTGCAGAAGACAGTCTTTATTGTTTCACGACACCGAATACAAAAGAGATGCAAGGCGGAAAATGTTAGATACAGCGAGACAAAGTAAATTATAGTTATAAAACAAGCACCCGCTAACCTGTTTTATATATATATATATATATATATATATATATATGAATGAGTTGACGTGCTTCTAATAAATATAAACAATTTTGATCCAAGGTTATATTTAGGTCCTTTTTCGAGCGTTCGGCATTGTGCTCGGCACGTGGAAGGTACATAAGAAAAGAAGTAACCAGGTAGAGAGTGAAAGCTGGTGCTTTGGAATGTGGATTCACGTGCCTAGCACAAAGCTGACCACTCAAAACTCCAACACTGGAAAACGGCGCTAATATATCACTTAACGCAAAAATGTTTCAGTTTCTGAGAAGCACACTACCTCAACCAGCTTACCAAAAACCAAACGAAATCCTAGTTTCAAAATCGTGGACTGCTTCTCAATGGTTAATAAGTATGCCATACATGTTCTTGAATATCCTCAGGTCATATTGAAGGAACAAGTTTAACAAAGATTAATAGGATGGATATCCGCAATATCAATAAAATCAGTAGTTTGCTTCCCACTGCAGAATTGCATTAGTCATCTGCAGAAAGATAGTTACCAAGCATACTTGGTACTACGAAATTAAATGGCATATTAAAACTTAAGGGGATAAAATCTCCACGTATATTTAAATATTTCATCTAAAAACTAAGGATAAACGGTTGGTATACGTGCTCAAAGAACGCCTTCTCTGGGCTGGGTATGAACTCAGGTTTTCACCATAAAACCGTTCGATTTCCTATTATATCTGTGTTCTGAAGGAGTCATTAACAAGGGTGCAGTAAATCAGTATGAGGCTGGTCCAGACAGGTCAAGTAACGCACTCGGTCTTTCTGAGGTAATCCAGACGCATGGCACTGACTCCCCTTCTTAACTTTCGTGTTTATCTCCAGCTACAATCACAAACGTTCACGCACTCCTGCTCCTCCGTAATGGGACACGTTTATTGTGGGGAGTTCCGGTAGATAGCCTCCGGATAACATGCTCCTTTATTGCTATTACGCGCTATTTGCACAAAATAAAAATAACTAAAATATATGCGTCTAGTTCGCTCCGATAAAAGCAGTGAGACAGAGCTACTCATTTAAAGGCTGTGCAGAGTACTAAATGTTTTACCACGAAAAATTAATTCAAATGAACATACTGCTGAAGCTTTCTGTTTGGAGTAAGCACCAGGTACAGACCAAAGGAAAGGATACATTGGATATACATATCAATCTGGACGATTACAGGCCGGAAATGACTATTTATGCTTTATTTGGTTCACTATATGCACATATACAGCGTTATTCAAAAAGAAGGATCACAATTTAAATGCTTATTTCTAATGAAAGACAATAGAAGGCGACACATCTGATATATCACTAGATAGAGGAAAGTTCATAATTTTATTTTACGCATTCAAAATGAGTACTATTTGTTATGCGAGGACGACCAGTGTTTTTCCCTTTGTATACACAACCATCTTCAACGAATTTATTGTATCAAATGTAATTTTTTTATGACGAGGCGGCTCTTAGTTGAACTTAAAACGAAAAGCATACTGCAGCACACAAAACGACTTATCATGTGACGTCGCTATTTTCTCGCAAAGAAACCCAGCGCTACTGTAAGCACTGAATGGAACTAATAGGCAAGGGATTAAAATTTGGACTTTCCTCTATTCAATTATGTGCCGTATGTATCGTTATCTATTGTCGTTCATCAGAATTGAATATTTAAAATCTGTTCGTTCTTTTAGAATAATCCTGTATATTTGCCCACATATAATTAGAATGTGGCAAATAGAAACGGGTTTAAATACGAAATGCATTTACAAGCCTCCTTCGTTTTTGAGCTACACCTATTGCTCAATCGTACATATTCCTATTTTGTTCAACCGTTCCTAAAAACAAAAATACTTTCAATGATACACCGACAACGAATTGTTTGATTGGCACTTACTTTGTAGAGGAATGAGTGAATAATTCCCAAATTATTACTTTGAAATAAATATACGGGAATATTACTAGAAATGTACTGTAAACTTGTATATAATTTACCGTATGAATATACATAAGTAGTATATTATCGAGAGAACTGGCAGAGTTTTTGCGTTTATATGGGAAAAGATATGGAAAACGAGGATGATGCGAGGGTTCAAGGAGGAAAATGCGTTTATATGGGGAAGATAGGGAAAACGGGGACAAATGATAGGCTTGACACATGTCGAAGGAGGGGGAATATGGACATATATACAGGAGAGAAAGGGAATAGAGGAGAAGTACTCGACTAAACAGGGCTTGAAGGGTAGAATATGGCTTTTATATGGGAAAGGTAGCAAACTGAGGAGAGGTATACGGCTAGGAGGGTTTGAATGATAGAGCATGCGTTTATATGCGAGAGATAGGGAATACACGGGCCGATGCTAGGCTAGACAGGGGCTGAAGTAGGGGAATGCGCTTTATATGAGAGGTGGGGAATATGAGGAGAAGTGATAGGCTAGACAAAGATTAAGGTGTGGAATATGACTTTTATAGGAAACATAGGGAAAACACAGACAGATGCTGAAGGAGGGGAATATGGTTTTATACGGGAGAGACAGGGAATACGAGGAGAGGTGCTAGACTAGACAGACCTTGAAGGGTAGAATGTGGTTTTTATATGGGAGAGCTAGCAAACCAAGGAGCGGTATTAGCCTAGGAGGTTTTGAATAGTAGAGTATACGTTTATATGAAGAGACGAGGAAAACGAGGGTAGATGCTAGGTTGAGAGAGCCTTCAAGGAGGAAAATGCATTTATATGGGAGGGATAAGGAAAACGAGGTAGAGCAGGTGCTGAAGGAGGGGAGGGAGAACGCCCTTTATGTGTTAGAGGTAGGGAATACGAGAAGACATAGTTACTTAGACAGAGGTTGAGGGTTACAGTATTCGTTTATGCGGGGAAGATATGGAAAACGGAGAGAGAACCTATGCTAGGAGGGAGTTGAAGGAGGGTAATGCGCTTTATATGAGAGAGGTAGGGAATACGAGGTGATGTGCTAATTTAGACAGAGGTTTAGGAGTAGAGTAGGCGTTTATATAGGAAAATATAGGAAAACGAGAAGAGCGGCTAGGGAGATTAGTGTTGACGTATTTGTATTGTTCATCCATATATTACATAATTTAGACTCATTGACGTCGAGATTTAAACGCTAGCAAAGGCTATATTGCGTTCTAACGTCCCGGCATCGTGTCTCTAAGGCCTGGACGCAGACCTTCGAACGAAGTACCCCGCAGCGTGTATTTTGACTGATTAATGTAATTAAACGCTGGTCGTCGATCGATGAATACAACTATTCCAATTAAGTATTTCTTTATTGTTACAGTAAAGAGTAATTCGGATAGTACCGTGTAAATGTATCTGAGCTTATTGATTCATTGTCTGAATTTGGTGACCAAATCTCCCCTTGGTAGCCGCGACCCACAGTTTGGGAGCTGCTGACTCTAAACTATCCTTCGTATAAAGAAATATTTTTATTTCCTCAGAAAATGGCTCAAACAATTTCGATTAAGACACTGACTAATAAAATTTACATCTTGAATTATGTGAAGTCCTGTTAATTTTAGTGAATTTTATATAAGTGGTAATGTGTAGAGAAATAGATAAGGTATCTTTATTAGTTTCAAATTATTGAAGTTATTACACAAGTATTTAGTGCATGGGTCATTGACCGTACATGCATGTTTAAGATACAAGGTATGGTGACAAAATAATCAACAGAAAAATAAGAAAAACAAAAAAGCAAGAAAAAGGAAAATAGAAATAAATTATCTTTGACTAACTGAACAAATCCGACCTAGCTTCGCTCACTTTAGCCAAGAAATTGCCCATGTTTTGCCATTTCCTCTGGTCAACCAGTAGATCCCACGATGCGATTCTCCCTCTATAAGGACTTTAGCATTTTCCTTTGAGTTTAATTGTTCGCTGGTTCTCACACTGTGCGCATTCCGCAAAAATATGTACCCAGTCCTCATCCAAATCACAGAATGGGCAGATTCTCCTGTCAGAATCGTCAGTCATATTCTGCGCCCTCCAACCCACCAGTCTATCCCATGCCATTCCTCATCTTTCCTTTCTTCATAAATTAGGTATATATGCCTCTTTACCCCAATTCAATTTTATTTCATTTGCTAGACTAACAGAAGGTTCAATTTTACAATCCGATTCTACTTCGTATTTGTTAATATCTCTTAGTATTCTTTTGACACCTTTCCATATTGTAATTTGTTTCAGCTCTTTGCCATACTGACCCCATTGCTATTCTCCTCGAACCTCCTTTCAAGTCCGCTGCCCAAAACTTAGGAGACAAGTTTTCTTGCTGGTATTTACAACATTTGGACCGTAGTGTGGAATTATCTCCCTGCGGAGCCTCAGTCAGTACTTTATTGCTCTTATTTTACAGTGTATTGTGTCGTCATAGCATCCTTCCTCCCTCAATACCCCCGAATTTGAGGTGACTTATGAAACTCCAAGAACTCTTATCCAAAATCCTACCTGCGTTTTATTTACATGCTCTGCTCTTTCCCATCCCCAAATTTCACTTCCGTATAACAAAATCGGCCTTATCAAAGAGTTATACATCTTTTCTAATGCATCTACAGGTACATCCGGTATCCGCGAGAGGATAGGTAATAATTCATTTAACTGCCCTCATGCTTTATAGTTAGTTACCCATAGACGTTTGTTCCAATTTCCTCTCATATTAAACATTACTCCTAAATAGGAGAAATGTTTAACATTTTGTATTTCTAGTACCCGTAATAACCTTTTTTCATTCCTGCCATACACATAGCCATTTTGAAAGTGCTAAGTCGATATTCGTTCTCTCTCTCTGTCATGAATGCAGTTGAATTTCAAAACCATCATATAGCGAATATCGCACACCCGTATCACTTCGTACCTATAACAAAGTGCAATAAAAGCGTTCTGCAAACGTTTAAGTGAATAGAAAAGTAAGTTCGTAGAGCGGTGGTTAAAGAAATATGATGTGGATATGACACATCTTATGTTCTTCTTTTCTTTCTTTTTGTGTGTTTTCCATAAAAAAATATGATGTTTATTCAATAACTTTATAGAAGATACAGTTCAGATACGTGCTCTTCCACGTTTGTTTCTACCAGGCGCAGCCCAATTGATGATACGTGTGGGCCACCTTCCTCCGACTTTCATTGAACATGTCCTTACAATTCCAGGTATCTTTTTTCTATTCTATCAAGAACGGTTTCCTCTGCATCCATTTCGTTTCTTATGTATACATTTCTTATATGCTGTATTCTAGATATTCTCATGCTTCATCTGTCCATTCATTTCCGTTGCCGTTTTTCGTTTCCCAATTTTTTCATTTAAAGTCCAACTTTCTGCACCATATGCAAAGATATTCTCTACTATATCTTTTAAAATTCTTTCGTTTGTCGTTTTTGTCAGGTCCCTACTCCATAGGACACTATTCAAAGATCTTGTTGCTTTCTAAGCCTGATTCACTCTAAGATTAATATCCTTTACCTAGGTACCAGATTTTTCAATAAAAGAACCAGATATTTAAATTTGTCTACACATTTATCCGTTTTGTCATTTACTTTTAAAACTTATTCTTTCCACCAACCTTTATATACCGCCTTATTACTTTCAACCGATCTATTTGAATGCACTTGCTAGTTTACGGAGTATATATTCATCATCCTTCTCTTGTCCTATTGCCTCTTGTCCTGATCACAGCAAATATTAGACCGTGCATGAAATGTTTTGCTTATATTCAGCCTATTCACCCTAATGCTTAATTCCTCGCCATGCCTTATTCCAATTCTCTAATAGCTACCAAGGAAGAGATGGCTGGAGTGAAGACGGAGCAAGTCCTCCTTGATAGTGACGGAGAAGATAGTATGAAATACTCGAAAGGATCATACACACAATTTGCTATATCGTTAGCTATGTGTAAAATAAAATTTCCACCAGAAAATGCTTAGTATAATAATTGCGTTAAAACCACTGACTCTAAAATTTTGGATGATTGCTGAAGATAATCTTAAATTAAGAATATGATGTTGAAACAACGTTGGGGACATCCCGCATCCTTGTCTTAATACTTTCATCACAAAAACTCCAATGATACCGCTTTCCAATGTTTACAGATGCTTTATGGTCATACATTCGTTTTCTAAAATGGATAAGAGGTTTCGGATTATTAGATTTTATCAATGATTCCCATAGTTTATTTATTGGTACACATTCATATCTTTTTACAAATCTATAAGTGCCAAATGTATTTGTTTCCCTTTTTTGCTACCATTTTCTGCATTACCCGTCTAATTACAAAAATATTATCCAAGTATGATTTTCCTGTTGTAAAACTGACTTTATCTTATGATATTTATTTTGCATTAATTCTCCTTAGCTGTTCTTAATTACTGTACTTACAATTCTATTAATTGCTGTCATAACACTTATTCCTCTATAGTTTGTCAGATTTCTCTCATTTCCTTTATTTTTATATTTAGTACTAATGTATGACAACTTCCAATCAGTTCGGTCTCCCTCTATTATCTGGTTAAGTATCCTGGTTCGAGTTATTGTAACCCCTTGTGCACCATACTTAATTAATTTCACTATTTCACTGGTCCTGCAGCTTTTCCAAATTTTACCGTTTTTAAAACCCACAATTCCTCTTCTGTAACATGCTCTATATATTCATTATTTCCAATATAAGTTACAACAGATTGTAAAAAATTATTTCTGGTTTATGTTAAAACTTATTTAAAATATTATTTAGAATTATTGAATCAAACAAAATTAAAAGATTCGATATGTTTGCATTTTGTAATTAAAATAAAAGTCGTGCAGGCTTAGGCTTCGGCTGACCTTGCATAACCAACTGTGTGTTCAATCTCACCACATACTCTGTCCCTCACTTATTTATTTATCCTTGTTTTCTGACCCTACTTTAGCTTGTCTTTATATTCCTGATGCTCTTCCTCGTGGACTATGGTACCGTGCTAGCCTCTAGTTCCCGAGATCGCGGGTTCAAACCGGTGGAGAACGATGATTTGTTTCGGGCGTAAAAACCCTTAGCATGGCTTCCTTTGTAAGGGAAGTAAAGCCGGTGGTCCCGTGTCGTATATTTACGGCACGTAAAAGAACCTCAATCCTGATAAAGGACCTCTGAGCAAAATTTCCGGTCTTTCATGCCCAATATAGAATGGGACGCTAAGGACCATAGTAGTTAAAGAGCGTCCATAAATAAAGCTCAATTTAATCTTCCTCCTTTATTGGATTTAAGTGTTTTACATATGCATTATTCGTTTTCGCTACAATTTCAAGCGCTTTTAAATCCATCCAATAATTCCTATATTGGCTATCTTGTTCTGTATCTATTGCTCCCATTTCAGCTCCATGGACACATTCCTTAAATGTTCATAAATATTATTGTTCAGGATTTCGCTTTTCTAAAAGCCATATAACTTTTTTATGCTTTAATTCTGTAACAAATACAAACTGTATCTAGGTCCTTCCAATACTTTTTTTCATATTCTGCTCCATGTTTTACTCTGACATTTTGCACAATTATAATTCTCTCTTTACTAACAATTACATAGTCAATGATTGACCAAAGACTTTTAGTACGTTGTTCCCAAGTGTACTCGTGTTTCAACATAGAAATAACAACAAGATCATTTACTTTACACTCCTATTCAAACATTATCCATCATCATTCTCGATGTCTTCTCCACACAGACCAACATTATCTTCTCCTCTTCCAAATCTATCTACTATTCAGATCTCCCATAATTATTAGTTCCTTTTAGATACTCCTTCCACTACTTCCCTGAATTTTTCCAAATACTCTTCTTTTATAATTTATGTGAATCATCCATTGATGCATGTGCATCAATCATACATATTTCTAGTCCATACATTACTAATTCTATCATTTGCTTCTTCCCAATGCTTAATTGATGACTTCCATGTCATCCAAATCAGAATGGAAACTTCTCTACAAATATGGATATAATACCGAGATACTTCCTGTCCTCTCCCTTTCCTTTTGGTCTCCGTTGATACCAACAACAGTCCCTGTTGCTGTGTAACCTCTGTAAGTACTTCATTATAGTTTGTACTTAGCCCCTGCATGTTCCAAGTAGCCATATTTAAACTCCTTCTTCTTAGCCAAAGTCTATGCCTGTTAATCCGTCCAGCTTTTTATTTAGTTATTTTTTTGTTGTAAGAAAAAAGTATTTTTATGGAACGCGCTGTCAGCCATTTATCAACCACCATGCTTGGAGGACCATGCCTCTGTTAGTCGAGTTTCAGGATTCCTGTTGAGCGTTCTCAATAAACGTTGCGGTCTTGGGACACTAAGTCCCCAACAGGCAATCCCCACATTCTGTTGCCAATATCTCAGGACGTGAACATAGAGGGACCTAGAGTTTGGATTTCTGCGACTCTTTTGGAAAAAAAAGTAGCAGGCTAATTGAATTACCTTTAAATTTATCTAGACACTTGGGAAAGAGGTTTTCAGAAATCAGGTTTACTAGCTAATTACTTCCTACCTAGTCTTGTGGTTAGATGAGACGATGGGGGTGGGAAAACTGAGCACAGATGAAATCGGATGTTTAGCCCCCTCACTTCGTTTCTCAGGTACATAAAAATTCGCAATTCAATCAGAATTATCAGATCTTTCAAGATAGGTATACGTTGCATTCCACATATATGATATTTGAATAAAAACCATGTGGCAGTATAAACTTGCTGTCATATCAAATTCTACACGTTTATGCCTCATCTTGATCTCCCGAGTATTTTACGCAGAGTTTGGTACCAACCACCTGCTACGAATTAGGGAACCTCTCGCCACAAGGAGGCAACTCCTGTACACTTCAATCAGTCCATCACCAGGTATTCCCCAGCTGGCAATAACTCGTAATACAGCGAGAATCATGGTAGCTTCAATAACATCGTGGTAAACTTAACATTCTGCTAGACAACATGGGTATTCAACAAACAGCAACGAACTGCTGTCGAAATGACATTCTTCATTTCATATATTGATGGTTATACATATTCTGAGTGTATGGGTGATATTGCATTAGTTTGAATTCTGTTACCTGTAGTGTTTCTGATAATGAGAATGATATGGTTTTTGTTATACTTTGGCAAAAGTAAGGTTTCTAAATTCTAAACTTGTATTTATCACTTGACTGAAATAAATGTAACTTAATGAGCATTTAAAGGGCAGCAGCACAAGGCTAAAATGGCAACATCAATAAGTGTTGAAATATTGTACATGATTTTGCCCTTGGTTCGGAATGAATTAGAATCAACGTTACTAAACTTATATGAAGGATTATTTTGAAAGAAATGTAGGAGAGTGGCATTTTCTCAAGGACGCCCTATATTTAATAATTTAAATTGTGAATTGCTATTTCATACGTTGTATAGGTGTATTGCTCATGTTTGCTGTATCATTATAATTAATTTAATTTACTAATTTAGTTAATATTATTTTATTTAATATGGTTTGAGTATTTTGGGATTATATCAAAGACAGATTTGCATGATAAGAATAATTCTCAGTTAATGCATTGTTGCATTTTGTATTACGATCAAACTTGCATTTCAGTTTTTAATCCTTAATCCAGTTAATTATTTATTTTCAATTAAATTCAGTATTATTATATTTTATACAGTCATCATCCACTTTTCATTATATTTATATATTATAAAGTAATTGCCGCAAAGCTTTGCTGCACTTTCCAATATCTTCTCCGTACGAGAAGGTATTTAAAGTTCATTCCTTAAACACGTTTTCTTATCCTCTGTGGCCCCACTTCTACTATAGGTTAAGGGGAATATATTACACCGTAAACAACCCAGTAGCAAATACATAGATAACAGTTGAATTAGAAGCAGCAAACAAAAGACACCACAATCCTTAGAGCTACTTTTTGGTAAAATAAAATGAAAATTCTTCCATTTAAAGGGTAGTTTGGGTTGAGGAAGCTTTCGAGAAAGTCTTCGTGTCACATTTTGGAAGATGTTGGACTTAACCGAGATTTGGTTTTCAAGTTCACGTCAGCCAGCATGCTTCCACATCATTTTTTTAAAAATCGCTTTTTGGGTTCATAGTACCTCAAAACCGTGTTGCCAGTGAAATTTCAATAAAGAAGTTTTGGTTGAGTACAGTAGTATCAGTTACCAATGACAGGTAGAAGAAGAATAAATAGCAAAAGAAGCAGGTAAGAAAACTTTTAACTTCGAAATAAATGCAATATGCATAGACACAGAATAGCAAGTAACACAGCGGGTAAACGAAGTGAAATGTTTTTATAACCCCAGAAAATGGTAACAAAGATTTTCAGTTTCGTTGCGCTTGTACGTCCCACTAAGTACGTATGCAATTCTCACATGTTTAAGCAGAACGCCTTAAGTAGTACCTAATTTAATACGCATAGGATGTACCTTTTAAATATAGGACCTTTTTATTCCTGAAGCTAACCTACTCCTCTGCCAAGTGTGATAAATTTTCGCTTTCTTTGCAATTATTACATATTTATTGGCAGTGGGGTTAAATCTTCATTAATTTGCTTTTTATATTCTCTGTAGTAGGTTTTTCTTGTATAGCTCATTTGATAGTTAACATTTCGTCTTTTTTGCTTTTGGCTTCAAGCAATTATTATTTCATTTGTTCTCACAAACAACTGTCATCACTAACATATTATTGTGTGTCTCACACTTATTCTCTGTGTGCAAGAGAAGAGAATGTGCTGTATTTACATATTCTTATCTTCCATTTTGCCCTCACTTAATACCTCAGAATTTACGAAACTTACAAGTATGCTGTAATATATGTCAACATTTTTGGATTCTATGAAAAGCATTGGTATAAGTCTTGTGTTCATTTTCAGAAATAAGTGTACTTACTTCCATAAAATGAGTGTGGGCGTATCCTGTTTAACAACTCGTTATTTTTGTAAATGGGCCTCATTTACCCAACCAGCATGCTCTCCGTAAGTGTCAGATACCCTTCTAACTGTGAGAATTAAGCCAATTACTTGAGAGCCACTAAGATATTTCGCTCCGCAAACTTTGTGCCCCGCATTAGACGCGACACCACAGGAAAATTCAACCTGTATTGTCTAGTGAAGACAGAAATAGGGTATGACAAATACTAATGGAGAATTGTTTCAAAGAACGAGTATGATCTCGAGATATGTGGATCAATTTTGTAGACAGCGCTAATTAATACAGTAGTGTAATTAAATTTAACGTTGTGAAGGGCATATTGGGGCTATGTCCATTTGCTATCACCGCCTGTTTCTGTTCCAATCTCACAAAGCAAAGAAAGAACCCAGTCATAAATGAGGAGAAACATCTCTCAAAATAACTCGCTATTCCGCCAGCAATGGATCCACAACATTTTCACATTCTTATTGAAAACAAAAGTACAAACAAACAAAGTATACAGGTAATAAAAGTCAAGGAAGCTCTAAGCGTTGCACATTGTAACACTTAAAGAATTCGGAAACAACTATCTAAAGCTTCTATGTAAATATGATTCCGAGTACAGGATGCCCAATTATTACTTGTAAACAAAGGTAAAAGGAGAGGTAAAAAAGAGAATATTAAGTAAAACGAAAATCAGTGTTTTTGCAGCTAAATAAAAGCTTCCTCTAACTCTGCAATAAATATGGGCATATCACTGGAACGCAATAATGAATTGCTGGTTTTGTTTATGGTTGCGAATGTCCACGGTTGTATGTTCTCTTATAAGTGAGTTTCATGGGGGGGATCATCACTTTTGCAAGCGAAGAGTGAAAGCTTTCAAACTAATCACTGCACGTAAACCGCGAAGCTTATTTCCATTAACCATGACCTAAATAGCGTTGAATGAACGCCTGCAGTATACATCACGTTGGGTTTTTTGCTTGATAAAAGTTTTCCTAAATGAAAACCCAGGTATATACGCACAGCCCTTGTAAATAACGCACAAAATTTCTATTTTGTCTGCTTTACATGCATACTTTTCCACGTTTAACTTTACTATCATTTTCAGCATTTCTTCTTCAACTTCTCTCTAAAATAGACATTTTCTCTCCTCTTCGTTCTATATTTTTATTTTTGTGGATGATCTTTTTTTGTGGATTTCAATTTCCTTCTGTCTTGCTATACTTAAAAATATGCTGACGTTCCAAATGTTTACTCTCCAGCTTCATTTTAGTCTTCTTTCTCTCTTCACTTCTCTCTTTCACGAATGGAGATGAAATGGAAAGTGGACGAACAGCGGGGCTGGGGGCTCCATGTGAGTAATGGTTAAGGGAGGCTGCACCTCCCTACCCCCTGCACTACCGACACTTTACATGGAAACGAGGTCCCATTTAATGCTTTCTCTCTACCCCATTCCACACACACACACACACACACACACACACACACACACACAGACAAACGTTTCTACTTCTTCAATGACTTTTTTCTTGCTTACTCCTTTCCTTAAACTCCCTTGCATGCTTCTCAACCAGCTTCAGGTTCTTTTCTTCTCTAAAGTTTCTTTTCCTGCTAAAAAAAACTGTGTCATTCATTCTTTCTTCTTCGCTTTAGCAGGAGAAGATGAAGTGAATATGTGAAAAAGACGGGAATAGTTCGCCTGCATTTAGACTGTCGCAAGACCTGTCTTAAAAACTTCTGCAAATGCGAATCCTCCTGATCCTTTTCAATAGCTTCCTATGTTTCAGTTTATCTTCAAAAATGTGCGAATGTCAGCTGTTTTGCTTTTATGTTACCATGTACTTTTCGCATATGTGATACGCCACTTTATCCTCTGGCCATGTGACTGCAAAAGAAATCCCTTCCATACAATCCCGCAGACCGCTAAAGTAAGTAGGAAATTCCCAAGTACAGAGCTGCATTTTATGACACAGTAAGTTCCATCTATTTTATTAGATATAATACGAAGTAAAAGAATGTTTAAGGCGTTGCATACATGAGATTTCTAAAAGCTTGCATTCAAGGAAATACGTTCTAATATTTGTTATATAACGTTCTTCTGCTAGAGTACACTCACATGTTCATGTTGATGTCCAAGTTGTTATCTAAATAGTTCCTTTAATAAGGAATTTATCTAATAAACTGTATGCTAATATACTACATTCTCATGCAAATAAATGATGAATTTTTTGTATAAGTAAAACATAGATAAATGCACATATATAAATAAATACAATTTACTTTATATAATTACTATACATATTTTGTATATAATATATGTAATTTATATATAAATAAAACGAATCTCATAACTAAACAAGTAATTGTGCAGCATTAGCATGCTTATCCAATATTTTGTTTCAAATGAAAGAAATAAAACTAAAGCATTGCAAAGATAAGTAATTTCCATACACTTAAATCTAGAAATATAAAGTGTATATACGAAATTAGAACTGCAAATTCTCTCATAAACCGGTAGAAATACATGAAAATAAGTCTGCAGCGTGCAGCATGTAAAGTGCAATAGAAATAAAGCTACAAAGGAGTATAAGTTGAGCTTATTTAAGCATATGTACACTAGATAAATTTTTAATAAGAGTTAAAAGGTCTTAAAGCATCTCTGATCAAAAGCCAAAACCAGATTTTTCAGACCTACTTGTAAGCAGAAAATAAATAAAAGGCTACTGTCTTATATTTCACCAATACTTTGCTTTAAACATGCATATTTAAAAAAACAATGAAAAAAAATTATCGGAAAAGAATACGGGTTCTTATGCCTCACCTGAAGCGCATTCATTTCCACATTGACAGTGAACTGCCTTTACACACTAATCTGTAATTTTCCTAACCTACTGAAAGCAGCCGAAAGATGACAATTTTCACAATAAATGTTAGACAAAAAGACAAACTTAATATGCAAAGAGAAATGCAGACAAATTACATAAACAAAATAAAGTGCACCACCTACACAAATTGCTTGTTTTCGGATGATAATTTTGTTGAATTACAGTAGGCAATAAGTTAAATTTGGTGCTTTAAAATATTAAATTCGAAATAAATGATTTAAAATTATGTTAAGTATTTTAAATAATTTTAATTCTGCTGTATGCAATTTTTATTTAAATACTTCGGATTTTGGTTTGTGTACATATTTTACTTTCGCTTAAATCAAAATGCTTTCCTCAAGTTTTACAAATAGATAGAATTGTAGTAAAATTAATGAAATCGGAAATAAATTATTGCTACCTTTTTATTCAGTTCTTTAATAATATAATGTGTCTAGAGTACTATTTAATAACTTTAACTGAGTTGCTTTGGTTTTATGTTCTTTACATAAGCTGGTAAATTATTATTTATCTCTCCACCAATGGTTTCTTTTAAACAATAAATTATTCAGTGTCTGTCTAATTTGATTATTGAAGGAGCGTGTGCTTTTAAGCCATAATAATTATGCGCAACCGTTATAATACTAAAAATACAATAAGGTAGTGTCATAGAAAAAAAAACCAGCTTTAGTACCTCCAACATTAAACGAAGAGGAATATTACTACCGAAAGAAAACATCTAGTTTACTATATTTTATATGAAGCTTTAATACATTAGCTCCAAATTACAAGCAAATAGTAAATGTTCAGCAGATTATGTAACACACAGTATAATTAATAAGGATGCATACACTCTGAACAAAAGGGATGGAGTACTACAATTAATTGATAATTTCTAAGTATTTATTACCAATTCATGATTTTGGACGAAACATATATTCAGAATGTTTCTAAATTAGAGAGACAGGCTTAAGGATCAGATGGATTACTTTGAAGCACTTTTTGTTAAGTCGTCCATGGGCTGCGAGGCTCCGTTTCAATGCATGAGGAGTTTATGTAATTCGATTGATCGATCTTACAGGAATGGATTAAAGTAATCATATATATGAAAAGTGAATAAAGAAATAATTAATGTTGCAGATGTACTGTTTATAGTCACAAATACACAGAAAAACACATACAAATCATATAGCACATAAATAAATAATACATCAATTGTCAAGCAAATCATTATTACCTTTTTTCCCTTCATTCTTTCTTTCTTTCCTTTTTTTGTCTCATCATTACAAGTACAGAACACACGTCCAGATAAGCAATGAATCGACTTGTCATACCTACTTTGTTATAATATTTTAAAGGAGCCAGACATTTCTCTGATTTTAACTGCTGCGCTGACTATTCGGTGCAAGCTGTTCTCCGATTCAATAGGGATTTCGTAAATCATAGACTCCATGTAGCTCCACATAAGTAAGGTCAGGTGAACTCTTCGACCTATTCAATGACACCGAATGTAGGTCGCACATGGACGGGTACTTCATTCTCCAAATGGTTTGGTGCTACATTATGTTGAAATCCACATTCCTTATCAGAAGCTTATATAGGATAGGGAAAACAAGGCTAGATGCTGAGGTTCACGGAGAAAAATGCGTTTATATGAGAGATAGAGAATACGTGGACAGGTGCTAGGCTAGACAGATGCTGAAGGAGGAAAATGCGTTTATGTGGGGGAGATAGGGGAATACGAGGGAGGTGCTAAGATAGACGAATGTTAAAGGTGGAATGTGTTTATACCGGAGAGATAGGGAATATGAGGCTGATGCTAGGCTAGATAAGGGTTGAAGGAGGGGAATGAGCTTTATATGAGAGAGGTAGGGGAACACAAGGAAAAAAGCTAGGCTAACCAGAGCTCGAGTAGAGTATACGTTTAATTGGGTGAGGTAGGGAAAACGATGATAGGGATCCTGGTCAAAGAAACTAATACAAAGAACTGCATTATTCAAGAACTTTAACAACAGAGGGTCTAAGTATAGATCATTTGTATGGTATTCGAGGAGGGGTCTTTAGTGGAAAAAAACCCTAAGTCAGTAGAGGGAAAATAGGCGTTCTGGCGCCCTTAAACTGCAGGACCTGCCACGCCCCCTGGTACCTTTTTAATTGCAGCTGGGCTCATACATTTTGTTGAGTATAATGGAATGCTTGTTACAAGGCAGGAAATTAAGGTTTTCCATCACCTGTCAAAATGAACAATAGTATAATAAATTATGCTTTTGTAACAAAGGAGCAGATGTTATTGTTCCCATTCCATTACCGAACACGTGCACTTTTAGCAAAATCACCTGCTATAACCCCCACCCCCATCAGCATTGTTTGACGAACAAGTGCAGTATAACAATAGAGCAGCTTTGCGTTGTGCTAACAAAAGAGGGAATAACAAAGGAGCAGATGTTATTGTCTCCTTTCCATTGTCCCGCACAAGTATTCGTACGGAAGATCACCCATGTATCAAACACTCCACCACGATATAACAAAAGAGCAGACTAGAGCCGAACTAACAAAAGCATCCAACAAAAGAGACGCTATTGTCTCAGTTCTATTAAATTCCTGTACACATGCATGTTAGGAGACCGCACCCGTAGCAGCCCCCAGCCGCATTGTTTGACGGTGGGAAAAGAGAGACCCATTTCCCTCGAGGCAAGTTTCATCTACCTGCTATGTCATAAATTGCCCCGCTTGACCTAGCCAATCATGGCGTCGACTTTGCCCCGCGGACGCTCTCTGTTTCTGCTTCTATTGTCTCCTTCAAACAGCGATATCAAAAACGCCGACTTTTTTGATGCGATTATCGAGATAATTCAGAAGTTAAAGAGGGGCGGTTTTATAGCGTGATTAGCATCTGCAGAACCTTGAAACCAGCGAAAGAGTTAGAAAGATCCCTCAGAGATGTTAAGGTGCTGTGTAACACTAAGAGGTTTCAGAGTTTCAGTTCAGCCATCTGGGTCACTTGTGCTTGCAATTTCTATCGCAATGAGTTACACTATTGCTGTCAGGGGAAACGAATCTGTCCTTACTACATGCCTCCTGTTTAGATAGATCCAAAGAGTCATTATTAGGTTGCTCTATTGAATTTTGAAACCTTCTATTCCATTCCTAACGTTGATCAGAGTAATAATCACTTTCATTGATTTTTTTTCCAATGATTGTTCTATAGCAACGTTCTGGGGCTTGAATGACAAAGTTATTTCAGCTAATCAGCTGGCTGAATCGGATTTCCTAGTGAATATATTTAAGTTGAGCATCATAAGAATCTAGCACAGTATTGCATCATTCTTCTTCCCCTATAGTAAAAGAGGACACTCGTTCTATGAGTTTTCCCATCTGTTGTGGTTGGATATCATATTTCACGAGAACCATCAAAAGCAATTTACCTGCCGTACATAAACACCCACTTCATAGAGCAAATCAGTCTTCGTATAGGAGACCATAACAGTAATATCATTGACTTTAGAAACAAGGATATAAGCACAGTGCCCATAGATGTTAGAAGAAGAAATCAGAAGCTTCGAGGATATAATAACGGACTGATTCGACTACTCCATGCTCTGACATTGACAACCAGTGTGTTAACGTCATTTAATGGAAAGTTCCTTCAGGCATTGGGCTTTAGAATCCTATAGTCATGGATATAACCAGTGTTACCGAGATTCGAAGACATTGCTAAGGAAGAGGAACATGTGCTTTTACTGTATAATACATCAAATCTGGACCCTAATGACGAGATTAGAATCCCTTGTCAAGCAGGATTTGTATAATTTACCTAATTGAACTTATCTATACATCAGCTGAAGTATTACTAAATCTAATGGAGCAGCTAATACTGCAAAGCTTGCCACCAACGCTATTGCATTCATGCTTGAGGAGATTCGATTGCATATGAACAGGTCAACTAATGATCGAATCAGAAACTCCTGGATCATATCAACTTTACGCAACTATGCTACTCTCAACCCACAATGGAATCTGGTCGTCTGTCAAATGCTGAATGGTGTTATCCAGGAGAACGCATGAACATTGTATATGTAGCAAATTGAGCCTTCAATGCTATAGTACCGCTTTCGATGCTTCTGGGATGTTACTGGCGAATGCAAGTAGCTCATACACAATAGCCAGTCGGTGTTGGTACTGATTCGATCCAATGACTCGAAAAACTGTATTATAGAGGGTGAAGAGAATGCTGCTGTTAAACTTGTACTAATCGAATGGAGAATGTCTGCGATTCGACTTTCTGATGATGAAATATTTGAAATCCTCAAGACTGCCAAGCTGGATAACACCCTGTTTCACCCATTTAGGACCATGTATCTGCATACTCAGCCTGCTGCGCCGCAAACATTTACCTGGAATGCCGCCACCACATCAAAAAATGGAGAAGTTGAGATTGGTCATTTTGGGTGCTCTGACTTTAAGATCGAGTACTGCAACTACGACTGTTCCCTTTTTGATAATTGTAACTAGCTAAGTTGAGACTTTATCTTAAAAGTGAATGTTATCCCTATCACAATAGGAGCTTTGACTTTGGAAACTCGAGATTTGCATCATTATATGATATGTGCTCAAGCTCTTATTATGAAAAAGAGAAATATGCTTTATTGAAGAGAAAAGATTTTCTTAAATTTGTTCCTATATTTGTTATAGATTGCTCTCATCAACCAGAGGAAGTTGTAAATGGTGGTTGTCGACATCAGAATAGAAATTCAAGCTAGTGCAAATATCCCTGCACAGACCTCTTTGTATTGTTTAATAATTCATGACAAAATAATCACAGCAAGCCTCTGACTCATGTGATGCAGCTTATATTTGAAACTAATCATTGTAATGTAAAAATTTCTTTTTCATTAGGATTGTAAGGATTTTTAATGAATAAAACGTGATGTAAAGGCATACCTTCATCTCTTTTTTATTATTTTTATCGTACAGTTCAAGTACTCTACTACTCCAAATCCTGGTTCCTGCATATGTGGTTTTACTTGCAATGGTTAGGTTATGCAAATTTTCTTTATTGTTTAAATGAAGATCTACTTATTTCCATCATTTTCCCCCACAGCAAATATTCTTGATACTGATAATGCATGCGGGATTCAAGTCTTTTTAAATTACAAGTCTCATCAGCATTTAAAATTATTTTCACAATCATTTAAATTACTGCTCACAATACTTATTTTCACTGAATATAGGGAAACTCGCTCGAGATAACTCTCAGTTATGCCTTGGATTGTATACAAAATTGTCCGTGTTTTTCTCCGTATGCCCTGGAATGTTATACAAAAAATCCTGTCTTAACATGTTTCCGTGATGTAAACGTCTCGGCAGCCGCTTCTTACCGAAATGTTTCTTGGGGGCGTCGACGCTGGTTATTCTATCCTCCAAGAGGGTCAGCAGCCTCTACTGGACTGCAAATCAGTTCTTTCCTCTTCCCCTTATTCGGTCTGAAACATTACCCAATGAAAGTCTTAGAAAGCATGCTTTTGGAAGTGAAGGTAGCCTGAAAAATGTTACATTTTTTCTGTTAGGATACATGGAAAATGAAACTCAAAATATTTGTATAAACTTTAGGATATCAGGCGTTATTTCAAGGTGATATATATAACTGAATTCAAAACATATGGCATTGTGATTTCATGAATTTTTTTCAAAATTCTATAGAATGTATCTTTATATTTAATACCAATGATTCAGCTGTTTTATTTAGGAATTTTTTCATAATAAAATAGGAAAACATTAAATAGTTAAGTTTTGATTTTCTACATACCTTCGCTGCGGGTATAAAAGACAATTTAATCTTAAATATTCCCATCTCAGCCATGCCCTTATATTCGAGATATAATTTTCCAGGCATTTCTGCAAGCTCTTCGTTGGTTAACGAATTATAGCGTTCAGGCAAGAACAGTTATCAATCCTCCAGCGAAGATAGGATCCTGGTACCGTATCTTGTTTGAGCTCTCTTTAAGGCCTTTATCTCATATTTTAACACCTATTTCGAGATCTTGAGCTCGCCGAGTCGGTAAGAAAATGAGCTCTTATGCCATCTTGTTAAGTCCACCTGCTAAAGATACTATAACAGACATTGATCATGAACCCTTTTTTCAATATATTCCTCAGATGGAATTGCAAGGTATGATTTATTTATATTAGAACTAAGTATGTGTTGTGCTACATGATCACAGTTTTTGCAAGTATGTTTGTGTAAGTTTGTTTTCGAGTATACTCGTACAGGTTCGGGTGCTTGGTAGAAGTGGTAGTTTGTGACAGCCATGTAGGTGGTTGAAATCTGTGTGATGGTGAATGTTAGAAGAGTTTGTGTAGGAATCCCTGTGATGGTGATACAAAGATCGGGTAGAGAGAATCGTGTGAATGTGAATAGAAGAAGAGTGTGTGTAGAAATCCATGTGATCGTGAAACCCCTTATGGATAGAGACTATCCTATGTGTGTTCATGGAGGATGAATGTGTAGAGAAACAAAGAATGGATATAGAATATCATATGAATGTTAATGGAGAATGAATGTGTAGAGAAACAAAAGAGTAGAGAAAATCTTGTGAACGGAAGAAGAGTGCCCCGAGAAATGCAAGTGAATGTAAGGTTCAGATTATAAAATGATACTCATGTTCCGATTCGTCTTTTATGCACTGCATCGTTTAAACAAAATTAAATGCATCGTAAAAAGCCACTACTGATTTGTATAGTTATGTAAAAATTCACTCAACTTTCATTGCATCATGCTGATGAATGCTGTGCACGTAGATATCGATGACTCACACCGCTTCTTAAATTAAAAAGAAACACCTCCCGTTGCTATTTTTGAAGTTCTTTCAAATTTAAATGTAGAGTTCATAAGTTCACAGTGGTTTTAGCGGTCGTCGTTAGCTGTTTATGTAGAGATCTAAATCCCCCTGGCTATGTCAGCATATCGTCATTGCCAGGGTGTTTACACGTTACGTTATTATTGCATCCAATGGAATTATCGCCTGTTGCATATACGCAGAGGCTCTCAGCACTTCTATCCCCGCTTGGTTCAATTCCCCTCTCTCACTCGCTCTCTCTCTCTCTCTCAGAGGGTACCTCCATAATGTCTTTACAGGAGCTATAAAAATGCGTTGCGATGAAGGTCATGTGAATGCGGATGCCGGACAAGAATTACGTTTTGCTAGGTTACAGTGAGATGAAACAAAAAATTTTGAATTCTGTAAAGACAATAATTTCCAATGCTATCATGCCTGTGTATGTGCGTGCTTGCACATGCGTGCGTGCACTCGTGTATGTGTGTATGTTTGTAGGCGTATGTGTGAGTACGTGTGTAAGTGTCCTGGTGTATGTATACTTATGCATGTGTACGTTTGTGTGCGCGTGTGTTTGTATGTGTGTGTGCGTGTGTGTAAGGGCGCTGGGGAATGGTTGTATATTTGTAGGTATGTGTATGCGTGTGTGCACGTGTGTGCGTGTGTGTATATGTGTGTGTGTAAGTGCACTGGTGTATATGCGTATGTATGTGTAATGGTACTGTGTATGTGCTCGTGTATATATGAATGCTTGGATGTATGCAAGTTAAGAAGAAAGAAAGAGATACATAGAAAGAAAAAGAGAGAAGAGGAAAATAAAGAATCATGTCTAGGCATCGGGATACCTAAGTATACACCAGGGTTTAATATAAATAATTATAATTGTTAACTACATTTTAATCTGACAGCGCATACTCTCATAGTTTAATATTTATTAAGCATTAGAGTTTCGCAGGGCAAGATTCGAACTAAGAGCTCTGGATACCCGAGAATGTCTTTCATTAATCAGGGTAATGATATAATAATGTTTTACCCGATTAAAGCATCAATTTGTCATTAGCAATTAAAGCATTAAACTGCTGTCTGCACTAAGATTCGAACACAAGGCTAAGGATCTAAGTATACACAGGAGTATAATATAGGCAATGATATATGTTAAACACATTTTTGATATCGCTGTTTGAAAGAGGCAATAGAAGCAGAAACAGAGAGCGTGTATAACTATGTTCGGTGATTCTCGTAACCCTTCGTGTAGGCTCGGGTGTTCCTGGAGAGAGCTGTCCGCGGGGCAAAGTCGGCGCCATGATGGCTCGGTCAAGCGGGGGAATTTATGACATAGCAGGTAGATGAAACTCAGGGGAAATAGGTCTCTCTCTCTCTCTCTTTTCCCACCGCCATACAATGCGGCTGGTGAGGGGTGCTGCTACATGTGCGGTCTTCCTAACATGCATGTGTACAGGAATTCAATAGAATTGAGACAATGGCGTCTCCTCTTTTGTTAGATTATTTTGTTAGCTCGGATCCAGTCTGCTCTTTTGTTATATCACGGTGGAGTGGCTGCTACATGGGTGATCTTCCTAACGAACACTTGTCAGCATATCAGCAATACAATGGAAAGGAGACAATAGCATCTGCTCCTTTGTTATTCCCTCTTTTGTTAGCACAACGCAAACCAGCTCTAGTGTTATACTGCAAGTGTTCATCAAACAATGCTGATGGGGGTGGAGGTTGTTGCAGTTGGCCTTCCTAAAACTGCACGTGTTCGGCAATGGAATGAGGAAAATAACATCTGCTCCTTTGTTACAAAAGCATAACTTATTATACTATTGTTCATTCTGACAGGTGATGGACAACCTTAATTGGTTGCCTGTCAAGCTTTCCATTATACTCAACAAAATTTATGATCCCAGCTGCAACCAAAAACGTACCAGAGGTGCTTGGCAGAGGGTGGGGAGACCTAATTAGCATATTAGTTGCACATTCCTGCATATTAGGTGCACTAGAAATCGTATATTCCCCCTACTGACCTAGGGGGTTTAACCACTAAAGACCCCTCCTTGAATACCATACCAATGATCTATTCTTAGACCTTTTGTTGTTAAAGTTCTTGAATAATGCGGTTCTTTGTATTACAGTTTCTTTAACCAGGATCCCTAACACCTATCATCGTTTTCCTTACCTCTCCCATATAAACGTATACTCTACTCGAGCTCTGATTAGCCTAGCTTTTTTCCGCCTATTCCCCTACCTCTCTCATATAAAGCGCATCCCCCCTATTTCCAACCCCTGTCTAGCCTAGCATCAGCCTCGTATTCCCTATCTCTTCTGTATAAACGCATTCCACCTATAGCATTCGTCTATCTTAGCACCCTTCGTATTTCTATCTCCCTCACATAAACGCACTTTACTGCTTCAGCATCTGTCTAGGCTAGCACCTGTTCACGTATTCCCTATCTCTCCCATATAAACACATTTTCCTCCTTGAACCGCCGCATCTAGCCTCGTTTTCCCTATCCTTTCCGATATAAACCTCAACAAACTATGCCAGAATTCCTCTATATAAGCTACTCTTATCGGATATTGTGAATAAGTGGGTGTACTTTACTTATAAACACCTTTTGTTTTGAAAATGACACTAAGTCAAGTAAAACCTCTTCCAAAATTGCTACATGTAAGTATTACCATTGAGTCGTCGAGACAAAAGGTATGGCTTTATAAGAAAGTTATTCAATCCTTGCCCATACACTGATACCAAATCTCATTTGGTGTGATCGCACAATCTGGCATGGCGTTTTCGTAAGGCCAAACTTGGGAATTACGATGATTACAGAATACCTCAGGTTTGAAGGAAGCTTTATTAGCGAATAACACACTGATTGTAATGTCTGGTTGGATTGCAGTTTGTTTCAAATGACAATTGTAAAATTGCTGCCGCAAGAGATAGTCAGCTAGCTTTCAACATTGGACTTTTTCAAGATGATTGGATGCAAAAGCTCTTCCTATAGAATACTCCAGACAATAAAATGACCGATGTTCAATTGTTGAGTGATACCTCGAGTACTCACCAAAGTATTGTTCTCTGCACACCGTGACATTACTTCCCCGGCCTCAATAGTTCGCACAGAATGACCCACTCTCTCGTCTGTGTAACGTGTGCAGTTAGTATAGACTACGATGAATGCTGGCAAATGCACTGTTTATTTGGAAATCGTTCCTCGTAAAGCTTCAGTGCCGCTTCAGAGTACAAGAAGTCAACGAATGGAAGTAAACCAACTTGCGATCTCTGGCAGTAATCTAATGCCGTGAGTGCCTGTTACTGAGTTCCAGAAAATAACAAACTGGATTCGAAACACCAAACTTGGTATTTAGGTTCAGTATCTTCCAGAGATGCGACACAAAGGTTTTCAAGAAAATCCCCACACCCCAGGTTACTCTTTACATGGAACATTTTTCCAAAATTTGTTTTATGTATTTGTTTTGTTTTATGGGGATTGGGGGATTTTCTTGAAAATCCTCGTGTCGCATCTTTGGAAGGTACTGAACCAGATGTTATACCGTACGCCATATGTATGTCTGATAATCCATTCCATGTATATCATAGTTAAAAAACTAACTTTTCTGTAAGTAAGCAAGGACGAATTTGCCATGTACTGAGAAGTTAGAAGTTACAAACCGAGAATGATACTGAGTACAAGAAGTGAACGAATGGAAGTAAACCAACTTGCGATCTCTGGCAGTAATCGAATACCGTGAGTGCCTATTACTGAGTTCCAGAAAATAACAAACTGGATTCGAAACAACAAACCAGCATATGGTAAAATTAATGACTAACCTCTCCTACACTGCAACCAGAGTTTACCTCCTCCTTTGACATGTTTAGTTTGTGTTCGTCTGTACTTTTGGATCAACTGGATTATCATAAATGCTTTATTTATTCAAGTTTCACATTCACAATTTTTCTTCTTATAAACCCCTCCTGCACTGAAACGAAGCCTCGTAGCTCGAGAGTACCTTAACAAAAATGTTTCAAAGAAGATTACTATTTGATCCAAGATTTCTCAATCTAACCTAGAAACACCCTAAGATAAGTAAATAAAGCCTCTCCTTTATAATGGAAATGCATATTTTAACTTTCTCTACTATGTATAGTAAGTAGGGGAAGTATCGTATTCCAACCAAAAATTCGATACCGAGGTTTCACCGGAAATACATGTTTTGAGACCCCCTGAATCCAAGAAAGCAGTTTTGGAAACATGTCCGTGTGTGTCTGTGAACAGCATAACTCAGAAACGAACAGTCGGATAAACACCAAACTTGGTATTTAGGTTCAGTATCTTCCAGAGATGCGACACAAAGGTTTTCAAGAAAATCCCCACACCCCAGATTACCCTTTACATGGAACATTTTTCAAAAATTTGTTTTGTTTTATGGGGGTTGAGGGATTTTCTTGAAAATCCTCGTGTCGCATCTTTGGAAGGTACTGAACCTAGGGTATTTAACCGACTTTTCGTCTTTGAGTTATGCTATTTACGGACACATACACACGGACCTTTTTCTAAACATATTTTTTATTTCAGGAGGCCCCAAATCATGCATATCCAGTCAAATCCGGTGAAATTTCGGAATTTTTGAGTGAAATGTAATACCTTTTCTACCTACTATGTACATGATAAAGTAAAAATACAAACCATTAGTGTATGTCAGTAGCAATTTGATGGAAAAAGAGCGCGTAAAACATACTTTGTTAATATTGCTGCTTAAAACCGTGGAAAAATTTAATTGAGCAAAGAAAGCATTTCGGAAATGACTAGTACTTATAAAATTGACACAAATTGACGAGCTCTTCCTGTATAAAACTGTACAGTACTTTTTATTTTTTTTTTCCCTTCCCGATTGAATATAACCGAAAATGAAAAAGATTTTAGCAGCTGTTTATAGAACAGTGGAACCATTTTATCTGTCATGTTAAAAGCTTAAGCTTATATTTTCATATATTCATATTTTCGAGAGTATAGAATCTGACAAACTATTTCATTTAAGGATCATTTAGGTTGGGAAAATGCCTTGAATATACATCCCTATATATCTCTTTATATCCCTTATATCCTTAAAAATAACGTAAGTAAAATTTTTGTATGTTGTTCACAGACACCAGATAGACACTGTGATGGAGGAATACGAACACTCGAATCTTTATTTTTTATCAAAATTCTATTTTTAGCATTCGGTAACAGTTTTACTTCCGGTAAAGCTCTGTTATCAATTTTTTAATCGAACGTAATGCTCTTTTGTCTTGGTAGGAGAGAGACAGAGGGATATAGACAGAGAGACAGACAAGCAAACATAGAAATTTATTAAAGTTCTAACTTATTTTGTGAATTAACCATACGCATATAAGCATTTATTGTAGATCTCATACTCTGAATTCACTTTAGAGAAATTTCATTGGAACTAAGCGCATTTTGGTACTCAGAGAATAAAGCCATTCAGCGTATTTCGTGTTTTATAAAAATGAAACATCATTACTTCATTTTTTTCATTTAGTAACTCAAAAGTTAAAACTGCAACACTAAATCTTTGAGGCAGCCCTAAACAAGACTTATTAGGTATCGAATTACCAAGGGACTTGGAAGGACTTGAGAACTGCTGGTATTTCAAAGCCCTTCCCTAGCACTGAAGCAGATGTTAGGAGTCCTTTGGGTACGGTTGGTGTTGCCTTGTTCTATCTTGTTAGTTTATAAGATATTAGACTGGGGGAAGTTCCAAATAGCGAAATCTTGCCTTTGTAACTAAATTGTTCAAGTGCGTGGACGGGCAAGCAAGCTCTTTAAGTGCTTCTCCCGTGCTTACTAAGGCTTCTCGGTATGCAGGCAGTGCCAACTCAGTCTTGTAAAATATTACAATACCTGAGGTATAACATACGCTGTGTCACTATTGCTTTTAAAACTATTGATTGAATGTAAATTGTGATATGTCAGAAGCACGCGATTTTCAATTCCTTATTATTTGATAGGTAGTCTACAAACCATAAGCTGGTATAATATTTGTTGAAGATTATTTTTTTAAAGTTTCATTCTATTATAAAATTCTACGAAATTAAGGAGAAACAAAATAAGGACAGATAGACCTAACTAGCACTACTTCACGTAAAATGTTCAAACACAGTAATATCAAAAGATAATTTCCGCATAGATGTTGCTTAGTTCATACAACAAATTGAAACCGGCTACTGTCTATGAAGATTGCAACTTATTTTCTTCTTACTTACAATAGTAACGTTTAAAAACTAAATAGGCTAACAATGAAACCGATTAACTGTAGAGGATAAATAAAAACTTTGTCGTTGCAAACATCATATTCCGTAAGCTTAGGTAGCCAGTTTCTTAGATTCTATCTCAAGAATCCATAAGAAATTTCAATCAGTAGAAAAGATCATGTGATTGCTGCCATTTTTTCCTGAATTTGTGAAGTCTATGTCCTGTCCTGGCGTGGGTTTCTAACCCTGTGTGCGGATCACATGGTCTTAAAACTTGATGCTAATTATAGTCATAATTGGACGTGATAACTTCATGAGACAGCTGCCATATCGAAAGTCCGTTAATTTTCTCTGTGTCACTGATGGTCACCATTTGATACCGTAATTAAAGGGAAGATATAAATATTTAAATAAAGAAATAATAATAATATAGAGAAATAATTGCAATAAATAGTTTCCGTATATTAAATCAATGTATGGTGTAATTAGACTGAGATTAAAGCTTTGTCCGGGGGAAAAACGAAGTCATTAATAAAAGCCGACTAGCGAACGCGTTAGTATAAAAGTTTGTGGAATACAGTTAGAGATTGGGTTCAGTATGTTTGCAAAGTCACGTAGGCAAGAATTCTGTTAATTAGAAAGAGGAATGAAATTCTGAGATTCGGGGAGGTTCCAATAGAAACATAGAAACGCATACTTAAGAGTTTTAAGATTGGACCGCAAGAGAAAGAACATTGGTAAGAGTGGCGATAGGCAGGCGAAGCATAAATTAAGAAAAGGGCGTACATTCTAAATCAGGACTGCTTACTTACTAAATTCTGTAGATTATTCGTGTGAATGTGAGTTATATTTTAAGTAGCGTGGCATTAATGACGCGTTTGAGGGATTAAGATTTAGCGGCTTGCACGAGGGATTTTCCGAGTAACATTTCTGCGATTTACGGCAATTAACGCTTCGCATTGTGATTATTATTATAGAAACAATTTAATTTGTAAATTGAGCAGTCTGCGACTCTTCTCAAGGTGAACATTTTAGTCAATATTAAAATTTATCAGCTAACTAAACTGGTGTTATCCTTTCCAAATACGCTCATATACCCTGAGATAAAGAACTCATAGGTATAACACAAGAGCAGTTGGCGCACCAGCCAGCGTAGAACGAGTTAGGAGACGACAAGACCATAAAACTCAATAACAGAGCAGGTAACATTCAATGTTATATAAACATTTCAGACAAAGTGAACTGCTTCACATGCATGAAAGAAAATAATCAATAATGCTAAAATACAACAAAAATTGAGGTACATTAATTCTGGTTAAAAAGAAACACAGAAAGAGGACTGAAATAGTTATCTAATGTAATAGTAGTGAACCAAAAGCCTATGATCGGATATAGGGGAAAGATATAGAACTATCCAAAGTCGGGAATTTCGTCTTCCACATTCTGGGGTTTAAGCGCAAATTTCGTTTAAAAATCGAGTGTGTAAAATATCCAGAGAAATTCTGCATAGAAATCACGAATGTATTCTGACAGTCAACATTTTCAAATACTAACACAAAGTAGGGTTAACTTAATGATATAACAGCTTGCTGTTTACACTGTGATAAATAAGGGCCTGTTTTGTCGAATCCAATGGATGCGATGGTGTGCCAAGCGAGAAATGTGATCAGAGCTGCTATGTTTAGTCGCCTGATGGGGTGCTACAGAAGTGAAGCAGTGTTTCCCTTAGTTCAAGACTCATAAAACTACGCATGAAGGGACAAGTGGCCATGCGTGTTTAACGAGTCCAAAGTACGTGACTTTGTAAACAAAGACTAGCAACAGTTGGACTGGCTACTACACGTTCTCCTTTGATACAATACCCATCAGAAATCAAAAGCTGATTTTATATATATCAACTAATTAGTAATCTTACTGTCATTCTGTATAAAACCCGTCAAATGAGTACACTTCTCGACAATATTTTTTGTAATTAGAGCCTGATAGTGCACCAACGTCGTCATTTAATTAGTGGGATAGTTTGCTTCCAAGAATAGAATATGCGTCAAAAGAAAGAAAATACTATACATGAGGTGCGGTGCACTTAAGGCACGTATATTGCCACCGACAGTGAGTTTGTAAGCAAGATATGCAGAACAGTAAATAATATAACGTCAATACATTTTCAGATAGACTAAAGTGTTTAATATTTGAAGCAGAATGGTTAATAGTAACAGTTCTTCTAACTTTTCATGGACTAGCTAATTTTCAAATGTAGCTAATTAATGCTTGACTGGACAGATATCGGTATCAAAAATAGGCAATAGAACGTTCTAGTTTCCATATTGCGTTCCTTATTGTCATTTTGACTTAAGTTGCGCATGAGGAATGTATGCAAATAATATGCATGTGCAGAGAACACCACAGTCCTGCTTGCGGAATAGACTATCCCGAACATTATTCAAAGTTATTTCGCGAGTGTCAATCACATAAATCTACTAAACATTCCATTAACCTTTGTGAATTCTAAAGCCAAAATAATTTCTGGCAGCTTTATATTCTCTTCAGAAAGCAAAAATTCTAAGTAATGAAAACATTTATTAATACAGCAAATAAGATGTCCTGGCGTGATCTCCGGTTCCTAGCCAAAAAATGGGCGTGGGTTCGAGACCGGATGATGATTTTACAGCCTATTTGTAGACCCGTAACCCTGAGCATCGTGATACATTTGAGCTACGGTAGGTAACAGTTTTACAGGTCACAAAAACATTTCGGCTGGGGAAGAATGTTGCTGACCAAATCATCTCCTTACAATTTCTGGATGATCATGTGGATGTGAGGTCCGCGGCCCTCAAGGTCTGTAATGTCACAGATTTAATTGTAAGGAAATAAATTCTCAGCCTATTTTATGTTTTGTTTTTGCTGGTGCACTAAAATGAAAAACAAATCGATATTATTGTATTTATTAATACTAATCGGTTTTACACTTTTCTGTGCATAGTTATCAGTATTTTTCTCATTAGAGCCTGGAACAAAAAATCTGATGTGTTACATTCACATTGCTTTCTTCACTCTTGTACAAACTATTTTTTCAAACGCTTATTCTGCATCTACTTCATGTTAATCGATATAAAAATTTTCAGAAATTCTTACAGGCACAACGGGAATATGGTAGGTAGGCTTTAAGCGATAGTCAAATCTTTTAAGAGCTGGTTGCTATGTGCAGCATTCTGTGCTCTTTGCATGTCCAGGACATAAAAAACCTGATGTGTTACACTCACATGACTTTCTCTACTCTTGTACAAACTATTTATACAAACGCTAATTCTCCATCTACTTCATGTTAATCGAGAAAAACATTTGCAGAGTCTATCTTATTGCTAATTTTCTTGTACATGTAAGGGGAATATATATTTACAATGGCAATTTGGAAATACAGTAGCCTTTAAGCACATACATATCTCTTAATAGCTGGTTGCTAGGTGCAGCACCATTCCCTTTGCCACAGATTATAACTCTTTGCATATCCAAGATAAAAAAATGAATAACGAAATCCCATTTTAGAAAATAAGTATTGAAAAATTTAAGGGAATAACAAGCAATATCTCGAAAATGGTTCACTCAACAAAAAAAAGGTATATGACATGAATTCTTATTTTAACACGATCTACATTTTTTGTGTGGTAAAATTTTGTCTATCTCTTATGGTTTACCAGTTACGCAAAAGTCGCTCACAATGGAGAATACTTTTGGAGACATTTCCAGAAAATTCAAGATATATATTTTATTTGTCATGAAAATATCTTAAACCTATGATATTTTAATCAAAATCGTTAGGGCCATTTTTGAGAAAATTAAACTTTTCGAAAAATCTTCCATGTAAACGATAATCTGGGGTGGGGGATTTTCTTGAAAACCTTTGTGTCGCATCTCTGGAAGATACTGAACCTAAATACCAAGTTTGGTGTTTATCAGACTGTTCGTTTCTGAGTTATGCTGTTCACAGACAGACACACAGACAGACACACACGCGGACATGTTTCCAAAAATGCTTTTTTTGGATTCAGGGTGTCTCAAAACATGTATTTCCGGTGAAATCTCGGTATCGAATTTTTGGGTGGAATACAATACTTCCTCTACTTACTGTACGTAGTAGCGAAAGTAAAAACGAATAATGAATTCCAGTTTGGGAAAAGGTATTGGAAAATTATAAAAAATAACAAGGAATATCTCAGAAATTGTTCACTGGAAAAAAACTGTTTATCACATAAACTGTGTGTTTTAACGAGATCTACATTTTTTGTGTAGTAAAGCTTTGCCTATCTCTTACGGTTTAACAGTAATGCAAAATTCAATCAGAATGAAGAGGACTTTTGGGGAATTTTCAGAAAATTCAAGATATACATTTCATTTGTCATGAAAATATCTTAAATATATGATATTTTAATCAAAATCGTTAGAGCCATTTTTGAGAAAATCAAAGTGTTTTAAAAATGTTCCATGTAAAGGGTAGTCTGGGGTGGAGGGATTTTCTTGTAAATCTTCGTGTCACATCTTTCAAAGATACGGAACCTAAATGTCAAGTTTGGCATTTATCCGACTTTTCGTTTTTGAGTTATGCTGTTCGCAGGCACACATCTACACAGACAGACAGACACATACACTCACTCACACACACACACACACACACACACACACACACACGCACGCACGCACGCACGCACGCACCACAGACCTTTTTCTAAAAGTGATTTTTTTTGGATTCAGGGTGCCTCAAAAACGTATTTTTGGTTAAATTTCGGTATCGAATTTTTAGGTGGAATGCAATACTCCTACTTACTAAATGTAGTAGAGGAAGTAAAAATCAATTGGTTTGAAATATATAAGCATAAAAAATCTTTTTACATCAGTTTGCAAGAATTTGCATTAAATACTTTAAAGGAAACAGTGCAGGGAATTTCAACCTATGCTGAAAACGAGAATTAGTAGAATGGGTACTATCGAGAGAGCCTGTTTGACTCGGGCCAGTGGCTAGTTATTCCCAGGTGAGCTATTTCTGAACTGACATATAGGGTTGGAAGAGTCTCTACCCGAGGGCATCATTCCTAAGCATTTAGCCGGGTTAGATCAGCCCAAATGTATCCAATGAAAGCTTCGACCTAGATCTAACTTTCAGCGTGTGTTTCGCTCCCACAACAACGGCAACTCAATTTGAATATTCAATCTCCTTTCGAACAATGCTACAGGAATAAACTAAAAAGTCAATGAATAAATATGTAAAACTCTCCTATATGCGAATTTTTATTTTTAAAATGTCTTATTTTATCACATTACAAGTGAAATGAATCGTTTCTTGATAAAAACCTAAGTTTGTTTAGAGTTGGTCAGTTTAACTGATTGATTAGTAGCAAATATTTTACACTAATCTGTTGTATAACTGCAAAAAGCATTTGCGGAAATAACCAAAGGAGCTATATCAAATAACATCTCCTTACTGCTTTCTCTACTGCTTACCTACTATATTAAACAGAAGAAGTATTGCATTCTACCAAAAATGCAATATCGAGATTTCATTGGAAATACACATTTTGATCTTCCCTGAATCAAGAAATAAATAAAAATATATATAAAATAAAAGTCCGTGTGTGTAGGTGAAAAGTCGATGAAACACTAAACTTGGTATTTAAATTCAGCGTCTTTTAAGGATGCGACATATGGTTTTTAAAAAAATTCTCGACCCCAGACTATCATTTAGATGGAAAGATTTTCATTATTTTTACCTCAAAAATGTTTCTGGCGATTTTGAATGAAATAAAATACATTTAAGATATTTCAATACAAATGGAGAAAACCTGCCCCATAATTAATTTATATAATTCAACATAAAGACTAAGATCACAAATGTGTAAATAAATGATAAAGAGTAGTATGTAAAAAGGAATATTTGTAAAACGTCGTTGTGGAAGAAAGTTGACAGTTGAAGCAATTACTAAGTTATAGTTTAGCAGACAGCCAAATTGCCCCCGCAAGAGGATTAAGGTTTAGGTAAAAGTTGACCCAGAAGCACAGCGAACTGGAAAAAAGTGACACCGATGAGAGAAGGATACATAGGCAAATAGGAATTCCCAGATATGCATTAGAAGCGTTACTGCAGCAAAATGAATCTGATTAAATTTTCTCATGCAACGCTACGTAAAGCACAAATAAGAATAGATGTTACAAATTATTGGCAAGAATAAGCGCGTACATATCGATGTAAAAGTGAAACTTTTACCAAGCAATTTACACTGATTTGCTATCATTCCGAGGCAGAACATTTCGTGTGACGGGTGGGAGAGGTAGCGTGCGACTAGAATGAGTTTAGTTTTCCATTAACATTATTATTGGTAGTGGGGTAACGGGAAAGTAATTGTGAATATGAAAACGGTGTAAAGCATGTAATTAAGGGATTATGCTTGGCTAGCGGCTTTCAAACTTTTCAACTGGGGTATACGTGATTCCCCTATTATTGCTATCACCCATTCCTGAGAAGAGTCGATAGGGAATAGGTTTTTATTTACAGCATCTCAAGTATGGACATCAGTCGGCAGAACATCAAAGGATTAGGATTAGCGGACGGAGGACCCTAGCACCTCGATCCGCAAGGGATCTTTTCTACATACACCCCCGGTAGGAACAGGTGAGGTGAAGGAGACGTATGGGCTATAGGACCGGCCAACGCGGGCGACAGAGATACGCACAGTTCCCTAATGGTTATAGGCTTGACTACCCGGTCGGAGAGCTCTCGGCGGCAACCCTCCCAAGCCACCACGGGATCACTCACAGGCTCCCGTCCAGCGGAGACCGTGGAAAGATTGATCCAGCAATGGAGGCTCGAACGGCTATCATCTGACGGGGCCGAGATGGAGTTCCAAAGCGCAAGCCCCTGCATCATCTGTCCGCCCACGAGCGAAACGCAACCTGGAGTCAACCTGTAACGTGCAAGAGGAGGAAATGAGGGAGAGAGGAGATCCGTGGTAAACAACTTCACCCCAGCATTCGCTAAGCCGCACGGAAAACCACGGAAAACCCCATAGTTAGAGTAAGCGGTTAGCAGGAATCAAACGAGTTGTTACCGCGGTGCCACCTCGCTCGGTCAGAGCATCGAACCTGAGAGTTCAAGATGGCGTAACCCCGAGCGGTAGAGTCCGCGTTACTAAACAAAAAAAAAAAAAAAGGAAAGGTATATCTTGAATGTTCTGCGAATACTTTATGAAGTACTCTGCATTCAATGAATGTTGTATACTTTTGTATAGCTTGTAAAACATAAAAAATAGACCAAAAGTTGCTTAATAAACATTCGTGGGTATACATGCACATGGTTATTTTGGTACGTACGTGAATTTTTACCTAAACGTTTATTCTGTTCTTAGATAAAAATATGGGTTCTATTTAATAATGGTATTCAGCTTTATTGCCAAAGCATAACCAACTCGATAGCCTAGAAGGAAAAAAACTTGATGTGTTGCACTTACATGACTTTCTCTACTCTTGCACAAATATTTTACAAACGATTATTCTCCTAAACTTCATGTTAATCGAGATATCGAGATGCTAATCTTATTGCTAATTGTCTTGTAGGTACAAGGGGAATATGGAAGGCCTTAAGTGACAGTCAGATCTTTTAAGAGCTGATTGCTATATCGAGCATTCCATCCTATTTGCATGTCCAGGACATAAAAAAAATACGAATTCTCATTTGAGAAAAAGTATTGGAAATTTGAAACAAATAACAAGGAATATCTCGGAAATGGTTCACTCGTCAAAAAAAGCATAGGACACAAAATGAGTTTTAACGAGATCTACCTACATTTTTTGCGTAAAAAGAATTATCTATCTTTTACGGTTTACCGGTTATCCATTCACAATGAAGAGGACTATTGGGGACATTTCCAGAAAATTTCATTTGTCATGAAAATATCTTAACCATATATATTAATCGAAATTCCTAGAGCCATTTTTGAGAAAATCAAAGTTTTCGAAAACTACCCCACGTAACGGATAGTCTGGGATGCCGCATCTTTGAAAGATACTGAACCTAAATTCCAAGTTTGGTATTTATCCGAATTTTCGTTTTTGAATTATGCTGTTCACAGACACATACACACGGACCGTTTACTAAAAACGTTTTTTTTATTCAGGGGCCCTCAAAAATGTATTTCCGGTGAAATCTCGATATTAAAATTTGGGTGGAATATAATACTTCCCCTACTTACTATACGTGCTAGAGAAAGTTTAAAAGCTTAATATGATAGAGCAGGTAATAGTAACATTTGTATGAACAATAAAACTTGGACTTGAGATGCAAGTTTCTGACATCAAATGAAAATAAATATTTTATTATAATGTATGTGTACATTAACTATAATTAAGTATTGTCGTAACCTCTTATATTCTCACATATCACGGGGCTCAGAGCATGGTACCGGAGTTTAACTCATAGCAATCTACACGAGGTCCGACGGGGCGAGCTAATAAAAGTTCCTAAAAACACCTGAAAATTCTTAAAATATTCCTATGTCATATGGGGAAGGTAAGAAGGATCTATCTACATTATTAAACTACATGGTAAAGGTTTAGATGGTAAGTTATATTCAAAATTAATAAAGATACATGTTACCGTCTGCTTGACGGAGCGTCTACAACTACACACCCGTCTACACTGCTCGTTAGTTTCCAAGAGACAGAGCGTCGTAGACGCTTACTGAAGATACAACCGGTTTACCCAAACTCTTATTACATCATTACCGGTCCGTATTACCAACCTAATATATATCCATACACTGTTACCAACTGTTATATATAAAGCTTTTTGTTCGGTTTCTATACCTGTTGATAACTTATTCAGTAACATAGGCATTTCCATTAGTTGAGAGTCGTGAAAATGGCATTCAGAGCTTCTAAAAAGCCCGAAATAATGATTTCATCAACATCGCCCATGGTGTATAAAACTATTTTAAACCGAGTTATGTTAAATGTATGGAAGTTATTTTTATTTCTGATACGATAATCGTGAATTCTTACCTTAATGCTTTTTTATATGAGCATACCACTTAAGAATTGCCTGCCAAGAGTGAAAGACTTATACCTGTGCTTTTATAAACTTTCTAGTACATTAATTTCAGGTAAAATAATGAAAAAATTAATTAATGAGTTAAATTAATTAAGTCTTTCAGTCATTTATTAACATTGCTTCTTTATACTTCAAAGACTTCGGTTTTGAAGCAGCAGCAGCTGCTTGATATTAAAAATTTGTCGACGTTTTTATACATTTCGATTTACATCGTTGTTTCAACCACACATCCTGTAGTTCTTGTTAAACTCAGTTTCTCTGTTGCTGTGAAACTTGAAACTCTGAGATTTCTCCTACATTATTCTCAAATAAAAGTGCTTTTGAAACAATTTAATTGTAAATCTGGTTATTTTAGAGCTAATCAAGGGAAATTCCGATTGGCAAAGCTGGTGAATGAAATTAATCATAAAAATTAGTATTCCATAAGCATTACCTAAGTTTTAGGAGTGAGGTGTAATTTGAAATAGGAATACTTTAGTTACACTGAAAGGCATTTAGCTCTCTCAGATTGAAAAAATAAATCTTCTTATGTTACACCCACATGCCTTTCTCTACTCTTATTACAAACTATTTTTAAAAACGCTTATTCTGCATCTATTTCATGTTAATCGATATAAAAATTTGCAGAATACTATGTTACTGCTGATTATCTTGTAGGTGCAAGCGGAATATGGTAGATTTTAAGTGATAGTCAAATCTTTTAAGAGCTGGTTGCCATGTGGAGCATTTCGTTCTCTTTGCATGTTCAGGACATAAAAAACGAATAAACAATAACCATGTGAGAAAAAGTATAAGTATTGGAAAATTCAAACCCAATAACAAGGAATACATCGGAAATGGTTCACTGGACAAAAAATGTATTTGACATAAACTGTGTTTTTTTTAACGAGATTACATTTTTTGTGTGGTAAAACTTTGTCTATCTCTAACAGTTTATCAGTTACGCAAAATTCATTAAACGTATCTTAAACGTATAATATTTTAATCAAAATCCTTAGAGCTATTTTTGAGAAAATAAAAATTTTTGAAAAATGTTCCATGTAAAGGGTAGTCTGGGATGGGAGGCTTTCCTTGAAAATATTCGTGTCGCATCTTTGAAAGATTTAATTTTAACTATTTGGTATTAAAACTTTCGCTATGGAATTGTGCTGTCCACAGACACACACGGACCTATCGATAATTTTTTTTTAATTTAGGGGGCCTCAAAACATGTATTTGCGGTGAAATCTCGATATCGAATTTTTTGGTGGAATGTAATACTTCCCCTACTATACGTGGTAGAGAAAGCAATAGACTATTATTCATGAGCATCAACCACAGAATAAATTAATTACTCGTTTTTCATCTTGAACTGCGGAAGCTTCTCTCGAGGTTACTTATCTATGGTAAACACCAAAGTAACATTCTAGCAAGATTTTAATGAGCATGTTTAAAAACCGCCGATAGAAATAACGCAAAGGTTTGCAGGGCAGTTCATGAGTGCCCATAAGAGTGAATTTCACTCTTTGATTAACTTATCTTAACGGTAACCGCGTTTTGTAATTTATTCTTTGGGAAGCTAATTAACTCTCCCGGGCTTGAAGGGCAAATGAAGAAATTTACCTGGTTTAGAGAGAGAGAGAGAGAAAAAAAAACATAATGAAGTTGTGTAAGCATGCCGCACAACCGCAAAACGTTGTAATTGGGTGCTACGAAAAGAGCTCTTAATGCGCTTTATCTTCAACGTTTCCATCAGCCTCGTCACAAATCTCATCTCAAATCACGTAACGCTGTGGCCTGAAGAACCACAGGATTATTGAGCGTACCAGTTAATAGACGTCTGCATTCACATTCCCGTGCAAATATCTCAAAAGTTTACCTCATATTAGTTTGGACCCATCGGAGACTACGATATTATTTTATGAACATACGAACAGATACACACAAGTTTTTGAATAACAATTTAATAAAAACACTTTAAAGCGCCAAAATTTTGTAACAAAGGTTTATTAAGGGATAGCATACTGTTTTCTATTCTTAATATTGTGGTTTGGGGAATGGGTAATATCCGTCAAGAGAATATCAAATTGTCGAGAGCTGGAAGAACCATAGGCATCACGTGACGCGTGCTTTTGGTTAAGGACGCGAAGCTAGGTATCAGCCATTTTAGTTAGTCGTTGGCAAAGGACTCTATAAGGAAGATGTGTGCCAGCTGGTGTGAGCATGCGGCACGTAAAATAAACGAGAATATACAATTTCTCACCTCAGTGGTTTAATAACATACACATATTATATGTAAAAATGTATTTAATCAGTGAAATTCAATAAATAGTTGAACAATTTACGTCCAGCCTTGCCCTTGTCAAACACGCTCTCACAATTCTTCCTTAAATGTTGAAAAGCTACCCAGTAATAAACCCCTTTCCACAGACATTCAACTATTACCGCTTATAAACTTTTCCAGGGTTGGCGCAGTGGCCGAATGGTTAGACCGCTCTCCTCTCACCAAGGCAGCCAGGTAATCGTATGTGGGATTTGTGGTGGACGAAGCGGTGTCTGGGCGGGTTCTCTCTGCGTTTTCCGGTTTCCCCCGCGATTCATTCCACAAACTGCTCCATCATCACCTTTCCTTTCATCCATTTCACCGTCGTTTCATATCATCTGCTTCCTCGCACTCATACCAGGCATCGGGCTGATCACCCATCCTGTTCTTCTAACCGATCCTGGGGGATGTAAGGGGCAAGGATGGGGAGGAGAGAGAGAAGAAAATGTTTTCCAAAAGAGAAAATTTTGCACCTCAATTTCGACTTTGTAACTCTCTTTAAATGCGTTAATTTTAGTTAAATAAACATAATTTAACATATGAGTATAATCATAAAACAATAACTTTAACTTTTCTTCAAATGGGGAAAAATACTTTAACATGAATGCATTGCCTATTCAGGTTCCTCATGATAGCATAAATAATGTAGATAATCTTATTACTTTTATGCGTTGCCGAATACTTCAGCTTCCTTTACGCTGAGCACAATTTATTAATCCGTTATTAAGGTAAGCTTCCGCTATATATGGATCGGATGAATCGGACATTTTTAGTACTGTGTATAATACCTCGGATTTCTTTATTGAATTTAAATTAGAGCTGACTTTGCTGGTTCTTCTTCCCTCTTTTCTAGAATATATGTAAAACTGCAGGAAAGTGTTGGTTTGTTATGAAATGGGATAATCTTTACTTTCTCTACCACCCACCAGGTACGTGGTAGAGAAGGTATTCCACTCCATCCAAAAATTCGATACCGAGATTTTACCGAAAATGCATGATTTGAGGCCCCTGAATAAAAAAAGTATTCTTAGAAAATGGTACTTGTGTGTTTCTGCCCGTGTGTCCCTATGTGAACAGCGTAATTTAAAAACGAAATCTCCGATAAATACCAAAGTGGGTATTTAAGTTCATTACCTTCCAAAGATGCAACACTCACCCCAACGTACCCTTTATATGTAAATTTTTGGAAATGTTTGATTTTCTAAAACACTACTAACGATTTTGATTGAAACACTATACATTTAAGATGTTAGATGGCAAATAAGATATATATCTTGAAGTTTTTTGAAAAAGACTGTGATATCTTCATTTGAAGGGAATTTAGTAAAATCTTCTATACTGGTAAACATTAAGCGATAGTCGAAAACATACTATGCAAAACATTTACCTTAATACCGTAATTATTGACAAGTATATATAAATAATTAAGTAAAGAAATAACAGTAAGATAGAGAAATAATTCCAATAAATAATTTCCGTATATTAAATCAATGAATAATGTAACAAGCTTGAGTTAAAAAATTTGTCCGAGAAACAGGTCATTGGCGAGTCATGTTAACCAAGGCCACTAGCGACAGCCGAAGTAGAGAACACATTAGAGAGGCAAAGTCAATGTTGAGAAAAGTGACAAACTGAGTTAGTAACAGTTAAGAGGCGTCCATGAAAGGGGATAAGTATTGGCCCGGAGGTTGTTCAAGGATACCTTCTGAGTGTTTTGGTATAAGGGACTCAGGGTCTGTGGCGGCTCATTACAGAGTAGCTGCATTTCGTTTGGTTTCTTGCCCCATTTAACTCTGTATCTGTATTGCAGTGAAAATACTGCATAGAAGAGCAATGTCGACGTTATGCGCTCTGTGTCTTGTCTATAAACAAATTGTTTCCTTCTGTTGACAACAGTAATGAGCAATTCAACTCGTTGCCCTCAAGTTTGCTTTCAGTACTGTTTGGTTCTATCTTGGATTTTGTTTTTCCGGCAGCAGTAGTTGTGCGTTAACAATGATACACAGCAGTATGGATAGGTTTACTGATGAAGAGTTGGCCGATATACACCTCGTGTATGGCTTCAATGAATGTAATGGAAGAGCGGCACAACGACGCTATGCTGAGCTGTTTCCGCACCGACGGCAACCACATCACAGTATTTTTGCATCTGTACATAGGCGCCTATGGTAAAATCAATCCTTCTGTGTTAGAATGCAAGATACTGGCCGTGCGAGGTATGCCAGAACACCCGATGTGGAAGAGAATATGTTACACGCGATTGGTGACAATCCTGCCGCTAGCACGAGCTCTGAACACAAGCCAATCAACTGAAACAATTGCATCTGTATCATCCATAGACGATGCCGTCATTACAATCAGCGGACTTCCCATTTCGAGTGGAGTTTGCAAATTGGTTCCTACAGCAATGCGCAGAAACCCACAGTTTTCCTGCTTTGGTATTATTTACAGACGAGGTCAAGTTTACAAGAGAGGACATGTTCAAGAGTAGGAATCGCCATGTATTGGATTATGAAAACCCACACGCACTGGGGTGTCGTTCCTATCAACAGCAGTTTGCTGTGAATATATGGGCTGGTATTGTCAACAATTTTGTGATTGGACATTACGCACTTCCTGATACACTGAATGGAGTACTGTACAAGACGTTCCTTCAACATGTCCTCCCACGTTCCTAGAAGATGTGCCTCTGAGAATTCGTCAGCTTATATGGTTTTAACATGACGGGGCACCGGCAGGCTTTACACTCGATGTTAGGAACTATGTTGATGTACAGTTTGGATGACAAGGGATTGGTCGCGGTGGCTCTGTTCCATGGCCAGCTTGTTACTTAGACATGACTCCGATGGATTTCTTCTTCTGGGGCATGTGAACAGCCTAGTTTACGAGACTCTGGTCGATACTCGTTGCCTGTAAGGGAACAGTTCTGCATGTGTTAGTACTGCACTGTTCACTGACAGATCAGATTGAACACACTGTAATATAGGTGTACTGTTACGTTTGCAGGATGTTGCATTACTCTGTGTTGTGTGTTTTACGCTTGTTCATTGCATATTATACAGGCTTCTTCACTGTTGTGAAGGTATTTTCACAGAAACACGAGTGATTGGGGTAACAAACCGAATAAATCATAATTGCATTATTACTCTGTAACGACCCGCCGGAAACCATGGGTTCCTTTTACCAAAATACTCAGAAGGTATTCCTGAACAACCTCTGAAAGTTCTGGTTCATTCTGTATATTTTAAAGATATATGCGTCTTTACGGCATTATATATATAATATATATACATATATACACTGAAATTTCGTGCTGTAAAGTTCATGAAGATTAAACAGGTCTTCGTTGGCAATTAACAAGACATTTATCGTTACATTTATAAAGCTAAGGAAAATAATAATCTTAATGAAATCGTGGTAAGCATTTACAAGAAAATCAAAACCTATAGCAAAGAAAGAGGTGTACTGAAATTCGCACACATATAGTCTCTTTCTAAGTATCGTTTTCATTTAAATCGGGGATTTCCAAACCTATGTTTCTGGCGAATTCAAGTAGTTTTTAGGTACAATGCATAGCTAGGCATAAAAGTAAAGAAAATTACATCAGCTTTTTCCTTTGATGTAAGAAATCCTTGAAGGGTTCTTAGACAAACACATATTTTTAAAGTATTGATTAATATGAAACCTAGCAAAATGTAAATGCTTCTTTATGAATTTACATAAATTCTACTTCTGCGTTAATTTATACTAAACAAATGCTCACAACAAACATATTCCGAATGATACGAAAATGATACTGCAAAGTTTATTACCAAAACGCTTCCTGACTTACCCGACGTTGTGTGGTTAGCTTTTTAAACTGTAATGATGAATTGCTTAATTAATTTTATTTACCTCGCCCTTATTTATGAAATTTTTGTAAATTATCTACAGGATTTATATGGCGATTCCTGCCCTTTAACCTCTAAAATAGCAATTCCGTACAGCCTTGGCTAATAACGGATGAAAAATTTTATAATACGCAAGAGGTTGTGAAACATCGGCGGAAGACTTCCTTAAACTTTCCATGAGAGTCTTTCAAGTTCTGGAAATGCTCGTAGCCAATAGTACCTACTCTTTGTCAGTAGAATAATCATCATTCGCAATGGTAGAGTAATTTTTGGATAATTACATTAGGGAAATGGTGCCTTGTGCCTTCTCTCCTGTAGCTATTTAATAACATAAAAGTTACATAGTTTTCACGTGATTTAGAAATCCTTAACATATTCAGCGAAATAGAGGTGAAGCTAATCGATATGAAGATTCTGCACTCCCAGGCCACCAAGTCAAACTCTTTGGAAAATACACATATTCTCTGTCCATCCAGAAAATAATTTTCTCATTTGTTAATTATGAAATATTAGCTCACTTGTTTCTGTTAGCAATTTGCTCTCTTTATGCAATTAGTTAGCATGCCCTGCAAACGATCTTGATTACAGGTACAAAGGAAATAATGCAAACGTTCCTTACATGATGGTTGTTGGAAGCTTTTGACTAATATTCCTACTTAATATTCCTACTATATAAGCATGATCGATTGTCGCTTTTTACGCTGTGTCTTCTATTTGCTAAGTGTTACATCACGACTTGTCCGTCAGAAAGAATGGCTTTTCAATGGTTAAAGAATGATGAAAATCGGTTGAGTGGTTATTGAGATTGCCTACATACAAATTCCCTCTTTTTATAATATTAGCATAGATTTCATGAGATTACTTAGTGTATCAACAATGTACGTGCATATTACTGTAAACGTTATTTCGGGGCGTATTGGAAATGAGAAGCACTGGAGGAAACGCAGTTGGTTTTTAAATTTGATAAATGATCGTTCATTCTCTTTACCTTGCATTGCTTCTTTGTTAGTCACCATAGTGACATGTTCCTATCTGGAGGTACCGCCACTAAAACTTGTGGACTTAACAGTTAGGATAGACGAGTATTTTATATAGGTACACAAGCGTGTTATTTCAGTTCTGTGACATCCGGAAGCGAAAGGTTTAAAGCCATTATCATCCTTTGGAATCAGAGTAAAACCTTCGTCTCAGTTTACAGATAAAGCTGCATTAAAGCGTCCAAGTCCATGTGATTAGTTGCTTTTTTAATAAGACAGATGATATACTGTGGCCTTATATACTCTTCGGCACTTGGTTATGGAGTCTGGATTGGCAACGCCAAGCATAGCTTAGGTTGGCTGCTCACGTCTTCATCCTCTCCATCTACCTCCCGTGGGCAAGGCTGGCTTGCCTTGGTTTCGACACACGGAGAGCTTTTCCAACCTCCGGCGAGACAACATTCCTAGCTTTGGCCAGTTGCTTATGTCGTCGACATGAGTGAGGCACGTTAGATTGTCATAATGTTTGGTAACCTATTTCTTTGTATTTGATTTTGCTAGACTTCAGGGTATCTCTCATTAGGATATTCTCTACCATTTAAAATTCTAAATTCTGATTTAACGCGGTGAGTAATATGATGATTCGTTCAACTCTTTTAAATTTGTTGCAGCTTGTTACCGAGCTGCGTTAACAACCATTGTTTAATGGAGCAGTCAACTCACTGCGAAACTAAACTTTTTCTATGATCTATGAATTGATTTGACTAAGCAGTGAATTACATTATATGCGGTAATAATTACCTTAGCTTTTCATTCGTATAATACCTGAGTTGCACTTGAGGGTCAAATACTGTACTCGCTTTAAGTGTGAATCACTTTGTATTGAATACTCCCTTTTTAATAATTTGTTTTTACGTTGCACTCAAGGGTTATTTATATATGTATTTGGCTAGCTAAATTCATGATGAAATGCAAGGGAATAGGAATACGATTGATGAACTATTAAACTGATATATCGCATTATTTTTTATATGTGTTAGATTGTTACGAAATGGTAGCTAAATGGTTGATGAATAATTATTATTCATACCCGCTTAATTTTCCCATTATTGATTTTCCCCCTATCGATCCCGGAGTTTCTTTACCTCATACACCCTGTACAATTTCAAGATCAACTCAACCACCTAGGAAATTAAACATCCTTGTCAAGAGATTTACGTAACTTGACGAGAGGAGGTGAATTGTAAGACATGCAACTTTATGAAAATATATTTTTCATTTTGCTACACACACAGCAGAGATTGGATTGGAAGTGCTCTTTCCGAACATAACCACGAAGTTAGGCTCCAAGAGAAGGGAGAGAAATGCTTTCGGTTTCTGTATATATTCAATGGCTACAATTAAATTTTCTAAAGTTGAATACGATTTGTATTGTTCATGGTAGCGAGAAATACTATTAACTCCGCACTACCGAGGCTCTAGCATTCTGCTACCATGACTAGGCTCCCGAAGGCGTGTTTATTTTCATGCAGTCCTATCATTATAAAAAGTTATTGTATTCAGTATCGTACGGAATGGACTCATTATGGCACAATGGCAATAATGTATTTCCTATAGCAGTGAAATAATACCAGTATTCCATGTTGCCTGGTTTATGAAGAGGAGATTTTTGGGTATTCTTTTCTCTGCGCAATGAAAATGCAAACACCTCTTATACGTTATTAAATATAGAATTATTAAGATCTGAATTTATAATTACTTACCGTGCTCTGTTGATAATAGGCTACAATGCAGTCCATAACACCTGCTCACCTCCCTCCTAACAAGAGAATGCATGAAAGTGGCTTGCTTGCTTAACCGTTCAACACGCCAGGTAATAACGAATGAAACGCAGGGAGAGACATATGCAACTATTAGACACGAACATATGAAGCCGCTCACATTTCAGCTGTGGATGCTGTATTATTTCACGATATATTTCCTACATGTTATAATGCTGAGATTACATACAATGTTGTATGCAACTTGTGTTTATGTTATCTTTTATTTATGCACGTTCTTTAACTGCTGTGGTTCTTAGTATCCCATTCTATATTGAGTGTGAAAGAACGGAAGTTTTGCTCGGAGGTCTCTTTATCAGACTTGAGGTTCCTTTACTGCTTTAAATCTACGACACGGACCACCGGCTTTTCTTTCCTTCCGAAGGAAGCCATACTAAGGATTTTTACACCGAAAAACCCTCCGCCGGATTTGAACCCGCGAGCTTGGAAACCAGAGGCGTGGTACTCCTAGACCACAGAGGACGACATATCCAACTGGTGGATAATCTTAGTACGACACTTGGGGGAATTAACAGATCGATTTATACATTGCATTGATTGTTTTTCCCAATGACGGTTGGGATAAATTTGGGAAGTATAGTAGTAGGTTGCTGCTTCACGTATGGAAAGCCAATTTGAAGTAGGAGTTGTATTGTAGTTCAACTGTTGGGGAGCCGAACTTGAAGCAATTGCAACCTCACATATGGTACCCGGTAGCCTTCGCCCCAAATTTAAAAATATTAACTTTGTAATTTGACTGTTTCTTTAAATATTAAATATTTATGTATGCCTCGGCTACGAGAGTATTATTGTTAGAGAAATGGATTTCTTTGCAAGGCGTGGTACGGCTAAAGAATGTAGGCTTACACAGATTATAATTTTACTTCACTCCTTTTGTTAATGCTTGACACGATTTAAATAACACCTCACTGATATAGAGAGCTGTGAGATTCTTTTATTAATTACTTGCACTTTTTAACACGTAAACTATTTTCGTCTCACACGAATACGTATTAAATTTCTCGAGGACGCATCTCGCGTCCGGTTAGGAACACTATCTACAACCAAAGTGTCCAGTTATGAGCGCTGTCTACAAGCAACTGACTTCTAGATTTAAATTTTGTTATATTTCAGTTTCTGATTGGCTATTCCTACCCCAATAGAGTACCTTTATTTAACTAAAGGTTTTTCTGTTTGTCGATTGGCTATTTTATGAACTGTCACAAAAATTACATTATTGCTTCCAAGAATCACAAGCAGTATTGTTAAACTTTCAAATTCATTATTGCCTCAAGGTTACCTCATTGTTAGCAACTTTTTACCTATTATTCTCACAGTTCCTACCTTATTATATTAAGTAATACATTCACATAAAATTATTACACATGTATACAATAATATAAACATATACAATGACGGTAATATACACCTTTTTATATCTTGTTACATACACATATTGCTTTAAGGCGGGCTGTTATTGAATTTATATATTATATGAATAGACTGAAATCATTTAAGTGTTAAAAATACTACCTCAGAACTCAGCCAAAGCACAGCAACAGTGAATCGACACAGAAAGTCAAAGTTACAGGGGCTAGAGTCCCGGCCGTAGCAGAGCAATTTTATATTGATTTAATTTTTGGCCCATCATAAATTGCCCCTTCCTCATTTTCCTTAGGGTCGAAATAGAGGTCGCAAAAATGTTAAAGCTTATGTAATTTAATTTAACTTTTGTAATAGTGGCGCTCCTTTTTCCGATTATTGTTATGCAAAAACACCTAAACAGACGATTCTATAATATCTATAGTGCTTTACACTTTTCTTTAGTTGCTGAATAACATTGCGTAGTATGAAAATCTGTTAAATTTTTTTCTCGAAATTTAAGGTCCTTGATCAATTACAAATCAAGATTTTACTTTCTCTACCGCTTATTTTATGGTAGGTAAAAGGATTATTGTATTCCATTCAAAAACTTGAGAGAGATTTCACCCGAAATGCAGGTTTTGAGCTCCTGAAAAAAACTTATCTTCACGTGCGTGCGTGTGTGTGTGCGCGTGGAAGTGAGGAAGTCAGTAGAATATTTTCAAGAAAAACCCTGCAATCCGAACACACCATAACTCATGGAAAATTTTTATTATTTTTCGCTTTCTCAAAATTGGCTTTCTAAGATATTTCATGACCAGTGAAGGTGCATACGATTTCTGTGAATTCCTTTTCATCTGATCGAATTTTGTATGCGTTTCATGAAAAGAAAGCCATAAGAAAAGTAAAAAACGTTGGTACAGAAAAAATATATAGCTTTAGGACAATGCACCGTTAATGTCAAAGCGTTCTCGAACTGCTCATTGTTATTATGTTTTACAGGTTGAACTGTAATGCGAAAAATGCATAGTAACTTAAAAATACACCATTCTTCACGTTTCTCTTCACGAGTTTGTAAGCAACAAATCCTGTGTTTTGTTTATTTCTTTAACACGTACATAGTAGGTCTGGTGTGGAGTTTTGCTAGTCTCCCATTGAGCGCCTTCCCAATTGGTGTATAAGGAATGCTGACCAGATATGGCGGGTGCCGGGGAAATAAAATACCCGCGATGACCAAACTAGCACAACGGGAGGACAGATCCCGAAGCCGTAGTGGAGGCAATCTGTCTAGGACAGACAGCATCCGAAATAAATCAGCTGGGACCGAAGCTTGAAGGTGGTAGTCTCACCATTGTCCTTAACCTGCGCATCGCCTGCAAAGCGGCCGGAGGACATACTAAATGTTAAGCATGCAAGAAAAGCATGTTCAACGCATGTAAAATAATAGAATATCAAAAGCTGCAATGTAATATAACCCAAAAGAAAATACATTGGACGTCCTTCAAAGAGATGGCGTGAACAATTCTGAGGCAGAACCGGCCGGAATGCTAAATCCCTGAAAACAATGATGATGATGATGATGATAGGTTGAGAAGGTATTCTACCCGAAAACTCTAGACCGATAATTCACAGGTAGTACATGTTTTGAGGCCCCTGAATAAGCAAAAGCATTTTTACAGAAAGGTTCGTGTGTATTTTTGTGTCTGTGAACAGCTTAACTTAAAAACGAAAAGTTGGATTAACACCAAACTTGGTATTTAGATTCAGTAACTTCCACAGATGCGACACGAACATTTTTAAGATAATCCTCTCTCCCCAAACTACCCTTTACATGGAACGTTTTTAAAATTCTGTATTTTCTAAAAATGGCTCTAATAATTTGATTAAAATACCTTGTATTAAGGATATTTATATGACAAATTAAATGCATACATTGAATATTCTGGGAATAGCTATGACGTCCTCTTCATTCGGAAAGAATTATGTATAATCTTGTATAACTGGTGAGCGTTAAGCGAGGGATGAAAACGTAATATACAAAAACCTTAGTTCTCTTTAAAACGCACAGTTTATTTCAAATAAATTTATTATTCTATCAGCCATTTCCGAGATATCTGTTATTAATGGTTCGAATTGTTTGATACTTAGTCAATCCGTTAAAGTCCTTTTGATCCTCAGCTATTTTTCGGGATGTTATGGAAAAAAATATGGAATTTTAAGACCAGCATCCTAGCGTCTAGTTCTAAAACATTTGATTATCGCTATCCCTTTGTATCTGTAAAGAAATGTATAATGCAACTATTTCCGGAAAGATTTATGTCATTTAAAATGAAGTAGATCGTAAAATAAACTTTCGTAAGAATAATTTGCATACCCAGTAATAAGTGATAGAGGATAGAGAAAATTGCGTCAATGAGTCACATAAGCGTTTTTCGTATTATGCAGCAATTAAATTCACATTGCTTAATTTGGAATCAATTCTCGACAGAAATTTTCTCGTGAGTAGAAATGTAATTTTTAAATGAATGTTGCATTATATCAGGAACAATGAGTTTTAGTAATGGATAGAAAAAATAATACAAGCATCGTCAGATATTTTCTCTGTTAAACTCCCTCCAGAGGGTCCTGCGTCAGCACTTTCAATGGGAACGAGAGAAAGGAAGCCAAACAAAAACAAACCCACAATTGATAAACTATTAAAGCCGTGTCTAAGAGTAAAATTATTTGTACTTACGTTTCAGTCAACTCTTTGGTTGCCATCTTCAACAGGGTAACACCCTGGGCAGCTTAACAACGACTACAGTTGTTGACTATCATGGTCTTGTTAAACTGCCTAGGGTGTTTTCATCTTGAAGATAGCAAAGAGTTGACCGAAACGTCGGTACAAATAATTTTACCCTTAGACCACGGCCTTCCAGCCCGGAAGATTTTTAATATTTTATCGATTAGCTCCGGCCGTGAAACCCTTCGCTCCTGCAAGAGAGATGTGCCCATTTTGAGTCTAAGAAGGAATTTTCATTTGGCTACCATAATTTTATCCAAAGTGAGCTGGGACGATTTGCACGTCTATCTTAAAACATATTAGCATATTTCTTACAACCAACAGTTATGCATAAAATCTGTTTCTTATTATGTCTTCATTATTTGCAGGTCCAGAAGTGTATGAAGGTCTGCAGTCATCAAAATCAGCTAACGTTCAATCTACAATGCCATCAAATTATTACTAAGAGCACGTGCTGAAAGATGCCAACGTCCTCAACATGTATCTCAGAGCTTCTCATACAGCAAAATAAGTTTATTTTTGTTACCAAATCCACGCCTCCGATATTTCCTTCAAAGTTTGTTATTATTTTGTTTGCTGTACATCTCGACCGTTAGCCATTGTGTATGGCACATCAACGATGATTCGCAAATATCCAAACCCTTGAATATAACCTGAGAAAGGAGTTGCATCGTATTTCGACTGTTGGGGAGCCGAACCTGAAGTAGTTGCAACCGAACGTATGGTAAAAGGTTTCCGGTAGCCTTTGCTCAAGTTTAGAAATATTAACTTTGTAATTTGACTGTTTCTTTAAATATTATATATTTATGTTTGCCTCGACTGCGTCAGTATTATTGTTAAGAGACATGAGTATCTTTGCAAGGTGTGGTGAGGCTGAAGAATCTCGTCTTACACAGATTATAATTTTTACCTCACTCCATTTATTAATCCTTGACACATTTAAATAACACTTCACTGATATAGAGGGATGTGAGATTCTTTTATTAATTACTTGCACTTTTTAAACACGTAAACTATTTTTGTCTCACACTGAATACGTATTAAACTTCTCGAGGACGCGTCTCGCGTCCGGTTAGGAATGCTGTCTACTAGCCACTGAGTTCTGAATTTGTAACGTTTGCTCCATTTCAGTTTCTGATTGGCTAAATCTACTCCAATAGAATACTTTTATTTTAACTTAAGCTTGTTTCTGGTTGTTGAATGGCTATTTATAAAGTGTCTCAAAATTTACATTATTGTTACTCCAAAAATTACCAGTAGCATTATTAAACTTTCTAATTCATTATTGCCTCAAGGTGACCTAATTGTTACCTCATTGTTAGCAACTTATGACCTATTATTATCACAGCTCCCACATTATTAAATTACATAATACATTCACATAACATTATTGAACATGTACATAATAATATAAACACTAATACAAGGACCGTTACATGCATTTTATATATTATATTATACACATATTGCTTTAAGGCGGGCTGTTATTATATTTTATATTATATAATTTGACTGAATTCATTTAAGTGTTAAAAATACTGCCTCAAACCTTGAGAGCGCTAGAAGGCTTTACCAACGCAGAAGTTAAAGACCTTGTTGAAGGCTCTCAGGATAGGGTTCGTACAGTTTACACGGAAAAAACTCATTAACAAATAAAGGAGAATATGCGTCCTGTAGCTGGGTATAAGTCATGTAACGGAAAAACTATAATTGAATCATAAATAGTGTTTCAAACCATTCCTTTACTTAGACTGTAAAGTAAATTAAAGCATACTTTTTAAAAAGTCTTGATAATTCTGATTAGAGAAAACGCCAAGAAAAGCAATGCTTTGACATTTCACTTGAAGTGCACAGATAATGGTACAACATGTTTGTTTATAATTACATAATTCTGCAATTGGAAACGAACTCCGTTATTTAAAAAGCTGAAAAAATCTTTGTAATCTATCATGTAATTACTGCTTATAAGCTGCTCATTAAACAAGCGGTTGAAGTTTATATCTAATTGGTATTTGGTGCAATTTAACCAACGATTCAGTTATGCACTGAAAACAATCAATATGAACGATTAAGCTTGGTCGATCGACTAACAGTTCACATGGTATCTCTTGCAATGGACTAATTATAAGCGTAGATTATTCGCTTCTGTGAATATAATTGCTTATAAACTACGTTTATTATTTAAAACTCCAGCTTTTGCTCTTTTTACGTACCTATCCTCCCCATGAACACAGTGCAAACTTACACATAATAAACACTTAGGGCACATCTGCTCTGTAGCTAACAGCAAAGTTTACTTCTCATCTATTTCTAAGTAGCATCCCGCTGGAAAATAGAGGCTCCCCTGGCCTGGGCATGGCCCAGTAGCTATCACCATCTTTGGTGACAAGCTTGTGTAAGGAAATCTAAATATGAACAGTGATGTTCCTGCAGTCCAGCCGACTAAAATCCGCTACTCCATTATTTATATAAACTGTTAAAGCGTTCAGCCTAATTAATGCAAATTATGAATCAGTTATAAAACCGACAATCAATGCGTCGATTAAGACAGTATTACAATTCATTTTTAAAGTATATTTCGGATAACCAAAATCGCCTTGGAGTTTTACGGAATATCAAAGAGAATTTTAATTCGTGTTGAGTTATCTCGACATGCTAGCTCAAGCATAGATGATTGACATGTGAAAACGAACATTTTTGGGTCGAGTACCAGCCATGCAAATAAATGTTTCACCAGTGATTCTCCATTTACGAATTTTTTTGTATGTGTTAAATTTTCAGCACTTTTTAATTTCTAATGTTTTACATGATGCAGTTTTCAGTTTACGTGGAGGAAATGTTTAAATATTAATAAAAATAAAGAAGAGAATGATAACTTGATTGTTTTGCTAACATAATTTAATTGGTGTGTTTTCAAAATCAATTAAACAAACTTTCACATTTTATACCAGCTGGTTAACTGTTAAAATTGCACAAAGAGAGTACCACAAAGCATTTAGTTTTTAAAATGTAATAATGCATCTTGTGTAGTGAAGCTCTTAAATCAGCCAATTTAATTATGTGTGACATTTCACAATCATGTGACGTAATACCGTTTAGGAGATTCCTAGGGAAACGACGCAGAGAGAAGAGAAGCCACGAACAAGAAGACTTGCTCGCTGAAGTCGCAGAGTATTCGGTGATATAAACATCTGTATACAGTTGGACCATTTAAGTTGAGACTGTACAATATCTTCAAAACTAATATTGTAAAAAGAAATGCCTTGAATAAAAGTAGCTTGATATATTGGGGGAAATTAAATGCCATTAGTCGTGTTTTATTTGGGGGATGTTGTGATAGTCATTTTAGGGTCAATTTAAATTCGCTAATGGCATTTACTTTTAACTATAATTTCAATCACCTTTTATTAAAGACATTTATTTCTACAACGCTTAGTTTTGGAGATATTGTACAGTCTCAACTTAAATGGTTCAGCCTATATATCAAAAATTAATTTGAATAATTAAAGTATGGAATGTGATGTATTTGGAATTTGTTCTCTAAACGGTATGTAAAAATGTCAAATAAGTTCTGCCAAAGTATTAGGTTAAAGGAATTTCACAGCTGCATATCCTTAAACCTGAAGATTCGAATTCATATTTCATGCTATGTGTTTTGTAAATATCTCTTACTTTCCTTAGATAACAAATTAATTTCGAAAGAATTTCTATTTTCTGAATTTTGAGATTAACCGTATTGAACAATAACAGGAAATTATTGAGAGTTATGTTGCATAGATTATACTAAATATATAAAAAATACGGCAGTTACTTTCACATAACACTATGTATTTTAAACAAGGTACAAACGAATATACATACTTCAAGGTCAAACTGTGCATTGGAGTGAGTGTCTTTACTAGCTTAAGGTATTTTGCAAAAACTCAGCATAAACCAAACAGTTCAGTTGATTTTCTCATAAATCGCATTATAATCTACAGCATCAAACAGCAATAAGTACGCTGCAATATGCAAATTCTGCAATATGCACAATAAATAAGGCTTTCAGGAGAATGTTCAAGCCTAATTTTGCAGAAAGGTTTTCGAAAGGCAATGAAAATTTGTGTATCTGTGGAGGAGAGGCAGAGATAAAAAGTCATCCCTGAACGTCTCCTATGAGCCAATGCAAAACATACCACCCCAAAACTAGCTGATGAGATACAAACACGTCCGTCAACATTGTTTCACTTATGTGGAAAATTCGTATGATGGATTTAGAGTATTGTTGGTGTGCTATGCATGACAGTTCAATCTAGCTGATGTGGGAAAACTGATCACCATATGAGGATAAACATTATAAGCTTAATAAGGTACGACAGCGAACACCTGATACAGAAACTTATATGACAGCCAACAAGTAATTGGTTATCTTTCGCCGAGGGGTTGGAAGCAATAAGCCCTAAGGTTTAACACTAGAACCGAAGCTATTTAATTACATTTAAACCATTAATCCAATGCTTGTATTCTTGTCATGGCCACCTGCGATAATTTAAAAACACGATGCATTAACTATAATGTGTGTATGTGAATGTCATAACAGCATTGGGAAATAAAACCGGAAAATATCCCAAATAAAATCAGTAAATTACTACCCGTTGAGAAATATATAGGAGCAAACGTCTGATTACTAAGACAAAAAAAATTATAATCGTTGCGGGGTAATGACAGTACTTTGCTTGGGAATTTGAAGCAATAAATACTAACAATAGCTGTTTTACTATAGCTAAAACCTAACTCATATTGCATACGTCACTAGAAGTGTACGATAAAGACTTGAACTAATAGAAACGGACTTTACGCAATTCAACTTGTATTAGCATTAATAGTTACTTATCTGACAATCATGCAATGACGATACTGATTTTGTCATTATCAAAGGCGTATTCCCAAAATTATTTGGTAAATACATTCAGGAATTTTACTCCATGCATTTGTAACGATACAAACCATAACAATAATTTAAAGGAACTCAAAATGTCTTCTGCAAACATCAAATGCTGATCCTTTGAAAAAACAAATTACAGCTTATTTAATGTGCCACGAGTAACTGTACACCGCCACCGTCACCATTCTCTAGTTCCCGAGATCGCGGATTCAAACCCGGCGGAGGGCGATGCATTTTTTCGGGTGTAAAAATCCTTAGTATGGCTTCCTTCGGAAGGAAAGTAAAGCCGTTGGTCCTGTGTCGTAGATTTACGGTACCTAAGAGAACCTCAAGCCTGATAAAGAGGCATCTGAATAAAAATTGCAATCTTTCACGCCCAATATAAAATGGGACGCTCAGGACCATAGTAGTTAAAGAGCGTCCATAAATAAAACTAAATTTTTAGCGCACCACCGACACACACACACCACCACCACCACCACCACCACCACCACCACCACCACCACCAAAACTATTTCACAACAGTTTTTCCATAGTAAGTTTTCGAATACCAAACATGATGGCTCTGCGGTAACGACTCGCGCTCGGAAAGTCCCGGGTTTAATTCCCGTTGGGCCGCCACTCTGATAGTTTTTTTGGTTGCTTCCCCAGGTCGGTAGGCAAATGCTGGGGTCTAGAACCAGGCGACGGTGGTTGGTGTATTGCTATAGGACGGTGGAATTTGCGTTATGGAAAGATTTACCCTGGCGCATGGCGGCATTGAGAGGCGCCTCCTTTCTCCATAGAGAGTGCTCGTCTATTCCCGGAATCCCCATTTTGCGGGTGGCTAAGGCAGTGCTAGCCGGCTCAGGATTTGGAGTCGTTAGGGGCACCGCCCTTGTTAGGCTCACCGTTGTCCGGGTTGCCCTTTCAATCCTTCATCCCTTCCTACCATGAATCACATTGGAAACAAGAAATGCCCTCTATAGCCTAGGTGCGGTGCTGTGTTGTGCTGTGCTACAGCTACTGGAGGCCTCTTTCTGATTATTGCTAAATCCAAAGACCTTGAATTCACAAATTTATACTAACCCACTCATGTATAAAACTGAAATATACAGTATTACTGTCCTTAGTCCTAGCATGCATAGTTCTCGCAATCCCTTTCTATCTTGTAAATCCATATAACATAGGCAATAAGGATATGAATTATACACAAGGCTTATTCCACGACTATTTGCGCAAACCACGGATATCCCAAAGAACATTACTCTCTTAGACGCTGTGTTTCGTTGCGCGAAAAGTCAAAGTTTACTGCTCAGTAAGAGGAAAACGAAAAGCTATGAACCCAAATGAAGAAACGTGGATTGGAATGTGCTAGACAAGTGTTTCGTAACAGCTAAATCCATGTTTTTTATATTGGTGTTTAATCCCAAAAACGAGGAACTAATTATCTGGATTAGATGTGATATTATTATTATTATTATTATTATTATTATTATTATTATTATTATTATTAGAGACAAAATGGATATTCCTAAACACATAATTTAATTTGAAAACATTCAATTTATTGGATATATCAGCAGTACAACTCTGTAATCCAGTTGCTAGTGAAGGAGTGACGTAGTATAGAAGGACTTTACGGCTGAACCACTGCTGGTGTCATTAGCACCCTGTAGTGGTGACAAAAAGATGATTCACGATGATATTTTCAACTCCATCATACACTTCATCCAAACGGTAGTACCCACGATTTCCATTTGTATTTTACATCGTGCTAGGTGGTATCACGCTGGCTGCCTATTCCTGTGACTCCGGAAAAGAAGGCATTTTACCCATGCCTGACCTAATACCGAGGTAACGTGTATACAAAGTTTTAATATTTGGTTGTTTTTAATGTAGTACAGGTTGAAATTTAATAGCATAAGATGATTATGTATTTACATGCCGCAGTAAATAACTCATAGCTAGAAATGACTGCAAATCGCCCGAATAAGGAGCATTCTAGAAAATGTGTTTTTAAAAATAATGGTATCTAAAAAGAATACTTCTATAGATACTTTCCACATCACTAAGTCATGGAAGCGTATCCGTTGTTACATATAATTATAATAAAATAAAGGATGTTTATTACTTCTACCTTTTTATTTGCCTTGTTATAAAAACTCTCCTGAAGGCGCAAAAAAGGATTACAGAATGTTCATGTTCCCATCAATTAATCCAGTACCCTATATAATAGTTTTAATTATTATATAAATTAATTATACTTTTAATAGACCTCAGCCCGGTCTTAGGCAAGTTTTTAATATAGATTCAACTGAAAAATTCAACGCCACAGCCGGGATTTGAACACGGTTCTCCCGCTCTCCGTGCGGTTGCTCTAACCATTGAGCTACTATGACAACATGCCGGTGGGGCATTGAATTCCCCAATTGACTCAAGTTGTTTTCCCAGACATACCTACCAAGGCATCTCCCTCGAGATGACAAACTTAGCGGCGACCTGCTTATTGCAAGTACTTCAGTGCTGGGTGCTTATATATTATTATTAAGGGTTTTAATTATTTTTTTTGTTATTATATAAATTAATTATACTTTTAATAGACCTTAGCCCGGTCTTAGGCAAGTTTTTAATATAGACTCAACACGGGAGAACTGTGTTCAAATCCCGGCTGTGGCGTTGAATTTTTCAGTTGACTCTGTATTAAAATCCCTATATAATAGTTAAGTCACGTCCAAGAGCATTTTTGAGCTGCAAAGTATCCCTAAAGGTTAAATGACAGCGCGATGGGAACTTTCTTGGAAGAGATGTTTGCAACTCTAAGCATAAATTGTAAATAAAATAAGCCAACCTTGTTAGATGACGTCTGATGTACACGTTGAAGTCAAGCTCGATTTACGTGTAAAGCAGCTGGAAAAACATCTGTTGCTGCTACCGTAAAATTAACACGAGAACCGGCGATTCTGAAGCGCCGGTAGGGACCGTGTATTTTGGAGTGCTTTGCCGGAAGCTTCAGCGGCAGAGCTGAGCAATGAAGCGGCGATGAGGATGTTGATGTTGACAGGCATTCCATTTACCGAACGTCAACAGTTGTCAAAGCATTGGCCGCATCGGAAACAAACAAGAGAGAAACTTACTACTCAGACTGTCTCGGAATCACTTTTCCGTCCTGGTTTGTTTGCCGTGAGCCCGTTTAAATACACTGGAGCTAAAACAACAAACGACAAAACTCTCTAGCTTATAAATTAGGGCAGAGTTTCAGCTAGAAATAGAAACTTATTTGCTGATGTTCTGGTGAGGGAGCGAGTTCCATTCTCGCCAAAGCGGTAGCAAAACTGTTACTAAGCCTTTACTTCTGCCAAGTAGAAATTTTGGAATACGAACACGTACCGTAGCTTCTGTGCTCCGTATTCAGCGATAAACTGCAGGAAGGGTAACAAGTGCATTCGAAGAACGCCTGAAGATGCTGCGGCATAACTTAGCAGTTAAACATGCAGAAAATAAGCAAAAAACAGAAACCTCTCTTTTCTTAGTTATAAACCCTTCCAATTGGATACATGTGTTACTGTAGCTACGGTATGTTCTTCTTCCTTATAAGCGTAACTATCTTCTGAATGCTCCTTAATCTGGTTTGGTGTAAAAACCTTTGCTTCCTTTCTTTCAACAGTCTTTTTAAATTATGATGTACTTCATTATACCAACAATAGGGAGTTATTTTCGAGTAACGCTTATAACTGTCTCAGTTACAGTGTGTTAACTATTATATGTAATGGTTACCAATAACAATTTAGTTATTTATTTTCATGGTTATCATGTTCTCAGTTACATCACATTAATGGTTACCAGTAACGATTAGCTTTAATTAGTTTCAATATGAACGATGTGGATGCAGGCTTAGATTATTTGTTGCAATGTAAAATGAAGTTTCTCCAGCTGTTACTACACGTTGATTACTACAGTAGTTTATAACTGAAAAATGCACTCGCACTTTTTGCTAGTACATTCCTGCACGTACCCAAGATGTATCCCTTCGTGTTGCCCTCTACCTATTGGCTAAGCTATTCGCGCCGTTAGTGCGTCTCTTAGGACGTGCGGATGGGAATAGCCGCGAGTAAATAAGGAATTACACTCATGTAAATCGAGGTCAGAAGCATGCAGTGTACAACATTAATAAATAATATTCAACTTACAATTATTTGGTAATGAAGCAGCCCTTTCATCTTCGAGGTTTGATTCGGGAAATACTGATTTAAACCTGTCATATATCTGTCGGTCGTTCATTGTTCTTTTCCATGCAAGGTCACGTAAATGCGTAAATATTCAGGATAACAAATCCAAAAGAGCGGAGGCATACTCTTTACACGTGCTTTACGAATTCCAAAGTTGGAGAAACGTCACTTTTTTTTTTATTTCTTCTTTCTTTTAGCAATTTTAGAGAGTAGACTTGCTGAAATTGTGCAACTCTGGATCTTGATTCGCCACTGTTAAAATATATGCATCGCTGCTTGTTGTATATATTTTAAACAGCATTAATTATTTATTCATACCCATCAACCCGCAATGTATAATACCTTTCTATTTTATAATTTTCCTGTTTCCCCAATAACTTCCTCGCAGCCAGAGAGCCCATATTGTGCATTACCTCGGTTGTTTCCTTCCATTTTCTTACGGTAACTCTCAATTTCCCTTTTTCCCGTCTCCATATTCTAGGCTGTTTGCCATGCTGTCCTCCACCCACACTGCATGATGTTATTGTTGGATCGATGGGTTCAACACGTTCAAGCTAACGGTGAGCGATGAACAAACGTGGAGGGTTAAGCCACTTGTGCGAGCAAGAGCTTTCCGGTGCTCTTGTTGCACTGAAGAGTATTTACCCTAAATAATGGGGCAGTAGTCGAGGGAGGTGGAAGTCCATGCTACTTACAGGAGCCTGGTAAGGGCCATGTTCAAAAGGAGATTGTGGGATACCTATAACAGCACTTCACCCCAACCTCAAGTGTGTTTAAGCTAAGTGGACGCCTTTGTTAACCAAGCTTCGCTTGGCTCTTACAAATTTCATACAAGCACGCCCTGTATGGATCGAAGGAAGGCGACTGTAAGTTGTTCACAGTTTCGGCGAAAGACGCTCCGAGAGGAAAACTGCTGGTCCTTGTCGCCAGAGTTGGTCAACAACTGCGAAATGGAAAATCGATTCCTATAAGAGCCCGCAACTCCACTTGCCTTTTCCATTTAACCTAAGACATTTCTTTCTTTCTTTCTTTCTTTGTTTCTTTGTTTCTTTCTTTCTTTCCTTCTTTCTTCCTTCTTGCTCCTCTTTTCCTTTTGCGCTCTTTCAGTGCTTCCATTTTACACCGCGTTGTTAAATTATTTTGTTTTATTTTTTTCACTTATAAGCTGCATTGCTGAGCTGTGAGCAATAAAATCCGTTAATATAATATTGTGCTTTTTAATGCAATGGTTCCCAAACCTTCCGGCTGGGGCTCTTCTTTGGAGGTTTCTCAGAAACTCCGATACTTGAGAATAATGAAGAATACTGACATAAAGTTTCCACAAATAGCTTCCTTACACATTTAGTTATAGATACAAAGAAAATAGCGTTAGTCAGATTTTAATAACTCGTCGTCATATGCTTGTCTTGAGACTCCCTTTTCCATGACAACGTGAAAAATAATGAAGGAATAATGAAAATTGAAGTAAATATTTAAAAATACAAAAACAATGACATCTGATATCTCGGAAATGGCTGATGCCACGAAAACGTTATTTGATAAGGACATACACGGAACTTTTTCTGAAAGCCTTTTATTCATTCAGAGATCCTCAAAACAAGCATTTTCTCTGACATCTCGTATTATGATTTTTGGGTGGAATTCAATACTTTCTCTATCTGTTAGGTGGTGATAGAGAAAGTAAAAATATAAAAATAATTATATACCAACAAATTCACAATAAAATACCTGCTTGAAATCTGAAGTGCTGGTCTAAACGGAATTTTAAACATATACATTGATTACATAATTTCAGTAACATTCGGGTATTTGGGAGGATAGAGAAAGACTTAAGCTTAAAGAAGAAATCGTTTCTCCTCAACAGTACTGTGACATATTGAAGAAATATGCTGTCGCAGTTTATCAGTGTCTTGTGCTATCTTATTTGTCGGGCGCCTCCTGTTTTATTATTTTAAATTTGGGTTCTTTGTCCTCCGGCTAGCTATTGTAACTCAGTCGAGTACGTATCTCTAAGCAGGGTGTGTAAACGGAAAACAGTTGTTGCTAAAAGATAACACTGATGAAGAATATCTGAATCTAGTCTTTTATTGCCGTCACACTTAATTGATAATTGACATATTCAATTTTTATACATGCCTGACTGAAACTGTATATTTCCGAATGAAACTACAGTCGTTTTAGTTGCCGCGCACCAATTACTTCGGATACTTCACATTTTTATCTAACTCTGCGACGTGTACCTCGTGAGAGATTCTTCAGGACTGTGTGACACTTCCTTATGGCTCGAGAATATATACTCCTTTACCTCGAATTGCCTAAACATTCTAATATAGCTCCTATTGTTTACTAAATTGCGCCAACTTTAGCATCTCTTTTGGTCAGCCAATCGCTGCTACTGACATATATGCTCTAGGGAAGATATTCCCTCCATTTCTGAAAACGACACGCTACCCTGACCTCAATTCCGGCTTTCTCTTCTTGGTGACAATCAACTCACCCTCTCGGTATATTGTTACCCACTTCTATTGTCAGTTTCAGTTAGGCAGTGCAAACGTATTTCCTAACAAGTCCTTCTGGCTAACAAATAGCTAAAAGCATGTATATACAATAATATCAATTTACACAATAATCACTCTGGCATTCACAGCTTGTTGTGATATAAAGTATTGCCTAAATGTTAAGTTACAAATCTTGGTCAAGACTATAAAAAAAACGGAATTTTAAGAGGGCTTCAAGTCTGACATTGAGATCCAAATTGCATTTTTCAGATTCCGGCAGTAAATGTTCTTACGTTAAAAAGGGGAAGGTGAAGTGCTATTTCGATCTAGCTATTTTGGATCAGATATTAAATCTGAGGTGGTAAAAAGTTATGCTAGAGATGCAAAACGTTTACAAATTTCACATAAACATAAACAAAATTCTTAAAAGCTTCAAGTGTAAGCAGAAATATTTTAATATCCCAGAACTACATATACAGATATTGGCTTTTGGAAAAGAACTCTTCGATTTAACAATAACATTTTAGACAGAAAGGCTAATGGACAATATAATGGATTGAAAAGTTAAAGTTAATGCACCCTCTCAACGAAATTAACTCTTCACTGGAGTCTCGTTGTAGTACACAATTGGGACAATTATGACAATAAAATTATATACAGAAATGCTAAAATAATGGATGGAAGACTCGAAGTTAATGCGAACACGCAACAAAATCAACTCGTCACTGTAGTCGTATATTAGTACAAAATGTATCGAATTATTGGTAATTAACACTGAAAATTAAGTTACACACCATATAAATAATTTGCCTTTACTAATACTAGAGAACTGTGAAAATGTACTATTTTCTGGTTCTTGTTAAAATTTCAAAACAGCAGAAAATTTCATAAAAAGCGTTTCTACATCAAAATTAACAGTAATAATACATACATACATACGTACATACATACATACATACATACATACATACATACATACACACACACACACATTCTCTTGAGTGGATAAGAATAGAAAGCAATAAATGCAAGGAAAACTTCTAACTAAAGTCATCTAAAGCTTCAGTGTAGTTCTGCATTCCGTATTCTGGGTACTGAGGTACCTACATATGATGCATTTGAATCTTTAAAGCAGAAATTACAAATTCTAATTACAAACCAGGCCGGCTGAAAGAGGCAGAAGTATCTGGGGAAAGGAAGATCTGACGGAAAGAAAGACGAATTTTTAACACGTCCCTGTGCGTCAGTAGTAGTCCCGAAGAAACAGGGAAAGTACTTCTCGATGGTCTCGCAATTTGTCTCGTTAACCAAGTTAAAAGTTGCAAAGGTCTGCCTTCTTTACTTTGTTAAGATCTCCATGAAAAATTAAGTCTCTCCAACATGCGCACTCTAGCCTGAACAAAATAACGAAAAATCGAGGCTGAAGCAGTAGAAATTTCCTCACTGCGGTGCCTGTGCTCTACAGCAGCAAGCGATTCTATAGAGGATAACTCCCCTTTATAGGAATTTCTTTGTTTGTAAAGTATGAGAGGTCCTTGAGTTTAACATAGTCGCATGTAAGAATGAATGCATGCGTGAATGCACCTGAAGGATTCAACTCATTCTTACTTTTTTGGTTTCTTTTCAGTACTTTGAGAACATTAAGCTTTGTAATAAAAAGCATTACAGATGTACTTCGAGTGAAATAAGCCTACTTTTAAGTTTGTATAGCATCTAAGTGTATACGAATACAAAGCACGTTTAAGCAATTAATCCCCTCCAAAACGTTCTGTAAAGTGTACAGGGGTACCGTAATTAATATAGCATTTAATACTGGGTTTATCACTAAAGCGGTTTCAAATTAACGGATCCCGTTATTTTTAAGTCCTATTTATACTCCACCTTTAAATTTATCGGCGGCATTTCCTTTGGAACATATTATTGTATAGTCAATTGTGTTAACTCGTATCCGCTTGTCATTGGGTTACTGATAAACTGAGTTTTTTAATTAAATCACACACATATTCACACTCCAGACTCTAGGGAAGATAGGGAGTATTCTAGGGTAGAGAAAAATTCCCCTAATCGGGAATCGAACTCAGGACCCCTCGCACAGCAGGCAGATGCTGTACCGACTGAGATACGAAGGCTAACGAATTCTGTGCCAACTTGGAATGGTTTAATACACATTTGCGGATGCATGACATTCTTTGATATAGTGCGTGGTAAACTTACGTAGAAAGTAACAAGTCTTACACCATGATGAACAATGTATATCCTTGATTTCTTGGCCGCATCGTAAATGAAGATGAAGGATCTCAAGCGTACATAGATTGGCGCTAGGCAGTTCAGGTTTTACTAGTGTACCAACTGCTATGTAGTACAAGGATCCGGAGTTTAGGGTTTACACTATAAGAGAGGTTACTAAAGCAACTGTTTTTATACTCACAGGTATTGAAACTCTGCACGCCTACCTTTTAGGCACAACTGACACGCCGATTACTATGTTATTAAATATATTATTACTTTTATTAGATTTTTTGGTTATATTAATTAGCCTAATTATACGAGAATGAAAATGATTATTATTAGGTTATGTTTTTAGACTATTAAATTATTATTAATTATTAGGTCTTACCTTTGCAGTTAACTAGAAAACTGAATTGTTTTCGACATTTTTGGTGTAAGCGTTGTCTATGTTGGGTTTTTTTTTTAGAAGATGATCTGGGTAGAAGAAAACCAAGAAATTCAATTGTTTTATTTAGGCAAGCACGCCGAAATCATATTAAAACGTAACTATAAGTTGTTCTTCCTGTAATTATGGTACAATAATTTGCAACGTTTAATAATATGCGCATGCTATATGAATTCAGTCCATTGCATGGTTCAAGCTTAATTTAACACTTAAGGTCATCCAATTTATAGGTTGTAGGTAATCAGCGATTATGGCGTTTAAGGTAGGCAATGGCCAGACCTTTCCACCGAAGAAAGGAATATTACAGAGCAGTACATTTGATGTGACAATGACTCATTAATACTCGTATTAGCAGAAGACCAAATAGTGCGGCTTTTGTAAATAAGCTATCTGGTGACTTCTCTGGTTATATATCTACTCACTCAAGTTAAAACTTTGACAACCTCACATGCGGCATCAGCCATATTTGTTTTTTAATAATCTGAGTTAGGCTGCGCCCCTATGCGACAATGATTTATGTTGCCATCCATTAATGTAGAGAACGTATGTTGTGATCTAGAAGAGAAGAAGCGGATTATATTGATAAGAAATTTCATATTATAAATATGTAGTAAGGTTAAATATAAGAGGCAAAATTACTGCCTTAAAATATTATCTTAAAACGGAAACAATATAAGCAAATCTACATGTGACTACTGTTTGTATATTAGTTTTTTCTATCTACAATTTGGTATACAATCTGAATAAATTGGATGCCAAATTACGTCACAAAGGCATCACGGTCACTAGTAGGTAAGTAATATACAGGCGGCTCCAAATGTTTTCCGTTCCACCGGTAGCGGGACACGCGGGGTGTCTTATCGAGAGGTTATGCCAGGTATCTTAGCTCATACCTGCTCTACAAGGAAGGTTAAGGGATGTAACAGGCTAAACAAAATATCATTCCAACACATTTCCCTTAGACTTGGCTGTAAGAATGTAATAGCTGTAACAAGAAAACAGCAATAACATTACCACACATCTACATAAGCAGTATACAAACTAATTGTTAGGAATTACAGGCATCATATCATTGTATAACAAGCAAGTGTTAAAACAAAATGGTTTGATTTTCAATATTTACTGCTTTCTCTACCCATTATCAACTAACTTATGTTCTTTCTTTTCATAATGTCCTTATGAAGTATGGTTTTATCGTGCATCGTGACCACGATTTAGGCCAGAAATTATTTAAACTTACAGTCTAAGTTACACTTTTCCCAATTTAGTTGCATGCAAGATGCCGTAACGACAAACAGCCGCTTATCTATTCTATAAGTCATATTTTTGCTGTCTCTACTATTTACCTATAATAAGTAGGGAAAGTGTGTATTCCACCCAAAAATTAAAAAACGAGATTTATTGGAAACACACCTTTTGAGACCCACTGAATCCAAAGAAAGCATTTTTACTTTTCCTACTACGCACTTACAGTAAGAAGAGGAAGTATTGTATTCCACCGAAAAATTCAATAACAAGATTCACCGCAAGTACACGTTTTGAGCCCCATTGAATTTACTTTCCCTACTACGCACTTACAGTAAGTAGAAAAAATTATTGTATTCCACCCCAAAAACCTCATAACGGGATTTACCGGAAATGTACGCTTTGAGACTCCCTGAATCCAAAGAAAGCATTTTGACTTTTTCTACTACGTAATTGCAGAGGTAGAGAAAGTATTGTATTTCATCCAAAAATTCGATAAAGAAATTCACCGGAAATACACGCTTTGAGACCCCCCCTGAATCCAAAGAGAGCACTTTTACTTTCTCTATTAAGTAGTTACAGTAAGTACAGCAAGTATTGTAATCCACCCAAAATTGAATAACGAGATTAATACTCGGAACGGAAATACTCGTTTTCAGACTCCCTGAAACCAAACAAAGCGTTTTTACTTTCTCTACTACGTAGTTACGGTAAGTATAGCAAGTATTGTGTTCCACCCAAAAACTGAATGAGATTCAGCGGATATACCCGTTTTGAGAATCCCTGGATCCGAATAAAACATGTTTACTTTCTCTACTACGTAGTTACAGTAAGTAGAGCAAGTATTATATCCCACCCAAAAATTGAATAAGGATATTCAACGGAAATACACGTTTTCAGAATCCCTGAATCTATAGAAAGTATCGCTACTTTCTCAACTACGTAGTTACAGTAAATAGAGAAAGTTTTGTGTTCCACAAAAAAATTCAATAATGATATTCAACGGAAATACACGTATTCAGAATCCCTGAATCTATAGGAAGTATTGTTACTTTCTCAACTACGTAGGTACAGTAAATAGAGAAAGTTTTGTGTTCCATAAAAAAATTGAATAACGATATTCAACATAAATACACGTTTTGAGCCCGCTGAATTCAAAATAAGCATTTTTACTTTCTCTACTACGTAGCTACAGTAAATAGAGAAAGTATTGTGCTCCATTTGAAAATTCAATGTCGTAATTTCACCAGAAATGAGGTTTGTGACCCCAGAATCCAATGAATTTATTTTAGAAAATGGTCCAAATGTGTGTCTATGTGTGTATCCACGAATAGCATAACTCAAAGCAAAAGGTTGGTTAAAAACCGAACTTGGTGTTTAAGTTCAATTTCTTCCAAGAATGCGACACTGAGATTTTAAAGAAAATCCTCCACTCCAAATTACCCTTTACATTGGACATTTTTCAAATTTTTTTATTCTTTAAAAAACGCCTCTAAGGATTTTGATTAAAATACATATGTTTAAGTTATTTGCTTGATAAATAAATTGTATATCTTTTATTTTCTAGGAATAGTCTGTAAATTGGTCTTTATTGTCAATGACTTTTGATAATTAGTAAATCGTAAGAGAGAGAGAGAGAGAGAGAGAGAGAGAGAGAGAGAGAGAGAGAGAGAATCTTAACGCACAACAACTGTAGATCTTGATAAAGCACAATATTTTTATCAAATAACATTTTTATTTTATGTCAAATAACTTTTATATTTTACGTATTCTGAAATTTTCTTTGTTATTAGTTTGAAATTTGAAATACTTTATACTTCTCTCAACTGCAAGTAGCTATTTTCTTTCTTTCTTTCTTTCCTTCCTTTTTTCTTTCTCGTGTTCATACAAAGAGAACAGTATTTCAAAGCTATCACGTCTGTGGCTCGCATTCGGGAGGTCATGGGTTAGATTCCTCTGGCCGACCTTCCTGATCCATAGGTTTTTTCGGGGGTTTTCCCGGGTCACCAGGCGAGTGCTGGGAAGGATTCTCACATCCCCGAATTTCCCGACCACCATTTCATTTCCATTCTAATTGCACTTCATCTTTCATCCGTTGGTCTCTTTCAGGGTTGGAAGTGTTCGCGATGGTGTTTCGGTGCAGTGTCACAGGGGAAAAGGATGCTTTTTGTGACTTGCTCCGTCCCTCAGCTTTCGGCTGACTGTCGGGAATATCCTAATTTCCTTGAGGGGCGTTGGACACCCTCTGTGCTGGGTGTGGTCCCCGTCTGCCTGTACTCTGACGGGGAGTCTCTATCTGAAAACTTAGGGACCCTGCCATTCCTGTGCCGTTTTTCCTGGTTGCAGACATCCGGTGTCTTGTCTCGCCTCATCCTTCCTCCCAGAGAGGCCCCCTTATGGGGCGTAGGCACAATATCCACAATGTGGATCAGTGCCGAGTCCCCTCCGTAGCCAACCAATCCAAAGCTATCATGTAGGGATCAGCTTTGAGGGATTTGTCTATCGCTTTAGCTTAATATGTTCTGGTTATAGCTACAACGAATTGTGAAAATAAGTGATGAAGATTTATCGGTATTAACCTGACATAGATGCAAAATAAGCTTTGTAAGAAGAGTGAGAAGAAAAGTCATGTGAATGCAACACATCATATTTTAGGGCCAAACCTCCATATGCCTGCGTCTCTCTGAACAACATAAATCCAAAGCGAAAAGTCGGTTAAATACCAAACTTGGTATTTAAGTTCAGCATCTTTCAAAGATGTGACAAGGATTTTCAAGAAAATCCCCCATCCTGAATAACCCTTTATACGGAAAAATTTTCGAAACTTATTTTCTTAAAAACGTCTGTAATGATTTTGATTAAAATACTCACTGTTTAAAATATTTTCATGACAAACGAAATATATGACTGAGAAGTGCCTCATCTTCATTCTGAATGACTTTTTTATAATTGGTAAATTCTAAAAGATTGGACAAGTTTTGTTACACAAGAAATGCAAACACCGAAAAGCACGCAGTTTATTATACGTATATTTTATGAGATTAACTAATTCCCAGATATTTTTGTTATTGGTTAGAATATTTTTTGTAACTAAGAGGTCGTTATTCGTTTTGTTTTTGTCGCGGTCATACAAACAGCATGGAATTACAAAGCAATACGTAGTGTCATGCTTCTTAAAATGTGACTATCGATTTGTCTACGTATCTAAGCTACAACGAAACGTGTAAATGTAATTTTTTTCATTTAGTATTTAGTTAAAGTCCTTTAACCGGGTAGGCCATTACGGTAACGCGTGCGACTCGCATTCGAGCGATCCCTATTTCGCTTCGCGGCTGCCGCCCAATCCAGGTTTCTTTTAGAGTTTCCCCGGGTCGTTAGGCGAATGCTGATATCATTTCTCTCAGCCCCCGAATATCGCTCCATTCCTCATTTCATTCATCCTTAACTCCATTAGGTCTGTTTCAGGGTTGGAAGTATCGACGATGGTATTCCGGTGCGGCGTGAGTAGTATTAGTCCCGGATGAGCCAATTGTTTTAACGATAATCCTGCCGCTAGGGGCGCTGGTGTCGCTAGTGTCGGTGCGTGCGACGGCGGCGGCGGTAAGTTTGAAAAGCGCCCTGAGCGGTAGGATTATCGTTAAATCGGTTGGCTCATCCGGGACGAGTTGAAAGAATTGAGGAAGTGACGTGGAGTGTTTTGATTGGTTCGTTAATTTGGGGTGGGAGATGGAGGAAGGGAGATGGAGGAGTATGGAGGTCGCGTGATGGAGAGGAGCTGGGTGGCGAGGTGTTGTCTGTGCGGAGGTCGGTACTGAAAGAGGGGTAAAGATGGGGAGCGAGGGATAAAAAGTGTAACAGAAAGTGACGTGTGAAGTTGTGATTGGTGGGAGTAAGAAGTGATTTTATTGGTGGAAAGGAACAAATGAGAGTTGTTGATTGGTAGGAATAAGAGGGATTATGATTGGTGGAAAAGAAAAAGTTGTGGGAGTGGGGTATGTTGGAGGTGATGGGAAAGGTGAGTTTTGCTAGCAGCAAGATTTGCAAAAGCCTGTCTTGAACTGATCAGCAATTTTTGAACGTCGGATGGTAGTTTTCTTGAGTGGATAGAGAGATGGGGGCGATATGAGATGCGGTGGCGAAAATGGGGACTAGACAAGGTTGTTGAGACAAGAGGTTTAAGGACGAGGAAATTTGGAGGTTAGTGGTGAACACGGCGGTCGCAAGAGGTGGGGGTAAGGAGACGCAGTGGTGAGAATGGGAACTAAAAGAAGATGGGGGTAGCAAGAGTTTTAGAAGAGTAGATTTTGAGGTTAAAATAGTGGGAACTAAAAATGGCGGAGGGTCTACGACAAGGAGATGCGGTGAGAACTAAACAAGATGGCGGTCGCAAGAGGAGGGTAAGGAGATTTGAGGTTACAGTACGAAAACACGAAAGGATATATTCCTACGCCAAGCAGGTCCGAAAAATAATTATGCGTGTGGTACTTACCTGTTACCGGTGTGGATGCGTCACCAAAAGCGCGGCACGCGAGGCGGAAAAATAAAAGCAAACTGTTTTTGAAAATGCTTAACCAGCTTTAAGATCAACCAACATCACTACGCACTGATATACCTAGGTTTTTAAAGCGGTACAGACACCCTTTGCAGAGGCGTAATTTAACTATACCAAAAACCTGGTACTGGACCATCGTGATGGTCGCTAGCGTACGTAGGAGCAGGGTTCTCAAGCCGGTCGAAAGCGGTCAAAAACGTGTACGACGTAGGTGTTCGCAGTAGCTGCTGTCGAGTCAACCGTCGAGGTGTGAATAAACGAGATCTGTTCTCGCCGGCAATTTGGTTCGGAGATGTGAGCAGCGGCGAGGTGTTGTCTGTGCGGAGGTCGGGACTGAAAGAGGGAAAAGATGGGGAGCGAGGGATAAAAAGTGTAACAGAAAGTGACGTGTGAAGTTGTGATTGGTGGGAATAAGAAGTGATTTTATTGGTGGAAAGGAGCAAATGAAAGTTGCTGATTGGTAAGAATAAGAGAGGTTAAGATTGGTGGAAAGAAAAAGGAATGGGGTATGTTGGAGGTGATGGGAAAGGTAAGTTTTGCTAGCAACAAGATTTGCAAAAGCCTGTCGTGAACTGATCAGCAATTTTTGAACGTTGGATGGTAGTTTTCTTGAGTGGATAGAGAGATGGGGCGATATGAGATGCGGTGGCGAAAATGGGAACTAAACAAGGTGGTTGAGACAAGAGGTTTAAGGACGAGGAAATTTGGAGGTTAGTGGTGAACATGGCGGTCGCAAGAGGTGGGGGTAAGGAGACGCGGTGGTGAGAATGGGAACTAAAAGAAGATGGCGGTAGCAAGAGGTTAGAAGAGTAGATTTTGAGGTTAAAATAGCGGGAACTAAAAATGGCGGAGGGTCTGCGACAAGGAGATGCGGTGAGAACTAAACAAGATGGCGGACGCAAGAGGAGGGTAAGGAGGTTTGAGGTTACAGTACCAAAACACGAAAGGATATATTCCTACGCCAAGCAGGTCCGAAAAATAATTATGCGTGTGTTACTTACCTGTTACCGGTGTGGATGCGTCACCAAAAGCGCGGCACGCGAGGCGGAAAAATAAAAGCAAACTGTTTTTGAAAATGCTTAACCAGCTTTAAGATCAACCAACATCACTACGCACTGATATACCTAGGTTTTTAAAGCGGTACAGACACCCTTTGCAGAGGCGTAATTTAACTATACCAAAACCTGGTACTGGACCATCGTGATGGTCGCTAGCGTACGTAGGAGCAGGGTTCTCAAGCCGGTCGAAAGCGGTCAAAAACGTGTACGACGTAGGTGTTGGCAGTAGCTGCTGCCGAGGCAACCGTCGAGGTGCGAATGAACGAGATCTGTTCTTGCAGGCAATCTGGTTGAGAGATGAGAGGCGCGGTGGTAAAAATGTGAACTAAATAAGATGGCGGAGGCACGAAGTTGAGGTTAAGGAGCGGCGAGGTGTTGACTGTGCGGCGGTTGGGGTCTGAAAGAGGGGGAAAGATGGCGAACGAGGGATAAAAAGTATAACAGAAAGTGACGTGTGAAGTTGTCATTGGTGGGAATAAGAAGTGATGTTATTGGTGGAAAGGAACAAATGAAAGTTGCTGATTGGCGAGAATAAGAGAGATTATGATTGGTGGAAAGAAAAAAAGGTGTGGGAGTGGGGTATGTTGGAGGTGATGGAAAAGGCAAGTTTTGCTACCAACAACATTTGCAAAAGCCTATCCAGAACTCATCAGCAATTTTAAATAACTAGTGTTTCGGGGGTTTTCTCTGGTTGGTAGACGAATGCAAGCTGTTTCTACCATACTTATATTATTCGTCTTTTTCCTTTTTTTTTTTTAAAATGACTAGTTTTTTTTTTTTTTTTTTTTGGGAGTTTTCTGCGGATGGTAAACAAATGCAAGCTCTTTCTGCTTTTTCATAGGTTTTCCCTGGTTGGTAGGCGTTTTCTGTACTGGTTGACGAAGGCGTTTCTAATTTTGGAGGTTTTCTCAGGTTTTTAGCGGTTGACCCTGCCCGGTAGGCAAATGATGAAGTTTTACCTTGTCGGCGCACGGATACTAGGCACGTACTGGTGCGCGCACACACACACACACACACACACACACACACACAGAGAGACAGACAGACACACAGACAGGCACACACACACGGACATGTTTCCAAAAATGCTTTTTTTTTTTTTTTTGATTCAGGAGGTCTCAAAACGTGTATTTCCGGTGAAATCTCGGTATCGAATTTTTGGGCGAAATGCAATACTTCCCCTACTTACTATACGTAGTAGAGAAAGTAAAAAAGTATTGAAAAATTTAAGGAAATAACAAGCAATACCTCAAAAGTGTACTATCTTGTTTTCACGGGTTTTCCAGATCGGTAAGCGTTAGAATACTCTTAGAGCTTTTTTCAGGTTTTTTAGCGGTTGTCCCTGGCCGGTAGGCAAATGATAAAGTTTTTCTATAACGTCGTCGTTTTGGCTTGTGGCGCACGGATCCTAGGCACGTACTCGCGCGCGCGCACACACACACACACACACACACACACACACTAAAATAGTAGCGTATAAAAAAACTGATGTGTTACACTCACATGACTTTCTCTACTCTTGTACAATCTAATTGGTAGCTTTTAAGCGATAGTCAAATATTTTAACGCTGGTTGCTATGTGGCGAATTCCATTCTGTTTGCATGTTCAGGACATAAAAAAAATGAATAAACGAATTTGAGAAAAAGTATAAGTATTGGAAAATTTAAGGAAATAACAAGCAATATCTCGAAAACGGTTCACTCAACAAAAGAAACGTATATGACATAAGTTGTGTATTTTAACGCGATCTACATTTTTTGTGTAGTAAAATTTTGTCTATCTCTTATGGTTTACCAGTTATGCAAAAAAGTCGTTCACAATGAAGAATATTTTTGGAGACATTCCCAGAAAATTCGAGATATACATTTTATTTGACATGACAATATCTTAAACATATGATGTTTTAATCAAAATTGTTAGAGCCGTTTTTGAGAAAATTAAAATTTTCGAAAAATGTTCCATGTAAAGGGTAGTCTGGGGTGGGGGGATTTTCTTGAAAACCTTCGTGTCGCATCTCTGGAAGATACTGAACCTAAATACCAAGTTTGGTGTTTATCCGACTGTTCGTTTTTGAGTTATGCTGTTCACAGACACACAGACACACAGACAGACACACACACGGACATGTTTCCAAAAATGCTTCTTTTTTTTTGGATTCAGAGATTCTCAAAACATGTATTTCCAGTGAAATCTCGGTAACGAATTTTTGGGTGGAATGCAATACTTCCCCTACTTACTATACGTAGTAGAGAAAGTAAAAATGAATAACGCATTTGAGAAAAAGTATAAGTATTGGAAAATTTAAGGAAATAACAAGCAATATCTCGAAAATGGTTCACTCAACTAAAAAAAAATGTATATGACATAAATTGTGTATTTTAACGCGATCTACATTTTTTGTGTAGTAAAATTTTGGCTATCTCTTATGGTTTACCAGTTATGCATACTGAACCTAAATACCAAGTTTGGTGTTTATCCGACTGTTCGTTTTTGAGTTATGCTGTTCACAGACACACAGACGCACAGACAGACAGACACACAGACACACAGACACACAGACAGACACACACACGGACATGTTTCCAAAAATGCTTTTTTTTTTTCTGGATTCAGTGATTCTCAAAACATGTATTTCCAGTGAAATCTCGGTATCGAATTTTTGGGTGGAATGCAATACTTCCCCTACTTACTATACGTAGTAGAGAAAGTAAAAATGAATAACGCATTTGAGAAAAAGTATAAGTATTGGAAAATTTAAAGGAAATAACAAGCAATATCTCGAAAAACGGTTCACTCAACAAAATAAATGTATATGGCATAAGTTGTGTATTTTAACGCGATCTACATTTTTTGTGTAGCAAACTTTTGTCTATCTCTTACGGTTTATCAGTTATGAAAAAGTCGTTCACAATGAAGAATTCTTTTGGAGACATTCCCAGAAAATTCGAGATATACATTTCATTTCTCTCGACATTATCTTAAATATATGATATTTTCATCAAAATCGTTAGAGCCATTTTTTAATACAAAGAGAACGGGATTTCACAAGTGAAACAGTACTGTGATAACGATACCACTGAAACAAAAAAAAAATCTGATGTGTAACACTCACATGACTTTCTCAACTCTTGTACAAAGTATTTTTACAAACGCTTATTCCCCATCTAGTTCATGTTAATCGAGATAAACATTTGCAAAATCTATTTTATTGCTAATTTTCTTGTATAAAAAAAAATCTGATGTGTAACACTCACATGACGTTCTCTACTCTTGTACAAAGTATTTTTACAAACGCTTATGCTCCATCTAGTTCATGTTAATCGAGATAAACATTTGCAAACTCTATTTTATTGCTAATTTTCTTGTAGATGTAGGGGAAAATATATTTACAAGGGGAATATAGAAAAACAGTAGCCTTTAAGCACATACATATCTCTTAATAGCTGGTTGCTATGTGCAGCACCATTCTTTTTGCCACAGATTAATACTGTTTGCATATCAAAGACAAAAAAAAATGAATAACGAAGTCCCATTTGAGAAAATAAATATTGGAAAATTAACAAACAATATCTCGAAAACGGTTCACTCAACAACAAAAATGTATATTACATAAGATGTGTATTTTAACGCGATCTACATTTTTTGTGTAGTAAAATTTTGTCTATCTCTTACGGTTTTTCAGTTATGAAAAAGACGTTCACAATGAAGAATACTTTTGGAGACATTCCCAGAAAATTCGAGATATACATTTCATTTCTCACGACATTATATTAAACATACGATATTTTTCATCAAAATCGTTAGAGCCATTTTTTTTAATACAAAGAGAACGGGATTTCACAAATGAAACAGTACTGTGATAACGATACCAACAAAACTAATTATTATTCACCCACTGAAACACATAAAAAAAATCTGATGTGTAACACTCACATGACTTTTCTCATCTCTTGTACAAAGTATTTTTACAAACGCTTATTCCCCATCTAGTTCATGTTAATCGAGATAAACATTTGCAAACTCTATTTTATTGCTAATTTTGTTGTAGATGTAGGGAAAATATATTTACAAGGGGAATATAGAAAAACAGTAGCCTTTAAGCACATACATATCTCTTAATAGCTGGTTGCTATGTGCAGTACCATTCTTTTTGCCACAGATTAATACTCTTTGCATATCAAAGACAAAAAAAAAATGAATAACGAATTCCCATTTGAGAAAATAACTATTGGAAAATTTAAGTAAATAACAAGCAATATCTCGAAAACGGTTCACTCAACAATAAAGATGTATATGACATAAGTTGTGTATTTTAACGCGATCTACATGCTTTCGTACTCACCTATAAGATATAGAGGGTAGAGGTCGTACGAACGTAGCACTTTGAGAATTTATATTCAACAGTTGGTCTTACTCCTTAGAAAGGAAGTATCTGCTGATTTTTATTTAATTCTTTACATTTTACATAACACGTATGCACTGGCACAACATAAAAGCACTACACACGATAATCAGTTTTAATATTTGCACTAATAACATCAGGAATAACTGAAGTCTGCAAACAGTCATTTCCCATGTGCAGCCTTACGTACAGAGAACGTGTGTGGCTGATCTATGTGTAAAAAGAGCCTGAGAGCGGATGTACGTCAGCGGTAAAATCTTTTAAATGCATTTTTATTGGCGATGGTAGAAATCGTGCAGTGGTGGATCGTGAAAATTCATATAAATGGATGTATCACCTCATAATAAGCCTCTATATACCAAGAATATTGAGTTTTTAAAAAGTCAGCAACTGTACCTGTGTTTCTATACGTGAACGTCAGATGGCAGCTTCGATACGTGTCCACGGAGACCTTAGTGCTAGGCAACTGTACCTCTGTTTCTATACGTGAACGGCAGATTGCAGCTTCGATACGTGTCCACGGAGACCTTAGTGCTAGGCAACTGTACCTCTGTTTCTATACGTGAACGGCAGATTGCAGCTTCGATACGTGTCCACGGAGACCTTAGTGCTAGGCAACTGCACCTCTGTTTCTATACGTGAACGGCAGATTGCAGCTTCGATACGTGTCCACGGAGACCTTAGCGCTAGGCAACTGCACCTCTGTTTCTATACGTGAACGGCAGATTGCAGCTTCGATACGTGTCCACGGAGACCTTAGTGCTAGGCAACTGTACCTCTGTTTCTATACGTGAACGGCAGATTGCAGCTTCGATACGTGTCCACGGAGACCTTAGTGCTAGGCAACTGTACCTCTGTTTCTATACGTGAACGGCAGATTGCAGCTTCGATACGTGTCCACGGAGACCTTAGTGCTAGGCAACTGCACCTCTGTTTCTATACGTGAACGGCAGATTGCAGCTTCGATACGTATCCACGAAACCTTAGTGCTAGGCAACTGCACCTCTGTTTCTATACGTGAACGGCAGATTGCAGCTTCAATACGTGTCCACGGAGACCTTAGTGCTAGGCAACTGTACCTCTGTTTCTATACGTGAACGGGAGATTGCAGCTTCGATACGTGTCCACGGAGACCTTAGTGCTAGGCAACTGCACCTCTGTTTCTATACGTGAACGTCAGATTGCAGCTTCGATACGTGTCCACGGAGACCTTAGTGCTAGGCAACTGCACCTCTGTTTCTATACGTGAACGGCAGATTGCAGCTTCGATACGTATCCACGGGGACCTTAGTGCTAGGGAACTGCACCTCTGTTTCTATACGTGAACGGCAGATTGCAGCTTCAATACGTGTCCACGGAGACCTTAGTGCTAGGCAGCTGTACCTCTGTTTCTATACGTGAACGGCAGATTGCAGCTTCGATACGTGTCCACGGAGATCTTAGTGCTAGGCAGCTATACCTGTTTCTATACGTCAACGGCAGATTGCAGCTTCGATACGTGTTCACGGAGACCTTAGTGCTAGGCAACTGTACCTGTGTTTCTATACGTGTCCACGGAGACCTTAGTGCTAGACAACTGTACCTCTGTTTCTATACGTGAACGGCAGATTGCAGCTTCAATACGTGTCCACGGAGACCTTAGTGCTAGTGCTAGGCAACTATACCTCTGTTTCTATACGTGAACGGCAGATTGCAGGTTCGATACGTGTCCACGGAGATCTTAGTGCTAGGCAACTATACCTGTTTCTATACGTGAACGGCAGATTGCAGCTTCGATACGTGTCCACGGAGACCTTAGTGCTAGGCAACTGTACCTGTGTTTCTATACGTGAACGTCAGATGGCAGCTTCGATACGTGTCCACGGAGACCTTAGTGTTAGGCAACTGTACCTCTGTTTCTATACGTGAACGGCAGATTGCAGCTTCGATACGTGTCCACGGAGACCTTTCGCTTCAGGTGACAAAATAACACTAGGCACTTGTGTGCCGTGGTGTAAGCCGCAATCACGGTATTGGTAGCGTGGATCTCCTTGGGGCTCTCCTCGGAGTTACCTCAACACCACGTACATGACCTGGTTCGTCACGGGTACGCAGGTCTGCACTACCACTTCCTCGGCGTTGAGCAGGCCCAGGAGGCGATCGTACCGGTACACCAGCTAGCACGTGGACATGTTATCGCGCTGTGGTGTTGCGTGTGCGAGGTATGGAAACTCAAGGACGCAAAACATGCACGACCGAGGGTTAAAAAGCAGAACAAGTAGTGACGTGGAGCGTTGTGATTGGTGTAAATAAGACGATCTCTGATAGGTGGACAAATTGAAATAACGTGATGTGATAGGCGAAAATAAAATCAAAGGTGATTGGATGAAAAATGACGAGAAGGAATTAGCGGTGAATTTGTGAACTAAGATGGCGAAGATTTTTTTTTTTTAAAAAAAAGGATAATATAAGTACGGCAACTGTAACGGTTTACGGCAAACGCGCGCCGCGCAATGCGTCACGCCCGGGCATCTTGCTCAATATGATTTTTGTTTTATTGCCCGGGCGTGACGCATTGCGCGGCGCGCGTTTGCCGTAAACCGTTACAGTTGCCGTACTTATATTATCCTTTTTTTTAAAAAAAAAAATCTTCGCCATCTTAGTTCACAAATTCACCGCTAATTCCTTCTCGTCATTTTTCATCCAATCACCTTTGATTTTATTTTCGCCTATCACATCACGTTATTTCAATTTGTCCACCTATCAGAGATCGTCTTATTTACACCAATCACAACGCTCCACGTCACTACTTGTTCTGCTTTTTAACCCTCGGTCGTGCATGTTTTGCGTCCTTGAGTTTCCATACCTCGCACACGCAACACCACAGCGCGATAACATGTCCACGTGCTAGCTGGTGTACCGGTACGATCGCCTCCTGGGCCTGCTCAACGCCGAGGAAGTGGTAGTGCAGACCTGCGTACCCGTGACGAACCAGGTCATGTACGTGGTGTTGAGGTAACTCCGAGGAGAGCCCCAAGGAGATCCACGCTACCAATACCGTGATTGCGGCTTACACCACGGCACACAAGTGCCTAGTGTTATTTTGTCACCTGAAGCGAAAGGTCTCCGTGGACACGTATCGAAGCTGCAATCTGCCGTTCACGTATAGAAACAGAGGTACAGTTGCCTAACACTAAGGTCTCCGTGGACACGTATCGAAGCTGCCATCTGACGTTCACGTATAGAAACACAGGTACAGTTGCCTAGCACTAAGGTCTCCGTGGACACGTATCGAAGCTGCAATCTGCCGTTCACGTATAGAAACAGGTATAGTTGCCTAGCACTAAGATCTCCGTGGACACGTATCGAACCTGCAATCTGCCGTTCACGTATAGAAACAGAGGTATAGTTGCCTAGCACTAGCACTAAGGTCTCCGTGGACACGTATTGAAGCTGCAATCTGCCGTTCACGTATAGAAACAGAGGTACAGTTGTCTAGCACTAAGGTCTCCGTGGACACGTATAGAAACACAGGTACAGTTGCCTAGCACTAAGGTCTCCGTGAACACGTATCGAAGCTGCAATCTGCCGTTGACGTATAGAAACAGGTATAGCTGCCTAGCACTAAGATTTCCGTGGACACGTATCGAAGCTGCAATCTGCCGTTCACGTATAGAAACAGAGGTACAGCTGCCTAGCACTAAGGTCTCCGTGGACACGTATTGAAGCTGCAATCTGCCGTTCACGTATAGAAACAGAGGTGCAGTTCTCTAGCACTAAGGTCCCCGTGGATACGTATCGAAGCTGCAATCTGCCGTTCACGTATAGAAACAGAGGTGCAGTTGCCTAGCACTAAGGTCTCCGTGGACACGTATCGAAGCTGCAATCTCCCGTTCACGTATAGAAACAGAGGTGCAGTTGCCTAGCACTAAGGTCTCCGTGGACACGACTCGAAGCTGCAATCTCCCGTTCACGTATAGAAACAGAGGTACAGTTGCCTAGCACTAAGGTCTCCGTGGACACGTATTGAAGCTGCAATCTGCCGTTCACGTATAGAAACAGAGGTGCAGTTGCCTAGCACTAAGGTCTCCGTGGACACGTATCGAAGCTGCAATCTGCCGTTCACGTATAGAAACAGAGGTACAGTTGCCTAGCACTAAGGTCTCCGTGGACACGTATCGAAGCTGCAATCTGCCGTTCACGTATAGAAACAGAGGTACAGTTGCCTAGCACTAAGGTCTCCGTGGACACGTATCGAAGCTGCAATCTGCCGTTCACGTATAGAAACAGAGGTGCAGTTGCCTAGCGCTAAGGTCTCCGTGGACACGTATCGAAGCTGCAATCTGCCGTTCACGTATAGAAACAGAGGTGCAGTTGCCTAGCACTAAGGTCTCCGTGGACACGTATCGAAGCTGCAATCTGCCGTTCACGTATAGAAACAGAGGTACAGTTGCCTAGCACTAAGGTCTCCGTGGACACGTATCGAAGCTGCAATCTGCCGTTCACGTATAGAAACAGAGGTACAGTTGCCTAGCACTAAGGTCTCCGTGGACACGTATCGAAGCTGCCATCTGACGTTCACGTATAGAAACACAGGTACAGTTGCTGACTTTTTAAAAACTCAATATTCTTGGTATATAGAGGCTTATTATGAGGTGATACATCCATTTATATGAATTTTCACGATCCACCACTGCACGATTTCTACCATCGCCAATAAAAATGCATTTAAAAGATTTTACCGCTGACGTACATCCGCTCTCAGGCTCTTTTTACACATAGATCAGCCACACACGTTCTCTGTACGTAAGGCTGCACATGGGAAATGACTGTTTGCAGACTTCAGTTATTCCTGATGTTATTAGTGCAAATATTAAAACTGAGTATCGTGTGTAGTGCTTTTATGTTGTGCCAGTGCATACGTGTTATGTAAAATGTAAAGAATTAAATAAAAATCAGCAGATACTTCCTTTCTAAGGAGTAAGACCAACTGTTGAATATAAATTCTCAAAGTGCTACGTTCGTACGACCTCTACCCTCTATATCTTATAGGTGAGTACGAAAGTATGTAGATCGCGTTAAAATACACAACTTATGTCATATACATCTTTATTGTTGAGTGAACCGTTTTCGAGATATTGCTTGTTATTTACTTAAATTTTCCAATAGTTATTTTCTCAAATGGGAATTCGTTATTCATTTTTTTTTTGTCTTTGATATGCAAAGAGTATTAATCTGTGGCAAAAAGAATGGTACTGCACATAGCAACCAGCTATTAAGAGATATGTATGTGCTTAAAGGCTACTGTTTTTCTATATTCCCCTTGTAAATATATTTTCCCTACATCTACAACAAAATTAGCAATAAAATAGAGTTTGCAAATGTTTATCTCGATTAACATGAACTAGATGGGGAATAAGCGTTTGTAAAAATACTTTGTACAAGAGATGAGAAAAGTCATGTGAGTGTTACACATCAGATTTTTTTTATGTGTTTCAGTGGGTGAATAATAATTAGTTTTGTTGGTATCGTTATCACAGTACTGTTTCACTTGTGAAATCCCGTTCTCTTTGTATTAAAAAAAATGGCTCTAACGATTTTGATGAAAAATATCGTATGTTTAATATAATGTCGTGAGAAATGAAATGTATATCTCGAATTTTCTGGGAATGTCTCCAAAAGTATTCTTCATTGTGAACGTCTTTTTCATAACTGAAAAACCGTAAGAGATAGACAAAATTTTACTACACAAAAAATGTAGATCGCGTTAAAATACACATCTTATGTAATATACATTTTTGTTGTTGAGTGAACCGTTTTCGAGATATTGTTTGTTAATTTTCCAATATTTATTTTCTCAAATGGGACTTCGTTATTCATTTTTTTTTTGTCTTTGATATGCAAACAGTATTAATCTGTGGCAAAAAGAATGGTGCTGCACATAGCAACCAGCTATTAAGAGATATGTATGTGCTTAAAGGCTACTGTTTTTCTATATTCCCCTTGTAAATATATTTTCCCCTACATCTACAAGAAAATTAGCAATAAAATAGAGTTTGCAAATGTTTATCTCGATTAACATGAACTAGATGGAGCATAAGCGTTTGTAAAAATACTTTGTACAAGAGTAGAGAACGTCATGTGAGTGTTACACATCAGATTTTTTTTTATACAAGAAAATTAGCAATAAAATAGATTTTGCAAATGTTTATCTCGATTAACATGAACTAGATGGGGAATAAGCGTTTGTAAAAATACTTTGTACAAGAGTTGAGAAAGTCATGTGAGTGTTACACATCAGATTTTTTTTTTTGTTTCAGTGGTATCGTTATCACAGTACTGTTTCACTTGTGAAATCCCGTTCTCTTTGTATTAAAAAATGGCTCTAACGATTTTGATGAAAATATCATATATTTAAGATAATGTCGAGAGAAATGAAATGTATATCTCGAATTTTCTGGGAATGTCTCCAAAAGAATTCTTCATTGTGAACGACTTTTTCATAACTGATAAACCGTAAGAGATAGACAAAAGTTTGCTACACAAAAAATGTAGATCGCGTTAAAATACACAACTTATGCCATATACATTTATTTTGTTGAGTGAACCGTTTTTCGAGATATTGCTTGTTATTTCCTTTAAATTTTCCAATACTTATACTTTTTCTCAAATGCGTTATTCATTTTTACTTTCTCTACTACGTATAGTAAGTAGGGGAAGTATTGCATTCCACCCAAAAATTCGATACCGAGATTTCACTGGAAATACATGTTTTGAGAATCACTGAATCCAGAAAAAAAAAAAGCATTTTTGGAAACATGTCCGTGTGTGTGTCTGTCTGTGTGTCTGTGTGTCTGTGTGTCTGTCTGTCTGTGCGTCTGTGTGTCTGTGAACAGCATAACTCAAAAACGAACAGTCGGATAAACACCAAACTTGGTATTTAGGTTCAGTATGCATAACTGGTAAACCATAAGAGATAGCCAAAATTTTACTACACAAAAAATGTAGATCGCGTTAAAATACACAATTTATGTCATATACATTTTTTTTTAGTTGAGTGAACCATTTTCGAGATATTGCTTGTTATTTCCTTAAATTTTCCAATACTTATACTTTTTCTCAAATGCGTTATTCATTTTTACTTTCTCTACTACGTATAGTAAGTAGGGGAAGTATTGCATTCCACCCAAAAATTCGTTACCGAGATTTCACTGGAAATACATGTTTTGAGAATCTCTGAATCCAAAAAAAAAAAGCATTTTTGGAAACATGTCCGTGTGTGTGTCTGTCTGTGTGTCTGTGTGTCTGTGAACAGCATAACTCAAAAACGAACAGTCGGATAAACACCAAACTTGGTATTTAGGTTCAGTATCTTCCAGAGATGCGACACGAAGGTTTTCAAGAAAATCCCCCCACCCCAGACTACCCTTTACATGGAACATTTTTCGAAAATTTTAATTTTCTCAAAAACGGCTCTAACAATTTTGATTAAAACATCATATGTTTAAGATATTGTCATGTCAAATAAAATGTATATCTCGAATTTTCTGGGAATGTCTCCAAAAATATTCTTCATTGTGAACGACTTTTTTGCATAACTGGTAAACCATAAGAGATAGACAAAATTTTACTACACAAAAAATGTAGATCGCGTTAAAATACACAACTTATGTCATATACGTTTCTTTTGTTGAGTGAACCGTTTTCGAGATATTGCTTGTTATTTCCTTAAATTTTCCAATACTTATACTTTTTCTCAAATTCGTTTATTCATTTTTTTTATGTCCTGAACATGCAAACAGAATGGAATTCGCCACATAGCAACCAGCGTTAAAATATTTGACTATCGCTTAAAAGCTACCAATTAGATTGTACAAGAGTAGAGAAAGTCATGTGAGTGTAACACATCAGTTTTTTTATACGCTACTATTTTAGTGTGTGTGTGTGTGTGTGTGTGTGCGCGCGCGCGCGAGTACGTGCCTAGGATCCGTGCGCCACAAGCCAAAACGACGACGTTATAGAAAAACTTTATCATTTGCCTACCGGCCAGGGACAACCGCTAAAAAACCTGAAAAAAGCTCTAAGAGTATTCTAACGCTTACCGATCTGGAAAACCCGTGAAAACAAGATAGTACACTTTTGAGGTATTGCTTGTTATTTCCTTAAATTTTTCAATACTTTTTTACTTTCTCTACTACGTATAGTAAGTAGGGGAAGTATTGCATTTCGCCCAAAAATTCGATACCGAGATTTCACCGGAAATACACGTTTTGAGACCTCCTGAATCAAAAAAAAAAAAAAAAAGCATTTTTGGAAACATGTCCGTGTGTGTGTGCCTGTCTGTGTGTCTGTCTGTCTCTCTGTGTGTGTGTGTGTGTGTGTGTGTGTGTGCGCGCACCAGTACGTGCCTAGTATCCGTGCGCCGACAAGGTAAAACTTCATCATTTGCCTACCGGGCAGGGTCAACCGCTAAAAACCTGAGAAAACCTCCAAAATTAGAAACGCCTTCGTCAACCAGTACAGAAAACGCCTACCAACCAGGGAAAACCTATGAAAAAGCAGAAAGAGCTTGCATTTGTTTACCATCCGCAGAAAACTCCCAAAAAAAAAAAAAAAAAAAAAAACTAGTCATTTTAAAAAAAAAAAAGGAAAAAGACGAATAATATAAGTATGGTAGAAACAGCTTGCATTCGTCTACCAACCAGAGAAAACCCCCGAAACACTAGTTATTTAAAATTGCTGATGAGTTCTGGATAGGCTTTTGCAAATGTTGTTGGTAGCAAAACTTGCCTTTTCCATCACCTCCAACATACCCCACTCCCACACCTTTTTTTCTTTCCACCAATCATAATCTCTCTTATTCTCGCCAATCAGCAACTTTCATTTGTTCCTTTCCACCAATAACATCACTTCTTATTCCCACCAATGACAACTTCACACGTCACTTTCTGTTATACTTTTTATCCCTCGTTCGCCATCTTTCCCCCTCTTTCAGACCCCAACCGCCGCACAGTCAACACCTCGCCGCTCCTTAACCTCAACTTCGTGCCTCCGCCATCTTATTTAGTTCACATTTTTACCACCGCGCCTCTCATCTCTCAACCAGATTGCCTGCAAGAACAGATCTCGTTCATTCGCACCTCGACGGTTGCCTCGGCAGCAGCTACTGCCAACACCTACGTCGTACACGTTTTTGACCGCTTTCGACCGGCTTGAGAACCCTGCTCCTACGTACGCTAGCGACCATCACGATGGTCCAGTACCAGGTTTTGGTATAGTTAAATTACGCCTCTGCAAAGGGTGTCTGTACCGCTTTAAAAACCTAGGTATATCAGTGCGTAGTGATGTTGGTTGATCTTAAAGCTGGTTAAGCATTTTCAAAAACAGTTTGCTTTTATTTTTCCGCCTCGCGTGCCGCGCTTTTGGTGACGCATCCACACCGGTAACAGGTAAGTAACACACGCATAATTATTTTTCGGACCTGCTTGGCGTAGGAATATATCCTTTCGTGTTTTGGTACTGTAACCTCAAACCTCCTTACCCTCCTCTTGCGTCCGCCATCTTGTTTAGTTCTCACCGCATCTCCTTGTCGCAGACCCTCCGCCATTTTTAGTTCCCGCTATTTTAACCTCAAAATCTACTCTTCTAACCTCTTGCTACCGCCATCTTCTTTTAGTTCCCATTCTCACCACCGCGTCTCCTTACCCCCACCTCTTGCGACCGCCATGTTCACCACTAACCTCCAAATTTCCTCGTCCTTAAACCTCTTGTCTCAACCACCTTGTTTAGTTCCCATTTTCGCCACCGCATCTCATATCGCCCCATCTCTCTATCCACTCAAGAAAACTACCATCCAACGTTCAAAAATTGCTGATCAGTTCACGACAGGCTTTTGCAAATCTTGTTGCTAGCAAAACTTACCTTTCCCATCACCTCCAACATACCCCATTCCTTTTTCTTTCCACCAATCATAACCTCTCTTATTCTTACCAATCAGCAACTTTCATTTGCTCCTTTCCACCAATAAAATCACTTCTTATTCCCACCAATCACAACTTCACACGTCACTTTCTGTTACACTTTTTATCCCTCGCTCCCCATCTTTTCCCTCTTTCAGTCCCGACCTCCGCACAGACAACACCTCGCCGCTGCTCACATCTCCGAACCAAATTGCCGGCGAGAACAGATCTCGTTTATTCACACCTCGACGGTTGACTCGACAGCAGCTACTGCGAACACCTACGTCGTACACGTTTTTGACCGCTTTCGACCGGCTTGAGAACCCTGCTCCTACGTACGCTAGCGACCATCACGATGGTCCAGTACCAGGTTTTTGGTATAGTTAAATTACGCCTCTGCAAAGGGTGTCTGTACCGCTTTAAAAACCTAGGTATATCAGTGCGTAGTGATGTTGGTTGATCTTAAAGCTGGTTAAGCATTTTCAAAAACAGTTTGCTTTTATTTTTCCGCCTCGCGTGCCGCGCTTTTGGTGACGCATCCACACCGGTAACAGGTAAGTACCACACGCATAATTATTTTTCGGACCTGCTTGGCGTAGGAATATATCCTTTCGTGTTTTCGTACTGTAACCTCAAATCTCCTTACCCTCCTCTTGCGACCGCCATCTTGTTTAGTTCTCACCGCATCTCCTTGTCGTAGACCCTCCGCCATTTTTAGTTCCCACTATTTTAACCTCAAAATCTACTCTTCTAAAACTCTTGCTACCCCCATCTTCTTTTAGTTCCCATTCTCACCACTGCGTCTCCTTACCCCCACCTCTTGCGACCGCCGTGTTCACCACTAACCTCCAAATTTCCTCGTCCTTAAACCTCTTGTCTCAACAACCTTGTCTAGTCCCCATTTTCGCCACCGCATCTCATATCGCCCCCATCTCTCTATCCACTCAAGAAAACTACCATCCGACGTTCAAAAATTGCTGATCAGTTCAAGACAGGCTTTTGCAAATCTTGCTGCTAGCAAAACTCACCTTTCCCATCACCTCCAACATACCCCACTCCCACAACTTTTTCTTTTCCACCAATCATAATCCCTCTTATTCCTACCAATCAACAACTCTCATTTGTTCCTTTCCACCAATAAAATCACTTCTTACTCCCACCAATCACAACTTCACACGTCACTTTCTGTTACACTTTTTATCCCTCGCTCCCCATCTTTACCCCTCTTTCAGTACCGACCTCCGCACAGACAACACCTCGCCACCCAGCTCCTCTCCATCACGCGACCTCCATACTCCTCCATCTCCCTTCCTCCATCTCCCACCCCAAATTAACGAACCAATCAAAACACTCCACGTCACTTCCTCAATTCTTTCAACTCGTCCCGGATGAGCCAACCGATTTAACGATAATCCTACCGCTCAGGGCGCTTTTCAAACTTACCGCCGCCGCCGTCGCACGCACCGACACTAGCGACACCAGCGCCCCTAGCGGCAGGATTATCGTTAAAACAATTGGCTCATCCGGGACTAATACTACTGGCGTGGCACAGAAAAAGGATTCTCTCTGTACAACCTTATCCGTCTCCCGTTCTTCCGCTGGTTCCAGGGTATACGGACCGCTTCTTGGGGGCGTTGCACCCTCTGTTTGGGGTGGGGTTCCGGTTTGCCTACCCAATTATCAGGGCGTTTCAATCTGGAAATTTTAGTAACTTTGTCATTGCTGTGCCGTCACTCCTGGTTCCGGGCGCTCGGTGTCTCTCAATCGTCCCTCCCTCCCGGGAGCGCACCCTCGAGGGGCACAAGCACAATATCCTCATTCACTGGATCGGGGTCGAGTCCCCTCCATTACACATTCCATTCCATTCCATTCTAGACAAGAGAAGAGAAGCATTTTAAGAATTCAGAACGCGAATCGTAATACAAAGTCTTTTTTTTGGGGGGGGAGCATCTTCAGATTTGTAACTTGAAAGGAATTTAGTTTTCAGAATAGAGTGCTTACACAATGAACCAATTGCAACAAAAGCACATCAACCTATCTGCATTAACACTTTTGAAAACTTAGCTTATATGTTACCCTAACCGAATAAAACAGCTATATAGAAACTGTATATTTTGCGCTAAAGGTCGTTTCCTCGTATATATTAACATTTTGCATACAATACCTAAATAGGTGTTTTTACTCTACGTCCACTATACGACTGGCACAGTTTTTCTTCTTTTCTCTTGTGAGTGTGCATGTAAGGGGAATTATGTTTCAAATAAAACAATCTTTATTCGTTTTTCAGTAACAAAAGCAAAATATATCTCATTTTGAAAAAAATTAATGTTGTGCTTAATTGTTCCCAAACTGCTTCAACAGTTTGACATTAATGTTACTTTTGCTGCCGTAATTTTAAAACATTACTTGAATATTATCAGAACTGAATGTGCCAACTGTATGGAACTACACACTTAGCGCTGTGATCAATATTTATGACAATTTAAAGGCCAAACGAACTTATATTCAAGGTAATAAATACCCTCGGAGTACTCGTAGAACGTTCTATTGGTGATCGTTATGAAAGTATTATTGTTAATATTATTATTTATTACTAGCAACAAAAGTTAAAAACAAGATATACATTATGCGAACCTTGTTTCTCAAGAAAATTACTGAATCTTAAACTTGTGTAGCACCCGCATAAAGAGTGTAATATTTGATTCTTAAACAAATATTATGCAAAGAAAATGTTAATTTATTTCACTTGAATAGTTCTAGTAAAGAGAAAAGTATTTGGTTTCGTTTTCCTTCTTCTTAGAGTCAGATCGGTGAATGTATACACAGAAGTAAATGTGACCTTTGAGACGACCGGCACTTACTGTACGCTATAGCCAGGCATGTCTAGTCGAGAAGAAATTTCTTCCCCCTCTTCCTCTACACCCCTTTGCCCATCGGAAAACATTTGAAGCCCACTGTACGAATATAGGCGAAAAATAAGATTCTTGCACAATACTGTAATTAAATGTTAATTTGAATTGTATAGAACTAAATCTGCTACCCTGTTAGATGGTGCACATGGTTTCAATTCACGGCTTGTCTATCATTTAGAAAATTGAGTTTTAATAAGCAGGCTCTTTAACTACTATGATCCTTAGCGTCCCATTCTGCATTGGGCGTAAAAGACCGGAAATGTTGCTCAGAAGCCTCTACCAGGCTTGAGGTTCTTTTACGTGCCGTAAAACTAGGACATGGTCTCCCTTCCGAAGGGACCATGCTAAGAATGTCTACGCTCAAAACAATCTGTCGTCCTCCGCCGGCTTTAAACCCACGACCTCGGGAACTAGAGGCTAGCATGTTACCCGAAGACCACGGAGGACGACTTTCCATCACTTTAATCACATGTACAATCATATACCATAATTTCAAAATAATTTTAAAATACTAAGGGCAGAGATAGTGATAAAGCTTAGACATAAACAAGCTAAAAGTATTTTAATGATCACTTTTACATGTTAACTTATAATATATTTTTAAGACAATTACATCGTTCACCAATAATGCTTTATAATCTAAAACATGTAGAACCAGTAAATAACCTCTGCCTCTTCCACCCTGTGTATTCTTATCACAACTCAGTCGATCGCTTTATTGCAGTTCTCTACGTGCACATATATATACTTATAACCACAAAGCTGGAGAAATCAGAATAGTGATGTGCAAACCACTGCTGGAATAGTTGCAGTCTCTCAAGCTGTGAATGCGGCACGATCATAGCCGCCAGACGTGTTGTTTTGGGTATTCCACAAACACGGCAGCCACTCGGATATTCATCATGCTATTGTGAGAGTAACAAAAGAGTATTACATGCATTACATACCTCGAAGGCTTTCGATGTTGACAGCCGATTTCATTTGTCGTTGTCTTTCAATTAAATAAACTGATCTTCCTCTGGAAGCGTGATATATACTAAACCAATTTTAGTTAGAGATAATAGCACAGACAGGAGGAAGTATTTCTATACTACAACCATAAAGAACACACTTAGTGGTGAGATATGCAACCCATTAGCTGGGCAATATAATTACAAAATAGAATATTGCATTACATTCCGATTTAACTTTCACTACTGAAGTATCCTCATTTATTAACTATTCTACTTTTATGTGATATGAAGATGTCGGCAGGATTGCGGACAAACAGTTAAGCCGGAATTTAATGTGCCTTTTTATAATAAATTCTGCAACATCAATAACTTTGTTAAAGAATTGCTGATGAAAATTCACTGGCTAAATAGAAGAGCTAATAATATATCTGCAATATAAGCGCGGTATGTGTATCTTTGCAGAATGAGGAAGAAACCTAAAAGTACGAGACGAAATTAATATTTTCACTTCCGAGTTTCTGCAAATCACTAAACGTATGTATACTGCATACTATTTTTTTCAAGAATAGTGAATGATATAAGTGCTTACACGACAGTACAATTAATCACTGTGAGCAGTTCAAAAGCAGAATCAAGGTCGAGCGCGCTGACCTCTGCGAACTAGTAATCGATTAGTCACGTTTGTAGTGTTGACCAAGTCAACAACTGAAGGTGACATGCTGCTTGTGCCGAAACAGTTTCATTTAAATAGTACATGCATTAAATCGTAAGTAAATGTTAAGAAATAAAGGGAAGTCAAGACTAAGACTTTAACGATAAAATCAAACTATCTTGTATGGAACTATCGTGTCTGCAACAATAAATATACATATCAATAGTTGGAGAATTAAATACATTTTGCTACGTCTGCGGTAAAATGGAAAACTACGGAGTCCAGAATTTTCAACCTTCCATGCATGATAGCATGAGCGGGAAGTAGATAAAAACATTGGCAGAAAAAATAATAATACTACGTTCTTAATATCTAACATTTCTTCGGAAGCAAATAGCGCTATTTCGATTTATCTTAATTGTAATTAAACGCCTTGGTTACGATAAATTGAAACAAACCACGTGTAATACATTAATACACAGAGCTTACTGTCAATATTTGGTAAAACACAGAACCAGGTAATAAAACAGAATTAATAGCAGAAAAAATAAAATAAGTAAAAGCTTTAAATTAGTACCAGCGGCATAGAAGGTTGTTTTACATTTGTAAATTTAACTTCCTGAGGATCCGTGTGTTGTGCTCCGGCTTTGACATTACATTTTTCAAATCTGATTTAACGTTCACGTTTTGAAAGCGCGTACAAGAAACGAGGTGCATATTTTGCAATGTAAGTACTGTAAGTCAAATAGGTTCCAAAATAATTTGTTCGGATGCATATTCATTAATCGAGCCCTCTTAAGTGGAATTTGTAAGCATTCAAGGTAAAGCATGTGATGGTATGCGGCATAGGATGGTGATGAGCACAAATTCGGCATCACGGGATTTGCAGGAATGGTCCCGGGTTTGATACCAGCTCAGGTTCTCTCATAGATCTTGGATCTAGGGTTGGTGGTTAATACGACTGGTTCGTTTTCCTGTCCGTTTATTACCCGTTACCTTTATAAAATCTGACTCCTGTTGGAACCTCGCCACTCACACGTATATCTTTGAGCGCTGCGTTTACTGCTGTAGTTCATACCATCGCGCCTACCCGCCGACACTCACATTTGTTTTCAGAACAGCCTCCAAGGAAATACCACGGACAAGTGTTTTTAAAGTATTTCTTTATTTCCGATTTTCCTATCCCCCCATTTCGCTATCACATGATTTCTACCTTCTTTCTTATTGGTTGCCTACTCTAAGTGCTTACAGCTATCAGACCACTGATCTTCCTCTCTACGCACCTGTTTTTCAGGCGACCTTACGGTACACGATTGGGCAGCATTTTTAACACTTAAATGATATCAGTCTAATTATATAATATAAAATTTATTAACAGCCCGCCTTAAAGCAATGTGATGTATAATATAATATATAAAATATATATTACAGTCATTGTAGTATGTTTATATTATGTACATGTATAAAATGTTATGTGAATGTATTACGTAGTTTAACAATATAGGGTAGCTGTGAGAATAGAAGCAAGCTGCTTTTCGTAGCTGCGCACAAGACGACCGGTTGAGGTCACAACAGAAGAAATGGTGAACAAAGTTCACGATAATGTATTGCAACAGCGCCGAGTGAAAACCTGTGAGATAGCAGACCATAAACATCTCGAGTGAATGGGTGTATAACGTTCTGCAGGAATTTTTGGATATGAGAAAGCTGTCAGCAAGATGGGTGCCGCGACTGCTCACAGTTGAGAACAAGCGGAACCGCGTGACCATTTCACGGGGATGTTTGAACTTGTTCCAGCGTAACCCAAATGAGTTTTTGCCGTATTATAATACGGTTGATGAAACTTGGATCCATCACTATCAACCTGAAACCAAACAACAATCAAAGCAGTGGATTTCCTTCGGCGAAACTGCTCCAAAGGAAGCGAAAGCCATTCCACCTTCATGGCCGCTGACTTTTGGGATTCACAAGGGGTGATAGACATCCACCATCTGAAAAACGGTAAAACAATCACAGGTTCATATTATACCGCAATGCTGGACCACTTTCACAAGGAACTGTTAAAGAAACGTCCCCATTTGGTGAAGAAAAAGGTTCTCTTTCACCAATATAATGCACCCGCACAGAAGTCAGCCATTGCCATCGAAAAATTTGTAAAACTGGGCTACGAACTGCTACCTCACCAACATTCTCCATATTTGGCTCTGAGGGACTTCTTCCTCTTTGCTAACCTGAAAAATTGGTTCACTGGGAAAAAATTCACGTCCAGAGAGCACATAATGCCAGAGGCAGCCTCATATTTTGCAGACTTCATATTGTTTGGAAGGGTTAAAAAAATTGGAGAAACGTTTCACAACGTGTATTGAATTGAAGGAGACTATGTTGAGTAATAAAAATTATTTTTTTGGAAAAAAATTATTATTTTCTTTAAAAAGTCACTCAGTTATCAATCCGCCCTCGTACACCGTCACGCTTCAACCATTCTTTTTTAACATAAATGTAGCTTAACTCCTTCAAGCTAACATAAACCTAGAGATTGGCAATTTTTTGGAAATTTCATCCTTTCATAATAAATACGAAGGATTACATCGTCCTTTATGCTTCAGCAGAATTAAGAACCGATGTAAATAAGATAATTAAATTTCATCCGAAGTTTCTCGCATAAAAGGACATGGGGCCTTCAAATATATCGATTTGGTATACCCACACCCTCTTTCTACATACAGCCAATTTCCATTAGTGGACCGGAAACAATCTCTAGCTTAATTAAAAGCCTAGGGTCGCTCCGTCTCTAAACATTTAGTTATCATCGGAACCAGAGCAATAACAAGACACTCATTCCATTGTTCTTCATCCGGTCAATACGAAGAGGGCGTTATCTACAAAAGCAACTTCATTCTACGTCTTAATTTTTGTATATGTAAAGGTATGAATTGTTATACTTTTAAGACGATTATACAGCTAAAATATAAAGTACGTACTAAACCAACGTTTTTTACCAGAGACGATAGTCACAATTGAGGGGGGGATTTTTCTCTAGCCAAGATAATTCCCGTCTTCTCCATAGTCTGGAAGTATAAATGACAGTGTGATGTGTGTGATCCAATGGTTAAAACCCCAAAACTGCAAGAAACCCAATGATAAGAGAATACGAGTTAACACCATTGCCAATAGGCAATAAATTTCAAAGGAAAAACCGTCAATAAAACCAATGTAGTTAAATGAAACTAAAAAAAAAAAAAAAAGATTGGGTGAAAATTATGCATAGGCAACAATGTTGATATTTTTCAAAACTTTTGTTACAAGTTTGACCTTATAATGCCTCTGGGTTCTAGCAGTCAGCAAGTGTAGTCTAAGCTCAAAGGTTCTGGTGTCATACTAGGCTAGGGCAGAGAATTTTTCTTTAATTACAATGATTACCTATTTTCGTTCCCCGAGTATAATAAGTGTGAAATGAGGCCTTTTAGAATTATAAATCTACTGTTTAAAATTAAGCGTAAGGAAGTAAATAACCCCAAGATATTGTATGTATAGTACAGAGAAAATTCCCATTTTTTAATATGCAGAAAGTACATAAGGGTATTTTACAGTTTATGTGTTCTAGCGGTTTTTTTCAATGTTTTTAATTTCATTAGTGTATAAGCCATTGTAGTATTTGAAAAATTCAACGGTTTTTCAGGCTTTTCGCATATGATATTTACAAACAAATTCGTTCATTTAGTAGAAGAAACGTTTTTAACGTAATTCCTGAAATTGTGCTGAAAATGGGTTTTAATCTGATGAAGAAAAATCCTGCCAAAATTAAAAGTTAGAAACCTTTTAGTAAGCTTCATTATTAAAGCCTCAGATTTCAAACTTCATCAATGTATTCTTACGTCAGTTTAAGTAACATGTCGGATATATTCTCACATATTATATAACTAGTTCTCTGCTTAATGATTATAAAATAAGTTTGTACACATTATAAATGAAAACGCTAAAAAATCGGTAAAATTTTCAATTATAAACCTAGTAAAACTAACAATCTGGAAAACGCCTCGACACTTAAATTGTAATATTGTTTGTTTATTATGCATAATGTAAATTACAATTTTCTCTAGGTTAAATTTGTTGCTAGAATGGAGGAGAAAACTTTCTGAGGTGACTATATATCGTACTCTGATCAGAGTCTGACTTAAAGGGTAACTAAATTTGATATTTCAGAGAAAGGGGAGTCGTGAAAGTATTACTGATGTCAACAGTAGTACTAAATGATTTAAAGTCTATTGCACGTAACTTTGCCCCGTATCTCTTAACAGTCACATGCACTAGTCACCTATCATTGGCTGCTATCGTGGAATAGGTTGTTATGCGATACAAAATAATTCCTTGTTTAACGTCATAATTTACCTTAATATATTTGAAGATAATTGTCAAATTTAGTTTTCATGACCATACGAATAAAATATATGACGTAACAGAGTTAATGCATGTAGAATGGATGTAATTTCTTATCAACAAATAGATAGGAGGATCCTTTGGTTTATACCTACCTCTCAGAATGAAGAAAGCACGTGCATCTATCATGACAACGTGCTTATGTCGCATTTATTGCCATTTCTTGCACTGAACACAGCTTATTTGTCACCATTCGAAGGTGTGTGTACAACACATTAGCCAAGGGAAAGGAAACGCAGTACGGAAGAACACATGTCTGCGGGGCAAGGTTATAAGAAACAGGGTTTACAAATTCCGACATTACATCAAACAGCGGGCTTGTATGTTTTAATCATTGCTGTTTCTAATTCTTTCACATTAATCAATTGTCTAATCATTTATTAATCACACTTGTGTTAATCTCTGTCTTGTAGACGCAGGCTACATTTCTAAATTCCACAAATTCATTTGTTCCTTTTTAAAATTGTTGCCTTTCAGCTTCCATTAGAGCACAAGAAATACTTATTTAGTGTTTAGTTTAGTGTAATTCATATTTGCAATTCATCGTGTCTTGACGTTAAAAAAACTTGCACTACTACAGCTTCGCCGATAACTTACTCTTTACTCAGGAGTTATTAACCAGGAACTGAACTTTACAAAATCTCAACGTAATTAGTAGACACGCTGGTAACCTGTGAGGAATTACGCTAATAACTGGTTGGAAACTCTGGCATTCCAAGAACGCGTCTGAAGATATTTCTCATTTTACTCTAAAATAAAAACATGAGATTCCTAAAACCTGCCTTTAAGGTAGGGTGTTCTTCTTTGCGTTCTTAAATGCTTCTCTCAGCGTTATCCGAAAACATCACTGTGTAACAAATGAATAAAGAAAGAAGGAAAGTGAAAAGAAAACTTGGAATATTCTATTTTGAAATTTGGTTTTCCGTTCTCGAAAGTATGATATCTAATACTTAATAGCATCAAAGCAATTCGGGAATTTAATAGAGCGAGCAACAATTAAACTCAAGATTGAAAATATTTTGAAAACCTATAAACTTAGACACATGACGTTTGGCGCGAGGCTCAATACACCATAATTTCAGAAAGTTAAACAAGTATCACACACAAGAAAATGTTCAAACATTGATTTGCTATAAAGTTTTGCAGCTCGCTTGGGCCATTATTGCTTCTCAAAACCCCTGAAGAGCAAAAGTAGTTAAGCGAAAATCCTTTCTATACAAATGTCATGTGACCAATAATTTAAAAAGTATAGAATATGGAAACGGGACTTAAGAGGAGACTAAAAGAAGAAAGGTGCCAAAAATTATACTTCTAGTTTATTATTATTATTATTATTATTATTATTATTATTATTATTATTACTCTATTTTACGTCGCTTTAACTCCTTGGTCATATCACGACGGATCTGTTTAGTTGATAACTCTTAGAACGATGTGTGATAGACAGTTAGTCTTCTAGGTCTCATCCCTGTAATCATCCGCTCCGTCACATGTCAGAGATCCTAGCGCACAGCTTCGTGCTGTACGGATGGCAATAGGGTGCCGTCCAATCCAACTGCCGCTCTCATATAGACAGGTGGACAGTTAGCCTCCTAGGTCTCATCCCTGTAATCATCCACTCTGTCACGTGTCAGAGACCCTAGCACACAGCTACCGGGTCTTCTGCTTCGTGCTGTGCGGATGGCATTAGAGTGCCGTACAATCCAACTGCTTACATTGTCTGTGGATAGTTGGCATAGCATGTGTAGTCGTAAAAACTGTAATTTCCTCTTTCAACCTGTATGACGTGTAACCAGGATCGAGGGGACTTGGCACTCGACTTAAGGAGATCTTTTGTGCCTAGGTCCCTAACGGGGCGCCATCGGGAGGGGAGGGTGAGAGGAGACAGAGGGTGGCCGGATCAGGAGGCGCGATAGAGCAGAAGGCAGGGTCCCTACGTTTAACAGGTTGAAACCCCCGGTGGCAGCTGGTACAACCGGCTCCCCTTCCTTCATGCAGGCTTGCACATCCCGCTGGGGACCCGGGAGTTGCATACCGCCCCATTCCAGGGGAAGAAGTGTTACTGACAGCATCCTTTTTTCCCTGCCATGCAATGCCGAGACTCTCGCCGATACTTGCCACGTTAAACAACTAAGCAGATGCAAAGTGAAGTGAAATGAGAAAGGAGGTGTAATGGAGGACAGAAAATTCGGGGGATATAATTAACCTTCCCAGCATTCGCCTAGAGAAAACCCCGAAAAATCTCATGCGTCAAAGGTCGGCCGCGGGAGTCGAACCCACGACCTCCCGAATGCGGGTCATATGCGCTACCGCCTACGTCCCTTTGCTCAGTTTAACCTTGTATGTGCAGATATTCTATTTTATATACCTATATTTTTAAAAATGATAGTGCATTTGCCGTTTTGTATTCTGATTTATGCACTCTTCACAGAAAGATTGACAATAAACCCTATACTCTTTGGAGTGGAAAGATACATTTTAGCACATCTTTTAGGGATTGTTGCCATTTATAAATATGGTAGCTTCCGTATGTCCTATAATGCCACTTTTGTTTTATAAACATATGTGAAAATTTATCCTATTTACTCTCCATTTTTACTTTTAACAGTGTCTTCTCTGAATTACACTTTCTGAAATAAATGACCTGTTTTCTTAGGTACTACTGGTGATAGCTAAATGAAATTTTGATATGATAAAAACGCAGCTCAGTGGAGATATTCGTGTACTGTGTGTTAATAAATTGTTTGGTTATGTTTCACAAATTTAATTGCTGATAAAGTTTAATACGAATTGTATAATTAACAAAATTACCATATAATTCTTAATAAACCACATTATTGTATAAAAATAGACCAATGAACTAAGAAAACGTGCATCTGCATTCTATAAACATTTCAGGATATTAGATATTTTCTGAGATAACAGAATATGGAATTAGAAAATTTAACATTGGCGGGAATGGTATTTATTCTCCGCTTAAGCAATTTATTGTGAGTAAAGTTACCTATTTTAATTAAGCTATATTTGTTTATAGGCGGCGCCGTGGCCGAGTGGTTAGACCGCTCGCCTCCCACCGAGGCGGACCGGGTTCAATCCCAGGGACCTGCATGTGGGATTTGTGGTGGACGAAGCGGCGTCTGGGCGGGTTTTCTCCGGGTTCTCCGGTTTCCCCCGCCATTCATTCCACCAACTGCTACATCATCACCTTTCCTTTCATTCATTTCACCAACATTTCGCTTAATCCACTTCCTTCATCCCATACCGGTCATCGGGCTGATCACCCATCCTGGATATTCTGTCTGATCCATGAGTGTCTGCTCCTCGACGGGCCTCTGACCGCAGGCATCCGCCTGTAAGTCCTGGGGGGTGTAAGTCCTACATAAGAGGAGGGTAAACAGATAATGAATGAATGAAAAAATATATTTGTTTATAATTTGTTTACCACCCAGCAAGAGAGATATTTACCATCACAATAGATTTTACGTAATGAACTAATTACTTCATTTGGACATATTTTAAATAATAGACTCTGTGAACGATCTTAAAAATATCTACGTGTGTTTAAATACATAACGTGTACAACTATATCATTTAATAACCTGATTACTTCCGGAAGCATAATATCATAAGCATTAAAGTTTCATAACGCAGTATGGAATTCATTAAAGTGAACTTTTTCACATAAACGTACCACATCTATTTAATGTAGTTGTTAAAATGTACATTAAAATAAATTGTAATTTTTGAAAGTTTTAAAACTTATCAGAGTATCTGCTTGGTATAACTTGTAATAATTAAGGATGATCATATTATTCATATACGAGTACTATTTGGCTAGTTTTTACCTCTATGAAGTTTATCATAGCAGAATAAAGTGAATAAACTGAATTTATGGATTTATTTTCAACCAGAAAGGAAGTACATTATCAATAGTTTACTATATTAATAGTTTAAAGTGATATACACACACTAAATAAAGTTTCTTCTATCTATTTACATTGTCTCGGAAGGAAACAGTATCAGTTTCCAAAAAGAACGTCACAAAATGAGTTAACATCGATTCTACATAAAAACGTGTCCGTCACTTACTTTCGCTAAAGTGCTTGGTAAATAAACCACACTTCACGTCACGAACTGCTATTTACAAAGCGGAGCAGGTACAAATACTTTGTCTTCTCTGATCGTACTTTTAGTAAAATAATAATTCACGCCAGTAAACTACACGAAAAGCGAATCTCCACCAGAAATACCGTTACAAATACGGGATTCAAAGTTCATAACCACAAGTCAAATCATCCTTGCTAACTTTATTCATTTGATTTTTACCTTTATTCTTTTCCTTAAATGTATGAGTCGAAATAGTTTTTTCTCCGCCAAATTTTAATTTTATGTTCCTTTTCTTCTATATTTGTTCTTTAAATATTGTTAGCAATGGAAATTTAAGGTTGGAATGCTCAACTATTGAGTAGAGCAGGAAGTAAGAAGCTTAAGGCAAACGCAGTGAATCAAACTTTTAATTTGTGAATAATTTTAAATTGAAGTTCTTTTAGGCTGTTCGATGAATGTAAATACAGGAATTTCTTTATTTTATATGCTATTTGAAATACAATTGGTATAGGTGCATTTAAACAACTGAAGTATTCAATGAAATGAAATTATATCGGTTACGTTGTGCTCTTTAAATTATACAAGAAAAATCTTACGGTTACTTTCACATGACTTTCTCTACCCTCTATCAAACATTACTGTGTATGCAAACTGTTCTTACGAAAGCTTATTTTCCTATCTACTTCACTGTAATGAAGATAAACCTGTGCGGAATTAGCTTCATTATACATTTCTTTGGGTGTTCGGAAAGTCACTGTGCACTAGACTACTGCGGATGTAGATTATGTTCGAAACCAAGTTGGGGTTTTCTTACATTAAATCTTGACACAAGTTGGCAGAACTGATATTCATAGATATGTGATTGTTTTTTTTAATTCATTCTATTGTTGCATAACATTAAACTGTTTGGTTTAATTGTCATCAGTTGATGAAAGCTATTGAATGCGATACTCGTTTGTGTGGTGTTCAGATGTTCAATTTGGTTTTACATTATGATGCTTTCAACTGAGAAATGTATTTTTCTTGTTGAACATGTCTTTCGACAAGGCGATAAATACACAGATTAGTGCAGAAGGAGTTTGGTGAGAAATTCCCAGAAACAGCTGTACTTCATCCTATTACAGAGAACAGAGCTGCCATATTAGCCTTACGTGTCCTTTATTACTGTGAATGCAGAGCCTGCAATGCTGCAATTCGTCGACTTATGGGGAAACTTAAAGAGACAGGCTCAGTATTATATGCTGAACGAACTGGAAAACCACCTAAAGGAAGGGAAGTTGTTGGATATCTCTGTCTCTTTGCAGCAGAGCCTTCAAAATCATTGCAAAAGTTGGCACAAGAAGAGGATATCGGGCTTGCAACAGCGCATAAGCGGTTAGGAAAATATAGAAATTTTTCCCATTAACGACAGCAGTGCCAGAATTGAAAAATGTGGATCATGAAAAGTGGATTCGTTACTGCGAATGGTTTTCGTCGTTTATTGAAAGAAACACCATTGACATGCTTGATGTCACCTTTTATATAGACGAGGCCCGGTTTCACCTCTGGTTATGCTAACACGCAAAACACACGATTATGATCAACGTAGAACCCTCGTGATGTGCATGAAATGCCATTGCACGACCAGGAAATTGGAGTGTGGGTAGCACTATCCAAACGGTGCATTATTGTTCCTACATTTGTTGAAGAAACCATAAACAGTCACCGTTATTGTTTAATTATCCAAGATTCCATTACTCAGCTATAGGAAGAAGAAATAAACTATTCGTAGTTTCAGCCAGATGGCGCAACTGTGCACACAGCTAATAACACTACGCGACTTTCGAAAGAGGTCTTTGGGGAACGTGTCATCTCTAAAAACTTATGGCCCCTCGCTCACCGGATCTTACTCCACCAGACTTTTTTCTTTGGGTAACAACAAACTTTGTAGTGTATCGCAATTATCCGCGCAAGATTTATTATTTAAAAACTGAAATGTCTGCCTATATAAGCAGCATATCACAATCAGATCTAAGAAATTTTTTAATAAAATTAAGTGGGTTCAAATCTATACATCCGCCCGTGGATAACATTTCCAACATGTGTTGTAACTGCAGAGTGACTTTCCAAACTCTGTAGATACAAAGGGAACAGGACAGTCAATTTTTTAGGAATTGGACGCTATACGCTGACACTATACTGTTTCCATGCAAACGTGAGAAAGAACTGAATGTCGACAGGACTTTAGAAAGAATGGCTAAGTATTGAACAATTCCAAACATTAATAATAGATATATCATAAAGAGCTTATGCTATAAAGAAGCTGTTTGAAATAAATTGTGTGTTTAAAGAGATCTACATTTGTTGTGTAGTACATTTTCCATCTAATGCTTGACGTTTACCATTTGTACATGCTTATACAACATTCCTTCCGAATGAAGACTTCACAGGCTATTCAAGACATAAATTTTATTTGCCATGCAGATATGTTTAAAATACGATGCTTTAGTCAAAATCGCTAGAGCAATTTTTTGGAAATAAAAATTTTCAAAAAATATTGCATGTGTAGTAGGGTTGAAAGGATTTTCTTGAAAATTTTCCTGTCACATCTTTGGAAGATAGTGGACTTAAATACGAAGGTTGGTATTTAACCGACTTTTCCTTTTTGAGATATGCTGTTCACATCACACACACACACACACACACACACACACACGGACCTTTTTCTAAAAATTCTGTGTTTTATTCAGAGCATCTCAAAACATGTATTTGAGGTGAAATATGAGACCTGAATGTTTCGGTGGAATGCAATAACTTTTTCTCTATTTCACTATGTATGTATGTGCTAGGAAAACTATAAAAGGCGAAGCCGTTAAATGCATAAAGTTAGAATGTACGGCTTATTCCAGGACATCATATATTTCAATAGCAGTGCACTGTTCTGTGTAGCCTTGATGTGTAACTTTTAAGAATTAATCGATTGTTCATTCTTATATTGTCACACTGCGAAAAGAAAGCAAGTTAATTGAAAGTGAAGCAAATGTATATAGATTTTATGCTATAGTAGTTAGATGAACTCGCTGATTGAAGCGAATTATTGACACATTTAAAATTTGTTTGAAATCGGCACAATGAAATAGATATCCAGACACTCCTAAAAGCTAAATAATGGAGAGTAAGGCACAAAACGTTGCGAATTTACCGAATAGGAGATTTTAACCTCTACATTAAAATATCTCTTGTTATTTTAAAATTTACCGGAAATATTATAGTGGTAACAAAAGTTATCAGCAGAATATACATGTGGTAAAATAATGGGGCAATATATGGGCAATATTCCATATCCCTTTGAATTATGTCATTTACGTTAACCTTAGAGAGAGGGAAAGTTGTCATTAACAATGTTAGTTGAAAGTATACATTTCACAAATTGAGTATCTTCTTTTTGAGTAATTGTAATTTGGTTACCTTAACGTAATGGGAAATAGTATTTAACCAAACACCCTGGAATACTCGAAATTAAACCACATTATGCACATAAAATTTACTTAAAATATATTTGTAACTACTTTTGTTCTATTTTATATTGTGCTTGAATGGAATGTCCTTGTGCTTGGGTGAATTTAAAAATCCAGAGTCTCTACACTTAGACTTAAGACGGTGCGTTTCAAAGTTCAGTAAATTCTGGTGATTTAAGCTAAATATAACTGGCCAATTAAAACGAAGTCTCTATTTACTAGCAAATTTGGCTCCTATATTATTCATAATATAAATAACTCGTATTATTAGAAGCATAAGGTTGCACATACAAATGATTTTTGCATACAAATTGTGAATAGATTATTAATACTTGCTTTTATTATTTCGTTATTTACATAATACAAAACCCAACTGAGTTATGAATATTCATAATAATTTTTAGTATCTGTTTTGCGTTCTTTTTGTTTTCTGAGAACACCAAAAATGCCAAGTAGAGACTTTATAACTAAAAGCATCTGAATTGTGTTTATGTATCATAGTAATGGCTATTTGTGGAACATGTTTTTAAATAAGCTTACGAGTATTTTGGTTAAAATATCAGATGTCTCCCTAGCAAGAAAAATCGGTCATTTTAAAACACGATAACGCAGAAAGCGTTATGAAGCATATTTTTGTTTTTCGTGCTAATAAATGCATACACGTTAATGGCAGCCACTGTGGGAACCGCTTGCATTCTTACCGCTCAAATATAAGATTCATTTATGCCATAATTTCCGAATAGGATAGGACTAGAAGCGGAGAGGGACTTTAGCACCTCGACCTACGAGATCACCTCGCCCTAGACCGCTGACAGGGCACCCCCAGGAGGGAGGGTTGAGGTGGAAGCAGACAGAGGACGACCGGACCAGGAGGCTCGACAGTTAGAGGGCGGTGTCTCTACCATTTACAGATTTGAAATCCCCGGATGCTAAATGGTTCAGCCGTCCCCCTTTCCCCTGTGTGCTTACACTTCTCCTGCGGGAACCGGGACCCGGAGTCACCTCGTAGTCCGGGGACGAAGGTTTCCTCAGAGCATCCTTTTCCCCTGCCAAGTACACGCCGGGATCTCTCGCCGACACTTGCAACCCTGAAAGAGTTCAAGTAGATGAGAGGTCAAGGAAATGAGAACGGAGACGAAGTGGAGGGATAGAAAATTCGGGGAATGTAATGGTCCTTCCCAGCATTCGCCTGGCGACCCGGGGAAACCCCTGAAAACCCCATGGAGCAGGAACGTCGGCCACAGGAGTTGAGTTCCACGACCTCCCGAATGTAGACCATAGACGTTACCGCCTGAGCCATTCCGCTCGGTAATTTCGGATAAATTTAGCATTAAATATTGCTTCAGTGTGTGTACACATTTTATGCGTACTTTCTACCTATTTATCTACTACTATAATAATCATTAATACTTTGATTCGTAGTTACGAGGCAACAAAACCTATACTTTATATTCTAAAAAAACACAAATCAGCTATTAAAACATAACATACAGGTTCTACAACACGTAAAATACACTTCAATGATGATCATCTATATCTTATTTTCCTTGATAATAATAATATGCATTAAAACAAAAAATTTCTCTCCTAATTGATAGTTTTTGTAATATTGCAATCATTACAGTTTGTAATTCACTAAAAGACTCAAAGCTTTAATACTTTTTGACTTCTCATAAAAATACTTCAATAAAGAATCTTCATTTACATCTGCTTATTACCCACACACCAGTCCTTTAATTTCGTACAACTCCATAATAAACTTTCCTTATCTTTTCTGGAAGTATATTAACATTTGCATCTTGGACTGCTTTTAAACTGTCTCCTGATTAACCGTGAAAACCACCTTCTTCGCTCACTTTCACTTTAAATTCACATATGAAATTGGCATTCAAAATTGCAGAATATAACAACAAAGTTTGTTGATTTGTGTGTCTTTTTTTCTTCCAATGCCCACATTACTCTTTCTCTAAACATACCGTTTCCGTAATAAATAAATTTCATTAAATGTAAGAAATATACAACATATACTAAAATATTCTGAACTTAGATAAAATATTGTAGGCAACAAGTTACACTTTAGGTTTAGTAACTAGTCCTCTAAATAACTATTAATACATATTATGTTTGATAGTTATAAAGAGTAGCATTTAAGGTAAGGGTTCTTTTTCCACAGGCCATGAAAACAAGTTATATTGCTTTACGCTCGTACAGAATAAACCAGAGCTATATGCCACCAATGGCCGTAGGATTTAGTTTGAGTTTCAAATCTATCGACAACAGAGTTAGCACTCGGTGAAGTTTCCTTTAATAGTCTTATGATGAATTTTGTTAAATTTAACATATAGCTTAGATCTAAAGACTCAAAAGTTTAGTCCTTAAAGCGCTTCAGACATGCTTTTCTTCAGACTTTATACGCCAAAGAATTTGTGAAAGACAAAAAAGGCATTCCTGCAGTGTTACCATTTCTTCAAACATTTTCAGTTCACATACTTCTCCAAACTGAAGTGAACCTTTCTTTGTCAATAACAATTCATGAGGAAGAGGACAAAAAGCACTACAGATTTTCTCCCACGCTATACTTTTATTACTTCGTTGGTTAGTTGCGGAAGTTTGCGAGTGATATCGGAATGCTGAATTTTCATCAGAGTCCTACTTGAACTCAGAAACTTTTATATTCAAACTATTTTTAATAGTTACATTAAGCTAGAAATACATTCTGCCATTGAAACTATAATAAGTTCACTACGTTAGAAATCGATATCCTAAAATCCACCTCATCTCCTCACGCCTGAATATCTTTTTAATTGTTTATTTTTAAAGTTTCATTTATACCCCGCCATTAACTACATTGGCCTTATCGTCGGCCTTTCCTTTGGAACTTATTGCCTATTGGCAATGCTGTTAACTTGTGCAATCTTATCGTTGGGTTTCTTGCAGTTTTGGCTTTTAACCATTAGATCATACACACATTCATACTCTCATTCATACTCCCAGACTATGGGGCGGATAGGAAATTATCCTGGCTAGAGAGAAATCCCCACCCCCAGCTGGGAATCGAACCCGGCACCCCGGGTCCCCTCGCTCTACAGACTGAGCTACGGGGCCAGCCATCTGAACTTTGTTTTGCTTTTGGCAGAAGAAAACATATCAGACTCTTTAAGAAGTGCTTTAAGAAAGAATGAAATAAAAACAATACAAGTAAAATAAAAATAATATAAATGTTCAATATTTTTATCAAACCATTAATATCTGAGTTGAGAACAATGGCGTGATGTTTTGCAGCAAACATGCGCGTGTGCGCTGCCTTCAGCGCCAGTCATTTAGTTTCGCATGAATGTGTAGGAAGCGTCCGTGACATATTTGTTAAGACGGCATTGTTTTTTCCCCGAAACACACACACAACTGCCAATTACAAACTCGAGCAATGCTCATATCAAATGCCGCACTCTCGTTTGCGGTTGGGTAAACACTGACCGTAACAGTAATAACTTATTAGTGAACACGCAAGCTGCGATTAGATAAGGGAAGAATTTGTTGGAAAAATTATCTGCAGCTATCCGAGTTATGTGTGACAAACAGCCATGCAATAAAAGCCATTTGGCATGCTAACCTAATGAACGCGACCATAATACCCATTGTCAACAAGTTCCAAGTTTTCTCAATGTTTTCCATGATTGAAGAATACTATGAATGCTTAACTCATACCAGAGTCGTAATTTCATTCCAGAAACTGTATATTTATGGGATGATGTGATTACGAAGGCTTCTTTAGCCCACATCCCCGGAAGACCATCCGCATCAAATGTATGAAGAGGCCTTAGTTAGTCAGTAAAATGAGGTGCTAAACTCATTTGAATGTAAATTTGATGACTGTAATCTAACACACCTTAAATTACATGTCACAAGATATCGATAATACCACTTATTTCGGAAAACTTTGAATATTATTATACAAACTTCAGTATGGTTGATTGATGTCAATCAGCTTTTTCAGTTATTTCGACTCCATCATACCGTCCTCCATTCTCCTCGTTCATTTTCACTTTTTGTACCAGGTATATAAAAGATAGAGAATGTATTGCAATTCACCAACAAATTCTATATCAAAATTTCACCTCACATATTGTTTTTTTAAAAAGAAAAAGCTCCCTTTGCGCGTGTTGTGTGTATGTATGTGTGTATGTATGTATGTATGTATGTATGTATGTATGTATGTATGTATGTATGTATGTATGTATGTATGTATGTATGTATGTATGTATGTATGTAAACAGCATGACTCAAAAAAGAAGATCGGATAAATACCAAATTTAAATTATAAATTTACGTTCAGTTTCTTCCAAAGATTCGATAGAAATATTTTCAAGAAAATCTCCCCACCACAACTACCTTTCATTTTTGAAATGTTTTATTTTCTAAAATCTGACTTAACATTTTCATTAAAGCATCATATATTAAAGATATTTGCATGACAAACAATCTTGAATTTTCTGGAATAGCTTGTGAGGACCTCTTCATTCGGAAGAAATTTTGTGTAATCTTGTTAACTGGCAAACGTTAAGCGTTAGATGTAAACATAGTACACAACAAATGAACATCTCTTTAAAACGCACAATTTATTTCAAATAACCGGTTTTGTTGCCTAAGTGTCATTACTGAGATATCCGTTATTAATAGTTCAAAATGTTCAATATTTTGTTATTCATTTAAAGCCCTGTCGATCTTTAGTTGTTTCTCGCAATTGCATGGGAACAGTAACAAATTTTAGGGCCAGATTATGGCATCTAATTATCAAAACATTTGACTATCACTGTTCGCTTTATATCCATAACGAAATGTGTAATGTAGCTATTTCTGCAAAGGTTTATCTGGATTACAATGAAGTAGATAGAAAAATAAGCCTTAATAAGTTTTTATAACCCTGTAAAAATAGAAGGAAAAACATTCATGTAAATGTAACACACAAGATTTTTGTTCCATATTATCATTTAGGAGCCTAATAGTGTTTCATCCACTGCACTCTACACCTGAACCGAAGTGTAGCGAATAATTATGGCAAGTTTAGCTTTTCCAGCCTTTATTTGCAATAAATAACTTTTTACAAGCCTTGTATAGAAGCCTTACTGCGATAAATGCTGTGAAGAGAAGAAATGCTCTCACTCACTCTGATCTTTCAGCTATACCACTTAGTTTGGTTCCTATCTGTGATCTCTCTCTCCCCCCTTTTGGTGTCGCTACCACGTGCCTAACAGGTGGAGGAAGTATTGCATTTTATCCAAAAGTTCGATACCAAGAACTAGCGGAAATACATGTTTTGAGGTCCCTAAATAAAAAAACATATTTACAAAAACTGTGTGGGTTTGTATGTGTGTGTGTGTGTGTGTGTGTGTGTGTGTGTGTGTGTCTGTCTTAACAGATAACTCAAAACGGAAAGTCTAATATACACCAAACTTAGAATTTAGGTTCAGTTTCTTCAGAAATGCGACATGGAGATTTTCATGAAAGTCCTCCCACTGCAAACTACACTTTACATGAAAACATGCTCGATATTTTAGATTTCTCAAAAATTTCTCTACGACTTTGATTAAACTACCATATATTTAAGATATTACATAATAAATAAAACTGATATGTTGTATTTTCTGGAAATAGCCCATGAAGTCCTCTTTAATGCGTAAGGAATTTTGCATAACGTGCTCACCATAAAGAGAAAAAAAAAATACTGCAAAAAAATGTAGATCTCTTTACCACTCACCACCTATTTAAAACGTGTTTTTGTGGTATCAGCCGTTCCCAAGATTCTCCAACATTCTAAATGCTAGTTTGAATTTTTTTAATGCGTTGTCATTTTTTAAAATTTCTGTAGCTATTCAGTTGCTTTTTCGTGATGTCATAGTGTGTATATATACACACACAGATTGAATCACCTAAAACTTGCACCGCAAATATTTCGGAAATGGAAAGCGTTATTGATGTGCAGTTTTCACAGCATTGATTGGTAGTTCAGGGGCTCGTACATTTAGCCTATAAACAGATTTTAACAATTCTGAAAAAGTGTATTTTTAAAAGAAACATACAAATTTTTAAATGGAAATATACCTAGTTACATCAACAGAATAAAGGTAGGGTAAATTAGAATGTCAATGGTCTTTCTTGCAGGATTCTAGTGCAAGTGGTTTACGAGAAATCGTATTTTGAAAAGTTTCCACCCCGACAATTGTTTGTCCCATTCAACCTGTTTAGTTGCTAGGTACGATGTTGTTATGTTTGTTTGCATTGTGTTTTCTGTTCATTGATTGCATTGCGACTTTCTGGTCAGTTAGTTTGTGACAGTGTCAAGCAGTAAGTCGTGAGTGGAAGATGGGGTTTACTAATGCAGAAAAAGCCAACATGCTCATGATGTATGGAGAGTGTAGGAAGAATGCAGCTCGTTCTTGTACGGTGTATGCGGAAACGTATCCCAATAGACGTCAACCACCTCGGCAATTATTTATCAACCTCCTCAACTAATTACGTGAAAGTGGTACTGTAACACCTAGAAAACATAACAGAAACAAACAAGTGACTGGAGAAGAGGCAGAAATTAATGTTTTGGCTGCCGTTGCAGTAGATCCGCGAATTAGCTCCCGCACAATCGCACATGGAAGTGGCATAAGTCAGGAAGTGCTGCGCATTCTCCATCGATATAGGTTCCATCCCTATCACATCTCTCTCCATCAAGAGCTGCATGGAAGCGATTTTGAGAATCGCGTTAACTTTTGTATATGGGCATTAAGACATGATACTCCAGATTCATCATGTATCTTGTTTAGTAAGGAGGGAACATTTACTAATCATAGCCAGCTTAACCGCAGAAACATGCACTATTGGTCTGTTGACAATCCCCATTGGCTTCGTCAGCGTCCATGGAGTTTATACGTGTGGTGTGGGATAGTAAACCATCAGCTCATAGGCCCTTTGTTCATAGAAAGAACAATGAACTCGCGCAAGTATCGGAGCCTCCTGACAGAACATGTGCCACAGATGCTAGAAGACGCTCCTTTGCAGACTAGGAGGGACTTGTGGTACTAACATGATGGCTGTCCAGCCCATAGTGCACGAAGTATACAGCTAGTCTTAACGGATTGTTTCCAAATCGTTGGAATGGACGAAGAGGATCTGTACCTTGGCCGACTCGTTCAGCGGATCTGACCCCTTTAGACTTTTTTTCTGTGGGGAAGGCTGAAGGACACTGTCTACAAGGATATACCTACCAACTACACCAGACGATATGAAACGACGTATTACTGCTCTGAAATTTCCGCTGAAATGCTAGAACGTGTGCAGCAGTCTTTCCATAGCAGACTGGAAGCGTATATTGAAGCTGCCGGTGGTCATTTTGAACACAACCTTTGAAGGGCTATGTTCTCTTTACTTGTAAGAATTCACAGAAGTATTGTAATTCCCTTTTGTTTTTTTTCAGTTTGTGCTACCAGAGATTGTACAAGTGACTGTGCGTAAAAGTTTCAAAATAAGATTTCTCGTAAACCATTTGCACTGGAATCTTGCAACAAACTGACATTCTAATTTACCCTACCTTTATTCTGTTGATGTAACTGGGCATTGTTGCATTTAAATATTGCATGTTTGCTATAAAAATACAATTCCTCAGTATTATTATAATCTGTTTATAGGCTAAATGTACGAGCCCCTGACTACCAACCAATACTGTGAAAACTGCACATCAATAGCACTTTCCATTTCCGAAATATTTGCGGTGTAAGTTTTAGGTGATACACCCTGTATATATAAAGCGATAGTCATGCGGCTGTCAAAATTTTATAACTTGCTATGGTCGGAACCTTCAAGGCGCTCTGTGTTAAGTTCCCTGGACTTAATACGGACACTTCTCCATCCTTCGAAAGACGAATCTGTTGGAGTATGCTTAGAAGCCACCTTAATGTGTCCAATGTTGCCTCCTTGGTGTAAAAAGAGAATGAAATTAGCTGAATCATCTTAACAAATTTCAGCAGGGCGTTTGACCAAAAGAGATAGACATCCACAGGAACAGTAGTCTCTAAGGGGGGGGGGATGTGAGCGGCTGTTTTTCCACTTTTCCCCGCGCAAGACGTTGTCAAATGTAAATAATGTGATTTTGGACTGAAAAGTTTGAAAAGAAATCAAGAAAATATCATACATACTATGCCTCTTACTTGAAATCTTAACATAATTATAAATATGTAAAGCAATATGTCTTTTCTTAGTTGCCATAAGGGTATAATGTTTTCATACTTCCTGTTAAATCGTCTAAAATACCTGGATTTGTACAAAAACCGAAAACTTTTAAAGCTGTGTATACATCTTAGAACTGGACTGGAAGAGTCAGTACACTATTTTGTGCATACAGGTAAGTAGGCAGGTTTTGGCAATGTTATGTTTATGCAAGTTCAGGTTGCCTTCTAGAGATGGAAATGGAGCTAATTCCTAGCGTCTGTAGGACACTCTTTACAATCATAGTAATAGTGCACTTTTGTATTACTTTACTGTATTATACACTGAGTATTTTGAGTTTAACTCTTTAACGGATCAACAATACCTTAGAACATTTTGTAAATAGAGTTTGCTGTACTCAGACACCTTCGTCCTTTTTGTAGGTGATTAAAGTAAAACAAAAAACCCAAACGGATACGGTATGTTTTACATTATAACACTTACTTTGACAACTTTTTCCCATTTTGATTCATGAAATAAAGCAATATCTAACGGATTATATACGAAAAACTAAGCAGTGATTAATCTGACGTTTACTTGTAATATATCACCTGTAAAAAGAACTACTAAAGAAGTATTAATTGACGGAACAGTTAAGAGTGTAGAAATCTCAACGACATAATATAGGTTTGCCCAGTCTCTAAATCATGTTTCTTACAACCTTGACCCACAGACTGAATTCTTTCGCACTGCATTTCCTTTCCCCTTCCCCTAGTTGGCTAATGACACCTTCGAATTCGACAAAAAAAGCCGTGTGCAGTGCACGGAAAGGCAATAAAAGTGATATAAACATATTGTTATGATAGTTTTCGTCGTTCCCAGAGGTAGGTTTAAACCGAAGGATCCTCCCAACTATTTATTAATAAGAATTTCAATGCATTTCACATGCATTAACTATGCTACGTAATGTATTTAATCCATACGAAAATAAAATTCTAAACTTCTTCTTCTTCTTCTTCTGCTTCTTTATCTGTTTAACCTCCTCGTATATAGGACTTACACCCCCAGGACTTACAGGCGGGTGCCTGGGGTCAGAGGCCCGTCGAGGAGCAGAAACTCATGGATCAGACAGAATATCCAGGATGGGTGATCAGCCCGATGCCCGGTATGGGGTGAAGGAAGTAGATGATACGAAATGATGGTGAAGTAGATGAAAGGAAAGGTGACGATGGAGCAGACGGTGGAATGAATGGCGGTCGAAACCGGAGAACCCGGAGAAAACCCGCCCAGACGCCGCTTCGTCCACCACAAATCCCACATGCGGGTCCCTGGGATTGAACCCGGGCCGCCTCGGTGGGAGGCGAGCGGTCTAACCACTTGGCCACGGCGCCGCCAAAAATCTAAACTTGACAGTTATATTCGAATATATTAACGTAAATGATCATGTTTACAAGGAAGTTTTTATATTGCGTAAGCACCTATATTACATAAGCAGCCAACGAGAAGTGATTAGTGCACGTGACCGTTAAAGGATACGGAGCAAAGTTATATGGAACAGACCTTAGGTTGTTACATGCTATCTATAGTCTCATCTGTGAAACAGATAAATTCAGCTCTCGTGTTCCATTCGCTACTGAAACACGCACAGTAGGACCCGTTCCATTTCCCAATCAGCCAGTCCAGTCCAGCGTTCCCTCTTTACTATGAACGATGGGATGGATCTGAAAACTGTGCATTGGTTTCAAACACCCCGCTACTCAAAAGCCATCCACTTTCTCTTTCCAGCGGCAATTGTACACACTTTCCCTACTCTTGTGTCAATCACAGCAGAATGTGATTAAAGCTAGCAAATATTGTTGAAATCCTGCCGCGTCCCATGTTGACAGAGATAGCCATTAACTTTTATCAAAGTGCACAGAAAAGACCTACTCCAAATCCGAATGTGCGGGGTCCACACGGTGGACTTATCGTGAATATGTATTAAAGCTCCAGTCCGATCAAATTATGTTAGGTTTGCCCCCACATATGGGCGTTCTGCTGCAAATGAAATCGGATGCAATGGCACGTATTGGAAATGCGACATAGAACTTGTATTGCGGCATGAATCACAACACCTGTGTTTAATTTCTCTACAGATCAGGAAATAATGATCCTGTGGCATTAACATTATGAAATGTGCACATATGTACTCAATGAACGGGTCCGCTTGTATCACATATTACCTACCTATTTCTTTTAGAATAACTTCATCATTAATAGTTGTATAGTTCACCGTGATTACCATTATTAAAATGGAGAGGGTTACAAACATGTATTCAGAGGAAAACGTGAAAGTTCAGAAGTAATCCAAAATTCCTTCTATCCTTTTAGTAGTAGCAATTCAAAAGAAGAGATCATGATGGCATACAGGTATGAAAAATGTAAATAAAGCACAACTTTTAAAAGGTAAGAAATCTGAAATACAAGAAAACGCTAATAATCTGAGGACATTTAAAACTCACTTTTTTAAACTCAGTCACGGAGTGAATTATTGAACAATCGTTCAAGTTATGCACATATGGGAATGAATGCGGATTAAGATGGATACGCGGTGTAAGGCTCCCATTCGGTAGGTCCCAGGTTCGATTCCCGGTGGCTGTCCACTCTGACCATGGATCGACATGGTCAGAGTGGTTTTCCTTGATTGACATAGGCGAATGCCGGAGTGGTGTATTCTACCACGAATTTCCTCTCTCCCCTATTTCCTCTCATTCCATTTTCCCTTCGTGTTTCAGGTTGACTTTGTGGCTGTGGTTCGGTCGGTGTCCGTCAGAGATGCAGCAGAGACTTGTGATTTGGAAGTTCTTCTCGGTCCTGCTAGAGGGAAGTCTATCGAGCTTCCACTGCTGAGTCGTGTTTGCCCGGTCTCACCAGAGGGAAGTCTTCTAGTGAACCTTCCATGGCCAGGTATTCAAGCCTGGAACTGTTAGTGAAATCTGCGCGTCTCTGTTCACTTGCGTCAGCTTCGCTCTGTAACCCATATGTATGTGTTCTGGTTTCCCTCACTCCATCCGTTCCTCCCGTGGGTGCACGCACAAAAGATCCATTGGGAGTCGAGGTGCTAGATGTCCTCTACATTAAAGCTCTATCCTATCCTATCCTCTATCCTATCATATTGGAAAGGGTAGCAACTAGGATTAACAACAATATAAATGTATTTCTCTCAGAGTGTGATTTAAACTTATAAAGCACTGAATATAGTGTTTTTTTCAGTTTCTATTTCTTCACAAATTTCGAAAGGTATATGGCAGGTTTCTTACAGGTATATGAATTTACTCACATATCACCGATTTACCTTCTGGACAAGTAGAAATTTTAACGTTCTCAACTTTCGACATAGAAATGTCATCAGTAACAAGCTTTTGAGAGAGCCTAAACTTCAATAACTTTAATGGGATAGAGATGGATGGAGGGAATAACTCAAAACAAAAAATACTAAAATCCACATTTGTGACATTCTGTAAGCATTAAAAGCGAAGATTTCTCAGTGCCAAACTTTCAGTTTTTATTTTTCTCAAAGTGGCTCTAAATTAAAATGAAATTTGCGTTTACTGACACGTCATATACGTAAACTGGCTTGTGTATTTATGAACTTGTACACTCAATAATTTGTTTACGCTTTAAAACAAAAGGTGTCATTAGAAAGAATCTAGTAAATTTTCTCGGTAGCATTACCGTAATAAAAAAATATGTGCCGCTACATATTTAAGCAATTCTATAATCTCCTAAAACTCAACCCCGGTTGTGATTCAGGTAGTATCTGTTAAAATGATTTAGGAAATAATGCTGAATAAAGCAAATCTTTGCCACAATAAAATTCTAGTTGCGTTCCCTTTAATTGGCGCAAGGTTGGCGTTGACCGATATTCTTAACTAATTAGTGTGGGTAGCCATGAGCTCTAGAGATAAAACCATTGATCACCTTTTAATGATTTAGAGATAGCTACAGCATACAAACATGCATAGAAACACCGAACATCAATCTGGAATATTAAAATTGCTATAATATATCAATAATTGCTCCGATGTTTATCATAAATACTGAAAGGAAATCTTAATCCAGAAGTTGGAAACACACTAAGAAATGTCAGAAATACGAGTAAATAAAACCATTATCATTTTCATATTCTGGTTTCCCTCAATAAAATAAGCAACTTTCATTAAAATATTTTTCTAAATTGAATTTTTGAGCTGTTATAGGTGTTTTCATTAAAGTATACAATAATAGGAAATAGTACTAAACGAATAAGTAAGTAATAAATATCTTAGGTGATTACCTTAAATTACTTTATTAAATGCTCAAAGTAGCCTCCATTTACGTCTAAAATACTTGGCAATTCTTTTGGAAAGGTTCCTCTATTAACAACTATAGGGTTTAATAGTACGAAAAACTTCATGTTTTGAAATTTTATATATTCTTTGGTTATAGGTGCTGTAAACATGACATTCTGTTTTATGTATCTCTACAAAAAGTAGTCCAAGGGTGTTATGGTCGGGTGAACGAGGAGGCCATGTCATAGGTCCAGCACGTCCAATCCACCTAGCACCAAATTTCTCGTTTAGCACTTGACCTGTACATGTTGCAAAATGTAGTGTTGCACCATTTTGCTGACACCAGATTTCTCTTTTCACATTAAAGGACACATTTTCCAACAAGCGAGGTAATTTATGGATGAGAAAATGGCAATATTATTTACCAGTAATTATGCCTTCGAAGAAGTAAGGCTGATGACATGCCCATCAAGAATTTCACACCAAACATTTAGCGACCAGCTATGCTAGAAAAGCACAGTTTTCATCCATTTGTGTTTTCAGATGCCCAATTATTATTATTATGCCTATTAACATGTCCAGTATTTGTAACTGTTGCTTTATCCGAAAATTGTTTGCCAAGAATGAACCACTCTCTGCAATAACACTCGCAAAAAAGAACTCGAAGCTGAAAAACTCTTTATGTGAGCTCATGATGCAAACATATATGATTAGGGTGGTATTTCTGCTGCTTTAGTATCCGCTGTATTGAAGTGCGGCTAATCCCACTGTCTTTGAACAATTCACGTCGACTTGTCTGTGGATTTATTTATACAGCAGCAAGAATACTTATAGTATTTTCATCACTCACTTTTGATTTCACCTTCAAGCGATTCTTGTTCTTTACATTCCCATGCTTACGTAGTCGTGTTTCCAGTCACTTAAATTTCATATATGATATTTTCATCCCGTATCGCTCATTGAACACTGCGTATGCAGTTCGATAAATTCTCCTGTATTCGACTAGTACTAAAATCATATCTACCTCTGCATCAAAATCTGCCATATTACTGAATTTTGAAATGACTAACTACATGCAGTGTTGTATTTTGGGAGTTCAAGTGACTTTGAAACCAGAATACCCATGTTCTTTCATTTGATACTTTATTTCCTCCCGAGTTCATGAGGTGTAATAAATAACATCCTATAACCGTTCAACAATTAATTTTAGAAAAAATGTAACAAAAGTTGCTTAGTTTATTGAGGGCAACCAAAATATTAAAAAAAATTATGGTTTCATTTAAAATTCTGAGATTGGCCTCGATGTGCCCTATAAGGGGCCGTATGGAAATATTTTCCGTATCACAATGTGAAAGGCCCCTTGCTACCATAAGATTTAGAATTCTTTGCGTTTAGGTTTTTCTATTCGTTTAAGAGATATTCATCTTAACGCTAATGTGGGCCACACTGTACACATGCAACGAGGAATATTTTGGCAATGGTTAATACTAATTTTTATGAAGGTAATTGATAAATGGGAAAACATCTTGAAAATGTGGACTTAAATATCCCCAGGAAATCCCTACTTGTTTGATATTTAAAAGACCGACTTTTCGTATTAGTGTAACTACTTAAATCTTACTACTAATGAAAGATATCCATATGCGGAATGCGCCCTGGCATATTGAGTTGGACTACGGGGAATAGGATGGACTCCGGTCTCCCCGAGAGAGTGCGAATATTTTCTCATGTGTTTGGCCAATGCCACTCATTCAAGTGAGGATTTTGACGAGCTGCGATGTACGAGTTGATCTAAACTTCCGACTTGAGGTAGCTTAGTGCTGATCACATAATATTCCCGTATCGGCCATGGCCATGGCCTAAAAAGGATACCTACACGAGCGGTATGTCGTTAAAGTTATCTACGTATAGGAGGAAGGAAAGATCATCAACTTTTTGCCTACAGTTATTGGCCATAATTTTCTGAAATTAATGTATTTATATGATACCTTCAACGAAAAGTTTCTTAAAAGCGCTTCAAACTATAACAAAATTTGAAAAGTTAATTAATTATACTTTAAAATTGCTTCTGCCTCAATCGTAGAAAAATGCAGAAATTACTTTACTAGTGTAAAATTTGCAATGCAGACAAGATTTTAAATGGAGAACACTACTAGAATGCCCAGAATTGAGGAAAGCTGTAGCAGATGGGAAGATACACAATTTATATTGGCTAGCAAGGGAAAAATTGATGAATCAAAATCCTGCAGATTAGAGCAACAACAACTTTACTAGTGTAGAACCACATACAATGTGGCATGTATGTTGTAGCTACTGGGAGCTTCTATAAATTCATTGCGAGAAATGACATAAAGCATGTTCGAATGAATTGTCATGAACATTTAGGTATGCACTTATGCCTAGAAAACCACAAGAAAATAAAATATAATCAATCCCTATGCCACAACTGATCCAAATATTACGTATTGTGGCCGCGCGCACGAGTTACCTACGGTGGTGCGAGCGCATCCCGTGTTGCCTATACCTGGCCGGCTGGATGTGACTAATGATCAGTTCCTTCAGAACAAGGGTGGCGAAAATGCCTTTCTCCCTCGAGTCATCAAATATGCAACACGACTACACCACTCAAAAGCATTTGGAATACAAATGAATAGACAACTAGAAAAGGAGTGGCGCCTGCGAGTCACACTGCTTCGCGAGTCCCGTTTTCGCCACCACTGCTTTAGAATAATAGTGCAAAACGAGTTCATTATGTGCCACTTCCCCGGAGTTTAGGTAATTACTGTTCCAGAAGATTCCTTCGGGCCAATTCTAGTGAGCTAGAACGTTCCGCATTGTATACCGATCCAATATACGGAGCATCTCTTGCCTGGACAGGGGAGTCCCGAGTAAAAATGTTACGAAGTGAAAGGTGGACACTGAAAGTGGACATTGCCAGTGCAGTCTAGTTGCGTGTTGTGACTGAGCGATTCAGCAGTTCAGTTGTGTTTTGATTCGACGGATCAGTTTTGTTGTGTTCTGAGTGCGTGTCAAAAGTGATTCAAGCGTAACACTTGTGCTACGCTGACAAATAAAGCGTGTTTTGCAGTAAATGGTGTTCTCATTTGTTATAGGTTGAGGAATAAACACCATTTCAGGACTCCCAATGCACCATTCAGCCACAAATTTGCTCTTATTTGACACCAGTAAACGTAAAAGAGTCTACTCCAAACTTTTAGAGATATATTCAAAAGAGCATGAATTAGTGCTCACAATTCTACACAAATTCCAATATAACAGAATAAGATTGAACAAGGTCTTAGATTTCAAAGGAGGTTAATGGTAACAGATATAAATTAATATACCACAAAAATTACTCTTTTCTGAATCGTATTTTACATGTAAGGGTTGAGGAACTGTAGCAGAACAAGTTAAAATAAAATCCTAAATGGGATTCCTGTAAAATGAGTATTATTTATATGTAAAAAGAATAATTATAAATACTATTATCAGCTTTATTTACCTTACTTGGAAAGAAACAGCGATAATCACATTCAATCACCGTAATGAATTCTCTCTTGCCTTACCTGCAAAGCAAAGATAATTATAATTATTAATTGTATTAGATCTAACTAAAATAATTTATACTTTTCTATATGGTATGCTAAAATCACAAAAATATTAAAAGGTCAACATTTTTTTTATTTATGTTGTTCTCCAACAACTATTTGAACCCTATTACACCAAATTGCATGCTAGGTTTATAAGTATATACACAAAATCAAATAAAAAATATCAATTAACTTATTACAAATAATAAATGGATGAGTTAATGCCAGAAATAAAGGATATAAAAGCAAAGGTACAACCTGGTTTAGTAAATAAAATTGTTGATGGCTGTGAATAATTGATTTTACAATGGTAGAGATGTAGAATGTATCTTCTGATATGTTGTGATCGGACTGGAACAGCAGGTGGAATACTGTTTCTTCTGACATTTGACATTTGCAAATAAACCCATCTGTGACTAGATGAAAAAGTTGCACTAACTTTTGAATTTTCTCTGTCCAGATATAAATTGTTTAAACGTGTAATTTGTTGTGAAATACAATGCAAGAGATGCGATCAAAAACTGAAAGAAAGATAAATTTATTCTTAGTTGTATATTTAAACTGTTTAAAGAGACTGTTTTTCTATTATTTCTTTCTGCAGAAACAAATTTAATATGAATTTGGATATAACGCTGAATTCTAGGTGGGATTTGGCAGAAAGCTTTGCGATCGATCACCTCTCTTGTTTCCAACAATTCCAGCACGGTCCTTAATCCACGATAGATGTTTGGTATTTTGAATAATGATGTTTCTAATTGTATTTGCCAGAGGATTGTTGTACTTGTATTGAATGGTTAGGAGATAGGCATTTTAATCACTCTGAACATGTGCGTTAAGTTGATTTTCAATACCTCATCTTGTAACTGGATCTAAAGCAAACATTTCTGTTTGAAAAAAATGGAGCAGGTAGGAGCAGGACGAAATCCTTTGCTGAATAGTTCCGTTATAATCTCTGCAGTTGTAAACCACGAAAGCGCATTCTATATAACTGGTTTTATATAATTCTTCAACCATTCATGAACCGTCGGTATAGATGTCAGTGTCGTGAATATTGTTCCAATAGTGTTGCCTAACCAGTTCACAGTAAACACCAGGATGCCCGGATTCCAGGAATGGAACTCTACCTTCGATAACAAGAGGAACGTGTAAGTAACCGGCGCATGCCTTCTTTGTTGTACATCTCGACTTCATAGATTGCTGATAAATGGAGTGGCTTCATACCGGAAAGGCTGGAAATTGTCCTGTGTTCTCTGATAATTAGGAGTATGAATCCTCGCTGAAGTTTTCAAAGTTTTCTTTGAGCTCACTTTTTAAGCGTCTTCCTGAAACATTACAAAGCAATAAAGGATGAGCGGTTCAACTGCTCCACAACATATACATTTTAGTTCAGAAGAATTAAGACCTCAGATGAGGTGCGTGGCGATTGTTAAACCATTCAGAAGCTCACTGGCTTTAATTTGAAGAAAACTAAAATGTTTTAAATTTCTTGGAATATAAGTTTGGGGTCTAGAATAACTCCATGAAAACTTGGTTTGTTAGTGTTACTAGTTTATTATTAGCGTAGATTTCTAAAACTTCTTCTAAACTTCTCCTGGTGAATATTATAGCAGTGGTCTTCATTGCATTAAAACCTAACTTGTTTTTTTGGGTTCTGGATTTTTCCTTGGTGTATCCAAGCACAATAAAAATAATATAAAACTATTCTCTCTCTTCTAACAAGCAACGGTACTTTAATATTGTTTATTAGGATAGGTTAGTTTCAACTTTATAGCTATTTCCCCAAACATATTACACTTTTTGTCACAGAAAAGGTTTCAGCATTCTATAAAAACCAACAATGATTTCAATATTGTTCAGTAGGATAGGTTAATTGCAACTTTATAGCTGATTTTCGCAAACATTTTACACTTTTAGTCACAGAAAAAGTTTTAGCATTAGCAAATGATATTCGCCAGAACCAAATTATTATTTTCTGCAAAACGTAGCTCAATTAAATTGAAAAATAGTTGGTTGAAAAAAATGTAGATAGCAAAAATTAAATCAAATACTTACAGATATTTATTCTGATTCCTTTACATATTTCAATTTTTAAACCTATTATAGCATCATCACCATCATCATTCATGGGTTAAAGAGTGTTCCGGTCTCACACACAAATTTTCAATCAAAAACTTGAATCCATCGTCTATTCGGTCTAACACATTTGTGTATTCTTTCGGTTTACAATTCAATGTGATCTTCGGTATGCCATGTTCTTTCCAATTATTTCTAAATCGATTTATTTTATTCATCAGCTTATAAATGCTTAATTCATTTCTAATATCATCGTTTATTTCTAACCAAGAGTGCACAGCCGACCATCAAACAACTAATTTCGGCTGCCTCTGTGATCTTCTCGTCTGCACTCACCATAATATAGTAATATTAGAACTGTCATCACCTTATAAAACTTTAGTTTCCTTTCTGTGTTTTTTAACATTCTCGTAATTGTCCCACATATATAGTTAAATTTTCTAAGTTTATTAAAACAATATTTTTTAAATAGGAGATAATGGCATAAATATTTAATAATGATTTAAAGGATATGCAGGAAAATAATTGAATCCATATATTTAAAGTTAAGGGGACCAGAGCAGCTAAAAGTAAAAATTATAAAGTAACGGTTATAAGGGGATGGCTGCCGACCCATCAGAGATTACAGACATGAAATTTCAATGTAATTACATAACTGAATTTGCAACATGCCTGAAAAAACTATATATCTAGCTGTTAGTAGTTCAGTTGTGATACATATATAGGCTTACCCCCTTAATGTAAATAATTATATCGTTGAAATTTTTCCATCTTAAGTCGAAATTTACTTTTTTAAAACCGAATAGAGTACAAAATTAACTACTCCAGGTACTAAAACTTTACGCGAGAAAATGTTAAATTGGAACACTGTATATTAAAATAGCATAATATTTTACAAATTATAGAACATTATTTGCTTCACACTATACCACATATAAGTGGTTTAGTTTTTTTAATAACTGCGAAAAGGCGAAACAACCTGATTCCGAAGCCTTATAACTCCAACTGCGAGAAAACAAAAGACTGCGACATTCATATATTTATATTCCCATATATTGAGTAGCAAGGCTGTCTGTATCTTCAAAATAGATTCCAGTGTTTATTCATAATAATGTGTTTTCGTAAAATCAGGAAATTGATAGGAAAATGTCCTTTCCTTATACATATCGAAATACCAACGGCTCGATCTGCCTCTTAAGGAAATGCGACATTTTATATAGATAAATTATTATTATGGGTTTGTATGCACAAAACTATCTTTTGAAAGCATAATTGATAGCTTTAACAAATTTATTAAAGTTAACAAAGTGTAATGACTCTGAAAAACTTTTGCTAGAAGTTTGTCAATCTAAGGTCTTATATTACACCGTAGTTTACATACAATCCTAAGTTGGAATGGATTTATGGAAGACTGCATGCCCGGCATTCATGCCCTACTCATGGATAATAAAGGAGATTATTGCCTTACTTTTCTACATGAAAACGAAAAGTTAATGCGTTTAAATGTTTGATGTAGTCCAGAGATTGGAACAAAACTTGTTTTGAAACCCATGCTTAGCTGTTTTTAAATTTGATATCCAGAACCATTTCTAGTAGTTCAGAAGTACAACTTTTACAAAATTCTCAATGAGTAATGGACATATAAAGGGGAAGGAGTAATTTAATTCAGCCTAAATGCACATAGGTCTAAGGATTACTGTTTGGTGGAGAAATAGAGTTGCACAATAAAATGATAAGTTATCAGTGCCCGTGTACTGCATTCTGTGGCTTTATCTCAGTAATTTCAACGCAGTAAATAATTCAGACATTCATAAGCCCCGTTTTCATGTTCGAAATTATCACTGACACGCCATTTGTCATGCATAATAGCATTGTGTTCTGTTAATTGTTCCTTGAATTACCGGGTCATTCCTAAGAAACTTTATTGCAGATAAAAAAAAACTGGTGGCTCATGAATTTCTTTTTCCTTGGCGTTTAATAGCCACCCATTCAACCGAAAAGATGGAATTAAATTGCATACAAAGACTGACTCTTCTCAGTGTGATAAATGGGGTTGCTTTTGTTTTGGTGGCAGAAAGACAATAGTTTATATATTTTGTGTAACGTAAAAACAGAAATGGCAAAATTTTCAGTGATTGCAAAAAAAGGTTTACTTAACATGAGTAGATGTTCTCAGTAGTGCAATGTTATTACCATTCACAGAATCACAGAAATGAAAATGAGTTTCAAAGCATGCGCATTCCTCTATTTTATGTAAAAACGAAAGAAGAATTATATAAATAGTATACTGATAATTAAATAGTCTAGCTATTCAAAATGATTCGTGAAACTATAATCACAATACTAGGCATATCATCTAAGGTAACCATTGATTACTCTCAATTCCGTTTAGGCGAGTAAGGTCCCTTCAAAGTATTCAGTTGCGAAACTAAAGGTCTATGAATCCTTTTAAATGTCCCTTGGTATTATTGAACTGAAATCATTTATTACAAGTCTGTCTTGGTAATCAACATTACATTTTTGTAATATGCAGTGCACAACATTTTACTTATATGACGATTTGTAGAATCACGGTAAAACAGAGAGTCGTAGGTCTCAGACTATGATCCGCGCCGTCTGATTGCGATTGATTCGGACGTAACTAAAGTCAGTTATGCAATCAGGGAGTCCCTCTATGTAGCTCTGCGGAACCGCTCTGTTAGTGTAGCCTTACTTCATACAAGCTCTGCTATGTCACATGTACACCGTGAGGCAGTATTTTTAACACTTAAATGATTTCAGTCTAATTATATAATATAAAATATAATAACAGCCCGCCTTAAAGCAATATGTGTATAAATAACATACAAAATATATGTAACAGTCATTGTATTATGTTTATATTATTATGTACATCTTTAATAATGTTATGTGAATGTATTAAGTAATTTAATAATGTAGAAGCTGTGAGAATAGAGGCCGAAAGTTGCCAAAAATGAGGTAACAATGAGGTAACCTTGAGGAAATAATTAATTGGAAAGTTTAATAATGCTAATAGTAATTCTTGGAGCAACAATAATGAAATTTTTAGACAGTTTATAAATAGCCAATTAACAACCAAAAAACTGAATGTTAAATAAAAGTAAGTATTCTATTAGAGTAGGATTAGCCAATCAGAGACTTGAAATAGATGAAATTTGCAAATTTAGTTGCTAGTAGACAGCGTTCCAAAACGGACGCTATATGCGTTCCTGAACAGTTAATACGTATCTAGTGTGAGACATATAAAATTCATTACGGCGAGAATATTATAAAGTTTACGTGTTAAAAAGTGGAAGTAATTAATAAATAATCCCGCAGCTCCCTATATCAGTGAAGTGTTATTTAATCAAAAGGAGTGAAGTAAAAATTATAATTTGTGTAAGCCTACATTCTTTAGCCACCGGAAAGTATACTTGGGGCGAAGACCACCGGAAAATAAACGTTGGGGCGAAGGCCACAGGAAACTTTGTACCTAAACGTGGGGCTGCAATTACTACTTCAAGTTTGGCTCCCCAACAAAGGAACTATAATACAACTCCTCCAAAAATAAGAAATCTTTCAACCGGCTGTGTAAATCTACATTCTGGAGCCAAACGAAGGCGGGTGAGAGAAGCCAATGTGCAGAGAGGGAGAGAGACAGAGATAGTACACTCTGTGTTTCTTTCATTCTGGCTCACTATGCACTGGCAGGTCAAGTGACTCAGAGCAATGCTACAGCGCAACTTGCACTCACCCGCATTAGTGTGTGCTCCCAAATCGAAGAGTTCGTCCTCAGGGAATCGTTCTACGTTCGACGTACGTCGCTAGTAGGAATAGTTTTCTGATGTGATGTAATATTATAGATACAAGTTTGGAAGTGAGTTCAGCAGAATAGACTTAAATTTAATTTAAAAAAGACCTTAAGCAGAATTCTTTAATACCGACGTTGTGTAAAGCACTTCATAAATGTATGTTCAGCGTTTTTGAGCAATAATATATTTTGAAACTATAAAATGATTAAATACTACGCTAACCTTTTGCGACCAATTAATAGTGAAATTGGTTTGTCATCAACTAAATTGATATTACGACGATTTTAAGTGAGTGAAATCACTCCAAAGGTAACTTTTATACAAAAATGGAACGAATCCTTTAGAAAGTAAGCTGTCACGGAGATTTCAAGCCAGTAGATTTATTTCGACGCAGTGACAATTAGCACGCAAAGAATGCAGTGATGCTTCAATCGATATTTCTACAGCATCGATATATATATATAATTTGATAGCCCTACAGTATAAGACCAACAAGGTGTGATTGTGCATAAATAAAAATTGCGTCAGGACTCGTAGCATAAATGTAATTGGGTATAAGGTTAATAAGGACTTAATGTAAATGCATTCAAAACATGTAAATGTAAGCGTATTCAAATATTAATAACTGACCTATGGCTTTTTAGAATGTTTCTGGTGCTATTTCTAAAGTAGCCAAGTTTTACTATAAATGAAAGACATTTTGAGAAAATTTCAAGACATAAAGTAACCATTTGTCTTACATATATAATGGATAACAGTTTGGCATTCTCTTTGTGATTGGAAAGGGAAAGTGTGTGTGTCAAAGCAAGATGCGCACTTCTCCTTCTTCTTATTGGCAATAGTTCCTTATTCTCTTTGTACGGGGAACAAAGAGAAGATTTAACATTTAATGGGATGTGCATCTCCCGGCCTACAAAATATCTTTCCAGATTTCCTTCGCTAGCGTATTCCCATTACGCATCTTTAATATGCAATTCTGTGAACGAGGCATTTAGGGTGGAAGTGACATTTTGAAGTAGCTAGCGCAGTGGCTGTGTGCCAGGTCACATAAGATGAATAAATTTCCCTCTCTGCCGTCCTGGTCACAGATATGTTGCCCATTGCTCCCTTGAATATAGAAAAGCACAGGCTAAAGTTTTACCACATAAATGCAGTTTAAAACTCGAAGGGTAATCTTAAAAATAATTTTATATCCCATCAATTCCCTCTATTCGGAACTACTGATTAACTAAATGTTGATGATGCTTTTTTTTAAAAAAATCCCATGTGAACACATATTAAGTTGATTTTATAATGTTAATTTCTATTATGAAGAACGGAACCATAGGGATCCATTTGACAGGCTTTATCTTTTCTTAAAGATGTATGTGGAATTAAGGATGGGGATTCGATGTCGTCGATACTTCGATTAATATCGTCGACATTCGATGAAATGCAAGTGCGTCTAATTTTCTGAAATTAATCTTCGATACTTCAATATTTTAATTTTTCGTTTCTGTTCTAGAGATCATTATTGGCAGTTGTCTGGCACAAACTGAAACATAATAAATATGAAACGAGCAGAGCACAGACGAGGCTTCTCATTATTAAACAGTATGCACGGCAAATATTGCCAATTTCATCATAATTAACCGAATGTTTCCTGTAGGTGAATCAACTCAACACCCCATCTGCCCTCATATATGCCTGTCTTGGTAGGTGACTCGATCTTATCCTTTACATTTAACTACTACGATGACCACAATAGGTGTAACCAGCACAAATGAAGCAGAAGTTCAGAAGTGAGATAATTCATAATCTGAAAGTATTTGTATTTTCTTTGGTCTTTTAGCTTGGGGTAACGCAACTCACCTCCAAATAAGCATAATGTATACTGTGGACCATACAACCACTTTCATTAAACATTTTTCTTTCATTTCAGTGCTAGATTATGTACAATAGTGATATTATATAACATAAATGAACCGTGGAAATACCTTGACCCTGCAAATGATAACGACAGAGCGGTACTATGTAAAATGTGCAGAAAAGTGTATTCGTATCTGTAATTCACAAAATACATCAAATATAATGAAGTATGTTACAACTGTACAACAAGTTTCAGAAAAATGTAGTAGTAAAGCAATGCATGAGCTTTCCGTAGATGGCACAAATAGATGTAGCAGTAATGCGAAAATCGTATATTCCTGTAGCTTTAGGGTCAGCCGGGTATATAACTACATAAAGTGGTAAATACTGCAATAATAACAATGATGAGAATAATAATGCCTGTCGTTATTATGTTATCTTTGACAATAAGAGAAAGTATTCGTTTGCACTTTAAACATTTCTAGCAGACAAATTAATGAAGGGAAAAATCTAATTTTTACTTTCTCTACCACGTTTAGTAAGTATGGGGAGTATTGCATTCCATCCAAAAATTCGATAACGAAATTTCACCGGCAAGACCTGTTTTGACGTGTCTTGAATTCAAATAAAGCCTTCTTGGAAAAATGTCCGTGTGTATGTCTGTCTGTCTGTGTGCCTGTGTATCTATCTTTGAACAGCATAACTCAAAAACGAACAGTCGGACAAGTGCCAAACTTGGGATTTAAGTTTAGTATTTTCCAAGGATGCGACACTAAGATTTTCAAAGAAATCTCCCCACCCCTTTATATAGAACATTTTTCGAAAATTTTGATTTTGTCAAAAATGGCTCTAACGATTCTGATTAAAATGCTATATATTTAAGATATTTTCATGGCAAATGAAACGTATATCATGAATTTTCTGGGAATGTCCCCAAAAATCTTCATTCTGAATGACTTTTCCATTTCTGGTAAACCGTAAGAAATAGACCAAGTTTTAGTACACAAAAAGTGTAGATCTCGTTAAAACACACAATTTATGTTACATTTTTTTTTGTCGAGTGAACCATGTCCGATGTATTGCTTGTTATTTGTTTGAATTTTACAATAAATACCTTTTCTCAAACGAGAATTCGTTATTCGTTTTTTTATGTCCTGGACATGCAAAGAGATTATTCCTTTTTTTATATCCTCGACATGCAAAGAGAACGGAATGCCCCACATAGCAACCAGCATTTAAAAAATTTGAGCATCTCATAAAGCCTACCATATTCCCCTTGCAACTACAAGGAAATTAGCAATAAGATAATTTCTGCAAATCTTTATCTCGATTAACATGAAGTAGATGGAGAATAAGGTTTTGTAAAAAATAGTTTGTACAAGAGTAGAGAGTCATGTGAGTGCAACACAAGATTTTTTTGTACATAAAACTCAAATGGTAATACAGTTTGTTTATTTTGGGTTTTTTCAGATTATTCATTTTACCAGTTTTATAAATTTTTAACAAATTATAACTGTTTTCTACGTTGTGTTTTTAAAATTAGCTTTTAATGTATTGAGAAAAGCAATTTTTTCTGTGCATACATATGCACACTTTCATCGACATGTGACAAACTGGTGGAAAAGTAAATTCCTGAAATCTTAAAAAGTGAGTCGAAGATGAGGAATTAGGCAAAAACATTTAAAATTCCTAACTTTGGCATTTTATTCCTCCGTCAAATAATATCATATTTTCACTCCAAAATCAAGTAATGCACAAAGCATTACTCTACTCAATGCAGGTAAGATAATTTTGAAAACACCATGCACAAAAGAAATGTAATTTTGGCATATTTTTCAATAATGTATAAAACTGATAAAATGAGAGATCTGAGAAACATCCAAAACAAATAAATTCTATTACCATTTCATTTTATGTGCAAAAAAATTGATTATTCTCTCCATTAACTGGGGTTTCTAGAAATTTTTAAAGTGCAGACGAATACTTTCTTGGGGGAGTGCATATCACCTGTTGCTTTATTCAAATTGGAGAACGTGAAACAGCAATAGTCGCAAAATTAGTATATAACTTGTTAAACACGAAAAATTAAAAATAACCTCATAATAATTCATTGAATAGGCTATTTTGTTAAAACCTAGTTTATAAGGTAAGTATTTTGCATCAAGTATCTGTGTTGAGATATCAGTATCAGTATTGCTAGCCTGTATAGAATGTCCCGATCCTTGGTAAAACACTGGGAAAATAGTGTGGGTATCTTTACTTGTTTTATTTAGTAGATTAGTCTTCATCATTGAACTGCATTCTCTGAGAAGCTACGATATCGCTAATAATGCTTCTTAGTACTGTTCTTATTACTTTGTCTACTACGTATATTAAGTTGCGGAGGTATTGCGATCCATCCAAAAGTTCGATACCCATATTTCACCGGCAACAAATGCTTTGAGGTCCCCTTAATCCAAAAAAAGCATTTTTAGATAAAGATCCGTGTATGTATCTGTCTGTTTGTGTAGCTGTGAACAGTATAACTCAAAATCGAAAAGTCAGATAAATATCAAACTTGGTATTTAGGTTCAATATCTTTCGAAGATGCAACACGAATATTTTCAAGAAAATATCCTCACCCTAGACTACTCTTTACATGGAACATTTTTCGACAATTTTGATTTTCTCAAAAATGTCTCTAACAATTTTGTTTAAAATATCATAAACTTAAGATATTTTTATGACCAATGAACTCCATGTCTTGAATTTTCCGGGAAAGTCCCCAAAAGTCCTCTTCATTCTGAATGACTTTTTCGTACTAATAAACCGTAAGAGATAAACAAAATTGTTCTACACAACAAATGTAGATCTCGTTAAAGACACAAATTTATATCATATACATTTTTTGGGATTGAACATTTTCCGAGATATTCCTGGTTATTTGCTTGAATTTTTAATATGGAATTAAAATGGAATTTCGTTATTCGTTTTTTATGTCCTGGACATGCAAAGAGAATGAAATGCTCCACCATCTCTTAAAAGATTTGACTATTGCTTAAAGCCTACCACATTCCTCTTGCACCTACAAGAAAATTAGCCATAAGATAGTTTCAGCAAATGTTTATCTCGATTAACATGAAGTAGACGGAGAATAAGCGTTTGTAAAAATAGTTGCACAAGAGGAGAGAAGGTCATGTGAGTGTAACATATCAGATTTTATTAAAGGGAATAAACATCTGAGACTGGAGACTTTAAGATTTAATGATATGAAGTAATGAGGATTAAGATTAGCGGTGGTTACTCTCGGAAACAGTTGCCATTCTGCATCTCTTACAGATTTATGAGAAGTCGCACGGAAGATGATTAACTTTCACACCTGTTAAATGTAAAAATAAAATGGAGGCGAACTCAGTGCCAACATATCGTGCAACTGTCTTCAGCAAGTGAAACATTTTAATAACGCATTAAAATAGCCTTTACACGTTATTTGCGTATAATTAGCAATTGTGTAGTACAAGGACACGAGAATGCATGCATTTCGATTCCAGTAAGAAAAAAAAGCAGAGGGGAATTAATTATTTCAAAAGTTACCTTCTTATATTTGCAATCACTTGAACCTATTGAGGGGTTTTATATAATTAGTGTGAGTTATGTAATTAGTAGTGTATAGTGTAATAGTATAACTGATGTTGCTGAACTTATTTGGATAAAAAAAGAACAACGTTTAACTGCCTTACGACGTTAAATACACATTAGTTTAGATAGCTATTTTGGAAAATATTAAAAAGGTAACTAAATTTTTATACTTATCCAAGACTGTTTCTTATGATTGCAAGACAAAACGAAGCGCTTCAAATACATTGTTTCAGGTCTAAAAAACTTAAATTAATACAGTTCATGTTTACATAAGTATTAATAATACAAAAATGCAGCTAAATTATATTAACTGCTTTGGTATTGCAAGTATTTATGGCTCTCAAGTTTTGCCTACTTAAAGATAGTTCAAAGAGTCCGTGCAGAGAATGGAGGAAAACAAGTTTAACAAAAATAAATTTAAAAGGAAGGTGGTATTTCAAAAGGAAAACAAAAATAATATCTATACATTCACATCACCATCCTACTTACCATCATTTATTACTTTCTCTACTACGTAGAGTAAGTAGGGGAAGTATTGCATTCCACCCAAAAATTCGATACCGAGATTTCACCGGAAATACATGTTTAGAGACTCACTGAATCCAAAAAAAAAGCATTTTTGGAAACATGTCCGTGTGTGTGTCTGTCTGTGTGTCTGTGTGTCTGTGTTCGTGTGTCTGTGTGACTGTGAACAGCATAACTCAGAAACGAACAGTCGTATAAACACCAAACTTGGTATTTAGGTTCAGTATCTTCCAGAGATGCGACACGAAGGTTTTCAAGAAAATCCCCCCACCCCAGACTACCCTTTACATGGAACATTTTTCTAAAATTTTAATTTTCTCAAAAATGGCTCTAACGATTTTGATTAAAATGTTATATGTTTAAGATATTGTCATGGGAAATGAAATGTATATCTCGAATTTTCTGGGAATGTCACCAAAAGTATTCTTCATTGTGAACGACTTTTGCATAACTGGTAAACCATAAGAGATAGACAAAATTTTACTACACAAAAAATGTAGATCGCGTTAAAATACACAATTTATGTCATACACATTTCTTTTGTTGAGTGAACCGTTTTCGAGATATTGCTTTAAATTTTCCAATACTTATACTTTTTCTCAAATTCGTTATTCGTTTTTTTATGTCCTGGACATGTAAAGAGAATGGAATGCGCCACATAACAACCAGCGTTAAAATATTTGACTATCGCTTTAAACCTAGCATATTCCCCTTGCATCTACAAGAAAATTAGCAATAAGATTAACATCTCGATATCTCGATTAACATGAAGCATATGGAGAATAAGCGTTTGTAAAAATAGTTTGTACAAGAGTAGAGAAAGTCATGTGAGTGTAACACATCAGATTTTTTTTACATAGCTACTACTAATTATTCTTACAAAACTTATTTATCTATCTTCTTCATATTAATGGAATAAACGTTTGAAGAATTATTTTCATTACACATTTCGTTGTAGGCAAGCCTCTAAAATGTTTAAAAGACTGTCTCTATGTGCTGGACTTGAAATTCCATACTCTTTCTATGACATAGCAGGAATCTACTGAATGATGACCGCTTCAAAAATGACGAAAGTATTGAAAAATTCAAACCAATAGAAATGAATATCTCGGAATTGCCTGATGCCACAAAAAATTTATTTGAAATAAATTTCGTGTCTAAAGAGATCTATATTTAAGTGTTTTCCAGTGTTTACTAGTTATACAAAATCCTTTTCCAATGAAGGGAACTTCACTGGCTCTTTGCAGAAAATTCAAGATATTTATTTTATTTGACACGTAGGTAAGTATCCTAAATTTTTATCTTGAACTTATAATAGAACTCGTTAGAGCCATTTATAAGCAAATAAAAAAATAACAAAAAAGTGTCATGTAAAGTGTAGTTTGTGTTGGGTGAAACTTTTTTTTTTAAATTTTTCTATTGTATTTTAGAAAGGTACTGAACAACTTAAATACCAATGTTGGTGTTTATTGTACATGTCGTTCTTGTGTTACATTATTATCACACTTCCCTACACACATAAATACACGCGCGCGTGAACTTTTTCTGAAAATTATTTTTTGTGGATTTAAAGGCCATCAGAACATGTATTTACGGTTAAATTGCTATATTGACTTTTTGAGCGGAATCCGTTACTTCCTCTATCTAGCAAGTACGTTTTAGAGAAAACATAAACGGAAGACCAAATATAGATAATTAGATAACGTAACAACAAATTTATGAAAAAAATTTGAGCTCAAAGATGGCCCCCCCCAAAAAAAAAACTGATGTGCTTGATTGACATGGTTTTACCTACTTGCTCTTCTATAAACTGTTCATACGAAAGCTTATTCTTCCCCTACTTTCTGTTAATCGAGATAAACCTACATTACACATTTACCCATTCGTTCTAGACATAAAAGGATCCACTGGGTTAAAGCGATACTAAAATTTTAAAAATCGGGTCGCTCTGTGATTGCTTTGAAATTCCTTGCTACTTGCATGACCAGCAGAAGAAAACGAACAGCAAACTGCCACCTTAGTTCAGTTTGATAGTGGGGACACCGCCCTGCACTGTAGATCTATTACCCATCTCCAATCTTATTATCAACGATCCAGAGGTCTGACGTTCCTTAGAACAGAATCAGGAGTTTTCAACCGTGATGGTTGAAAGCTCTTCTAAAAATGAGAGCAAGTGCTGGACACTCGCACAATGGATGAGCAACTCATATGCCTGTTGACACCCTCTTCAGGTAAGATCCCCGTGCAAGTGCTGTCTGGGGGGACAGTGTCATGCAAATGGGTCCGTTGTCCGTGAGAGCCTTTCCCTGTTTAATTTTAGAAGTTCTCGTGACCTGTATCTGTCCAATCTCTGTATGAAAGATTTGGAGGAGTGCCTGAAACCTACAGATGAGTTCCAGTATTTATTCAGTATTATTCTCTGAGCAACCAGTCCCTGATAGGCGTCCTGATGACAGCCCCAGTGACGGCTCAAGTTTAATAATAAAAGGACTTCAGTTCCCTTCTTAGAAGCTTCATCTGCTGGTTCATTGCCCAAAATCCTCACATGCCCTGGCATCCACCTCAACTGAACTTAGATTGTGGGTATAGTTGTGTTCTGAGCTCGTGAATCCAGGAAGGAATGCGCACACATACACACAGGAATATAGAAACATGATGACGTAATGAATCAAAAGTCATGTACAGTTAGACACGGTGTTCAGAAATAACATGTAGCCTATCTTATACTAGTGGCCGTCTTAATTCCGTATCCGATTCTTACATAGTGAACTACTTGGTTACACTGAGCGAAGTTGGCTATATGACTGCTGCAGGTGAACGCTGACTAAGACCCTATTGTTCGCTGCATAGGAGCCCGCTGCGTAACTCAGATTTCATTTTCCCCTCTCTCCACACCTTGGGGTCCACGAGCCCAGAACACAACTATAGAGGGACTCGTAGCATTCTAAAACCAACTTGGACTTGACCAAGTGGTTATCGTGGGCTGCAAGCCTAGCTGACTATCGGAGAGTATAAAATCCGTACATTCCCATAGCGTCTTCTTATACTCCCCCAAGTACTAGCTAAAATGACACAATATACCTGCCTGAAAGGCCATAGCACATTCTCCAAGCTAAATGAAAGCTGCCATAAAGTCTAGCCTCTGGTCCAAATCTGGTTTTAGAGTCGTCAGAACCTGTCCCTCCCATTCACGTGTTTAGGCTAAGAGACAGCGAATGCTTTGTCAAACAAAAACCTTATTTCAAAATGTCGGTCTTGAGTATCCTAAACAATGTTTTGTAGCAGGGACTTACAACTTAAAAATATGGTGAGTTGCATTCACATGACTTCGCTACTGACTGTTTTATAAACGATTCTTAGAGAAGGTTATTATTCTATCTACTTCTTATTAATCAGGCAAGGTTTCAAAATACATTTACATATTTTGTTGCAGGTATAAAACGAAGCAACAGGTTAAAGCGATAGTCACATTTTGAAATTCCATTTTTTTGCATGACCACGAGAAAAACGTATAGCGAATTGCCACTAGTATTTGAAAATTTAAACTAACAACATAGAATATCTCGGAAATGCTTATTGCTACAAAACACTTATTTGACAGAACTGTGCGCTTTAAGGAGCTCTACATATTTTGTGCAGTAAGATTTTTGTCTATCTCTTAAGGTTTACCACTTACACAAAAGTAATTTAAAATGAAGACGACTTCACAGACATTCGTAGAAAACTGAAGATACACGCTTTACTTTTCATGCAAACTTTTCAAACATATTTTAGTTAAAATGTGAACCAAAATCGTTAGAGATATTTTTGATAAAATCAATAATAAGGAACATTTTCGCATACTTGGGGTGGGTGATTTTCTTGAAAACTCCCGTGTTGCATCGTTTTAAGATGCTGAACTCAAGTACAAAGCTTAATATTTAACTGAGATTTCATTTTTAGTTATATTGCTCACAGACAAACACCTACACACACTCTCAAAGAGACAGACGGACAGACACTGATTTTTTAAAAGTTTTTGTTTTTCTGTATGTATTCGGGAGGCTCAAAAAGTGTTTCTGTTTAAATACAAGTACCGAATTTTTGGGTGGTATTCAATACCTACTCTACTTACTATAACTGAGAAGCAGAGAAAATAATAAGTTAAAGGAAGAAAACAATACAGGGAGCTAAAGATTAGTTGTAAAACCGAAGAAGAAAGAGAAGAAAATGATGGTGAAGCAATATAACGTTTTACAAAAATGAAACGGAATTGACGTGCATTTCAAAGAAAATTAAGGACATACATTTTATTTGTCACGCTACTATTCTGTTTAGACAGAGACACAGCCGAAAATGGTTTCTAAGTTATGCCCAAGGATTAAAAAATAAGATAGAATATGAACGAAAATAGGTTATTAAAATAAACTTAAAAGGGAGGCTTTACTTCATAAGGAAAAAAAGACCTAAGATAAGATGGTTAGATAACGCAACAAAGATTTACGCAACATTTGAGTTATAGGGTGGTAAAGTAAGGCAGGGAGCAGACAACAGTGGAAGAAAACGGTAGACAAGGCTGAAGCCCATCAGGAGTTGTAGAACCAGAGAAGAAGTTATATAAAATTCCACAAGAACGAAACCGACTTAAAAGACATTTCACAGAAAATTAAGGAGATGCATTTTATTTGTCACGGTGTTATACATGCTAGTGAGCCGGTAACGTTTTCTGAAGGTTATCTCCCTCCCTTTCTCTTTCTACACATCTCTGTTCATTCAGAGGTTTCCAAAACTTGTATTTCTCTTGAAACTTATGTGCTGAAATGAGTGAATGCAATATTAAATCTAGTATAGTGAATGAAATTATTTCCTCCTGAAATATTTTAGAAATATAATTTAGTAGCCTCGCAATAGGCTTTGCGACAAAAGGCTCAGTTTATGGAAGTATTTAAGAGATAAAGCAAAAATTTTTGAACTATTTTTGTTCCCTTTTATACGTTTTATCACCATTGCCTAATCCGCGCTGACTTTCCTTCATCTTGTAATCAAGATGGAAAGTGCTGCAATAGGCCTATGTTTTATGACAGTTTTTCTTGATCAAAATGACAAAATATGTTATATACCATTTTGCTGGACGAGGTGCCACATGGTCGTAAAATGAATTTTAATCATTCATGTATTTGTGCTCTTATTGTTAAAATGCGCAACGAATAGGCGATAATAACTGCTCACATTTTACATGTTGTTTCTACATGATAATCTTGATAATGTACTACAGTATCTGAATTTTTAAAGCCGCGCGATGGTGCCATGGTTATGAAGCAGTATACTTTACCTGCTTCTGATGTTGTAGTTATCTCGTAGCTCGTCCTGTTGTCTCTTGTGCCAGCTGCTACAGTGGTAGGGATATGAGAACTCTCTCAGAGTGTGCTGAGTGTAATGTGAAGGATAATACCGGTTAAATTACACGTTTTGAGACCCCCTAATAAAAAAATCAAATGTGATACATTCACATGACTTTCACTACTCTCTATTGTTTATTAGTTGTTATACAATCTATTCTTACTAAAGCTTATTTCTCTATCTGTTTCATTTTAATCTTAAAAAAACCTTAAACATTTTCAGAAATAGCTACATTACACATTTCGTTATAAATACAAAGACAACAGCAATAATCAAATGTTTAAGAACTGGACGCTGTATGCTGGCCTTAAAATTCCATACTGTTGCCATGCAATCGTGAGAAACAACTGAACATCGATGCGACTTAGAGGAATCACAAAGTAGTGAACAAATGGAACTATTAATAACGATATCTCGAAAATGGCTGATGCTACAAAAACATTTATTGGAAATAAGTTGTGTGCCTTAAAGGGATCTGCATTTTTTGTGTAGTACGTTTTTGTCTACGTTTACCAGTTATATAAGATTATGCATAATTTCTTCCAAATGTAGTGCACTTCAAGGTTATTTGCAGACAATTCAGGATATATATATATATATATATATATATATATAGATAGATAGATAGATAGGTAGATAGATAGATAGATAGATAGATAGATAGATAGATAGATAGATAGACACTTTATTTGTGATGTAAATGCCTTTAATATACGGTATTTTAATCCAAACAGTTATAGCCATTTTTTAGGAAATAAAAAATTTCGAAAAATGTTCTATGTAAAGGGTAGTCTGGGATGAGGGATTTTCTTAAAAAATCTTCGTGTCGCATCTTTGAAAGGTATTAAACTTAATATAAGGTTTGGTAGTTTTTCGACTTTTCGTTTTTGAGTTATGCTGTTCATAGATACACACGCAGATAGACACACATACGGATGTTTTTCTAAAAATGCTTTTTTAGATTCCGGGGGCTTCTAAACATATATTTCCGGTGAAATCTCAAATCGATTTTTTTGGTAGAATACAATGCGACACGAAGATTTTAAAGAAAATCCTCTTATCCTAAACTTCCCCTTACGTGGAACACTTTTCAACATTTTTTTATTTTCTAAAACTGGCTCTAACGATTTTGATTAACATACCATAAATTAAAGATACTTATATGGCAAACAAAATGTATATCCTGAATTTTTGTGGATAGCCGTTGTAGTCTTCGTTCGGAAAGAATTTTGTATAATCTTGTATAAGTGATAAACGTTGTGATAGTCGAAAAGGTACTACACAAGAAATGCAGATCTCATTAAAGCACACACTTTCTTTCAAATAAACCTTTTTGTGGCATCAGCCATTTCCGAGATATCCGTTATTATCGAGTAGTTCAATACTTAGGCATTATTTTATAGTAATATCAACATTCAGTTATTTCCCACTATTCCATTGTAACAATATGGAATTTGAAGGTCAACGTATAGCGTCCAGTTTTTAAATATTTGACTATCGCTGTTCTTTTTGTATATATATATATATATATATATATATAGTGACATGTGTAATATAGCTTTTTCTGCAAAAAATTATGTATTTGTTTATTCATATACCTATGGACGCTCTTTAACTACTACTATTATTACCTTAGTGTCCATTCCATATTGAGCGCGAAAGACCGGAAATTTTGCTCAGAGGCCTCTATCAGGCTTCAGGTTGTTTACTTTCCTTTCGAAGCAAGGCATGCTAAGGAAATTTATCGCCCTCCTCCTACACCATGGAGGACGAATGCAAAGTTTTTATTTTCGATTAAAATCACGTTTACATAAAAATAAGCCTTAGTAAGACTAGTTTACATACCCACTAATAGACGATAGAGGGTAGAGAACGTCATGTGAATGTATCACATCATAGCTTTTACGTAAATGTGAGTTTACTGAAAAGTAAAGTATTATTAACCCGTATTTTTAAGTTACTGCCATTTACTAAGCAAAATATCTGCATTAAATTATCTGCATTAAACATCTGAGTTAAGTGCGGTTCTGTATAATGAATGCACTTCTTGTGTGTAATGCGTTAGAAATCCGCAGACAAAGACCTCTGTGGTGCAGATGCTGCTCATCATAGGCGATTGCGATTGTAATAGCACTGGATCAGGGCCACTGAGCGGATGAATGCCCATAAATCATTGCCATTGATGAGTCCCGTGTTGCAGATAATCACGTCCATGTTTAGGGGCGATCGTTCCGCCATTCAACATGAACATATTGCACTAGCACTGTTACAGCCTGTGTATTACTGCAAGGTGTGATACAGGCGCTTACAATGGAATACCGCCCAGGTGAATCTTAATGACAATCTATTTTAATATCAAGTTGAATATTAAGGAATGATTGTTTAATTTCCTGCCACTTTAAGATAAGCTGAGTTGTAACTATCACAGTTTGCTTTATAAAATGAAAACAGGTACAAAAAGGCAGATAGGAATGCCACTAAAATTACATATACCGAAATGATATTTTTGCTAGCTGATTTAACCGATGTTGTACGTTACCTTTTTAAACACGAATGACGAATTAATTAGTTAATTAATTTGTTTATTTACCTGCTTCAATTCTTTATGAAATTATTAGACAATAAGAATCTTTTGTAGTGAATCCTGCCTTTATTCCTAATAATTGTAATTTCATATAGCCACAGTTATTAACAATAATGGTTTTAAAATCCCACGATATTCAAACAAAAAGGATGTGAAACATCGGCGGAACGTCTGACTTCCTTACTTTCCCCACAGACAGTCTTACAAGTCTTGGAAATGCTGCCTAGCCTATAAGCAAGTACCTTTTGGCGGCGGAATAATCCTCGGTCGAATGGTCGAGTAATTTTTTAGATAAATATAGTATTACATTTTAAACTTTTGTACCTTCTTCTTGGTCCCATGTTATTTAATAACACAAAAGCTACACAGTTTTCACATAATATCCACAGAAATACTTAACATACCAGCCAAATAGAGGTGAAGCAGTTGAATATGACGATTCTCTAATCCCAGGCCACCAAGTTAAGCTCTTTGGAAACGATCATCCAGGAAAATAATTTTCTCTGTTGTTGATCTTCTCTGATTTCTAACGTTAGCAGCTTTCTCTCCTCATAAAGTATAATGCATTCCCTGCTAACGGACTTTATTACGGCGTGACCACAAAGGACACAAAGCAAAACATTGTTACGTGAGGATTAATGGAAGGTTTTGGCATCCTGAAACATAAGTGTATACATCTATGGAATTAGAAGATTAATTGTTGCTTTTAAGCTCTGTTTTCTGTCTTAACTATTACATCGGCCATTTATGTGTATTGCTTGGAATAAAAAAAATCTGATATATTACACTCATATGACTTTCTCTACTCTTGTACAAAATATTTTTACAAACACTTATTCTCCATATGCTTCTTGTTAATCGAGATGTTGATCTTATTGCTAATTTTCTTGTAGATGCAAAGGGAATACGGTAGACTTTAAGCGATAGTAAAATATTTTAATAGCTGGTTGCTATGTATAGCATTCCATTCTCTTTGCATGTCCAGGCCATAAAAAATGAATAACGAATTACCAATTGAGAAAAAGTATAAGTATTGGAAAATTTAAGGGAATAACAAGCAATATCTAGAAAATGATTCACTGAGCAAAAAAATGTATATGACAGAAGTTGTGTATTTTAACGCAGTCTACATTTTTGGTGTAGTAAAATTTTGTCTATCTCTTATGGTTTACCACTTATGCAAAAGTCGTTGACAATGAAGAATACTTTTGGAGACATTCCCAGAAAATTCAAGATATACATTTCATTTGTCATGTAAATATCTTAAATGTATGATATTTTACTCAAAATAGTTGGAGCCATTTTTGAGAAATTTAAATTTTCAAAAAATGTTCCATGTAAAGGGTAATCTGGGGTGGGGGGATTTTATTGAAAACCTTCGTATCGCATCTCTGGAAGATACTGAACCTAAATACCAAGTTTGGTGTTTATCCGACTGTTCGTTTCTGAGTTATCCTGTTCGCTGACAGACACAGACACACAGACACACACGGACATGTTTCCAAAAATTATTTTTTTTGGATTCAGGGGGTCTCAAAACATATATTTCCGGTGAAATCTCGGTATCGAATTTTTTGGTGGAATACAATACTTCCCCTACTTACTATACGTAGTAGAGAAAGTAATAATCGGCTTTTGTTCTTATACTCTGCGGAGTAGAGCACTATTTTCTGCACCATGGCATTTCCAACGAAGGCTTTGTAAAAGCTTTTTAGTCTTTTAGTTATTTATGAATTGAAATCACAAGTGGTTTATAGTCAGTGAAAAGGAAGCAACTTTTCAATGGTGAAACTATTATCAAAATCGGTTGAGTGGATTTTGAGGTTCCCTACATGTACACGCGCGCACGCACACGCGCGCGCGCGTTCACACACACACACATACACACACAGAAAACCCTCTCTCTTTATAATATAGTATACATTTCCAAGAGTTCACTACCAAAATAACGTAAAAAATGGGTATGCATCCTTTATCCTAATTTACTTTCCTTTCTTAAGTTCCTTCTATTCTTTTGTTGTGTGTTGTCTTCTGTGTTATATTTACACTTCTTCAGTTTGAACAATATACTTGAAATTGGTGAAACTTTCACACAACACATGGGATGTAACTGAGAGATTAGGTTTAAATCCTTCATTATTTCGGCTTTACATACAAGATAAGGTCTTCATTGTCCAAAACTAATCCAAATAGTTTTAATTACTTCTCTTTGCCACTAAAGCAACTGTTCAATTCGACTCAAGAAATGGATATAGAATTCTGAAACCCCTGAAGGATCTGTAAAGCACATATTTGTATTGTGAGTGTGTGTGTGTGTGTGTGTGTGTGTGTGTGTGTGTGTGTGTGTTTAATTTACAAAGCAGAAAATTTTACATTTTGTATTTAATCCCAACATCGAAAGCAAAATTTTTCAGAAATTCTTAAAATATCCTTTACAGTTAAGGAAATCTATTACTATTTAGTTTCTTAAGAAATGATTATGACATTTTCATTGAAATATCTTAAATTTGAAATATTGGTATAAGTAATAAAATGTATACATTGAATAATCAATAAATGCTGGTAAACTTCTATCCATTATCTCTGAATATTTACTTTCTCTTCTATTTACCAATCATTAGTACACTAAGTATCCATGTAAGAATTCGATACCAACATTTCATAGGAAACATAGGTTTTAGTTTCCCTGAATCCAAAAGAGCATTTTTAGATAAACAGGTCCTGCGTGTGCGCGCGTGCGTGCGTGCCTGTCTGGGAACAGCTTAGATTAAAAACGAAAAATTTGGTATTTACATTTCGCACCCTCCAAGGGCATGGTAAAAAGGTTTTCAAGAAAACGCCCCAGCCCTAACTACGTCCTTACATGAAAAATGTTCGTCATTCAAAATTGCATAAACGACTTTGATTAAACAGCATATGTTTAACATATTTGCGTGAAAAATAAAATACATACCATTAATTTCCTGCAAATACTCCATGAGATCCTTTTCATTCTGAATAACTTTTGTATAAATGATAAATCGTAAAAGGTAAGCAAAATATTACCACATAAAAAATGTGTATCTCCTTTAAGTACAGAGTTGATGTCAAACAAACCTTTTTTTGGGCGTTAAAACATTTCCGAGTTATTCTTTTTTATTGGTTTGGATTTTCAAATAATTATATTTTTTCAAGTTTAAGTCACTATTTTTACTTTCTCTACTACGTATAGTAAGTAGGGGAAGTATTGCATTCCACCCAAAAATTCGATCCCGAGATTTCACCGGAAATACACGTTTTGAGACCTCCTGAATCTAAAAAAATCTGATGTGTTACACTCACATGACTTTCTCTACTCTTGTACAATCTAATTTTACAAACGCCTACTCTCCATATGCTTCATATTAATCGAGATATCGAGATGTCAATCTTATTTGTAATTTTCTTGTAGATGCAAGGGGAATAATGTAGCTTTTAAGCGATAGTCAAATATTTTATCGCTGGTTGCTATGTGGCGCATTCCATTCTCTTTGCATGTCCAGGACAAAAAAATCTGATGTGTTACACTCACATGACTTTCTCTACTCTTGTACAATCTATTTTTACAAACGCCTATTCTTCATATGCTTTATGTTAATCGAGATGTCAATCTTATTGGTAATTTTCTTGTAGATGCAAGGGGAATATGGTAGCTTTTAAGCGATGGTCAAATATTTTAACGCTGGTTGCTATGCGGCGCATTCCATTCTCTTTGCAAGTCCAGGACATAAAAAAATGAATAACGAATTTGAGAAAAAGTATAAGTATTGGAAAATTTAAGGCAATAACAAGCAATATCTCGAAAATGGTTCACTCAACAACAAAACTGTATATGACATAAATTGTGTATTTTAACGCGATCTACATTTTTGTGTAGTAAAATTTTGTCTATCTCTTATGGTTTACCAGTTATGCAAAAGTCGTTCACAATGAAGAATACTTTTGGAGACATTCCCAGAAAACTCGAGATATACATTTCATTTCTCATGACATTATCTTAAACATATGATATTTTAATCAAAATCGTTAGAGCCATTTTTGAGAAAATTAAAATTTTCGAAAAATGTTCCATGTAAAGGGTAGTCTGGGGTGGGGGGATTTTCTTGAAAACCTTCGTGTCGCATCTCTGAAAGATACTGAACCTAAATACCAAGTTTGGTGTTTATCCGACTGTTCGTTTTTGAGTTATGCTGTTCACAGACACACACACAGACACACACAGACACACACACACACACACACACACACACACACACACAGACACACACACGGACATGTTTCCAAAAATGCTTTTTTTGGATTCAGGAGGTCTCAAAACATGTATTTCCGGTGAAATCTCGGTATCGAATTTTTGGGTGGAATGCAATACTTCCCCTACTTACTATACGTAGTAGAGAAAGTAAAAATGAATAATGAATTTGAGAAAAAGTATAAGTATTGGAAAATTTAAGGAAATAACAAGTAATATCTCGAAAACGGTTCACTCAACAAAAGAAATGTATATGACATAAATTGTGTATTTTAACGCGATCTACATTTTTTGTGTAGTAAGCTTTTGTCTATCTCTTATGGTTTACCAGTTATGCAAAAGTCGTTCATAATGAAGAATACTTTTGGAGACATTCCCAGAAATTTCGAGATATACATTTCATTTCTCATGACATTATCTCAAACATATGATATTTTCATCAAAATCGTTATAGCCATTTTTGAGAAAATTAAAATTTTCGTAAAATGTTCCACGTAAAGGGTAGTCTGGGGTGGGGGGATTTTCTTGAAAATCTTCGTGTCGCATCTCTGGAAGATACTGAACGTAAATACCAAGCTTGGTGTTTATCCGACTGTTAGTTTTTGAGTTATGCTGTTCACAGACACACACACACAGACACACACACACACAGACACACACACGGTCATGTTTCCAAAAATGCTTTTTTTGGATTCAGGAGGTCTCAAAACATGTATTTCCGGTGAAATCTCGGTATCGAATTTTTGGGTGGAATGCAATACTTCCCCTACTTACTATACGTAGTAGAGAAAGTAAAAAGCATTTTTGGAAACATGTCCGTGTGTGTGTCTGTGTGTGTGTGTGTGTGTGTGTGTGTGTGTGTGTGTCTGTGTGTGTGTCTGTGAACAGCATAACTCAAAAACGAACAATCGGATAAGCACCAAACTTGGTATTTAGGTTCAGTAGCTTCCAGCGATGCGACACGAAGGTTTTCAAGAAAATCCCCCCACCCCAGACTACCCTTTACATGGAAGATTTTTCGAAAATTTTAATTTTCTCAAAAATGGCTCTAACGATTTTGATGAAAATATCATATGTTTAGGGTAATGTCATGAGAAATGAAATGTATATCTCGAATTTTCTGGGAATGTCTCCAAAAGTATTCTTCATTTTGAACGACTTTTGCATAACTGGTAAACCATAAGAGATAGACAAAATTTTACTACACAAAAAATGTAGATCGCGTTAAAATACACAACTTATGTCATATACATTTCTTTTGTTGAGTGAACCGTTTTCGAGATATTGCTTGTTATTTCCTTAACTTTTCCAATACTTATACTTTTTCTCAAATGCGTTATTCATTTTTTTTATGTCCTAGACATGCAAAGAGAATGGAATGCGTCACATAGCAACCAGCGTTAAAATATTTGACTATCGCTTAAAAGCTACCATATCTTCCTTGCATCTACAAGAAAATTACCAATAAGATCGACATCTCGATATCTCGATTAACATGAAGCTTATGGAGAATAGGCGTTTGTAAAATTAGGTTGTACAAGAGTAGAGAAAGTTATGTGAGTGTAACACATCAGATTTTTTTTAATGTCATGCGAGGAGCTTGGACTTCCAAACCCATCAAATAGCGATTCGCTTTTGAAATATCTGACTGTTAATATTGACTATATAGGTACTAGACTAAGCCGTTGTATGAATAGTTTGCATAAGAATCGGTGGAGAAACTCTAATGAATCACACATCACACATCAGAAAATATTTCGGATTTTTATAAGTGGAAAAGGATAATTGAAGAAGTAATTTTATTTAGGAAAAACATAGAGCGAATTAAAGTAAAGATGTTTTGCGAAAGAGCTCCTTTCCTGGCGTTACCCATTTCCGAAAACTTCACTGTATCATTTCTTCCTAGATTATAAGTAACGTAAAATACGAAAGCATATTCTTTCACTTTTCGTGAGACATTGTTCCATATTGGTAAATATAAAGTAAACGTTTTACTATACAAGGAGAAAAATATTCTTTTATAAGAAAATCTTTACTATAATCTCTATAAACTTGTAATACGAAGAGAGAGTTATTCTTGAGTAAGAAATATGAAAGCAGAATACCCTTGATATACGAAGACGCTTCATTGAAAAATCTTAACCAAGTCGTTTTAATAGCAACAATATATTAATTCTTCTTACGGCACAGCCAAATTACTCTGAGGATGAAAGATTAATAGGTAGAGGCATTAAACGTTTTGCGATATGGAAATAAAAATTCAGTACCCTATTATTTTATGTGCGTATGTGCCTTTATGTACAAGGGTAGTTTAATAATTTTAACAACTCAGAGGAAATAATTTGCTTTAAAACTGATTACGCCAGTTTGGTATTAATTGTAATAGTTGTCATTTTCTTTAATATATTCATATGTCCAACACAAAGAGATGTCAATATAAATATGACTGAATTCTTATTTTAGAAAAATAATTGTGACTCTACACAGAATGGGGTAATTCAAACTATGCTGGACACCGAGGGTCCAGGGCTGCATGAACTTTCGCAGTTTTTATCGCTGATTTAAGGTGTGTTAACAAACTGCATCATTATCTAGTATGCGGTCCAAATCTCTTGACGTTTGAGGCGTCCATTAATACGGCACTAGCGAATAGCAAGAGTGCAGCGTTGCCCCATACGGACAGTACAGCTCACCGCTGGTAAAACTCTGAGTGCGCATGCGTATTTCATATTTCAGAAAAGCAACAATTACTCAGGATAAAAGGCGACAAAGAAGAATAATCTTTTACACACAATGATTCTCCATTAATTTATAGTTAGTTATATTTCGTGATGTTTAAACGGAGACTTTTAGTTACAGCTATGCTTGTAATGCTAATAAATCCATTGCTGTCGTAGATATTTTATATAAAGTTATATCTTAGACATAATTGTCACTTAATAAGTGCAATTCTCAATGTTCTAAACAAGTTTAGAGACAGTTATCGTACGAGGTTTTCTAATACAGCTACAAACTCGTTATAAAAACTCCTCCTTCGAAGCCGTCTGACGCCGATCTACAAAATCATACAAGACGATTTTTCAATAAACGTCATCTATGGTTTTGTTTTACAGAATAATACCATTGGAAAGCCAATGATTAAGCGCATTTTAATGTTGATTATGTTTACTTCTGTATAATGTCCAATCCTAGAACCAAGCATGTATCCGTTACATGAGAAGAGCGTGTTGTGCATCTTACAACATTCAAGGAGTCAAAAGAAGACTAAGAGACATCAACCAAGAGGAAATAGAATCGGATTGTAAAATTAAACCTTCTCTAAGTCCAGCAAATGAAATAAAATTAAATAGGGGTAAAGAGGCATATATACTTAGGAAGAAAGGAAAGATCATGAATGGCATGGTTTAGACTGGGGGGATGGAGGGTACAGAAAATGACTGACGATTCTGGCAGGAGAATCTGACCATTCTGTGATTTGGATGTGGACTGGGTACATATTTTGGCGGAATGTGCATAGCGGGGGAACCAGTGAACAATTAAACTCAAAGAAAAATTCTTAAGTCCCTCAAGAAAGAGATTGGCATGTTGGGAGCTACTGGTTGACCAGAGGAACTGGCGAAACAAGAGCAATTTCTTGGATAGAGTGAGCGAAGCTAGGTCAAATTTGTTCAGTTAGACAAAGGTAATTTATCTCTATTTTCCTTTTTCTTGTTCTTTCTGTTTTGTTTTCTTTTGCTGTTGTTTGTCACCATACTTGTATCTTAAGTATGTAGGTACGGTGAATGACCCATTGTGTAATAACTTCAATAATTTGAAACCAATAAGGATGCCTTATCTCTATCTCTCCCTACAACATTCAACACCTCGTTACTTGGAATGCACTACAAAAGAAAAGTCCATATAAAGAATAATACAACTGAGAACTTTAGGCAAAGAATCAGCAATTGTCATCACATTCTAGAGGAAACATCCACAATGGAATTCACTGCACCATTGACGCGATACCTCATTGTTAAAACAATGACAAAACAAAAATACTGTTGTACTTTTTACAGCATGCTTGCTGGAAGGTTAAGCGACCCAGTAGTAAATTCAACTGCCGTGTACTCAGTTCTTACAGTGATAGGCCTTGTCCTAGCGATTATAAAGTTAACTTTTTCATAAAAATGTCGCATATTAAGTCCAGTAGTACCGGTGGATATGGCTGTTGTCTTCAGTGTGTATAATTTCTTTAAAATGTATGCCAACGAAGAAAACTGCAAAAATCTTAACTTCACGCAGGAGCATCATTTCATCTTCTTCTCAGGGGGAGGGCAAGATTGCAAAGCAGTTGTCCGAAGTTTCGTGTGAATTTTAATGAAACATATAGCCTAAGAGAAAGTCATAGTTTATTTCTTAAATGTGAAATATGTATACTTATTAAAAGTGCAGTTCTTGTAGTTTTTCTTGTGGTAGAGCAACAATAACCAGTAGTTTAATTATTTACAATAATTTGGGGGACGGTGGACCCTCTCCCCCTCTAGCCTGAAATGACGACCCTGACTTCAAGATATGTCAAGAACTTACGGCTGAGGCGTGCTCGTTAAGTACATCAACAGTTTCACATGTGTGCAGGGAAGCGAAAAAGATACACGCAAAGGGAGCCGCAAAATTGTTTACATCGCCAAGTAAATATAAGCTTACCTAAGAGAGTGACAAACCTCGACAATTTCGTAAAAGATATACGACGCAGTGGTTTTGAATTTTATGATAAACGTGATATCGAGGACGATGAGAATATGACGTTAGCTGTGCCACTTTAATAATAAAGGACGCTATGGTTTTTATTTCTCTGTTTGTGTATTACGTTTCCTTTATTGTGTCTCTTCTTGCTTTCTTGTAGTTTTTAAGTGGACATGGCGATGGCATTTATAAGAAACGTTACTTTCGGACGAAACGAAGTGAAATTTGGCAACCACGTGGTCACTTCCTAGTGTGGCGTATAAACAATTTGATGGTTACATTATTCTTCTAGATAGTCATTACCAGACACATTGTTGTTTACGTCACTCTTGGCTGGTAGCTTTGCTAGCCACGAGTAGTGGGAAATATAGCTTCTGTCTCAGTTAGGATTCCGTGAGAAACGGACTGCGTGTGTAAGCCGGACTTTGGATCGGTTGACACCTCCTCCCATCTTCCACTTTTAATAATGTAGGTACCCCAAACGGTTGGTAAATAAATCTAGGAATGTGTGAGCAGATTTGTGTTATGGATTTTGTACAGTGAAAAACCCACGCCTTCCTCTTAACCTCCACACCTCCCTGCTCTTAACCTCCACACCTCCCACCACGTGCTGGGTACTCAAAATTAATTTAATTTTCATGTGAACTTTTAGGCCATCTAACCAGGATGTAACAATATTGGTTGTCGCGAAATGTCAAGAGTATTGGAACGCTCAGTACGTATTCGGAACTACACGTTTTCAACATGTATGTTGCTCTAATAATTGAATAACGTTTGTTGTTCTGCAGCAATGTAATCTCCCTGAAATTTGATATGAGCCGGAAGTTGCACTCATGTCGTGTAAAATTTAGTCATTTCTATGCCTGAAAACGTATTGACATTACCACATTTCTGGATACACTTTACTTTCAGGTACTTTTCAGAAGCTAAATATTATAAGTATTCACGATAGAGTGTGCTACTCTCAGACAATGTGCCGGTGTTCAAACACAATTTATTGTTTTGGAAGAGAAACACTTAACTTCACTCTGTTATATTTTACACGCAATCCTGACTGGACTGCCAGTTACTGACAAAAATTAAGAAACTAAGCCCACCTTATTGTAATATTAAAATTAAACAAGGTTTATTTGTGTTATGCTGACACTGCCATCATGGCGGAAATTGGGAATAATGTCAGTGTGATAAACTGACGTAATGTAACGAAATTTACTGCATACTTTGGATAGGTTGTGATGCTGTAATGGTGGATTAGTGAACAAAGTGGACAAGGCAGTGCCTTGTCACGGCATTTTGAATCGACAATAAGTTTATGTACTATACTTTCATAGTTGTAAATGAAAACAAGAAAGAGGGATTGTTTCGCTGTGCAGAAAGGAGGCTTATAAAGAGGTTTTCAGGCAAGGGGATTCACAACAGCAAAATGTTTGAAAAATCGTACTTTTTATGAGACTGTTTCAATATTTTTCAGAAAATACAAGATTTCCTCTCATTATGAATTTGGGAGCTAATAGCAGAACAAAATTTACATTGGTAGAGACATTGCTGCGAGGAATAGAAGAGTTCTGGAACCTCAAAACTTAACGTGTATGACTTGTTCGTTACAATTATTTTTTCTCAGTAAATTAGAGCTAAATCAGAAGTATCACTTTATTTTCGTACAACTACGATAAATAAGCATGTGATTTGCATAAAGCATGCTATTCACTTAATTTCAAGTCAACTTGAATGACGTAACAAGATATTCAGTGGTGAATGCATCTTATATGCAGTCGTCTACTGTCCTGAGTCACGAAGCACTTCAGACATGCCACAATCCTCATTATTTATCCGCTTAATATAAGCACCTCACTACACGCAAAGCATTTCAGGAATATAACCTTGTAAACGCAATGGAAAATCCGAATATTTGAACAGAAGCAGACTGACCGGTCATGTTTTTCCCATGGAAATTACAGAGCAACTTTGAGAGTAAAAAGTAAAGGAAATACTATTCGATTTTATTTAAAACGCTAATATCAGCAGCATTTTCATTTAGCAGTGAAACGAGCAGCAGGCTATTTTTCAATATGAGAGAAATAAGTTCCAAAAACTGCAAAATATTGTCACAAAACAACTTAACGTCACTGTTTCAGTTTTAAGCGCTTCTGACAATTTGATGAACACTGATATTTCCTTTGCTTAGTAACAATGGTACAAAGAATGCAAGATATCGAGGTTAAGATTGGTTATGGAAAGACAATGGAATTTCAAGGCCAGCATATAACGTCATCTGATTATTGATTCTGCTTTCTGCATCCCCTTTGTACCTACAACGAAATGTATAATAAAACTATTGCTACAAAGGTTTATTTCGACTAACATGAGGTAGACCGATAAATAAACTTTCATAAGCACAGTTTAAAGAAGTTGTAGACAAATAAACACAATAGTAGAGAAAGTTATTTAAATGCAGTACTTCAGAATTTTAAAATGGTAAGTGCTATTGTTTTTTTATCATGGTCATACAAGAAGCATACAATTATAAAGCCATCACATAGCAATCCGATTTTTAAAATTAGAGTAAAGTAGAGTGATGAATTTATTGGTATTAAAAGTCATACATGTTCAAACTCATACATCGCACGGGTGAGATAGACCGTTCGTGGTTTAAAACACACTGTAGTTCATAACACTCTGTATTCATCACTCTGAACTTTAAAGTTAATAGTATTTACAGGATATAAAATGAAAGGAAAAAATACAGATAAACTACGAACAAAAATCACACAAACAAAACAGAAGAAGAGCAGAAAAAAAACAAGCACACGCTATTATTTAGAAAACAAATACCCGCCCCTAAGCTACTAACCCTATCTCTTCCATCCTTGACCCTCTTCCTTACACTGCGACTGAGCTGCATAACCTTTGGTAAAAATGTACCAGTCTTTCACCTTCCCCCTCACAACCAGTAAGGTTCAACAAGTTTGTAACCCTCTCCTTGAGTTAACAAAGGGGTCTGACAGATACTTTCTCCTTAGCTATTCTATCTGTCAATGCGCCAGAATATGAACCCAAGTTTCTTCCTCTCTACACCAGGGGCAGATTCCTATGTCTTCTTCGTTAATCAGTTTGATCGCTTGCCATGAACCTAGTCTAAGCAAAGCAAGCCCTTGTTTGCTGATTCTATTTCCTGACAAAATATATTGTTCTATATCCCATTCTGTTTTTAGTTTCGACTGTAAGCTTAATGATACCTTCTCATTAAATTGTGACAGTATCTACTGTTGATCTATATCTTTCAGTCGCTTCTGTACTTTTCTCCACACATTCGCTCTATTTCCAAGTCCTTCAAACTAAATATTACCCATCCCTAATCGTTCTAAACCTCTCTTGATATTTGCTGCCTACGTCTTCTCCCCTCCCATTCTAAGCTGTTCCTCAGAGCATACTGTTCTCATAACTGATTAATCCCCTCTCATAATTCTAATCCAATATTTGATCGCCCGTACCTTTACATTCAATTGTTTCGCCGTATGTATCATATTCTCTAAAAATGCCGCAGTTAGGCTTACCTCTTCCACACCCAAGATACCATTTAGAAAACGTTTTCTTACATGGTCTAGTCTTTCCGTGGGTTCCCACCCCCAAATCTCCACTTTAGAGTAATGTGTTCTGCTTATAACGAAATTTGTAATGAACGTTTACCTCGAGTAGCATGAAACAGATAAAAAAAGCGTAATATTTTATAAAAATGGTTTGCGGATGAGTTAGTAGAGAAAGTCATATGAATGCAAAACATACGTTCTTAAATGTTTTTCCCGTTCTTGTCTCTTGTATGCTGCTGTGTAGATAAATAAATGTGTTTTGAAGCTGTCTCTGGCAACATTTTATCTTGATTAATAGCACTTTATGATAAAATGGTTTGTATCAATAATTTTAGAACAGCTACAATGATAAAATTGTCCCCAAAATGAAATAAACAGCTTTTCAATGACAGATTATTGTTATAACACTCCGCAAATGCAAGTTGGTTTATTACAGTTGATTATTAAGGCACTGTATTTCACTTACCACGCTCGAAATGTTGTGGTTGTTTTCATAAAACGCTGTCTTCCGTTTCTTTTCAACCAAAGAGCATGGTAAAATCAACTTCCTTCGAATTAAACGAAGCAGTAATTACGACAAAGAGCGCGATCCTTAAAAAAACGTAAGTGCTTATCAATGCAAACGCATGGTGCATGGTAATTTTTATGAACGGCAGGTTTGAACTCATAGGATGTAGGATGTAACAAGTGTTGATCGGAGGGAGAAAGCTCGCCACTGCGACCAGCTTCATCTATTATGGCCACACTCCCCGGAAGGCAGAGATGAGACGAAAGAGCCGTAGGAGGTCCCAGGTCCCCAGGAAGACAGGCCTACACAGACGCGCAGAAGTCCCTACTATTTCCAGTTTGAAAACCTTAGTAGAGGCATTCAATCCAGAGAGAGGGCGGCGAAGCCACCCAAACGGGCGGGAAAACGCATTCTGGTGTTCTTGGGGAAAAACCTTTTAATGCGCAATCAACTACGCCATCTGCCTGACGTCCCCAGCACCGCCGTACCCGAAGACACACCTGAAACGTGAAAGGGCGGGATGAAATGAAAGGAAATGGGGGAAAGGAGAAACCCTGATAGAATACACCACCCCGGCATTCGCCTAGGCAATCGGGAGAAAACCGCGGAAAACCCATTGATCAGAGTGGACGATCACCGGGAATTAAACCCGGGACCTCGCGAAAACGGGCCACAGACGTTGCCGCCTGAGCCATCCCGCTCGGTGGTTTGAAACCATTCGATTAGTTTACGTCTTACGAGGTGAAATGGTCACGCTAGTTTTTTCATTGTTTGCAATCTAAAACGCCTAGCAATGGTTTTGAATTTTTCTTTTTTGTCTTGTTTTTGTTTTTCTCTTTAGTTTTCCGGTCATTTTTCATTACCTGAAGTTTTTCCTCTTTTTCCTTGCACATTTACTCAAACGCTCATACCCAATGCGGGACTCGAATCTGCAGCGTCCCGTGCCACGAGACGTTATCTTTCGATGCGTTATCCGGAAAACCTTCAAACCTGTTCTCGCGGCTTTGTAGCTACTGCAGGCGAAGATAATTCTTCCATTTCACGGAAACTTTACAAATACTTACATAAAAGGCTTTCACGACCGGAGCCGATCGATAAAATAGTTAAAATTTCAGACTTTATGCCATTAATTAAAGTGAATACCACTTTGGAGCCATCTTCAGAAGGTTGGAGCTTCACCAACCATAGAAAATATTCAATCCTCTAAAGACGACCACCAAAGCACTGTACGAAACGTCGGATGTATTCACTCTGTTTAATGGCCTACGGGCTTTCAGCTCGGAATTTATTATTGTGATTAACTGATTATAAAGTCGCAATTCATTATCAAAGTCGCAGTTAATAACAATCATCATCATTATTAAGATTATCGAACAACGAATTGTTACATCGCAGCTCTCTGCTTGGAGAGTATACACTGATGCGAAAAAAAAATGTTTGCTAATATAGTATGGCCAAGAGGGAGTATCTGATAGCATTCAGCAAAGTATTGGTTGGTGCGTCATTCGGTTTTGACTCGCGTTTGGTACGCCGGTTGCTAGGGGTTTTAAGTTCAATTGTTTTGCTTGAGTTTACAAATTGAATTTATTATTTTTACAGACAGTGAGCGTAGTCATGGACGCTAGGAAATTGAGTGTCAGGTGGAGAAATTGGAACATTTCCGAAATACACCTCTATTCGAGTTCAAAGAGGAGCGAAAGCAGCAGAAGCGACCAGCAACATTTGTGTCGCGTGCCATTGGAGACAGCACAGCAATAAAATGGTTTTGATATTACTGACACTCCAGATTCAAGAAGAGCTTCGGCGTTTGATGAAGGCCGTTTAAACACGTTAATCCACAATGGTCCATGTCAGTGTACCCGAGAACTGGCAAATGGGATGAACTGTGACCGTTTCACCATCGTGCGACATTTAGATTTAAAGGGTAAGGATAAATAATAGGGTGTTTGAATACCGCATACACTAAGACAAACCACAAAAATCTTTGCTTGCTTGTCATCGATTGGTTCGTGAACAACATCGACAATTCCTATTCAACATCGTTACTCGTAACGAGAAATGGTGTTTTTATGCAAACATAAGGAGAAGAAAGGAATGGTTGAGCCCGAATAAAAATCAAAAGCAACAATAAAAAGCACGTACAAAAGCCATCGGAAATGTTCCACTTTCTCCACTTGGCACTCTATTTCCTAGCGCCCCCGGCTTCACTCACTATCTGCGAAAATGAAAAATTAATTTGTAAACTCAAGTACAACTGAACTTCGGAACAAAAATGACAATCGATAAATACGCCCATAGCAACCGGAGTACCAACACGCAAAACAAAAACGCCACTGAATTATGCACCAACTCAATAACAGTAAAGTTAAAAAATAAGGCCTGAAAAAACGCAAAACCTATTTCACTGTATGAACAGTGAACAACCTCAGCTTTTATAATCTCTTGCACATTTTACAGGTTCATTTGTGATTTTCGAGCTTTGTTGCTTTGTAATAAGTAACATTCGGCGATTTATTGGAGATATTGCTCTGAGTAGTATAAAGTAATTTATTGCCACTCTAAATATTTCTTTGAATGGTTTGACGCAATCTAGAAGATTGCTGTATGCTTTACGGTCCATGTTTTCTATCTGAATTTAAATCGGCTAGTATGAGGCAGTGGATTTTTGGGCAGTATGGAACAACATATAAACGTAGATTTTGAGTATTTTTCTTGTTTTAGACACACATTTTATCCACACAACTTTTTGTAAAGAGTTTTTTTACTGATAATATACCAATCAAATTCTGGTTGGAAAACAGCTTGCTTTGTTACTATATATATCATATGTATAGCCTGAGGTAATTTCTCTTCGCGGTAACATGGAAGAATCACATTCGGGAGCTTCATTCGGTTGGATTCCTGTCGACTGCCACTCTGACCTCGGATATCTGGTGGTTTTTCCTGGCCGGTAGACGAAAGATGGGGGTTTCCCAATTATTACGCTTTCCTTTACCTCATTTTTCCTTTCATTCCGTTCCCTTCTCCTTTTATGTGTGCTTCTAGGTTTCGTGGAGTGTGGTAGTGCCGGAGATGGCGCGGATTTGGATGCTTGCTCCAAGGAAAGAGTGTTCCCTGTGGAAGACAGAGGGCTGCCTGGTTCACGGATTGTTCGTCGCCCTCTCTGGGCAGCTCCAGTATTGACATGGGTCTTCGAGCTAGCAACTGTTACGGATTCCGCGCGTCTCTGTGGCCCATCTGTCTGCCTCTGTTGTCTCTTGTGGTTCGTTCACTTCATCCCTTCCTCCAGCGGAGTGGTGGCCGCAACAGATCTCACGTAGGTCGCAGGGTGCGAGGTGTCCTCTTTAGTTGTGTATCCCCAACCTATAATATAGATAGTCGTTACTACGTTCATACTATGATTAATGCGAAAGCAAAATGACTACTTTATAAACGAGTTTATTTCTTTCTGTTCTTTCACTTTAAATTCTGGCACGTATTAATGACAGTAGTTTCTTTATCGCTTTTTATGATGCTTCAGGGTTTTGTTGATAAAATGTGGCCTTATGATTGTAAGGATTCCAATATCACTTAATCTATACCAATATTATAAAGAAAGACAACTTTGTGTGTTTGTGCATGTGTTTGTATATGGAATAAACTGGAAATCACTAAAACGTTTTTGACAGTTCTTTTTCAGAAATGAAAAGCAGTGTTCTTCCCGACAGACACACACCATAACACCTTCTAATTTAAATTCCTAAATGCCTAAGAACACAGAAACGAAAATTTATAAGGTTGGAATCATAAAAACGTTGCTTACGATAAAGGCTTTGAATTTTCTTTGAGAATATCACTGAGTATAAAGCAGAAAATGCGAGTAAACATAAGACAAAAGACGTGATTACTCATACAGAGTAGATGATCTCAATTTAACAACTGAACACAGAAGAGGCAGACAAATAAAAAACAATGGGTTTCTGGTTATAATGGTATATTTTTTATGCACAACTTATTTCTATAATTGAAATTTTACAAAAAATTGATGTTTAGCATCATTTTCGCCTGCGAAAAGTTATATTAATTCCACAAAACCTTTCAATACCCGCTTATGTAACAAAATGTTTATAGTTTTCTGCTTATGTAGCAATAAAGTTCATTGCCAGCGTACACTAAACAATTATATAAAGGGAGAAAATCGTATCCAGTATACGATAAAAATAACTACTTAAGTTATATTTATAATTAACAAGCGATTAGCAGGGTAATTTTCCTCCGTTATTATAAATATCACGGTGAGTTTAATAAATTAGACTTACAAGTTGGAAAAGGGAAGATTTGACATAATTTTTCCAGATCTTTGTAGAATAATTGTATAACAATATAATGGCTTAACAAAAATTAATTAAATTGTATTTCCAGGTTTAAAAAGCGTTGTGAACAATGCCCGTTAAGCCGGGGAGCGTTACAATAAATGTGTTTCTTGGTATGGCCTAAACGTTTTCTTATTTTAAGTTAGCATAATGTGATAAATGCAGCATTGTCATGTATCTCAGTTATAAGTTCATAAAGAGTTATTTTAATACTACTAGTCTATAGTAATATTTCTTCTGTGCTTAAATATGCTTTACAAATGCACAGATATATTTCTTTCTTTTTTCTCGAAAACTATTAAAGATGCAGCTATGGAATTTGGATGAAATGCTTAAGGGTCTTCTATACACACAACACCGAAAGAGGTTTTAAGTAAATCAATTATTTAAGAGTTTATCAATCAATAAGTTTAACATTACATTTAGTGTCTTTTAATTTTAATCCTACATTTGATCAAATCTAAATTCCGTGGCGCATTATTTTTATTATTATTTCATAAAGATTGCCTGAGCCAACTTTCATGAAAGCTTTATTTTTCATACAAGCATGCCATTAAACTGGATTATAACAAATATTATTGCTCTTCAGATGGTCTCAGTCAGAGATGCACTGAAACGGATCAGTGTAACTTTTATTTTAATAAATTTTGTAAAACATTAGGTCCAACCATTCATTCTTGAAGAATGATCGTTAAAAAAAATGCAGCTGTCAGCTCTTACTCCATCTCCCCATATTTGCATTGTACGGTTGGACGGCTGTCAAAGGGAAGAGATGGATTGGTTGTCTCCTAGAAAGGGAACGTTATTTGGTTTACACTTCCCACATGCGTAGTTGGGACGAGTATACAGAGGATATGGCTGCAACGAGATAAAGTAATACAAAGCTACTTACTTACAGCCTCGCTGAAGTTATTCCGATAACTTCTCGTCCTCTGTCTCTCTTTCTATAGAGCATTTGTTCAAGCATTACCTCTAAAGGAGAAAATAAAATTCCTTTTGATGAGTTGTTGCTTACAAAACATTGCAATGAATTGTTATATTTGTCTTCAATAAAAATTTGAGATATCTAAAGAAACACAAGAACAAACGTAATATTTGAAACAATTTTGATGTTTGGTTTTACGAAATAATGTGATTTTATTTAATAGGCCTTTGGCTTCTATTTACCGAGCGAGGTAGCACCTCAGTAGTATGTGAAAATCTCATTCCGGAGCTCTCGGTTCGATCCCAGGTGACCGCCCAATCTAACCCATGGGTTTTTCGTGGATTCCCCGGATCGGCAGACGAAAGCTGGGATGGTTCTTCTACCACGACTCTTGCATTTCATTTCGTGTATCCATCATCTCCCTGTCATTTGTTTCAGGATTGCAGGACAAGGCGACGGTATTCGGTGAGTTGCAGCTGGGCGGGGCTATGCGCTTTGTAGAGGTTTCTTTCCTAGCGTCAATGCGAGACTGCCCAGTTAGGTCTCTCCTCTGAGTGGGCCCAGTCCCGGGGGACCGCTGGGGATTCGGTGGCCAGAGCGAGGGCCTAGACGTTGTCCGATGCATTCCATCTAGAAATGTTAGGTACCCCTTCCATGCTTGTGCCCATCGTCGTCCGGATCTGGTCGCCCTTCGGTTTCTCCCCTCATCCTCCCTCCCAGAGGTCACGGTGGACGCAGAAGGGGCCGTTAAGACTTACTTGTAGGCCCTGTCCGGTTGCGGGGGCCCCTCCTTTCGTGCTAGTCTCTAGTTCGCGTGGTTGCGAGTTCAAAGCCGGCGGAGAGCAATGGCTTTTTTCGGGCGTAAAAATCCTTAGCATGGCTTCTTTCGGAAGGGAAGTAAAGCCGGTGGTCGTAGATCTACAAACGTTAAAGAACTTCAAGGCTGAATAGAGAGGCCTATGAGTAAAATTTCCGGTCTTTCACGCCCAATATAGAATGGGACGCTAAGAACCAAAGTAGAAAAAAAGAGCGTCTATAAATAAGAACAAAAAAACTCCGTTCGTCCTACATTTAACTTTATCTTTGCTTTCTATTTGCAAACAGCCCAAAGCCTTGTCCTTTACTGGAATGAACTTTCATCCCATTAAAGAGAGAGAGAGGGAAAGGAACAAATTTCTGATGTATTGCATTCACATTACTTTCTTTCGTGCTCTTCTACTCGTACAAATCACCTTGAATTACCAACTTTTTCATTTTAATAGAGATAAATGCCTGCAGCAATGGTTTGATTACACACTTCAATGTAGATTACATGAAGGGGAATGGAGGAGGTTGAAGTGAGAGTCAATTATTTAAAAAGTGGGTAAGTGGGTGCTTTGAAATTCCATACTTTTTGCATAACACGAAAAACAAATACAAAACCAAGCGAGATGTCTCCGCAGTAATGTGTGACGCTCGCATTCGGGTGGTCTGCGTTTCCAATTCTGCCAGGACCGTTCTCCCAGATTGAGGTCTCTTCTTGGTTTCCCTCAGTCCTTATAACTGGCAAGTACCGGGGAGGTACACCGATCTATGTATGTTGCCGTATGTACGAGGGCAAATCAGAAAACCTTCGATCCTATTATTTTTAGCCAAATTACGGCTGTAATTGCGAAGTCAATATATCCATGCCCAGTGGTGAACCTTCTTGGACGGCCCGCCGTGCCGGTAGCTGCGCGTCACGGTGCTGCTGTCAGTTGTTGAAGATGCTGTGAATTGTTGTGCTTCACACATCCACGGCGTACGAGCAAAGAAATGTGATTAGTTTTCTATGAAACAAGGGACGAACGCCCATCGAGTTCTACAGGGAAATGCAGCCCTCATATGGGGAAAACTGTCACGCTTTCAGAAGTGCCAGCTGGTCGTGGCGTTGTGAGTTCGCAAAAGGCCGTGAAGTCTTTCATGATAATGAGCGTTCAGGGAGGCCGGTTCATCGCTGACTGACATTTCTAGCATGGATGAAATGGTGAAAGCGGATCGGCGTGTGCACCTCAAGGTCATTTCCCTGGCATTTTGTATCGCAGTGCTTACACATCGCTCACGGGTTGTTAGGATACCGAAGGTTTCATGTCGGTGAGTGCCTCAGCAGTGTTTGGCACGATGAAAGGCAAGCAAATAATTGCTTCACTAAATCAGCTGCAACGGTACCTCGAGAAGGGTGAAGGTTTCCTGGACCGCATTCTTACTGGCGGTGAAACATGGATACTGCATTTCACGCCCGAATCGAAGTAGAAGAGCATGGTGTGAAAAATCCGGGTTCGCCTGTGACAGAAAAATTCCTTTCAGTGCCATCTGTTGAGAAAGTGATGTTACCGGCCTTCTGGGATCGCTGTGGACCGCTCTTACTGGAGTTCATGCCACAAGGTGCAACTATCAATGCCGACAGTTATTGTTCCACACTGTCACATCTGCGGGCTGTCATCAGGCGAAAATCGGGACCATCCACCATACAATCAATGCCTCACCCCTAGTGATTTCCTTGTTTTCGGATCGCTGAAGAAGTTCCTGGCAACACAGCGATTCACGAGCAAACGATGAAGCCAAGCAGCCCAACGGTGGTTCCACAGTCAGCCGGACGAATTCTACCACAGGGATACCTCACATTTAGTGCTGCGAGGGACAAATGTGTGAATCGGTGTGGGGATTATGTGGAAAAATAGTGTAAGGTACGCAGAATAGTACTGTATTTGTAATTACCTGTATGTACCTTATTTTGGCTAATAGAAATATGGGCAAAGACCTTCTGATTCGCCTCCGAAGCAAGAACTGGCGTTAAACACTACTAAAATAACGAAAAATACAATAATTTTGACTTAGTAATAACGAATATCTCGGAAATGGTTAATGCCAAAAAACAGTTGGCATAATTTGTGTTATAACACATCTACAGTTTTCGTATAGTAGACTTTTTTGTCTCTTATTTTTACTAGTGATGCAGAATTACACAATTCATTTATAATGAACAGGAATTCCCTTGTGCGTCGCAGAAAATTAAACATATACGTTTTTTTTATCATGCAAATATCTAAAACACATGGTTGTTTAATTAAGGTTGCTTGAGGTATGTTTGAGAAGACCAAAAGCCATAACCTTGCATGTCAACCTTGCATTCTTCTAAGAATGTGACATGAAGATTTTCTGGAAGTTCCTCATAACTATCCTGACATGGAAACATTTTTGTTATTTTCTACATTCTCAAAAATGGTTCTCATGATTTTTATTAATATCTCATTTTCGAGATATCAGAAGAAGAGTCAGAATTCACTAATCTTTAAAGCTGGCGGACGGGGTGACGGGCGAAACGTCAGGTGATATTTCAACGATTGGACCACGGCTTACAACTCCGGAAACTACATTCTACTGGACTTTGTCTTGAACTTTCTACGAATAGCCTGTGAAGATATCTTCATTGTGAGTGAAGTTTATACACACACACACACACACACACACACACACACACACACACACACACACACACAGAGGTATGTATATGTAGGTATATATATTTATTTATTTAAACGGGAAACCTAAGAGATAAGCAAAATCTTACAAGAAAAATCCAGATTTCATTAAAACACTCAAATTATCTCAATTGTTTTGCAATATTAACCATTTCCAAAATCTTTGTTGCGGTTAGTTTAAATTCTCCAAAGTTAACAAGAATACATTTCAGTAGTTGTTTCGTTCACCTCATATATAGAAGCGATTTTTACTTATGAATTATGTTAGTACAAATATTGTTTAATTACTGTTAACAATGATTACAAAATCTATGTCAGTACTTGGCTGTAATCTTTAAAAAGTCGGTCCCGATCATGTGAAGAAAAGCCCTCTAGTGTGTTATGACTGATTTTCTGAGGACATATTTTAAAAATCGAGGCTTGCGAAGTCAGATGTGTGTGCGCGCGCGCGCGCGCGCGCGTGTGTGTGTGTGTTGCGGCGATCACCTCCTCAATCGTTGCTGTTAGGCTTACCTGGATGCTTCTCCCGTTGCTTCCAGAAGTTCTCAGTGGGTTGGTTCTCTTCAATTTATCCTCGGCTAGCCTCAGTAATTGTTCTTAAATTATATGGGAGCATGGACTTATCCTCGGTAAAGGAAAACGTAGATCTCGGGTGGTGATATAGGAAGACATAGACTTGCTTTGTTTATGAAAAGATGACACTGCCGTTTCTTTTTATTTAATTTAACACTCGTAGTATACAAAACTGGTATTGCCGCTGTAAAATACTGTCCACCGCTGTTAGACTATGGCGTGGATATGTCACGAAATATAACTATTCTTATTGTCGCTTTCAGAGTAGCGGATCTTAGGTGTGTTGCTAAAACTATTTTGATTCCCTGTTTTGGCGCGATATCTCACACATCCTGCAGCATCTCTCCCTGACCACACATGACGTAAACTGCCGCGAATTTTCCCCAAACAGATTCATTTATAGTCTCAGGCTCCTGAGGCTGCTTCCTTTCCTATTGGTCCATTTTTAGCGCGACTCGACGCGTCTAACTATTTCGAATAAACTTTCAGGGATCTCATTGGTCCAATTTTAATATAAATCGCGGCTTTTCCTACATTTACCGTTAAGGTTGTCTTTCTCACTCACTTGGTCACGGCGAATTATCAAATAATGGGACAAAGGCTCTACACCCTCGCTGTAGGAATAATAGCACGGCGACCGGAGAGAGGTAATAAAACTAGGTTTTCTGCCTTCGAAAGCACTATTCCTGTAGCTAAAACATTCCCTCGTGGACAGTATTTTAACATAGCGCTTAAATTATTTACATTAAACCATTTATAACTCTACTAATATTAATAACCTAGATAGATACATAATGTTAAATCACCCTTCTTAAAATATACAAGCAGTATGAGAAAAAGATATTTACATAATACGATTTAACATCACTAAAAGTTAATTAATAAGTTATCTGTAATTACTGTTCTCGGGCCCGGCCTAGAGTTGCCGTTTCAAATTGCCCTGTTCTGGAAAAGAATAAATTTTTCAGCACTTGATACAATTTTCTTTTCCAGAATAATTCCTCTGATTATGGCCTTTGTAGGTTTGTTTTGTTGGCAGAGACCCTTCGCTATACCTGCTCCTTCACAAGGGCTCTGACAAACCGGTGATGTTTATATTTGGGTCATTCACTCTACACTCTCCCTTTAAAAACAGGTTTCCGAGAGACATTCTTATACACAATACATTTCCCGCACACGAATAACTTGTGACGCATACAAATACTCTAATACCCAAATTAAGTTCTAAAATTAAATCTATTTACATACATATTGGTACATAATTATTATGCCTTTATTTATTTCTTTACATCCTTATTTATCGGGTGTATTACCTTTACTATTTGTTCACAGGGTTGCTACCTCATTTCGAGTAAAACTAACCTGATTATTTTCATTACATTCTTCACCCTTCTCATTCTCTAAACATTTGTATGGTTGAGCAACTGTTTATGATATCTCCCTAGGATCTTGGAATTCTTTATTTCTTGTAACTCAAATGTAAATCACCCTGTATGGACCTTTAAATAAATTTTCCCTTCTATGATACCTCTTTTTTTTTTATAATTAATAAAACTAATTTATATGTTTAAAGAAAACTGTCAGCATATTGCTAGCATACCAACCAATTAATAATTTACAAATATTGCTAAATATAAAAAAATAACAAATATTCTGACAATAAAAGCTGTTTCAACCTTAAGACAAACTTATTCAAACAGAAAGAAACTGAAACATATTAATGGCAAAGGTGTTTCTTGTTCTTCTTCACTATCACTAATGAGCATTTAATACTCAAGTCTCTTTAGTAATGAAAAAATGTTTCTGCACAACTGCTTAAGATAATTCATTCACTCACATGTGAAAGCTCTCCTTTCCAGGCACTGTAGAGTCAGGATCAATGATATTATGTCTTTCTTTTCTTTTTTTTTTTTTTTTTTTAATTTGAATGCTGGATTTTTTTTTTTTTTTATACCCATACTAATTCTCCAAGTTCGATCAACCCTTTCTTTCGCTTCCTTGTTTTAAATTCCTGCTTTCTTTTCTGCGCCCTTTTTAACATTCTTTCAAAAGCTTTCTTTAACGTCTCTTCTCCCGTTAGTGTTTTCGGCTCTTTAGTTTCTAGTATCTGTAGTAATTTCCCTTCAAGTGTTTCTATTAGCTTCCCCTTCATCAGCTCAACTAATTTCCCCTCTACATTCTTATCTTGTTCACTTAAGTTTCTTTCTAAGTCCTGACCCTGCTTACTTAATTTCCCTTCGAAATCCTTTTGTTCGCTCAGTTTTCTTTCTAAGTCCTTACTCTGCTCATTTACGATTCTTTCTAAGGTCCTACTCTGCTCATTTGATTTCCCTTCTACATTCTTATCTTGTTCCCTTACGATTCTTTCTAAGCCCGTACTCTGCTTATTTACGATTCTTTCTAAGTTCCTACTCTGCTCATTTGCGATTCTTTCTAAGTCCTTATTATGCTCATCTGATTTCCCTTCTAGATTCTTATCTGGTTCACTTACGATTCTTTCTAAGTCATTACTCTGCTTACTTACGACTCTTTCTAAGTTTTTACTGTGCTCACCTAAGATCTTACCCCGTTCATCTATTATGCTTTCTAACTTTTTACTATGTTCATTGAAGATCTTACCCCGTTCCTTTATGTCCTTACCCATCTCGTCTATCTTTGTGCTCAAATGTTGAAGCAATATTAGCAGCTGGTTTTGACCTGCGTCAATGACCTGCTTATTCGGTGATTGCCTTTCTAGCCTAACTTCTACTTCTGCTGCGCCCATATTTTCTCCATCTGTTGTTATGCTGACAATAGCCTCCCCATTCAGTTCTTCTGAACCTTCCCTTGACCTACTCATGGTTCCGTTAGCAAGTTCTACCTCCCTAGTAATGACTTTACCCCCTCTCAATAGCATGTGTTCACCAAAACTGAGTCACTACTCTGCATGCCTTTTTGTTTGTTTTTGAATAAATGTTCTAACCTGTATTTTTTTTTATGTTAACTGATGCGTTCCGGGTTCGAATCCTGGTGAAGTTCTAGAAGCGATGCTCTCAGCTGTTTTGTTGTCCCACGTAGGTAGACTAGAAGTTCGCGTTGTAATTTTGTTCTGCTGTGCCCCTTTCCTCTGAAGATTCTTCGTCTGTTCGTTGTTTCCTAGTCCTCCGTTTGTGTCGTTCTTCCCTTCGAGCTCCACGTTATGGCGCCAGTTTGCGGCGATCACCTCCTCAATCGTTGCTGTTAGGCTTACCTGGATGCTTCTCCCGTTGCTTCCAGAAGTTCTCAGTGGGTTGGTTCTCTTCAATTTATCCTCGGCTAGCCTCAGTAATTGTTCTTAAATTATATGGGAGCATGGACTTATCCTCGGTAAAGGAAAACGTAGATCTCGGGTGGTGATATAGGAAGACATAGACTTGCTTTGTTTATGAAAAGATGACACTGCCGTTTCTTTTTATTTAATTTAACACTCGTAGTATACAAAACTGGTATTGCCGCTGTAAAATACTGTCCACCGCTGTTAGACTATGGCGTGGATATGTCACGAAATATAACTATTCTTATTGTCGCTTTCAGAGTAGCGGATCTTAGGTGTGTTGCTAAAACTATTTTGATTCCCTGTTTTGGCGCGATATCTCACACATCCTGCAGCATCTCTCCCTGACCACACATGACGTAAACTGCCGCGAATTTTCCCCAAACAGATTCATTTATAGTCTCAGGCTCCTGAGGCTGCTTCCTTTCCTATTGGTCCATTTTTAGCGCGACTCGACGCGTCTAACTATTTCGAATAAACTTTCAGGGATCTCATTGGTCCAATTTTAATATAAATCGCGGCTTTTCCTACATTTACCGTTAAGGTTGTCTTTCTCACTCACTTGGTCACGGCGAATTATCAAATAATGGGACAAAGGCTCTACACCCTCGCTGTAGGAATAATAGCACGGCGACCGGAGAGAGGTAATAAAACTAGGTTTTCTGCCTTCGAAAGCACTATTCCTGTAGCTAAAACATTCCCTCGTGGACAGTATTTTAACATAGCGCTTAAATTATTTACATTAAACCATTTATAACTCTACTAATATTAATAACCTAGATAGATACATAATGTTAAATCACCCTTCTTAAAATATACAAGCAGTATGAGAAAAAGATATTTACATAATACGATTTAACATCACTAAAAGTTAATTAATAAGTTATCTGTAATTACTGTTCTCGGGCCCGGCCTAGAGTTGCCGTTTCAGTGTAAGTCGTAGGATGAATTCTTAAAGGTTATTAGGTAGTATATAATTTTGCTGGGTGTTGAACTGAAGAACCTAAAGATTTCTAGTTCTAACGCTGTAACTTTGTACTCAAGGGGTAAAAATAGAGTTAGGGTAATTTCCAAAGGTATTCCAATGGGATAACTGTAGAAAATGGACAGATTTTTTCCCTAGAAAGGACATGTAGTGAGGATTTGCACGAAAGGCTTTGAGCATATTAATGGAAAAAATACACACAAGCTGAAAGTGACTTGCATTTATCATCGGATTATATAGCGTCATTTATAAGTTCTGTCCTGATCACGTTGAAAATGTGATTTCAAATTATGCAAGATGTGCTTGTTACAACAAAAGTTAACCGGACGAGATGGCTCCGCGACACTTGTGAGGCTCGCATTCGGGAAGACCCGAGTTGATTCCCGTCGGGCGGAGTGGTTCCTCTTATACCACGAATTTCCTGCCTCATTTCGTTTCCCCCCTCACGCCTGAGGTGGGCTTCGAGGCTGTGCATAACTAGCAGGTGTCAGACAGAAGGCGCAGATGTGTGATCATTTATGTTCTTCTCGGCCTGCCAGATGGCCGAGCCAGAATGGGTTGAGTTCTCCCCGACTCCGCGAGAGGGAAGTCTTCTCTGAGCAACCCGACGGTGTGATTGGGTTGGTTTGGAATCGTACGGTGCACCTGCTCCTCTATGCGATCTTTCTGCATGAGGGATCAAGTCTCCTGCGACTCCTTCCTTCACCCGTTGTCCTGGGCGAGGGGTAGCCATAAAAGGTCCGCCTTGATTGTGAGTACTGTGTTCCTCTCCGTTGCCTTGTCATAGTCATACATGCCCGCTTGAAGCATGCCCGTTAGATTGAAGCATTAATATTTCAACATGGAATATTTCCAAAACCGTGTTTTTGACAAAAACAGTTACACAAATATTTTCGTATTCAATTATCTCTGCTTTATTTTCTAGGGTGCTTTTGATTTCCACGTTTTTTCAGATTTCCATGTAATTCAAATTATGCAATTTCAATCATTTAAAGAGGATTTCAAAGAATGTTCACAGTAATTCAATATATATATATATATATATATATATATATATATATTATTTCTTATGCCAGTATGTTAAACGTATGATATATTTTCAATATTCTTAGAGCCGTTTATATGCAAAATAAGATAAATAGTGTTCCATGAAAAGGGTAATTAGGGATGGGGAATTTTTTTGAAAGACTTTGTGTCGCTAAACTTAAATACCAAGTTTTGGTACTTAACCGACTTTGCTTTTTGAATTTTGCTATTTATAGACAATCAGACGGACAGACAGACACATACACGGACGGACCGACGAAGGAAATGACGCACATACATCCGGAACTTTTTATAAAAATGCATTTGTTAGGGGTTTCCTAAACGTGTAAATTCGGTGAAATCTTCATAACAAATTTGGTCTTCTACCTACGTATTATAGGTAGATCTCGTAAAAAGAGAATGTAAAAAATGTGTGTTACATTCGCATGACTTTCTGTTCCCATTGTCGTTTATTTTTATATAGCTTATGTGAAATATTTTACTAAAAATTACTTTTCTACCTGCTTCAAGCGAATTGAGAGAAACGTATGCATAAATATTTAGATTATACATTTCATTATATGTACAAAGGGAATAGCCAAAGACAAATTTTTAAATACTAGTCGCTATTTATTGGTCTTGATACTCCATACTATTTCCATGACATCGGAACAACTGAATAGCTAGAGCGCTGTAAAAGACTGCTATGTTTACAATCACAAGATTTCTCTGACCACTCTTCTACAAATTATGCTAAAAACGCTTATTCTTCTATCTACTTCTTGATACTCGAGATAAACCTTCATTACAAATTTACAGATTTCCTTGTTGGTACAAGAATACACAGTAGGTAATGCGGTATTCAGATTTTGAAAAAGTGGTTTACTGTGAAATTCAAGGCTCTTTGCATGACTACGAGAAAAAGCGGCTTACCACTGAAAAACGTATGACTATCCAAAAATTCAAACCAACAAAAAAGAATATCTGGGAAATGGTTAAATTAAAAAACAATTTCATTTAACATAAATTTTGTACTTGAGTTGTAATGAGTTATGTTTTTGACCGGTAAGATTTTTGTCCATCTTTTACGACTTACCAGCTATATAAAATTAATTCAGAATGAAGAGGGCTTTACAGAATATTCCCAGATAATTCAAGGTATGTACTTTATTTGTCATGTAAATATCTTAAGATATGGTATGTTACTCAAATGGTTAGAGCCATTTTGGAGAAAATACAAAACAACATTTTTCCATACTGCTAGTTTAGGATGGGGGGATTTTCTTTAAAAATTTCCTGTCACATCATTGGAAGAAGTTGAACTTAAAAATAAGTTTGGTACTTCATCAAATTTTCGTTTATGGTGTTCAGACACACATATACACACTACAAGGATTTGTTTCTAAAAAAATAATTTTTTGGATACCCGGGTTCTCAAAACACGTGTGTCCGATGAAATCTCGATTTCGATATTGCTAGGTACATGCTAAGAAAATTAAAAAGCGATGGATACATACTGTATGAGAAAAGCTAGAATGGATATAAGTACAATAGAAAATGGAATAAGTAAGCTCACTATACTGAGAGAAAACGCATATAATATGCTGCAACTCAGGCTTTTGAGAATTAAAATGAAGTTTGATAATAACGCCTTAGTGTAATTAAATAATAGAAAATAGAAAATGCGAGGTATATTAAAGTTCGTTTTTAAAGCCCCCGATATGGCCTATGAACTTCATGGAATACTGCCAAGCGATGGCTTGAGGTGGAGACCTCCAGTGGACGGAATCCGTTTGATGATAGGATGGCGGTAGAATGAAACGGCCTACAGCTTTTACCGTGGGATTTTTTTATGGACGCTCTTCAACTGCTGTGGTCCTTAGCGTCCCATTCTGTACTGGGCGTGAAAGACCGGGAATTTTGCTCAGAGACTTCTTAATCAGGCTTGGGGTTCTTTTACGTGCCGTAAATCTACGACACGGGACCACCGGCTTTGCTTCCCTTCCGAAGGAAGCCATGCTAAGAATTTTTACGCCCGAAAAAATCCATGGCCCTCCGCACGGGTTTGAACCCGCGACCTCGGGAATTAAGGTAACCACTACACCACCTAGGACGACTTTACCCCACTTACCGTGGGATTCTAACCACGTTGGGCCTTGGGGATTCGTCACATTAGCAAATCAGAGGTGAAGGCATGGATAGAGCCGACTTAAAATCGCCACCCCATAGCCGGAAATAGAACCCTGGACCCTCAGTATGAAATTCCGAAATGAAACCACTGTGCTACCCCGGCGACCGTATTTAAGGGCTACTATGTAGTTCATGTTTCATACTGGAAAATGCATTACGTAACAAAGTATGTTGTTATGTGCAATAGACGTTTAATGTGGATGTATTTGTTATAGATATTTGAGGTATAATAATATAACTAACTCCTCACGAGTTCCACTTGATTCGAGAACCCTTTGGGAGTTCGTAATCTTATACAAACAACTAGAAAAAGGAGACCTTACGTTTCTGAGATCCCTCTTAATATTTAGGAAAGGGAAAATAATGATGTGGCTGTCAAGAGTATTTTCCTTTACAAAGAATTCAAGAGCACGAAGAGTAGAGGTGGTTGGACAAGAACACGAATGAAAAAAATCAATGTGGCACTGAACTGTATGCTTTTGAGGACCTCCACCCTCCAGATACGTTCCGTTCAATCTCATTCATTTTAATGGAAAAAAGAGGAGAAATGTTTCCCTTCAGGGATCGTCGGGCCACACATGATCACATGGATAGGTGTCTTTCGTATTACCATGGCTATATTACTGTAATTGAAGATGGCGGTTGGTTAGTTTTGTAAGCGTAACATTCTAATATAATAGATATATCATAATTTTCGTCATCAAATCCAACAACTGAAACAGCACGAGCTTTATCGACTTTTAAAGAAATTCCTTTAAGCGTTTGTTTGCTTTTATTCATCTTGTTGGCATACATGTGTATATGTATCTTGCAATACGAGATTATTATACTGGTGTCTTTTTTTTTAATTGAGTTTTATTTAGGGACGTTCTTTAACTACTATGGTCCCTAACGCCCCTTTCTATATTGGACTTGAAGGACCGGTCATTTTGCTCAGAGGCCTCTTATCAGGTTTGAGGTTCTTTTACGTGCCGTAAATCTACGACACGGCATCACCGGCTTTACTTCCCTTCCGAGGGAAGCCATGCTAAGGATTTTTATGCCCGAAACAATCCATCGCCCTCCGCCGGGTTTGAAGGAACTAGAGGCTTGCATGGTAACCACTACACCGCGGATGAAAGGAATATCGATATTTGTGTCGATATTCCTTTATTTTGTCGCTTAAATCACGTACATTCAATTGCTCGTTTTCTCGCTTTTCGTATTGTCTATTCTGCTGTATCCGTAAGTCCCATGAACAATCTTATTTCTGCAACCTGTATAGGGTATTTATTATTTTGGCAAGCGTATATCATTCTGAGCATTAGATAATCTACAGCATTTGTGACTGTATTGTTTACGACAAACTTTATTATATCATGCACTTTCTTTAAACTTAATAACTTCTTGTATTGGTCCAATTCTAGGTGTATATTATACTCAACGTAGTATTTTTTATTTCTGTGTGGTTCAAAATCATTTAACGTTATCGCCATCAATCGTAATCATAACCTTCTTGACAACACACCAACAAAATGTAAGTGGAAAATAGCAGTAATCCTCGGCGGATAGTGATAGCCCTCTACCTTAGTAATGAAATATCGTTTCTCTTGCATTGAGAATTCAGTGACAGTAGCGTATTATCAATCGGTTGCGTGGACTGGGATAGCTCTCCAATACAGTAGCGAATTATCAATCATTTGTGTGGACTGGGATAGCTCTCCAATACAGTAACGAATTATCAATCACTTGTGTGGACTGGGATAGCTCTCCAATACAGTAGCGAATTATCAATCATTTGTGTGGACTGAGATAGCTCTCCAATACAGTAACGAATTATCAATCACTTGTGTGGACTGGGATAGCTCTCCAATACAGTGGCGAATTATCAGATCACTTGCGTGGATTGAGATAGCCCTCCATACAGTAGCGAATTATCACGCCACTTGCGTGAACAGGGATAGCCCTAATAAACAGTAGTGAATTATCAACCACTTGCATGCCTGGGATAGCTCTACAAAAAAGTAGCGAATTATCACGCCACTTGCGTGGACAGGGATAGCCCTAATAAACAGTAGTGAATTATCATACCACTTGTAGGGACTGAAATAGCTGTCCATTACTGTAACACATTATCAGATCAGTTGCGTGGATTGGGATAACTCTTCAGTACAGTAGGGGGTTATCAGAACTTGCGTGGACTGGGATAGCTCTTTAATAAGGTATCGAATTATCATACTACTTGCGGGGGCTGGAATAGGTCTCCATTACTGTAACACATTATCAGATCACTTGTGTGGATTGGGATAACTCTTCAATACATTGTGAATTATCAGGTCACTTGCCGAAACTGGGATAGCTCTCCAATACCGTAGGAAATCATCAGATTACTTGCGTGGATTGGGATTAGCTCTCGAATATATAGTAAATTTTCAGATCATTTGTCTGGATTGACATACCTTTCCAATGCAATAATGAAGTTTAGTTATCTTTCGTAGCCTGGAATAACTCTCTAATACAGTAGCGTATTATCAGTTCATTGCGTGATTGTAGTTGCTGTTACAGCAGGATTATCCCATTCTAAACAGACAGCCGAAAACATCAACATCTCGAAAATTGTTTATTCTTACGCATGTTAGTTACCGATGACGCCTGAATACTGAAGTAATATTAATGTTGTATTTATTTAACATTAATTGTAGCCCCACGTTTGGGAGCCAATTTGCGAGAGATGGTGCTTACGTAATATGTTTTTACGTAAATTATTAGAACTTGGGGATCTTATATTGTGCTGCTTACTTCAGGCGTTGCCATCTTGTGACGTCATTCTTTGTTTGATTTGTAGCTCCATCTTGCGTTAGCAATGTGTGGCAGTATTAGCTTGTGTATGATTTTATTTCAAATGTCCTCCGGCTAGCTGTTTGGGTCGAACATGTATCTCTATGCAGGTTGTGAAATGGAAAGGAATCTTTTATCCAAAAATTACACTTAATGAAGAAATTTGTTTTATAATTTTTATTGTCGAACACGTTCACTATCACTTTTACATATTGATTTAGATACTTCGCCAAACTGAAACTGTTTGTAATAACTTCTTACTTATCACTTTTAACTCTGTATTTCAACTTTGTGTATAATTAACTTTATAATACTTTAGATTCTCGTAATTCTGCTGCGCGTAACTTGACGAACTGAAGGACTGACTGACGACGTGTAATGTGCTAGGAATTTTTATTAACTGAACGACCGACGTGTAATGTATTGAGAATTTTGTTGAACTGGGGGCGATCTACCTCGGACCTACCCTATTTATACGCCCGCATCAAGATACGCCTAAAGATTATAAATGAACTACTATTGACTAATAAAACGCGCCAACATTAGCGTCTATTTTAATATCCAATGAAAACCACGAATACATATTGCTTTTAGGGAAACATTCTAGAAGGTTCTACCGAAAGCGCGCGAAACATTGCGTAACTTCCTTGTTCCCAGTAATGATAAACAGCTCACCCCCTCGCTGCATTATTGCGCTATTATTGACAGTTTCAGTAAAGCCGTATAAACTTATTTCCCAATAATAATTACAATTAATAAACATCTGAAATCAATGTCACATAAAAATGCATATTCATATTACAATCATTATTTACATTTCAGTAATTTGTGATACAAATTACCGCATCAATACCACATGCAATATGAAGCCCCAACTCCTACCGTTTAGGTATTATAGGGGATTGAAATTTCACGGTTATCGCTGACATGCATGTAATCAATGTTTTTAATTATCTAATAAATATTGAATAAGCGTTCTGAAGGTAATTTTAAGTAGAAGAATGTCAATGATTTCGAGTATACCTGTTGATTTTTATCTTAAACATTAATATAACCGAAAACTAATTAATCCATTTATAAATATTTATATGTAAAATTACAAGTTGTTGATAATATTATTTTGCTGCCCATGATTATAACTGAAATTTTCCTGTAAGATTCCAAAATTGGACGTTTTTGTTTTAATAATTACTTGGTTAAATAAACTTAAATAACTCTCCGCCGCGCGAAGCACAGTTACTCTCCTCCTTGCTCCATCGTGCTGCTGGTTGCATACCTGTCTTGCTGCATGCGGGGAGCGTCATACGTCGCACTTTCACTTCTCGCATTTCTGAGAGCTTGGAAACGTTTTCACATGTATTTTCCAATTGCAGCCACAACAAAATGAATGTTTATAATTCCCGAAACAGCCTTTAGACCTATGAACCTCCAGGATTTAAAAAAAGTCACTTTTATTTTTGTGTTCTGAATTTGTCATAAATGAACACATAATTCCACTTACGTTGGACTTTGCTTATTCATAGAGTTATTGGGAAGTGTTAATGATTGCTAATTAAATACTTGCACGTGCAGCTATCGTTTTATAATCCCCCACCATCACACGGAGTGGCGAAGAAGTGTCACTTGTGCCGGCAAATGGTGGCTTGCACTCGAAATCTTCAGGATGAAGCGAGTTTTCAAAGCATTTTCTTTTTGTTTGTCTTGTACTCTGCAGCGGCTCCATCCTAAAAATTTTTAAGCTGTGGGAATTTTGTTTTGGATGGGGAATTAATTTTTTTTCTGGAAAAGATGAAATCCTGCAGTGTCATGAACCAAATATTAGAAAACTATTGAGAAACAGATATTTTCTAAATTGTTATCTGCTGTTTTGTAATAAATGACAAAGGGATGTATTGTAGCTTGAGAATGACTCCAATGGTAATCTTTTACAGTATTCTGTATGATGAAACAGCAATTTTCTGAATAATCGCCAATAATCATAAAGTTCTTCCTGATTTATTTGAGTTTTTAGAAGCCTTAAGAATTAACATTACGCTTTTGCAACGAAATTGTGTATTTTAAAATTTTTAAATTCATTACGAAATAATGGTTGAAATTTGGAGATGTTGTTTTTATCAAGGTCATCTCTCCGTCGTTTTCCATTTCATGTAGATAATTACTTCTACTAAATGGCCTGAAATAAATTTGTCAGTGTTTCTCTCAGAACTGTATCTGTAGGACATTTCTTACACTTGTTTAAATAACAATTGGCGACAGATCAAAGCACTGTAATTAATGCAACAAATCGTTAAGTTCTGTGAAGGAATTGTCACTCTCATGTTTGAGATTCTTGAGGCTTATGAACATTAATTTTGTGTTTTCACAAATCGTGCGTGCGCGCGCGCACACACACCACACACACACACACACACACACACATTGTGTATTTCTGCAGATCCTGCCAAGACGCAGTATTTTGGCCTCATGGATGCAAATCACGAAAATGCTATTTTTGTTCCCGGATTCCTGATTTTAAACTCCCTGTAGACTTGGTTCAAATTGGCCAAAACTAACCTCTTCTGTTTCTTTCTTTCTTTTTTTTATTTATTGCTACTTGGTTTATATATTTTACATTCTTTATGCCTGGCATCATTCTGCTGATATCATCTTCTTCCTGCTTGATGTACACATAGTGTAATTTTGAGCTTGCATTAGTTTTGCAGTATGTGCCACATCCTAGATACACCAAACTCCGAAAACATTTTGTGTTCACTCCAACTTTTGGGAAGAAAGGTTAATATCAGTATTTATCAGCTGCGGTGTTTGCGCTTACAAATTTATCTTTGAAATGAGAAATAATTTTATCCCCATAATTTTTTTCAACAGGAGTTTGGAAAATACTTCTGTTTAGTGTCCTGGCGAGACAGTTTTGATCTGGAAACAGGGAATTTGCCTAAAGGAGCTAAATTGTATTTAATGTACCTACGGTATCTTCAGAGGTATATATTCTGCTTCATTTGCGCACATTTCTTCGGTGGAAGATTTAGAACTTCCGAGTTCGTCTCAACTTATTTGACTTTCATTTTGGAAATCGTAACACTTCAAGTTAAACAAATAGCATCACATATTACTATGCAAAACCTTTTTGCACATACCAAGTTACTCTTCTCTTACCTACTTTCTTAGAATGTCTTTCCAATCCAAAGGGATTACAACACCACAAGGTATTCCACAGTTTCTTTCTTTAACTTTGGGCATTATGAACTAATCTTAACTGGTGGCACTCTTTGATAAAGTGTGGCTGACTCATCTCCATAGTTCGTCACTCACGCTGGGTTTATGTTTCGTCAATTGCACTTGCGGCTTGACGTGGGCGCGTTTCAAGCGATACTCAGAATCTTTCTTTTGGTTGTAGCATTTATATTATTACAGACAACGGATGGTATTTAATACGTATGCACCAAAATCCCACATTCTTCAAAAGAAATAAAAATGGAACAAAAATAAGGGTTTACATTTTAATGACGGTTTACATTTTTAAAGTTGCTATCAAATTCAAATAAGTAACTATTTACACAAAAATAAAACCTCACATGAACCGCAAGTTTTTATCTTCCCTGTGATACTTTAATTGCTTCCTGCAAACGAGGAGTGTTCCACAACAGAATATGTTTTTTTTTTAAATATCCGTCAGTCCAAAGGCTAAGAATTCAAGTGATTCTGAAAGCCACATCAATGCAAAGAGACTTTATTATGATATGCACATATTGACGTAAAGGGCATTCATATACTACAGTATTAAAAGACATCGGAGATTCTTAGGTTTAAACTGTAAACTTTTGTATGGAATGATCCAATAGTGAATTGGTAGTTCTGTCGCATGACCTGGGATAGATATCTGTTTCAATAGTGAATTGTGAGTTCTCTTGCGTGGAATGAGATAACTGTACAATACAATAGTGAATCTCTCCACTACAGCAGTGAATTAGTTCTCTCGGCATGAATGGGATGTCTCTCCACTGCAGTAATGAATTATGAATTATTTTGCGTAACTGGGGTAGCTGTTTCAATACTAAATTGTTAGTTCTTTTGCGTGGACGCAGTCGTCTACTTTGACCACAAAATGCTGGCTCTCTTGTGTGACTGAAATAAGTTTTCACTACAGTAGTGATTGTCGATTGTTTTGGCTATCCATATCCAGAGGGATGGCTCGTCTGTGGCCCGCATTCGGGAAATCTCGGGTTCCATTATCGGCGACCGCACACTCTGACGCATGTGTTTTTTCTGGAGCTTTCCGGGGTCGTTGGCGAATGCTGGAGTGGTTGATTTCAGCCTCCAAATTTCCAATCCACCTATTTCGTTCCATTCACCATTTCATTCATATTTCATCCCATTTGTCTCTTTCAGGGTCGGACGTGTCGGCGATGGTGTTTCGTGCATTGTAGCAGGGTAAAAGGATGTTCTGCTGAACTCTCTCTGTCCCTCGGCGTTTAGCTTGTTGCCGGGGTATCCAAACCCCCATGAGGGGCGTTGGGCTAACTCTCTGTGCCGCGGGAGCCCCCGGTTTGCCTGTCCAGCTGCCGGAGATCCACATCTGGAGACTTAGAGAATATGCCATTGCGGTACCGTCGCTCCTGGATTCTGTCGCCGGTGTCTCTTCTCGCCTCATCCTTCCTCCCGGGGATGCCCCCTCGTGGGGCATAGGTACAATGTCCACTCTGCATTGGTTCCGAGTCCCATCCGTACCACAATATAAGATAAGATGTCTCTTTATTACAGCAGCGAATTGTCGGTGGTTTTGGGTAAACAGAGGCAATAGCTCTCTACTATAGTAGCGAATTGTTGTTTCTCTTGCGTGGATTGAGATAACTCTCCAATACAGGAGTGAAGTTTCGTATGTTTTGCATGAACTGGAAAATCCCTAACTACAGAAGTAAACTGTCGGTTCTCTTTCGTGAGCCGGAATAGCTGTCTACTACAGAAGCGAAAAGTCGACGTCGGTTCTCTTGGGTAAACTGGAATGGCTCTTTCCTACAGTGTCTTATAAACATTGGAATAACTTTCTATTGCAGTATGCGCTGTAACTTATCTTCTGCTGACTGGGTAGCTATGTACTACAGATATGAAATGTTAGGTTATCTCTCTATAATAGTGAATTATCAGTTCTTTTGTATGAACGGAAACATCACTCAACTACAGTGGCGAATTGTGGGCTCTCTATACTTGGACTTGGATATACTCTTGCTAAAGTAGTAACGTAGCAATGTGGTCACGTTAGTTTCACCGATGAAGTCTCCTTCTTTTGGATAAAACCTAACTGTGGAAACGTAAATAAGTCTATAATAAAGCAAATGTGAATATCCTGATTTTCAAAAGGAGAATAAAACCTTGAAACCGACATTTTAATACTCTCATAAACCTTACTAACTAATGATAGGGCTACAGTACAACAGATGGGCAAACATTTCAACAATGTGGACCCATACATCGGCAAGAGACGACAAAGCAGATCCGGAACAAGATGGGACAACGCCTTCAAAAAAGCAGTAGGAGCACACTGGACAAGGACTGCACACGACCGCAGCAGCTGGAGAGAAATCCGAAGAAGGTAGGAAGTGCTAAACACAACCACCTAGCGCCCGATGGGAATTAAGGGAAGAAATGTGTGAAGTGAGGAACCCCAAACAAGATCATGAAGTGCTGATCGCAAAGAAGTGAATGAACAATAGTGCGAAGTGCGGAAGAAAGAACGCAATGAAAAACACCACTTATGCGGACTAGCTCCCTGCATGCGTCATTTCGAACTACCCCTCGCTTTAGGAGGCCTTAGCCCTTCAGGGACAAATCGGCTGTTCATTCATTCTTTCTTTCATTCATATGTAGACTAAGCAACTGTGTATTAAAACATAAAATCCGTACTTTAGATCAGGCTGAAGCAGACAGTAAACATTTTACTTATTTAAAATACGCTCGCTTGTAGATGGTCTAAAAATCCAAACTATATGAATTATTGTCATTAAGGTGTTAAGTTAAATCAAAACTTATAAGTTGCTGATGTCCTAATTTTTCGTATGTCATACCAAATCAAGTGTAAAAAATAGAGGCTATAGGACATTAATTTACTAGCCAAAAGGACAAATGATTAGAATAGAATTTGAAAATCTGTTATAAAGAATATGCTGTTACGATTCCAAAAAGCCGTCTTGAGTACAAATAGAGGCTATAGGACATTAATTTACTAGCCAAAAGGACAAATGATTAGAATAGAATTTGAAAATCTGTTATAAAGAATATGCTGTTACGATTCCAAAAAACCGTCTTGAGTACAAATAGAGGCTATAGGACATTAATTTACTAGCCAAAAGGACAAATGATTAGAATAGAATTTGAAAATCTGTTATAAAGAATATGCTGTTACGATTCCAAAAGCCGTCTTGAGTACCGAGCCTATCGCAGAGAATCGTAGTCTCTTATAAGCCAATGCAAAGGATCTCCTGCAAAGAGATGCGTATCATAGAGTGATTGCAAACAGATGTTATTTGCTGGCCCTTATGTTACATGGTGCTCTTCCTGTTAACTACCATACCATGATCCTCCAAGTCCTTAAATATACTACATATGTAATAAAAGTAAGAAAAGAAAGATAAATAAAATAATACATAAAAGCTGATCCCAGCGGGGGAGCGGCTCTGTAACTTGTATGTACATAGTGACATGCTTATGCTGCGTTTTCTTTCCAACTTCATCAAGACAATTTGTTAAGCACCGCAGTTTAATATTTCTGCTTTGGTGCCGAGACCTTATTGTCCTTATTGGTTCTTAATAAATCAGAACGCAGCTGTTTTATAGACTTTTTAAACATTTTAGTGACAATGTAAAAAGTAGAACGGAAACACACATTACTTATGGCTGTGTTACGTGATGTTTTAACTGTGTAGATAGCTGCCTTATGCTCTGATCACTGTAAAACTCAAAATTAAGATCATATACAGGGTGGACCATTCAAGTTGAGACTGTACAATATTTCCAAAACTAAGCGTTGTAGAAAGAAATGTCTTTAATAAAATTTGCTTGATATAATGGGGGAAAGTAAATGCCATTAGTTGTGTTTTATTTGTAGGACGCTGTTGTGGTCATTTCAGGGTCAATTAATTTTTTTAAATGAGAACCTACCCTATTTATGTTGTTTTATCACTCCTCATAAAAATTAAACAACATTTGTATAAAGCACTTTACAATTGTTCTTACAACAACGAAATTCTGAATGGCTGTGTACGAAGAGCTCAATGAATTGTTGGACCATCTATGGATGGTCATTGAGGGTCAAGTTACGTTTCGTCAATGGGAAACAACATTTTTGTGCTTATTCATCACATAATAACAGATTTTTATAAACCATTTTCTAACGAGACAACGACATACAAAATGTAGGTTCCCATTTAAAAAAAAAATTAAATTGACTCTAAAATGACCACCATAAAGTCCTCCAAACAAAACATGACTAATGGCGTTTACGTTTCCGCATAATATCAAGCAACTTTTATTAAAAACATTTAATTATACAACGCTTAGATTGAAGATATTGTACAGTCTGTAGTTCATGGTCCACCTGTATAGCAAGTTCAGAAACCTGGGGCTTTGAGGAAGATTGCACTATTATTAAAAGCCAAATAGAATTAAACAGTGGGAAAAATCAAATTCAGCCTGTTAGAAGCTAATCAGGTTCAAAAGTAGAGAACAATACTTTTATATTCTTAATAGTATATTATGCAACAAGACTGTAATGATAGTAATTAAGAAGCGAATATGTTTATGATATGAGCAGAAGCTCGTTTCATAGTTTTCATAGATCGTCATAATTACCATTATGGTTAAGTTGTGTACGAATGTTTTTGGTCGATCACACTATAATTTAAACACTAAGTGTTAACAAAAAGATAATATTAATTGTGTGTGACTAAATGCAGATCGGACGGCAGTACTGATGTCAGAATCTTTAGCGTGTTTGTGAGTAGTGAAAGCAACAAATTTTGAAACAAAGGAAATGAACTCAATTTATTAGACTGTTAAAATTACAATGAACAGAATTTATTTTATTTCAAATACACACATTTCATTGTCTATCTGGGGAAAGGATCCCAGTAGCATGTTTCACTTGCTTTGAAGGTGCCATAAGGTATGGAGGATTGGGGAGGCTTAGTAAGATCATGAGTCGCTGAAGTATTGTGGATGCCATAACAGTTTAGTTACGTAACATGTAATCAGCGTATTATAGTGCATTCGACCAAAAATACTTTATAGCGGAAGTGACGAAAAGCTGACTACTCGCAACTGCGTTTAAACTCTCGCTGTCATTCGCTATCTGCTGGACAGTAAGCTTTATTTCAATTTGCATTTCATGTACTACTGGGAGGGAGTTATGGATAGTCCCTTGGAGGTAGCTGGGGTAACGTGTGCGACTTGCATTCGGGAGGTCCCAGGTTCGATCCCCGGGGACAGCCTACTCTGATCAATACGTTTTTTGTGGTTTCCTCGGTGTCAGCAGGCGAATGATGGGTAGTCTCATTTACCACGATTCCCCTTTCATTCCGTTTCCTTCTCATGTTTCTGGTGTACCTCTAGGTTTTGTGGTGTATGGCGGTGCCGGACAGGTGGCGCGGATTCATGTTCAATGGAAAGAGAACTCCCGTGGACACTAGAAGACTGCTTGATTGGTGGGTGGTTCGTTGCCCAGTCTCGGCTGCTGCAACACTGGGGCAGGTCTGCGAGTTTGGAAATGTTAGGGTCTTGCGTGCGCCTCTGTAGTCGGTCTGCCACAGGCCAAAAGAATCCTACTATGCTTCCTTCACCTCATCCCTTCCTTCCGGGGATGGTAGCCACAATAGATCTCTGTAGGTCGCAGTGCGCAAGGTGTTTCCCTCTTTTGAATATCTTTACCTATACTACTTGGAGGAGTGCATAATTCAATGACACAGCGTAGGAAGATATATAAACAGAACCATTTTTGTTTTAATAAAATAATTTATGTTAACACGTTTAAGCGGCTATTCTACAGGCCAAAATATTATTTCGAAAGTTTCTGTCCTTAAGTATATTACGTACTTGCGTTTTTTGAATTTCCGAAAACTATTACAACACCACATTTTATAAGTGTGTTTCTTACAAATTTTGTTATTTACGAAATTTTGACATGAATGGAACTGAATTTTCAGTTTTTTGTTACTATTATTGCCACTTCAATAATTAATGTGGATTTTTGCTTCCACTCTCTGGTCCTATAGGAAATGCCGTAATTCTAAAACTATGTCAAGTAATAAGGAAAAAAGTACAAATCATTTATCTGTTTTAGTTTTGTTATAATCCCTATTACGACCCCTGAAAAGTGGCTTTAATTGGCGGTTTAAAAAAAAAAAAAGATTATATGAGTTGTAGGTTGCATTGCGACACAAAGGAAGGTGCCTGGTACCAGACATGTACATATTAAAGTGGGAATATGATGAATAAGTGTATCAGAATATTGCAAATTGTAAGCTGGAATGTGTATATTAAACAATAAACTGCAAACCGCTACAGGGTACATTGACAGAAACATAACGGAGAGACAGGTAGAGAGAGAGAGAGAGAGAGAGAGAGAGAGAGAGCGCGTTAAAGTCTGAGAAAGTGGGGGGGGGGGAGAGCGAAGTGAAGAATCTTTGCAGTTAATGTAAGAATGTGAGATGAGCTACCTGAATAATTCAGAAAAAAATTTTCAATTGAAATTTTTTGGCTTGTTTATTACAGTCTTTATATTTGAATTGCTATATGTGCTTTCGAGAAAAATTCGAGGAATAAGAGATCTAAATCAGATGTTTTACAGCTTTTCATAGGTTAAAAGAAATTACTCATTTTTTGACTAAGTCGTTTTATGCGCCAAAGGGAAAGTAGTACAGAAGTAATTTAAGGAGGGTTCAACGTATATTTTAACTTCTAGTGTTATGGCTAAACCTTATGGGTGCATCCAGATGAAGTTAGATTGAACTTTAAGGGGCATTCCTTCCCCCTCTAAAGTGTTTGCCTTGGTGAATACTGATAGACCGCTATATTGATGAAGGGGAGGCATGGCATCTTATATTAATTGTATGCACACGGGGGAGAGGCTGGATAAAGAGAAGTATGGTAGTGCTCATCGAAGAAGCAAAGAAGTTCGCAAACAAAACGGATGTTGATGAAACAAATGATAAAAAATCTGATGTGTTACATTCACATAACGTTCTCTACCCTCTAGCGTTTATTAGTGGATATAAAAAATATTTTTACGAAATATCTTCTTCATTTTAATTCAGATAAAACCTTCCGGAAATAGCTGCATTACACATATCGTTACATATAGAAAGAGAATAGCGATAGTAAATGTTTTAGAACTGGGCGCTATACAATGGCCTTAAAATTCCATACTCTTTTCATGCAATCGCGAGAAACAACTGAATGTTAAAAGGACTTTAAGAACAACCAAGGATTCAACAATTCGAACCATTAATAAGGGATATCTCAGAAATGGCTGATGCTACAAAAATGTTATTTGAAATAAATTCTCTGTCTTAAAGATATCTACATTTTTGTGTAGTACGTTTTCTCTTTCCCTTAAAGTTTAAAAGTTATACATGATTATACAAAATTTATTCCTTCCTTTATAGGCAGAAAATTCCCAGAAAAGATATACACCTTATTTGTCATGTAAATATCTTTAACATATGGTATCTTAATCAAAATATTAACCATTTTTTAGAAAATCAATATTTGCAAAAAATGTTCCATGTAAAGGATAGTTTGGGGTACGGTGTTTTCCTGAAAATCTTCGTGTTGCATCTTTGGAAGGAACTGAACCTAAATACCAAGTTTAGTGTTTATGTGACTTTTCGTTTTTGAGTAATGCTATAGACACACACACACACACGGATCTTATTCTAAAATGCTTTTTATGGTTTCAGGGGCCTCAAAACATGTATTTCCGGTGAAATCTCGGTAACAAATTTTCGTGTGAACTGCAATACCTCTGTACTTATGTTGGGTGGTAGAGAAAGTAAAATCTACTGGTACGTAAATTTGAGAAAGTTTCTAAAAGTCAGTACTGTGGAACAGGTGGGGATAGTCCGTCGGAGAGGGCCCCCAATCACTGAAGCTTAGCACTCTCAGTAAGACCAGCTCAGTAACTCCTGGGAGGAAGGGTCAAGGGGGAGACCCAAGGGCGACTAATCTACACGACGATATGCGCTAGCAAGGATGGGATCTCTAATGATTGACGCTAATTGTGACAGGGTGTGAGTCACTGTGAAGCAGGTCTCTGTAATGTTCTAAATTTCAGGAAAAGAGAAAGCTACCACTACAATAGGAGCGTAGTACAAAGGTAGAGTAAAAAATCTGATGTTTTACACTCACATGACTTTCTCTACTCTTGTACAAACTATTTTTACAAACTCTTATTCTCCATATGCTTCATGTTAATCGAGATATCGAGATGTTAATCTTATTGCTAATTGTCTTGTAGATGCAAGGGGAATTGGTAGGCTTTAAGCGTTAGTCAAATATTTTAAGAGCTGGTTGCTATGTGGAGTATTCCATTCTCTTTCCATTACCAGGACAAAAAAAATGAATAACGAATTCCCATTTGAGAAAAAGTATAAGTTTTGGAAAATTTAAGGGAATAACAAGCAATATCTCGAAAATGGTTCACTCAACAAAAAAATTGTATATGACATAAATTGTGTATTTTAACGCAATCTAACTTTTTTGTAGTAAAATTTTGTCTATCTCTTATGGTTTACCAGCTATGCAAAAGTCGTTCACAATGAAGAATACTTTTGGAGACATTCCCAGAAAATTCGAGATATACATTTCATTTGTCATGAAAATATCTTAAACATATGATATTTTAATCAAAATCGTTAGATCCATTTTTGAGAAAATTAAACTTTTTGAAAAATGTTCCATGTAAAGTGTAATCTGGGGTGGGGAATTTTCTTGAAAACCTTCGTGTCGCATCTCTGGAAGATACTGAACCTAAATACCAAGTTTGATGTTTATCCGACTGTTCGTTTCTGAGTTATGCTGTTCAGGGAACACACGGACACACACACGACGTTTCCAAAAATGCTTTTTTTTTTATTCAGGGGGCCTCAAAACATATATTTCCGGAAAAATCTCGGTATCGAATTTTTGGGTGGAATACAATACATCCCCTACTTGCTATACATAGTAGAGAAAGTAAAAATTGTTACCAGTGTAGTCCTTGCAATAGCAACAAATGCTCAAAAAGATAATACCTGTTATAGTTGCCAAAGAGTTTGGTTTTTATAATAAAAGCAAGGTGTTGAAAAATCATTATGTATAAGGAGATAGCTGCCAGAATACAATGTTATCTACACTGCCGATTTCAAATGAAGGCTTTAATCACATGCACAGAAGTGGAAGGAATACACTGTTAATGCGAAAACTGAATGTGTTATCTCCGGCGGAAGAGGCAAACACGTCCGCAAAAATGGGGATTCGTTTTTCATTGATTTTTCATGATCAGCATTTCAGTATGATTAAGCATACTAAAGCATGAATGCTGATTTAAATTTGTTTCTCTCCATGATTATCACAACAAAAGTTTTGGAGCCTACATATTTTTACTTTGTCTACTACATATAGTAAGTAGGGGAAGTATTGTATTCCAGCCAAAAATTCGATACCGAGATTACACCGGAAATACATGTTTTGAGGTTCCCCGAATAAAAAAAAACATTTTTAGAAAAAGGTCCGTGTGTGTGCCTGTGTGTTTGTGAACAGCATAACTCAAAAACGAAAAGTGGGATAAATGCCAGACTTGATATTTAGGTTCAATATCGTTCAAAGATGCGACAAGCATATTTTTTTTAAAAAAATATCCCTACCCCAGACTACCCTTTACATGGAATATTTTTCGCAATTCTTTATTTTATGAAAAATGGCTTAACGGGTTTTTATGAAAATTAAAATGTATATACTGAATTTTTTGGGAATTTCCCCAATGTATTATTTATTCTGTATGATTTTTGCATAACTGGTAAACCGTAAGAGACACAGTTTTACTTCACAAAAAGGTAGAGCATTTAAAACACACATTTATGTCACAATTTTTTTTTTTTTTTTTTTGTAGAGGAAACCATTTCCGAGACATTCCTTGTTATTTGTTTGAATTTTCGAATACTTGCTTTTTCTGAAATGGGAATTCGTTATTATTTTTTATTTTATGTCCTGAACATGCAAAGAGAATGGAATGCTCCACATGCTCCAGCTCTTAAAAGATTTGACTATCGCTTAAAGCCTACCATATTCCCCGTGCACCTACAAGAAAATTAGCAATAAGATTAACATCTCAATATCTCGATTAACATGAAGTACACGGAGAATAAGCGTTTGTAAAAATAGTTTGTACAAGAGTAGAGAAAGTCATGTGAGTGTAACACATGAGATTTTTTTCTCATTGCACCCTTCTATGCATCGGATTAATTAGTGTTGTGATCAAACTTTCAAAGTGCTATAAAACAGGATAAAAGACTAAGCCAAAAAAGGGTATAACGAAAAAATATATAAGAGGATTATTCAAACGAGATAAATAAACAAAAAATAAATATCCAGATTTTGCCTCCTGGAATCTAAGGGAGATTTGTGTAAAGTAAAACAGAAAAAAGAGAGAAAGACAGAAACAAGCTGGTATTGATGCACCTTGGTATGTAAGGTACACATGTTTGCTCAAGTTATATACTGCAAAGCCTGAAGAGATACAGAGCAGTTTATAGTTTAAACAGCGCTTATTCGTGGCTTTAATGTATTAAAGTAATTCTTATCTGAATTTTCATTGTTATTTCTAAAATAACAAGTTTCTAAAATTGAATTCAAATGCAAACTAACACTTCCTCTTTGTCTTCTAGACCACCAGTCCAAGCACATGACTGTGTTAATTCTTGTAAGAACGTAGGTTTTCACGGCCGGTGTCACAATTATAACTAATATAATTTTCCGGGCTGTTATGCCGTGGTCTGCTGAAGAAAGATTTCCCAGACGTTTCGTCCACAACTGCGGTGGACATCTTCAGTGGCGCGGACGAAGTCTTCTTGGTGAAAGTATCGCAGCGTCTGATGCGTTGGCCGTTAGTTAGAAAGGTCATACAAAACCGAAAAACACTGCGAGCCAATCAGAAGAGAGCAACAACACAGCCGGCGCCAGCCCCCTCATACCAGCGGGCCAATCAGCAGAGAGCGCCCACACTATAAAGAGAGCGGCACTAACGGCCAACGCATCAGACGCTGCGATACTTTCACCAAGAAGACTTCGTCCGCGCCACTGAAGATGTCCACCGTAGTTGTGGACGAAACGTCTGGGAAATCTTTCTTCAGCAGACCACGGCATAACAGCCCGGAAAATCATATTAGTTATAATTGTGTTAATTCTGTTTAGGAACTTGACCGCCGTTTGTGGATTTTCTTTATAAATCACAGATTGTATAAAAATGAATAATAAGGAACTGGTGGACCTGTTGATGCAATATGTTATAAAGCATTTCACAGACCACCAATGACTTGAAGCTTATAATTACATTTGTCTTCTTATCCTACATTCCCTAATTACTTAGAGGCTAAAATGAAATGCCTACGTAATTACTTTGTTTGTAGAGATCTGAAAATAGATAAAGCGCTATCATTCAACAACACAACCAAAGATAGAGTAATGTTTATTTGGGAAGGGAGCGACTGCTACTATTATCATAACCCAAACAATTACCTTTATCTTCCCTATCACTCTAAAGTTGTGTCCCATCTGAAAAATGACTGTATGCTTAGTTTAACAAATATATTCTTAAATGTAAACTGTTGAAGAAATGCTAGTTGGTTGATTGATATTAAGAGGAAGTTAAACAATAAGCGAAATTTTTACTTGACTCATCGGGGGCTATAAGATATGATGCAGTAATTTGTATCACAAATTACTTAAATGTAAATAATGATTGTAATATGAATATGCATTTTTATGTGACATTGATTTGAGATGTTTATTGATTGCAATTATTGTTGAGAAGTAAGTTTATACTGCCTTACTGAAACTGACAATAATAGCGTGCAATAATGCAGCGAGGGGGTGAGCTGTTTATCATTATTGGAAACGAGGAAGTTACGTAATGTTGGCGCGTTTTATTAGCCAATAGCAGTTCAGTTATAATCTTTAGGCATATCGAGGTTTATGAGTATAAAAGAGCTAGGTTAGAGGTAGAGTCCGTCAGTTCGTCGAAAATATTTGTATGATACATGTCGCCTTCAGTCCAGCAGAAATGATACACGTCGGCTATCGATTCGCAAGTTACGCGTATAAGAGTTATGAAAAATCTCAAGTATGGTAAAGTTAATTATACAAAAGGTTGAAGTACGTGAATTAAAAGTGATCAGTAAGAAGTTGTTATAACAGTTTCAGTTTGGCGAGTATCTAGATCAATGTGTAAATGTGATAGTGACTGTGTTCGACAATAAAAGTATAAAACAAATTCCTTCATCAGTGTTATCTTTGGATAAAAGATTCCTTTCCGTTTACACAACCTGTATAAAGAGAAGTGCTCGACCCAAAAAGATCATAGCTAGCCGGAGGACAGTGAAACAAAATTAAATAAAATAAAAGTAGCATTCTTTCAAACAAAAACTAATACTGCCGCAAATTGCTAACACCAGATGGAGCTACAAACCTAACAAAGAATCACGTCACAAAATGGCTTCACCACTTTGAGTAAACACACATACACAAACATTATAAATTTACCATCGCAAATTGGCTCCCAAACGTGGGGCTAAATAAATAAATAAATACAACATAAATACCGCCGCAGATAGTAATGTCACGTGGCCAATCATTCTGTACATCTCATTTATTGCGTAGGTAATATCGGATATATAGAAAAATCCTTGTTTTATTTTAACGTGTAGTTTTAAACACATGCATAAAACGCTGAAAATGAAGCATTCTGGATAAACTTTGCTTTAATCTTGCTGACGTAAATCCTTTTTGGTTAAATGTACTTGGTTTAACACCCTTGTCCTTGTAATTTCTTTCTCAGGATCGTTAAATATTAATGTTTAATGGTGGTAAAGTAAACAAAAATGCTATAGATAGCCTTATTTTTAAGAACTTGCAAACAACTAACAACATTTTCTCATACAGTTCCGAAAATTTGTGATAAGCATCTTTAATGTCACAATTTCCTATTAACTTTAATTGTTTGATGAAAATGGAAATAACGCCAACTCCCGAGATTTACTTGTTGAAAGTGAAAGACTGCATTTATATTAACATTTACGCTCATTAAGGTAGTTTTATCCGCAATTGTGGAATGATTTTAACTACAAATTCAACTATAATAATGCGAGGCATTTACAAATCTTATCGAAAATGAAGTTTGTAAGTTCCAATACTAAAAAACTGTTTTTGCCTAATATGGGGGATCACTGATATTATTTAACGAAAAACTGTCTAGTAGTAGGGTGATTTAAATATAATCTAGACGTCTCACGAACCCAGACACAGGACGATCTGAAGCAGCACATTACACAGGAGCTTAGTGGTACCGACTAGTAACGTGTTGAATTATACCTTATGCAAGAGCCAGGACATTTTCAATAGAGGTGAATAATCTTCATAACGTATTCTACATTTTACTTAACATAAGTAGCATAATTCCTTTTAAAATAAATAAAAAAATCTGTTAGTTCTGTACAAGTCACTCTTTTTCTACATAAACAAGTACGTAATTTTTCCCAAAGCTCTGCGTTATTATATGAACTCTCTTTTGCCACACAGTGTTTTATGAGTGTTTTCTTACCACTTATGCAGGCGCATAAACGTGTTCTCTTCAAATTTCACCTTTTTGATATCCTGTTCTTTACTAAACGTGCACCTTTTTAATGGTTTTTGAGTTACTTAAAACATAAGTATGCAGTACTTAAAAGGAGCTGAAATTATAACTTCAAGAATCCATGTTAAAACGCTGGGTATCCGATTTCCCTAAGTATTACTGAGATAGTGTCCTACAATTTAAAATATGTAGTTTATTACGATCAATGTGTAGTTTTAGGCCTTTCCACAATAGCCTTCCTCTATAGCAATATCTTTGTGTTTTCCTCTCCGAGTTACTAGATATACCTTTGCGTTGAATGTTGGTATCTGATGCTAATTTCACCGTTCATTTTCATATGCGACTTCTTACTATTGCTGGTATACGTACTATCAAGCGGCGAGAACCAGTGAAATGCCTGTTGGGTATCTCTGAGATGAAGAGAGGGCTGCAAGCGATCATGTCAAAGTTACATTGTCCGCTAATAGTTCTGTGAAAGGACCACTGCTCCTTTTGCAGTGTCAGCACAGTCTGCCTTGTTTAGCGTATAATGGAATTGCTCATTCGAAACAGATTGACCTCCCCCACGGTGTCTATGTATGTGTGTCATCTTCATTTCTGTTCTCTAGCAAATAGCATCATGCCTCAATGAAAGGGCCCTTCGCATCTGAAGCATCCTCATATCTGAAGGTAACTCATACAGTTCATTTGAGAAAATACTTTGATGTTTTGAAGCATGCTGTTTCGCTGTGGACCCTGATAGCCAAGTACCTGTGATGTAAATGACATAATTTGAAATTGTAACCAAGGTTCTCCTCTATTCATAGCTCAATAATCATAGGAGCGAAAATGCTCATTTTGAACAAAGTAACATTCATAAACTGGTTTAGAGACCGCAGAAATCACATAAAATTTGGTTTTCTGCAGGCATTTCCCCGTCTGTTATTTTTGTGCAGTAAATCAATAATTAAGAATAAATAAGCATAAACATGATTGCAAAATGTATTTATTTTGGTAAATAATTACGTATATTCGTAATTACTGTTATTGTATGAAAATGATATGGAAGTACGATTCAATAAACATGGTTCCAGATGAAGCATTCTCGATGTAAAACATAAGAGTTAAACACATACCACTCGTCTCCGTGATGTAGGTGGTTACCAAACCATGCTAGACTCCAATTCCCGAGGTCGCGGGTTCAAAACCGGCGGAGGGCTATCGATTTTTCGGGCGTAAAAATCCTTAGCGTGGCTTCCTTCGTTAGGAAAGTAAAGCCAGCGGTCCTGTGTCGTAGATTTATGGTACGTAAAAGAATCTCAAGTCTGATAAAGAGGCCTCTGAGCAAAATTACCGGTCTTTCACGCCAAATATACACTGGTGTGCAAAACCTAAGGACGAGAAGGGTAAAGTAACATAACAAATGAACTATTTGGTGGAATTAGATGAAAGTGCAGGAGCGTGTTGCCAGAGGTCTCTCATACGGACACAGAAAGCTGGACGTCACATGGCGTGAGTGTAGCGAGCCTATAGTGCCAAATGGGTCTGGTCCCGCAACACGGGGCAATTGACGAAACAGGACAAGACGGTGTGTAGCAATTAGCGAGTTGTTACGGTGCACTGTAGTGGTGTTTTACATTGAAACATGATCCTAGGCACCATTTGGATGACTTCACATGGGAAAGAATCATCGGGAAATTGGAAGAAGGGCGAAGTGTGACGAGTGTTGCTCAGGGGTTTGGAATTGCTCACAGCATTGTTTCACGTACATGGGGAACCTTCCAAACCACAGGCAATGCTGTCCCAAGAAGAGGTGGTGGTCGATCACGCTCAACTACAGCAGCAGATGACCGAACGTTGTGCAACAGGCAAGAAGGGATCCACGTCAAACAGTGGGTGTAATTCCAACCACATTTAACAGGACAGCTAGACACGCAATCTCACGATACACAGTGGCGCGGCGACTACACAGAGGTGGTCTCTTTGCCCGACGTCCAGTATGTTGTGTTCCATTGACATCCGCACATCGGCGATACCGTTTGCGATGGTCCCAAGAGCATAAAAATTGGACCAACGAGGAATGGGGTCGCGTGCTCTTCTCGAATGAGAGCAGATCCAGTTTAAGTAGTGATTCTCGACGTGACCTCATCTGGCGAGAGGCGGGAACACGTAATGAACCCAGGAACATCCTTGAACATGATCGTTTTGGTGGTTCGGATGTTATGGTTTGGAGAGGCATAATGTTGCATGGGCACACGATACGCTCACTGGTCAACGTTATTGTGATACTGTACTCCTTTCTCATGTGCGTCTTTTCAGAGATGAAGTCGGCCTAACTTCATTTTTATGGATGGCAATGCGCGACCGCATCGAACAGCGCAGTTGGAGGATCTCTTGATCCACTCGATTTAAATCCCATCGAACACGTGTGGGATGCTTTGGGGAGACGCATTGCAGCACATCCACATGCACCAACGATCATCCAACAGTTTTCAACAGCGCTGGTGGAGGAATGGAACTCCCTACCACAAGAGCTGCTTACCAACCTTGTGGCCAGCATGGGAGCACGATGCAGAGCATGCATTGCTGTCCGTGGTGATGATATACCCTTTTAAGCACCATGTATCTGTTTCTGTAAATCTAGAGAACCATCATATCTCGTATTGACTATAGTATATGTTATGGTGTAAGAATAAAAGTGGCATTTCTGTTCGTCTCATTGCATATTTCGTTTAGTTACCTACTGTAGCATACCGTAGCAGTTCTCTCTATGTTTCATCGATCGTAGCAGTTTCATCGATCTATGTTACTTGGCTGTGTCACAGCATGCGAAGATTACTTTCGTCCTTAGGTTTTGCACACCAGTGTAGAATGGGACGCTATGGATCACAGCAGTTAAAGAGCGTCCATAAATAAAAAAAATTAACATTACCATATAACTGCATTTTAATAGAATGCCATCAGGCATAACTGGATCTGCACAGTACATCTGTGAAATCAGTGAAATCAAATTTCAAAAGAAGTAATGTATAGCTATAGGATATACAACGGAGGGGGACACCTCAGTCACCGCGATGTACGAGTCATCTATTGCGGCTACTGACCTTCAGGAGGAAGGGATGAAGTGAAGGAACCACAGGATGTTAGGTCGCAGGCAAACAGGCCTACGACCGCGGACGTCCTTAACCGTTCCTGACTCGAAAATCCGCCCCACTGCTGGATCTGCTCAGAGAGGGCGATGAACGAAGCGTCAACCAAGCGGCCCTTTAGTGACAAGGGTAATACTGTTTCTTTGGAGCAAGCATCCGCACAATCTGTCCGACCCCTCTATATGCCCCGAAACCTAGAAGCACGCCAAAATAAGGAAACGGAATGAAAGGGAAATTATAGAAAGGAAATCATGGTAGATGACAAACCACCATAGCATTCGCTTACCGGCTACAGAAAGCCATGAAAAACCCAAGGTTAGAGTGGGCGGTCGCCGGGAATCGAAACCGGGACTTCATAAGTTATCCATCTCCCTCGTATACATAATCATTAACGGCATTGTAAACTCCATTCACATAAAGGTTGAAACTGCTAACATCTCCAATTGTTTATGGATAATATGGCCATTATTAGTTAAGGGTACCTGAAGTACCTTTTGCTACGACAGTGTTCATTACATCTGACAAAATATTTATGCCACATTCTACATTAAATTCTTTAAAATATGCTGAATGCATGATGTGTATATAAGATAATTAATTTTGTTCACTCGGTAATTAAAACCTGTTCAATCCTGCATGTTAATAAAAATGTCTGAAACATACGCGTTCACAGGTGCAATTTCAGCGGGTTCAAACCCGGCGGAGGGCGATGGATTTTTTCGGGCGTAAAAATCTTTGGCACGGCTGCTTTGGGAAGGAAGTAAAGCCGGTGGTCCCGTGTCGTAGATTTACGGCACGTAAAAGAACCTCAAGCCTGATAAGAGACCTCTGAGCAAAATTTCCGGTCTTTCACGCCCAATATAGAATGGTACGCAAAGAACCATAGTAGTCAAAGAGCGTCAATAAATAAAACGCAATTTCAATTTCAGTCTCAGGCGCTTGTAGCAAATAACGGAAAAATGTCAAATGTCAAATAAAACCTATTTTAGATAATATGCACTTAAAGTTAGCAAAGGCATCTGACGGAATTTGTGATTAATAATTAGTTTTCGGAGTATTAACTAAAATTTTATAGTAAAATACATAAGGTGTACATCATTTTGTTTAGAAAGATGTACTATTGAAAATATTCGATTTCTTGATGATGGTAACGACTCACTCATTACATCTAAACTTGGTTAACTATATTGTAAAATTAAAAGATGATGTTTCGTATATTTGCAAATCTGCCTTAGATAAAGAGTTAACTGTTAACGAGTTTGCTGTTGCGAAACATATTTTTCCTGTAGCCTTTAATGTTAAAGCTATATCTTCCGTTAGGCTTTATAAGTTCCCAGGAGTTTGCACTTGCTTGGTGCTCTCTATATTCCAGTTTTGTTAGTAAATACGATAAATACGCAGAATTGACAAGTCTGTAGTGAAATATCTCAACTGATAGCCATATATTTTTCAAGCATCTGCTTGTTACAGAATTCTTTCATGCCAACTACAGTGCCGGGATAAAAACTAAATTCACTTAAATCTATTCAGCCCCACCAGTAGCAAGTGCATTTGGGATTGTGTTTTTTTATACTTTCTCGTCTAAGAACATTATAACAAATGCTGAGGTAAGCGAAATTTATATCAATACGAAAGTTATTTTCTCATGTGAAGCAGACAGAAATGATAATTATGTTCAAAATTTTCAATTTATGCAAATAACTCTATAAGTAAGGCAGGAGGTGCCACTTTCATATAAGTAACAGAATTTTAAGATTACTGTTATAAAGAGAGAGTAAGTTTAAAAGGAGCGTGTATAGTTAAAATACATGAGCACCCAAAGCTTAACGTATATCTAATCCCTAAAAAAATTAAATTTACGAGGGTGTTTCTAATGTAAGCCACATACCAGCTACCTCGTTCTTCATACAATATTAATTTGAATGGATTATCGTTCAGGCCTGACTGCTTTTCCATGCTTCATGTGGTGTACATAGAAAGTCAACGATTCGAAGCATTTACTTATTTAATGCCCATGGCCAATAAAGCGATGGGTATAAGGATAAGCTTGCTATTGAATTGCTGAGATATCAAATAATTAATTAGAAAATTATGATTGATAATGCTCATTAAAGAATCAACAAGGAACTCAAACCATATTTTATATTTATCTGATATGTTTTCCAGAACTTATTCTGGAAAATCTGTTCTTGGGAATCTGTACTAAAATTGGAGAATATGGATGATCTTTGTGACATTTTCTTTTGGTGTAACATCGAAGTCCGAAGTATCCGTGGAATATCAGCAACGCTGGTCTCCAAATCGGCAGATCTTCTGCTGGCAAGTATAGATTAATAATTTATTTCTGTGTCTGCCTTTCATCCGAATTTTCCATAAATTAAACTTTTAAACAAATAGTTCTGATAAGCGAATGGTTCCCTAGTAGACTTTATGGCGTTCCACCACCCAATTTTACCTTAATGTAACTATTATCTATTGCAAAACACTTATGAACGAACTGCATGACTGAGGTCAAGGCTTTATGGTACGAGAAATGTGTGCGATGAATTACACGTTGTGAAATGCAGGATACTACAAAAACCGAATTTGATTCAACAGTTCAACCGAAATTGTAAGAATCACACTGATTTACAAAAACTCACAGACGTAAATGTGTTTAACTACTTTGACTTAAGAGCCTATTTATATTAAGAGATATCACAAAATAGTGATGCGACTAATACCGGATACAAATCAACTACTTAAGAGTGAATACATTATTCAGAGAGAGGATTATTACGGTATATCGTTGAGTAGATCATATGAAAACCTCGCTTAAGCTATGGACATCTATACCAGCTGCAATTTATATATTTGATGCACTGTCCAAATATGACTCGGAGCAGGAAATATTATAGCAAAATGCTATATATTTAAAAAATATAAAAGTAACAAAAAACTGCCATATAAAAAGACTGATGGGCAAACTCGATCGCAAAATTCAATTCCTTAAAGTCTTTAAGGTTCTATAGAGGACACATCTAGATTTCCCTTCTTGTATCCACTTCCGTTGAAATTTGCCTTGAGTTGTAACCTCTGCTGAGGTTTATTGACGATCAAATTAATATACATATCAGCTACTCCTACTTCTTTTGTCCTCACTTGCGCTTGTTTCTGATGTCGAATCAGGACAATCAGACGTGTTATAAGAATAGCATTGCGACAAATGATCTTGTTTGCCACGGTAAATCCCTAATTATTTTGAGTCGTGAAGAATAAATTCCCATATCCCGGAAAATATTGCTCAATGATGTTGATAACTAAGACAATACTAGTTCTTTAAAGCTTTAAAAACTCTACGAAAACTACTTTCGTGAGTATAAGTTACCTTGTGTATCCCTGCAGTTTCCGGTCCATTCAAACCAATATTTTTTTAAATTGGACAAATTTCAAATGTTACACGAAACAAACTTAGTTTTATGACTGTCATCTTTCCACTATAAAAGTAAACAGCAAAACCAACAAACGTCGCCTGACCATTCTGGTTTTGTATACATTTTTAAAGCTTATGATTAGTGACAAGACGTTTTGTTAAACTAATGGGTTATAATGAATAATACATAATTAACATCAACATGCGCTGTGAATCATTACTGAATGCAGAGCTCGAGAAAGGGCCACAATAGCCAGCAGGATCACAAGACTAAATATACCCCATATGAATTTCAAACTTAAGAAGGAAGGAACTATTCGATTTATGCGATATGTTCAGTTTTCGAGAAGTTATATTCAGACAAAAGTTTTAATTCTTAAAAACATGGAATACAAAGTAATCGATTCTTGCAAACATTCATTCTTCCCATCAGTACTCTTGAAACTGGTAGCCGCTATGCATTAAAACATAAAGCTACAGCGAAAAGCAGATAGGTTAACGACAGTGACTAACCTCATCTGTGATGCAGGCAGATGTGACACTGGAACTTTAGATATCTGACATTATTCAGGATCACGCAAGTTTGCGTTTCACGTATTTAGTAAATAGCATGACTGGCTATATGTCTACGAAATCAAACTACGTATATTATTTGTAAAGCAATTTCCCAGGGAACAGGAACAAATGTTGAATATCTGGAGGTTACGACCATGTCCATCCGGCATGCACACACGTCGCCTTGAGTTACTGTATTACACATGTTTAAAACTAAATACCTACGAGGGCGGATCGAAAAGTAACGCACAATAATTTTTTTAAAAAAAGTTTAATAGTTAAAACAACAACAAACAATCACAAATGAACTTACACCTTTTACCTACTTTTCGACCTAATCACGAAGTTTCTCAGCACATTTCACCCATCGTGATACCGCCTCGTGTTGATGAGTTCATGATAAAAGAAAGCCTCCTTTCCTGCACCTGTAGTTATTCCTTTATTGAGTACAAGTTGCAAAAATACTCTATTTTAATAGAAAATTGTATTTTTCTTTAACAGATGAAGTCCGAGGTGCTGAAAATTTAAACGGTACCAAGAAAGGAATTCCAAAACTTTATAGTAGGTTGGTTTACAGCTTTCAACACCGCTTATCTGCGGAGGGTGAATTATTATAAATTAAATATGCCTAAATTTAAAAGCAATGTCCACATCGCAATAAACAAGGATAATTTAATAATGTTGTTATTCAAGTATATGAATTTGAATAATGACCAGTCATCTGTCAGTAACACATTTGTATCTGCAAACGTTCATTGGATTGCAGAACTTGCCGTTAGGGAATATTCAGCCAGAGAACCGAACGAAGTTTTGAGATAGTTTTCTTAAGGTAAGGAATGCTGGGGATGAGACACGTTCAATACGCATCTAGAAAGACAAACCACTTACTTTAGTTCTCCATGTATTCAATAAGCAGAACTTGTTTCGGCACATTTACTGTAAATGCCCTCAGCTGCAGGATTTTATGAAAATAATACATGATAGAGACTCTCTTCTTGTTTTGTGTAGTTTTAATATTGCGAGCATGGGAATGTTCCTGTCATTTTAGTATTAACATGCAGAAATTGTGCTTATATGGCGTCATTAAATTTTCCGAGTTAACATTACATCATTCGTCTGAGCGTTCTTAAACTACAAGATGGAGTGTAAGCGATATAATTGTGCATAGCTTAAGGACAGACATATGAGTTATATTGGGCTCCCCTCCTATTTTTCCATGATCATCTTGCAGTGGAATGCGAGAAAGTTATATTTCTCCGTCATGCTTTACTTTACGGCATGATCGCCTGCAAGTTTGAGTAGGCAACCCGTAGTGACCATTGGCTGACCCTGCAACTACAGGGTTATTCAAAAAGAAGGAACAGACTTTAAATATTTATTTCTAATGAACGACAATAGATAGCGACACATCATTAAGTAGAGGAAAGTTCACCGTTTTAACCCCCACACAATAGTCCCATTCAGTGCCTACAGCGGCGCTGTGTTTGTTTACGAGAAAATGGTAACGCCACGGAAAAGTCGTTTTGTGTGCTACAAGAGGCAAAGAGTGAATCCATTGTTTCATTGCAGCGTGCATTTCGTTGTAAGTTCAACAACGAGCCACCTCGTCATAAAAAATGTATAATTGATACAATCAATTCGTAGAAGATGGTTGCGTATACATACGGAGAAGCACTGGTCGTCCTCGCATAACAAATGGTGCTCATTTTGAACCATAAAATACAATTTTGAACTTTTCTCTATTCAGAGATGCATCGCATATGTCGCCATCTATTGCCGTTCATTGAAAATAAATATATAAAGTCTGTTCCCTCTTTTTGAATAACCCTGTAGTTACCAACAGCCACTACAGAGGGCAACAGATAGTTCGCCAGATGGTGCTTGGGAAGATAATGTAGCTGATCATGTGGCCTTCTCCGTAGCTTTACGGTTGTGTAGTGGCCGATGAAGGGAAGAGTTTACAGTTGGGACGCGTTTTCGGCCTAGTTCAAAATTTTATTCATTCATCTTTTGTAAGTAAAATTCCAAATTTATATTAAAACTCTGTGGCGTAGCCTTAATGTCCGAAAGGTTTAGAGGGAGCTGTTATTAAAAGACTATGTATATACAATGTAAAATTGAATTGTCCAAGATAGACAAAGAAACAAGCATAGACTTGATTCACGTGCTTTGTTAACTGCTTGTAATCTCAGTGAAAATTCAGAATACATTAGTTTTTAACTGTTGTTCCGCGGCAAATGAATTTAGCGTTTTACTTGTACAAAGTCAATCCTTACCTTCCTTGTATTTGCAAATGATACTTCGGTATTTTGTTGCTAGTTTGTGTAACTACTCAGGATAATATAAAGGGCCCAGCACGTAAAATATCTCTGGAAACAGAAGTATTTTTATACTCTAGATACGATCCACAGCACGGTAAAGACACTGCACATTAAAATTGTTGAATTCAATTTTTAAATTGCATGGATTTTATTTGTACGAGTTAAATACAACACACCAAGTATCACTTATAGTAACATGAGTTAAAATATGACTGACGAGTATCTGTAGTCCGTCATAGATATTTATCATTAAAATCTGACTGGTTTTTATTTTTGAAAAATATGGCGGTATTACTAACATAAAAAGAAACGTGTTTCTCCCCTTCAAGTTTTACCTTTTATCATAAACAGTGTAAGAACATGTCAAATAATTGAAGTCCTCTTGTTCGGTACTTCTCAATGTAATGCAAGCTTTTGACTTACTTTCAAGTATTGAATATTTATTTGGTACGCAAGATGTTTCCGTAGAATTATAGTTGCCCATAAAAATCTTAGAATGTTTGGCCGCTGAAAGAATACATTTTCTTTGTTAAGGGAAGTCATACTTAAGTTAAGGAGGAAAGGTATCACTTCATGTCACAAAGTAACACCAAGTTAAGTGGTAAACTTTAAGAATTTCCCTAGAGACGAAACTCCTGTCAAACACTGAACCACTTGTTCAGGAGAGATGAGCCCGCTGTTTATCGAATTTAATGACTTAAATAGACACTTCACCTGAATCTCTAGATAACAAAACACAGGCACAACTTCTACAAGGGATCCGTGTGGCACAATAGGGAAATGTGATGGGAGAGATGCAGATCAGAAGTGTATGTGTACGTGCATGTCGAGACATAAGGAGAGCAGGGCACTCAGGTTAATTTAAACCAGAGTTGACGTTTTAACATCCTCTGTTAATAAGGGTGAAGGAGTAACAGTCTTTTAAAGGTCTAGACATACGAGAGTGCCTGGAGAATTCTAGCCAATCTGCATATGTCTCTGTCACATAAAAGAATTCACCCAGTACTCCCTTTGGGCTATTAACTCCACTTCAGACATGGCTTGTACCTTGTAGTAATGTAAAGGCGGAGTATTCAACTGGGGCATGTAGAAACTTAGGATGGGAAACTGGGGAGTGTCATTAATATTAACGGTAAGTTAATACTATTCTCCTACATTGAAGATTAAAATATCAGCGATTTCCCATAAAACTAATTCTTGTGTTTTTGCAGTATTACTATCGATACAGATGATGAACGGAGTAAGGAACTTTATTTTTCGGGCTTTTTTTATGTTCTTATCTTTTATTATTTCTTTTTTTGTGATCAGGGGGCAAAGGCAGCTGAGCACTAAACGTTTACAGGAAAGTTTGGAAAGTAAGTAATAAAATAAATATATAGGCAGTTAGGCAATTGTTTAATATCCCAAAATAGCTTCTTTTGCCATTTCGCAATAAAGAGATATGTTTAATAATTAAATTTGACAATATCAAAATTTAGTAAAAATCAATTAAAATATCACAATTTATTCCAAAGAAAGCAGATAGCAATTCGCAAAAGGGGAACAAATGGTTTCAGCATCACCATTGGATACTAAATTTATTCAATTCTCTTGATTATGAAGTAGTTCCAGAAAATTTATTGGTTTAAATCCAAAAAGGCTATAGTAGTGATAACAGACTAAGTATAGTTACTATATTAAATTGGTACCATTACGAAATGTTCATATTTCAACCAGCTTAATTATTCAGGTTTTGTTCCTGCTCTTCAGACGAGAAAACGTTTAAGAATAAAATGTACCTAATTTTTAAGGTGAAACAATGACGTTGGTTGCTTTAAGAGTTATCAAGGCATCCTAAGGTAAACCTTTATGGGAACAAAGTTTTTGTTATTATCTGATTTTGTTTCTACCCCTAAAAAATCTGAAATGAGATAATTCTATATTACAAACATTATACAGAAAATTCAGCCAACATGAAATATTCAAAGAGATATTGGAAACCTGGTATTTATTTTATTTTTATTTTTTCCATAATGTTTTATTTGCATTTGCTTTTACAAATTCATATGAACATTTTTCTCATCGTATCAAAGGCAGTGATGTAGGGCTTTGTTAATAAGACCCACAAAAGACACAGAGGGAGAATTGGTAGCCATAATTGTAAGGTTCAAAAGTTTACGCTATGTTGGGACAATGTTTTGAGCAGCTTTTATGAGGAATGAAGCGGATAAAACACCAGTGTTTTAAAAATCTAAGTTACAAGTTGCCTTCGTATGGTTTCGTGGACCTCTACCTTCTAAACTAGCTATTGACCACTATCTATTTATTTTTACCCACTTTTACTGAATCTCACTGTGTTAAACAGACACTAGCAATCAACAGTTTCTGAGGTGGACACTTCCTTACATTCGGTTGAACCACGGCAGCCACTTTGGAGCATTAGGGCGCTATGAACGGTTTCTTGCGAGTAACCACGAACCTGCCCGCAGGATTAGCCTCGCTAGATAGCAGGGTGGGTAAAACAGAAAGCACACTAATGGAGGCGGTAAGGGTTAACAAAGCTATCTTGATATCGAATGCTGATGACAGCTAATATTGGAATGACAAATGTTGTGGAAACGGTTACCCGTAAGTCCCCCGAGGATTTTCCCCGCGTTCCAACCACAACTCAATTTGCTCTGCTTCAATATTACGGACACACGCAACGCGATCCAATAACGTTCTCATTTACAAGCACAATCTTTGCGTTAATAAACCAGAGAACTCAAGCAGCTCTATGAAAACAAATGATCTATCGCTTGGAATCGCATATTTCACCGATTAATTTTTCCACTAGAATGGTAAATTAAAGTGGACAGGACAACCAACATTCAAACAACATTCTCTCAAATATCCCCCTATTTGCAATTTGTTTTTGATATTTTTAAGCAATATAAATTTCTATTCTAAGGATAAATTGAACTTCGACATGGAAATTGAGGCCTAATATTTCCCTTCTGGCTTACGTTTCTGATGACTCTGATTGATGGACACCTACATTGGAAAGGGACGTAAAACGTCCATACAGGTCAATCTGTTATAACTGCGCAATAGTATATGAAAACAACCACAATTAGAGTGTTACATATCTAAAATTGTAGAGAGGCATGCCTTGTTGAGCCAGCTTGACATTATAATTTTGGCGTAGTAAAGTAAACGGCATGAAACACCTTGGATACTGAGCGAGTTGGCTACGCGGTAATGTGTGTGAGGCTAATACTCTTGAGGTCCCGGGTCTGACTCCTAATCTGCCCTTGGATTTTTCCTGGTTTTCCCTGGTCGGTAGACAAATGATAGGGTGATTTACTTTCTTTCATTTGCCTTTCATTCGGTTTGCTTCTTATGATTCAGGTGTGCTTCCAGGTTTCTTGGCGATGTCGTACAGATGGGACGGCAAAAGTGTTCACCGTGGACACTAGAGGGCTGTCTGGCTGGACGGGTCGTCGATCGCCCTCTCCGGGCAGCGCCACTAGTGGCAGAGTCTCATGAGCCGGCCACACGTGCAGGCTTTACCACGGGCTTGCTTGCGCAAATCAGTCTGTATCGGGAAAAACGTGCATGAGGACGAGAAGACAGTAACTCGCACAGACCATAAAGCTCGGACTGTGTAAACTTTGCAGCTCTGAAGATTTTGTTTGCCCAAACTCTTAAGCGTGGGCGTGTGGACAATGTACAAGCCGCGCCTTCAGCCGGAAGGGAAGTTTTGTGCAAGATTTGTGATGTGCGAACCCATTCCATTTATTACTTATTACCGCGGTTTTGAATTATGTAAATCCTTGCCATGCCTTTGAAAATTAAAGTCTAAGAAATATTCCGATAAGAATAAGAAGAATGCATCTTACGAAAAGATGACACAGAAATGAAATCTCAAATCTCTGTATGATCTCCAGTTCCTAAAAACCTTAGGCCGTATTCATAGATTTCATGTTGGTCTGGACTGTCAGTTCAGTGCTCACTCCTCAACCTCAGCAAAAATGGAGATAACCAAGAAGCGTGCATTAAGACGATCGGAGGAGAAAAAGGCCTATTTTCCGTAATACAAAAAATGATGGGTATTATTGACAACAAATCGGTTTCGACAAGAGAGAGGAGGCATAGAGGGAGAGAATATACAGGCAGTTTTATGCATGATTCTAGCACTGTTAATCATTTCAATGTGAATTTAGCTAGCTAGAATATTAGCTTTTATCCGTAATATTACAGAATTAAACAGAATTAAAATAGCAAGGAACATTTGCTGTTATTTGTTAAAATACATCTCACCTTGGATCTTAACCAAATAATTGAATATTGTGTGATATTAAGTATACAGAAATTATACCTGAGGAAATTCTATATATTATAAACCTTTCAGGCAGCTGTAATCCTCCTCTTCTCGCCGGGATAACGTAAGTAAAGCCTGAATTACTTTGAATTTAACCTAACCTAAGTGGTAAAATATTAAAATATTCCGGGTTGGAAGGCCGTGGTCTAAGGATAAAATTACTAGCACCCGACGTTTCGGTCAACTCTTCGGTTGCCATCTTAAAGAGACTGTCGTTATCAAGCTGTCTTGGGTGTTACACTCTTGAAGATGGCAACCAAAGAGTTGACCGAAACGTTGGGTGCCAGTAATTTTACTCTTAGACCACGGCCTTCCAGCCCGGAAGATTTTAATATTTTATCGATTAACTCCGGCCGTGAAAGCCTTCGTACTTATTTAATCTTCGTACTTGACTGAACGTGACGTAACATGATGGTCTTACACATTGTATTAAATGGAGCTATTTAGGGTTGCCTTAACGTGACTTAATGTAAGGCGATGTAACTTAAGAATTTGGCTGTGTCAAACTTTTCCTTTCCGTTACGTCAAGTTTAATGTCGCATGGTAATTAGAGCCAACTGACGCGAAGTAGTAGCATGAACTAAAAGAACTCAATCAAGTCATTCCCGTTACGTTAGGTGCATCCTAATTAGACCTTTACTTTAGCAGCATTTCTTAGCTTCACGTTACGTCCCTTCATGTTAAATGGTTAATCGTAATCCCGGCTTAACGAAGGGAAGTCTAGGAATGACGCATGAGACATAGTTATAATGCAGCCTGACTAAGATCAGCAGTGTTTTCTTGATACCCTCTTCTTGCATAGTACGAAAGTGCTATTATCATTTGTATATCATTTGAGATAATAAAGCGTGGTTATCGTCTCTGTCATACAAATTAGGATGCACCAGTTCTATCAGCCTTCTAACTTTTACTTTACTAAACTTGTGTCTGTTCTGAAGTTTAGATCGTCATACTTTCCGATGATGTCTAATCTGGGTAGATAGCTTTACTCCACCGTCTCATTTCGCGAATTTACGCACAGCAACTACGCCTATCACTCTATAGTCATCCATTTTGTAAACCTGATCTGCCTATAATCTACCCCTCTGAGGTACTAAAATTTGGTCCGACCAAGGCGTTTGATCCCCGGACCAACACAAGTCCCGGTTTATGAATAAGAAAATCGATGGCCCGCGGTGAATCCATCGGAAGTAGCAAGTTGGTCCGGACAAACATCGATTATAATACCGCCCTTGAAGTACAACTCATTCTTTCGTTGGGAGATATAGATTCACGCATCATAGTGATATGTCGTTCAAATACAGAAGTCATCAAACATAGTAATTCTTTACATCATGCCCCTTCGTTCATTCTCAAGTAATTAGTCATCTGGATCTTCTCTTAAGCCTTTCATTAAATTTATATGCGAGTATACATTTCTTCTCAGAATCTCTTTTTGCACCATTCGATCGGGAACGTTTGGTACCCCTTCTTTTCATCAATAAACAGTGCAGAAATGCTTATAACAAAAACATTTCTTCGGGCCACGTTGTTTCGATCTCGATAACCTCCACTTTCGATGAACAACTTCATACTGAGCTTTATGCAAACTTGCAATGTATGGACGCAGTACATTGTGCCATCTTGTTTGTGCTAACTAATAAGCCGCTGCCGTGTTGCCGACGCTTAAAGCCAGGAACTGTTAAGGCGGGTATTCCTAGCAACGCACATTCTACGCCGCGTACAACGTAACACGTCGAGCGCAATACGCAGCAGACTCAAACAATGAAAGATAATTGAAATGTTTTCCTAAACTACGCAGTTTGTTTTGCGCCAGCATAATGCACCTGGCGCGACAGACCTACTCATCGAGAGGAGTCTAGTGCCTTGTGTGTTGCGTGATAGAGACTTGTGTGTGGAGTCGTATTTGATACACATCGTGCATGTTACAAAATGACACCTCCTACTGTTTGATTTTCAGCTGCAGAAGAAAGCTAATTGAATTGGTTGCTGGACATTCCATTTTGTAGAATATGGCGATTGCAGACTTAAAAAACACTTTAAAGAAGGATTTAATATGGAAGGAGATTGGAAAAATGGTGAAGAAAACAGGCAAGGTTTATTTTATAAATCAGATGCATGTTACCTTCTATCAATGTTATCTTATAACAATTGATGCAATTTTAATAGGACAATAATTCACAATATGAAGGGACAACAAAATAATTATCAAAGATAATTAACCAGTTTTCATTAAATTCTTAATTAATTAAAACAATGCAACTTCCCTTCCTAATACATACTCCAGAGTTAGGGGAAGTTTTTCTGATGGTGAAAGACAGATTTTCACTCGACTGCATAGTTTTGTATACAAATCATCTTGAATTAGGTTAAGCAGGAAACTAAACTGCTCTCGAGTGAATCTGAAGTATGCTTTAAATTTCTCATCGTCTCCTACTAGGTGTTTCTTAAATAGTATTTTAAAAGCTCCGTCGTCTTCTCTATAAGAAAACACTTCACTAAAAGACTTCCTAATGCAATAATGATCAACTACGTAAACAATTTCGTCTTCTATATCTCCACAGTCTTCCAACAACCACAATAAGCGGAGTTTTTTTTCTGTTTTGACACACAACTCATTTTTTAATCCATTCGCAACTGGAGAGTTACTAAGAAAAGCCACGTTTTATCAGTTTGTAGGAAAACACAACACGCAGCGCATTACGTGATGCGTTCCAGGTTCGGCGTTTTAAGTTACACGCGACATACTTAAGTGCGCCGCTAGGAAAATCCGCCTTTAGGGACATCCGCGTGTCTCTGTGGTCTGTCTGCCTGCGGCCTGTATAACCTATACTCTAAACACCTTGGATGTTGTAACGGAAAGAAAAAAAATGAATATAAAAGTAATGACATCTGCTTCCATATCCTAGTATCTATTCTGCCATTAGCTCTAAATGAAATAATGCACAGTCTAATACTTAACATGTAAGCTGAGAGCACCAAATTGTATTTATGTTTAATTGTTTCATTTCTATAGCCCCCATTTAACCTATTGGTCAAATCGGGGGCTCTGACTTGAGAATAAACTGACAGTGCTGGTGTTTTTACACGCTGGACTGTAAGTTTCTTAACGTTGATAGTATTTTACTCTTAAACACACTCGCCCTTCCCAACACTACGGAGGTAGGACATTATTCTGGTTAAAGAAAAATTTCCCGCTCCAGCCGGAAATCGAACCCGCCTGGGTTGAGAAGCCGAACGCTGATCATATGACCACAGAGGCTGTCTATATATTTTTGTTTTATTAACCTGGGAAGGTTTAAAACGGCGCTATCAGATGAATACGTTAAAGATAATACAATGGACGGCCGAGTTCTAATACCACGTATGCTCCATCCAATTTTGCATACTTGAGGTTCAGCACGTTCTAGAGTGAAAATTTTCGCTCTATCCTTTGGTGCTAATACCGATAAAAGATATAGCTATATGATACGTTATTGGAGGTTTCTTATAGCATGTATCGAACGTATATATCTTGCTAATATCAGTATATGCTTCCTCCTAACAATTCGTAACTATTTGCCACATCAGTCACTCTTATCGGAGTTTCCACGGCGTCTTCCTACAGCTGAAAACCGCTTGCTTAGCCATCTAGCAACAACTTTGTCGTCTGTTTCATTTCCGGATGCCTCGGTGATTGTTTCCTAGGCTATAAACAAAGGTTCAGACATTTACGCATTTTCAGTCTTTATTGTAGGTGCAAAGATTTTTATGTGTAGAGCCAGCACAATATCTAGTATAAATCGCTTCTCCCGTGGGAGAAGAACGGTTGAATTAGTCTGCAATTCTGAACCCTCCGGTGAGTATATTAAAATGCTAAAGTTATTATCCTATTTTTATTTATATGGTCAATCTTTCCAATGTGTAAATTATGTTTGCCTTTTATTTATTGGGATGCGACTAGCCGACTAATGAAGACAGGTATTTATGTCCCCGCAACAAAATGAATGAACGCAGTTAACCTCAGCATTACATGTTTTGTTTGGAGAACGTTGTGAGGGTGTTTGTAATAGTAGGCTACCATTTAAAAATAATTAATTGACGCTAAAATGATTGTCATAATATCCTTCAAATAAAACATGACTAATGACATTTACTTTCCCCCACAATATCAAGCAACTTTTATTAAAGACATTTATTTCTACAACGCTTAATTTTGGAGATATTGTACAGTTTCAACTAAAATGGTTTAGCCTGTATATAATTGTTTTAGAGGTGGTGTTATTCTAAACTTGAATACTCATAATAAATAGAAGCCATCCAGGAATAGCCGATTGAAAAGTGTAAACATACTTTTTATCATGGAGTAAAACAACTTTGTTTGATTTTTGTGTTATTTATTTATTCTAAGAAAACACTAACATTTAAATTATAATTTGAAAATTAATTTTTTCAAATTGGTAGAAACATAAAATTGGCGCGTGATTGTACTAATAGCCATTTAAACCTTCCAAGGTAAAGGCAATGCATTGATATAAAATTGCAGTCATGACCATTACTTGTCACCACAAGCGGAGTTTATTGCATTTTCTTTTGGTTTTATGTAAGAATATGGAAATAGAATCTATTCTATCGATTCTATTTTCGTGTTAGGGGCCATGGTAAAACAAATTAGGGACAAAGCAAAACATAATTTGAACTCGTACTGAAGAGTAAATAGGATAATTTACATTTTATATAAAATATCCGCTATTTATTTTACATTAATTAATTATAAATTCTCATTTGTATGATTTATTTGCTCTTTTCGGTCGTATTATCAGAAATATTAAAGAAACTTTGCAGTGCTTGGAGCGAGAGACGAACATGAAATATTGAATAATGTGCAGGATAAAACACCGCTCACTGATCCGGTTAACTAAGATCATCATCCACTACAACAAAATTCTGCATCATACATGCAGATCACCATAGCTACAACTCTAGGATTATTCAGATGTTGCAGATGTCTCCACACACGATTCAAAGGAAGAAGTAACTATTAAAGAGGGCATATCAAAATATGAAAATACCGTCAAAGTATCACAGATGCAGAAAAGCTAGTAACAATGAATGGGTAAAGAATAAAGTAAAAATATTAAGAATGAAGGGTAAGGAATACGCAGTTATAACAAAAGTAGTATCAAAAATTATCTAGCTAAGCAGGTAGAAAATTATATGAAAGAAAGTAAAGCTGAAAGTAGGAGGATAGAAATCAAAATAGAACAAGCTTATAAAGCACTTCAGACTGATATAAAATTTGAAAGTAAATAAAGGTTACAAGCAGCAAGAACAGAAATTATCAAGTCATATTGATAAAAATCTAACTGAAATGGAGCTGAAACTTAATAATACTAAACAGGGTATTTGTAACAAGTTAGATAAACAGGGTGAATAATTTAAAACAATGGTGGAAAATACAATTGCAGATCTTGTGCAAGTTCAAATAGATCTAACAGGGGAAACAAATAAAATGTATGGAATGGCTAAAACAAATGCAGATGCAATTAAAGAAGCACACACAGGGCAAGGACAAGTCATGTCAATGATAGATAAAATTAATGATAAAGTACAAGAAAGTAGCAAAGAAATAGATAAACTTAGAAATAATTTTGAAACTTTAAGTACCAGTGTACAAAACGTAAATGCAAATGTCAATAGTTCTGTAAGTGCTAATCAAATGCATGATAATAATACAAGTGCTGAAAGAAGTCTATCTCCTTTGCTAACTAATAATACAAGAGACGCTACTGCTTTTTCCATAGCATCAACCTCTCAAACACAAAACAATAATGATGACACACATGTGCATGTAACAAATCAGATGTCAAACTATCATTCTGTGCTCAATGAATTACCTTTACCTTATTTTAAAGCCTCCTCCAGTCCAGTAGAATTTATTCATGATCTAGTTGAATATTTTAAAAAGAAGAGTGTGCCTGAAGCATTAAAACTGATCCTTGTTAGAAAATGCTTGGATAATAAAACCTTAGAATGGTTACATATGCTAACAGACAGTGAAATTAATTTTCAGGCATTTGGAGCTTTATTTATGAATAAGCTTTGGAATACCACTGTGCAACATAATATTAGGGCAAGCCTGAGTTATTCACAATATTGTAGAAATGACAACTTGTCAGTGACAGATTATCTTATAAAGCATGCAGGATATGTCAGATATTTAGCTCCAACTATGCATGAGGAAGATTTTATTAGTTTAATTACCAGACATTACCCTCTCCATATACAAAACTACATGCTAATTGCAAGACCTAAGACTATTTATAAGATTACAGAGCTAATATCATCGTTTGAACAGCAAGAAAATAATAATAGTAACGGAATTTGGAGTCCACACAGACGAAAAAGACAAACTGGGCGCGATAGGCGTAATGAAATGCCTTATGATACACGCTATCACCATGAAAGTAGTAGAAATAATGAATTTCAGGGCCAAAACGGATTCAATTGCATTACCCAAAATATCGGAGATTCGAGACAACAAGGAAGACAGGAACACATAAATTATGTAAGAATGGAAAGGAAAAATCAACAGAATTCTACTTCAACTAGAAATAATAATCGATTTTGAAGTAGTTTTTCTGTTTATTTATTATTATTATTATTATTATTATTATTATTATTATTATTATTATTATTATTACTATTTTTTTTTTTTTTTTTGCTCCACGCAGCCGGCAACCAACTTGAAGTAGAATTTATTTTTGATGGTTTTTATGTTAGCCCCAAGTTTGGGAAGCCACCTTAAAGTACAATTGTTCTGTTATTTTAACTGTTGAAGTTTTTGGAGTTGAAGGAGTTTGCACCATGCTTTGGGTCAGTTTGAAGTGGATTGTTTGTTACGTTGCTTGTTTATTTTATTTAGCTCCACGTATGGATGCCAACTTGAAGTAGTTATTTTGTTTACTGTTAATTTATTAGCCTCACACTTGGGAAACCAATTTGAAGTAGAATTGTTACTGTTGTTTTTAGCTCCACGTTTGGGAACCAATTTGAAGTTGTTGTTTACGTAATATGCTGCTACGTATGAGAAGCCGATTTGAAGATGTATTTTTTTTTTTTGTTACAATCCAAGTTTAAAAATACTATATTAACTTTGTTATTAAACTGGTTCTATAGATATTACTTATGTTTGTTTTTGCCTCGGCTGCGTCAGTATTACTTTAGAGACACGTTTCTCTTAATCAGGGTGTGGTGCGACAAAAATGTAGGCTTACACAGATTTTAAGTTTTAATTCACTTCTTTTTTTTAATCCTTAAAACAAATTAAATAGCACTACACTGATATCAAGAGCTGTGAGATTATTTTACTTAATACTTGAACTTTGTTAACGCATATACTCATTTTCGTTTCTCACGAATACGTAATATTTCTCTAGAGAACACATCTTTCATCCGGTCATTACCAAGGTCTGCCAGCAACTGAACAGATTTCAACCGTCCAAACCCGTAAACTTCTGTATTTCATATCTCTGATTGACTAATATTAGTCCAATAGAATACCTACATTTTACTAAAGCTTTTTCTGGCTGTTGATTGGCTAATTTTAAACTGTCACAAAATTTATATTATCGTTGCTCAAATCATGACTAGTAACATTTAAACTCTCAAACTCATTATTGCCTCAAGGTTACCTCATTGTTAGCAACTTTAAACTTATTATTCTCACAGCTTTTACATTATTAAATTACGTAATGCATTCACATAACATTATTGAACATGTTTACAATAATATAAGCATTTGCAATGACTGTTACATACATTTTACAAATTATTACATATATATATATATATATATATTACTTCAACGCGGGCTGTTATTGAAATTACATATTATATAATTTAATTGAAATTATTCAAGTGTTAAAAATACTGCCTCAATTTCAGCATAGAGGAAGTACACAAAACAGGGCAAACTATCACAACTATAATCACACAAACAACACAAATACAGAAGCATATACATGCGGAGGACATAGCAATTATAATGGGAGAAAACGAGCTAGGGGGCTTACGAAGGGGAACCGTTATACAGAGAAAGCGATGGCAGAAAAAAAAAATGTTGAGCAGGTAGAAAACAGCTATGCAACAGAGATAGATGACAGGAATACACACACACACACACACACACACACACACACACACACACACACACACACACACACACACACACACACACACACACACACACAATTTCACTGATGGCAAATACAATGCTGACTGACCGTGAAAAGATAGTAATGAAGAAGGTACTAGACGACAATAAGCATGCACTCAATGAAATTCCAGGACGGTGTACATCATATATATATATATATATATATATATATATATACTTTAAAGTAGAAAATGTACCAACATTTAGAAGAAAATATAATAACCTACCAGTAAACCTAAGAAACGAAGCTAAAAAATTAATAGCCAGTATGCTGGAAAATAACATCCTTGAGCTTAGGCAATTCACAATATATCAGTAGTGTTTGTTGGACGGTAAAGAAAGATAATAGTTCTAAGAATCATTATGGATGGAAGATATTTAAATAAGTTCATGCTACCAGACCTCTTACAAAATGAAAGTATAAAACAAACAATTGCAAAGTTATCACGTGACAAATATATTTCTTCTATAGAGCTTACATTTCATTTTGGCAAGTACGTGATTATACAGCCTTTCAAGTTTTTGAATTACAGTATAGGTATTGTATAAACTCGTATGGATTAAAAATAGTGTTAGTGGACTCCTGGGAACAATACATAGTATCTTTGGCGACACAGTAGATGATTACTTAATCAGATACACTGATGACTTTCTAATAATAAATCAAACCTTTGAGGAACTTTTAGACAATGTAAACTATGTACTAATAAATTACATTAACATGGCCGTAAACATAAAAAAGTTAAAATTCTGTGTACCTGAAATCAAATTCCTGGTATATGTAATTAATGAAGTAGGAATTCGACCAGATGAAGAAAGAATAGAAGTCATATTAGAAATCCCTGCACCTAAAAATATTCGACAGCTTCAACGCTTGTTTGGAATTTGGAATTACGAAAGTAAATGTTTACCAAGATATGCTATAGAAGTAGAACTTTTAAGACAACTATTAAAGAAAACAAATGAATGAAGTGGACAGCAGAGCTACAAAAACGTTTTGAAGATGTAAGAAGGTTGTTTGTAAATGCAATACTGCTGGAACGTCCAAGGGATGAACTAGATTACGAGTTGTATGTGGATGCATCTTGTCAAGGATATGTAGGAATACTAGAGCAAAGAGAACATGACAACGCATTTCAGTAATAAGTACTGCTTCACGTGGCCTAACCTACGTTGAAAGAAATGCATCAGTAACATTATTAAAAATAGGAGCACTTTATTTTTCATTACTTAAATTTAAGACATATATATTTCAGAAGAAAGTGAAAATATATACACATCATATTAGTTTAGCTTAACTTTCATTCAGAAATGTAGCTTATATAGTGGCAAGTTAGCTAGAATAATTCTTCCTATAATAGAATTTGTTGTAGAAATTATACATATTTCAGGCAAACAAAATACATTTAGTGATTTAATATCAAGAATGAACCACAACAAGCAATTTCCTGAAAGCTGTTCTAGACAATAATATGAGATTAAAGTGCTTACGATAGATATTCCAATGAAGAAAGAATTGATGAATCAATTTAAAAATATTAAAGAAGAGCAAGATAAAGACATTAAACTAGCAAGTTTGAAAGAAAAAGCTCCGAATATAGAAGAGGTAAAAAATAGTACAATCGCTGTTAAAAATTGTATCTTATATAAGAAGCATGGAAAGGAAATAAAGAAGTGGAAAACGTATATTCCCACAAGTATGGAATTAGAAGTGATAGAACAATTTCATCTAGGATTAATACATGTAGGTACAGAGAAGACAACCATAACTATTTTGGAGAATTTATATCTTTAAACCAGGACATAAGGTAAGGAAATATATATCGTGTTGCGACCTTTGTCAAAATGCAAAACAAATTAATGTGGTTTACGAACATAAAATGAACTCAGTGCTTAGAGATAAATCAAGATGTTTGTTAAGTTTAGATTTGCACGGTCCAATGCATGTAAGTACATTTGGGTACAAATTTTTATTTGTATGCTATGATGTATTCAGCAAATATGTACGAATATATGACCTCAAGGATGCAACCAGCACAACATGTTTAAACAAATTAACAAAATTATATTTCCCAGAGGAATGAATCGTTCAGACCATACTTTGTGATAATGCATCGGTGTTTACCAGTTCTAAATTTATGAATGGAATCAAAGATTTGGGAATCAAACAGTATTTCTCATCAAGATATAGACCTAATGCCAATCCAGTAGAGACAGAAATAAAAGAAATTTCAAATTATCTACGTGTAGTATGTCATAACAAGCAGAGCAGTTGGTACGCATATATAAATATTAATCAAAATCTACTTAATCAATCCGTAAATACAGTAACAGGATTTAAATCATAGAACTTCACCATGGAAAATCATACAATACTTTGAGCCGTAATGTACCAGAAGTCATTGAAGACCAATTAGTTAAATTGCCAGAAAAAGAGGAAATGTTTAAGTTAGCATTTTTCAAAATCCAAGCAAAGGCTCTGAAAAGAAAATAAAAACACGAAGAAAGAAAAAGAAGAATTTGGAAAGTAAAGATAGGAGATCAAGTGCTAGTGAAGAATAAGAGGTTGTCAAATAAACTTCGTAAGGAATATTGGAGGTTGTTTCTTAGATATCAAGGTAGTTATGAAATAATAAATATATATGGCACAGATACATATGAACTAAGGAACAATAAACAAATAAAGTAATTGGAAGATTTCACAAACAAATGTTGAAACCATACAAATGTAAACACTGTGGCACAAGAAGAAACAGAAAAAGAAAATAAAGTATCTGGAACATAAAAGGGCATAGCACTGTAACTAAAAATTGTAATAATTATAGCTTTACAAAGTATTAAGAAATGAGTATTTAATAGCCACAGTATAATATACACAAAATCACTTAAATAATGCAAGCTACTATTTCCAATATATCTTTACTAAATGTAACCAATTGGTCAATAAAACAAAAGGGAGTATAGATAAAATGATGTAAGAGAAGAAACTCCACTGTTAGTGAGAAAAACACTAGAAATCTGAATAGCAACTACATTTATAATGTATAGTAGGATATAAATTGTTAGAAGAAAAAAAAATACAAAAGAATAGAAGCAAGCTGCCTTAGGAAGCAAACAGAATTACAAAGAAGAAGACGAAAGTTGCTAACAATAAGGTAACCTTGAGACAACAATAAATTAGAAACTTAAAAAAACTAGTTCTGTAACAATAATGTAACATTTAAAACAGTTTATAAATAGGCACGTGGATGTGGAACGAAAAGCCAAGGTAAAAATAAAGTATTCTATTGCAGTAGGTTTAGCCAATCAAAAACTATAAAAGCTAAGGTAAGATAACGGTATTCTATTGGAGTAGGCTTGGCCAATCAGAAACTAGAAATAAAGAAATGTACAAATTCAAACGGTTGACGCTAGTAGATAGCGTACCCACGCAGTTAGGTTCAGTACGGGTTCAGTGATTGTATGTGAGACATGAAAATTCATTTGCTGTGAGGATAATATAAAAATGTTCACCTGTTAAAAGTGTAATTAACAGTAATCTCACAGATTTATAGTAAGATACACCAATGAAGTGTTATTTAACCGTGTGAAGGATTAATAAAAAAGAGAAATACAATTATAATTTGTGTAAACTTTATTCTTCAGCTGTACCAGCCATAATAAGAGATACTTGTTCTACAAAATACTACTGACGCACCTGAGACATAAATAATGTTTAAATAAACATTAAAATAATTCTTACACATAAAATAAACACACGACACTGCCGCAAAAGTTGGTTCCTAAACGTGGGGCCAAGATCACCAGAACGTTTGTACCTAAAACGTGAGGCAAACCCTCCTAGAAACATAACTCCCGCAAATTGGCATCAAGAGCTTCAAGTTTGGCGCCCATACGTGGGACAAATCTGCTTCAATATGAACTAAGAGCTGCATAAGTATCTACTAAGAGAAACTAATGCAATTTAATTTTAGAAATGCTTTCGTTGATGAGAAAATTGGACCTAAAGCAATAAATTAAAATCGATGCTACACTAAGATAACTTAAATTTATGAACGCAAGTAAGCACGCGAGTATACAGTAGCAAATGCATACTTATTAACTTATAAACTAACTTATAAACATTGAACAATTATTAATTCTTCGGTGCATACAAGGTGTAGGTATTTAGGTATACAGAACATGTATTTGGTGACGAAAGTATTAATTGGAATAAAGTTTAATGAAAGTTCATAATAAGAACACCACGCACCAAGAAACATATACAGGCTGAACCATTTAGTACGCTATCTCAAAAACTAAGCGTTGTGGAATGAAATTTTTTGAATAAAAGTTGCTTGATATTATGGGGGAACGTAAATGTCATTAGTCGTGTTTTATTAGGAGGACGTTGTGATGGTCACTTTAGGCTTAATTTAATTTTTTAAAATGAGAACCTACCTTTTTATGTTTTTTTATCACTCCTCATAAACAACTAAACAACATTTGTATAAAGTACTTTACAATTGCTCTTACACCAACGAAAATTCTGAATGGTTCTGTACGAAGAATGCAATGAATGGTTGGACCTCCATGGATGGTCATTTGAGGGTCAATTTACTTTTCGTAATTGGGAACCAACATTTTGTATTTGGTTTACTTATTCCTCATCATAAAATAAACAGCTTTTTATAAACTATTTTCTAATGGGAAAAAACACGTTATAGCTATATTTTAGAAAATCACCATTTTCGAAAATTGTTCCATGTAAAAGTTATTCTGGGGCGGGGATTATCTTAAAATTTTCTGTCGCATCTTTGAAAGGTCTGAACCTAAATACCAAGTTTGGCATTTATCCGACTTTTCGTATTGAGTTATACTGTTCACAGACGCACAGGTACATACACACACACACGGACCTTTTTCTAAAAATGTTTTTTGGTTTTCAGGGGCCTCAAAACATATATTTCCGGTGAAATCTCGGTATTGAGTTTTTCGGTGGAATAACTCCTCTACCTTCAGTGTATACTGGTGTGCATAAAATGTGGCCTATAATGTAACAAGCCGTTTATGTTGGTATTGATAAAATCTAGCCTCACCCCTACCAGTGTGACCACCTCTGTTTTCCGAGCATAATTCTAGCCACTGGATTGGCAGGCTACTTTAACTCCCCAAAGTATGGGCGAACTTCCGAAAGGTAACACTACAACTTAAACCTTTTCTTAATGCCGGTTTTCTTAGTGCCGTTTAGTAGCGTCAATAACCTAAACCTTGTCTCCGTGTCGTTGATTAAAGCTGTGTATATGTAAATGTCGTAGCTTCGTTCAGTTTAACCGCAAATGCAAATAATTCTTCAACTCTTCATCTAGAAGGCCGAATTATTTGTAATTGGATTAGCTTTTCCGTATGTGAGCAATCTAGCGAAACTCTTTCATTGAGGTTGTATCCGTATCATCCCTTTATTCCACATAGATAATAAACATAGTTCATTGGTTAATTTGTCTCTGAATTGTTTTTAGTTCAGTTGCGTAGAGAGCTGATACCGGATAGGTGAAATAAAAAGTTGGTTACTTGAAGGAGAGAATACAATATGGCGGTCTAGTGGAATGAACCACTTTTTATGAACGAAAGTGTGCGTGGTAGAGAAAGTAAAAGAAAATAAATTTGGTTTATCTCACAAGTTATTCTTGCCTATAAGCAAAGATTAAAGCGGAATAAAATCCATGCATGTGAAAGGATATATAACAAAGTCGGATGATTTCTGTTTTCCTCATTGTGAAAAGTAAATACAAAGTTCAATTTCCTTAGAGCACCCCCAATAAATGAGCAACCGCAAGCTTCACATTTAGTAAAATATCTCTACAGCCTAGTTAGAGGAAGTAATTATTCTACCTAAAACTTGGTATGGTGTTAAGGAGAAATGCACTTTTGTAGTCCATTAAACCCCAAACAATTCTTTAGGTGAAAAACATCTGCTCGCGCGCATAACTTTCGTTTACTAACCAGACGAAGAATTTTAAAAAAAGTTCACCTCAATCTATTCTGTCTATGGAAAAACTTTCGCAGTTTCTCATTTTTTGAAAATAGCTTTAAAGAATTTGATTAAAATAAAATCATTTTGAGGTATTAATGTGACACATGATAGGATATTTTAATGTGCAATTTGTGACATTATTTTTTTTTGGTAGCATGGTCGTTTTCGAAATACTACTTCTTACATTTTTATACTTTCACAAGCACATTCTCTGATGGACATGCTTGAAAGTTAGCCATTCTCCGTTCTTCTTTTCATTGCAAAAAGAATCTGAATACTGTTTCGCATATTATATGTAATCAAATACTTATAATTTAATTGGAAATAATCCCTGGGTAAAAATATATTGTAAATAGCCTAATGTCAATAAACTTTTGTTTTCTTCCATTTCATGAATTAAGCCTTAAGCCTGTTTCCACATTAGGCACCTACAGAATCATTCCAACTGAAAAATGGATGGCCAACGCTTGTTCGGCCTCTGGGCAGTATTCTGTCTGGAACCATTCTTTGCAGGTTCTCATTCCAGCATGTTCCTGAATTTTGCAATTTTTTTTCGAAATGAATTATATAAAAAATTAATACATATGAGAACCTATATACATATGTATAGGTTCCATTATATATACTATAACATATAAGGGATATGTATTATCTAATTTGTCGTGGGTTGAGAAAGTCGCCTGCGTGCTTTCATCAAATTTTTGAAATCGTTTCCTTACACATACAGGGTATAAGTAAGGAATAGGGGCTGTGTGTATGTCCAGGCATATGGGTTTTAATAAGTAAGCAGGGCAATAGCGTGACCAGGCAGAGTATAGGTGACTTTAGGTATTGTGACGAACAGTCTCCTCTCCAACCCATAGACGGTTTCGTTGTGGCTATTCCATTTATTCGATGCATATATAGAGCAGTGGAGAATTATGGCAATATGTCTAAAGTAAAGAAGTGTTCATACATAAAAAAAACATTACATTAAGCATCGTTTGTAGCGGAATTTGTTACGGAACACTTCAGCATAAATGGCGAAACGTTCAAAGGACGTTTAAAGCTTCATGTTAAACAACCCGTAATTCAATGAAACACAAGGGATATGTAACATCATTAGATACGAATAATGAGGAAAGCGGACTTTAACCTTTTCAGCTGCAAACTATTGATCAGAATGTTTCGAAGATCTGTGTCATTCGATGATAAGACCTGATATTGCTTTAAAAAATTTACATCTTTCAATGTAAAAGACAATGTAACCCAGATTTCTGTATATTAATACCTTAATTAAATATGTAGGTAACTTTATTGCACACTATCATTAGCTAAAAATTCCTTGGTTTTTTCCTTCTAATACTCCTTGATTCTGGTTACGCGCTATCGAAGTAGGGTGTATTGCTTCAAAGTCTACACATATTTTTTTACAGACAACACTGCAAGGTCACAAGGGCTTCGACCTTCTGTCGCCACCAACCCTTGGTGCGTTCCTAACTAGATGGTTTACTTACTAAACTCCCTCTGCCTGATTATGTCACAAGTTAGTTGAGAACTCCTTTTGTTACTTACGCACTTATTTCCAGTGATTAGATAGACAATGTGTGAGATTTATACAGAGAACGTTAAGTGATTTGTCCCCAATTTTTAGTGGAAATTACTAACAATTTTACAATTAAACTAATTTACACAAGCATTTTGAATCAGGCATTAAGTGACACTTAGAGTTTCGTATACCTACTGAAAAAGCTATTACCTGCTACTAATGCAGACTTACTGCTGATTCATAGAAATATTATTTACCTCTGCCAGCGAACTGTATAAAATGCATTTTAAATTAGATTAAGCTGATATTGTCATATAGAATAAGTTTCTAATTATTATAAAATCTGGGAGCTCAAAATACAAGATATTTAGCAATAAGCACACTAGCAGCGAAAGCATAGAATTGTAGTAAAAGTAAATGATAACGTTTATGAAAATAAGAAGCACTCAGTAAATCCTGGTACTAATGTTATGATATGGGAAGTGTAGGAAGTTAGCCATCCCTGAACTTGTGAAAGTAAAATACGTAATGCAAATGGGCCGCAGGAGATGAGAGGAGGATGAGTGAGAACACGGGATGACCGCCGTAAGCCAACACGTTAGCTAATCCCTGTTTACCTAACCAACATCAAACAAAGTTAGAACGGCATTGGTCCGAGAGCTAACCGGCTTTAACCTCAATCCCATACTCCGTCGCGAAGCATTTAGCCTCGAAGTTGTTGGCTGCCGTAAGATATGAAGACTCCTCCTTTAGTAAATAAGCCCTAAACGGTTACCTTATTATCCACCACAAATCGGTAAAGAAGATATATTAAATAAGTGAAACAGTTTTTTGTTTTCTTTGTTTCCAATGCTGGGGAGCTTTGAAATAGTTCCTAACTTGGAGCTTGCAACAAGTTATGATCGCGATTGTTGAAGAGAGGTTAGGATATGCAGGTAACAAATGCGCAGGATTTGTCATTAGTTATGTTGTCGGTTACAAACATCTGATGCTTCATATTAGAGCAGCACCTTGATTGTACAACAATAACTGGTATGTAAAGTTGAATCAGAATTTAACTGATTCGGAAGCTGCAAAACATCCAGGACATTATTGGTTGGTTTTTTAATGCTGAATATCAATTCTACAGAGATAGACACACAATGTTAGACGATGTGCTAATTAACTTGGACAGCTAAAGAGTACTGTCTCCTTACAAATAAGCAGAGGTCTCACTGATAGTTATCTAGCCAACACTGAATATTAGAAAGACCAACAAATACCCTTATGAAAGCACTGTTGGAAGCACTCGGAGTGCAGCGTATGCACAGGGCTCTAAGAATTGAAAGAACTACTTAGTTATGTGCATTATGGCTTGTAAAAATGCTGTGTGTAGAAGTTTGAGAACCTCTAACCTAACTTCACTTTTCGCAATTGTTGCGATTTACGTGAATTATCGTATATCTCTCCACAACTGAACATATGTGTTTAACTTATTGAGCTTTCACCAGTCATCAACACATACCATTTAAAACTTTGCGAAATAAAGAAGTATATGCAGGCTCTGTCTAGACTTTCTTTACAACACCAGTAAGTCAAATCCGGCCAAGTTTTTGAGTGATGCAGATTACTCATTAAAAGCATACTGAAAGAGATATTACAACTTCCAACATGCATGCATGATAATATGATTTACAACGAGAGAAAATATAGAGGGCTTGGTTTATTCAGAAAAAACTGGAAGGCATTTCTGCAGCACATAAATTCCTGCAACAACCTGATCAATGTGGACGACGTACACAGGATTTCGAAGATCTAAAGGTTTAACCAGCTCAGAATGGAAAGATTCGCTAAAATGACTGCTAATGTCCCTCCTCTTAGAAGCATCCCTGGCGGATCCCAAGATGGTAACCGCTGTAGGCGTTGCTGTAGTGAGTATGAAACCCTCGGACACCTCTTGGATTCCTGTTCTTACAGCGAGCTTCTAATAAACACTAGACACCGTAAAATAAGAACAATGCAAGCTGATACCGTGATTATTGACGGGAATATGTACATAATTAAATAAGGAAATGACGATAAGATCGCAATAAATAATTTCCGTATATTATATCAATGTATAATGCAATAAGATTGACTTCAAAGGTTTCTCCGGAAAGACGAAGCACATTAGCGAGTCATGTTAACCAAAGTCATTAGCGACAGCCGAAGTAGAGAAGCATTAGCTTAAACATTCTGGAAATTCAGTTAAGTTATAAGCTTAGTACGTTTGTAGGGTCACGTAGCAGAATTCTGGAAAAGAGAAAGGCATTTCAATTCTGAGATTTTGGCCAAGCTCCATGGTAACAAAGTAAAGAAACACATTTAGGATTTTAAATATTGGCTGCGCGTGAAAAATAACGTTGGTGGGGAATAATGAAGCAGGCGGAGCTAAAAGCAATAATTTTAGATCAGAGAGTTACTCTCTCTGTCTGGTATCTTCTTCGGTAGATACTGCTCGTTGATATTTTAAGCGCCTAGTGACGTGCTTGTACGTGTAAGATTTCGCGGCTATTGCGAGAGGTCTCGCCGATAACCATTTTAGCGACTCAGCATGTTGCGGTTCTAGTTTATTTTTTTACGGAAACAGTTATTTCCAATCGTAACTTTGACACTGAGAAGTTAGTTGGCATAATAATTCGGTTGTTACAATTTCGAGTGCTACAATTCAGATAACTCAATTATTAGTTCACAATAAATTTCTCAGTCAATTTAAACTGGTGATGTCCTTTCACATGCATCCATCTATACCCTGAGAAAATACTCATAGCCCTACCACAGGAGCAGTTGGCGCACGAGAAAATACAAGGAGCTACAAATAACGATATCAGAAGCAGGTAAAGTATACGGCTCCAAAAGTGCCGACCATCATTCCCATATCAAAGCAAAGGTTTACAAGTTTTACAAGGTTCACAGAACAGCAGAGAACGGCAGCAACAGACGAATTGATTAATGTCGCAATTGATTCCAATTCTTCTACAGGAACCATTCATTATTGGTCCTACTGTTCGAATCTAATTTTATGGCAGCCAGTATGAGGACGTTCACGAAGAAAAGAAATTCATCTATGAACCAAGTATTCTATATTACAAAAACAAATACAAACTCTCCGACATTAAGGTTGTTCGTCCACTGATTGGTCACAGGGGTGCTATCCCTAGGCTGTTCGTCAGGTTCTGCTGTGAATTCGATATCGAAAACAAAATTATTCTGAGTAGAGTTACCACGACACTAAACGGTTTTGTGTAAATTTTTAAAAAGTCACTTATATAATTGATATTTATTTATAACACACTATTTATCTTTCTGTAAGTTTCAACTGAATTTGCTTAATTCTTATAATTTTCGTTATACTTTAATCTCTTTTTCACTGTGTTTCTTGTTTGTAATTATTATTATTATTATTATTATTATTATTATTATTATTATTTGTTAAGTACGCATTGTAATTAGGCAATTCCTCATTGGGACAGCAGAAGGAATTAAATTTCTTTTTATATACAGTGTATGGAGCCCATTCCTACAGGCTGAAATATATGCACAATGTAAACCAAACGATTTTTACCAAATTGGGAAGAAACAAATGGTAGCGGATGACAAACAAAGACTCGGATTAAATACTTTAACCACTTCGAACAGAAATTACCTGCACGATAGCGTTCAATTATAAATTGGTTAACGAACATCAAATTTTAGGACTGTAAACCTACGCAATACTAAACGCTATTGAGTCTCTTTAAGTAAAGTTGCTATTGCTTCCATACTCTGAAATATCACGGGAACGTCATTGTTAAAATTATTAGACTGTTACAGACAGCTAAGTTCTAAGAAAATTTTTGAAAAATAAAGGAAAAAATAATATTTCTAAACTACAGCTGCGATTGGTTACAAGATGCTTACAACAGTTTAAAGGTAACTGGGATACCGAAAATATGCCGTGCTTTTTAAATAGAGGTAGCCAAGAACATTTTAGCTGGCCGTAACTAAGGAACCGATTCTTATACTTACGTGAAGGTAACAAAATAAATCCTTTTTCTCTTGTTTTCCGCTCGCAGTATCACGAAGATACATTGGGTGCTGTACTGCATTTCATCGCCATATCAATCACAGTAGGTAGCAATCCGGTTAAAGGCTTTTCAGTTCCACACCATAGACAAGAGCCGTTTATCTTGATGCTTGTCTGGCCAAGACAAAGTACTGGTGACGCTAAGTTAAACATTGCTACACGTTCTTCTTTAGGAAACTTAGCAGTATGCATCATGCCTTATTGCATAAGCAGGATATTTACTATTATTGTTAGTATTGTTATTGTTATCATCATTATCTCAATCATATTTGTCGTCATCACCATCTTCATCATCAAAAGCGCAGATAATTATCGAAAAATTTAATATTGCGAAAAAGAGCAAGTATGGAATGGGCTTTCCTTCCTGAATCACTCGTAAACATTAGCCTCTGTTCGTGGATTTAGAATTCTATTCGCGAAAACGTTAAAACTTTATTCAGCTTACTGAGTCAAAGATAAAATTATATTTGGAGCAGCATGAATTTCGTGATGTTCTCTTTAGCGATTATTTTACTCCCAGGAGCCGACATCATCAATGTTAAAAGCAAAAAAAAAAAAAAAAAAAAAAAAAAAAACCCTTCACCCAGCATTCATTCGGCTTTCTTCTGATCCAGCAGTCCTGATCGTTTACCTTCGTAGTACACGCACTTTTTATTTTGTTTAGGTGAACACAAGAATACTACAATATGGTTCAGGCGGTAATGCCTGTGGCGCACATTTATTTGGACCGACCAATCTGACTGGGTTTTTTTCGTAGTTTCCCTCAGTTGTCATACCGGAATGAATATTAAATACCATGTTTCAAAATTCCACCTTAGTCTAAAACAATGAAAAAAAATGAAAAATATATGGCAAAGTGAATGCTCTGCCGTCTAAGTTCAGATAATAAAAGCAGGCATACTGGCGGCACTATAATGCCATCTGCCCCGCACGTGTGGAAATAGAGGTACAGTTGCTGTACACATGCCTCTGTGGACAATTGACGAAGTAAGTTGGTATGGTACAGAAACGAGATCTAGAAGGTTAAATGTCCGCCACACACCAATCCACAAGGTATTTCCTAACAGATCCGTCGCGATATGACCACACAGTTAAAGCGACGTAAAGTAATAAAGAGCAGGAAAAAAATAAAAACATTAAAAACCAACAATGTACATTACTTTTGCTGGAACAGAAACGTGTAGAATAGGGATTTATTTGTATCTATAGGTAAAACTTACACACTTTGGTGGAAGACGTTCCTTAAATGGATTATAAATTAACACTCTCTAGGTAAAGTATTCAACTTCTACTAACTCCAGCGATATAAATACATGAGATTGACAACTTCCTGTGTTGCTGCTAATATTTAAAACAAACGTTTGTAGCAGTAATAAGTTGTTTTAAGTTACAATTATTCGCGGTCCTTATTCTATTGTTCTTTCAATTCTACTCGAGAACTTATGGACTTTGTTGATGAATTTTTGTAATTTTATTCAATAAATTTCACTATAGCTATTCAAGAATTTTAAGTTAATTTATACAGGAATTTATGATCAGAATTATCCGGATGCCTAGATGCTGATTTAAATGACGATAGATTACGATGTACGAATCGCAATGAGAAGGCATTTCGTGAATTATATCTCTGTTTTGGATTTTACATATAATACTTTTAATGTTGGAAATAGGTAATGGTACAGACGAACGAAGGGGCCCCCGAAATAGGGGCAGAACACTGCAAGTAGGCCACAGTTGCCCCTTTTGCTTCCACTGTGATCCCTGAGAGGCGGGATGAGGGTAGAGACCCGAAGGGTGACCAGATTCTGATGCCGACGGGTCCCTAACGTTTCCAGATGGAATTCATTCGCCACCGGGCCCACTCACATGCATCTAACCCCAGGGGATCCTCAGAAGAGGCGCCCAAATGAGAGCACCCGGAGACGGGTCCTAACTGACAAGTTCTGCAATGGCGCCAGGGAAGAAATCTCTACAGAGAGCACAGCCACCGCCCAGCTGCAACCAGCCGATCACCGTCGCGTGGTCCTATAATCCTGAAAGGAAGATGTAGGGTACGGCAAATGAGGAGCAAGAAAGTTGTGGTAGAACATGAACCACCTCAGTATTCGCCTTACGACCCGGGGACACCACGCGAAACATATTGGCCAGAATGGGCGGATACTGGGGATCGAACCCGGGATGTTCCGAATACGCTACCTCGCTCGGTTTAATGCTGGAACCAACCAATGCACAACGGGCAGCTTTAAACCAATATTGCGTGCCTAGTAATAAAATAAGATGAAATGGTGAGCCTGCGCATCTCAGGCAGTGGTTTTGACACATCTTCTAATATGTTAAACGTTAACACAACACTATTCACTGCAACTGCATATTAGAATGAGTAGAATGAAATTGTATTTATATTTACCTTCAGTAAGCCTGATATTAACACAAAGGATCATTTGATACAAACGCGAAAGCTTAGCTTTTTGAGGAAACAATTTCAGTTTTAGTACTAAATGAGATAGCAAAACTAAAGGGAACATAATGAAAAAAATTACCTGCACAATCCAGGAGTTTGTCAATCGTTTCAATGCTATCCAACTGGTTGCCCCAACAGACAGGGGCTGTGAGATGCGTTATTATAGGTTTGAAATATTAAATATTCTTAAATTTTCTTCTGTTCATTCAGGGTTAGAGCTACGTGATTTTGATTTCTGCGAGTGATTCTGTGCGAGTAACCTTCAATATTGTTCAGATTAAGGATTACATTAAAAGCAGGCCTCTTAAGTCGCGGTTATTTTTTATTTATTACTTTCTCTACTACGTATAGTAAGTAGGGGAAGTATTGTATTCCACCCAAAGTTTCGATACCGAGATTTCACCGAAAATACATGTTTTGAGACCCCCTGAATCCAAAAAAAGAATTTTTGGAAACATGTCCGTGTGTGTGTCTGTGTGTGTGTGTGTGTGTGTGTGTGTCTGTGTGTGTCTGTCTGTGAACAGCATAACTCAGAAACGAACAGTCGGATAAACACCAAACTTGGTATTTAGGTTCAGTATCTTCCAAGGATGCGACACGAAGGTTTTCAAGAAAATCCCCCCACCCCAGAGTACTCTTTACATGGAAGATTTCTCGAAAATTTTAATTTTCTCAAAAATGGCTCTATCGATTTTGATTAAAATATCATATGTTTAAGATATTTTCATAACATAAAATGTATATCTTGAATTTTCTGGGAATGTTGCCAAAAGTATTCTTCATTGTGAACGACTTTTGCATAACTGGTAAACCATAAGAGATAGACAAACGTTTACTACACAAAAAATGTAGACCGCGTTAAAATACACAATTTATGTCATATACAACCGTTTTCGAGATATTGCTTGTTATTCCCTTAAATTTTCCAATACTTATACTTTTTCTCAAAGTCGTTATTCATTTTTTTATCTTGTATATGCAAGGAGTATTAATCTGTGGGAAAGGGAATGGTGCTGCACCTAGCAACCAGCTATGAAGAGATATGTATATGAGCTACGTATTTCTATATTGCCCTTGTAAATATATATTCCCCTTACATCTATAAGAAAATTAGCAATAAGATAGAGTCTGAAAATGTTTATCTCGATTAACATGAAGTAAATGGAGAATAAGCGTTTGTATAAGAGTAGAGAAAGTCATGTGAGTGTAACACATCAGATTTTATTTTTGTTTGGATGTGTCGGGCTAGGAACATTATACAACTATCCCCTTTTCATAGAAAAGTCCGCGGTTACCCAGAGAGCGAATATTTACCACTGCTTGTGAACTCAGGATACAATGCTGCAACTATTTAAATAAGAAGAGAAAACAGAATTCGCAGATGATTTCCTCTCTGATTATCTTCCAAACACTCAATCAGAAAAATGCTGGTAAGAGTATAACTGAGAAAAACAAAGGAATGCAATTCTGAAATGTTTGCAATGATGTGTACTTAAAACAAAACACAGAAGTGATTTATGATAGGTTAAAAACACTATCCCAAACAATGATAAATCTGATAGATTAATGACCCATTATCTTAGACACTATTTAAGATATCAAAATAAAATTTTTACAGGATGTAGATACATGCAGTTTATGTTCACTAAATGTTACGTTCGCTGATTTTTATACGCTAAATTCAAGTAAGATGAACAAGGATTACTTTTTCAGTTATACCATCTTTGGATGAAAGTTTATCAGTAATTATTTTTCTTTTAAAACAACTAACCATGTCATGAATACCAAAGTGATCCACAGCAGCATTTCATCACCATATAAGCTTTCTTCAATAGTTTCTGATAAAACTAATAAAGTTTCAGAGAAAGGCATGCACAGAAAACGCTGTCTAAGCTTATATTTGCTTTGCGTATAAAACGAAACCACATGAATTGAGCACATACTTAACTGTAGCACAGATTTTTAAGGCAAAGCTTCCCCTAAAAGATGAGCTAAAACTTACCACTCTACTTCAATGGTGTAGGAGTTATAATTCTTTTCGTTGCAGAATACGCAGTACAAAATGACACAACATACCACTTTTAAAAATATATTTAAAACAGAAATATTCTACTTAGAGTTATAAAGTATGTATCAAATTAAGGAGAGAATTCGAAATAATTAGACTGCAGGAAAAATTAAAAATAAGATTTTTTGGTAATGTTCGCTATTTAGTCTCCCCTTAATGCAGTATAAAATTAACAAGACCAAAGCAATAATAATGGATTAGAAATACATATGAAATTCAACTTACTACTGAATGAGGAATCCTAAGACTTGAAGAACAACAGCAGTTTGAAACTAAATCCCGAGAACCAGATTTATGCACCACCTTAGTTTCTATTCTGATATTATTTCTTCACCTAAGCTGAAGAACCCTCACCTTTTGCCACAGATGTGGAAATTTCGTTACATGAGAAACTGGGACTTACATCCGACCCAGTCAATATAATACATATTTGTAACGCTCTCCACACCCATGAGAGTCGCTGAATAATCATATGATGGTGAGTCTATCAATATTATTATTACACAGTGAAATTAAAGTGAACATTTTGTTTAATAACAGAAAACAGTAAAACCTGCCTAAAACGGACTCCTTATATATCGGAAACATGGAAAAATGTAAAATAAATCTCGGAAACGGAATAATTTTCCGGAACTGTTTGTGTAAATAACCTAAGAGGATTATTATATGCACAATATGTACTAAAGTTTTAAAGTGAAAACCATGATTTTGAGTGCGACTGTACTTGTACCGAAGTTTTAAGAACCGTGTATATGAGATTTAACTTGGCACAAGTTATGTGGGCACAGGGTAACTAGCAGAGCAATTTCAATTATTATGTGTAAGTTAAAATACTGCAAAACATACATTTGGAACCTGGTTTTATTTGCTCTACTACGTATAGGAAGTAGGGGAAGTATTGCATTCCACCCAAAAATTCTATACTGAGATTTCACCGGAAATACATTTTTGAGACCCTCTGAATCCAAAAAAAGGCATCTTTATAAAAAGATCCGTATGTTTGTCCGTGTGACTGTGAACAGCATTACCCAAAAACGAAAAGTCGGATAAATATCAAACTTTGTACTTAATTTCAGTATCTTTCAAAGATGACCTGAACATTTTCAAGGAAATTTCCACCCCAGACTACCCTTTACATGGAACATTCTTCGAAAATGTTGATTTTCTCAAAAATGGCTCTAACATTCTGATTAGAATACCATATGTTTAACATATTTTTATGGCAAATGAAATGTATATCTTGAATTTTCTGGGATGTCCCCAAAACTCCTCTTCATTCTGAATGAACTTTCGCATAACTGGTAAACCGTAAGAGATAGTCAAAACATTTCTACACAAAAAATGTAGATCTCGTTAAAACGCATAATGTATGTCATATACAATTTTTTTGTGGAGTGAACCATTTCCGAGATATTCCTTGTTATTTGTTTGAATTTTCCAATGCTTATACTTTTTTATCAAATGAAAATTCGTTATTCTTTTTTTTCCCTGGACATTCAAATAGAAGGGGATGCTCCACAACATTTTAATATCGCTACTTCCATAATCCCCTTGCGCCTACAAGAAAAATAGCAATAAGAATTAACATCTCGATATGTCGATTAACATGAAGTAGATGGGGAATAAGCGTTTGTAGAAATAGGTTGTACAAGAGTACTAAAGTCATGTGTGTAATACATCAGAATTGACTTTTATATTTTAAATTATTCCTTCATTTGAATTATATACGATCAGATATTTTGTACCTTGTTTTATTAAAATACAACTTTGTAAGACGGCAATCGTGAAAACGGGAAAAAATATCGGATTAAGGGCCTGGGCAGGTTTTTCTGTATTATACTTTAGAAATCACCCATGAAACTAATATTTTTCTTTAAAGGCATCTAATTTATGTCTTTAGAATATGTAATTAAAATTGAATTTACAGATGGAGTGTTCCCACGAGTAAAATCTTGGAAAGTATTGAATTGAGAGTGATTTAGAGGCCTAAAAGTTTCAGACCATGGGATTAATTCCAACACCTTGAAGTGGTCCACAGCAACCTTGATCCACTCTCAACCAAACTTGAAAGTGCATGCCAAAAATAGCATTTCAGCATAAATGTGTTTAAAACAGTAGTTTGTCCTCAGAGATTCGAACAATAGTTATCTAGACAGATTATTATAATTTTCGCCGGTACATGCAGGAAATAAGCGCACGTCTTCATTGTCTCTTGTGCATGCCTTAGTCTTAGCATTACTTTGGAAATTATCTCTAATCCTTAAATTTGATTCATAATGGCGAAAGCGCATGAACTTTGATTAATGTTGCTTTATTGCTTAGAACACGGTCACGCATACAGCTGCATTGCATTTCAAAGACGGTTAAAAGTATTTGAGGTTTTTTCTTCCTCTCTTTTGTGTATCGTGTGTAGTTGCTATGTATCAACAGAATCCGCAGGATTGAAAGGCATCAGTAACGTCGAATAAAGAAATCATGTTTTTCAGTAGAAAAACTGTACTTGGTAGATGTACGAGTTCCTTAAAACTGATTTGCCTTTAAAACTTATTTGCCAACAATAAATAGTGTTACTAATGCAAATACAGATCCAGAGGTACCCAATGTCAGTAATCTACTCTGTGCATATTACTTAGCAAGTATAAAATTTGAAACGTTCTATCTCAAACCCCGCCTAAGCTGTGGACATATAGTATGGAAATTCACACCTTTAAAATTGCATGACAAAGGAAAAGGAATCGTGAGTATAAGTACTGCAGGGCTAAATCATTGAACTCGACATCACGGAATCAAGATCGATGCGCTTCCTACACTGCTGAACATTATAACTGCAAGTTAAACACCGTTTATTAATATTACATAGTTGTACGCCGCGACACTTCATTTGGTTGAATGTAGGTACTTGGTATGTTGTACTTCAATTACAACTTGTCATCCATTGCTCCCATCCTCCACGTGCTATGAAAGATTAACTTGGGGAGCGAATAACTTTAAGCCAATCACGCAAAAGATAACGTGCATAAAGACAATTGGCAACATGCACGAGTGTTAAACATAGCTTTAATAAAACGTTAATAAAACGTTGTGCTTTTCGCAAGGCTTTCGGAACATTGCTGAGGCTAGCGACCGACTTGTAATGTCACCGTCTAGTACAACGTGAAATCGAGTCATGTCTGCGTTAGTGATGTATGTATATTGTTGATTAGATCTTTATTTTCGCATTTGTTTTCTCAAAATTATAAAGTTTTTAAAAATGCCCAATTGAGTAATTTGTGGATACATTAAGGGTAGCATCATTTTTTTCCCAGAAATAAAGACGATTTTGTGGCTGCCAAAATTCGCGGATAAAAACCTTATTGCTAACCAACATACCCACCTGTTATACTTTTAATTATGTAACTTTGCTAAGTTGTAATGCGTGTATTAAAAGACGAAAATGCGTTAATGACTAGTTTTCAGAAGTTATAGTGAAGGATGGTATTCGTATTAGGTCAAGCATATGACGTAAATCAGTTTTTCATTAAACTAGCCGATTTTGCCTATTAATTCGTGTTAATGAACATAAAACGCCACAGCGATAATCGATAGAATAAAAATAGTTGCAACTTATTGCCATTATGAAACTCAGAAGTAATGCTTTAAAAGCTCCAAAGCACCTGTAATTAAGGATAACACAAAGAAAAGAGCAAGAAAAGTCAGGAAGGCTTTACTTTGGAGAGGTAGAATCAGACGACTGAAAAATTCAATGCCATCGACGGGATTTGAACCACGAATCTCCCAGCTTCCGTCCGGTTGTTCTAACCATTGAGCTACCATAGCAAAATGCCATTGCGACATAAAATCCCTCAATTGATTATATTTTTCCCAGTAAACCACAAAGAGATCTCAAATTGTATTAAGACGACATACCCCAATGGTGACTTAACAATGCAGTAAGTGCTATGGATCCCGGGACTGCAGTACTTACTGCATTGTAAGTCGCCATTGGGGTATTCGTCTCAATACAGTTTCAGATCTTCTTGTAGTTAACCGGGAAAAATGCGAATCAGTTGGAGAATTTAATGTCGAACCGGCATGTTGCCATGTTAGCTCAGTGGTTAGAGCAACCGGATGGGAACCGGGTAGTCCGTGGTTGAAATCCCGGCGATAACATTTAGGTGTTTCAATCGTTGATTCTGCTTTCCAACCTTGTCCAACACACGCTTGAAGGCAAGAACAATTAATTCCAAGGCTTGACTTTGTTGCATGAGAATGGTGACGGTGATGTAACAAAGAGAAACGTTAATTGCTTAGCATAAAACGATTTTTAATTTTTTGATGTTTTGATTTTTACCCTTGATTTCTTAATTTGACACGAGAAAATATACGTTATGTTTGGGTAATGCTGTATTCTTCATTATCTTTTATGCGATATCTACCATCAAAGTCACTAGTAATGTTAAATGCAGATCTTAAAGAGATTAAAGTGGTTGACGTGTTTGAGTGGTAGATGGTTTCAACGGGTTAACATTAGAAATAAGTTACGCATAGAAACACAGAAGAAAATGTTGCAACACATTTAACTTACACCAAAATGATCATCATAATACATTTTAGATTTCTCCAACATATCATTGGCATTTCTTTGCCTTAGAAAAGAAAATCTCTCCTGACTTACAATTCCTGAATAACTAATTTGCTGGAGATATGCGATCTGTTGGTGCACAGAGAAACTATACAGATTTGTAGCCTTTTTTCAACAACTGATCGAATTCATCTGATCCAGAAGCGACAATGTTCTCTGCATATTTCTATACAATAACTACACTTAAGTATACCCGCATTAAAATAAAAATATAATAAACTATGGCGTCTCCGTTTCACATAGCATGACGTGTTTTATTTTTTCTTCCAGTAGCCCAAACATAGATAATGACGTCAGACCAATAAGGACCTCTTTCCAAATTACATTTTAATTTAACGGGATTTAGCGTTATTTTACCTCCTGTTATTATTTTCGGATTATGATGAAGTTTTCAATCACAATAGCTCATAGCATTAATCCATTTCTGCGCATGTTTCATATTGATGTGTTTACATATGAAGTAAGCTTATAAAACCGGCACAGGAAGTTTCTCCATCGTCTTTAATTACTCTCCAACTACACCATCATAGATTTGCACTTTGTGTTATAATTGGATGTAGTTGATTCTTAACAACAATCACTTTTCCTGTAGCTTACTTTATTATTCTAGCCCTTTGTTACTATACGTTGATATATCACTAGAGTTTAGGCCATCATTGGGAGCCTTAGTATATTTTAGAGTTACTGAATGCCAGAATAATCATTTAAATGTAGAAACTTGAAGTTTTCCGGCATTACACCTCTTTCAATGTAGTATAATCTAAACATAGTAGCTAAACCTTCCGCTAGGTTTACGTAACAGATACATTTGGTACTGACTACTCAAGTGACATTTTAGCTAGTGGGGCGGGGCAGCTTATTTCTCAGGTCATGTTTTAGCTGTTGGGAGGGGTACACAGTAGCGGAACTCCTGCCGCGCGGATACGTACTGTGGAAAACAGCCAAAAGTCTTTCACTATCGCGCGTCTTTACCTCTCACTTGCCCATACCACTACCGCCCTCCAATAGCTAATTCCCTACCTGCTTGGAAGGGCTCCCCCACCCACTAGTTAAAATTTCGATGCGCAAACAATAAACAAACGCCCATAGGGTCGTAGTCACCCTATTGTTTTCACAGACCGTTGTGAAGTCATGCACTTTGCAAATAATATTACAACCATTGTCTTTATCCGATAACCTACTCATTGCATTATTTCATCATGTAATATAAAATCTTGGTTAAATCAGTAATGCTAAATCTGGTTCTTTATTACAAATTTAGAAGTGTAAAGTTTTAAGCACTGAAGAAACGAGATTGTGCACGAAAGCTTTAAAAATCGATTTTCGTTATATCCATATTAAATACATAACTTTGTCTTCATTAAACTAACAAATAGATGTTCTCCAATCTATTGTGGCTATCTCTTCTACCACTTGTCAAGGGTTTTGGAATCTTAGGGTGTTATCAGACGAGTACTTATTTTTTTGGAGAAGCAGTGCATTTAGAAAATGTTTCATTACCCTGCTACCAACGTAATTCAAAGCTATTTGTGAATGATTGCACGTATATAACAAGGAATTGAATAAACGACGCAACGAATGACGTCATTCAGGGTCTCCGTATACGATATTTCATTGTAAAGTCAGCAAGTGCTAAGAACTTATTGACACTGGCTTATAGGTTATAGGTATACAACGAAGGTCGCACACTGCGACCTGCACAGATCTATTGTGGCTAGCAACTCCCAGGAGGAAACGATAAAGTGAAGGCTACAGGCCGCAGGCAGACAAGCTTAAAGAGATGCGCGGAAGATATAATAGTTCTTGGCTCGAAGACCTGTCCCTCTGCTGGAGCTGCCTAGAGAGGTCAATGAACGATCCGTCGATCAAGGAGTCCTCTAGTGTTCATGGGGAGTATCCGTTCCTTTGAGCAAGCATCTGCACCATCTGTCCGACACCGCCATATGCCACGAAACCCAGAACCACACTTGAAAGATGAGAAGGAAAGAATTGAAAGGGAAGTGATATAAAGGAAATCGTGGTAGATGAGAAACCACCACAGCATTCGCATTCGACTACTGGTCACGGAAGACCGCAAAAGCTCAAGGTGAGAGTGGGCGATCGACGGGAATCGAATCCAGGACCTCCAGAATATGAGCCTTGCGAAGTCATCTCCCTCGGTTTGATTCTGGTTTAAGCGCTTTCGTAATGCATATCCCAAGGAAATACTCCTCGACTTTGGGTTATATGAGTAAAAAAGAATGTATAGTGTACGCTTCACTTTTTCAAGTAAATACTCAGTTTGGTGAGAATAAAACCTTAGAGTATCTACTTCATTTTGAGAACATCTTTAAGTAATGTAAACAGAGTAGAACATCCTCAGGCATCCATCTTACAAAAGTATGTACTCATATTTGGTATAAATAAAAGCTAGTATATACCAAGTTTAATAAGTTCATTTTCCGCTCGTGTTGAGCATGGTTACACGCTTAAGTATATATTGATTTTTTTACTTAAAACTAAATATGAAGAGATGGCACAATTTATGAGCTGTATAGTACCCATGGAAAAGTTAGAAACATAGTCATGGACATTAAGAAAGTTTCAAAATCCTACATTGTTTCAGAAAAACATAACGTAGAAGTAACATTGAAAGTCAGCTTTATTAATTAACCTTACTATGTAAAGTGCTAATTTCAAAATTCAGATACCTAATCATAACTTTACAAGAAAACTGTTTCATAGTATACCTAAATAGTGTAAATATCCTGGGATTCTGAAACAGTGGATGACCTCATCCAGCACCTCATGAGTTATGACTTTCCAATCCACAATTATTCTTTTCTTTCTGCTTATAACATTTTATTTAATGGTTTTCTAACATTGCCATGAACATTCAAGCAATTTCAAAATCCTGCATGGCTTCATGAAAACATAACCTACAAGTATCATTGAAAGTCAGATTTATTAATTAAGCTTACTATGTAAAATCCTAACCCCAAAACTCAGTTTCTTAAGACGTTAGGTTACTTATAACAAAATGTTTCGTAGAAAAATAGTGTAAACATCCCAGGATTCTAGAAACAGTGATTTGAATGTGCATCTGGGACCTTATAATTATGACTTTAGCATCTGCGAATATTTTTTTGTCTGATTTATTGATAATATATACTTTTGCTTAAATCATTTTATTTATTGTATTGCTAATTTAATTTAAAGCTATGTTTTTCTGTGTGTTGCTTCAATTAAATTTTTATTTCTTGAAGGACTTAATATTTCCCTAATATTTCTGCTGAAACTTGTTATAAAACACAGGATAATTCCTGAACACCTTTCATGTGACAGAACTAAATACAACAAAATCTACCCCTCTAATTCAGAATTCCAAGCAACACAACAGCACACAATCAACGGAGTAGTGTATGGCTAAAGAGTGTAGATAACACGAGTATATACTTATATATAAGTGAACAAGATGACTGTGGGGATGAGTATATACTCGCGTGAGATAGTAGGCTTTATTATTATGAAAACAAGTATGTTGTCTTTGAGCTGAGTTCATACTCATGTGTATAAAATTTGAGAAAGCACTTGCTTTTTATTCTTATGACCCGTTATCTTCATCTGTATTAGCTATTTAGCTATACTGTTACTCCACTTTTTCTTTAAAATACACTATTAAAAAACAACTAAGACAATACTGAACAAAGGACGCAGGAGTGTATTAGAACGCACACATATTCACTGGCATGTGATATTAACTTCCGCCCCAACACAAATTCCTCAAGCAACTGAGGGTACATGATGCGGTATGGACGTATTGTTCCAAGCATAAGACTGTACTCTCAACTGTAAATATGGCTTTGGACATGACTATCTGTTACAAGGTATTTTCCATTTAGATCACAACTCAATCCTGCGCAGTTACTGATTAAATAATGTTGATTGTTTTTATTTAAACATAGTGGATTTGGTATTTTTAATGTGTTTCAGTTACTTATGAGAGATAAGCGCAAAAGTGGTAGCATTTTTTTTTAAATATTATTTTTATAAAGCTTTTATCGCTTCTTACAGGTATTTTTACCCTGTTTCTCAATAAAATTAATACTGTGGACTATGTAAGAAGTATGTTGTAAATTTTAAGAAACCTCAATCGCCCATTACAGATGGCATAACAGTAAGGGGATTGCACATAAATTACGATAAAACTAATATTTATTGCCATACCTTCCCTCCGTATTCTTTATTTAATTGATGAAAATGAAAATCACATATTAACTTAAAAGCTAATGGAGATCAATGATACTGAAGTTATGAACACTCAATTTTACTGACATTGAATTTGATTCCTAAAATTCTTCAAAATGAACTAAACTCTTATAATACTCGTATGCTTAAAGTAGATAATCGAACTACATTACCCTTAAATACATTAACAGAATTTTAATTAGATCAGAAGATGTAATCCATTCATGAACAATTCCAAGTATTGGAGTTAAGGCTGATGCAACTCCAGGACGATTAAATCAAGCAACATTTTGATTTATTGGTCCTGTAATCCTTTACGGACAGACAATGTTCAGAAATTTGTGAGACAAACCATAGATTTATACCTAATGTAATTGAAAGCACTTTAACCAATGATTTCCTTAATTGAATTTCAAATTTACCGGAATTATTAGATGACTGAAAAGCAAATAATTTAATGTACTTATTTATAAGAGTAAAACTAAACAACCTCAGTTAAAGAATTCCAGAACATTAAATTATTGAAGACTGAGTATTAACGAACGGTTAATCACTCAATGATGAGCAAAGGTCAACTTTTTCAGTGCATAAGGTTTTTAAATCAATAATGTTAACGGATATCTGGGTTAAACGGACTGAATTTAGGTTCAATGAGCAACCAAAGTTACGATAGAGGAAGTGAGCGAAAGTAACACAAAACAAATAATTCTTAATCGAAACTAAAAAATAAGCTACAGTAGTATAATTTTCTAGTTATTTTGTTTACAGCAGGTTTTGTCAGCGTGGCTGGTATTGACACTGCATAGTAAGCAGTTGGGAAGCTTTATCTCCATGGACAGTGAAGAAGGAATAGTTAACATAGAGACTCTTAACAGCAGCTAAGACCTTCTCCCACGATTCTTCTCTCACAAGCAGCGGTGGTCAAAACCCGAATTCATATAACTCGATGTATAATGGACGAGAAAATAAGTCTGTTGTAGATCATGAGCATAGACCTATATTCCCCCATAGGCAAAATTAAAGGTATATCGCATTTAAATTATTATGCAGATCAGCCCATAATATGAGAAGATATGGTGATGCTTCAAGCTGATAGGTTTTCCGCTTGTTTTATAATACTATGGCAGAGAAAGCAATGCATTAAAATTGAAAAAAATACAATAGAAATATAAGTTCATAGAGATATTGAAGCTAGTGCTTGGATACTCTCTCCAAACTAATCAATAATAGATATATATATATATATATATATATATATATATATTGTAAATAACGAGAAATAAAGCAATAGTAATAAAACCAGAGGCTATATCACATGGTAAGGATACAAGAAGATAGATTACCAAAGCATACTGACGCATCCCCTAGTACGATGTGCAGTACTGAAACAGAATGCTAAAAAAGTTTCTCCAATCCATAAGTTCTGAAGAACGAGCATTAAGGCCAGAAATGGAAGCTATGCTTACGACGATTTTTCAACATAAAGACTATTTAAAACACACAAAACACCAATTTAGAATACAGAGTTAATTAACTTTGTTTATTTATCATGGTTTCACCAATGTCTAAAACTTGGCGCACCTTTTTACCGTCACGTTGCCGAGATGTAAAACAGCAGAAGGTCTTATAAAACCCTCGTGGCTTAACTTCAAGTGCACTTATTAAAACTATTCTCGTCACCTGTGTTAGGTCGGGTGCACAGCTTGGATTAAAATAAATACAAGCAGCACATACAGCCTCAAATGTTTACCACCGTCTGCTTTATTAAAATCCGCTCCTGCTTCAGCTCTCTCTTGAAGTACTTGACCCCACCGAAGCTCCGTCTTTCTCACTTGAGCCAGCCCAACATGAATTATACATAGTATTGAGCTCCAGGGACAAATGAATGGCTGGTATAATTGGTTAGGACGCGCAGAGTGGAGGAAAGGTAACTAACACAATTAAAGCTAACTCCAATGTGCTGTATCGTGCTAGAGGCACTGCGCCGCTTGAATTCTGAGTGCCTATTCGGGTCTCAAGGCGGCTACGAACCCGGGATTACATAACTATACGGACAACAAAGTTTAGTGGCAGAAGGGGACCAGGCGGACATTTGGGTCGCCCTAGAGACTCATGCGGGAGGACTGGGGAGAAGAAAGGGAAAATTGAGACTTACCGGTGTCTAACGGTGCTATTCTCCTGAATTTGTGTAGCCCATTTGGTGATGTTCTTATCGCTAAATAAGACATATCTTTATAGTCAAAATGTTAGCGCTTCTGCCACTTTATGTACTTCAGAATAGGTCTCGCCAGGGATATTGGCCCAGTCAGCCAGCCCTCTGATGTTTCAATACCTCCCTTGCAAGTAGCGCGTGATTCCTTCTGTCCATTTGTGGTCCAGTTCCTTCCACCGTATACAACTCCCGTCTCAACTTGCACCATTTTTCGAGCTGCAGCCCCGTATGTGCCATACATCTATATGGTAAATGACTCGCATCGTAGCTTTCCATTAAAATTTTCACATGCCAAAATCCGTGGCGCGACCTATACATAAATTACCGGTGCTTTTAGAAACTGCTAATTTGAGTCCAAAATGTTACATTCTTGAATGCGCCTTACGGGCATTTTCCATGAAGCAGTTACCGTGGCGTTTACCGAGCAAGTGGCGCCGCGGTACTCGCATTCGAGAAGTCTCGGGTTCGATCCCCGGCGACTGCCCATTCTGAGGCATGGGTTTCTCGTATTTCCCCGGGATCGCCAGACAAATCTGGGGTGATTTCTTCTCCACCACAACTTCCTTTCCATCACTTCATTCGTTTCCTTCTCATCTTTTAGGTGTGCTTCTAGGTTTCGTGGTGTATGGCGATGTTGAAAGATGGCGCGAATATATTGGCTCCAGCAGTGGGGTGGTCTGCGAGCTTGGTAATGTCACGCACCTCTTTGGCCTGTAGCCTCCTATGGTTCTTTCACCTCATCCCTTCCTCTAGGAAGTAGTAGTCACAATAAACCTCTGTAGGTTACAGTGCGTGAGGTGTTTCCCTGCGTTGAATAACCTATACGTACCTTGGTATTTGAGTACTCTGGTGCTTTAAAAAATTATCGTTAGATAGTATTGCTTTTTCATAACAGCTCTGCGCTTCTTTGCACCTTCTTTTGTGTCTGCTGTACATAATAACGATAACAAAGTTTTTCTCTGTGAGTAAGCTCATTGGAAATTCACCACTGCAATGCAAGGCAAGCGGCTCTCCAATACAGCAGGTATGTCTATGGATTCCTTTTTTGCTGACTACAAGTCTCGAATTTAATTTTAGCTTATTTATTTATGTAATAGGAAAATAATAAGGAATTAATTTTTATAGTGCAATTAATAGAAAAGTTTATTCACTTCATAGTTTTTTAGAGTGAAAATGGTGCTAGACTCAGCAACTTCGAGCTTAATTCAAATCGATTCGCATAGCAAAGGAACTGAAGAAATAATTGATATACAAACATGAGCTCACTGGTGATTAAAATAGAAAGGTGGTTCTGTGTGAAGCAATCTGCAAGAGGGGTCCGCGCCGCGCAAGCCCTAGGCCCAGGTTTTTCCAGCTTGGCTGCGCGTCAGCGAGCGGTGGAGTACTCACGCAGGAGTAGGCCTGCAGCATGCAATACAGCTCGTCATTGGAGCAAGTTATCGTTACGGTTGAATGAAGCGTTATATAATGGCGCTGAACGTTCTGTTTTCTCTTTGAATTCAGCATCTTTTGATGTACAAGACACTGCGGAAGTCCGTACTTTTTGGTAAACAAAAACTGCTTCCCACGAAACAGTCAAGGGCTACCCCGGCTTAACATACTGACACGCCTTATGAAAAATGACAAAATTTAAACGGGAAGGAAGCGCAAGCACTTGTACCATGACCTTCTCCCGTGATGCATTATATATTAATCTCCTCTCCAGCCGGGCTCCGGTCACTGTTGCTTCGTACGCGCAAGAACTGGACTCAGAGGGCAGATTTTGGAACAGGCTGCCCTAGGCGAACTCTAAAGGGGATGGTGGGCATTAAAATATCTCAGAATATTTTAATGCCCACCTGGGAGCTTCACTGTAGAAGTGAAATATATTGTTCAGAATGAAATGTCTGGCTCTTTTATGAATAGCGCAAAATGAATGGGCACTTAAAGTTTGGAAAATTCTGTATACCGATATAACTTAGGAAATTTTGTATCTGCTTCGTACAGATAGAGAAATTTCACGTCACAGAAGTAAGCACTCCGATTGTTCATTATGATGTGAGGAAACGAAACCATGCCTTTATTTGGAAGCCTATATATTATCGGAAGCCGAAAAAAAATCAACATTAAAAACTTGGAGTGTCGAAGCTGTATCTAGAGATTTTCAAACACCTTCGATTTCAAAACAAGTTGGAGGACAGCGAGTAAACATTATCAACCTTCACTTTTAGCGCGACAAGACAGTCAGGAAGGCAAACAAACTAACTTTTCGTCTTTACTACCACCAATTTAGTGCCATTGCAAGACGATGATACATTGTGCAACTTGATATCACAATCTCATGTTATCTTCTCTTCCACATTAAATAGGAATTCGTTTTGCTTAGTAATACATTATTACTTCATTGACAGCATCCACTACTTTCGGCGATCTTCCAGGCCAGTTTTTGGGCTCATAACTCCAATTCACGTGAGGAAGCTATGATTTATATGGCTAGGAACATTACAGTAATATGGGTGAAACATTAATATGTAAGAAATAGCCACATGCTTTCTTTAGTTTCAGATCTTGGGTTTGTTAACCCTCGGATTCCGAAACCTTTGGTGGTATAATCTGGCGGCGGCTGCAGCATCTGAGCGATTTCATCATAAATTAATAGTACATCAAGGAACTTATTGAAGAAGCCCAATAGTTTGTATACCTTTTAAATGCTGTATAATATCATCGGGTTCTTTTGTCATATTTCCTTTGAATTTCAATACATTTTACACATGTTATTCTAAGAGCGATTTTAAAATTTTGACATAAGGTTAATCAGGTCACATAAGATCACCAGTACCCCGTTGTAGTAATTCTTGTAAGTGCGATTGCGATTGCTTCAGGTTCGGTTTCGAGTGACGAGTTACTCTCAGGGTCGATGATGCTCAGGAAAAGAAAATTAGTAAGAATAGGTATTATTAACAAAAAGGAAGCTGCGATATAGATAACTATACTATGATGTATAGTGGACTATCTATTCTGAAACATGCAGCTGCAGGAGTGGCTATTATTATGAATCAAAGATGAAAATTAAGAGTACAATCTTATAATTGGAAAGTGAACGCATAATAACTTGCCATTTTAAAATACAAAGAGGATATTTAACAGTAGTAGGAGTATATGCACCAAATGAAGGTAAAAAAGTAGAAACTAATAAATTTTATGATGAATTACAAGAAGTATTAGATAAAATAAATAAGAATGATTATATACTTATCGGTGGTGACCTGGACGCATGGATTGGAAATATACCTGTTAAGATCATTATTGGGACAAATGGAGAACTAATTTTACATCAGAATAGGGAAATTTTAAGAGATTTTGTTAGTTTCAATAGAATGAGAATAGAAAATATCTTTTTTAAACACAAAGAGAGACATAAATATACATGGGCCACAAGAGGATTAAGATATATCATTGATTATTTTATTGGAAATGAAAAGCTAGCTAAAATGGTTTAGAGATGCAAGGGTTTAGCGAAGTTCTGACGTTGGCACCGATCACTTCCTTTTGAGAGGAAAGGTTGATCTTAAAACAAGATGGTATACACCAAATAGAACAAGGAAACAAATAAAAGAAATGAGATGGAAAAGTAAGCTTCTAAATGAGGAATCAATAAGAATATTATATCAATCTGGAATAGAATTATATATTGAACAGATAGCTGTCAGTGAGCATATAGAACAAGAATGGACAAGGTTTAAAGAAATAATGGAAAATAAACTGTTTTTGAACTATTAGGCAAAAGAGAATTACGAAAGAAGAATAAAGGAATATATATATATATATATATATATATATATATATATATATATATATATATATATATGTGGAATGAACAATTAGGAAACATAATAAAGAAGAAAAAAGTCATTGTATTTAACATCGTTATCAAATAAGACACCGCAAAGATGATTAGAGAAGCCCACAGGTTAAGCTGGGATAAATATATATCTAATATAGCAAATGATATACATAGAAGACAAAGGACAGCCTACAGAATAATGAAGCACTCGAATAACGATGAAAAAGATAGCAAATTCACAAATATTAGATTGTAATATATGGCTTCAATATTGTAAAGATTTATGGACAAATCAAGACCATGAAGAAATAGGTCGAGAAGTATCTGAGAGTACATTCAAAACTGAAATACACAACCAGAATGTTTTAATTATTACAAGCCATAAATAATTCAAAAAATAAAAAAGCAGCAGGATCAGAAGGAATAAATACAGAATTATTGAAATACTTACCAAAGGAATGAGGTACAGATTACTATATATTTTAAATCAATGCCAGAAACAAAATAAAATATCAGAAGAATAGAAAATTTCATTAATTGTTCCCATATTTAAAAGATAGGAAAAATCCAAGCCGCAAAACTTATAGAGGAATTAGCTTGTTAAACAGCGCTTACAAATTATATGCCAATATTTTAAATCAAAGGACTCGTAACATCATTGAAACAATACTTTTAGAAGAACAGAGAGGATTTAGATTAGGAAGGTCATGCACAGATAATATTTTTATAATTATACAAATCATAGAAAAGAGAGAGTTTGATTGCCCAAATTATATAATATTTATATATTTTATAATGGCATTTGATAGAGTAAGAGAAGAAAATTATGGGAGATAATGATTAATAGAAGAATACCAAATCATATTGTGGAGGTATTTAAAGAAATATATAAGAGTTCAAAGATATGTATTAAACAAAAAAAAATGAGAATTTTAAGACAGCAGATATTAATATCGGTGTAAGACAAGAGTGTAGTACATCACCCACATTATTTAATTTGTATTTAGACAACACAATCCGTGAATGGAAAGAGCGGCTAAATATTTTAAGTATAACTTCTGATTATGATTGGAAAAATTTTGTATGCTGATGACCAAGTAATCATTTATGATAATGAAGATACGCTACAAAGAGCACTATTTGAAATACATAAGGTAGTTGTTAATTATAATTTAGATCTGTCAAAAAATAAAACAATATCCATGTCTTTTCACATTGAGATGTAAACTTGTATTAGACAACAATATAATTGAACAAGTTAACACGTTTAATTTTTTTACGATCTTCAGTATCATATATTAAAGAAGCAGATATTGGAACTAAAATAGAAAGTTTTTCAAAAATATGTGGAACAATTAAAATAACTTTAAAAAATAAATTGAGAAAGGATACGATGATGAAGTTCTATAAAACCATGTCAGTTTCAGTTGTTCTATATATTAGCGAATAGACAAATAGAGATAAAAGTAGATTACAGGCAGCGGAAATTAGATTTTTAAGAACGGTATTAGGAGTCACTAAAAGAGATAGAAGAAAGAATAATGACATAAGAAAATAATTAAGGATTTTAACCTAAATGAAGAAATGGAGCGGAATAGACAAAAGTGGCTAGAACACGTAGAGAGAATGTATGAGGAAGGTCACCCAAAAAAAATATTCTACTACATACCTAAAGGAAAACGAAATGTCGGAAGACCCAGGAAACGATGGATAAATCAATAGATTAAACATTTGGAGCGCGCAACAAGCGTTAGGAAAGGTTTGATGCTTGGTGAAGAAGAGAGAGAAGAGAGGTATTATTGTAATTTGTCGGATGTTAGTTTAACAAGTACATTTATTCAAAAATATTGTTCCATTTAATAGTAGTCCTTAGCAAGAGCAAATTATAGATAGATTAGGAATTATATTCGCGTATGTAATCTTGCACGATAATAATTATTCTGTTTCCCTGAATGAAATAGAATTTAGCTAATGACTCATTAATCAATTCATACAAATTTAAAAAATCTAAACAGTATTATTTTATTTACTTCGACGATCACCATCATCAACAACAATAATAATACGGTTTAGGTCATATGGCCTGTTCTGTCTCCACATAGTGTTAATTAAACCGGTCACGCCATCGTCCCCTTTGTCGCCCTACATTTCGTCTTCCTTGTAGTTTATAGTTATACAATATCTGGGGTAAGCGGGTTGTCTCCATTCTAAGTACATGTTCATGCAATTCTTTTATACATTTTTACTTTGGCAATAATAATTCAATAATAATTCTCCTTCAAATAACTGCAACATATAATGCAAAAATTTTTGTTCTTTCAATATAGGCGAGATATTCAGATTAATTTCTTTTGAAATTTAAATAGTTTACTTTTTAAAGATATCTTTAACAACGGCGGCGCGAGTGGTTAGACTGCTCGCCTTCCAATAAGGATTCGAACCCAAGGGCCTTTATGTGGGATTTGTGGTGGACGAAGCGTCTGGGTGGGTTTTCTCCGGGTTCCGCAGCCATTCATTCCACCAATTGCTCTACCACTTCATTTCTTTTCATCCATTTCGCCTCTATTTCATTTCATCTTCTTCCTCGTTCTCATACCTGGCTGTGGACATATCCTCCGCTCCGGGTTCTTCATTCCCTGATTCAATGTTGGTCTGCTCCTCGACAGGTCCTCTGACCCTAGGCGCAGCTGTAATTTCTAGGAGTGTAAGCCCTACTTTCGATGAGGTAAGCCGACTAAATAAGTAAGCCTTTAGCAACCATAAAGATGTTATTTCTCTTTATAAGTATACGATTGTAACTTATGTGTACAGTTAGGTGAGGTTAGGCGAGTGGCTACGTCCTTGCCGATCGATCTTCGAGTTCAGTAACTTTGAACTTGGTCGACACTATGCTATGTGGGTCACAACTTAACCCACCGAGGTTTAGATACCTCGTTAAACTGTGTCCTCAATGTCCATTTGGATGCATATCCCCCCTAATTAAATAGCTAACGTCCGCGATCCGAGAGACGGATGTTCTCTCTGTAGTCTAAAAGATGGAGTGATATGTTTGCAGTCAGCGATATTCAAGTGAGACAGCCCCTACTACACTGCTCTGTACTTGTCAGTTGCTACTCGTTTATTCGCCCAAGCGTTTCGTCGTGTTTATTTAGCTTAAGGGGCACGTGAAAACCAAAATCAGTATTCAGCCTTCAGGTACCTGATCTATCTTGATTATTTCTAACGTTGCTGATATTCTACAGCCACGTTACTTCCAATGGCAGGTGGAATTTTCAACTTATTTTCAAGCGATTATTCCAAAATTACCGTTTTCTGTAGTATAGTTGCTCTGGAAAATGTGGCATGAAGTAGTTTGCCCTACTCTTCTTATAAATGCTCTCGCAGATTAAGCTATCTAATTTTGAATAATAAAGTGACGTTTGAATACTAAGTGACAAAAATGGCTGGACAAGTGACAAAATACTATTATCCATATTTTTGTTTGTAATATTTCTTTGAACTACACTTAGAAGAACTGTAGTAAGTTCCATTCGTCTTATATTTTCTAAGCCAAAATGTTTGAGATAAGTGTCATATTTGCTTCAATTGCATATTAAATGAGAAAATCCTAGTCTTATATTCTGTTTAAAGGTGATACTTCTCTAATATTTGGGGTTAAGAAAGTGGTACAATATCAGAAAATATTACACATAGTATCTACGTAAGCCGGAGTATTAAATGGGGTACAAACGCACCAGTTAGGTGTTTATAGTTGCAAAAAGGGTAAATGTTGTCGTTAATGCCTGTAAGCACAGACAATTTCTTACTAAATGCTTAAACTTATATTTCTATGAAACCTACCGTATAGTTTTGTGTGAAGTTATATTTGCAGCTTCTGTAATTTTTAAACAGAGTAAAACGGAATGGACGTAAAAAGGTAAACATAGAAATTACGGAGTGGCCCCCGAAACCGGGGAAGAGCACCAAAATTAGGCTGCCACAATCCTTTATGGTTCGAACTAACCCGTGGGAGAGAGGGATGAGGGGAGAGATCCAAAGCGCGACCAGATCCAGAAGACGATGTGCCCAAGTATGGAGGGGCCCTAAGGTTTTCAAATCGAACGCATCCGCCGCCGCTGAAGTCCACCCTAAAGCTCCTAAGCTCTGGAGCTCCCCTGAAGGGGAGCCTGCTCCGTGAGCGTCCGGAGGCATATCCATGAGGGACAAACCGCACCTCCATTGCCCAGCCGCAAGTCATATGGTCTCTCAACCCTAAAACAAAAGATGAAGGAGATGAGGGACCAAAGTCGTGGTAGAAGACGAACCACCGCAGTATTCGCCTACCGACCTGGGGAAACCACGAAAAAACCATGGTCAGAGGGCGGTCGCCAGGAATCGAATCCGGAAGCTCCCGAATGCGAGCGCCACACGTTATCTCGTAGCCATCTCAATCTAAAGATTGGACCTACTGCAAACCTTTTTGTGCAAACGTAGTGTTGCAAGAAGAAGATGTAATCGCAAGGGATATTGGGTCCTCCTGAGTGTTAATTCCTTTATTCGTCTAACATTAGAACATTTATTTTAGAAAAATACTACATTTGAAACTTTTTTCGGTACTCGCGTAGCTGTGCTCTAATTCAGGCATAAATGTCCAAGTGTATTCTAGGTTTCGACTTGGGTACTTTATTGTTGAAACTAGTATCTTAATTTTTTGTGTGTGGCCTTCCTGTTTCGAATGGCTGAGTTTTAAGCTATATTTTGTCATGAAGATGTAGATCTCTCCCTTCTCAACTTCTCAACCCTGCTTTGATTCCCATTGTTTACTTGTACTGCCTCCCTACATTTAGCTGCCTGACCTTTCCAAGTAGCCAACTTCCTGACTTCATTCTCCGTTTAAATTAGAACCACAGTTGTGTTTGATTCAAAAATTCCACTCTTCACCGCCGACATAAAGCAGAAATTAATGTCTTCAAAAGCCGATATTAGGCCAGGCAGAGTAACGGAACTAATGCCTGACCTCCATCAGTCTGACAAGTAAACTTCATTAATCATAAAGGGCTTGGCGAGCAGCAGGGTTTGGCTGTCAGTCAATGCAAAATGTTATTCCATTGTTCTCGAGACCGAAAAAGTTAAGATTTTTAAAATGCAGATCAATACATTGTGGCGAAAACTGGGAGCTGTATGCTCATACTACAGAAAACTGTACATAATGGGAGAAAAATATGAGAGTAACCTGTTTACTTCGTACAGGTTGCTGAAATATCATTAAACTTCATTGGACAAACATTCCTCTACAAGTAACGTACCAACTTAAATGCTTTAGAACAAAAGGTTTATTTACTTTTTTCAGTTACGTCCACTTTGCAACAACAGACTGTCATTCAATGGAAAAAGAAGGAAAATTAAGGAGTTGTGTTTATGAAGAATATGTAGAAGAAGATATGAATAATATATCACCAACTATCAAATACTTAAAGTAAATGTAGAACACATCTACATTTGGTTCCCCAATGGCAAAGAGTTCTTTATAATAAAAAGGTCTCCAAAGTATTTTTATAATACGCAAAAACAATGGATGAAATTAATTTCAAGACTTATTTCCACAATTCTATAAACCAATACCGAAAATCTCCTCTCAGCAAACTAAACACGTTGCGTCAGCATCCCGCGGAGCTTTTGTCAGTTGATGTCAACTAATTATTGTAAAAACGCACAGCTTTTCAGAATGTTCCTTGAAAAAATCCGTTGTAGGATAAATAACATTAAATGTTTGAGGATTTTATATAACTTTTGTTTTAATAATTGCTCATGGTAAGTGATAAAGTATATTAATCATAAGTTAGAACCTATAATTATAGTTGTTAATATTCATCCAATATGATTAATTGATAAAAGAATTCCTTTTCACTTATTGTACTACTTACCTATAGGTAGAAGAGGTATAGTATTCCACTCTAAGAATTTGATTTTGAGATTTCACCGGAAATATACGTTTTGAGGCCAACTGAATAATAAAAATAATATTCTGAGATAACGGTCATGTGCCTGTTGTGTGTTTTGTCTGTGAATAGCACAACTCAAGAAAGAACAGCCAGAGAGATACCAAACTTGCTACTTAAATTCAGTATCTTTAAGGGAGCGACACAAGGATTTACAAGAAGAATTTACGTGGAAACATTTTCTTTAGATATGTTTTCTCAAAAATTTCTCTACGATTTTGTTTAAAATGCTACGTTTAATATAGTAGTACTTATATGAGCAAATGAAATATATATCTTGAATGTTCTGGGAATAACCTATTAAGTTCACTTCATTCGAAATGAATTCTGTATAACTTTGTATAACTCATAAACGGTAAGGGATAGACAAAGTATATCTCGATAAAAATTATGAGTCGAAATGATATTAAAAGCCTTCACATACATCAAGATGACCATTGGTCTTTCAATCGCTGATGATGAGACCTTGATAGCCTCGAAACGATCGTCCATCCTTGACCATCTTGATGTAAGTGAAGGCTTTTAATATCATTTCGACTCATAATTTTTATCAATTGACTCTTCACTTTGCAACAATGATAGAGCATATCTCTTTGAAACACACAATTTGTTTCAAATAATTCTTGGTAGCACCAGCTATCTTCGAGATATACGTTAATGTTAGTTTCAGTTGTTCAATCTTTTGTAATATTTTAAAGTCCTGCCACTATTCACCTATTTCTCGCGATGTCATGGAAACAGTATGGAATTGCAAATGGAATTTTAAATGTCTGACTAGCTATTCGGTTTCGCTATTCCTGTGTAATAGCACTATATTATATATATTTGGAACTGTCCACCTCGATTAAGATTAAGCAAACAGAAAAAAGTTTGTGTAAGAATAGTGTGACACACGGCTATAACCAAACGTTATCGGGAGGTCGGCGCCGGGCTGTCGGAAAAAACAACGATAAGCATCGCTCGCCAACAACAAATAACCAGAATCTTATGGAAGTTTCTCCTCCCTCCTCCAGAAGTGTGTCGATGTAGTTCTAAATGCGGAAGATTCCTCTGCCATGCGAAAGCAATCAGTCGAGTTGAGTGGAATGTGAGTTGAGTTGAGTTGCGTCGGTCAGTCAGTGAGCGAGCGAGTTGCGAGCGAGTTTCCGTGCGACCACGTGCGATTCTCCGTTCGACAAGTGCGATTCTGTGACGTGCTGCGAGTGTTACTGCGGAGCGAAACATTGTGGAGGTCTTGTGTTCTACTCACCAGCAAGTGAACCAACCGGACGAGTAGGCTAGGTTCCGAAGGAAGTGAAGAGAATGAGAATTGAACTAGGTCACCTTAGTGAAGTGAATTCCCAGTGAAGTTGAAATAGATAAGAACTTAGAACAGTGACAGTTGAAAAACTGGACCAAGGCACAAAAAATTGTAGAAGCTATATAAAAATAAATTATAATAGACAAAGTCATATGAATTTAACTATCAATTTTTTTTCTCTAATATCAACTTTCTGAAGTTAGTACTTTCTCCTTGATCGAAATCATTTTCATAATTTTCAAAAGTAAAAAAATGTTTGTGTGTTCCATTCACACGATTTTCTCTACCCTCTATCGTTTATCAGTGAATATATAAACTATTCTTACAAAACGTATTTTTCTGTCCACTTCATTTTAATCCAGACAGGCCCTTGCCGAAATAGCTACAATACACATTTTATTATAGATACAAAGAGAACAAAGATATCAAATGTTTAAGACGGGACTAAAGCTCCATACTGTTTCCATTCAATCGCAGAAACAACTGAGAATCAACGAGATTTAACTTAAAAAGGATGACAGTATGAACAAATAGAACAATTAATAACGCATATCTCGGAAAAAAGCCACAAAAACTTATTTTAAATAAATCGTGTGTTTTAAAGAGATCTACATTTTTGTGTAGTATGTTTTCGTATATTGCTTAACGTTTATCACTTATACAAGCTATATAAAATTCCTTCGGAATAAAGAGCACTTGACAGGCTATTCCCAGGGAATTAAAAATACAGATTTTATTTGTCATTTAAATGTCTCCAATATATGGTACTTTTATCAAAATTTTAGAGCTATATTTTAGAAAATAAAGTTTCGAAAAATATTCTGTGAAGGGCAGTTTGGAGTGTGAGACATTCTTAAAATCTTGGTGTCGCATCTTCTGAAGTTACTGAACCTAAATACCAAGTTTGGTTTTATCCGACGTTTTCTGAATTATGCTGTACACACACACACACACACACACACACACACACACACACACCCAAACATACACACACACCGATCTTTTTCTAAAAATGCTTTTTTGGATTCATGAGGCCTTAAAACATGTATTTCTTGTGAAATCTTGGTATTGAATTTTTGAGTGGAATGCAGTATCTTATTATAAATACTCAGGTTGTTGGATGCAAATTAATTATACGGAATATTAAAAATATTATTGATAATATTTAAAAACGTGGAAAGCATTATTTGCAATGTCATTTTTATGAAGATACAACACTTTGTAATTTTAATAAAGTAGCTTCTAAATCCCATAGCATGAAGGAACGATTTTATCCTACGTATAAAAGACAGACGAAGCACAGAAGATTTTGTTGCGTCCGACAGCTCTCCAAAACTATGGAAAGAGTATGTCATGTTTAAAAGAGTGAGAGTGATAAAGCGATGACTATAAATTAAATGTGGCACATTTTAATGCAGATAATACTTAGTACCCTATATTCTCTCAAGCGTTTAAGCTCCTACCATCTCGGGCTTCAGTTTGAGGTTGGAGTATATTGTTTTGTTTCACAATTCACATCGAGAAAACGCAGAATAGCAGCGTACATCTGAAAGGCAATCCCTCAAGACCAGGTAACCCCAGCGATGTCAGCTGCATGCAAATTCCCAGCGGAATGCCGACTGCTCCGCTCAATGTTCGCCTAACTGGATAGCGCTCCAAGCTCAAGCTCTACATAGGGAAATCAGTCGCCATTCTGATGCATTATGTAATAAAGGGAAGATCAGTCCCGGCAATCCATTGGTGCTTATGAGGATCAAGATTACCGTTAATGTGTTAATTCATTGTGCAGTAGTGTAGCTAATTTTAGTTGTTATCCACTAATCATCATTCACTTTCTGTACGCGCAGCTATGTAAAAAGATTCAGGCTGAATTGATTTATGCGTCCAAGTACATTTGTGTTGCTAATCTGAACAAGATGGTGCTTTGTTATACAACTTTCTGCGGATTTCCTTATTCCAGTTCTTCATGAAGATATCGACTGCGAAGCAGCGATAACGCGCAGAAAGAATAAGAAGTAAATTATATAATACCCCAGAGTGTAGAAATTAAACTTACATCGCCAATACTGTACTGTTATGGGACAAAACTATAGTAGGAGAAATATACCAACTCTTATCCTTAACTCGGATACATTTTGAGACTGCAAGACGAAGAGTTTTATTAAATACTCCCAACAAAACAATCTCTTACACAGAAAATTTATCTTCATTTACTAATTTGTCAATGATTTTGTTTAAAATATCGTATATAAAATGTATATTTTTAATTATCTGTGAATAGATTACAAATCTTCGTTTGCATAGAATTTTGTACAACTGAGAAGCCATAAATCAAAGACTAAAACAGATTGCAAGAAAAATTATATATCAGATAGCTCTTTCAGAGCATTAACCATCTCCGAATAGTTATTGAATTATAAGCTCTTACCGATTTATTTCATTCCATTTGAAACTCTGTGATATTTGTTTTTCGCATCATTTCATTAGAAACGGAGATGGAGTGTGGAATAAACAAATGATTATTCTGTTCGAAACTGACATATAAGCATTTTTGTGATTAACGTAAAATGTGTGACAGTTACATGTAGTGGATAGTTATCTTTTATTTTTTACAAATCGTTTTACTGTAATGTAGCTGAATATTATTGCATATATTACTTCATTTTACTTACAAATATAATTACAATATTGAAGAAATTGGTGGTTATAAAACTAAATTGACTAGTACAAACCTCCTACCGATAGATAAATTAAAATTCATGAATAAAACGAGGGTTATAACATTTTCCTTCCTTTTAATGTAAAATTCGAAGATACTAACATTAGCTTTATAATATTGGTATTATTAACCAACGACTTTAATCTAAAACTATAGGAAATTGCGGAACTTTGCACACACCTCAAATTATAATTGTCAAGCTCTGCACAGAAAGTCTTCCGTTTACTGCAGAATAACCAAAATGGTAATAGACACAGACTTTTAAAACTACGCAGGCAACAACTCTGCATAACAAGAAAGACAGTATAAAACAGTATGCGAAACCTTACATAGGGACATATCAGTTAAAAACGAAGAAACAATCTTAAATAAATGAATCTGAGCGTTTATAAATTTATCAATTCCAACGTGAGGCAGTATTTTTAACACTTAAATGATATAAGTCTAATTATATCATATAAAATATAACAGACCGCCTTAAAGCAATATGTGTATCTAATATTATATAAAATGTATGTAACAGTCATTGTATTATGTTTATATTATTGTGTACATGCATAATAATGTTATGTGAATGTATTACGTAACTTAACAATGTAGGAGCTGTGAGAATAGAAGCCGAAAGTTGCTAACAATGAGGTAATAATGAGGTAACCTTGAGACAACAATAAATTAGAAAGTTTAATAATACTACTAATAATTCCTGGAACAATAATGTAATATTTAAAATAGTTTATAAATAGCCAATCAAAAAGTAGAAAAGCTTTAAGTTAAATAAATGTATCCTATTGGAGTAAAATTAGCCAATCAGAGACTTGAAATATAGTAAAAGTATAAATTTAGGTGGTAGAAGCCGACACTAGAAGACAGCGTACTCACTCAGATGTTACTAGACAGCGTTCCCGAGCAGTTCGCTCGGTACGTATTCAGTGTGAGACATAAAATTCATTACGGCATGAATAATATAAAGTTTACGTGTTAAAAAGTGCAATTAATAAATAATCTCACAGCTCTATAGTAGGATACATCAGCGAAGTGTTATTTAATCGTGCGAAAGATTAATAAAGCGAAGTTATATACCATAATAATTTGTGTAAGCCTTCATTCTTTAGCATCACCAAGCACTGCTAAGAGATACGTGTTTCTGCAAATTACTACTGACGCAGCCGAGGCAAACATACATACATACTATTTAAATAAACATTAAAAATACCAAGTTGATTTTTAAACGTGGGGGCGAAGGCCACCGGAAACTTTGTAATGTGCGTGGTCTAAACAACTTCAAGTTTGGCTCTCCAACAGCTGAAGCAACTACCTCAAGTTTGGCGCCCAAAGCGTGGTGCTATATAATGGATGCAATCTTAGCTGTAAGAGCGATTAAAGAAAATTATCAAAGACTCATTTTTAGAAACGACGAGGTCTGTTATTTTGTTGCCCTTATACCTACATATAAAAAGTGAACGAGGACGAACTTCCACAAGGGATGTTTTTATTTATTAATTTTGTGCTTTATAACTTGTTTTGTTCCAACCTCATTTTCGCGGGTATATCGCAGGATATTTACGGTAATTATTTGCACTTCAACAGAGTATAAAAAGTAAAGTTACTTACAGTGGCTGAATCGGTGTTTTATACTTACTATTTGTAAACGATAAAGCATTTTTGTTTGTGATGGCTTGATGTAAATTTGTTTCAGTAATGAAATTGGTCTGAGCTTGTTGAGCAACGTAATCTGGTGAGGAGATGATTCGCTGTTTAGTTTTCTTCGCAACATGGACACTTTGGAATGGAGTCTTTCCTATTCTGCAGGTTACTAAGGGTCAGTCGAGGGACAAAGTGTTTAGGAATTTGTGGCGCGACGGCACTCCGCACTGACGTTTCCTACACAATGTCTGTTTTGCGCATGTTGTGCAGTTTATGCTAATCAATCTTAGTGTTTCGTTTTAACAATGTGGTTTGTTTGCTTTGTGATCTGTGGTATAATTTCTGTACATATGTGGTTGCTGACGCTGGGGGGGATCGTCATGGTACTTTTGTTCAGGGATTGACCCTAAAATGTCTGTTCCAGTGTGAGAAAATGTTTTAAAACATCGAAACTTTGAATATCGCCAGCAAAATCAATTTGCATTGTCAAGTATATGACACAAGAGCAAAAAGTTGGTAATAAATGGGGAGTGCAAAAGAATAGGGCCTAGCGGTTGTGTGGTGGTCGTACGATGCAAAAATTGGGATAAGCAATAGATCTAACTTGATGCAGTTAAACAGAGTTGGTTGTCAAAATCAGTAAAAAATTTAATTTGTTTAGTATATACATTTAAGCTACTTAAAATTGTATTTAAAATGGTAAATACATAATCTTAGTGTTTTAAAAGGTTTGTTCGTTGTCTTCAATATCTTCAACACTCCAGTTGTACAATTACAAAAATTCTGATGTGTTACACTCACATGACTTTCTCTATTTTTGTAATGACTAATTCTCCTGTAGGTGCAAGGGTTATATGGTAGACTTTAAGCGATAGTCAAATCTTTTAAGAGCTGGTTGCTGTGGAACATTTTATTCTCTTTGCATCTTCAGGAGGAGGCATAATAATAATAATAATAATAATAATAATAATAATAATAATAATAATAATAATAAGGAGGCATTCCCGTTTGAGAAAAATATAAGTATTGGAAAATTCAAACAAATAACAAAGAAATGGTTCACTCCAAAAAAAAAAAGATGTAGATGACTTGAATTGTGTTTCAACGAAATCTACATTTTTGTGCAGTAAAATGTTGCCTATCGCTTACGGTTTACCAGTTATGCAAAAGTTATACAGAATGAAGAGGACTTCTGGGAACATTCTCAGAAAATTCAAGATATACGTTAATTTGTCATGAAAATATCTTAAATATAAGATATCTTAATCAAAATTGTTAGAGCCATTTTTGAGAAAATCAAAATTTTCGAAAAACGTTCCATGTAAAGGGTAGTTTGTGGTGGGGGATTTTCTTGAATATCGTCGTATGTTTGAAAGATATTGAGCCTAAATACCTACCAAGTTTGGTATTTATCCGAGTTTTAGTTTTTGACACACACACACACAAACGGACCTTTTTCTAAAAATTTTGTTTTGGATTTGGGGGGCCTCAAAACATGTATTTCCGGTGAAATCTCGGTATTGAATTTTTGGGTGGAATGAAACACTTCCCTTACTATACATAGTGGAGAAAGTAAAAAAAAAATATAAAGTTTGCTGTTCGGTTTCGTGGAGATGTCCCATGTACTTCCGAGGATATAATGACGCCTAGGGCAGCACTCTCTCAGAGAAGTCCGTCTGATTTTGCAGGGACTGTATCGGGCGCGCTGCTTCACTATCGGTCATGAAAGTTTAATGAAGGAAACAGGCCGTAGTGTTTAGGCGAGTTGGTAATCTCCACGGTGATATTTTTAATGGTCTCACTCTAAATATGAATTAGTTACCAGCGTAACCAACGTAAATTACTGCTATGTTCACATCCTGCTCATGACTTAACCATAACACCATTAGTCCGCAGGACGCCCTATTCATTCCTATTTGCTTCATTGAAATGAAATGCTCACGTCGCCATATAAATACGGAATGCTGATGGGAAACTGAGATACTCTGTCCTGTCATTATCATACTCAAATAAGATTTTCCGTGGAGACTGCAATGGGACTCCAATGTCACACTAGACCCACTGAACAAAGTTACACTAAACATGTTGTGTCACTGGTTAGGAAATACATTTTCACACTTAGAGTTGAATTACTGCTCTAGCCTTTGTTTCCAAATTTTAATTTTAACCGTGAAAAGATACGAATAATTTATAACCTTGCAGCTTAAACAAATGTCTACGGATTTAATGCGAACATAACATTTTAAAGTAATTATATTCAATAAAGAACTATGTTTATAACTTTAATTTCAGTGAAGCGTACGCCATCCTTTGAAAGCAAAAGAGAGATAATAATTTCTCTAATTATTTCTTTACACTTTGATTAGATACAAACTAACTAAAAGTACCTACATTCAAAGGATTCGTCTCTTTTTATAACTATGTAACTAACGTCCGCACTACGAAAGGATTCTGCGATATCGAATGGAGCTTCAAGCTTTTGGTGAATGCGCTTTTGCTGCAGTATCCCACCTAGACAGTTTTATTTTAAAACTGTTAAGGAATCTGCAACCAACACAGAAGTATACATTTTCCCTATAATTACCTGCAAAATAACAAAGGTGCATATAATTGTCATTATTAATAAATGAAAAAGCAAACTTTTTAAAGACTGTGACTTAGACCATGCTTAAAAGAAATAATAAACTAGTTCCCTTGTAGGAAAAATCAAGTATCAAACAAAACAATACACGTTCCACATTTGCCATGGCCAAAACTTTGTTGAAAAATAATTATTGTAAAAATAATATTAAAGAAAGCACAGATATCTCGAATTCATATTATGGGGGAAAGTAAGTGCCATTGTCATGCTTTGTTTGGAGAGCATTTCGATGCTCGTTTTAGGGTCAATTTAATCTTTTTTAAACGGGAATCTACATTTAGGGTCAATTTAAAATTCATCCTAAAATGACCAACACAGCGTCCTGTAAATAAAACACTACTAGTGGCATTTTCTTTACCCCATAATAATCAAGCAATTTTTATTCAAGACATTTCTTCCTAAAACGCCTAGTTTTGGAGTTACTGTACAGTCACAAATTACTGTATAACACACCCATCGCTGCGAAGCTTTATTTCATTGCAAGAGAGGTTCATGTGATTAAATTTGTCGATCTTACAGGAAGCTATTGTATATAAATGGGCATTGAAACTTGCATTAATGTTGCAAATATTGACCAAAAAAACATACCAAAGGAAGAGAAAAAGCACACGTCACAGTGGGGTTTATGGTTAATGCTACCACCCAGTTGGTATACTGTTTCGAACTCAGTTTACTTAATTCTGTAATTCAGAGCCATGATTCACACCATTTGATTACTGCTTGAGATCAGAAAGTTTGTTTACTTTCAGTTTTTGACTTCTTGTGCTCAGTTTCTTCCATACATTTATTATGTTGACTAATTTTCCTCAGTTCAGTACAGTTCTTTCTTTCATACATGCAGACAGTAAAATTCGTTAACTACGACAAACGCGGAATGCTACACAAGGACATACATATAGCATACGGGATAGCGTCTGGTTCTGGTCGTGCAGCTCAGAGGTTTTAGTTCGAACGATTTCCAAACAGACGGGTTCCTCACCACAGTGCATTTGCCAGCAGTCATCGCAAACTATGTTAACTGCACGCATTACAGAGACGAGCAGGGATCAAGAACAAGGTGTTCTGTGTGAACTCCTGAGGTCGAGGTGTAGCTTTCGACAACAATTCCTCGGAGGGTACTCGAGCTATCGCTCAACAATTGAACACAGTTATTCCACAATCTGGAAAATTCTGCAAGAAGAGCTATTTTATCCACCTCATTTTGAAAATGACCATGCTATTACGCCAAGTGACAATCCCTTGCAGCAGTTTGTGATTGACATTTGAACCAAACTGCAGAGCATGTAACCCGTGCGTTATTCACGGATGAAGCATGCTTTACACTATGGGATTGTTTTATTCCCGTAAATTCCATGTTTTTGCCATCAAAAACTCCCATGAAGCGATTGTGCGATTACTTAAATGGAATTTGGTTTCAATGTGTGGGCAGGGTTTGTAAATGAATTCCTTGTAGAGGCATAATTTGTTCCGCGAGACTCAACTGCAGTGCTTACGTTCTACCTGATCTACTGCATCCGCTTCCTCTTAATATCAGACAGTAAATGTGGTTCAACATAACCGGTACTAGCTCATTTCGGGAATGAAGTACGTTCCCATTTGAGAGTTACATTCGGTGTTCACTGGATAGGTCGGGGTGGGTCCTTTGCGAGGTAGGCACGCTCATCTAACCGAACCCTCCTTTATTCCTTTTTGGGGGGCTAGATGAAGTCAGCAGCACGCATAGTTAGCGCAGCAGCTGCAATCAAACAACTGCTGCGGCTTTGAGAGGGTAACCATGGTAGAACACGTAGATGCACTGCTTACTGGAAGTCAATTACAATGTGTTACAAAACTTGTAAAAGCGACGAGATAGTAAAATAACGGATCCGCACAGCTTATTGTGAGTGAGTGTTTTTCATTTTCTTTCTGTATAATTTATATGTATTTATCTATATGTTTGTGTCAATAAATAGAATATCTGCAACATTAAAGATGTGTGTATTCAATTTTTGCATAGCTAATTACTTCAACTGTTTCAATTTAATCACACAAAACCCTCTTCCACTGAAACAAAGCGTCGCAGTACATGAATGCCTTAACAAAAAGTGCTTTAAAGAAGGTTATCTTTCTGAACTCAAGTTCTGTCTTTCTAATCCATAAATGCCCAATATTTATGCATAAGTCGTGTATATTTATGGTTACTTAAAAGCCCCAAAATACACATCTAAGGCATGGTTTTAATTTACTCGAAAGTTGGTGTTTTGAATACGGGTAACTAAGAATGACATCAGCTATTTTAAAAACGTTTGGTATTCTGTATGTGACCCACAACTGTATATATTTTAATTAAAAAATTCTATTTTCATATATCGAATACCCCACAGAAAATAAAACAATCGTTTTTCAAATGTTAAAATAATATCTAAGCAAAATGAAATATTCAGATACAATAGATAATTTATGTAACACATTGATTTCTTGTGTAGTCCAGTTTTCATGACAGCGTAGTTGTCTCGAAAGGCGGATGTTAGCAAGAAGGAATTATTAACGACTAGCTGTCTTACCCGCATTTACTGGTACATACTATAAGTACGGAGTTGTAAATAAGGATGGGGTTATTTTTGAAAATCGCAAGTAGTCTGTAATTTGTACTTCCACCTAAAGCAAGATGTTCAAAGTTTCGTCCAGATTGATAAAATAGTGACAACTTTTACATAGGGCTAGAGAGGTAATTTTTTTTAAAATTGTATGGCATCCTGTAATTCTTGCCAAGTATATAGTCAAAGTGTACAAATTTGTGCTTTGGTTGACCAAGCAGTATAGTTTCATCTATAAGGGGCTGAAAATAAAGAAGGCTAGCTTTTATAAATTACGATTACTACATAATTAAAGCTACTGATTAGGTGCTTGTTGGAAGTTGTAGCATAACCTATGATTTTTGCCAACTCCTATAGTATAATTGGGCAATAGTATGACAGTGTGGTTTAAGCAGTGCATATTTCTAAATAAGCGGTTGCAAATATGGCAGGGGTAGTTTTTTAGAGTTGTAAGGTAGCTTATAATAATTTTCCTTGGTTGCTATAGTATAACCCTATAAAGTTTCATCTACTCCTAGATAGCCAAACACTTAATTTGTAAGTTAGGGGTTGAAAATAGGGATTGAATGTAAGGCAGCTTATCATTTTTGTCAATTTATAGCATACAAATGTACACATTTTTGTCAAAATTATACAAAAATATTACTTGATAAAATTAAAATGGGGTAAATGTGGTAAAATGAAGGATACATTCCCCCGCAAAGACCCGTATATATCAGTTGCAATATATTTAGGCCTTCTCATTTACCCTTGGAGTACGAAGTGATTAAAATCTATCGTATTTGCAATAAAGAGACATAAGTATTCTCTGATATTCATATTCAACGAAAGGTGACTAAAATTTGCTTACATGAATATGAAAATGAAACCGTAGCCACCCACTTTTCAAACACAACTACACACAAATTTTCTCTGTTTATAATGTTGGTATAGAAAAGGCTTCCATTCCTTTATCATTTCAAACATAATATTACGCACAGTAAAACCGTATATTGTGAAGCATTTTCTTGCTAATTAACATTTTTGGCATCACCTTTATTATTATTATTATTATTATTATTATTATTATTATTATTATTATTATTATTATTATTATTCTTAAATTTGACATACTTTCTAACAAAAAATTTAAAGTTTCGGGTTCCTTATTTGAACTGCAACTACGTTTGCAAATTTTGGAACCTTTCGTACATCAAAGATGATTTATTTGTTGCGGATTTTGATTGTTCGCCTGAATTTGATGCAAACCAGCAGGAAATACAACGCACTTGAACTGTGGTTCAATTTAATTCCTGTATCTATCGTCATAACATAAATTACTAACCATTAATAACTTTTTGGATATACCTTAATTATGATCACATAATTTTGAAGCTAGAGATTACTTCCTACCGATGCTCAAAGGATAGAATATGTTTTAATTTTTTTAATAGAAAACAGGGAATTTTAGTATTTTTTGTTATCACAATACTATGATTTACAGACCATTTTAATTAAATAGACGATTTACACCTGCAAAATGAGACCTAGTCAAATTCTGCTTCTATAAAGATACTTGAAAACAATAATTTTTGAAAATACTTGTTAATGAATATTCTGTAATCGCTGTTACAATAAGGAATCTAGCTGTTAACACAACCTTAAATTTTTGTTTTTACGTCTGTTTTTAAATTTTTGAGATATTTAAGAAACCCAAGTTCATCTTTCGATGTCTTAATCAGATGTGATATAGGATGTCCCATATTTGAAAAATAGTTTTTCGATTATAAATCGGTTTTGTTCTGTTTTGAACAGTGATTTAGAGGAAAAGTTTGACATGTGAGAACTGTAAATAAATTAAAATAAATTATGTATTACATTCACATGGATTTCTCTATCCACTTTTGTTTATTTTTATACTGCTTCTACAAATTATTCTCGCAAAAGCTTATTCATTTATTAACTGGATTAACGTTTGCAGAAATAGCTTCATTACACATTTAGTTGCAAGTACAAGGGTAGGGCGACCGAACGGTGGTCAAATGTTTAAAAGCAGGAAGCTGTGTAATGACTGAAGTTCCATTCTCTTTCCATGACATCGCAAAACGGAACGGTGACCGGTTAAAAAAAATTGTATGTGTTACATTCACATGACCCCTCTACACTCTGTCATTTTTTAGTGGGCATATAAAGCTTTTCTATCTACTTGATTTTAATCCAGATAAACCTTTGTTGAAATAGCTAATTATACATTTCGATAGGATACAAAGGTAACAGCGATAGTCCAATGTTAAAGAACTGAACGCTATACGCAGGCCTTAAAATTTCATTTTCTTTCCATGCAATTCGAGAAACCATTGGAACTCGATGGGAATTAAAAAATAATTACAAAGTACTGAACAAATAACCATTAATAATGGACCTCTCGGAAATAGCTAGTGCTACAAAAAGGTATTTGAAATAAATTGTATGTTTTGAAGTAATCTACGTTTTTTGTGTGGTGTGGATTAAACAAAATTCCTTCAGAATATAACAGAATATTCCCAGAAATTCATTTGCAATGTAAATATCCTGAATATGTGGCATTTTAATCAAAATCGCCAGAGCCATTTTTCATAAAATAAAAAATTTCAAAAAATGATCCATGTAAAGGGTAGTTTGGGTTGGGCGATTTCCTTGAAAATGATCGTGTCGCATCTTTGAAAAGTACTGAACCTAAATACCAATTTTGGTATTTATCCGACTTTTCGTATTTAGTTATGTTGTTCACAGACAGAGGCACACAAACACACATATACACACAGAGGAACAGAGAGAAAAAAAGGAGAGAGAGGGGCAGACACACACACACACACACACACACACACACACACACACACACACAAACACACGCGTGCGCGCGTACCTTTTTCTAAGAATGCTTATTTTTGGATTTAAGGTACCTCAAAACATCTATTTCCTGTGAGATCTCCATATTGAATTTTTGGGTGACGTGCATAATCTTCTATACGTAGTAGAGAAAGTAAAAATGACAGAAGTATTGAGAACAATTTCAAACCACTACATGTAGTACATATATCTCGAAAACGGTCGATACCACAAGGTTGTTTGGAAAAGTTATTTTAAGGAGGTCTACATTTATGTACATTAACATTTTTGTCTATCTCTTATGGTTTGCCAGCTACACAAAAGCTTATAAAGCTCCTTCCGAGGTTCACACCTATTTTCAGGAAATCCAAGAAATACAATATATTTGTCATTAAAATAGTTTAACATGTACTATTTTAATTTATTATTAGAGATATATTTTTGAGAAAATAAAAACCATTTTTCACGTAAAGCATAGTTTGGAACGGGGGATTGCACCACAAACCTTTGTAAGATAGTGAACTATAAGACCAAGTTTGGTATTTATACGACATTACCTTTTTAAGCTATGCTATTCAGTCTCTGTCTCTGTCTCTCTGTCTCTCTCTCTCTCTCTCTCTCTCATGGATATTTTTTCTAGAATGTGCGTTTTTCTAGCTCCAAGGTGCCGCAAAACGTGCATTTTGATTAAATTTTTGACAGACGTTTTTGGTGAAATTCAGTAGTTTTCTATTTGCTAGGTTTTGATAGAGGAATTGAAAAGAAAAATTGTCTATACTATATTTCTAATCGCAATTCGTTTTAGTTTAACGTACGCTCCAGAATATATTTACTTACATCGGATTGTATTTCTGAGTAATGCTCTTTAAAGGTGTTATTCAATTGTGTAAAGACACTTATAATGTCCCATTAAAAGAAGAAGTTTTTGTCACTTGTAAAAAAACTGGAAAATATATAAAACTGATGACGGACGATATACTTCAGTTCATATTATTTAGTTAATAACGTAAATCGGTTTACAAATGCTCGATGGTGCGGGACATAGTCTGTACATTCATTTTTTCCTTTTTAGAGACTGGTGAATCCATGCAGATATGTTCATGCAGATGCTCATATCCACTCAGTACATCTGCCCTTCTCCCTGTCTGTCGCATTCTGCACATCATGGAAAGTTTGGGTTATCTATTAAAAAACAGGAGTTTTATATCCTAATAGGAAATTGGAAACTCTAAACACATTACTGAAACCTGTGAAATTTTCTATAGTATATTAGACATGCTACTGGGAAACCAATAGAGACGATGTATATTATGTTTTGTAAACATATGAAAAAAAGGAGGAAATGATTGCGGGAGGAGAGTAAATTGATTGATAGAGGTAATTTCGGAACTATTCAAAGGCTAAGGAGTCGTGAATTTTATGTATTCTGCATGCTGATATAAAGAGGATTCATTTTGTTTTCTTCTTAGAACATTAAGGTACTTTTAAGAAAATCTGATGTATTACACTCACATGACTTTCTCTACTCTTGTACAAACTATTTTTACAAACGCTTATTCTACATCTACTTCATGTTAATCGGGATAAACATTTGCAGACTCTATCTTATTGCTAATTTTCTTGTAGATGTAAGGGGAAAATATATTTACAAGGGCAATATAGAAAAACAGTAGCCTTTAAGACAAACATATCTCTTAATAGCTGGTTGCTAGGTGCAGCACTATTCTCTTTGCCACAGATTATAACTATTTGCATATCCAAGACAAAAAAATGAATAACGAATTCCCATTTTAGAAAATAAGTATTGAAAAATTTAAGAGAATAACAAGCAATATCTCGAAAATGGTTCACTCAACAAAAAAATGTATATGACATAAATTGCGTATTTTATCGGGATCTACATTTTTTGTGTAGCAAAATTTTGTCTATCTCTTATGGTTTATCAGTTATGCAAAAGTCGTTCACAATGGAGAATACTTTTGGAGACATTCCCAGAAAATTCAAGATATACATTTTATTTGTCATGAAAATATCTTAAACATACGATATTTTAATCAAAGTGGTTTGAGCCATTTTTGAGAAAATTAAACTTTTCGAAAAATCTTCCATGTTAAGGGTAATCTGGGGTGGGGGGATTTTCTTGAAAACCTTCGTGTCGCATCTCTGGAAGATACTGAACCTAAATACCAAGTTTGGAGTTTATCCGACTGTTCGTTTCTGAGTTATGCTGTTCACAGGCAGACACACACAGACACACAGATAGACAGACACACAGACACACACACGGACATGTTTCCAAAAATGCTTTTTTGGTTTCAGGGTGACTCAAAACATGTATTTCCGGTGAAATCTCGGTATCGAATTTTTGGGTGGAATACAATACTTCCCCTACTTGCTGTACGTAGTAGAGAAAGTAAAAAGTAAAAAATCCAGCCCTAAGGAGCAAAAGTGTCAAATGGAAATTAAAAGTTGCATAACAGATGAAAGAAAAATCATGGTAAGTATCTTCTTCTATAAAGGTTTACCCTTCTCTTTACAGGATTTACAAGCCATTGCGGACCATAGCGTATCCAGGATGGGTGATAAGCCCAGTGTTCGGTATTGTGGTGAAAAAGAAGGAAATGAATGTCATGAAAGGAAAATTCGCGGATCAAATTATCCAATCTAGCATTCGCCTTGCGACCAAGAGAAACCACGACAAATCCTTCAGCAAATCTGGTCGGCCCCGGGGTTAAAACCCGAGACCTCCCAAAAGCGAGTCGCACACTATCAGCTCACACTGTTGTGGTAGGTATCAAACGTAATATTTTCCCTAAGTGATTACAGAGCAACCAGTGATAAATGAGTTCAATGGAGTACCTAAATTCAACATAATACAGCGATCCAATAGAAATGTTCCATACAAAAAAAATAATCGCATGCACATTATAGTCAGCTGGCATTTTATTGGTGCATATAGGCAAGAGCGGACTAATGCCGTTGACCGCATTGGCTAGCTCATTTACACAAAGCCCGAGGGGAAGGGGTTTGAAACCGCGGGGCTAGGAAGGAATGTGCTACACGTGGGATACTGCTACCCACTGAAATCATCCACCAACAAATCACACCCAACTCCAGCGCAGGATGTGTGAGAGGGCGCCTGGTAGGGCGGCAACACACACACTAACCCGCACTTGCACTAATTTAAGGTTCTCACTAAACATGACAGTGGTTTCCCTACACACGAACTGCCTCTCAGTCACGTAAATCCGGAGGGTAGGAACCCACGTGACAATTTATACACTAACAATTCCTAAATAAAAGACGCCTGGCCTTTAGCAAATTCTACGGCACGAAATCTGCAAGAACGTGCAAAAGAGTTTCTGAAAGTGTACGCAATATAAATTATGATAATCTGATAGAATTAAACCAGACCACAAGGTATAACATTATTATCTATGTTCATTTTTATTTTCTCTAAACCATACATACCTATGAAAATTAGAGCAAGTATTCTGTTCCATCCAAAAATTTTATCTAGAAATTTCACCGAAAAAAATGTTTTGACTATCCCTGAATTAAGAAAAAGGCATTCGTAGACAAAAAGTCTCAATGCACGTATGAGTGTGTATAACATAACTAAAAACTGAATGTTGAATAAATACCACACTTGGTATTTAAGTTCAGCATTTTTAAACTGAATAACTTTGTAACATTAGCAAACAAGGACAGAGCAAACACTTACTACACAAAAATGTAAATCTCGTTAAAATAGACTTTTTGTCAAATATTTTATGGCGTTAACCGCTTCCTAAATAGACGTTACCTTGGTTTAAATTTTCCATTACTTCATATTTTGTGAAGTGCTGGGTTGTCATTCTTTTGTTTCTCTTGATATCGTGCAAAGAGTGTTTCGAATCCCTCTGACAAGCCCCGTTTTAAAGATTTGGCCTACAAAAAAATGTATAATGAAATCCTATCTGCGAACATATCATGATTAACATAAATAGATATAAATATAAGTGATAGGACGATACCACTATTTCTCGATACCGATACTGATTTTTGAGCACCGATACTTGACACTCGAAACTTTCTAAAAAAATCTGATGTGTTATACTCACATGGCTTTCTCTACTCTTGTACAAACTATTTTTACAAACGCTTATTCTACATCTACTTCATGTTAATCGATATAAACATTTGCAGTCTCTATCTTATTGCTAATTTTCTTGTAGGTGTAAGGGGAATATGGGAGGCTTTAAGCGATAGTCAAATTAAGAGCTGGTTGCTATTTGGAGCATTGCATTCTCTTTGTATGTCCAGGACATTAAACAAAATAAAGCATTTTTGGAAACATGTCCGTGTGTATGTCTTGTGTGTCTGTGTGTGTCTGTCTGTCTGTGAACAGCATAACTCAAAAACTTGGTATTTAGGTTCAATATGTCCAGGGATGCGACATGAAAGTTTTAAGAAAATCTCCCCACCTCAAACCAACTCTTACATGGAACATTTTTCGAAAATTTTTATTTTCTCAAAAACGGCTCTAACGATTTTGATTAAAGTATCATATGTTTAATACATTTTTATGGCAAATAAAATGTATATCTTGAATTTTCTGGGGACGTCCGCAAAAGTCCTCTTCATTCTGAACGACTTTTGCATAACTGGTAAACCGCAAGAGTTAGACAAAATGCTACTACATAAAAATGTTGATCTTGTTAAAACACACAATATATGTCATAAAAAAGTGAACCATTTTCGAGATATGCCTTGTTATTACTTCGAATTTTCCAATACTTACACTTTTTCTCAACTGAGAATTTGTTGTTCTTTGTTTATGTCCTTGACATGAAAAGAGAATTACATTACCGAGCGGGATGGCTCAGGCGGTAAAGTCTGTGGTCCGCATTCGGGAGGTCCCGGGTTCAAATCCTGTGGGCCAACCAATCTGTCTGAGGTTTGTGGTTTTTCGCAGTCGCAAAGGTAAATGCCGGATTGGATATTTAATACCACGACCCAAAGTTCCATCTTAAGTCTAAAACAGTAGTAAAATGAAAAATAAATGGAAATAGCGAATGCTATGCCATCTATCGACAGACAATGTAAGCAGTTAGACTGGACGGCACCCTAATGCCATCTGCACGGCATGAAGCAGGGGTTTCAGGGAAGAGACCTTGAAGTCTAACTGTCCGCCTTTCTGTGTGAGGGCGACGGTTGGACTGCACGGCACCCTAATGCCATCTCCACGGCATGAAGCAGGGATTACAGGAACGAGATCTAAAAGCCTAACTGTCCATCACATATCATTCCAATAGATATCCACCAACAGATCCGTCGCGATATGAACAAGGAGTTAAGGCGACGTAAAATAAAATAGAATAAAAATAAAGAATTACATTTTACACATAGCGACCAGTTCTAAAAATAATTGACTCCCCTTGTTTTGTGTTTGCAAGGGCAATATAGAAATACAGTAGCCTTTAAGCACATACATATCTCTTAATAACGGTTGCTATGTGCAGCAACATTCTCTTTGCCACAGATTAATACTTTTTGCATATCCAAGACAAAAAATTGGAAAATTTAAAGGAATAACAAGCAATATCTCGAAAATGGTTCACTCAACAAAAAAAATGTATATGACATAAATTGTGTATTTTAACGCGATCTACATTTTTTGTGTGGTAAATATTGTCTATCTCTTATAGTTTACCAGTTATGCAAAAGTCGTTCACAATGAAGAATACTTCTGGAGACATTCCCAGAAAATTCGAGATATACATTTTATTTAACATAAAAATGTCTTAAACATATGATACCTTAATCAAAATCAATAGAGTCGTTTTTGAAAGAATAAAAAATTTCGAAAAATGTTCCCTGTAAAGGGTAATCTGGGGTGGCGATAGCTTGTGCACTGAATTGTGTCCTTAGTAGTTTTCTGTGTATAAACGCATGTAACCAATTTTGTATTGTATTGTTCCGAATTTGTTCCTGTTTGACATTCTCCAATTGGCAGCAATTTTTTGCCTTGATAATGCCACAGGGTATATATCCCTATTGTTAGTGAAGGCCAATAATAATAATAATAATAATAATAATAATAATAATAATAATAATTGTCTTTGCTTTCCTTTGCAAAAGGTAAAAAGCAAATGCAAAATGTGGCTATATTTTGTGCAAAATATTTACTTTTTAAGGATTTTCTATCCATAGAAAGACAAATACTATAAATTCTTCTTTATTCTGCGATCTTGAAAATATAAACAAATATATATTTTTTTCTTTAACCTCAAACAACTAAACAAATATTTCCATGCCCTGTATTATCTCACGTCTTAAGTTCTGAATTGTTTCTGCTAGATTCACAGATTTTGGTCACCGGATTGGGTAGATGTAATGGCTGAGAGTGAGTCAGAAATCCAGGCTGTTGCAGAAACGTGATTTAGTGCAACAGCTAAATCGGTTTCAGTCACAACCCAGTTAACTGCATATTACGTGAATACCTCTACTCCTTCCCTCATTATTGTGCATGTTTTCATTTAGACCCAAGAGTATATGTAATGAGTGCGATGGCTTTCACGGCCCGAGTTAATCGATAACCTATTAGAATCTTTCGGGCTAGAAGGCCGTGGTCTAAGGGTAAAGTTGTTTGCACCGGACGTTGTTAGGTCAGTCGTTAAGCTGCAGTCTGTTAAGCTGATCAGAGTGTTATCCTCTTGAAGATGTCAACCAAGGAGTTGAACGAAACGTCGGGTGCAAATAATTTTACACTTAGACCACTGCCTTCTAGCCCGGAAGATTGTAATATTATATGGAGTATATGGAATGTTTCATTGATTCACCCACAGGAAACGCAATCAATGACTACCAAGAACTATAGTCCAGCAACTCTTTGGGGAAACTGCGAGGCAATAACGCGAAGTGTCGGTTCCTTTCATTCCTCACATAGCATAAGCTTAAATGCAAACTTTCAATACTGCAAAACTTAACAATTTAAAAGTATTGAAGGTTTATCTCAAAGTATTACACATACTTTGGTAGCCCAAGTAGAGGTTCCATCCCTAAAATATAAGCTTTTGTAAGAATAGTTTACAGAAGATATATATAAACGATAGTGGGTAGCAGAGAAGGTTATGTGAATGTAACGCATCAGATTTTTCCTCTATAAATTGCCATTGTAATGCTGAGAAGTAATTTTTATAGAATGGAGGAACAATTTTACAAAAAAGAGTTATACTTTTAAACCTAAGATTCTTGATGTATTTTGTACTACCATCAATGCTACAAATATAAAATATACAAGTACAGAAACAAACTTGACTTAATGAGTACAACAGATAGAGTGAAAAACATTTTCTGTCAATAGCGTGTGGTGAAGGTTACACTGCGCCATGTATCGCAATGTCAGGCTTCTATATATAGCTTTCCAAATAGCATTTGCATTTTATAGCTTAAATGGAAGAGAGAGTGTTAGAATTAGCTGTTAGCTTTATGAAAGCAGAAACGTACAACATATTTGCTTTTATCTAGTGAAAACTGAAACTTGCAACTCCGCTTGCGTTGCCCCGTAACTTCCTGATGTCTTTGTCGGTCTCATATTATTAAAGAGATACTTCGATACTCGATAAAGTTTAGGAAGAAAGAAAGCTGAAAATACCTGTCTAGCGTGCAAGAGAAATATCGTGAAAAGGGGTAGAGATACAATTTCTTAAACCAGAGAGAGATCTTGATGAGTATACTAAATATTTTATTACATTTTTGTTTTATCTTTCTTAGATTTGTAGAGAACCTGTATGAAAAAAGATGCGCTTGGTAGCAAAGCGCTTTCCCTTGTAGGAAGTGAGAAAATTACGCTTGACGAGAAAAGTTACGAGTGTAAATAAGCTCTGACTTTACGAAGCCGTCGCGAGTGTGTTGCTGTATTATGGGAATGGTACTAACTTTTGTAAATGGTATTAAAATGGTTATTTCGCGCTTTTGGGGACAAATGTTTCATGTATGGAAATAAAATCCAGCGGCTTATTAAATTTTGAACAAAGATCTAAGGGAACTATGTTCGCTTAAATCTTTCTTATATGCACTTAACATAAAAAATAAGTACAATAGCTTATGGCTACCAGGTATAAGCATCTTATCGAGGAATTAAGTAAAAACAGATTACAGAAATTCTTAGGCAACAGTTTTAGCAAATGCAATAAGAGGTAAATCATATTATTCACGTATTCAACAAACAACATTAAAAACTGAACTGGCTGGTTTTAATTTAAATGTATTCAACAAAATTAAATAAAAAATATATATATTGTATTTACATATTCATAAAGAGCGTGTGAAACCAGTTAATCAGGCTGTTATAATTACGAAACGATGCATATAAGGAAGGGGTAAAGATGGCACGAAATTCACCATGGTTGCTTTTTTATCGTGTAAGGTAAACCTCTCTTAGTTCCCTATGTTAGATGAATGCATGTTTAAACAGAGCACATGTTCATGCTCTGTTGGAATCGTAAATGTTAGAATAACTGTATTCACATTCAGAGTATCGAAAATAATTGTGTAGGTACACTTTCTACTTTTCCCTTCTAAAATTGAAAACAAAAGTATGAAATGGGTTGCAACTGACGAAGATAAGGAACGCTAACTTCATCACCTAAGATATTTCCGAACTAAGTAATATTTTAACATCATTAAATCACTGATATGCTGTATTTTAATTCTGGACAAAATTATATTGAAATATATAAATTAAACAGAACCCACCGAGCTGGATGACTCAGCATAACGTCTGCGGTCCGCATTCGGAAGATCGTGGATTCGATTCAGGCAGCCGACCTTCCTGACCAATTGTTTTTTTTTATGGGGGAGTTTTCCCGGGTCGCTAGGCGAATTCTGGGTAGGTTCATTACGTCCTCCAAAATTCCTGTACGTCCATTTTAATTTTATATCACCTTTCATCTGCTTGGTTTGTTTCAGTGATGAAATGTCGGCGGGATTCTCGTGAATCCCACCGACAGTTTGCATAACAGAGGAAAAGGACGCTCTATGTAACCCTTCGACTTCCGGAATGAGTTCTCCGAGTCCCGGGCCTTCCAGTGGAATGTGCTAACCTGCAGGGAAGATGGAAGCCGGTTACACCAGCTGTCATCTGGGGAGTTTCATTCTGTAAAAGGTAGGGATTCTGCCCTCTGTGTCCTGCCTCCTGGTCCGGTCGCTGTCTCCTATCACCTCACCTGTCCCTTCCGGGGCCACCCCATCAGGGGCTTAAGCACAAAAGATCTTGTAGGCCGAGGTACTAAGTCCCCCTGTGTACCTATTCCTACTGCTACTCCTAAACAGGATGCAACAAAACGACAATACAATTTTGCAACTGCTGGCCAGGTCCTATCCTTATGAAAGGGTTATTGAAACAACTGCCCAACGGGGGCTTACTGTACCTAAGACAATTTATGGACACATCAAGAATATCGTGTAAGATGAAAACAGTTTTCGTAACCCTATACCTACAACGAACGGTGACCTCTCCAAGCCTCATAACTATCGACCTATAACTCTCAGTTGCACCATGAGCAAACTGCTATAAAAATATAGAGAGGAGACTGCGACGTCATTAGAAGGCTAATTTTTTCAGCCATATCCAATACGGTTCTCAACAGAGCCACTCTACAATAGACTGCTCGGTAACGCTAGAAACCGAAATAATATATGCCTTTCAATAAATCTTACAGTGCATAGAGAAAGGATATCCTATACACAAATTCCTCACTGAGACATATCCAAGCCAAAGCCAATGAAATTTGGCTCAGACTTTATATGTGGAAAATGGAATACCTCAACGGTCTTCCCTAATTGTCGCAATAAATGGCATGAAATCCTGTATTAAACTACCAGTAAAAGCATGTTTATTTGCAATTTGCGTGGATATTTGCGCTCTACGTAAGCATTCGCTGAAAAGTCAGCAATGAAAGTACCAATCTAGACTTACTACAGCACACCTTATCATCGCTTCAACAGTGGACATAGCGCATTGGATTAAAATTTTCAACAAAGAAACAGAATTATCAGGTTTTCTAAGAAGAAAAGCATCAATGATCCTAAATTTTATATCAAGCCTATAAGATCGAAATGGCTAATCTAATCAAACTGCTAGGTATGATTTTGATAACGAATTAACTGAATTCCGCAGATTCAATCAGATCAAATATAAATCCAACATGAAAGGAATTAGCTATATTAAAATCGTTGGCTGGGAAACGCCGGGGAGCTGCTATAAACGTTTTACTCACTGTTTAAAGCAATCACACGTTCCACGAATGTAGTAGTTTATATGTACTAGTTTATGGTTCATTTGTTTTCAATTCAATCTGCCTCAAAACTTAAAAATCTGATGTGTTGCACTAACATGAGTTTCTTTACCTTTGCATAAACCATTTTTACAAACGCTTATTCTCCATATACTTCAAGTTAACCGAGGTAATCCTACTGCTAATTTTCTTTAAGGTGCAAGGGGAAATGGTAGGCTTTAAGCGATAGTCAAATCTTTTAAGAGCTGGTTGCTATATGGAGCATCCATTCTCTTTACATGTCCAGGACATAAAAGAGAGAATAACGAATTCCCATTTGAGAAAAAGTATAAGGAATGTATAAGTATTGAAAAATTCAAACATGGAATAACTCGGAAATGATTCACTCCAAAAAAAAGTATAAGCCAACACTTTTCTAGTTGGAAATGTAGAGCTCGTTAAAACATGCAGTTTATGTCAATCTCTTACGGTTTACCATTATGCAAAAGCCACTCAGAATGAAGAGGACTTCTGGGGACATTCTCAGAAAATGCAAGATTTACGTTTTATTTGTCATGAAAATGTCTTAAATGTATGTTCTTTTAATCAAAATCATTACAGGCATTTTTTAGAAAATCAACATTTTCGAAAAATGTTCCATATAAAAGGTAGTCTGGGGTGAGGTAATTTGCTTGAAGATCTTCGTGTCACATCTTTGAAAGATGCCGAACCTAAATACCAACTTTTGTATTTATCCGACTTTTCGTTTTTTAGTTATGCTGTTCACAGACACAGACAAACAAACAATCGTATACACATCCACACAAACACACATCCGGACCTATATCTAAACTTTTGGGGGATTCAGGGGACCTCAAAACATATATTTTCGGTGAAATCTCGATATCGAAATTATTATACATGGTGGCGAAAGTAAAAAGCTAGACGTAATAGAAACAACAAGTTTAACTATCGCCCTGGGGACTTTACAAGTTCGTATGTTAGGATAGGATCAACTCAAGCTAACGAAGAAAAACAACGTCGCTCTCCCTTCTTAGTAAAAATTCCCTTAGCCAACCTCAACATACAGAGGACTTCATATAGTAAAACTCAAACCAGCAGTGTTATTTACCAGCGAATTAACAAGGAAATCAAAGGGAAATACACCGGTTAGCACGAACACTGATGGCTCTGTAGTAGAAAATACTATGGATATGCAACAGTATTTCCCGAATACTGTTTAAACTCCTTAAATATTACAATATAACTATTTCCCGGGCCTTTAGGGGGTGGATTAATGGGTTTTGAATTTCCCAACGTTTCGCCAAGGGCTGCGCTTGGCATATTCATGGTGATCCGTTTACTGGTCAGAGCCCGAATGAATGTCAGCAAAACATGCGCTGGTTATATATGAGCAATGGGTGGAGCCTAACCTGGAGCTGTATCCTAAACGCCTTAAATATTTCTCTATATCTTTCTCATGCAAACTGTTCACAATTAAAGAGAGTCTCCGTTATATCACAGATTATGGCTAAAGCAAATAAATTTATATTTTCCGACTCCTTGATCGCACTATTAGTCATTCAAGTAGTAAATCCGAAAAATGTCCAGATGCTTTAGTGCAAGGGTACAACTAACACACACAGAAATCCCCAACAAACGAAAGCACGGTAATTTTTACATGGATAGCATCAAATTAACAGATTGAAGGAAATGAGAAAGCGGATGCCGATACCTGTGAAGCAACAAACACCTGCAGAGCAACATTAATAATTACAGCACATCAAAATTGCATCTCAGACATAAACAAGTTGAAGTGGATTAGCAACTCGTTCAGCAATCCTCCTATTTAACTGCACTCCATTATATCCAATCCTGAAAGAAGAACTTTCTTTCAACCCTTAAAACGTCGCGTTCAGACCGTCATCACCAGAGGCAGTAGGCTTACACACGCTGTTCTCCAAAGTACCAACATCGAACTGTAAAACATGTTAAACTCGACTAAATACTAGCCAAATCGTATTAAATTGTCCCTGTATTTGATAGATGGAAACATTCAAAACAACAATCCTACAATGCTCAATGAAGTTACAATGATACCAAAAAAACTAGTATTTTGAAAGATTCATCTTTTTATGAGCTATGATAATACTATAATTCTATACAAAAACTGATTTAGTTAATACTAATACTCAAATTCTAAAACAAAATTAAACCACTGTCCAATTATTACATTGTTACAGCGTACTGTATCACACCATTTAATGTTTAATTTTTTGTTTTTGTTTTAGTTTAGCGTCCTTTAACCGGTTAGGTCATATCAAACGGTGAATGAAATAGGTGAAATGATGCTCAAATGAGCCTGGGGTCCATAGAACTTAGAGTTACCAGACATTCGTATGTTCAGGATAAGGAAAACCTCGGAAGAAACCTTAACCGGGTAACTCACCCTAACCGAGATTCGAACTCGGGACCTTTTGGACATATCATTTGTTATAGTTATATTGTACGCCTTTCTCCATTGAATCATCAACTATGCTACACTCACTATACCGCTCAACAGCACAAAACAAATGAATAGACAGCTAGAAAAGGAGTGGCGGCTGCGAGTCACACTGCCTCGCGAGTCGCGTTTTCGCCACCATGTATGTACTGCATCGTTAAATCGGATCGTTAGGTTGTTAATTTATTATCCTTGCACAATTTGTTATACATTATTACACTCCTTAATTTTTTTTAACAGAATTTAATGCGCCTTGTAGTTAAGTAACTATAAATAAATCGATTAAAACAAAATTTTAAGGTTATGTTATGGCGTGAAGGAAACAAAAGTAATATGTTCCGATACGGGGTTGGAAAGCAAGTTTTGTGTAACCCAGGAAATGTTAGGAAAATACACGGGTGTTGTAAATAGTTTTTCATGGTCACATGTATTGTAAGTATAAAATATTTGTATATAAAATCGCATTTGACTTGTTAGAAGCAATTGAGTAACGATAGGAGGAACTGCTGAATTTCTATGAATAGTACTTAACGCCCGCTTTTACTACATATAGCACCAGACCGCGGACACCGATATATAACATAATAAAATGTTAATTGGGAAGTGTTCCAGGTCTAAGTTAGGTACGTACCTTCCAGACATTTGCCATTTATGAGGACTAAGGAAAACCTGAAAAAAAACCTTAGTCGGTGAGGACGATTCTGGAGGGATTTAATTGCGGACCTTTTGTTTACCTTAACGTCTTCGGGCTGTGCCTAACGACCTCAGGCACTGGCGTTGGTAAAACTGCTGAAGGATAGGGGTAAGAAAACTTATGTGGGTGTATTTTGCAGCGATTTTACTTATAAAATCCGCCTCTAACGAGTGATATTACCGCATTGTTTACCCGGTTAGCAACTCTTGGATTTTATGAAATTTGCACAGTCATTTTCCAATAAGTGCTCAGGAAGTACACATATTTAGAAAAGGATGTGACGGAATCGGAAAACCGTGATTCTCTCTTGGATAGGAGAGAGCTTGGATTTTGACGAACGAAAGGCCCTAGGCCAAATAGCGTGAGCTGTATGTAACTTCAATACCATCTGTTTCTCGGTTCTTTATCTCCGTTTAGCATTGAACTAAAGCAGGGAATGCTGATGTTCAGGGAATGCAGAGTCACGGCCACAGTAAATAAAACTCGAAGGCACTTGGTCGTAATACCATTAAAGAAAGTCGATATAAACTTTTATAGCAGATTTCTTATTTTCTGCTTCTTTTATCTGCGATCGCGATCTAAGGCTGAGCTTGCGGAACAAAGCGGATAACAACACAAGAGTTTAAAACTCTTTTTATGTTAATTGGCTTTAACGTTGTTCCTAAGCGCAAGGAAGGCGTTTAAAAACATGAGAAAAGCAATAATGTCAACTCCACGCTCCCGTTCGATTAAATCCAAATCTACCTCATTCTAGGGTTTGAATTTGCACAGCAAGTATTTACACAATTTATTCCTCAATGCGTGTACCTCACGGATAACACTAAGCCCAACTCTACCTTAACAGTACATGTTATAATAATAAAATGCCTACCTGGAAAGTCATACTATTGCATACCTTTTGTTAATGTTTATGTTTTTATGGAACTCGGAAAATATTAAATGACAACGCACAATATAAATCCAGAGTTGATGCGAGTTGGTGTGGTAGGTAGTATGTTGGCTTACAAATCCAGAGTCCCTGGTTCGATTCTCGGCTGGAGGATGGGAATGTTTCTTTAGTCGGGGCTGTACCCCATTCTCCCTAGAGTCTGAAAGTATGAGTGAAGGTGTGAATGTGTATTGAAATTAATGTTTAAATAGAAAATCTAAATATTAACACCACAGTAAAAATTGTATGTGTTACATTCAGATGACTTTTTATACCTCCTATTGTTTATTAATAGGTATACAAATTATTCTTACGAAAATGTATTTTCATATCCGCTTCATTTTAATCGAGATAAACCTTTCCAAAATACAAGCTGCATTATGCAGTTGGTTATAGGGAATAGCGATAGTCAAATGTTTTGGAACTGAACGCCATATGCTGGCCCTAAATTCTGTACTCTTTCCATTACACCGCAAAAAACAATTGAAAATCGACAGGACTTGAAAAGACTGGCAAAGTATTCTTCAATCCGGACCATTATTAACGGATAATGGATAATGCTACAAAACATTATTGGAAATAAATTCTGTGTTTTAAAGGGATCTATATTTCTTGTGCTGGACTTCAGAGGTTATTCTTAGAAAATTCAAAATATACATTTTGTTTGCCATGTAAATATCCTTAATATATGATATTTTAATCAAAACGTTTGAGCCATTTTTTAGAAAATAAAAAAACTTCGTGAAATATTTTATGTAAAGGATAGTTTGGAATGGGGGATTTTCTTGAAAATCTTCGTGTCGCTTCTTTAGATGGTACTGAACTTAAATACCAAGTTTGGCGTTTATCCGACTTCTCAGTTATACTGTTCAAAGAAACACACAGACACATGCGCGCGCGCGCGGAGGACTTTTTCTAAAAATGCTTCTTTTGGCTTCAAAGGGACTCAAAACATATATTTCAGGTGAAATCTCGGTATCGAAATTTTGGGTGGAACGCAATACCTTTTCTATCTACTATGTACGTGGTACAGGGATGAGCATTACTGCAGATGAAAAATTGTTTCAGAGACAAAGCCGCCGATATGACCTTAGATGTTATAGGCGGCATATAAATGGAACAAATAAAAAACATACAGGGTTTTGCATATTTTACTGTTTGCTGAAGTGCATTAAATAAAAATCGTTCATATATGCAGAAATTAAGTTGGCAGCAAACCTGACAAAGTGTATCACTCTTATTCACATTAACCATAAACATAATAAGCAGTTAAGGGTACAGATACAAAGCCAAGGTCTTGCAAGTCGAACCTGTTTTGAACTGTTGTCAGTGAACTGTTCACAAGCTGCTCCTTGAAATAATTTCCGCTCGAACGTCCCACCGGCACCGGTGAGCCGAAATGGATTTGAGTAAAGCAAGTCTTACCTGGATGGCTCCATGGTAATGTGTGAGGTTCACATTCCGGGAGGTCCTGGGTTCGATTCCTTGTGCCGGCCAGTCTGACCATGCATTGTTTGTGTTTTCATTGGTTGGCAAGGCGAATGCAGGAATGGTTTCTCTTTTACCACGAATTTATTTTACCTCCTTTCCTATCATTTTGCATCCTATTTCATGTTTGAGGTTGGCATAGGGCAGAATCTTGCTCATTTGAATTTTCTGGCCCCACCAGATGGCAACGTTCTCTGAGCCGCCTCAGGTGGGTCGAGTTCTCCCGGTTTCTCCAGAGGGAAGCCTTCTTTGAACATCCCGCCGGTATGACCGGATCAACAAGCTTAGAATCGTTAGGGACCGCTGCACATATCTGTTGGTCTATATGTCTGCGGCCTATAGCCCCCTGCGGTTGCTTCACCTCATCCGTTCCTCCTGGGGATAGTAAGCACAAAATATACGCGTTGTGTCGAGGTGCGAGGTGTCCCATCCGTTGCCTGATCAGTGATATCAAGGCTATCGACCTACTTATTCTACGGACTGAAAATTACCTGCGGTTATAGCGGTGTATTTAATAATGTCTGGTGTGAACATAAGAAAGATTAAACCCGTGGAGGATTGAACTATATAAAAAAGCCATGGATTGAAACTGATTTTGGACATGAAGCCGCATTACATCAATGGGGAGTCAAACATTTCAGAATTACTGAGCAGACAGTAAACAAAATTAAAGGAGATACATATTTTGCAATACACTGCATTTTCACAAGCTTTCATTCTGTTTATCTTTTAATTTAAAAACGAACACCTTGTACCAGGCAATGTAGAAGGTTTGGGCGAACGGAGGGGCCGCCATAACCGAGCAGAGCACCCCAACGGTCATTTTTGCTTCTACCGTGGCCCCTGGGAATAAGGGATGAGAGAAGAGACCCAGGACCTCCAGATCCGAATGACGATGGGCGAAAACATGGACAGGGCTCCTCCCGTCTCCAGATCGAACGCATCCGACCGCCCGGGTCCATTCACAACCCAACAATTCCCTGGTGGTCCCCCTTTGAAACCTTTGCACAGCGCAAAGGCACTACCCAGCCGCAATCCGCCGAATACCGTAGTCTGGTCCTACAAACCTACAAGCAGATGGCATGGAAACTGATGGGTATAGGGATTACTCTCATCTTAGTAGGAATTACACCTCCAAGGACTTTCAAGCCAATGTCTTGGATAGTTGCCTGAAATAAATTGAGTGATCTACATTCTGTAAATCATAAAAAATATCATTCAGAATGCAGAGAACCTAACAGACTATTCGCAGAAAATTCAAGATATATATTGTATTTATTATACAAATATATTTAAAATATGATATTTTAATCAAACTCATTAGCACAATTTTTAATAAATAAAAAAAGCCAAAATACTTTCCATATAAAATGTAGTTTAGGGCAAGCGAATTTTCTCGAAAATCTTAGTTCGCATCCTAGTTAAGGTGCTGAACTTCTTTCCGTGGAACTTTCTCCGTCCCTCGGATTTCAGTTGGTTGCAGGGGGTAAAACGGAACGCCCCTTTGGAGCGGGGTGCTGAGCTATCTGTGTGAGCGGTAGTCCCTGGTCAGCCTGTCCGGCTGTTGGGGCGTCTTAATCGGGAAACTCTAGGGACCCTGTTAATGCTCTGCCGTCACTTTTGGCTCAAAAAATCGAGTTTTATTTATGAACGCACTTTAACTGTGGTCCTTAGCGTCCCATTCTATACTGGCCAGGAAAGAACGGTAACTGTGCTCAGAGGCTTGAGGTTCTTTTATGTGCCGTAAATCTACGACACGGGACTAGCGGCTTTATTCCCCTTCCGAAGAAAGCCATGCTAAGGATTTTTACCCCGCAAAAAAAATCATCGCCCTCCGCCAGGTTTTAACCCGCGAACTCGGAAACCAGAGTTTAGCATGGTAAACACCATACCACGGAGGACGACAATTCTGGTTCCGGCCACCCGGTGTCTCCTCTCATCTCCTCCTCCTTCCCGGGGCCCCTCCTTATAGGCCATAGTTACAATATCTCACTGGAGCAGTGACGAGTCCGCTCCGAAAATCAGAGAAAACATGCTTGAACTTGAAAACCATGTTTGATATTTATCTGGCTTTTGGTTTTTTTAATTATCCTGTTTACAAACACACACACATATTCATAGTTTTTCTAAAAACTTTTTTATTATTTATTTAGGGATCGCATAACGTGTATATCCGCTGAAATATCAATGTCGAATTATTGGTTGCAATGCAATACTTGTAACATTACTATAATTAGGTGCTGAAGAAAGTAATAACATTTCAGAACATTTGATTCATACGATACCTAATAAACAACAGAAACTATGTTTGTATATGTAGCATTGTGGTTATTTTACAACGAACTGTGATCTCATAAACACCCCTACTCCTGGTATTTGCTGATCCTAAACATACAAAATCTTTGAGCAACCTCCAAACACCCAGTGTTGCCCAGACATATATTTCTTCGAAAATGTTTTTCTGGTTACACTATTCCTGTGTTAGTGACAGTAAATAAAAAATAAACTTCCTTTTGTCAAGCTGTAATTAAAATATTTCTTAAATGACTAAATGAATAAGGTTACCGTTTATAAATTTCCCAATTACATAATTTATTTTCACTTACACATGCCTTTCACTCTCCGAATTTATTTCCGTGTCGACCGTCTGACTCAGTAAAAGGCTGTTTTAAGGACAGCTTTCGGTTTCTGTTTTCATTTTTCCTGGCTTTTTGCCTTTCAGTTACTTAATGAGGATCCGGGACAAGTTAGTAACCAATGTATGTGCAACCTTATTATAGAGTTCATAAATACAGTATTGTTGATGTAAACAAAGACGTCAGTGTGCTGCCTGAGTTGCTACTGTAAACAGTACACAATAGTGATGATGGAAATACATATACTTTGTTAATGATGCCGTCAATTGCAGGATCATATCAGTGCCCACGGTGTGCTGGAATTTCGTCATATAGTTATTTACATCAAAAGCACACTTAAAACCATCGGTTTGGGCCGGGTATGAACCGGCGACCTTGGGATCAGAAGGCCAGCGCCTATCCAAACGAGCCACCCAGACCGAAGTGATGATGGAAAATGAAATGGAACACAGACATCAATGAGAGAGAAAATTAAATTAAATGTTTATTAATGAAGGCTCTTTAACTGCTGTGCTTCTTAGCGTCCCATTCTATATTGGGCATAAAAGAGCGGTAATTTTGCTCGGAGGCCTCTTATCAGGATTCTTTTACGTGCCTTAAATCTACGACACGGGACCACCGACATTACTTCGCTTCCGAAGGAAGCCATGCTAAAGATTTTTACGCCCGAAAAAATCCATCGCCCTCCGGCGGTTTTGAACCCGCGATTTCGGGAACTGGAGGCTAGCATGGAAACCACTACACCATTCAGGACGAAACAACACCGCACTGTGTCACCTCATTCCATCCTACTCGATGCGCAGTAAACTTCACCTCACTCTTAATTTGTCCCAGATCCTTAACCTGTGTTACTGTAATAACACATCCAGAATGATAACTTTCCAATTAAAAAAATAATAAAACTTCACTACCCAGGTAAAATGGTCTTTATTCCATATATAACCTCAAGGGTACAATATCTAGACAGGAATGGGTAAAGTTTTTGCAGCACTTTTGCGACATTCTGAACTTTTGCAGAATACTAATTACGATATTCGTATTAAGGTGGAATCAGACAACTGAAAAATTCAATGCCATCGTCGGGATTTCAACCACGGATTTCCCGGTTTCCATCCGGTTGCTCTGACCACTGAGCTACAATGGCAACATGCCGGTAAAACATTAAATTGTCCAACTATTCGCAGTTTTCCCAGTAAACCACAAGGAGATCTCAAACTGTATTGAGATGACATATCCCAATGACGACTTACAAGCTGTCCCGGGCTTCACAGTTTCAACCACTATTAGATTAATTAATTCTTCTCGTATTAAGTTATTCCGTAGGATAAACGCGATCAAGAGACCAAGGGTTGGAGCATGATGGAGACCAGCGCCTTGCATATAAATAATTGCAACCAGAATGTATCACATTCACCATCACTCATCAAAGCTCATGTAAATTAAGTGAGCATCTCATTAGCCAGGAAATCCCAGTTCAGTTTTGTAATAACGGGAACTTAAGTGATATATGGGTAGGGAAGAATAGCTTAAACTTATGTACGTATAACGTGCGGAAGTGTATATCCTTTAAACCAGAGGTACATCTCAGTGAGTACGTTGAACAAGTTTATTAACGTTTTGTGCTATCTTTCATACGTTTGTATAAAAACGCTATGAATACACGTACATTTGGCAACAGCGCGCTTTTCTTTGTATGTAGGTGGGAAAATACCACTAGACGGGTAAGGTTCAGATTGCTTCTAGAGAACAATGCACTTCTGGCTTTAATATCGCTGCGAAGTTATTGTTGCATTATGGGAATGGTAATTAACTTTTTTAATGGTGTTTAATTCCCAACTCTTTCGCATATTTTCAGCGAAATCTTTAATGTTTAATGCTACTAAAGCTAAGACACACTTGTTTAAGTTTAAATGAAAGAATAGAAAACTATAAAGTTTCAATTTAAAGTTCACAAATTATGTACTAAATGCAAAAACCAAAGTGGTAAAATACTTTATAACTATGAGAAACAAAATGTTAGCACGTGATTCGATTTAAACATATAATAAACGGAACTTGTTTATACCGATGACACGATCATGCGGTATGTATGGCCAGTTATTTAGCCGGTCTGCTGTGACGTCCTAACTTTAGCACAAATTATGATTCATGCAATACAAAATGGTGGCGAAACGAGTGCTTAAGCGAGTAAGTGAAAATAGCAAAGTTAATACCATATATTTCACCAAGACTTCCGTATTCGTATTGGAGAAACTTTTTGTTTCTCTTCTAGAATAAGTTTTCATGCACTAAAATAGTTTTAGGATTTTTATTCGTCTTTGTATGTACATAGAAACCGCACATAGGAGAATGACACATATCCTTTCACCTGATATATACTCGTACATAGTGGGATAAATTGACACAGGCACTGTCGCCTATTGCGGCAATACACACCCTTTATTACATACTATAGAAAAGAAAGTCTAAAATATACTTATTACTGCACAAAATATTGCAGATTAATATAGCATTCTCTGAAAACTAAAAGTTACTTATAACTCTATTTTAATAATTGTTCTTTCACGCTGCTACGTATGCCTAAGTACAATTAACACAAGATTTTAAACAAAATCTTGCCACGAGCGTATACGAGGCGGGTTACTTTGTAGGAATCACACAGAGAACGTTCAATTCGTTTTCAGGTTCTGGCCACAGAGTTAAGCTTCAGCAAACCAAAGAATATCCATTGTTCTAGTGCCGCCATGGCACAAATTTAAATTTGAGTTACTTTTCATTTTATAGCGAATAAATACTTTGGGGTTGAAAATATAGATTCAATAGAATATTTGAAAATACTTAGAATACAGCTTAGGGCCCAGAAGCTACAAGTATAAAAGCAACAAGCCTGGAAGTCTGCAAATATGAACCCAAAAGTATTATTATCCTACTCTGTTGCGGAGCGTTTTCTGCTCATCATATATTTAAAAGACCTGTTTGAACGGGGCTGAAAACAGTCACGCTTACTGCAGGGACTGCAAATGGCAAATATTCCTTTTCCTTCTTCATGCCTTGAAGCTGAACAAACCTCGACGAACAAATATTTATCTAGGAAAAACAGTAAGGTGTAAGTCTTCTCTTCAAAGTAATTATAACACATTATAGGGATATGAGCATTACTGTAAATTATAACAGCATTTAGTTTGTTGCTGCAGGCAAAGCTTTTGATACAAGAAAAGCCGATAATTAAACAGACGGTCAGAGAGACCAGAAAGGCTTCATGCGCTGACGTAGATTCCAATCAAAACTCCACAAATAAAGCTGAAATGAAGGTTTCATTATCAGAGTAAGCAGATTTTATTGCTCAGCGATGATACGGTAACTGTACGGAACAGAAGTGATGCAAACAGTATCGGGTTCTGTAAATATTAACTTTCATGAAGTTAAAGCTCTAAAAAAAGAGTAAAACTGGTATAATCCACCTCGAAAACCCCATTTTAAAATCAACAATCAGTTAAAAAGTCATTACTCATTGTCCAAAACGTCAAAATTAAGATCAGCTTTCTCTGTTTTAGTTAGCGTTAGAAAAATTGTTATTTGAACCATATGAGTTTAAAACTTTGCTTCACGATCTGTAAATATTATGTTGTGTATACAGTACTTTTTCTACAAATAGATAGGCTAGACGAGAGCGGAGGGGGACTTTGCACCTCGACCTAAGCAGATGTTTTGTACCTAGGCGCCCCTGAGGGACGCCCCCAGCAGGGATGGTGAGAGGAGAAGACAGAGGGCGGCCGGACAGGAGGCACACAGGCAGAGGGCAGGATCCCTAACGTTTACAGATTTAAACTCCCCGGATGGCAGGCGGTGCAGCCGGCTCCCCCATGTGGGCTTATATATCCCTGGGGGCCCCGGAACCGGGAGACTGGCCCCATTCCAGGGGACGAAGGTTTAGTCAGAGCATTCTTTTCTCCTGCCATGTGCACGCCGAGACCTCCCGCAGACACTTGCAACTCTGAAATAGACCAAGCAGATGAAAGTTGAAGTGAAATGGAGGGATGACCTTCCGAATGCGGGCCACAGACATTTACTCTAAGCCATCGCTTGGTTTTGTACAAACATAATACAAAAAGTATTTTATACACAAGAGAATGGTAAGAATAAATAAATATGATATAGACTAATTGAGAATCAAGCCCGCTGTTATGTGGATTCAGAAAGCCAAACGCAGCGGCAATTTTTGCATTAGAAGCAATAGTAAGTGTTGGAAACAGGTAATAATTGATCCTACATATATTAATAGGCTGTCCCTGTATCTCAGCCGGTGGAGCACCTGCCTGTTGCAGGAGGGGTCCCGGATTCGATTCCCGAGTAGGGGTGGGAGTTTTTCTCCAACCAAGATTATTCCTTGTCCTCCCCAGAGTCTTGAAATATGAATAAGAGTGCGAATGTTTGTATGATCTACTGATAAAAATCCAAAGCAACACCATTGCCAATAGGCAATATGTTCCAAAGGAAAGGCCGCCGCTAAGATAAATGTAGTTAAAGGTGGAGTATAAATGGAACTAACGAAAGAAACTATTAATGCTTTTGAGGATGTCACAGATTAATACTTTTTCATCAACAAAACATACTGTAATTAATTGCAGTCACTAAAAAGTGGAGGAGATTACAACGTAGAGGCTCTTTAAAGTAAATCACAACCAAAGTCAAAACCAGAACAGTTTAGATACTGCTTACCAAACTTATTAAAGATTCTTCATGCTTAAAAATTCAAAGCTACCACAACCTGCAGTGTTACATATTCCTGAATGCTTAGCAGTCTCTCTTCTTACCCTTCTCTCTCTCTCTCTCATTTCTGATTGGTGTAATGTTTCTAGAATTAGTAACTTTTTCTGGTCAGTAATAGAAACGAGAATTTGTAAAATTAGCTTAAAATAAGTGAAAAATATGCCAAAGTGGAAGATTATGAAATATATAGAATATATTGAACGTTGCTGCACAGGATATGTAAGTAACAGTCCAGTTTTCCTGTATGTTACTATTATAAGAAAAGACAATTGATAACAGCATGGAATTTACCGTTTATTAACTACCATAACCAGTGGCGACCAGAAATGTCAACATGGATGTTATCACGATAATAACGAAAAGTTACCATAACACCGCTATGTTCATTCTATCGAGATTGTAAAAACAGGACAAATTTCCAGAAATACTGTAGTTATAAATCTACCTTAAGCAACGTTTTTTACCGAACTCAATAATAAGAGATATATTTTAATGCTTTGCCCCTTTAAAACACACAATTGGATTAGGGAATTAAGATATCATGGAGCCTATCTCTAAGTGGGATGTAATGTACGCTACATATAGTGCTTTTTATAAGAATTAGTTCCATCATACGCTACACACATTCATGCATTCAGAAGCTTTCAAGGGAGGATTATTTGCTTCAGAGTAGTCAGATATCCAGGATTATATTGCCCATAATTGAAAATCACAGGAAACATACTGGTTACAGTTCAACTGTATGTATATATTGTTACTGCATTTTAGATATTTTATTCATTGTTTGTGATTTTAATAAACCACACGTGCAACACACAGGCGTCTGAAATGTGGAATGTTATCACCATATAATTAATATTTTACGCTTAATTATCCCGCTTTGTTCGAAAGCATTTCTGGGAAGTAATGCTTATGCCACATAGATGGCCTTCGAGTTGCCTTCTGTGCCATCTTCTTTATTTCTGTCCATGATGACCAGAGACTTTACTATTACACTGTTCATCTATATTTTTTCTGTCATTCTGGCAGTCAGCCGTATGGCTAGAAAAATACTCGATAAATCCTCGTCCAATTGTTCGAAATAACGATTTTAAAGTAATTCCTCCTGAGTGTGAGCTTCAGAATTAACTCAGCCGTATCGTTTCGTGGCTATATTATTATGATTTTTTGTCTGCCATTTATTTTGGAAATGTTTTCACGTTGAACCAGAAAACATTTTTATCTTAGTGTAAACGGGCTACCACAACTTATAGTCGTTTTTTATGACAAAACCATATATAAACATTGAGGCGGGAGGTGCAACCCTAAATGTAGCAGTATGTAAGACATCGGAGCGTTAAAGTTAACATAGTTATTTTAAATGCACCAAAAAAGAAAGAAAGAAAGAAAGAAAGAAAGAAAGAAAGAAAGAAAATGGTTTATATTAGTATTCGCATACGATCGCACCTGAAAGCTTATGCTATTAACGTATTCAGCGTACTCTCCAAAAATTTGTTTCTTTTCGTCGTGATAAATCATATTTTCCAATGAAATGGTTAAAATAATGGAAAGAACCCAGATACCAAGAGAAGATATGTTCTATGTGGTTTTTTTTGCTGATATATGAGGGTGAAAATAAAGCACCCTGTACAGCAATAATCCATGGCGTGTCGTGTTTTTGCTCGGAAGCGGCCAAGTGTTAACGTGATAACGCCTCGCTGCTATGAGAAAATAAAAACACACGCCACTGTGCCAACAACACAATATACCGAGTCCGGGCTCCAAGCTGCCTCGAATGTATTGCATATAATTAAAAGAATGAAGTTGGGGACCCAGCACCTACCAGGATAAGGCAATCTCGTAATTCGGTCACTACGCTCACACTTTTCTTCTCCTGGGTGGTTCATAGAGGAAATTTGCAAAAAGCATCTAATCCATTCGAAAAGCCAACTCCTTGTTTCACAAGCCAGATAACAATTTTGCTCTTATTGCACTGTTTTCTAAAAATAGAGTATAGTATTAGCGACTTGTGTATTACATATGTTTTATCCCAATGCATTATTTCGTATATATGACTTTTATTGCCAGCAATCTAGTAGGCATTTATTCCACAACAGTGAATAACTGATTTCCCCCAAATGTAAGACCTTTCACCGCAACCTCTTCTTCAACCTTTTTTAACACTGTCCTCTTTGTTTTCATACGACTCTTTATTTTAATATTATCCGTTATATTTCCTAGCGAAATGGTTCCGCGGTAACTCCGAGGCTCGAGTTCGGGGATCCCGGGTTCGATTCCGTCGTCACTCTGACCTTGTGTTTTTTCGCGGTTTCCCCAGTCGTTAGGCAAATGTTGGTGTAGTTTCTCTTCCGCTAACCATTTTTTGCTCATCATTTCCTTTCACCTATTTCAGGTTGTAGGACCAGAAGGCGGAGTTTGGGTTGTGTAAAGATTTCTCCTGGCAGGCCTCAGTGGCCGGCTGGTACCCTTTCCTGGGGAGAAACATTCCCGGGACCCCTGAGTTGATGGCGCCGGTGTCAGAATGGTGTCATTCTGCAATAGTTAGGGATCGTGTCCTTGATAGCGCGCATCGTCGGACACTCTTGCGGTGTCCCCATTATACTTTCTTCCCAGAGGTCATGTAAGTCAAAAAGGGCCTACAATGGCTTACGTGCTGCGCTGAGCTCCAGTGACTGGGCCCCCCTCCATCTGACTAACCCTAATTTATCATCATCGTCATACAAACACGGATTAGACCACTGGTGATCTGTTCGGACTCCAAACCAAAGCTGCTCCATCCATCTTCCAGCAGGTCTTTCGGACTTCGTTGTCCTCTTGGTTTGTAATTTAATGCTCTTTGGGGAACCCTATCATATTCCATTCTGCAGACATGGTTGTACCAGATTTTCCTGTATTCTGCTATTTTTCCGTTAGTTTAAATGTTCCCAGTTGTTCTCTGATATCTTCACTCCTCTGTTTGTCCATTTGAGTATAACCTGCTACGAACAGGATAACAGGTAAGAACTCTCTACTGAGATACTTACTCAGTGAGTAGCGACCCTGCCCATGTGAGCTCCAGGGCCTTCTGACCCGGAAGGTGGTACCTTGTAAGGGTCCCATCCACAGGGTAACGTAGGGGATGGACTGAGTTTCTAAGCCTTAGTGAAGGTAATCAGCCTAGGAGAAGATGACTCCAAATACAAACTCCTGGTCCCCCAGGTTGGGGGTTGTGGCCGGTACCTTAATCACGTAAAAACATTACTCAAACTCCAAATTAATAGGCGAACGGATCCTAATCTATCATATAGCAACTATTTCTGCCTCACAACTTTCTCCCATTCATCATTCCTTTCAGTGCATCCTTTAGCAATCAAGTTCTTATCCATTATCACAGCCAGTTTCTTTTTTGCTTCTTATAGATTTTAGTAGCTTTTGAAATTAAAAGTTAAGAGACTGAGAACAACATGTTTTAAGCCCTTCTCATATCTATTTAAAGTGCTAGATCTTCAAATCTACAATATTGCCTGTCACACTACACTCAAAGAACAGAGTATAGCTCTCAGTGTTACAGTAAACATTACATCTTCCATTTTTCTCTTATTATCAGAATAATAAAAAATCTTAGTGTTACATTCACATGACTTTCTCCAGCCACCATCGTTTATGTTCATATTCCTTCCACAATATTATTACATAATCTTATTTTTCTATCAACTTCATGTTAATTGAGATAAACATTTACAAATACCAAAGGAATAGATGAGGCTGAAGCCTTAATCAAATCTTTATGCGCTGGCGTTGAAATTCTACAGTTTCCTAGAAATCCCGAGAAACAACTGAATGATGACAAAACATAAAAATCACAAAGTAGGAAAAATTCAAATCAATGGCTGATGCATAAACTTAATTTGAAATACATTGTGTATTTTAAACATATATACATTTGTAAGTAGTAAGATTTTGTCTATCTCTTGCGGTTTACCAGTTATGCAAAAGTCATTCAGAATGAAGAGCACTTCAGAAGTTATTCCCAAAAACTTCAAGTTATACATTTCATTTGTGATGGGGATATCTTGTGGTATAACATGTGAAATTTTAACTGAATTACTTAAAACCATTTTTGAGAAAATTAAAATGTTGGAAACATTTTCCATGCAAAGGGTAATTTGGAGTGGAAGGATTTGCTCGAAAATCTTCGTATCTTTCCTTGGAAGATGCAGAACTTAAATTCGAAGTTTGGTATTCCACCGACTTTTCTATTTCGAGTTATTCTGTTCACTGACAGACACGTGCATGCATACCTTTTTCTAAAAATGCTCTTTTTTGTGTTCAGGGGGTCTCAAAACATATTTTCAGTGAGATCTCGGTAACGAATGTTTAGGTGAAATACAATGCTTCCTCTACTTATTCCAAGAACTGTAAACATATACACCTCATTAACAAGCCAATTTATGCCATAAGCGTTTTTATAGAGTTAACCATTTTCGAGATATTCCTTGTTGTAGCTTATGGTCATATACTTATGTTTTTCAACTGGACAGCCCTTTTTTTCTCTTTTTTTTCGTTCTTTTTCCCCCTCCTCTGCTGGTCATGCAAAGAGCTTAGCATTTCAAAGCCATCACCTAACTACACACTCTTTGTCGTCCTCCGTGGTGTAGAGGTTACCTCTAGTTCCCGAGGTCGCGGCTTCAAACCCGGCGGAGACTTTTCCTTCGGAAGGGAAGTAAAACCGGTGGTCCCGTGTCGTAGATTTACAGCACGTAAAAGGAACCTCAAGCCTGATAAAGAGGCCTCTCAGCAAAATTACCGGTCTTTCACGCCCAATATAGAATGGGACGCTAAGGACCACAGCAGTTAAAGAGCGTCCATAAATAAAACTCAATTTAATTTGACACACTCTTTAAACATGTGACTATCCCTTTACCTACTAATTCCTGAAACGAAATGTGTAAATGCGAATTTAAAATTGATCTGGATTAACAAGAAGTAAATAGAAGGGTGAGTTTTTGTAAGAATAATTTGTAAAAGAGAGGGTAGAGAGCGTAAGTGAGTAGCAACTTTTCCCCCAGATGTGTATCAGCAGCGATTTCTTATAACACAAATGGCGATTTAAACAGCTAATACTCGCTGCTACTAAAATCCGAATGTGAAACAGACGTTACGATCACAAGCTTTACCACATGCAAATGCCGGAGAAAGAACACACGACTTCCTAAGAAGCGAGTGCAATTTAACAGTGGTGTAAAATTGTTGTGTATTAGAAAAAGAGTAAAATGTAAGTATAACTAAGCATTAAACATTCAACTGAAACTGCGCTAGACAGTATAGTCCTTACAGTAAGCAGTGATTAATGAAGGCCTTACCGTCGCGCGTTTTCGAAGGTTTCTGCAAATGAGTTCATCATGAGGTAGAAACAATAGCTGAAGATGTCGTACCTGTCTGTGTATATCTCTTGAACAAGCTGTCCCTCCGCCGTTGGCGTATTCTATGCTCATTAGCGCAATTCTCTGCCTTCCCAGCATCCTTGTACCAGGACCAGCACATCATTTCTGCATACTTGACGTTTAGCACTTCATTAAGATTACCCCATCTATATGCGTGCAGCCATTATATTTGTGCACAGCCTCGCAATCCACTTCCTCAGGAAGTACTGATCGGTAGTAACTCTGATGAATATCAATATCTTCAAAAGCTTTTGACAAAGTATCATTCCCTTAGCATCAGCAGTTATAAACCTGAGGGTTTTTTTTGTTTTTGCTGAAACATTGTATACATGAGATAAATTCCTGGGAAACTTGCACTAAAGGAAACACAAAGAACGTTTAAGCCATTATTTACCACAGCTCATGTACAACAAATAGATTAATACATAATTTTCTTTACTGTGGCACCGAATTTAGTAGGGCCGATATTTTCCTGTACTCAGTGCTGACGAATTACTAAATGAGTTTCTGAAGTATCCAAACTGAATAAAATCCGACGGGATTATGAATACCCTATTCTGAATAGAATATAAATGATATCGAAAACTAAAGTTTTTATATTATAACGATGCTGTATCATACCTCATTACTTTAATGGGTTTTAACCAAAATACTGCCTTATATGTATGTTTACTTGAATCCATCACAGCATCAGTTTACGTAAGCAGCGCTCCCTTATCATCAGCTGTTGCGACTAAACCAGGTGTATTATTAATATATTGGGTACAGTTATTACATGTAGTTTGTGAAATCTTTACAGAATCTGGAATAAAATGTGTCCTCAAATCCCTGAAACCTGGGAGGATTCTTCCATTGTATTGAATATAAGGTTATTATAATTTATGCAATTAATAATACAGCAAATGTATATGCGAAAAACTACATAAAGCGTTGGTAATTCTAAGTGAAAGTTTTCCTATAGACAGATTTGCAAATTTGAAAAAAGGAGCATAAATCAAGAGCACCTGACCTTACCTACTGTGCATGATCTGCAGAAGATCTTCAATATAACGGCGTAAGCATTTCAAAACCTGAAGATTCCACAGTGACAAAAGGATAGGTGGTAGGACTGACCGTGGATAAACGTGATAGTTCAGGATTACCATCCAAAATGTGGTTTATGCTACACCTTGGTAGATTCACACATGCTTTCCTCAGGTATAAATAAAATGTAGTTGTAGTGGTGGTGTTTATTAAGTATTTAGTATTACATTAATTGCATAACACAGTCACATGGGTCATAAGACCGTACATGCTCTCTAGAAAAATACCTGGTCTGTATACGTGACTTGCAGTATCAACCAGAAAACAATTATCTTTTTTATAATCACCGCACTATATACATACATACAAAATTGAAAAAACACTCTGAATCACACACTCTAACACACACACTCACACACACACAGTCGCGCACAAGTACTCAAGCACCACATATGTTTAAAGAAAAATTATATAAACACCTTATCTCTTAGTACACGTACTTCCATTAAGTATGTGCCCAAGCTTGGCCAGTTTTGGCTGTTTAGAATCATGTCCCAGCATGCTGTCCTCCGTCTGTTGGAAGCCAAAAATACTTCCGGTAATAGTTTTTTCCTAATACCCTCCGTCTGCACGCATGCTGCCAAAATATGCGTCCAGTCTTCTTGTTCCCCGCATAATGGGCAAATCCTCCTGCCATCGTCATCAACAATCTTGCGAGCTTTCCACCCTCCCAACCTAAGCCATGCTATTTCAGTCCTCTGTTTTATACTCAATTCCAAAATATATGTTTCCTTACCCCACCTAGTTTTTATTTCATTTTGTAGCTCCAATGTTGATCTTTGTCTACATTCAGATTCTATTTTCTGCCTGTTTATATCGCATAGTCGTCTTTTGACCTTTCTCACGGCACTGTGTGTATTTTCATTACCCCTTTGCCAGATATCATTTAAGCCAATTTTTGATAATTCGCGTTGCAACCCCGCCGCCCACCATTTTGGATGTTCTAAGTTGCTCATTTGATGACGATAACATATTGCTCTCAGAGTTGTTTGATCACCTTTAATTATTCGCAGCCAGTACCTACGTTTAGTTTAGCAAATACAGCATCTTCCCAGCATCCTACCTCCCGAAGAACTCCGTAGTTTGAAGTACCCCTCCCCAACCCTAGAATGCGCTTCCAGAAATTGCATTGTATTTTATTTACATTATCCACCCTCTCCCATCCCCACACTTCGCTGCCGTATAGTAATGAGGACCTAACCACTGCTTCATACATGGTCTGTAATGTTTTTACTGGCATATCTGGTACCCGTGTCAGTATCCTTAATACTTCAGAAAGTTGTCCAATCCCTTTGTGTTTTATAAACTCCATGTTCTTGTTCTATTTTCCGCCCATATCAAACTAACTCCTAAGTAATCGAAGTGTTTAACATTTTGAATTTCTTCCTCCCCATAGGTCCACTTTTCATGTTGGCCGTACACATATCCATTTTTAAAGGTGACTGTTTTAGTTTTAAGAATATTTACCTCCATACCCCATTGCCTACAGTATTGTCGAAGAGCGTTTAAACCACACTGCAAACCTTTTATCGTTTTAGAAAGAATTACAATGTCATCCGCGTACAAAAGAATTGGTATTTTTTGGTCTGCGATTATCGGTGCATCTATGTCTTCCTCCGTCATCACGCTAACAACTTCATCAATAAATAAATTAAAGAGTAACGGAGATAGTATACAACCCTGTTTAACCCCCCTCTGCGCTATGTTACATTCTGATGTATTGTGCTGATCGGTCTTGATAACAAACTTAACTTCTTTATACATTGCCCTAAGTGCTCTAATCATTTTCCCCGAAAGTCCTTTACGTGTTAATTTCTCCCAAAGAGCACTACATTCTACAGTATCAAATGCCATTTTAAAATCTACAAATACAGTATATATCTTACCACCTTTATTTCTCAAATTGTCACCAATTATTGTTTTCAGAACAAAGACTAACTACACCCCCTGCGCCGTGGCGCTGTGAGCTAGAGCGTGGAGTTCTGTTTCCCAGCTCGGAATGCACCCGGGTTCGATTGGTCCTTGGCTCGTGAGCCAACTTTCCGGATGCGTGATGCTGGCCACGTGACCTACCCATATCAGTTGGATGATCGCCCACCTCTGCCTAAAGTGGGTATGAGGCCGGCAGTCGGATAGCTGAGGCCCTTCGCGGGCTGTAGCACCACAGGATTTATTTGTATATGACCCAGACACCCCTAGCCCTCCCAAAATCATTTCCCAATTACGGAATTTAGGGTTAAAAGTGCCTCATCTACTACACGTTATTGGGAAGGAACTGACTGTTGCTCTTGTTGCTGAAGCTACACTGGTTTACAATGAGTTCCTCGCTTTCTTCTACGTATCGAACAGTATAGTTCCTGATGCAGAGAATTTTCTTCGTATTTGGGTCTGTACTGAAATCATAACTGAACTTTCAGTACTTTTATCATGAAATCATGAAACAGACTTCAAATTTTACAAAAATTTCGCATGCACAAAATTGTAAAAAACTTTCAAATCAAACACCAAAAAAATTGAACTACCAAAAGGAACCCTGTACCGACGCGGTTTGAATCGCCCTGACTGCGGACTTACAGATCACATTGAGAGAAGAGAAGCTTATTTGCACTGCTCCAATACTCAAGGATGGATTCCTAACTTCATTGCATGCTGCGTTGTCAACTTCGGTTTCAGTGAATTTGCTTGCATATCTCCTTCGTATTCCAATTCCATGTCGCGCAGGAATTTCAAGCTAGGTATGGACATGAAGGGTTTAAACCTCCTTGTTAGTGAATAGAACCATGCATCTAGGTAACCCGCTCTGGAAGTGAGCATATTGTTACTTTCTCTACTACATACCTAGTAGGTAGAGATGGTATTGCATTCCACCCAAAAATTTTATGCTGGGATTTCAAAGGAAATACATGTTTTGAGATTCTCTGAATTAAGCAAAAATAATTTTTAGAAACAGGTCCGTGTTGAATAAATACCAAACTTGGTATTTAGGTTCAGTACCTTCCTAAGATATGACACAAAGCTTTTCAAGAAAATCGACCAGCCGCAAACTATCCTTAACATGGAATATTTTACGACTTTTTTATTTTTTTGATGTCTCCTAATGATTTTGATTAAAATACAACATATTAAAGTTATTTACATGGCAAATAAAGTGTATATTTTGAATTGTCTGGGAATAGCTTATGAAATTCTCTTTTTTCAGAAGGTATTTTGTTTAATCTTGTATAACTGGTAAATGTTAAGCGATAGACGAAAACGAACTGCACAAAAACGCGGATCTCTTTAAAACACACAATTTATCTCAAATAACTTTTTGGTGACGTCAGCCATTTCCGAGATATTCGTTATTACTGATTCGATTTGTTCAATGCTTTGTCATTCTTCTTAAGTCCCAGCGATTTTTGGTTGTTTCTGGTAATTGTATAGAAACAGTATGGAATTTTAAGCCAGCGTATAATGTCCAGTTCTTAAACATTTGACTATCACTGTTCTCTTTGTATTCCAATAAAATGTGTAACGAAGCTATTTCTGCAATGTTTATTTGGATTAAAATGAAGTAGATAGAAGAATAAACCTTCTTCTTCTTTCTCTGTTTAACCTCCTCTTATGTAGGACTTACACCCCCCAGGACTTACAGGCGGATGCCTGGGGTCAGAGACCCGTCGAGGAGCAGACACTCATGGATCAGACAGAATATCCAGGATGGGTGATCAGCCCGATGCCTGGTATGGGAGGAAGGAAGTAGATGAGACGAAATGATGGTGAAATGGATGAAAGGAAAGGTGATGATGGAGCAGTTGGTGGAATGAATGGCGGGGGAAACCGGAGAATCCGGAGAAAACCCGCCCAGACGCCGCTTTGTACACCACAAATCCCACATGCAGGTCCCTGGGATTGAACCCGGGCCGCCTCGGTGAGAGGTGAGCGGTAAGAATAAACCTTCATCAGAATAGTTTGTATATCCTCTAATAAACAATACAGGATAGAGAAAGGTATGTGAATGTAATACATCAGAGATTTTTTACTGTATTGTAAACTTACAAAGAAGCTATGCAGCTAAACAGGCTAACCAATAATAAAATCGTTTAATATATTAATTTCGGTAATATCCCAAGTGATAAACTACGAGGGCAATCCCAGAAGTACCCAACCTGACGTATAGATAGCAGTTGTTGTTTCAAACAAATGATTATAAACCTTATAAAGATTAAGTTTGCAGTTTGATAATGCTACGTCGTTTAGTAATTGTTTAGTAGCCATTAATAATGAACTCTCTCAACGAATTTGTAAACATGGATAAAACTGATCATCGTTATGTGATACAATGCAAGAGATATACCGATCTTGTATCACTTTAAGTTATTTTCAGTACAGTTACTAATCTAAAACAGCTCAATCACGTTAAATACGACCAGGGAGCTAAAGTCCTACATACGTACCTAACCTCTCCAAACCAAACAACATAAAACCAATTGTTACATCAAAATGACCTCTGAACAAGGGGCCAACATTTCGAAAATACAACCAAATGGATCCCAATCTTCTAGAAGCTATGCCGTTGCTACGCAGAAGGATGTTCTCCCTACGAAAGAACAAGCTATCATCCTGGATTCTGTGGATGGACTCACACTAAAGGAATATACATATGCTATTGGTAAGCCAATTAAGCCTACAAAATATACGCTTTGCATCTAGAACTGCCAGAAACCGTATCTGCCTCTATCTAGCAAACAAGGAAATAGCACATGAATTAACTGAGAATAAAACTAGAATAAATATTGGAAACGCATCTTTGGAAATAAGACCATTGTTAACAAAATTTCAAAGAGTAATAATTTCAAATGTGTGCCCCGTAATTCCTCACTATGTACTGGGACGTGAAATACAAGCTCTAAATATTCGTTTGGGATCAACTATAACGTTTCTTAGAGCGAGGATGTCAGAACCAGGGTTTGCCCATATTCTAAGTTTTAGAAGCCAAGTTTATGTGCACCCAGAATTATGCACGTGGAATATGATGATACGATTTACTGGACGTACCTAACAACAGACTCGCTATCATCGTTTATATGCAAACATTGGATGTGGCTGATTGCCCTGGAGAACGGAAGGGGGGGACAGTACATAACTGCGAGTTATTAAGGGTCGGAGCACTGTATATACATTTAATATACCTTAATTCATGCTTATTATTATTATTATTATTATTATTATTATTATTATTATTTTGCTTTTTGGCTTCATTATGTTACTTCATAGTACATACCAGCATATACTTATGTATATATAGTGAGTATATATTTAGTATTATACACACAGTGTTAGATTATAGGGACAGGAAAAGTTTGTACGGCAATGGGGCCCATGCGATTGTTGTATTGTGCAAGAGTAGACTGTAACTGTTCACAATAAAAGTCCTACTACTACTACCACCACCGCCACCGCCACCACCACCACCACCACCACCACCACTACTACAACTACTACTACTACTACTACTACTACTACTACTACTACTACTACTACTACTACTACTACTACTACTACTACTACTATTACTACTACTACTACTATATGCAAACAACCAAGCGATGTAGCAAAAGACTGTAAACACGAAGATGAACAACATACTGAATCGCAAACAGAACCTAATCACAGTATACGTACTACTGGATTCTCACCATTAAAAGCAGTTTATTTCAGAAAAGGCGACAACAACCGCACTAAAACCAACGAAATGTCTACTCTGTACTTCCTCTGACTCGACCAATGTCAATATGAAAGAACAACCAGTAACAAAAAGAATAGCGAGTCCGGCAACTGTAAACCACAATAACCAGAACAAGCTAAAAAACCGAAAACCGAGCTCCAGCTGAAAACACCAAACAATCACGATTTAGATTCACAACTTACTTCACTAAAAGAGAGTTTATCTGACACTCAAAACAAACATCTACTAAACTATATGGAACTCAAAAGTCACTTAGGGAGAACTAAAGGCAATTCGAATCCAGTAGCTGTTGCACTGGAATATTTAGAAATTACAGATGTTCAGCCCCTGATAGAATTTTGTCTATTAAAAGACAAAAGCATGAAACGACGTTTTTCATCCTTAAAAATAAAATTGCAACCATATGCTGAAGACGCTTGCAATTCTATTACACTAGCAGATGGCAGTAACTAATCCATTTTATACTGGGTCGTTTTTGCTCCAATGGAATATAAATGGATTTCGACCCCAGTATGAATATTTACAGTATGCAATCCACAAACACCAACCTCTTCTTATCTGTCTGCAAGACTTCCAAAACCAGTATGTAGCTAACATTAAACAATACACAGCATATACAAATCGTACCTCTGCAGTACATGCAAGTTGAGGCGTGGCCACATATATACATCATAGTATTGCGCATCGTAAACTCACCCTAACATCTGAATTAGAAGCTGTTGCAGTGACAGTCTTAACGCCTATTACTGTGTGCATATGCAATGTTTACCTTCCAAACATTCAAAATATTAAATTAGAAGATCCAACAGAACAAATAGTACAGCTTCCAAAGTCATTTATTATTCTTGGAGATTTCAACTCGCATAACTCTCTTTGGCGCAGTTTACGTACTAATCAAAGAGGTAGAATAGTGGAATCTTTAATCAAAAAACGGGATTTGATTCTACTAAATTCTGACAGTCCTACACGTTATAATATTACTCACGGAACTTACAGCAACATAGATCTTACTCGTTGTTCTCCTAGCCTTGCGCCTCTATTTATCTGCTATGTCTATGATAATCCAATAGGAAGTGACTATTTTCTAATTATTTTACATACTGATCAAAAATTACCACACCCATAGTTAAATGGAACCTGTGTCATGCTAACTGGAACGAATTGAAACATTCTATGGACAAACTTATCACTTCATTAATTTCCCTTGAAAGATTCCATCAATTTACAGTAAGTGAACTAATTTTACTGACACCATGTTAAACAGTGCAAAACCAAGCATTCCTATTATAAATGTTAACCACAGCAATAAAAACATTCCTTGGTGGAATCAACATTGAAAAAAGCAATCAAAAATAAAAACAAAGCCTATTATAAGTACAAACGCCACCAAGTCAAGAAAACAAATTGGTTCTTAAAAAATTACGAGCTGTAGCTAGACGCACTATTAAAGAAAGCAAAAGGTCCTCGTGGCTGTCATTTACATCTTCGCTATCTTATCAGACCCGATTTCAAATAGTATGGGAACGAATAAAGGAAGTTAGAGGTATTAAACTTAGCAACTGGATTAATATGTTACACGATCAGAATAACAATACTAAAGTAAATTCTTCACAAAGATATTGCTGACACCGTAGCAGAGAATTTTGTAGAAATATCCAGTAATGCTAATTATGAAAAATAGTTTTTAGAATACGAAACCAAACTTCCTTACTTTAATATCACTGACTTCTACAGAACAACTCTGAAAGTTATAATGAAGGATTTACTTTAAGTGTATTACAAGATGCTCCTTACCAATGGTCCTGGACCAGATAATATTCCCTGCTTGTTTCTACAACAACTTTCTTCTAGGGCACAGGAGTATCTGCTATCAGCATATAACCATATTTGGATACCGAATCCTTTCCTACTCAGTGGCATGACAGCTTATAATTGCAATTGCTAAGCCTAATAAGTATCTTCACTCCCAGAAAATTACAGACCCCTTACCATGACATCGATATTATCCAAACTAATGGAGAAAATAATTAATAAGCGTCTAAGATGGATTCTGGAGAGAAATAATGTCTTAAAAGAAACTCAAAATGGCTTTAGACAGCTTCATTCAACAAATAATAATCTAGTAGCTATACAATCAGATATATTGGATGCTTTCCACAACAAAGAACATGTAATTGCAGTCAGTTTAGATATTCATAAAGCCTACGATATGGTGTGGCGAGAATAGGTGTAAAGAATCTTAGTACAACCAAAAATATCAGGAAACATGCTTAGGTTTATAGAAGTTATAAGTTATAGGTTTATAGAGGTTATACTTCTTACAGCATCGCAAAGGTCAAGTAAAAGCGATCTGCATTTTATCAAAAGAAATCTGTATGCCAAATACAAAGTCCTGTATTGATTTTTAATAGCTATAAATGGCATTGTTTTAGAAATTAGACCACCAGCTAAATATAGTTTGTTTGCAGATGATTCAAGGATTTATTGTAAAGGAAAAAACACTATAGCTCAAGATTGCCTGCAAGAATCACTTGAGCATTCAGCAATGGTGTACAAGACAATATGTATATTATTTTCCAGAAACAAACACAACCATACCCCAGAACTAAAATTCAAGGACAAAAAACTTGAGACAGTAGATACTTTAAAGATACTTGGACTTATATTTTACAAAAAACTAAAATGGCAGACTCAACTACTAAATTTGAAAAATGACTGCCAAAGAAGGCTAAATATTTTAAAAGTTTTGACTGCACTTAACTGAGGAGCCAACTACTATGTGCTGATGACTACATATAGGGTCATCATTCGCTCAAAACTGTATTACGGTTCCATAATATACAGTTCTGCCAGACACTTCTCCCTGAAAATGCTTGATGTCATTCAAACTTCTGCCATTCGGATTGCATTAGGTGCCTTACGTACCAGACCTGTAAGCAGTATGCTGATTGAGACTAACGAAATTCCACTAGAATATCGCAGAAAACAACTCAGTATCACATATGCCCTCAAGATAACAGCAACTCCTGACTCCAGGATGCATTCATATTTCTTCCCAATATATTTTCAAGACCATTTTCCTGTACAATAGACACATTCCTTGCCGTTCTACATTAGAATCCGCAGATATTTAAAAGAACTAAATACGACAATACTATGTACATATAAATAGCCTCAAGAAAGGAAAATCGAATGGACCGCTTTGGAGAAATAAATTACCACTAATTGATATGGAACTAAATGAACACAGAAGAGTATATACCAGCCCACTAATTTATCAAATAGCTTCAATTTATCAAATACCCAAATAGCTTCCACATTTACACTGATGGTTCCAAAAGTGAAGAAGATAATGGTTGCGCTATACTGTGCGGTGATAAGAGCTTCCAGTGCAAATTACCATTGCTTTTTCAATCTTCATCTGTGAACTGTATACCATTAAAAAGCACTTGAATGTGTATTGAAAACACTACATTATCACACCAACTTGTCAACAGTAACTCCCTGTCTGATTTAAGATCTATCCAAAACATGTACTCCACCAACAGCATCGTCCAAGTCATACTACAGCAACCTATCTATCCTGAAAAAATCTGCATATATATGGGTACCTTCTCATCAGAAAATTATAGACAATGAAAAAGCAGAGTATCTAGTTAAAAACCTCAAACGTAGAGACCAAATTAGAATAACCCGCCTACGAATTGGAACACTAGAATGACTCACTCCTACCTGTTAAACAGAAGTCCTCCAACCGCCTATGATGAGTGTCAAAGAGCACTAATTGTAAAACATATACTGAGATGGTCAAAGTTTCAACAACAGAGAAAACAATTTGGTATACCAATAAACCTTAATGCAGCATTCAATAATCCTTCTCACTGTCGAAATATTATCAACTGCATTAAACTAATTGAATTATATAAGCATATTTAATTAAAAGCATTAAGAAATTGTTTTATTATTCTAAAATTACTGTAATGTTCATTGTGTATTAATTGTTCTTGTAAACCATTGCTATGTTTAATGTGTAATAACGGTAACTGTAAGGATCGTTATTTTCAGTGTGAATTGTTACGTTCTTGTAAAATCATGGCAAGAAATGTTTGTAAAATCGTTCTACTGAACCTAAATTGGTCGCGATTAGACCAAAACGGTTAAAGCGACCTCAAACAAATAAATAAAAACATGAAATTTGACTAAGAAATAACTGGAGGATGCAAAGGAAACAGTAATTTTCTTTCTGATTTCCTTAGCAGCATGTCTCATTGAATGTAACTTTTAATTGTGAAATGTAGGATAACCTTATACTGATTGCAAAGTGGGAAAAAATATTCTTACTTTCTCTACCACGTAGATAAGGAAGGTATTGCATTCTACTCAAAAATTCCATTTGAAGATTTCACTGGAAACACACGTTTTGAACTCCTGAATTCCATAAAAGCATTTTAGGAAAAAGTTTTGCGTGTGTGTGTCTCTGAACTGCATAACTCAAAAACAATAATTCTGATAAATACCAAACTTGACATTTAAATTCAACACCTTCCTAAGATGTGACAAAGATTTAGAGAAAATTTCACCACCCTAACTACCCTTTACATTACACACTTTTTGAAATTTTTTATTTTCTAAAAACTAGCTCCAATGATTTTGATTAAAATGCCATATATTGAAGATATTTGCATGACAAATAAAATGTTTATCTTGAATTCTGTAGGAATAGCCTATGAATTCCATTTTGTTCAGAAGCAATTCTGTATAATTTTGAATAACCAGTAAACATTAACTGATAGACGAAAAATTACATCACAATAAATGTGATGGTCCTTAAAGGTTTATATCGATTAAAATTAAAATAAACTGTCGTAACAGTAATTTGTATTCTCACTAATAAGTTGAAAGGGGTAGAGAAAGTGATGTGAATATAACATATCCTATTGTTTTTCATTAGGTAACACAAAACCTCTATGAACTACTACACGATCGCTGAATCCTCTGTATCAGGTCCATGCAGAATATTTTGAGCAGAGGAAATGACATATAGTGAGTGTAGCATCCTGGTTTGCATGACACGAGCAGTTACATTTCTAATAGTTCCTTAATCAATGACCAAGAACCCCAAGAAAATGAGTACATCGACTTCGGACTTCCCAGCATGAGAAAAATCCTACGTTACCAGACATCAAACCTAGTTTTCCGCTCCGCATGTAGCAACTCTGCTGCATCGTCAAGGAAACAGCCAAGTATTTGTAATACTAGTGTTTACATTTAACCTATGACACTGCTGAATTCGCTTATTGTTAAATTTGTCTCTATAACACCCAATAAGGTAGCATTGTATTTCCAGTGCTAACAACTTACTCCACAATAAGTTGTAACATGTATAGGGTACATCGGTGTATTTTGAATAGCGGGGAAAATTGGATAATTTAACCGTTCGCAAGTATTTCTGGGAGATGCGTATCGCTATCATATTACTGTAACAGTAGCAGTGTTGTGTAGACTGTGTACAATATAATCGTACAAATTTGCTGAAATATTTGTGAATCCTGGTGCATGTGAAGTCATTTGTATTGACCGGGGTACGTAGTGAACTCTCGTTTCTGTGATTTATAAGATTGCGTTTTGTTGTCTTATGCTTTTGCGAAATTAACGCGTAAGCAATGGGTTTAACATAACCTCATCACGTTTCCTGCATGCTTAGCTATTGACTCGCCGAGTAGTATCGCATTGTTTTAGATAGCCTTTGTATAACTTTATGATGTTTTTTCTTGTTGACGTGCGGGGAAATTTGGATATACTTTCGCGAGGTAATTTGGATATAGTAATATTTAAATATACCTACATCATTTCAAGATAATTTTCCTTATTCCAGACGGTGAGGCATTATAAAATAAAGGACTCTCGACTGCAGTAACGAGAGTATGGAACAAGCCCTCAAAGCGATGACTGATAATATAGCGCCGTTTTAGGAGCTTCACAGCCATTTCAGATACAATACAGAACTTTGTATAGAAAAGTGTAACAAAACAAAGGTCAAAATGTAGTCCCTAGTAATTCTTTTGGCCACTCTTCTGTGTTTAGTAGTGATATGGAAAGAACTCTGGCCAAAAGAGCCAAGTATCTCGAAGGAAAGTGCTTTTTGGAGTAACTCCAAAAGAATTGTGCATTGCAGCATATTCCTATGCAACTAAAGGTAGCGTCAAAACACCCTCTTCATGCTCTGAAAAAAATAGCTAGTAATGATTAGTACTTAGCCTTTGTATGAGGAACAACTTGGTTTGAGAAAACCGGAAGCTCTTTCCAAGGCTACAGCCGCTGGCGTTAATAAAGAAGCTGTAAGCGCCTATTGTGAGATGAACAACTAAATTCTTGATGACTTTAACCTATGCAACCAACCAACATACATATATAACATAATGAAAGTGGCCTCCCCTTGAATAATAGACTGCCAAAAATTATTGCAGAAAAAGGGAAGTAGTGGCATGCTGCAATTCATCTGGTAACTTCATTCCACCACTTGGAGCTGCAAAATAGTCTTCCAACTGGATCTGTTGCCTGTATGAGTGATAAAAGTTATATTAATGAAGACTTGTTTTGAATTGTCTTGAACATTTTCAGAAACACCATGTTCCAGGAAGGGTAGTATTGAATGTACAGGTGAGCGAGAAGTCTCCGTACCGCTTGGTATAAACTAATTTATTTTTTCACAAGTACTTACGTATTAAGTGTCCAATATATTGGTACGTTCCCCACCATGCTGTTCCGAAGCACATTTGCGTGTCGACGTCATAGGGGATTGTTCAATCGAAGCAGAGACTCCAGCACATGTTTCTTCTCGTGTCTTCTTCCTTCATTTTCGCGGCCTGTTTTTAACACTGCCAAAAGCAAAAACACGTTTTTCTCACTCAAGAAGTGTTGCTTTTCGCGGTGGAGCCTTATTAAATATTTCCTGGAATGCTCCCATAATCTGCCTCATTGTCTGCTCTGTGTGCACCCATACACTTGTCACTAAGCGCTTCTCCATAGTGTAACTATCTATGATCGCTCACATCTGCCATTGCCACGAATTAAAACTCGACTGCAAAAACATGTAACCATGAATTCCAACAATTGATTTCAACAATTTATATTAGCTATATAAGCTACATAGCATAATAATATATGCTACTCATAGGGGTACAAGGACTTCCCGTCCATCCTGAATATGGTCACACTTGTCACTCTGCTCATCCAGCACTAGAGTTCTACCAACAGCACTAAATTGAAATGCTCTCTACTCACCGACCCATGTGCTAAAACCGCTTGATACGGTTTTCAAGTCACTTAAAGCTATCATAAAAAACTACAGCTTGGGTGCATAGACATCTCAGATCTTCAGTCTCCAAATTTCAGTTCTGTTCCTTATTCGCAAAGGCGGGCAATCGCACTGTATCAGTTGGTCCGGCAGTTAATGGTTTCTCTTGCACTGGCATCTATTCTTACAGACCACAAGCTATTGAAGAATTTAAGTTTGCACCTTCCGAAACTTACGAAGTAGGTATCAGAGATCCAATCTCATCTCCTTCTCCTGATTCTAGCACTCATCCTGATGTTCTTTTTTTCCCTCGACAGCCAAGAAAATAACGTAGTTCAGTTTACTTCAACAGCCTAGCAATCCTTTCACGTCCGCAAAAAGTAGTGAAGAAAACCTCTAGGTCTATCCGAGTCAAGAACTTTACATTTGACTTACCTGAGAATATCGCCACTGTTAAAAAAAAATGTGAAGTTCAGTTGAGTAAATATTCCTCGAAAATGAAGACGCCTAATGCAACAAACTGGGCTAGCAGACAGTACGAAGCAGTAACAAGAAAAACATTGTGCTTGCAACACAGTCATCGGTGCAATTTTCTTCTACAAGGACGAAGAGTTAGCTGCAAATGTAGGAGAAGAAAATGACAGCATCTGTGGATTTTGTGCAGTCAGCTATTACTCAGATGTATACTCAAAAAAGTGGGACTGGATCCAATGCCAGCACTGCAAACGCTGGTTTCACGAGCGATGTGATGTGGTTGCTGTACTTGAGTTTTTTGTACGAGAGATTGTTTTCTTTCTATTATTCTTTTGTTTTTCAGTATGATGTGACAAGAAAGATTTAGCATTAAACGTACAGACAGATATAGATAGATCTTTTTGTTATAGTAGGTCCATTAACGTTCATTTTTTTTTGTTATTCAAATTAGTCTATACAGTCTATGCTCCGCAAAATATGAATATTGTTAAATTCATGGGGCAAATTGGAAAATGGTATTACGCTGTTATATTTGAACATGCTGTTTTCATAATTTATATTAACATTTCTTAAGAATGCAAGTTTCCTGCTACATATTAAGTAAAAGAATAAATTTATTTTTTGGATTAATTCGTCGTAAAGTTTTAAATTAATCAAATCGCCCTATTTTATACTCTTTCATTATTGAAACTGTTATTGGAAGTTTCATCGAAGTAAATAACGGTTAAACGCTTATGCTTGTTTTCTACATGTAACCACTTTCATATTGTAGGTATGTAATTCGATATAAAAGTCGTCAAACATTACATCATAACTTCCCTTCCAAATTATATTTTACCTAGACAAACAGTTTGCGGTGAAAATGCTGTAACTATCCCGAAAATGTCTTTAAAAGGATGTCACTTAATTTTGTTACTAAATAGGATTTAATTTTGCAATAATCCTGCAAATCATCGAATTTCACTTCAGGAAGACAAATATATAAAGAAAAGCAAGGAAGATAAACATGAGTACAGATTAATAGCAGCAATATTACTTTCTCTACCACGTATAGTAAGTAGGGGAAGTATTGCATTCCTCTCAAAAATTCCATACCGAGATTTCACCGGAAATACATATTTTGAGGCCTCCTGAATCCAAAAAAAAGGATTTTTGGAAACATGTCCGATTGTTTGTCTGTGTGTCTGTGGTGTGTCTGTGAACACCATAATTCAGAAACGAACAATCGGATAAACACCAAACTTGGTATTTAGGTTCAGTATCTTACAGAGATGCGACACGAAGGTTTTCAAGAAAATCCTTCCACCACAGATGGATACCCTTTACATGGAACATTTTTTGAAAATTTTAATTTCCCCAAAAATGGCTCCAACGATTTTGATTAAAATATCATATATTTAAGATACTTTAATGACAAATAAAATGTATATTTTGAATTTTCTGGGAATGTCTCTAAAAATATTCTTCAATGTGAACGACTTTTGCATAACTGATCAACCATAAGAGATAGACAAAAGTTTACTACACAAAAATGTAGATCGCGTTAAAATACACAATTTATGTCATATACATTTTTTTTGTTGAGTGAACCATTTTCAGGATATTGCTTGTTATTCCCTTAATTTTTCCAATACTTATACTTTTTGTCAAATGGGAATTCCTTATTCATTTTTTGTCTTGGATATGCAAAGAGTATTAATCTGTGGCAATAGTCAAATATTTTTAGAACTGTGTAAACTGTAATTCTCTTTGCATCTCAAGAACATAAACAAGTCTGATGTGCTACACTCACATGAATTTCTCTACACTTGTACAAACTATTTTTACAAACACTTATTCTCCATATGCTTCATGTTAATCGAGATATCAGATGTTAATCTTATTGCTAATTTTCTCATAGGTGCAAGGGGAATTGGTAGGCTTTAAGCGATAGTCAAATATTTTAAGAGCTGTTTGATATGTGGAGTATTCCATTCTCTTTGCAATACCAGGACAAAAAATGAATAACGAATTCCCATTTGAGAAAAAGTATAAGTATTGGAAAATTTAAGGGAATAACAAGCAATATCTCGAAAATGGTTCACTCAACAAAAAATGTATATGACATAAATTGTGTATTTTAACGTGATCTACATTTTTGTATAGTAAAATTTTGTGTATCTCTTATGGTTTACCAGTTATGCAAAAGCCGTTCACAGTGAAGAATAATTTTGGATACATTCCCAGAAAATTCAAGATATACATTTTATTTGACATGAAAGTATCGTAAATATATGATATTTTAATCAAAATCGTTAAGTCCATTTCTGTGAAAATTAAAACTTTCGAAACATTTTCCATACCTTTTTTGGATTCAGGAGGCCTCAAAACATGTATTTCCGCTGAAATCTCGGTATCGAATTTTTGGTTGGCATGCAACACTTCCCCAAATTACTATACGTAGTAGAGAAAGTAAAAAAATGAATAAGGAATTCCCATTTTAGAAAAAAGTACAAGTATTGGAAAATTTAAGGGAATAACAAGCAATATTTAGAAAATAGTTCACTCAACAAAAAAAAGTGTATATGACATAAATTGTGTATTTTAACGCGATGTACATTTTTCGTGTAGTAAAATTTTGTCTATCTCTTATGGTCTTATGCAAAAGTCGTTCAGAATGAAGAGTACTTTTGGGGATATCCCCATAAAATTCAAGATATACATTTTATTTGGCATAAAATGTCTTAAACAGATTATACTTTAATCAAAATCGTTAGAGCCGTTTTTGAGAAAACAGAAATTTTCCAAAAATGTTCCATGTAAGGGGTGGTTTTGGGAGGGGGACTTTCTTGAAAACTTTCATGTCGCATCCCTGGAACATATGGAACCTAAATACCAAGTTTGGTTGTTATCCGACTTTTCGTTTTTGAGTTATGCTGTTCACAGACAGACAGACAGACACACACAGACATACAAGACATACACACGGACATGTTTCCAAAAATGCTTTATTTTGTTTAATGATCTGGGCATACAAAGAGAATGCAATGCTCCACATAGCAACCAGCTCTTAATTTGATTATCGCTTAAAGCCTCCCATATTCCCCTTACACCTACAAGAAAATTAGCAATAAGATAGAGTCTGCAAATGTTTATATCGATTAACATGAAGTAGATGTAGAATAAGCGTTTGTAAAAATAGTTTGTACAAGAGTAGAGAAAGTCATGTCAGTGTAATTCATCAGATTGTTTTAATAGTGCTCAATATGTAATATAATAGTATGTGAAGAAAAAACATATCAAATGTTAATAATTATATGTTAACCTTACAAATGTGTTTTGAAAGATATGCCTTCTTGAAATCAAGCATAATATACAGGGTTTAACTGAAATTATATTTATGCTTAAATTATTAGGTAAGCTTTCTTAATAATTTTTCTCTATATTTAAATTAATACTACTTTAAGAAAATCGTAAGCTTTTAGTTCCGAAGAACAAGTCATAATTGGTTCCAGGGATAGCAGTATTTTAAAGCTTATTATGTTGTGATCAGTCATAATTATAACAAGCTGGCACAGTTTTGCGTGCGATGCATGCTTGTAAATGTAATGCAAGTGTGTTAATGAAACACTACAATTAAAGATTAAAGTGCTATTATCGGAACTTACTCGGTGTCCAGTATTATCGTTTTAAATTACGAAGTTCATTTCAGCAACACCTGGATATATTTAAGTGGTTTTTGAGTGTTATTTTTCCCCCGAAGTAATCTAATGCTCCAAAAGTTCATAAAGTTCACTTGCGAGTATTTTACTGAAGTATGGATTTTATTACAAATATAGGACCAGTGTTGCACACGTGAATTACAACAGGAGACCAGAGCAATTTCAGTAAATCAATGGAGAAAGATGCGGCGAGAATAACCAACTAGCTCATAGCCCATCATTGCAAGAAACACATCGTGTCGCTGTTTTGCCACTCTGTGTACAAGGCCGATGGGTCAATAGCGGCCGCAACGGCTAGATAAATCAAGAGGGAGGATGGAGTGAGAAGTTATTTTAAGCGGGGCAAAGTTGCTATGTACGACGACTACACTACCAACGCCTTCGTTGCCGCAACCCGCTTGCCCTCGGGCACTAGGGAGTGCGGATAGAGGGAGGAAGGGGCGCAACTCTGTAAACTGCCCTTCCCTCCAGCATATAAACACACTTCAGTGAGATGTTTGATAGACAAAATTCACCTTGGAGACTTGGGAACCTAAGCTTCTTCAAGCCATGTTTCTCGTATATTTCACTTTTTTATTGATGTAATCTTTTGAAACGAGGTGAGTCAAAAAAGAAAATTGCTGGTAATATACGATACTACTATAATTCTTACTGCACGGATGTTCCTTCAAGAGAAAAGACTTGCTGTTTTATGTAAATGAAAATTACACCATAAATTAAATATTTTAACTAATCCCGTGGTTCAGTTGGTGTATCACATGCCAGCTATTTCATGGGTTCCTAGTCAGATTCGCGATTGGGCTCACGAAATGTTTCTTTAAAAAAGAAGATCCCTGGAAATGTGCAGAGACTCAAGTGTAAACATGACGGTGCTTGCGTATATGTACTGATATATGCCTGCATTAGGAATGTCGCCGGGCAAATGCCTAAATACATGTTCCATGGTCATTCTGTATGACGCGTTTATCATAACAACAACCAAACTACATGGTATAAGATATGTGTAGCAAAGTTGATTGAAATATAAAATAAAAAGAAAGAAGAAATAAGTATGTCTCGAATTATAGGAGTTATAATCATTAATTTTTATTGGTTCCAAAGCTTTTAGACACAATTTTACCTTGTTTCATTCTTGTTGCATATTTGAGCAGTTAAACACGCAAGAACATCATGAAAATTATTGTAGATTAAAGATCTCTTGTTCTTGCTACATGTTTGTTTTCATCTTAACCGCAGGTCTTCTGACATTTCTTCATAGGCTTAATATTCGACAGTGCCTTTTATATCTAAGTTGTGTATGCTTTCTCCATATATTTCTATATTGATTTATATTTTCAGTAATAGGGAAGCTGACTAATTCTCGTCTGATAAATTCGTATTTTATCTAATAACCGTTGTCCGTCGATTGTCCTTAAATACCACAAATGGTAACATTTATTGTACTCTATTCCGTTATCGATATACTATGTGCTTTTGATTAGTACAACGATCTACGAGTGATAATTGTCTTAAATTTTAAAGTATTTTCCTTTCTTGATTTACTTTTTAATGTTCTCGCCAGAGTTTTGTATACGTGTATTGAAGTTTATTCACAATTTTACTAGTAGGCAGAGAAGGCATTGCATTCCACCCTAAAATTCCATATCGAGATTTCACCGAAAATAAATGTTTTGAGTCCCCTGAATAAAAGAGAAGCATTTTAAGAAAAAGATCCGTGTGTGGCTCTGAACAGTATAACTCAAAAACAAAAAGTCGCTAAACACCAAACTTGTTAAGTATCTTTCAAAGTTGCGAGACGAAGATTTAAAAAATGTGTATTTTAACGCGATCTACATTTTTTGTGTAGTAACATTTTGTCTATCTCATGGTTTACCAGTTATACAAAAGTCGTTCACAATGAAGAACACTTTTGGAGACATTCCCAGAAAATTAGAGATATAAATTTCATTTCTCATGAAAATAACTTAAACATATGATATTTTAATCAAAATCGTTAGAGCCATTTTTGAGAAAATTATAATTTTCGAAATATGATCCATGTAAAGGGTAGTCTGGGGTGGAGGGATTTTCTTGAAAACCTTCATGTCGCATCTCTGGAGGATACTAAACCTAAATACCAAGTTTGGTGTTCATACAACTGTTCGTTTCTGAGTTATGCTGTTCACAGACACACAGACACACACATTGACATGTTTCCAAAAATGCTTTTTTTTGGATTCAGGGAGTCTCAAAACATGTATTTCCGGTGAAATCTCGGTATCGAATTTTTGGGTGGAATACAATACTTCCCCTACTTACTATACGTAGTAGAGAAAGTAAAAAAAAACTCTCCCCACCCCAAACTATCCTTTACATGGAAGACTTTCAACAATTTTGATTTTATAAAAGTTAACGATTTTGATTAAAATATCACATATTAAAAACATTTATATCCTGAATATTCTGGGAATAGCCTTTAAAGCCCTCTTGGTTCGGAAGAGATTTTATATAGTCTTGTGTAACTGGTAAACGTTAAGCGATAGACGAAAATATAGTACAAAAAATGTAGATCTCTTTAAAACACTCAATTTATTCCCAATAACCTTTTTAGTGGCATCACCAATTTCCGAGAAATCCGTTAGTAATGGCTCGAATTGTTCAATACTTAGCCATTCTTTTAAAGCCCTGTCGATTTTCATTTTTCCTCGCGATGTGTTGGAAAGGGTACATAGAATTTTAAGGCAAACAAGTAACGTCCAGATCTAAAAGATTTGACTATTGCTGTTCCCTTTGTATTTGTAAAGAAACGTGTACTGAAGCTGTTTCCCAAAAAGCTTATCTTGATTAAAATGAATTAGACAGGAAAATAAACGTTCGTAATGATAATCGTATACCCATTAATAAACAATAAAGAATAGAGAAAGTCATGTGAATGTAACATATCGGATTTTATCTAACTTTTGTGGTAATATATCAAATAATACATTGGAAACAGTTAAAATGCTTGATTTGCTCTAACATGTGATTATTTCTAAGTGGTTTTGATCTTAAAAAGAGCTTTGCATGGAAGCCATTATTTTATAGAGTTTGATTGAACTAAACTTCAAGTATTTTCCCTAATTCATACATGCAAACATAAACGGTTTCATTAATTCCCATTACTGCAAATATAATACAGTAACATTATTAGGTATACAGTGCATAATTAAATGGTTTGAATAAGATATTCCAGGAGCAATAATTCAGACGTTCCTTAAAGCTGCTTGAGCGGTTATGGCAATCTGTGGTTTACATATTGGCTTCCAAATAGAACATGTGTAGACATGGGTACTCTGAATGAATGAATGAATGAATGAATTGAATGAAAAGAGTTGGCTTTGGGAAACGCATTCACAATCAGCCATAGTGATTGGCTATTGTTGATCATCCTTAGCTTCCTTCTACCTCTATTCTTGTTTTGTCTTACACGATACAGATTTCAGTCATTTCTCCGGATACACTTCAACCTTGGGCTTATTGTGCTACCTGTTTCTTCCTGTATTAATGTTACATTTGCACATTGTACAATGCTCATTTATAAGAATGTTCTAATACTCCAATGAGTGTCAATACATTACAGTGCGCATCATATTTTATGTTACTCTCAAAATAAAAAACTTCATTTGTTATATGTTTCAGAGTATAGGTAGGGTATTGTACTTTACAGCATCTTAAAATTAGCAAGCATATCTAGTCCCAAGTATGAAGTGTACCCATTTGTGAACGTTCTGTTATTGAAAACCTTTTTTTCCTTGTGTAGTAGCAAGCTACTATCCATGTGAAAAACAAATTGATGCATAGATACCCAATAGAACTATATTATCCACGTAACATTCACTCATCTATTAACTACTAATTACTGTTGCCTGAGAATTATTTCAAGTTAGGTTATACGGGCTTCATTACGCACAAAATGTAGAGAAAGCTAATTTATGTTTATGATTTTGTTAGCAATAAGATCACGAGAGAAAAAGAGAGAGAGAGAGAGAGAAAGTGAGAGAGAGAGAGTAATTTTTTAAACATTTTGCATAGATGATACACCAAAGTAGACCAACTGAGAACATTTAGTTTTAATGAGTTCTACAGTTCTAGTAGCAAATTTTGTCTCTGTAGTTTTCGGGTTACTCAAATACAGTCAGAATAAATAGGTTTCCTCCAGCTATTTTACCCACTGAAAGTTTGCGGTATGCATTTAACTAGTGATGCGAAAATCTCAAGTTTATGGCATTTTAATATACTTTTAGAATAATTACTGAAAAAGAAAAAGTTGTTAATAAAAGATATTATTTGAGTTTGCGAAATTCCATTGCGTGATTTGCGTTGCTTCCTTTAAATATGCCGTGTTAAATAAGAAGGAACCAGACTTTTCACTTTCGTGTCCTGCTACTCAGACGCGCGCGAGTTCTAGCGGATATTTTTTGTTCATACTACCTTCTTTTATTTAGAGATCCTAAAATGTGAAGCTTCGGTGTAATCCTAATATTGCGTTTGCTTGTAGACTTCAATACTTTGTCCACGAGTACTTTAGGTAAACAGCACACAAAATAAAAATGTGTGGCTTCAAGGGGTTGAAATATATTGATGGAAACTATAAGACTATGGATTTACCTTTATAATAATGAACCATATAATTTTTAAGCATTTATTTCATCAACTTTTAATGCAAACAGAACTTTCATGTTAATTTTTATTTAGAATGCTTAGTTGTAAAGCCCCAAAACTGTGGAGCATACTAGCCGTGTAGCAAACAGGAGCATATAAATTCTTAAATTGTTCTTGGATACTTAACATGACTAATACAAGGTTTTACATATATTTAACCCTGGAACCAATTAGCTATTACAATCGAATTTTACGCTGATGATCATCAAGCTCTACCTAACAATTATCTGAAATACTTTTAATGACAAACTGCAGGAAGTTTGCATGTTCATCAGGTAAAAATGCGTTAAAGCATAAAATAAGAAAACGCTTCACAATCAAGAGGTTCTGAATTCCAATATCGGTGTTGGTGAGTTACCTGCATAGGGCTTTTGGGGAGTTTTCGCTTACATAAGAAGACGAATCTCGGGTATCTCTAAGCTCTAGGAACCCCGGGCGCATTTGAGCATCATTTAAACCTTTGGTTCGTTCACCGTCCGATATGGCCTACCGGTTAAAGAACGTTAAACTTAAAAAAATTAGAAGAAAAAAACCAAGTGATTTCCTATTCATCAGTGAATACACAATTTTTGGATATTGCTAGAATTTCAATCCTATAATATACAGTAATTGATGTTGTTGTCTAAAAAACTAAACAATTATAACAAATTCAACCCCACATGTGAATTACAAGAAGATCCAAAGGTTCATTGACCTGTGCAAGCTACGTTGCTATATTATTTCTGTTTTTCCTCCATTCTTAGTGGCTCTTCTTCTTTTTCTTCTTTTGTTCCATTCCTTTTTTATTTTATTTCTTTCGTGCTTTCTTCCTTCATTTATTTTTATTTTGCGTTATCCTTAGGTTGGTTTTCCATGTAAGTATACTATGCAAATATACATCGTAGGCAGTGGTGGAGAGCTTTACATTGTGTGAAGAAACTACATGCTATACCGGGAGGACCATTTAAGTTGAGACTGTACAATATCTCCAAAACTAAATGTTATAGAAAGAAATGTCTTTAATAAAAGTTGCTTGATATTATGGGGGAAAGTAAATGCCATTAGTCGTGTTATGTTTGGAGGACGTTATGATTGTAATTTTAGGGTCAACTTATTTTTTTAAATGGAAAATACAATTAGGATATATATACTTTAAATATATATAAAATTTGAATGTGTATACGTGTGTGCGTGTGTGTGTTTTATCTTTTCACACAAGAATGATCCAAACGATTACAATGAAATTTGGTGTACGACAAATATGAAATTCGGCCAAAAATACAGGTACGTTGATTACATTCCTCCAAAGCAGAGGAAGGTTTTTAACAGAGCACCAAGAAAAAAATAGAAAACTCTTAAATTAAATTGAGTTGTATTTATGAACGCTCTGTAACTGCTGTGCTCCTTAGCGTCCCGTTCTATATTGGACGTGAAAGAAGGGTAATTTTGCTCAGAGGCCTCTTTATCAGCCTTGAGGTTCTTTTACGTGCCGTACATATACGACACGGGACCACCGGCTTTACTTCCCTTCCAAAGGAAGCCATGCTAAGGATGTTTACGCTCGAAAAATCCATCGCCCTCCGCCGGGTTTGAACCCGCGACCTCGGGAACTAGAGGCTAGCATGGTACCCATTACGCCACGGAGGACAACATAATAATCTCTGAATACGCTGAGTTTCTGAAAATGTTGCACAACGCTTTATCGTCTTATCATTTCCTGTATTTCAGTTATTAATAAAATTTCGACATGATAGATATTTAGGGAGTTATGTCAGTATTTCGTTATTGTTCGTGTACATAAGGAGGGTTTTTTTCTCTTTTGTTTTAATTTACAGTAACAGTAGGTCTTATTGGACAATGATTCAATGAAATGGGTGAAGTGATACTCAGAGGAGTTCCTTCTAAGGATTACGAAAAACTCCGGAAAAGGCTTGCTCAGGTAACCCACCATAAGGAAGTTTCGAAATCAGGACCTCTTACATGTGAGATAGACACGCTACCGATATAGGTCTGTTGGTGTTTGATACATTGTGCTATCCTTCTTTGGCTACTATGGGAAGCAGAGTATTTTCGAAAAATTAAAATGTCTGCAAGCTGCGGGACGGATCAATCCATGTTGGTTACGAGCATAGTTGCCTGGCTAAGGTTATTTTCACATCCTTAGCAGCTTTAGCGATTTAGATGCCCGAAATGCGTATGGCCGTCTTTTTAAACAACCTTGTTTAATAAAATAAATGAGTCGAATTGTAGTAAAAGCCTTCACTTACATTATGGTGGTAAAAGATGGACGATCGTTTCGAGACTTCAAGGTCTCATCATCGGCACAGAAGACGACTGAATCTTGCTTCACAACACAAAATGTATCTGACCCATGTGAACGATTGGAAGGACCTCAGATGGTAGTTTTCATAACTACTGAAGGTTAACCACAAGGAGGCAGCTGTCCCGACATCTCTTGTAGTGAGGTGGAACTAGAAGTAGGATGGGCTCCGTCTTGAACTGCTTTCTTCTGAAGGTGAACCAGAAGGCGGGTGACATCATCCAACGGAGGAATTTCAAAATTTATAACTTGTAAATTATTTTTAATAATACATTTGTTTCCCAAGCATCCAACATAGATGAATTATGTATGGGTTTTAATAGTTTAAAGTCTTGCCCAATTTCATGTTGTGTATTCCAAAAATGGTGGGACACATCTGATTTATCAGTTTGTTTTAATTTAATATTTCTTTGATGTTCTTTAAGACGAATTGAAAGGTTAGGTTTTGTTCTTACAATGTAGAACTTGTCACTGTGATCGCATTTAATTTTGTATATACCAGAAAGAATTTTCTTATCTTTGTATTGACATTTGGCTTATTTAACAAATTATTGATACTGAATCTATTTTGTGGAGCTAGCTTTATTCCATAGGTCTTAAAAATATTTTCAAATTTCTTGACTAATTTAGGATGATAAGTCCATTTCTTAAATACTGATGGCGGTTCTTTAATATTCTTGAGAGTACTGATCTCTTGGAGCTGTTTTTTATATTTATAACGTTTAACCATATTATTAATTGTTTTTGGATCAAAGCCATTCTTTAGAGCTGTCTGTTGAATGTGTTGAAATTCTTTCCAATATTCTGATTTAGATAATGGTAAGTTGACAAGTCTGTGAATCAAGCTGTGAAGAACAGCATATTGATGTTGTACAGGATTACAAAAATTATTCTTAATGTAATAATGTAATGTAATCAACGTGACTAGATTTACGATATACATCATATTCCAATTGATTATTAATTCTTAAAGTTTTAATATCCAAGAAGGGTAAACAACTGTTTTCTTCTGTTTGCATAGTAAACTTAATAGAGATATCTGGATTGTTCAGTAGATCCAAAGCTGTATCAATTTGTGACTTAGGAACAATAGCTAGTATGTCGTCCACATATCTGATCCAAAACTTAAATAAGTGTAGATAAGTATTAGTAACTTTTGTTTCCAAGGAACTCATATATATCTGCTAGTATAGTTATGAAAACTACCAGCTGAGGTCCTTCCAATCGTTCACATGGTTCAGATACATTTTGTGTTGTGAAGCAAAATTCAGTCGTCTTCTGTGCCGATGATGAGACCTTGAAGTCTCGAAACGTTCGTCCATCCTTTACCACCATGATGTAAGTGATGACCTTTAATATCATTCGACTCATTTGTTTTATCAATTGACTCTTCACTGTTAATATTGTCCTATTTCAACTTTGATAACCTTGTTTAAGTTGTTGAGAGCGATAGAGTGAGAGACAGAGATAGAGAAGGGGAGGAGAGAGATAGGGGTAAACAATCATATAGAAATTATTTTGTTGAAGTAAATTATGAATAAAGGTTGCAAAATCTGCAATAGAATCCATAACCGAAATTGGAATATTTCTTAAACATTCTCAATAATTATTAATTTAGGTTTTCTTTATTTCTTATCTTTATTGAGAGTTAAAGAACTCACTTAATACTTTTTATTTTAATGTTATAGTTTTATGCTACAGAGGGAAAGGGAGATTATTATTGATTTTTAAAGCACATTCATATTGAAAAAGACAGAAAGAAAACAAAGCGGGGAGAGAGAAACACTTTGGAAAATAATGGGATAACGCAAGCATACCTGCGAATTTTGCTAGTAAATAAATAAAATAAAATCACGTTTCCAGTTAGTTTCGATTTTGTGTAAGAAACTGATAACATTTAGTTTTGTGAAAGCGAAAGTAGAATTTTAAAATGTTTGTTTATACGAACGTGTATGTATGTATTTATTTATTTATTACGCATGTACTCGTATGTATGTATGTATGTATGTATGTATGTATGTATGTATGTATGTATGTATGTATGTATGTATGTATGTATGTATGTATGTATGTATGTATGTATGAATTATTGAGAGAAGAGAAAGGACACTCGGTACATAAACTAAAATGTTCCGGTCTTAAGTGTTCAGGTCTTAATTATCTTACAAAAGGAAATAAAAGTGAAATTATTAAAATATTACACTTATTGTGTTATGAGAAAAACATATAACTAACAAGAGCTTATAAATATATTTTTCGATAATTTTGAATATGAATAATTAAGGTGAACTCGAAGTGTTGTATTATTGACATTCTACTTTCTAATTTTTAAAGCTTTCACTTTTTGTTCAAATTTTAAAAACAAATAAATGCACTAAGATTCCATGAAGTAGTCGTGAAGATTTAGGTTTAGTGCTTTTAGATTAATTTTTAAAAATTAATGACATCAAAAGAAAAGAAATGATGCTAGAACTTACTTATTTAATGTTCTTTTTGTCACCAAATAATAACCTAACACGATTCATTTGTTTCATATATTCTATGAGCTTCATTGTGCACCAAAGTTGCTCTGTGACGAGTAAAATTATTTAATATTTTTTATATGTTTAAAAATTCTGATGTGATGCATTCACACGACCTTTTCTACACTCTATCGTTTATTAGTGAGTATACATCTTTCGAAAGTTTATTTTCTTTTTAATCGAGATAAACCTTTCCGGAAAAGCTGCATTACACATTTCGCTAAATATACAAAGGGAATAGCAATTTTCAAACTGGACGCTATACGCTGCCCTTTAAATTCCATTCTCTTTCTATGACATCGCGAGAAACAGCTAAATATCGAAAGGACTTGAAAAAAATGACAAAACTTGAACAATTCGAACTATTTATAACGGATATCTGGGATATGACCGATGCCATAAAAAGTGATTTTAAATACATTGTTTGTTTTAAAGACATCTAACATTTCTTGTTTACTAAGTTTTCGTTTATCGCTTAACGTTGTCCAGTTATATAAGATTAAGCAAAATTCGTTCCGAATTAAGTGGACTTCACAGGCTATTTCCAGAAATTTCAAGATATACATTTTATTTGTAATTTAAATATCTTGAATATAATGTATTTTAATGAAATTCGTTACAGCCATTTTTGAGAAAATAAAAAGTCTCGACAAATGTTGCATGTAAAGGATAGCTTGAAATGGCGAATTTTCCTAAAAATAATGGTGTTACATCTTTGGAAGGTACTGAACATATCAAGTTAGGTATTTTTTCTAAAATCCCTTTTTTTATTTTAATTCAGGAGGCCTCACACCATGTATTTCCGGTGAAATCTCGGTGTCGAATTTTTGGGTGGAGTGCAATACCCTCTACTAGGTGCATGGTAGAGAAAGTAAATTCAGTATATTTAATATACTTTTATGACAAAGTCATAATAATTGGTACTCCAATTAACTCTGCTATGTGTGTACAGAATTTGAAGCGACTGATGAAGTCAAAGCTTAGAAAAAGGAGCATTTCTGTGACTGGAATAAGTTTACAAAGAAATACATAAACTGACTTATTTTAAACGTCTCAGGGCAACATCTGTTAATCATCCAGTCAATCATCTCCTGCCATTTAAAACTCGGAAATATTAACAATATACAATATATCGTAAATCAAATTGTTTACTAAGAGTTTTAGATTTCTAAGGCCTAAAAATGAAAACTGTAAGTTTTGACCACTCTTTGACCTGGCTATCTTAAGGAGTTATACAAGTTTGCCGTTTCCATTTAATTCCTTACATAAATCAGTTTAAGTTACAATGGGAAGCCATGCCTGCCTGTCTACCCATCCATACAGTTCTGAATACATAAAGAACAGTAAATGTTTGTGTAATGTCAAGCCTATTTAATACAAATAAGGAAAAACAGTTTATCATGGAAAATACACACTCCCACACAGGGAGGGAGGAAGGGAGAAAACCTCCGCAGTTGATGCTAGAATGTAAGAGGAGCTGCAGGTTTGGCTAGATTTATGACGCCTTTTAAAATCGCATTTATAATATCAGCCACATAAAAAACGAAAAGGGGCATCAACTTCTTTTTAGCATAGCCAGTTGTACAACAACCCCACATCGAACCTGAGTATATCAGTTGAAAATACATCATATTTTTCACAGCACAGCTTGTTTAGGATCTGACCGGCACTGACAACAATGGAACCTGGCAACAATGACTGCTTAGTAAGGTGATAGGATTGTTTGGATGTTAACAGGGATAACAAGACTCACAGTTCCGGAAAATAACAAAACTCACACAAGTAAAGCACAATGGATTTTCATTATCTCATAAAAAATGTGATGTGTTACACTCACATGACTTTCTCTACTCTTGTACAAACTATTTTTACAAATGCTTATTCTCCATATGCTTCATGTTAATCGAGATGTTAATCTTATTGCTAATTTTCTTGTAGGTGCAAGGTGAGTATGGTAGGCTTTAAGCGATAGTCATATCTTTTAAGAGCTGGTTGCTATGTGGCGCATTCCATTCTCTTTGCATGTCCAGTACATAAAAAAATCTGATATGTTACACACACATGACTTTCTCTACTCTTGTACAGACTATTTTTACAAACGTTTATTCCCCATATACTCCATATGTTAATCGAGATATGGAGATGTTAACCTTATTGCCAATTTTCTTGTAGGTGCAATGGGAATATGGTAGACTTTAAGCGATAGTCAAATCTTTTAAGAGCGGGTTGCTATGTGGAGCATTCCATTCTCTTTGTATGTCCAGGACATAAAGAAAAACGAATGACGAATTCCAATTTGAGAAAAAGTATAAATATTGGAAAATTCAAGCAAATAACAAAGAATATCTCGTAAATGGTTCACTCGACAAAAAATATGTATGACATAAGTTGTGTGTTTTAACGACATCTACATTTTTGTATACAAAAGTTTTATCTATCTCTTACGGTTTACCAGTTATGCAAAACCCATTCACAATGAAGAGGACTTTTCGGGACATTCACAGAATATTCAAGATATACATTCCATTTGTCATAAAAATATCTTAAATATATGATATTTTAATTAAAATCGTTAGAGCCATTTTTGAGAAAATCAACTTTTTCGAAAAGTATTCCATGTAAAGGGTAGTCTGGGATGAGAGATTTTATTGAAAATCTTTGTGTTGCATCTTTGAAAGACACTGAACCTAAATATCGCGTTTGGTATTTATCCAACTTTTCGTTTTTGAGTTATGCTGTTCACAGACACACACACACACGGACCTTTTTCTAAAAATGCATTTTTTTATTATTCAGGGGCCTTGAAATATGTATTTCCGGTGAAATCTCGTTATCCAATTTATTGGTGGAATGCAATACTTCCCCTACTTACTATAAGTAGTAGAGAATGTAAAAGGAAAGAACAAAGAAGGAAACTTCGGCGAAGGAAGCTGTCTTGCATGAGCAAGACTTGGGCAGATTTCGCTAAATATTTTGAAAATTGGAAAATATTTTGAACAAGCTTTATGTAAAAATGGTAAAAATAAACAACACCACAATGCGATGCATTCAAAGGTTTGATTGAGAAATCCCTTGGGCTTTTAAATGTGCCCGAGGCCAGCATACGTAACATCGATTACTGAACAGAAGTCAGCCTTTAGGGCTGCAGTCTACCGTTGGACACAAACATTTTAGCATATGGAAGGCTTTACGTCACAACTCGACGGCAGGTTATGTTCTCGCAGAGCTTTCAAACGCGTTTAACATTTAATGGCACTTCATAAAAATGCTGCAGCAACAGAAGTGTATATAGAGATGGAAGGGAACCAAAACAACGGTTGTCAAGGCAGCGGCTCTTAGCTTATTGATTTGGCTGCCAGTCGACGTGGATGTATCTGTCGACTGAATGCGACGAACCCCGAATATGAGAAATGGACAAATATATTGGTAATAGGAGAGAGAAAGCGTGCAAGCGTTGTGACAAGAATGCAAGACCGACGTGACACGCGTCTCTGACATGTTTTGCGCGGCAGCCCACTGTGCTGAAATTCAACATTACGATAGTAAAAATGTCGAGAAAAACGGCAGCCAAAGAGAAGACGAAGAGTAGGTAACGTGAGGACAACAAAAACTTTTCTCAGGATAGAAAAAGAACGGGTTAAGATTTGGGCTCTTGAGTGGTGGTGAAGAGGAGGACGGGAGAGGAAGAAAAGATAGTTGAGCGGAAAAGCGTGGAAGGAAGGGAATTGACTTTATTCCACCAACTTATATACTGTAAGCCTTCTCTTTCATTTAGCTCAAGGAAACAAGACTAAAACGGGGAAAGGAAATCCCGGAAGTGTTGGCTGGGCTGAGAACCAAGCACGGGAGAAAAATATATGTAAGCAGATATAATGGACAAGGCTTCCTTATAAATGGTATATATTGCAACCTTATTCTCTGGGATTCTAATTTGGAGAGAAGCCTATTTCCCTAAGGGATGTAGGTAAGTTATAAGAAAGGCGAACGAGACACTTGCCAACATGGCACTTGGAGGCGTTCGGCAACTGATTAGCGAGGGGAAGATGTTTCTCTGCGAAACCTGGCCACTCTTATAAATGAGGTAGCAAAATTAAATTTGAATGTCGGTTAAGTTGCTCTTCCGACCCTCCGAAAGATTCTTTCCATTACTAAGCGAGCATATTAAATAATTTCTGAGTAAGTGTGCATTACGAAAACCTTACGCCTCCAAAGCGGGTAATTTAACTTCTGATTTCATTGCTGATATTACAGCCAAAAATATAAATTTACAATTATTATTATTATTTTATTCAGATGAGTTCAATTTCGTGGTCTTTATCGCATCACAGATGTTATTCTGAGCTATTCTTCCCAACTCTTCTACGTACAACTGTAATGCTATAGGGAAACTAACTATGCAATATAGTATTTAAATGTTTAAGACATTTACACTTCCTGTTTTGGTTAATTATAGGCTTAAACACCACTTGCATTTTCTATCCCTTACCTAACGTATAGAACATTAATGTATTCTACACAACATTTCGTTATCACTATTTCAGGATAAACGGAAGTTCTGAGACTCCCTAAAAAGCATAGCATTCACACATCTCTCAGTTCAGGGTAGAGCATTGGCATTTATGCCGAAGATCCGTGGCTCAAGTTATAATGGAATTTTGAAATCTGATTCAGCGTTTTAACTTTAGTATATCCACGGCATGTGTGAAAAAACAAGTATGCGGCTGAATAATTATGATAAAGGGCGCAAACGAGTATTATTTTGCACCGCGAAGTATAATAGGAATACTTCTCTTGTGCTGCGCTGTTGATATTGTAAGCACTGAGCAGGGCCGGCCGACTAGGAAAGAGGTAACACTATACTATCTGATCAAACGAACATTGTCTGCATAATCGTGTGCGATGGAAAAATAGCGATGGTTCGACTAGTGGCGCCGGTGTTTGTCTCATTGAGAACACTGGACCTTGGGAGGGAGTCCCAGTTTTCATGTCACATGAGACGGGATGTGTATATGCCATAAACGTTCTGAAATCTGCAATTTCGTAAAGATCCTAGGAGGATAATGAAAAGCAGGCGTGTGGTGTAACTTCACTCTACACACCATCTTACGGGTGAGGAGAGGTGAAGTTAGAATTATACTGTATGTCTAACAAGCTCCATTATTTCACGAAAAACCCTGCAGAACATGTACTTTCGCATTTTTTTCAGAATACGGCTTTTCATGTTTTATCTGTTCTTCGTGAAATGACGGATTTCAGCAAAAAGCTGCGACATATTCTTTCAACAACTTTGCTACGATATGGTAATTAACAGGCTTAATTATATTTTACTTATTAGTCGGATTTTATTTACTCTCGTATATCCGTACACACTCTGCTGGTTCTCTCGCGTCGTTATTTTAACATAAATTCTCACATGTTCGAATTTTAAGTCGCGTTATCAATGATAAATTAATTAATGTGTATACTTAAACGGGGATTTAGAAATAAGAGGTGAAAAAGGCGCTATAGTGCTCCCGAAGAAATGTTTGAGTTAATGGAAAACTGCTTAGAGAAGTCTCAGCTGTTGTTGTTAAACGAAAATGTCTGACGGTTCCGTACAAAGGGTTACGAGTTGCATAATATGTTTGTTTGTGCTGTAGGAGCATAATTCCGATGATTACGTATTCAACCTTCATTTTGAGAATCAATTTTGAGGGTTATTACACAGTTGTTGATCTTAATCTCTTTTCAGGCATAGGCTTGGTTTCACTTGTGTAAATATGAAATCTGCAATCTGCCAAACTTCCAACAGTGAATTTCCGAAAAAATCTTGTTTCTGAGGATTGCTTATTTGGGAGCCCCTGCATGACCAGAGAATGTAATTATATGCCGTTACAGGCGACACAGTAATACGCCAAATTTTCATAGAAAAGCGTTAATAGTGATGAATATATGGAAAACATTTTGCAATGCGTTTTTATGTATTTAGATTTGAGAGACCAAATATTTTAACTTGGGCCTATCCATCCTTGAATGTTTATTTGAACATACTTGTTACTAAGGCATAAGTTGATATGAATATATGTAAGTATTTAACAAAGACAAGTTTGTGGCTGTCATATTGACCCTGAAGTGATCTTATTATATTGCCTATAATCATGAACGCATTGACCATAAGTGTTGTGACCGCGCGCGACAAGTTACCGGCGACCTACCAGCGAGCGCATACCGACCCGGACATTGGGTATGACCGGTCCCCGTGCAGCACAATAGCGCATATTATGTGTCGCTTCACCGCTCTATATGGCTGCCTTGAGTTTTTCGAGTCGGTTTCCTTTCTAGAACGTTCCACTTCATATGCGAGACAGCTCTTGCCTCTGAGTATAGAGCAGTTCAGTTAAGAGTGCAGTTACGAAGTTGACGAGTTTGGACAGTGCCGAATGCGGTTCAGATGTGAGTTGTGACTCAGCAATTCAGTTGTAAGTTGTGATTCATCGGATCAACTGTGTTCTGTTCTGAGAGTGTGACTACAGTGACTCTAGTGTAACGTGTTGTGCTACGCTGACTACCTAAGTGGTAAGTAAAGTGTGTTTCGCTGTAACTAGTTAATGCAAAACACACTGATTTGTTACAGTATCCATTTCAGTCCTGAACGTTTATCGGTTGAATTCTGTAACATATTGTGTATTGGTTGTTAAAAGAAGGTGTAATAATGGGCACCTTAACATAATGCGTATATATCTTAGAAGTATTTGAATTGCTTGGTGTTTCAGTACTACATTGCAGCTCCTACTACATAGGAGAAACTCTCACTACCAGATATAAGGAAAGGATCAATATGAAATGAGGGGAAATAATCGTGCAAGTGTAAGAAAACGCAAACCAATAATGTGTAAATAACTAAGGAGAACACCAAACACGCCTTATATAGGTTGATTGGTCCACGGGTTCAAACCTGGCGGGGGCGATGGATTTTTTCGGGCGTAAAAATCCTTTGCGTGGCTTCCTTCGGAAAGGCAGTAAAGCGGGTGGTCCTGTGTCATAGATTTACGGCATATAAAAGAACCTCAAGCCTGATAAAGAGCCCTCTGAGCAAAATTATCCGTCTTTCACGCCCAATATAGAATGGGACGCTAAGAACTAAAATATTCAAAGAGCGTCTATAAATAAAACTCAATTTAATTTTCCAAGTATTACTACAAGGACCTCACGAATGCGAGGCATAACCGCCACACCTAATTGGCTTAGCCAGTGATTCTTCCTGCAACCGACAAACTGTACAGCCAGGCTGCATCTTGTCCTTTGTATCAAGGGTCTTGCGATTTTCCTATTGACTAATCTAGAAACGCCAAAGTCAGCAGGTTGTTACGCTCCTTGAGCATTAAGGAAGTGCAACCCATTTTGTTCATTCCTTCAGAAATCGTGTGACCCTCACACGTTCTGCGTATCCCTTGTTACACGCCATTGTTTCTCAGATGGCCCGGCAAATGTACCAAGGCTCTGGAAGCAAGTGGGCGGCAGAAAGGAAAGAAGTATGTTGAGCGGTCCAACGAGAAATGTCATTTTCCGGAACCGGAAATCACATAAAGTGCTGAAACGTCACTCTGATTTCATCGGAGAGAAAAGAAAAAAGACAAAGAAGCTCTATGGCAGTAAAAAAAGGAAAGCAAAGAAAACGAAGACGAGTCGTGAAACGATGTCTTAATGGGCACTTATATGTTGACACTTGAGGAGAATGTTTTCCTCGTCTCCTCCGAGTTTTGCAGTAAGGGAGAGCCTGAACGTAATGAACTCGAAAACAAAATGTTTAAATACGAAAAAAAAACAACTCAAAATAAAGAGAAAAGCTATTTGAGACGAAAGGTTTCGCATTTAAAAACCACTTAGTAAAGCATTAAGCTCCTAACAAAGTACTACCTCTCTCTTTACCCTGTATTTACTTTCTGTAACATCACTTAGGGGGAAATGTCTGTGCTTCGACAGAAAATCACTATTCCGCTCCAAAGAACGGTCCGAATAAAAAGATCTGAATAAAAAGAATAACATATAAATTGAAATTCAAATTACCTTTGTCGCTAGCAGTGAATAGCAACGGCTACCAGTAACTATGCACTATTTCTACTTTTGCTACAGTGATTATATTTTGAGTACGAGATCTTTAATAATAATAATAATAATAATAATAATAATAATAATAATAATAATAACAATAACAACACGCTAATGGATATTCTGCATGTTACACTATTTCTTTCTACAACTCACAAATGGGAACTTGAAAACCGATTTTACTGAGGCAACTTTGTCCGTAGTTTAAAGCAGCAATATCGTGCTTAGGGCCGATTTCACAGTTTAAGCTTAATCTGAAGGTTTAGTAAGCTACGGACGCCGCTAAAGCAAGATTTAAATTTTTAGTTTAAGCATTGCGAGTTTCAGAGTAAGGCAACCAGGTTCGACTTCATTGAGCTGAACAATTCCACAGAACAGTAAAGTTGGTAACAGTTGCGCATGCACATCCAGTGAATTCTCATCGTTGGTTTATAGCAATGCTGTCCCTAAAATAAGCTTTGGTAGATTATCCAGCAACATAAAGTGAAATATTGCCAAAAAATCAGAGACAAAACGCAGAACTTTACTTCTCAAGAAGTTAGATTTTCCTAGAAATTGTGAAGCTACATAAGCATATAACAGAGTGCAAGTAATCGGACAGATTACTATGAAGTAAGAAAAACTAAATGCGGGGAAAATTGCTATACAAAGGCTGGATTAGAGTGGTGTGAAACAATTTTGTTAGCTCTCATGCTGTAAGTTTTGAGATGACGAAAAATCTCCACTTACATTTAGCATGCTTACACTTGCGTATAATCTCAACGTTAAGACTAGAAGCATTGCTTCTGACTAGAGGACTTTGTTACTGAAATATAAGGCAATACATTATCTGTATGCATGAGGGCTGTCCAGAAAGTAACATCCGTTCATGCATAGCACAAGAAGTAGTGGGAGTAGCGCCGCTATTTCGACATTAGCGTGCGTAGTGGCTCAGTACGCTTCTAGCTGTGCAAGTTGGAGCATCGTACTGTCGCGTGTTTGCTGGTTATAATCTAACAACATAAGCGCCGAAGTAGCAAATCCCGCCAAGTGTGAAGTGCGAAAAGGCTAAGAAGAGTAATCCAGAATAAGCTCGTGCTCTTCTGACATCTGGTGTTGTGCTTTAGCATTACAACGCTCCCTCTCGCACAGCAAACAACACAAATGAACTTTTGGCGAAGTTAAAATGTGACGTTTTTGACCATCACCCGTACAGCCCGGACTTGACCCCTAGCGACTTCTGTCTGTTTCCGTACATGAAAAAGTAGCTTGCAACTCAGCTCTTTGGCAAAAGCTTCAAAACGCCGTGACAGGTTAGCTTAGTTCACAGGCGGCAGAATTTTATGCAAAGGGTATTTCAAAGACTGTGAGAAGGTATGATAAGAGCTTGAAGAGTTGGAGGCTATGTAGAAAAATAGAGAAAAGCTGTTTTTTTCAGATGTATATAATAAAACTTTTGTACGTATAGTGATTTCATGTTATTTCAAAACGGAGGTTATTTTCTGGACAGCCCTCGCAGATGTGATGTCAATGAGTGCGATAATGTATACGATAAATTATGACGTATAAATTTAAAATTAAGGGCATGTCAAACTAAGTTTGGCTTCTCATCAGTCGGTTTTGCGTTTAATTGTATGGTTTAACATCCGTATAATCAATAATTTGGCCGAATGGTTTGACCGCTCGCTTCCCACCGAGGTGGACCGGGTTCAATCCCAGGGACCTGCATGTGGGATTTGTGGTGGACGAAGCGGCGTCTGGGCGGGTTTTCTCCGGGTTCTCCGGTTTCACCCGCCATTCATTTCACCAACTGCTCCATCATTACCTTTCCTTCCATCCATTTCACCAACATTTCGCTTCATACTTCCTTCATCCCATGCCAGGCATCGGGCTGATCACTCATCCTGGATGTTCTGTCTGATCCATGAGCGTTTGCTCCTCGACGGGCCTCTGACCCCAGGCACCCGCCTGTAAGTCCTGGGGGATGTAAGTCCTACATAAGAGGAGGGTAAACAGATAACTAATGAATGAATAATCAATAATTTCTGTAACCATCATTGCCGACTGTTTACTTCGAAATCTCTCGTAGAATTCTCGGTCATCCCATACATTAAAATGGTTTGGGCGGATTCTCAACATTCTAAATGGTCTGTGTTGTGCATATAGGTTAAAATAATTTGCATTTCCTAAACTTCTTCTTCAGACAAGACGTGACAGTTCAGTACAGTTTAAGCCAAACCACGTATAATCTCTGATAATCGCTTGAACTGCGCATTATAAAATTCCATTGTAGATTAAGCCTCCGCTTAAACCTGATTTGAAGCTTAAGCAGTGAAACTGGTCTTGCTGTCAATGAAATTGCAGGAAGTTAATAATAGTGGCTTTAAAATCAGGTACAAGAAACAAAAGTGAGGCTCTTTTATTATTCACAGATTCATGGTCTGAACCATTGTAACTGCGCATTTGTTTATTTTGAGTATAGTGTTCTTTAACCGGCTAGATCATACCGGGTGGTAAATGAATGAAATGCTTTTCAAATGAGACCATAGGGTCCACAGAGAGTGAATGTGAAACAGACATTAATAAAATGATTAGAAGTAATTTGTAAACTTGTAATGACAAAACTGAAATCCAATGAAGTTGATAAAATTTCATATAATATGTATCCATGAATACATTGTGCAAAATAACTGTTAATTGCTATTGTTTTGAAACATCATTTATGTCATAAAATTTGGCTAAAACATTTGTATGTTTAAATATATAAAGTTGTATTTATGGCTATTGAAAAAGGAAAGTTGAATAATGTTAAAAATACGTTAAAGAGAATCAATGGATATTGAATTTCCAATAAAATAAATATAGTGAAAGCGTAACATATATAACAAAAAGAGAAAATTCAAACAGATATATGTTTATTCGTATGTACTATGATTGTAAATATGTTAATTTTATTAATATATTACACCAGTCTGCATGATATCGGATGACTAAAACTAATAACTGATTCTGACTCACTTTTTATGCTGATTACAGAACTGCTTTTAGTTTTTTTCTATCATGTACAGTTTTTTCACAATTTCACTTCAAATATAAAGATATTGCTTCCGCCACTACACATAAAATTTGGCTTGATGAAGTAATTTGTATGGGCTCTACCACAGGATGGACACTGCTTCAAGTACCTTTTCAAGAAATTTCCCTTCATTAAACAAGACAAATTAAAGGCTGGAAATTTTGTTGGTCCTCAAATAAAGAAATTGAAGAAGGGTGAAAATTTTGATAAGACAATGAATGAGAGAGAAATAGAAGCATGGACCGCCTTCCGATCAGTTACTGAAAACTCCTTAGGCAATAACAAACATCCTAATTACAGGGCCATTGTCGAAATAATGCTGGAGAATTTTAACAAGATGGGTTGTAACATGAGTGTAAAGGTGCATTTTCTGCATTCACATATCAACTACTTTCCAGATTATACTGAAGTGCAGGTTGAACGTTTTCACCAAGATATTAAGGAAATGGAGAAGAGGTACCAGCGGACATGGAATGAAACTATGTTGGCCGACTAATGTTGGATGATGAGGAGGGACAGTCATCTTCAAGGATCTGCAAGGAAGTCAAAGAAGAGAAAGTTTGAAAAAAAATAAATGAAACAGTTTGACTTCTTCTTTTGTTAAAATGTAGTCATGAAATAAATTAGGGGAGCTCTTGAGAGTATTCTTAAAATGTTTCTTGAGTAAAACCTTACCTTGTGTGAAATGGTATTTAAATACTTTCCTACGCTCATTAGCAAAATTGTCAAAACATTACTTCTTATCTTGTGTAAAAACCTGACGTGATAGAAAAAACGGAAGTTATTTCTGGAATCAGCATAAAAACTTGGTTTAAGAACACCTACTTTTAAGAAATAATCTGACAAAAAGTTTTAAAATGCAGACTAGTGTTATTCATTTAATTCAAGAACTGTTACATTACATGTATTTGTTTTAGGATCGTTAGCAACCATGTAAAAGCTTGAGTAAACAATATTCAACTTTTAGAATTGTTAGAAAAGTTCCTTGGACGCTACCAAGGAAGCGAAAGACTTGTATGAATCCGCTACGCGAATTGCTAAGTATTGTAAACTAGACGTAGTACAGAATTAATTCTTGTACTATAAAGAAAGTAAACAAGTATTCAAATTAAATATGTAAGTAAATATTTGATTCGATTATAAATATTGTTTGTCGTTAAACAAGCACATTCAAAAGTAAAATACACATTACACTAAAAGTTAATTTATTGATTTGTGATTTAATTAATAAACATCTTACCTTCCAACACGAAAAGAACCTAAGATAAGAAGCATCATTGCTACGAACTGAGGGAGTAGTATTTTAAAAATCTTAAAATACAACAGACGAAAGGAAATCTTAACAAATTTGCTACACGTAACACGCGCTACATTTCACAATTACTGAATAAGAAATATCCGTCAAGAAGATCACTTCTGTCACGCTAAGCATAAAATTGTCTTACCAACTGCGTGAGAGGTGCGGTAAGTTCAAAACGAGCAATTCAAAGTTTACAGCATTCACGTCTACAAGATCTTCGAGAGCTTCAACCAGGAGTCAAAGCATCCATCAGGACACGGCGAGGACATCTCCAACAAAAATTCCAATTCAACCTTGACGTAACACGCGCTAAATTTCAACAATTACTGGATAAGGAATATCCGCCAAGAAAATCACTTTAACATTGTGTTACAACTGCGTGGGACACGAGGTAAATTCAAAACGGGAAATTCAAAGTTTACAGCATCCGCGTCTACAAGATCTTTGAGCGTTTCCATCAGGAGCCAAAGTTTCCATCAGCACACAACGGAGACATCTTCAATCCAAATTCTAATTCAACCTTGACGTCATCAAACAACTCAAACTAAACCATCTTAAGTGTGAGATAAACTCGCTACCCCCACACCACAGAGGTGAACTAACATTATTTTGTAGTTATAATTCTACATTAGAATCGTTCACAAACTCAAACACGGCCAAGCGGAACATACACCTTTGTTAGAATGGGTCTTTGTAACTTAGGTTCTTAAAATATCTCAGACCTGGAGCAAAAGGTCTACAAGCAAAGTTTAAGAAGCACCCCATGAGCATACCGAAAGGCATATTTGCATTCACGTGCATAATGGAGTGTGAGCTGGCAGAAATCAATGTGTAATAGAGAAAAATGCACTGATAAAGAGATTGTGTGTGCATGCGCGTGAATCTAGTACCGATTGCTACATTAATTCCTATTTAGAAAACAGCCTTTATGGCATCTTAATTACTTTCCGGAAATTGGGAGCTATAATGAGTACGAAGTAAAAAAAATCGAAATGTTTCAACCATTTTTGAATTTTTTTTTAAGTCCTGAACGCTTGTTAAATCAGTTCTCTATCAGTATGGATTACTACTAAATACAAACTATGTTGCTACAAATAATACAATAGAACATATTTTTAACTGTATTTACGAATCTTGTAGAAAAATGAGAAATTATGAGTATACAATACAATAAAAATACAAATAAATAAAAGAGTAAAATAAATAAAAATTAAACTAATCAGTAAATCAATTTAGCCACAAATATGATGTAAAAACTCTATAGTTGTTCTTTAAAGACAAAAGAGTGATGAATCACTTTCCCCTGTCAGATGATTGAGATGGCTACCATAAAATCTACGAGCAGCCTAGGCATTATCTTCATTTTAGTTATACATAATTTTTAAATAAAATAATGATGATAATAATAACAATAACAATAATAATAACGCTTATTTAACGACGCAAGTATCTATCAGGACCACATCATTATCGCCAGTGTGCCGACATTTTGTATCCCAATAAAACCATTTATATGAACGTATTGCATTTGTGTATTACTTATATGGTACTGTCTTGCTAGCGGACCTAGCCGTTGATCTTGGGCAAAGAGAGCTTTGCCTAGGAGCAGAGGGAATGCAAGAAACCCCGAGCGGGATGGCTCAGGTGACGTCTCTGGCCCGCATTCGCGAGGTCCCGGGTTCAAATCCAGACCAATCTGAGGGAGGTCTTTTCGTGGTTTCCCTCAGCCGCCAAGGTAAATAGCGTGTTGATATTTAATACCACGACCCAAAGTTCCACGTTAAGTCTAAAACAATAGCAAAAATCTGATGTGCGAGACTCACATGACTTTCTCTACTCTGGTACAAAGTACTTCATGTTAATCGAGATAAACATTTTCAGAAACTATCTTACCGCTAATTTTCTTATAGTTGTAAGGGAAAATCGTCGACTTGAAGGGATAGTCAAGTCTTTTAAGAGCTGGTTGCTATGTGGAGTATTCTATTCTCTTTGCATGTCCGGGACAGAATAACGAATTTCCATTTGAGAAAATGTATTGGAAAATTCAAACAAATAACAAGTGATATCTCCGAAATGGTTGTTTCCACCAAAAAAATGTATATCAGATAAATTGTGTATTTTAACGAGATCTATATTTTTTGTGCAGAAACATTTTGTTTGTCTCTTACGGTTAACCAAGTATGCAAAAGCCATTCAGAATGGTTCAATGATATCTTGTCATTAAATTATCTTAAATATATCATATTTTAATAAAAATCATTAGAGCCATTTTTGAGAAAATAAAAATTTTCGAAAAATTGTCCACGTAAAGGGTAGTCTGGAATGGGAGAATTTTCTTAAAAATCTTCTTGTGGCATCTTTGAAAGATACTGAAACTAAATACGAAGTTAAGTATTTATCCGACTTTTTGTTTTTTAGTTATGCTGTTCACAGACACATTCACACTGGCACACACACACACACACACACACACACACACACGAACCTTTTTCTAAAAATGCTTTTTTTTATTCAGAGAGCCTCAAAACATGTATTTTCGGTGAAATTTCGCTATTGAAGTTTTTGGTAGAATGCAATACTTCCCCTACGTAGTAGAGAAAGTAAAAAAGAAAAATAGGTGGTAATAGCAAATGCTGTATCATCTACCTAGACAATTAAAGCAAGTAGACCAGAAAAATACAGAAAATACAGTTGCTATGCGCTAAGGTCTCCGTGGACACGTGGCGAAGCAAGATGGTAGGGTAACAGAGATGAGACTTAGAGGGCTAACTGTCCGCCTTTCTATCCACAGACAATAAAAACAGCTGCCCTGGACGGTACCCTAATGCCATCTGCACGGTACGAAGCGCAAGATACAGTTGCTATGCACTAAGGTCTCTGTGGACACGTGAAGAAGCAAGATGGTATAGTTACAGGATGAAACCTAGAAGGTTAACGGTCCACTAAATATCGATCCACAAATTATCTACTAACAGATCCGTCGCGATATGGCAATGCAGTTAAAGTGATTTAAAATAAATTGTTTAATAATAATAATAATAATAATAATAATAATAATAATAATAATAATAATAATAATAGTAATGTAAGAAACAATTGCCATGTGTTCAAAAGCATTTCGCTATATGCTTCCTCGATATTCCATATCTTTCCATAACATGGCGAGAAACAACTGATTAGATATCTCGGAAATGGCTGACGCCATATACAGTGTTTGTTTAAAGAGATCTAGATTTTTGGAGCAGTAATTTTTTCTCTCTGATGTCACAAAAACGGTTTGACATAAATTGCGTGTTTAAGGACACCTGCCTTTTTCTTTTGTTTGTTTCTTTCTTTGTTTGTGTAGTACGTCTTTATATACAGTTATACAATTATTTCAGAATTAAGAGGACTTCAAGCTCTTCCCAGAAAATTCAGGGTGTATATTTTATTTGTACTGTAAATATCTTAATTATATGGTTTATTAATGGTTAGAGCCACTTTTGAGAACATAAAAAATATCGAAAAAATGTTGCAATTAAAGGGTAGTTTTGGGTAAACAGTTTTCTTACAAATGCTTGTGTCGCACATGGGAGGATATTGAACTTAAATACAAAGCCGAGTATTTATTCCACTTTTCATTTTTAAGCTATGCCATTCACATACACGCCTTTTTCTAAAAAAACTTTTATGATTAAGGGGCTCAAAACATATATTTTTGGTGAAATGCCGATATCGAAATGTTGGATGGAATGCAATAATTACTCTATTCACTAGAGAAAGTTTTGGAGAGAATATAAAATTATCCATTTCTCAAAGCTTTTTAAGTTTCTATTCTGTGTTTATACAACATATAGGTAAATGAAAGCCGATAGCAGGCAGTGGGAGAGAGAGAGAGAGAGAGAGAGAGAGAGTGTGAGAGAAAATTTTTTTTCTTGAAAATGTTTATACTTGAATCTCATACTTCACTTTCATTTTCATATATCAACCAGAGGTTTGTAGTTGTGCTTAATTTGTGAACAAATATTCGAAGTATAATTGAATTTTTAGGGGAAGGATAGACAAAGAGACACTTACATGAGGGGGTACGAAAAATAGATTTAAAAAAATTCAATTGTACAAGTTGAATGAAAGTAAAAATAAAAAAAATAATAATAAAAATACATTTCATATTAACAGAAAAGTGAGGGAACATCTGATAAAAATCGTGTAACTTTCGTCGACGTAGGCTAGTTTTCAGAACTTGCAGAGATCCCTCCATTGTTGACCTAATGTCAAATGTTACGAAACGGTAAGCCTGAAGGGCATAGATGAATATTAGGAGGGACGGACAAGTAGTATGCCAATTACGTAGTACATCTGCTCTCTGAAGCTACTGGTATATTATATGGATGAAAATGAAATAGAATTGCCTAAAAATACATTTTAAGCATTAAACTTTTTAAATAAAAGTGCCCTTTATATTACAGTCAGATGATTATATTATGACAAGAAATTACAGTCCCGTGCGAATTAATCGGAACAGAACAGTATCAACATTTTACATGCTTTCATGATTTTAATCATAAATAACTTTCAATTTACATTTCATAATACTTAACATGTCCTCCCTTATGTTTTATAAGTTCCATTACACGATTAGACATTGGCTCCACAGGATTGGAACACACAGTTTTGAGACCATCATCATAAAACCACACTTGAATTAAAGCTAATATCAAACGTTCTTTTGTAGAACAGTCAAAGTTTGTAAGTCTCTTTTTGTAAACAAATTTTCTATGGGATTAATGTCAGGCGAATTCCCTGGCCAGTCAAGAACACGAACATTGTTATCTTTGAAGAATTTCTTCACTTTCTTAGAAGTGAGGCAGGTAGCTAAATCATGCTGAAAAATTCCGTCACCTTCCAGAAACCTTTTCTGAAGTTCACGAATAACTTTCCCCAGTGCTGTGATGTACTGATCACATTTCATCATGCCTTCAACTAGAATTAAAGATCCTAATCCTTCATAGGTAAAACAGCTCCAAAACATTTTCTTATAAGAGTGTTTTACAGTCTGTTGAAAATGTGCTGAATTTGCAGGTTTATTATTTGTTCGACGCACATACTGAACCCTCCAACCTTGCACTTCGACATGAGTCTCATCAGAGAAAATAACGTTTTTCTAGTCTGACGGTGTCCAATTTCGATGAGCACGCGCCCATAAGAGGCGTCTTCTTACGCATTGCTTGTGTAAGAGGTTGTTTGTTCACAAGTTTTTTTCTTCCAACAGCTAAAAGTCTACGACGGACATTAGATGCATCTAGATTTACTTCCCTGTCCCTCAGGTCACGAGCCAAGCCTACAGCAGTGAGCCTAAGGTTTGTTTTGATTTTCTTAAGGAGAAAGTGGTCGTCAGTTGGTGAAGTTTTCTTTTTCTGACCACATTTCCCCTTTTTGTTTGGCGTAATGAAACCAGTCTCTTTGTACTGATGAATAATTCTATAGTGGCTACACCAACGCCGAACTTTGTAGTTTTCTCTCTTTGCGTCATAGGAGTATTTTGTGCTAATGCCAGAATCGCACTTCGCTTCCTGGGAGCCGTATTCATCGAAGACAAAAATTTACAAATTTTCTAAGAAAACTATAAAACTCGACCACATCCAAATAAATGCACATTTGAACTGAAAACCAAGTGCCACACAACAACTGGCATGTGAAACAACAAACAACAATCGTCAGAGAGCATTTGGTTTCATTATAAGCACAGTGTTGACAATTGTTTGGGGAAATGCAGTAAAATTTGCCTTGTTCCGATTAATTCCCAGGGACTGTAATATCTTTGGTTTTAACAGTTCTTTGAATTTTGTTGCTACTTCGAATTACCGCAGTTCACTATTACTTGTGGTAACATTCCTTGTCACAGAGAAAATAAAAAGAGACATGTTTTTCTTCCTATAAGAGTTCATGTGAAGAAGGAGGAACAAAGCAGCGTCTTTTCCTCCCGGAAACATTTTCAATAACGAGAGGTAGAACTTTTGTCGGAGTTCGGCAATTTGTAAGAATCAGAAAGCTGGCAGCATTGAGGGCTTCCGCTGCTGAGTGCTCTACTCTTAATCCGAATTGCTGTTTACATCTAGAGATTTTGGTCCTTGGTTACATGAACTTTTCTGTTTTGTTCCACTTCATCACGTATATAGTAAACATGGCTGAGGAGTAAAACCTTTACCATGTATAAGCAAACGTCCTTCTTATTATTAAGTCCTGAAGTCCTTACAGAGGAGTCCCAGCCATTTCCAATTCAACATTCTTTTACTTTGATGTTACAAAAAAGAATATATATACGTAAAGACTTTCTAACTTACGACCATTTCTTTTCCTTCAGCCCCTCTCTTCCTTCCCGCATACACATGCAAGTACGTCTAAGAATAATTTCTTGAAAAGTTTTCACTTGGTGAATGGTTAAAGTCAGTGACTTATAATGCGTATGTAGATGGAAGACATGAACTTAGGCACTTTAAAAGAAAAACGACTGAAACAAGAAATCACTGGAACAGACAACGAAGGGCAATTGCTTTTCTTAAAAATGGGTTCGTCAGACTGCATAAAAATTATATCTTTAAAGTCGCTGCTATAGACTTCAACTCAAGTCAAGTTTGATGCCAACGACTGAAAATACACAGAGATTTAGCTGTAGCGAACTGCGCAACTAGAAATTATGGCGAGAGCAATAAACGATATTCAGCTGGAGGTATTCAGTGAATCCCTTAAGAGCCAAGGTCCAAAGTCAATAGTTTACCCCAACTACTGTATTTGAAGAGATTGACAAGCTAAACCAATCAAGTTTCAGTCCTTGGCAGCACGAGTGGAAATGATTAGGAAGTGAACTCCCTTCGTTCCTTGTTTCTGTAAGATTGGGCATCCCTCTTGTATACCATTATTTACTAGGGCCCGGATTTCATGTAATATCAATTTCAGAAATATGTACATAAATATGTAACCAAAATTGGCTAAATACGACAATGAAACAGTCAAATAGAGATTACTACATTTATGCTACAAAATAATGAAAGACAAGTTTCCCCCGTTCAAACTTTTAAGTTACTTTGGGACGGGATGCACAATTAATTATAACATAATTTTCTAAAAATGTTCTGCTGTCTTGCAAGTCTTCTGCCAGTCAATATGCTTTTATTACATAAAGATCACTCAACCTTGCAAGGAGTCAACGGTGAGTAAGAGTCATTGTTGTCCGCATCGAGCTCCTGCAATTCGGCTTTTACTGCAACGGAATTGACGATAATGTTTGAGTAGTAGCACAATAATAAAACCTTCAAATTGTTTTTCCTTTCTTGCTATCTAACGGAAGTTCACGGGATTGATAATGCAGTTAATGGATATTTTAAAACAGTAATGTTGGCTCATGGTAATTCATTTAAAAACATTCCGTATAGTTCGTCCTCACTATAGCATGAAGGAGGCTGGTATTCTATGCTACAACATTTTTGAATAACGTACGCCGCTCAGTCTTATTCCTTTTTCATTTTATACGCGTTAAATTAGTTAAGTGTATTCTGTGTTATACCGGTAGGCAATTTCCCATGAGATGAAGGCCTGCACGAGAGATTTACTGTACTCCCTCTAAGTGCGCTTTGCTTAAACCTGTTGCATCTAGAGGAATTTCATGCATTTACTTAATTGCACGTCATTAATAAAATAAAGGATGAATACATTATTCTTCCATACGTCGTCTTTCCTTACTTATAACCCGAAAGGAAATATATAAATAAGTACAGCCTGTCAGAAAGGTTCGTTTACAACGTTTCAGGAATAACAAACATTTTTTCGGTAACAAAGCTATTCCATAGCCACCATTTTTTCGGCTATGTGTCCTTAACTGGTATGTCACTCGATTTGTGTGATGTTACAGAACTTAATTCTCATTTAAGTGTTGAGAGAGGAGGTAAAAACAAACATCTGTTTTACCAATTATAACAAAACTCTTCAGGCGGACGGTCCAAGTTTGTAAGTGTTGTTAGAATTAGCTATCAGACTCCCGTTAATTTAATGCATACGGATGTGAACACATGCTAAGTAGAACTTTTATTATAACTGCCTTCCATTTAATGCAATGCACAATTAATGTCTGTGTACTACTGACGGTTGAATATGTTAAAAGTGTCAGAAATTGTTGAAGTTCTAGAGAGTATGGTAGAAACTCTTGTTTTACGTTAAAAGAATAGCTTAAAATCATATTTTGGTAGTCATCCGATTTGTTCGAGTTACGTTGTTCACAGAGTGACAGACAGACACATGGATGTAGGAACGGAAAACAAGCGCACCTGCAAGCCACACACGAATAAGAACATATTTTTCTTAAAGCATCATAACGAGTATTGAACTTTGGACGCATTACAATATTTCATCTAAGGAGTAAAAGAGGGAATAGAATTTTTAACTTAATTTAAAACTTAAGCGCATATAAGAAGCATTACAAAACCCTTCGTTAATACTCGTAGTTTCAAAGGCTAGTGTTAAAAAATTACGTAAAAGACCAAACCTCCCGCACGACCACTGCGGCCTACGTAAAGAAGAGCAATGATGGTTGGTGGGGGTCATGAACATTCCTTTGGAATCAAAAAATAAAACCCCTAATGATTTTCCATCATCTTCCACTATCTTGATGCGAACAGGTTCTTAAAATATTTGGAGACAAGGAAGATATTATTTACGTATATACATAAAATCTGCCGCCTCTAAAAATGTTATGTCGCCTGTACATTAGGCCACAATTTCGAACTTCCTCGATCTTTACGTCCTCCTCAAAGCGTATCTTCATGCTCAATTCTAGCTATGCATATAGTTTTTTCAGATACCGAGCAATAAATCCGGTCCGCTTTTCCTATCTATTCAAGGAAAGCTAACAATGTGTATATTTAGGGAATATATGAAAGTATCCTTCGACTTTACCAATTGAATATTAACAGGAAACTTGTTTAGAGTCAACATATAAAGTAAACAATAAGACAAAATAATAATAAATAGAAATGAAACACTACGCATAAGTATGAGATAAAGCAATGGCATAATATAATATTGACTATCTAAATAGGTGACATTCAATTTATATCTAAGATTAAAAGAGAAGAGGGGAGAGAGGGACAGAGGGAGAGAGCGAATGAAAAGGAAACAAAAGTACAGGGTCTAACAATCTCTTCTACCAAAGTTCAATAGTTGATTCGAAGTAACGACAAGCAAACGCAATACCGAAAGCTATAGCAGGATCAATGGAAATATGGCGGATGTTTTTTTTTAAAGTTCCATTTATACTCCGCCATTAACTACATTGGTCTTATCGGCGGCCTTTTGCTTTCGAACTTATTGCCTAAGGCAATGGTGTTAACTCGTGTTCATTGGGTTTCTTGCACTTTGGGTTTTTTAATCTTAGATCACACACATATTCACACTCTCATTCATACTTCCAGACTCTGGGGAGGATAAGGAATAACCTTGGCTAGAGAACAATTCCCACCCCCACCCGGGAATGATATCCGGGACGCTTCGCATAGCAGGCAGGTGCTCTAACGACTGAGCTATGGGGTCAGTCAGGGGATTTGTATAGGAAAGGGAAGGAGCGGAACAGTCTTTGTTCATGAAGCTACGAAAACAACTCACACAGGAGAGTCATATGGTCATATTTGCTAGTGTTATTCACAAATCGGTCACGAGCATTATGTCCATTACCTATACCATCTACATGAGATCTGAAAAACTTGTGGAAATTTCTGACCTACCTCAATTAGTTCAGTTATTGTTCAGCAAGTTCTGAAGTTACATACCTGAAACAAAAGAATGCGATATGTTACACGAAACATTGTATGCATTGCATTTCACATGCACACCTGAAGTACAAGAGCGTACTTCAAAGTTAATTAAATACTCAGAATTTCTTTTGTAACACACAAGAAACCAAAACAGTAAAAAGAGCGTTTATTTTTTCTAGAAACTATTTTTTCGGAGTGAATATGTCAGTATGTTTTGTCCGGGAAAACGAAGACTTTCTACATATTTCTCTTCCATTTAGGTTTAATCGTCCTTTGATCTCCAAATTGCGCGAAGGAAAATGTGTCCCATGTGATGCTACTCTGGTATGGGTTGACGTCCCTCAACCATACTCCAAGGGTGGAAAGCTGAGGCACAATCTGGCGGCTCATTCTCACTCGAGAAAGCGAAAGAACAATATTTTCATAGGGCAGCACCTAGCGCACCAGGCCGCAATATACATTGACTAGCAATGAACGTTTAATATTAATTTCCAAAAATGTGTATACTACTCTTCATATCTATTATAGTTTTGTTGTACCTTATTACTAAAGTGAAAACATTTCTTTACTCTTTATGTCTTACTCTCAGCACCTGTGTCTTAGTACAGCACATATCACCTTTGTCCTGCATAGTCATTTACAAAGAGCGTAACACAAAGTGGAAGGAGTCTTTTCCTAAGGAAATGTAGGAATAGGATTTTGAAACTAAAATTCTATGATCAATTTTGTTGCATCTTCCATAATTTTGATGTAACACAATAAATTGCAACGTCGCGCAAAGGCAAGACATGTGTCCTAGTATTTGTAGTTCACCTGTCATTCGATGCTGTTAGTTTTCATGGCCCCCACTACCCCATTGCCCTACGACCCATGCAAGACCTTGGCCTCCCAATCCAACTGCGGTCTCACGCCCACATAAACAACGCATCCAACCGATAGGTATACGGGAGGAGATGTGGCCAGAATCACGCATCCCCAGCCGGAGTTTTGACTTTCGAGCCGGGGTCGCTGCCTGCCGCAGCTCCTCACTTTTCTCGCGATGCTAGTGGGCACCGGCCCTATCTTAAAATTCGCACGCCCACGGGTGGGATCGAACCTGGGGCATTCCTTGTCCGGAAACCAGAGCACCACGCTCCAGCTCACTACGCCACGGCGTAGGACCAATTTTCGTGTAGGATGCCGAAATCACTCCATTCCATTTACTCCATTAATTTAAACGGAAATAAGACTAACACAACATTTTATTTCAAAAAATTCATTTCATGTATCTAAACTAAAAAGCAGAGTAATAGTCATTCCTTAATTCTCTTGAACTGTGAAAGTCTTAACATTATATGTGAATCATTATAGAAATTGACGATCATATAGATCTTTGTACTGCATAGTACAGCATACCCCTTGAAAATACCGTTCATTTTATCTCTGACCGCCTGGGTCAAACTAATGCAGATGTAAGAGAAGATAAGGGAAGACTATGCAGAATATTTTAAATATGTAATTACCAATAAAAATGCCTGTTTCAAGATATACGTGATCGTGAAATAATAATACTAATAATTTTAGACTCGTTTAAGGACTAGGCCGGTAGGGTCTCTTCCGAATCTCAATCCCAACGCTTCTTAGGTCAACCCACATCTTTCTCCTTTCCACTGGTTCAAGCTAAAAAAAACTTTGGTATTCTTTGGTAATTAATCTAATAACACTACTACTACTACTACTACTACTACTACTACTACTACTACTACTACTAATAATAATAATAATAATAATAATAATAATAATAATATCCTATGGCAGGACAACCCAAGAAGGACCGAGATCAGCAACATGACTGCCAATCAGCACCACGCATCCCCCAGCCAGAATGTAGGTTTTCGTGAAATACATAATGCACCGCATAGTTCGCAGCCACATGGCTCTATGGGTGAGTTCGAAATCGGGCGGATTCCGTGGCCGTGAATCAAAGTATCGCGCTAGAAACCATGTGCCACGACGCAATACCTCAGGCATAATTCTTTTTATAGCTTTACTGTTAATTTATATATCAAACATTGTCTATGAATTAATACAATAAATCTCCTTTTAGCAATTTACTGCAGAGCAAACGTTTGCGTACTTTGCTCCCACAACATACACAGAAACGCTGTACAGGGTTAGTTAAACTTTCTGCACCACTTAAATTACTTTTGAGCCGCATAGCTTGGAAACACAATACTCTGTGTCCCGGGATATCCGTATGCTCATATTATTGACCTTTGTTGTTTAACCAGAAGTTTAAGTAGAATACACACTTTTTAAAAGGAATTTGAAAACTCAAGTATAATAGAACCTGCCACAAGAGCGATCTTAGAACCGTTACTGTAGATATCAAAACATCAATGATACAATTTAGGACTTTATGATGCAAGAAGGAAAACGTAAGGAGCAAAGATTATTGTTAGGTAGTTTAGGAGTATTTTAAAATAATATAGTGTTTGTGTACTGTTAACTTTTAGTATATTTCGTATATGATTATAATGTTTATAATATGAATACTAATATAATATTTCGTAATACATACCACTATTATAATGATACTTATAATGATAATAATCATAATTACCTGTCAGGTAACTTGCCTTGATCTATATATCCGTGCCTGGGCTCTGTGTACGAATTAGTGATATGGCGAGGTATAATACGCAAGGGGTATAATTGGTATAATGCCAAATCAGGTTTGTAAACGGAATAATATCTGGTAAGATTGATATACATGGTAGGATTCGAGATTTCAGTGCAGGTAAAGGATACTAAATTCTCTATTTCCTATCAGGAGTTTTTCTTCCATAATGTACATTATGTCAAACAAGTCATTTGAAAATAAAGCCGTTTTAATTCCACAACTGAGTAAGACACAGATGTTAACAAAGGCTCCGAATGACTGACAAGGCATTTCTTGACTATTTGAAATTTTACAACGCAATGGCTAAGAAGGAAAACTTAATAATTTATTGCTTTTATATCACAATTTATGTAGATGCATAAGATGATTCCTGCTGCCGCAGATCCTATTGGGGATTGCATTGCACTGAAACCAGCTGCAGGAGAAAGCCTGCTTCTGACTTTCGTGTGGATTCGCCCATGAACCGACCAGTTTCGCTCACTTGCAGCTGCTGATGGTGGTGGTACCCTGAGCAGTTTAGATGCCAGTATATTTAGCAGTTGATTACCGCACAACCCCTGCCACCAGGTAGAAGTTAACACATGTTGAGCAGCTTTCCATAAGCTATCTCGCGGAAGAAAAGAAAGGAAAAAAAAAAGATAAAAGAACACGGCGTGCTCTGAATTCGGCCATATTAGTCCCATTTCACCCTGACGCATTGCGCATTACAGTTGTAGTTCAGTGCTTGGTTCTCGTCGTCACCACTGAGGGCCACGATCCTGTATCGCAAATCCAGCAGATGTGCAGCGGATGAATATGCTTGCAAATCAATGCCTGCCTATTCTTAATTGCGTCTCTGATAGCTAGTGCATCACTCCAAGAGAGCATGACGAGAGCATTTACATGACGTGAGGTGCCTGTGTAATGAATGTGAACACCTGAAAACCCAGCATTTGTTGCTTCGGTTTGATTGGTGGCATCATATATTGGTCGTAAGAGACGACTTGCTACCTCAAACTTTTTCCACCCATTATCTGCTAGCACTGCGGTCTTAATGTTTCGTTCGTACATTAGAAACAAACAATGACGAGGGTAAAATGGTTTACGGAATAGCTTCTTTATTTTTTAACAATTTTTCAAAACACAAGACAGCATGAGCACAAAGAATTGGAGGTGGAAGTTTTAGAGCACAGGTAGATGATCCATATTTTCCCTTCTGTTTAGACTTCAATAAAGCATGTGGGATATGACTGATTTTAATTAACTTCATTACTTTCTTGCTCTTTTGCTGTAGTCCATGAGTACGTTCAAGGTCATTATATCCTTAATCAACAACTTCATACCGTGAGCAGCGTACATGTTTATACTTGCCATGCGGCTCTCATATTCGCTGCGTTATCGGTAATCAGAGCACGAACTTGTCCTTGTCAACGATACTGATTATGTTTGATGCAATAAATTCAGCGGCTTCTCTTTGTACACAAGGCCGAATACTTTTGTAAAATATCAGTTCAGGGGTCTAACAATAAAGTTCACACCTTTGTGTACTGACATTATCTCCCCACCCATCGCATATTAAACCAAGACCATTTACGTGTTGGAGTTTCTTCGCTACAATCATTGGTATTCTGCAGTGAATAAACTTCCACGCAGAAAATGATGGTTAAGTGGATCGTAGTCAGGGCGAATCAGTTGGAAAGTTTGTTAGCAATATTTCGAATCCACCATTAACAAATGAACGTCAGAAATGAACGGACCGAGCTTATCTACTTTGACATCGGTAATAACTGGAGCTAAATATATTGGCAAATTGATGTTTGGCGTTTTATCAGTACTTGTAGACGACGCTACCTTAGAAAATGATATTGAGAACTTGAACGAATCACATATGCCCTCTGCCTATATGAAGGTGTTTGTGACGCCGCTGAAACCAGGCGTTTAGCAGACTGACATTTGCATTTATTGATATGCACACAAAGACAGTAGCAAGAGTATTCTTGTAGACACAACACTTATATTTTGCCGTTATCTTGCTTGTACCTACCGACTGTCAAAATGTTCCCTCCCACACTAGAGCACTAGAACGCATTGCGCTGTCTGACGCTTGACAACTAAAGCAACTCAGATCATGTCGTGCCTTAAATACTCCGGATACCGTTAGTGCCAAGAACAGCCGAAAACTTCAAACGGGTTGCCTGAGGTGTATACAAAATGTAAACGTGATACATAAATGTTATGCTAGTGGCATCCAATTATACCATTAATGCCAATAATACGGGGTAAAATGCAACTTCTCATTTTCCTATTATACAGTATTATACGTATTTTTTCAACCCTAGTACGAGTGGTTTCTAACGAAGAGGTTCGATGTTCGAATATTGCACCCGTCTGCAGAATTTTATGTGTAATATATGCTGTGGTTTAAGTATACCTGTATGCACAGATATAAAACTCGTAACTGATTAAAACAGTAACATCTCTGAAACCCCTGCATCATACAGCCAACATTACCAGCGCGCCGTGCACTACCACAGGATATAATTTGACGGGTATTCGGAAAACCGTGTATATATTCCTAACACAAGATCTTAACTCCGTGTTTGCAGTGGTTGGTGAGCAATTTCATGCGTACAGTTGGACGGGCAGACGGACAAAGCGATACTGATAGGTGTAAACCAGGCAGGCCAAATGGTAACCCGTGCGAGTTAGTGAACTTTGGACTCTGAACACCTCCACCTCTTTGACGTGAGGGGTAGGGTCCAACGGACATGCTAGCGTGCTTAGCTGTTCGATGTCGTATTTATGATACCATTCACAAAGTTCAGTCGCAGTGGCGGCGCCTTGTGAGTTCACGTTTTGCGTTGACAAAATATTTATTTCATCAATCATTTGCGTCCAAGAAAACGACCAAGTAAGATGCTTAACTTGTGCAGAATATTTGAAGTTGAAGTCTCAATACAATATCAATCGACATTTCGAAAGGTGTCATAATTCTGACTACGGATAATACGTTCTTTCACGTGTAGCATTTAACAGTTTTGAAACAGCACTGGAAACGTTTATTTTGCTTATTTATTTTTGCAATTGTGTAATTTTGTAGTTGTTTCATTTGTAAGTGAAGTTAGATTACAAGAATTAAAGATTGTGAAAGAATCTACTAGCCAAGTTCCAAACACTGGAAATATCCTAGAGCTGAATTGCGGAACAAATAGGAAAAAATATGAAACCATTACATGAAGGGGAGTTCATAAAAGAATGCGTAACTTCGGCGACTGAAGAATTATGCTCTAATTTCATAAACGCTTTCCAGTCGTTAATTCTTTCTCGAGGAGATTGAGGAACTGGGATTTGGAATAGAAAAACAACTGGCGGAAAAAATAAATCGCTAATTTGTTATTCATTAGCATTACATGAAACTACAGACAGAGACAATGGAACTCAAATAGCAATATTTTTTGAGAGCTATTGATATCGACTTAAATATTTTTAAGACATTTTAGATATAGTTTCTCTTCAGTATTGCGACGAACATTCACTGCTGTTCATAATATTGGATACTAATATGAGCTTACCTGGATTATACTTGTCAATGTGTAATTTCGGCGGCTGAAGAAATATGCTCTAATTTCATAAACGCTTTCCAGTCTTAAGTATTTCACAAAATACTGTTATAAGGAAACTGAGGAACTGGGATTTGGTATAGAATAACAATTGGCGGAGAAAAAAATAGCTAATTTGTTTTTCATAAGCATTACATGACACTACAGACAGACACAATGGAGCTCAACTAGCAATATTTTTGAGAGCTATTGATATCGACTGAAATGTTTTTGAAGAGATTTTAGATATAGTTTCACTTCAGAATGAAACGTGCGGCGAACATTCACTGCTGTTCATAATGTTGGATGCAAATATGAGTTCCCTGGATTAAACTTGTCAGTGTCGCGACAATGGAACACCATCTACGAAAGGTCAATGAAATTGCTTTATTGGTGGGCTAAGTACATTTTTACAGGATATTGGTGTAACTTCGGAACTGTTATATATTCATTGTATAATTCATAAGAAAGGTAGTAGTATACTTTTCTTCCTTCTATCAAAAGAACGACACAAGCAACACAAGTACTTGGGGGAGGTAGGTAGTACTTTGAGGGCAGGGGGTAGTACTAGCATCCGAAAATGACTCATCCAGCCCAGAACCGTGTGTTCACATGATATTTAATTGAGTTTAATGGACATTTAATGGGTTTAGTTGGTCTTTAGAGCAAAGACGACCTAAACGATATCTTCCTTCTGGCACAAGTACCGTTATGATGTTCTTTAAAGCAAAGACGACCTAAATGACACCTTCCTTCTGGCACAGGACACGTGATCTTTTTGGAGTGTGAGGTTTCCTAGCGTCACTTTCATGATCACCTGATTGCTTTAGAGGAAGAAATACCCAAAAGACATGTTAACTCAAACACAAATACTGGCTTCGTATGGGGAGTTAATTACTTTAAGGATGAAACATGATTCACCGCCTGTGAGAACCAATGCTACAAACTATCCAGCGCTAATACTAATCACGCTACTCATATTCGCATGGCAAAGCGAAAACGCATAACAAATGAAAATGCTTTTAAAAATTAAATGATTTCATTTCACCATGCAAGACGTTCCCTGCCGCTACTTGCTGCATTTGCGGGCTGAATAACATGCTAGGGTGGAACGTCTAATAACTCGAAAGGCAACAGTATACGGTGTGCGCAAACTAAAGCATGCTGTTTTATTACAGTGAGAAATCACGCACACTAGAATGACAATCAATGAAAAGGGATGTTAACTAGCGTCCCTCATCACTTAAATGCTTGTGTGTATACGACTACTCTTGCTGTCTCCCCTCATCTGTACAGCTAAAAAGGCGATTCCGTCTGCTGTTCTGGCAGAGACAAACCACGAAGGGATACATTTCTCACCCCTATGCTAGGGACATTCCATTATGACAAGGAGTTATGGCAACCAGTAAACACTGAGGGCTATCGCACCCTCTGAAGCCGCATAGCAGGCCAGTGTATTATGAAATCCTTCGGTAATGAGAGCAATATCTCCAAACATTCGTTCACAGATTGTGAAACACTTTTTTTAAGCAAAGAGATGAGTATGCTATTTCTTTAACATGTATAAGGAGCTATACAAGGGAGAGAATGTAAATGCAAGTGGTGTACAATGTATTCCGAAAGAACATTCACTCTATTCGGCATAGTGTGAAGAGAACAACAATAGCTATTATTTTCAGACAAGATGCAGTGAAGAAGAAGTACCAGTTCACCGTCTCCGCTGGTATTATTATTTACTTACTGGGAGATATTTCGACAGTCTCCGGTTCAACTCCAGGCATGGTCAAACTTTGATGTTTAAACACTCCTGAGTTAGGGCACTTAGACTCGTGCGACAAGAGCATTTAATTTTACATCAGTAATTGGAAGTTCCGAATAACTAGGGAGGTGTCCCTATGGTTTCTTTGTATCTCGAAATGGTAAAACTTACACGTTTAACCGTAAACGCACTGTGATACTTAGACACGTGCGGGAAATCACAATAATCTTTTAGCATTATGTGGATTAATTGGAGGGGGGATTCTCAGGTATACGAGATCCGGGCTCGAGTTTATCTTCTTTCTTTCTCTCTTTCTTAATGTACGCACATACAGACACATGCACGCAAATGCAGATATCCATACGTACACTCAGCCGAACACCTCCAAGCACATGGACATGCACGAAGACCTATGGACACATCCGAACATACACATGCATACCGACTCATCCACGCACATAAGTACTCACACGCATGCACATACAAAATACTCACAAACAAACAGACCCAGATACATACACACACATATTCACTTCCAAACGTCCTACATGAGCGAAGACCTTCGAGCACATTCGAATACACGCACATGCATATACACATACAGGAACATACAAAACACTAATAGAGAGAGACACTTGAACCTATAGGCAAGTGGCTCTGTTATAATATAAGTTCATATATGAGAGGTTTTGTCTTACAGATGATTGTATTTGATTAATGTAGCGGTGATGATGGCGGGAATTGGGGGATTAGGTAGCGATGGTATTAATGGAGTTATGTGGTGGCGGTGGCGACTATGTAGAGTTATGGTATTAATGGAGGCATGCGATGGTCATGGTCGTATAAGATGATGTTGTATTTGGAAGTGGAGAGTGTTTGTGATGGTGGTGATAGGAGGCGATGATAATAGTTATATTGTTGGGACGGATTTTGGAAATGATGATAGTGATGAGAGAGGTAGTGGTCATTGTTTCGCTGATGCAGGTTATTTTTTGTGTACAGAAGGGTACACATTGATTACGAAGAAATATACGAACCTGTAAAACATAACGAAATGCTGCGAGTAGCAAAATATTTATATAATCAATGTACAACATGGTCAATATTCTTACAACATCTTAGAATACTTATAAAGCATGGAAAAACGACTGCGAACATAAAAAGTATGCTAGCAGAAGGTATTGAACTCCTTTAAAAGTATTCAAAGTTCTTGACTTAAGAGAACATTTATATGGTGTATGGATCCGATGAGGCTAGTATAGGCTCTCCATTCAGCATATAAGAGGTTTCATCTAGGTTACGCTAGGGGCGGTAAAGGCAAGATAGGGTAGCTTGTGTAAAGGCAGTTTAAGTTGGCCTGGTTGAACTTATGATATGGGGTCATAGATAATTAGAGGATGGGCTAGCTTATAGCTTTAATCAAGATCATTTGAACAGATGATGAGGGGACTGTTGACTAACACTGAGATAGGCTAACATGCACGTAATCGAGCTAGGTGAACTAATGGAAGATATACGTGAAATCCGTTTATATTATCTTAGGATAGGTTAGGGTATTCAGTGCTAGCTTAGGACTGGATTGTAGGACAGATGGATGGTATCGGATTAGGCTAGATAAATACTGAAAAAATACATGATGTTAAGATAGTCTGAGATAAGTGGAGTTAGGCTCGCACGAATGTCCGAGTTAGCATATATTGTCTTAAAATGGGTTCGTCATGATTGTCATGGTTGGTTGTGTTTCGTGGTTACATTGGTTACGTTTCATAATTACGCTGCTTACGTGACGTGGTTACGTTGGTAAAGTTCCGTGGCTACGTTCGTTATGCTTCATGGTTACGTTGGTGGTTACATTAGTTACGTTTTGTAGTTACGTTGGTTAGGTTTCGTGGTTAAGTTGGTTACGCTTCATGGTTACGTTTCATGGTTACATTTTGGGAAGGTTAACGATAACAGGATAGAATAGATAATGAGAGGATGTTCCAGAATAGGTAACGCAAGGATGGATTAGCTTAGGATGTTCGGTGTGAGGTTAGTTTAGACTACTCAAAAATACCTAAAACTCTAAACCAATTCAGAGTTTATTCATCTCGGTATCATACGTTAACTGCTTAACATATAGAAGTTTACCAAATTTAGATAAGTACTTAAAAGTATATAGATGGTATTCTAATCCTGGGTAAGAAATGCGCATAAAGTATTAAAATCAGTGAAAAAATACATCAAGTCCTGAAATTAGAATAAATAGTTGCTTTAATACCTGACTTACTAATGAAATTCCACTGTCTGTATTCCGAAGTGTCCTAAAAGCATGTGAGGATACCTGATTCATACCGTTAAAAACCATGAAACAGGCTCTTACCAGAATTTTTGAAAATAATGCAGCTCTGTCTAAAGAACCACCAGAATACTCTAAAATCTGGGTCAATATCATGAACATACCAGCTCCTCCTTATAAAAACGATCATAATATCCTAAAACTCTCTGGTTAAAAAGCTCATAAACGCACACCAAATGCTCTACAGTTCCTATTCCAGTAGCTAAAATACCAGCGAAACTGTTCTAAAAGACACTACAATTGCTGTTTTAGGATCGAAAATACATTCGAAACGCCTACATTAATCCCTCCGTCCGATATACATGATTTTAAAGATACTTTTAAAAACAACACAAATCATATTCAAAATATTCCGAAAATTTTAAAAAGATTGTACCAATACTCTGAAAATACCTGCTCCTGTTTCCAGAATGCCATTGAAACACCTGAAATTCTCATTCCACTGTATCAAAATATTCTAAAACTTCTACTCATGCCATAGTCTAGTTCAAAGAGTCACAAATACTCTTCCGAGAGTCCTAAAAAATACAAACGCATGTGGCAGTGTACATTAAATACAGCATATAATACCTCAAAATAATAATAAAAAACCTTTACCGATAGCATGTAATATCTGGAGAAATTTCTAAAGATCCTCGGATACATAAAAACCTCACTATCAATACCATGAAAATATCTGCACCCAACTGTAAAAGCTATCACAACATTCTAAATACCTACACCAATACGCTAAAATACCTGTCAGTGTTTGTAAACACCCATCAGAATACCCTAAAGACTTGGGCTGAACTCTCGTCTATGGAAACCACCAGAATAGTCTAAAATGATCGAAAATATATGTACAGTACCTAAAATACCCTAACGATAAAATCTGTATATCAGACTTTACTATGCAACCATGGAATGGGGACAGAGGCTCGGGTGGCAAATGAAAAGGATCGCCTCACTCAATGGTGAAATTATCTTTATGGAGAACTATCTTTATTTATTGTACATTAAGCAAACACTAGAGCATTGAACAGAGGCAAACAAAAATTTTAACATAGTTATATCATTCAAATGCCAAGGCTCTTTTTATATAGATCCTATATAATCCTATAGATCCAATCATCCTATAATCCCAGTCCTCATCAATTCTTGAGTAATGTTGCTAATCATAATAGAAAAGTCATTTTACCAGCTTCATGGGACATCATTAACAGTCTTAGCTTGTGTACTAAGCCATCAGGATCTGTACAAGGATATAAAATAACCTCAATATTCACTTTGGATATATCACCCTGACTGGACGAGTTAACACTAAAATGTTTATTTTCGCTCAGGTGTATATTCAGAGCTTCATCATCCACCGCTCTTCCTACATCTAACATCCCAGGTCTTGAAGAGATTTCAGTACCACTTACGGATGTTCCAAATACTGCACAGCTTGAACCTAATATCCCTGGTGTTGAAGAGATTTCCGGCGCACTTAGGAGTGTTCCAAGTACTTCACAGCTTGAATCTAACATCCATGGTCTTGACCATATTTCAGGATCACTAATGGGCGTTCTAAGTATTACACACTTCAATGCTTCATTACTACATCTTTGCAGGTGTTATTTAAGTCTTGGAGTAGGTCTGTTTTTTTAAATTTCTAATGCATATATAACATTGACAGAACGACAATTCCCATGGGTAATAAAGGGTCCTTCAACAACAGTGTCCTATTTTTAACATGTGATAGCTGCCGTTGTTATTGAGTTACAGCAATAATTATTTTTATGTGGTTACAGGTTGTTATTGACAAATGGCCATGGAAAGTTACAGCATTCAGCAACGCGTAGAAATTGAGAATTTTTTTATCAAAATGGATCATCTGTTCGCCAAACCTTCCATGTATTGCGTGAAGTTTACGGTGTGCAAGAGAAAATGATTCGGCATTTGATTGATCAATTTGAAAGAAGGGATTATGTTAGCGGTCAAACAACGCCTTTACATAATCGACGTAGCTCTCCAACGAAAACATAGGCGCCGTTCGTGAGAGTGTAGGCGAGAACGGAAACAAATCAACTCCTCGTTAAGTGCATGAATTGGGGCTTTCGCCGACCACATCTTGGCGAATTCTGCATCTGGACTTGAAGTCTTACGCTTACAAAATGGTGTTAACTCAAGAACTATAGCCCAACGACCATAGGTTGCGCCGTGTATTCGCTAACTGGACTATGGAGCAATGGGAAGCTGACCCGAATTTTTGTCGAAAAATTATCTTCAGCGACGAAGCCCACGGATGGATGGTTGTGTTAACAAACAAAATTGCCGCTATTGGAGCAATCGCAATCAATGCAGATTCAAGAACGACCACTTAATCCCCAAAAGGTTACTGTGTGGTGTGCATTTTGGTGTGGTGGAATCATTGGTCCATATTTTTTCCAAGATGAAGATGGAAAAGCTCTAACTGTCAATGGGGAAAGATACCGGGCTCTTATAAGGGACTATTTTTGGTCTCAATTGGATAGTATGGATCTCAGAAACATCTGGTTCCAGCAAGAATGTGCCATTTGTCATACTGCTCTCGAAGCAATCGATCTTTTGAAGGAGAAGTTCAGATGTTTCATCGTTTCCCGTGGTGGTGCTGTTAACTGGCCCCCGAGGTCATGTGATTTAACGCCGTTGGATTACTTCTTGTAGGGTTATGTTAAATCTCGAGTTTGTATCACCAAGCCAGAAACAGTAAATGATCTTATGAATAAAATCACGCGTGTTATTTCTGAAGTTGGATCTAATTTACGTTCTTCTGTCACTGAAAATTGGGTCAACCGTATACGCACAAACCAACGAAGTTGCGAAGGTCACTTAACAGACGTTCTCTTCCAAACGTAATGATATTAATTATGTTCCAAAGTAAAAAAAAAAAGAAATAAGCCTCTATCATTTATAGAACGTGTTTTATTTAAGTTCAAAGATAGGACACACTTGTTGAAAGACCCTATATATAAAAAATAAAGCTTTTCTTAAGTTGTCTCTATTTGAATGCCAAAAAGGGGATTCATGCTTTATCTAGAATATCGTATATAGTATATGCTTTCGAAGCTGCAACCGCATATGCCGACAGGAGACTGTATTCGATTATTTTCTAATTTTATTGCAATCTTACATAATTGATAACTATAAACCTTACAGTCACTTTATAAAAAACGGAATATGACAGAATTTCACATTAATTACGGCTATTCCATTAATTACATAGGTTCACTATGTATGAAATGCAGTCATAAGCTTGCTTGTAACATTGGCGGATATATGGGGTAACCTCAGTGAATATGTTAGCATTTGAATATGTCATGTTTCAGGGCTAGAAGGTCCCTCATACAGAGCTGCCTATGAAGAACCATACCTCAGGGAAAGCGAACAGTACACAAGCGGAAGTCTTCGAGGCATGCTGAAGTCCCTAAAGTTTCCAGGTTAGAAGATTCCACCTTACAAGTCCACAATGTTAAGATCCATTCCACTTAACAATAGGAGGGTCAATGAGGATCAACCAAACATTTTAGGGAGATATGACAATGTATTGGTTACATTTAGAAGGTATGGTAATATGTTTATTACATTTTAGGGAGATATAGCAATATATTGCTTACATTTAGAAGGTATGGAGATATTTTTGTTACATTTAAGGATTCCATAGAATGATTGGAATTTAAATTCTCTCCCTTGCCTAGCTCCTTATACATGTTAAAGAAATATCACGCTCATCTCTTTGCTTAAAAAGTATTTCACAATCTGTGAACGAATATTTGCAGATATTGCTTACATTACCGAAGGATTTCACAATACATTGGCTTGCTATGCGGCTTCAGAGGGTGCGATAGCCCTCAGTGTTTACTGGTTGCCATAACCCCTTGTCGTAATGGAATGTCCCTAGCATAGGGGTGAGAAATTTATCCCTTCGTGGTTTGTCTCTGTCAGAAGAGCAGACGGAATCACCTTTTAACTGTACAGATGAGGGGAGACAGCAAGGGCAGTCGTATACACACAAGTATTGAAGTACTGAGGGGCGCTTGTTAACATCCTTTTTCATTGCTTGTCATTCTAGTGTGCGTGATTTCTCACTGTAATAAAAAAGCATGCTTTGCGCACACCGTATACTGTTGCCTTTCGAGTCATTAGACGTATCACCCTAGCGTGTTATTTAGCCCGCAAATGTAGCATGTGGCGGCAGGGAACGTCTTACATGGTGAAATGAAGTCTTTAAGTTTTAAAGACATTTTCATTCTTTAGGCGTTTTCGCTTTACCATGCGAATATGAGTAGCGTGATTAGTATTAGCGCTGGATAGTTTGTAGCATTGGTTCTCACGGGCGGTGAATCATGTTTCATCCTCAAGGTAATTAACTCCCCCATACGAAGCCAGCATTTGAGATGGAGGAAACATGTCTTTTGGGTATTTCTTCCTCTAAAATATGACCATAAAAGTGATGCTAGGTAACCTCCCACTCCAGAAAGATCACGTGTCCTGTGCCAGAAGGAAGGTGCCATTTAGGTCGTCTTTGCTCTAAAGAACATCATAACGGTACTTGTGCCGGAAGGAAGGTATCATTTAGTTCGTCTTTGCTCTAAAGGACATCATAACAGTACTTGTGCCAGAAGGAAGATGCCAGTTAGGTCCTCTTTGCTCTAAAGAGCAATTAAGCCCATTAAATGTCCATTAAACCCAATTAAATATCATGTGAACACACGGTTTTGGCCTGGATGAGTCATTCCCGGGTGCTAGTACTACCTCCTCCTCTCAAAGTACTACCTACCTCCCCCTAAGTACTTGTGTTACTTGTGTCGTTCTTCTGCTAGAAGGAAGGAAAGTATGCTAATAAAGGTTTATGTGCTAAGTCAATTACTCCGAATAATTTATGTCCATTGTAGTGACGCGTGTGAATTTCATTAACGCTAGCCCCCTCCACTGTAGACAATTCAAAGAATTACTAGAATAACGGGTTCTGAATATTCACAAGTACCATATTATTGTCATATAAGTGGGTTGAGTAGAAGTGTCATGTTAACACGTTTATTGCGAGATCGCTACTTTCATGAAAGAACAGGTAAGCAGTTACCATTCTTAATATTCATGGAAATTGTCATATATATTTCTGGTTAGAATTTTAATGTAGTAATTATTGCGTTTATTTCTTGCAAGGGAATGAACTGGCTCAAACAGAGTGGCTATGTGACCTTGCGTTTCTAACAGATTTATTTAAACACTTGAATATTTTGAATAGAACGTTGCAGGTTAAAGACAAAACAACAGTGTATTTTGTTGACGCCGTTAACAAGCTCATGGCGAAACTGTCTCTTTGGCGGGGTCAGCTGGAAGTTGGAGATCTGTTTTATTTTCCTTGCTTGGATTTGGTCTTTAGTATATAAGTTATCCTTCTAAACAAATATATTGATGCAATTATCTATATGCCAATTTTGAATCACAATTTTCGGACCTGAAAGTGCTGCCCTGGTAAATTCGCTATTTAACACCCTTCTGATGCTCCCTTGCAGTGAGGCTCCACATAATTTCCAAATGGAACTACTAGAATTACAGAATTATACTGCATTAAATATTCTAATAAAGAAGGAGGGAATCTTTAAGTCACTGCCCAGTGGTAAATTATCACGGTTACTGTTTTTTTTCAATAGATTTAATGAAAACTTTTGGATTCACATACATTTGCGAGCAAAATTTTTCTAAAGTTAATTACATTAAAAGCCATTATCGTAATAGGATAAGCAACGACATTTGGTACGTCTTCAGAGACTTTGTACGTTATCATTAGTGGTAAATATCGATAACTTTGTTAAAAATATAGATGTGCCAGAAAAGTCACTAAGAAATATAATTTCGATATTCTATTAAATATATCCATAAAATATCACAGTGAATTCAAGCTACCATGAAACTCGGCAAACATAGCCTATCTTTTGCTGCGTAAAGAAGGCTTATATGCTCACACTAACATGTCGGAGCTGGTGGACGGATATTCACCCACCCTCCCCTCTTCCGACTGCGGTTCGGCATCGCTGGTGTAAACAGTAATATACGTACCTAAAGATTTCGGCATGCTTCACATGTTCAATGGTGAGGAAGAAACGAAGCTTGTTGATGGTAAGAGTGAAAACAGTAGAGGGAATGCAGACGTGTACATTAGTGTTTAAGTAGGAACAGTAAAACATGTGCATGCGTTTCTAAGCTTTCTCATGTCCTCCAGGTTAACTTCATGTTAAAAATTTTAAATTTAAATTTTAGAAACAACATCATGCCTTGGTTCTGTGTATGTTTCATTTATGCAAATATAAAGATAACTAAAAGAGACATGCCGAGAGCAAATTGTTTTGCAAGCTATCTCGATCTGTACCCCTTTGTAATTCAAGAGAGCCTCGACATTTCGTGGCTCCCTATTTCCTTTCTTGAAACAAAAAGGGAGAAATCAAAGAATGACTATCATCTGGGAAAAGTAATTGCTTTTGTTTCAACCAAGAAAGATGGAAATGAGAGAAAGGAAAAAGTGAACAGAACAAGAAAGCTCCAACAGTTTAGTAATTACATTGCCAATTTTCCTCTCGGCCAAAGGGAAAAAGGAAGGGACTTGATGTACCACTAAAAGGTTGGTAGAAGAACCTACGAGTAGACAGTATGATAACCACTTCGAAAAGGAGCACTGTTTTCACTCAGTTATGTTAACTTTAAATTTACAAAGAGATGAAGTTTCTCAAGAAACCTAGAAAACTAATTGGATTGCTGTTATTCATAGGGAAACGTGCTAAAGCAGAAAATGCCATCAGCATGGGTAAAATAAGTCATTTTGGGAATTCTAGAAAATATACTTAGTAAACTATTCTTAACGTTGTATCGATTTCAACTTGTTTAATATGTGACTTTTTCATGCATATCGACGAACCAAGTAAGTTAAAAGATGTTCCACAGTCAGTAAGTAGTAATGAGTAAATATTTTGACAACCAATTCACATTTTACTTTCTCTAACACGTATATCAGTAGGGGAAATGTTGTATTCCACGCAAAATTCGATATCGAGTCTTCCCTGGAAATGCATGCTTGAGGCCCCATTGGTTAAAAAAACATTTTTAGAAAAAGGTCCGCAGACGCGCGAGTGTGTCTGTCTGTGTGTGTGTGCGTGTGTCCGTAAACAGCATAACTCAAAAACGAAAAGTCGGATAAATACCAAACTTCGTATTTAGGTTCAATAACTTCCAAGTATGCAACACGAACATTTTCAAGAAAATCCTCTACCCGAAACTACCCTTCACACGGAACACTTATGGAAATGTTATATTTTCTAAAAATGGCAATATGGCTATAACGATTTTGGTTAAAATACAAAATATTAAAGATATTTACATGAAAAATAAATTGCATATCTTGAATCTTCTGGGAATAGCCTGTTAGGTCCACTTCAGTTGAAAAAAAAATTGTATAAACTTGTACAGCTTTTAAACGTTAAGCGATAGACGAAAACCTACTACACAAAGAAATCTTTAAAACACATAATTTGCTCCAAATAAGTTTTTGTGTTACATAAACCACTCTGAGATATCCGTTATTAAAAGTTGGAATACCTCATTACTGAGTCATTTTTTGAAGTCCTTTCAGCATTCAGTTGTTTCTTGCGATTGTATGGAAACAGTATGGAGTTTTAAAGTTCTTAAACAACTGATTATCGCTATTCCCTTTGATTCTATAACGCAATGTGTAATGTAGCTATTTCTGCAAAGGTTTGTTTGGATTAAAATGTAGTAGATAGAAAAATAAGGTTTAGTAAAAGTAGTTTGTATATCCACTAATAAATGGCAGAGAGTAGACAAAGTAATGCAAATATATAACATCATAGTTTTTTTCTGCTCTTTTCTTATGTGGATTACAAGAAAGACTTCAAATCTAATTAATACATAAAGCCCTGGATAATTTATTTTCAAACCTTTTATTTATCTTATGCTGTATGAGCGATCAAATATGACGAAAGTGTTTGAAAAGTCGTCTTACTATAAAGTTTAATACTGTCACGGCCATACACTAATTGAAGGAATTCACTAGTTTTAGCATACTTGTGGCCATGGCAATAAGGGGGAGGTAGCTAATGCATCAGAAAGCATGCATAACTAAGGATTCCATAATTAAGTGTACCGGGAAATACAAGAAAAGTACCAAAAGAAGAAGTTATTTCAATTTTAATACACCACTCTTTTAATATCCAAAAGATCCTATACCTGCAATTTACATGTTGAGTGTTATACAGAAAAATCAGTCAAGCCACATCTTCGCCACGGGGCAGAAGCAACGAGCACACTAGGGCTTTAATACTTCAATGATCCGCGCATTAAGAGTGTGATTCAAACCAGGACCAACCGTTTTATTACATCCTACCCCCATCCTTAGTTCCTGCCAACGCGCCTCGAAGCTGATGGAAAGTTCCATTAGCGCCAGACTTTAAGTCGACCCTTCCAGTCCAAGACTGCCAGCCTATTCCGGGAGGGTCACCTCAAGTCAGGCCCACCAAATTAAACCCTATGGGCTCGCCCCATACACCGAATTCAATGGCTTTCTCTACCCACTCCCCTATAAACTATTCTTACAAAAGCTTATTCTATCCTTTTCTTGATAATAGTGATAGACTTTGATTACAAATTTATGAATTATGTTGTAGATATGAGAATGATACAGCAGGCTAAAGCGCTTGTCAGATTTTTAAAAAACTGGATCGCTATATGCTGGACTAGAAATTCCATATTCTTTACATGCCGTGTTATTTCCTAGTAGCAGTTAGCATCGTGGGTCAGTAAAATACTCGTTTATGTGTCTTCTTGGCAACCGATCTACTAATTAATAATTGCAATAATTCTATATTTGTAAATGCATCGTCATAATTTGCAACTAATATTTACACTTAGCAGTTTATGCGGTGAAGTTATCATCGCTTGCTTTCTACTATCGTGTTCTCTGCTGCACATACGAAAATTTACCAGTCCTCTGCACGGAAATTATGCGCCTTGTTACGCAGTGTTCTTGTTTTTTAACCTACGCGATGGTGGAGCGGGTTCTGTTCTTTCTTTCTTGCGTGTTTACAATGGGTAACCACGATGTTTAGCTGTAACAGTGATTCAGGTCTCATATCATTCAGGTAATTTTACATTCATATTAAATGATTATACTAGCTTTAAATACTTTGTATTAACTATTTAGATATAGAAATCCGTTAGTTGTTATATTAAGTTACTGCTATGTTCAATGGGGCATTTTGGCTTTACACCTTCTAGACTTGATCCAGATCTACTGTATTTAATATATCAGTTTGAAATTCTAAGTTTAAAATCCTCTTACAGCAAATTGCGTTGTTAAAACCCTTATTCTTTGCAAGCCTATACATAACCTACCAAAATAGACCTTGGTAATTGCTGACATAATTGGGGGAAGAAATCGTAATTAAACACCAGAAAGATGTTGTACATCATAAAGAGGTATATACAGTAAAGTATCCTTCTTCATGTCTCAAGGTTTATATACCTTTTAAATGCTTATGAAAAGTATTGTTTCCAGAATGTTAAGGTTTATTTTTTCTGTTTCTTTCAGTAGATGCGTTTGGATGTACATGTTGTTTAAACATTTAGTGTATCAAAACGTGTATTAATAAAATAGAAAATTGTATTATTATAATGATTTGTATTGTTTGGAACAGGGCTCTAACTTGGGGCAGCTTACAAAGTAATTTTACAATCTTAATATGTTGTAGACCAAGGGTGGGGAAAATGCCTTTCACTCAATTTAATTTAATGCTTTTCTCTCGAGTCATGAAATATGCAACACGCACTACACCACTCAGCAGCACATGGAAAACAAATGAATAGACGGCTAGAAAAGCAGTTGCGCCTGCGAGTCACACTGCTCGCGAGTCGCATTTTCGCCACCACTGTTGTAGACAATAGTAGCAAACAATGAGAGTTATTTACATTGTGTTACACACGTATGTTGATAAAAGCATAGACATGCTGCCTAACACTCTGTCTCTTTGTCCTGAGTTAGACCTCTATCCAAACTTCCACAATCACTTCATGAATGCATATTATTGCTGTCAGTTTTTAAGGATTGCATGTAGCTTGTTCAAAATTATATTGCATTTCTTGTATTTACTATTCAAATAAGAAAAGGCATAATTTCCTATAGTATTTGCTTTTTAAAAATTAATATGACAAAAATATTCGAACCATCTCCTTTACTCATCATTTAATTTAGTGCAATATTTCTGTGCGTGAAGCGTGACACAAATATGTATGTATTAAACTCTGAATTTCGAGTTCAACCTTTCGCACAGTTCTATTTCCTATACGGCCCATTCTCTCACTAATTACAAGGTTTATAAACGACCATTACGTGGCATCTTTGCAGCTATAAATAACACACTTTAAAATGATATACTGAATAAATCTAAACAGGTGGGAGCATATTATTGCGTCGTCACTAAGGTTTGTATCAGTTGCTTGACTATGTTTCCTGGTCAGCCATGAAAACGTCCATCGATTTGGCTCAAGTCCAATATGTTTGCCCTGGTTCGAGCTTCAGTCGGGTCAAGTTGCCCGGGTGAGGACTTCTTCGGCCTGATAACTGATAAAGAACGCAGTGCCAAATAACTGTATGTACTGTATAATCTTGTGCCAGAACTGGTTTCTTTTATAGTTACTAAGGTACAAGGATTAACTATCAAAGAAAATATAGCAAAGCACGTTTCTTTTTTAACGTTTCGTTTTTCCGACCTAAGTTCCTGCGTTAAAACACATTTTGAGTTCAGGTTTGTATTCATCTTGTTTGTAGAACATCCATAATTTCGTGTGTTAACACTTCATAAGAATGTTCTACGGACAAATAAGGTAAAAAAATTTACATTATCTTATAAATGTATCAGTTCTCATGTTCTGTTCATAAGTTCTCACTGGAAAATGTCAACCATTAGAAGACGCAAATAACTGTACATGGTTGCGATAAGCGCTTCCCAGTTGTGCTGTTTTCAGGCAATTCCAGCTAACCTACTGATGACAGCTTGACTTGTTCAAGTTGCCTGCTTGAGAGACTTTGATTTTGAGTTGCCTCACCTTCCTTACCTGTGTGAAAATCAATAAAATGAAGTGGGTTGGAAATAAATATCAACAACATGCACGCGATAGTGCTTTCTCATTATTTCAACTGTTCGATATAACATGATCAACTATAGACCTATTCATGTTTGTTTCCAAATACTGGTTAGAACAAGACCTAAGGAGCCAGCGCCGAATTCACACATTTTGTGTACCACTTTCAGTTTGTATTGGGTGTCCCACTCGAAAGGGACTCCAAAAATTGTTGTATGAAAAAGCTGAATGGACAATAAAGAAAACGAAATTTGAACATGGTATAGCTGTATGTGTGAGACATTAAGGTACTTTATTAGAGGTGTTGTAACTGGCCTCCCTCAACTTTTAAATACGCTTTAATACGACGTTGCAAGTTGATGAACGTGGCTGCCAGAACCTGGGTCTCATTCCTGGATTTCATATTGGATGTTCTGCCGTAACTCATCGAGGGTGCTGGTTTGTTCCTAGACCTTTCGTTTCAAATTACTCACAGGAAAAAGTCAGGTGGGGTATAATCGGATGACCTAAGAGGCCACCATAATCCTTATAAAATGATTCTGTCAGGGGGGCAGGCACGTTACGTCAGTTATTCCGCTGAACTGGAACACGAGCGTAAAGTACGGATCTCGGAACCTCTACTGACAGACTCCTCAGTGTTAACGGAGCACTGTATTCTTACATCACTTTATCATGTAAAGAAACGGCTTCTATTCAAATTTAATCACATTCAGCGCAATATTTACGCAATGACGTGACAATTTCTGTGGCCCCTTTCGAGTGGGACACTTTCCTTCGATACTTTCAGTTTTTAAGTTTTATTGTCGTATCTGTAAACTGCAGTTATGGGGTTTCCCCATCTGTTCCGCTCTCCTGTGTAATCAATTTCACCTGAGTATACAAATCAAGAGAGCACAAGCTCTGCTCTTGGAGTTAATGGCACATGTTTGCTTATTACCAGACCGAGGAAACCTTTCTGTCTGTTTCCCGTAAGTCATCATACGCCAGGACTTATCAGTTATTATACTACTAAAAGGACTCCCAAAAATGTGAGTCACAAAAATGTTTTAACTGAAAGCGTTAAAGTACTGAAGTCTCAAACCAATCACTTGATGCTTATTTTTGAGTGTATACATTTAGGATCTTAATTATATTGAAATTATAATAAACTGAACAATCATAAATACGATTGCAAAGTGTTTTAGAGTCATTTGATCCTATGGTAACCCAATTTCTTTATCAAATTTTAAAAGTTGATAGTTGCACAAGTAAAAACCGCATTTGAATCAACTACAGTCATCGTACTGTTGTCTGTCTTCTCAGTGTGCTCTCTGGCCAGTCCGAGTTCGAATCTCTGTAACAGCAGCAGCAGCACAGGGATTCTCATCCACTTCCAGTGAGGGTGAGTCTCCTGGCCTATGACACCAACACGGAGCAGTGCTGCTGGAAACATCGCTCCTACCTAGTGTCTAACAGTGACGTGTAACATCCAGCGTCCCACTATGTGGACCAGAGAAATAGTATCTAAATGGGAATTGTCAATAAATCGATTATATTCTTAAGCATTCACCGATGAGAAATACATACTATAAGCCTAAAATTATGATGAATTTCAGTAAGCTGTTCTTTAAGGTCATATTTCTGGAATTCCACCAAACAGGAATTAGTAACTTAAACGAAGTAAAGGCATATGCTCTCTAATATTTCAATTTTAAAGAACTAAAAAGGTGATATACAAAAAGGTTGAAAGATAACTATAAATTATGAATTATTATTATTATTATTATTATTATTATTATTATTGTTTTTGTGTTATATACGACGTAAACTGTGCAAAATAATGCTCCTGGAGATACATTCAAACATACATAACTTGTCGTTACTCTATATCCGTGTTGATGAGGATGATATGCTTGTCTAAAACAAACTAATTATCAACTTACGCCTGCACATTTATTACACTGCATGGCCTACTCAGAATGCTCTGAAACTATAGCGACGCATATGAAATACTGTATATAAGCTGCGAGTGTATGTAAAACACAATGCTGTATTTTTTTGCAACAGAGTAGATGTAGTCTGATTAGGATCTTTAGGTAGAGTTGCTATACCAAGTACATAATTAATGCAATGAGCAGCTTTAGGTGACAACGGTGTCTACCTGCTGTTGACATGGCAACATTGACGTCGTTCTGTATTAAACTACTTTACGCTGTTTGTTTCAAATCCCATTATATCAAGCGGTGAGGAAAACGTACAGCACTTCCTGACATACATATGTGTACACTACTAAATAATGCATTTGTTAACTTTTCGTCTGGTATATTTCGAGCACATCAAGTTTCAGCACTACGACCCAGGTGGAATAATTGGAAACAAAAATTACTTTATCGAAAACTAGGAGTTCAAAATAATTTACAATCAATTCTACTGAAAAAATCTCATGTGTTGCACTCGCATGACTTTCTGTACTCTTGTACAAACTATTTTTATAAACGCTTATTCACCATCCACTTCATGTAGATCTTATTGCTAATTTTCTTGTAGGTGCAAGGGGAATATGGTAGTCTTTAAGTGATAGCAAAATCTTTTAAGAGCTGGTTGCTATGTGGAGCATTACATTCTCTTTGCATGTCCAGGACATAAAAAATAACGAAGTTCCATTTGAGGGAGAGTATAAGTATTGAAAATTAAAAGAAATTACCAGGAATATCTCAGAAATGGTTCACTTGGCAAAAAAGAATGTATATGCCATAAATTGTGTGTTTTAACGAGATCTACATTTATTGTGTAGTAAAATATTGTATAACTCTTATAGTTTTCCACTTATGCAAAAGTTATTCAGAATGAACAGGACTTTTGGGGACACTCCCAGTAAATTCAATATATACGTTTAATTTGTCATAAAATATCTTAAACACACGTTATTTTAATCAAAATATTTACAGCCATTTTTTGAGAAAATCAAAATGCTCCATGTAAAGGGTAGTCTTGGGTGGGGGGATTTTCTTGAAAATCTGCGTGTCGCATCTTTGAAATATACTAAACTGAATACCAAGTTTGGTATTTATCCAACCTTTAGTTTTTGAGTGATGCAGTTCACAGACACATTCGCACAGACAAACCTTTTTCTAAAAATGATTTTTTGAGATTCAGGGAACCTCAAGACATGTATTTCCGGTTAAATCTCGGTAGCGAATTTTTGGGTGGAATGCAATGCTTCCTCTACTTACTTTACATGGTAGAGAAAGTAAAAACGGTTGAACCAATGCTGCATTCCAGAAAAACTTATTCTTTACACAGAATTAAGAAATACTGAATTAATCTGCTGAACGAAGCAGTTCTTTATGAAGTACTTGTAACGTTGGCGCTGATGTAATTATTCTGAAATGGTATCTCGGGTTCTTCGTATCGCTGTGTCTGGGAGTGAAGTTGCTAAATGATAAATGATAAAACCGTTTTACAGTTTGTAGGTTAACAGTTTCCTTTTATTACTTTTGCGTGAGTATTGCTCGATGCACTGTTTGCTAAACTCAAAAATTTGCGAATTCAGAGCTTTTTCTTTGCTTTTGATGCCTAATAATTTTACTGAGAGTGGAAAAATGTGTCACATTTTTTAATTCGGACGCTTTTCTATTTAACACGTCCCTTGTTATATGTACGTTTTACACACTCGCCACTGTTTGCGGTCGCAGTAATAAAAGTAATTTGCTTCGGTACCAGTCTCCCCACTGTTAACAGCCTTTTACACGTGGTATTTTACTTTCCTTGTGAATGACTAATTTGTTCTTGCTGACGATTTCTTCCTTCTTCGAAGCCGGATCACATTCTCCATTTAAGAAAGTCTGATGGCGTCTCTCTTCAGGCGTTGTTTATCCCCGCATCTAGCAAACAAATCGCATTGACTGTTTCGTCGCTGCGTTTATGCTTCTTTCAGCCTTCTTTTTATCTCCTGTTAGCAATGGTTTACCACAAGTCACGTGTGCCATATTTAAGTGCTATACATAGCAGAGATTGCAAAGTTATCGAATATTTATAATACATTAATTAACCATGATGTGATGCTATGTTAAAATTAATAATCAGTGATTCTATTGTTGTTTATGTTTGTGCAAAATAATTCCTAAGAATTACAATTGGTTTCTTTTACTTAAAATATTTTAATACAAATGACTTTTAGTTTAAAGTTCTGGCATTGTTCGAAGTTCTGGTTCAGTTCTCGTTTCAAGCATAAGCAATGGTCTAATGGACAAATATAATTTTTCAGCTTATCGTAGTAAAAGTCTATCAATTTCGCATGGCAAACGCCTGATTAAAAACCTTAAAAGTCTTCAGTGGAAGGCATGTATGCTGGACTAATAACTTGGCCAGAATGATCGAAGGCAAGCGAAGGTAATGTTAATTTTAACAACCATTATTTAGGCCAAAACGTGCCGTTTCATGCATTAGGGATACTCTATATTGCCAAATCACCATTATAATATTTCCATTCCTGTCGCTGGAAGTAAGTAAACAGCTGGCCCCAACTTCTCTTGGACTTAAAAACAGCTAAAATTTTAATGTATCGAAGATGATGATCCCCTTCGGCTAAGAGAGCATGTGGAAGGCTGAGCAGTGATTTCCCCACCGCGTTTACCCTGCTGGAACCTGAGAATATTCAGACATCAAGGCTGCCATGAAGGTTTCAGCTCACATTTCAAATAACTATGATTCACAATCTACTTCTAGGCCACATTTTGCAATACAGGGACAAATCTCTCATCTGGTTTACCTTCGAAAGCCGTATTTGTATCCTATTATTCTCTTTCCATTTCCATGTGTGTTATCATTCTCCATTTGTTTGATTACGTCGTTACATAATTTCAATCCCAAACTTTCTTCTTATACGTTATTTTATTCACATTCTTTCAAAATCTCTCATAAATAGTGTTTCATTATTTAATCTTTCGTTTTTTAAGAGAGACAAATCGGTGGCACAGTAGCTCTTTCCCCTGAAATTATTTTTAAACTTTATGTTAATCTTCCAGTTACTTGAAACATTTCATTACGGGGTTTCCTAAAACATTTGTCAGAATTTTAGGATACCTACAACATACGATATTTAATTTGTGCAATACTTTTATTATTAATCAGAATCGTATTCGTGTTTATTTGAGAAAATCAGAAATGAATATTATTAAAATTATATTAATTTCAATTTCATCAACGTCTTTGTAACATTGCCCCCAAAAGATAGAATTGTCAATTCCGCACAAGAAACAATGTTGGCAAAGGGAGCAAAACTTTCAGATCTGTTTTAGTAGTGATTAGAGAGGGGCCTCTATAAAGAAAAAATATAGCTCTGCAATTTCTCTCGTTTAAAAGTATCGTGTAAGTGAGGAATCTTGCTGTCATACTGAATGTTCCATTGTGCTTGCCAGTTTAAAGGAGTGATGTTAGTGAATGAAGACCAATTTCAGCCGGTTACGGAGCTGGGTGTAAACAGCAGACACCAAGATGGCAAATATTTGGGGTGACTATAATAATGACATACATCTTTCTTATTGATTACCTTCTTACGACTATAAATTGAGGTTTATTATACTTGGAAGATAACTTCTTGAGCATTTTTGACTCCGTAAAATGCGCTTCTGGAGCGTTGGTGCATGAACTCCTGGATATGCTGAATACGAATTCGTCTGTGGCTGGTCCAAACAGGAAAGGAGCCTGTTTAAAGGCATTTTTTAATTGCGCTATTTGTTGTTTTGAAGTTGCAACCCAAGGCAATTTCTTTATAATATGGATTATTAATTAGAAACCATTGTATTTTCATCATAAGTATTTGCTTGTATTTGAGTATAACAAGCATTTATTATCATTATGAAGAACCAGAAATGAAAATTAGAAAACTGAAATCAAAGAATACCAAAAAGCAAAATTTTGGATAAAGGAATAAACATTTGGCCCAAATCCCGGGTGTAGTATTGAATTTTTCAGTCTTATTCTACTTTCAAACCTTGTCCTATACACGGCCTGTGTGAAAAAACAGTTAATTATCATTGACTGACCTAATAATTGGTTAAGCTATGAAACTCGGAAGACTTAAACTACGAAGCCCGAAGTCCGCATTGTAATTCACCATTGGGGCATGCCATCTCGAACATGAATTTGAGATACCTTGTGGTTTATCGGAAAAAATGCGAGTCAGTTAGAGAATTTAATGTCCTACCGGCATGTTCCCAAGGTAGCTCATGGTTAGAGCAACCCGACAGAAACCGAATCTCGACTATGGCATTGAATTTGTCAGTCTAATTCTACCTTTCTAACCTTGTCGTATACAAAATTTGTGTGATAGAACAGTTAATTGCTAACATTAAAATAGTTTGATGTTATTTTTAATACATTTGCGATGCATATCAGTTAGGTCACTGTAACTGATTTAAACATTACGCACAGACTAACGTTGCAAAATTCTTATGCTTAATGTTCGCCCGAATTTTGTTTCTGTTGTCACCAAAGTTAGGACAAATACTTTTTGGTTTATTATGTGTGCACGATGCGAAATTTTATCGACAGTACGGCGAGAGGAAAGGGGCACCACAGATAACCTGGAACTATAAACAGTAGCCTCAGGGGTAGAACATAACAAACTCAGAGCTCATAATACAGCAATTCTACTATACCTGAAACGCAACCGAACTACTGGTTGTTGACTGTACAACCCTGTATTCATTACGATGTCACGTACATTAGGCAGGTTGGCAGTTACGTTGGTTCCTCGCTCAATGGATATTTGTCCTAGCTTTAGTTGTCGCTTATTTTCAGTTATTCTATAATTCACACAGAAGCTTATTACTTCCTCTACTACGTATTATAAGTAGGGGAAATATTGTATTCCACCCAAAAATTCGATACCGAGATTTCACCGGAAATACATGTTTTGAGACCCCCTGAATCCAAAAAAAGCATTTTTGGAAACATGTCCGTGTGTGTGTCTGTGAACAGCATAACGCAGAAACGAACAGTCGGATAAACACCAAACTTGGTATCTAGGTTCAGTATCTTCCAGAGATGCGACACGAAGGTTTTCAAGAAAATCCCCCCACCCCAAATTACCCTTTACATGGAAGATTTTTCGAAACTTTTAATTTTCTCAAAAATGGCTCTAATGATTTTGATTAAAATATCAAATATTTAAGATATTTTCATGATAAATAAAACTTATATCTTAAATTTTCTGGAAATATCTCCAAAAGTATTGTTCATTGTGAACGACTTTTGCATAACTGGTAAACCATAAGAGATAGACAAAATTTTACTACACAAAAAATATAGATCGCGTTAAAATACACAATTTATGTCATATACATTTTTTTTGTTGAGTGAACCATTTTCGAGATATTCCTTGTTATTACCTTAAATTTTTCAATACTTATTTTCTCAAATGGGAATTGGTTATTAATTTTTTTTGTCTTGGATATGCAAAGAGTATTAATCTGTGGCAAAGGGAATGGTGCTGCACCTAGCAACCAGCTATTAAGAGATATGTATGTGCTTAAAGGCTACTGTATTTCTATATTGCCCTTGTAAATATATATTCCCCTTACATCTACAAGAAATTAGCAATAAGATAGAGTCTGCAAATGTATATCTCGATTAACATGAAGTAGATGGAGAATAAGCGTTTGTAAAAATAGTTTGTACAAGAGTAGAAAAGTCATGTGAGTGTAACACATCAGATTTTTTTTCTATTTCTACCAATTGCGTATATTGGAAGAAGCTTCAAGAAATTCTGAGAAAATCTGGTGTGAAGTGGAAGAAATAAAGGTTGGCAGTGGATGACGGACAGCTATACGTACTTGAATGGAATGTATAATTATTTGCCAATAATAAAACAGAGAATAACAATGACAAAGAAGGTTTTTAATACAAAAGTCACATCTTCGGTGGACCCTTAAAGGAAGAACTAAGGAAGATATTAGTGAAATGGTTTGTGTGATACTATGTGGCGCAAAGCTTCGACCTTGCGACCAGTGAGGGAAAATAACTGAAAGTATTTGAAATGAGAAAATAAAGAAGAATGGATCACATGAAATGAAAAAAGTAAGTAATAAAATGTGTTCGAAAGCATAGAGGAAAAATATTACTGAAACTTATGACGAGTGAACTGACTGTGGTATTGGATGAGAACATCTAAGCTATGTACTGGAAGGAACGATAAATCAGAAAAGCATTCTGGTCAAAAAAAATATGCTGATTATGTACAGTTTATATATCCCTGTTGTGCATTCTCTTCACAACAGGGAAGAATGAAGGGGTTCGAGTTTGCAAAGGATGGAAAGAAGACTGCACCTGATGGAATCGCAATCAGTACACAGAAGAAATGATTTCAAATATGTAATACTGCACTAATACATTTTAACAACACTTGTTCTAACGAGAGATCAATTTACTTACGTTTTACAGTTTGTTTTTTATCTTTTTGCAGCTACATTAAATGAAGTTGAACAGATGTTTATTTACAATTCAACATACCTATACATTCTACTCGCTACATCGATATCTTTAACATAAAAAATTGTAATCACAAACACTAGAGCTATTTTTTAGGAAATGAAAACCAATGAATGCTTTTTCAAATTGTGGAAAAATCCCTTAAAAGTGTACACCTTATATCCCTAAAAGGTTCTCTGATATCTATCTAACGTGGATTTTTTTGTAATTCTTTATTGTTAATTCATGTTGTCTCAAATGTCGTATTTCCAGAAAAATCTCGAATGTTGAGGCATCTTTATGAATATACGGGAAAACTGTAATACTTTATTTACTTAAGTAAATGATAAACGAGGCAAAAGTATTAAATATTCGCTTTTCTGTTTGAGATAAAGGAAATAGCATCATTACACATGCAATAAAAACGAAAATTAGGGGGAAAGCGCTTGCTCTGAAGAGACAAACGAGCGACTTTAGTAGCAGTAATAGATGGAAAGGTACAAAAGAAAAAATAGTGAATATTAGATGTATATTGTGGTAGCAGCGAGGGCAAAATAAAAGATGCTACTCATCCCTTTAAAATGCTTTTACCACTGGGAATGTGCTTTCCTCTCCAACTAACAGTATGCTGGTATTTTATCCCACATGAATGCACATCACATCAAAATATAATGGTTTTTATCACATGCCCTAGCAAAGTTTATAACAGCATTCTGCAAAGAACACAGCCCAAAGAATTAAAAAGAAGAAGAACAGCTACCTTCCACTGTCATTATTATCAACAAATGTTTCACGTTTACGTTTTTGGGCAAATAAAGACATGCTCTAATTGGAAGCATTCTCTACCAAGCTTTACTTCTCGGTTTTTGGAGCATTATCATTTTTTTCCACTTTTTCCTTTACTCTGAGATATTTTTCCCCGCCCCTTCTGCTCTCTGCACCGCCGCAGCTAGAAGAAACACCGACAAAGAGGCGGCGTGTAAAAATTCTCTTCCTCAGGGGTGTACACAGGATTACCCATGTGTGAAAGTAACATTAAATCACTGGGAAAAGACAGGAGACAATGCAGGCTGTTCTACGAGAGTTATATTAATAAGAGTTATAATGAGAGTTATATTTCATATAAAACGAAAAAATATAAAAAACCACTTTACTTCATAGTGCATTGTTACTTTATAATTATTATAACCGGTAGGAGCTTAGAGGCAATATTTGTAAATCCAGAAGCTACTTTAGGAAGTGTTCCTATTTTGTAAAAGAAAATTAGTTTAAAGTATGAAGTAAGAGTAAATTAATTATATGTAAAAATTGTCTATCATTTATATTATTTAAACACTTACCTTTGGTGCGGAACGGATTGAATTCCAATCCTTGGAAAGGAAGAATTATTATTATTATTATTATTATTATTATTATTATTATTGTCATTGTAGTTTTGGCCTTCGGAAAGTATTTGCAGCGATGAAAACACGATGAATATGTGCCAACGCTATTGCTTAATATACTTCCTTAACAATATCATCGCTTATTTTGTATTAATATTTAGCGTGTTTTATTTGAACAGCGATCATTCCTTTACTAGAAACTTTGCAAAATAAATAAAAATAAAGGAAATCAGATACTACCAGAAGGAAGCAAATGGTTTAGAATCCTTGAAACGGGAAAACTGGACTTAGAGAGTTATTTACAATTCAATGTGTTTTCGTAATTTGAAAATCTTACTAAGCCGTATATTATCAAAACGTTTTGTATGTAAGTTTCATAATTATGCGCGAATTATAAGATACTGTCGAAAATTAGGTAAATTTTGTGAAGCGAAATATCCTTTAACCCATAATAAATCTGCTGGCTAGTTATACAGAGTGAGCCAAAAGACCCCGAACCGGTTGCGCGATGTTTTTTCTGTCCGCACTCTCGGCGCTCGTTGCCGTCTGCCGCTATCATAGAAAGGCGCGGATGAAACCATACAACTACTTTTTAAAACTACTTTTAAAGTCTTTACTTACTAACTTTATGAAAGGTAATGCTGAAACTGGTCACCGTCATTGTCCATACATTTTTGGCATACTATCCATCACTCGCCGTAGCTCACGTTGAGTAATTTCCTAGCGGATATTTTGTATTAATTCTTCCAGGGTGTGTGGGTTTGTCTTGTACACTTTATGTTTTAAGTTATACCGGAGGGGTATCTTATGAACAACATTACCGGCTACGCGATGTTTTTCCACTGGGCGTGTGGAAATATGATAAAAACATGATAACGCACTGCTGCTATAAGCAAAGTCACGCTGTAGTGATTTTGCTGTGCAGTGTGAAGTGCAGTTTTAAGTTGACGGTGATGTGATGTAGTTCAGTTATTACGATTTATTTATTATTTTGTCCTGTACTTAGTTACAAAGTACATTAGGGCTCAGTATGTGTTTTCTACTGCACAGCGTGTGTTGATTTATGATTCGCATGTGTTTAACTCAGCTCGCCAAGTGAAAGTACGATTTGCAGAAAGATTTCCAGGTGTAAAACTTCCAGGTCGTACAACAATCCATGAACTTTACAGTAAATTTCAGACCACAGGAAGACGGTTCATATCAAAGAAATATTAGATGACATCGGTCATCGTTTGGAAAATTCCCCCAAAAATTCCATGATGGATAGTTTCCTAAAGAGGTGCCAAATATGTACGGACAACGACGGTGGCCAGTTTCAGCATTACCTTTCATAAAGCTGGTAAGTAAAGCCTTTAAAAATAGGTAGTTTTAAAAAAATGTATGGTTTCATCCGTGCCTTTCTATGATAGCGGCAGACGGCAGCGAGCGCTGAGGACGCGGACAGGAAAAACACCACGCAGGCGGTTCGGAGTCTTTTGACTCATCCTGTATTTAAAGTGCCTGTGTTCAGCGTGGCACAGCACAGACTTTAATCACCGTAGGAGTCTGAAACTTCGTGAATATGCTAATTAGACAATGAGTTCGAGAATTACGCCCAACAAATAAATAGTTCAAAGTATTGCTACCTTGTGAAAATATGAAATTGTAAACCCTCAGAACGTGGCATGGACGCTGGAAAAAGGTAAAAAGATCAAACACATGATAACGGTGATTTATTATGAACTACCTATAGTAACAAAAAGTGTTAAATGGCCTCCTAACTCGGCAACATTTTGCATCCGTGACACGGCAATTGCTCGCAGCTGATGAAATCAGAGCGACTTGTATGCTAGCCTTCAGATCAGGCAGAAATCGGATATGTCCCTGATAGACACGGTTTTTCAAATATGCAAAACCAGAACTCTCTTGGGTTTAAGTCGGGCGATCTTGAAGGCCACGCATCTGTAAATTGTCTAGAGATTGCTGTTATTACTGAAGATTTCTTGCATCAAATATTATATCTGCTCTGTCTGGCATGAAAATGGTGGTATGGTCAGTTGCGTTCTTGAAAGGTTAGAATCCCGGTTGCACAAGGAAGTTCTTATAACATGCAGATGTCACTGACTACTAATAGACCTCCAAGGCCTGATAGGTGTAGCCCATAGAGGCCTGCACAGGCTCGGGCCAAGCAGTCGCTTGTTCGGACTTAATTTGAAAAATATTTGTCGGTTCAAGTTTGTAATAAAGACGAAACAAATTAATGTATTTGTCATCTAAACATCTTAAATATGTGGTATGTTTGTCTAATCATTAGCGCCAGTTTTGGGAAAATAAAAAATTAAATTTTTTTCAACTGAACAGAAAATAAAGGAAAAAAAAAGAAAGAATTTACATTTTTTAGTCCTCGATATTTAGATGCCCGGAATATCGCAGTTATCGCGTATGCATACACCCATTGCAGTAGTAATACTAGAAATAATGAACTTCAGCCAATTTAAGTTAATAATTATAACACTACGACAGCTGCAAATTCCGCCTCCCTCCGTCCATTCAGACTCAGGACATCCTCGGCAGAGTGCAGTAAGCGGCGACATGTGGTCAATAACACAGTATGCCGTCAACTACCGCGTAGTGTATGAGGATTCCAGGACCTCAGACGCCTATGTTTCTGTAAATTGGAACTAGGACCTAGAATCTGAGTGAATTCCCTACCAGATTGAACTGAATCTCTTCGCACCGCAGGCTGCAGAGCTTCCTGGAATAATAATAATAATAATAATAATAATTTTATTGGAAACAAAAATTAAACGATCCGGTACGGGCAGAACGGTACAATATCACCTATTCTCGGGCTTGGATTTGTTCAAGAATTTTGGTCTGTGCAGACCTCTAGAACCCATTAACATGGGACCTCTTCTCATCTGTTTCTGTCGGCGATATTCCCGCAATGCAGCATTACTAGTACTGCCATTCTGGTAAAATAACTTCACTAGAAGCTCACAGTCTGTCTTCTCATTAGATGTTGTATTTTACATGGAAAAGTTCAACGTTGTCTATTTTCAACGACATTTACTTTACAAAAGGAGTTATCAACAGGCATTACCAAGTAACAGACAAAACACAATACCACCAGAAGAGTATCCTGAAGTCAGAGTTATAGATAATTGCACGATGCGCCTGCTTAGAGCGCTATACTTTCACCTCGAATACTTGGAATTAACTATTTGTTTGACATATAAAACGCAAGCGCATTGCTTAATTAGTATGTATAAGAAGCTTCAGAATCTTACAATCATTACAGATCGTGCCGTAATTTAAAGCAGCGCCAATAAACAAATTTTCATCAATTCTACCAATTAATGACCAATTCCAAAACTAAGCAGTTCGTTTCGTATTACCCGTTTTCTACTGGAAACTGGTTGTGCTGTTTCACAATAACGGCAAATGAGCATTTTTCATGTTAATAACTTAGAGTATACAAAAATATATCACTATTGAATTGCTGTGGGTGGCGGAAGAAATGATGGTCTAAATTATTATTTAATGCAAGTTTTACTGATTACTTAAGGATACGCGCTAATTTAAATTCTATATTTAACAATATCAAATCCGAGACGCCGTAATAGCGCAGTGGTTTCGTTTCCGGCTGTCGTACTGAGCGTCCGATATTATGGGGGAAAGCATATGCCAATAGTTATGTTTTATTGGAGGACGTTGTGAGGTCATTTTAAGGTCAATTTAATTTGACCCTAATTGTAGGTTACCCATTGAAAAAAAGTTGACCCTCATAATGATTATGTCCTTCAAACAAAACACGACTAATGACATTTACTTTCCCCCATAATAACAAGCAACTTTTATTAAAAAAAGTTCTTTCTACAATGCTTAGTTTTGAAGATATTATACAATTGAACTTAAATGGTCTACCCTGTATAGCTACGGTGTTCTATTATAACTCTGGTATATTTCATTCAGCAACAGTAAATAACTAACATAAAAGTACTTTAATTTAAATAATCGCACATTACTTGTAATTTATATTACTGAATCCTTAATGTCTCAGGTATAAATAGAGGCTAAAATTTTTAATTTTAGAATTTTGTTCTTTATTCTCAGGTTGAAAAAAAAGCTTTTGAACTTATTTTATGAAGTAGAGCAAAATCAATGGAGAATGCCATACTTCTACTTCTTGTGAAGGATTGTAGGAAAATATGAATCTTACAAGGAGTTTAGGCGAAATGTGATTTACAGCGTCTGAAAATTTTAAAAACACATCAGCGGATAATTGAGCGTAAAGCTACGTATTGAATGTACCCGGTATAGATCTGGCTCTGACAAAATAGAGCCACTTCCACATACAGTATTTAAATTAGCTTCACATCTCGTAGGTCCATGCACATCTCTAATGACAACTTTCGAAATAATTAAAATAGGACATTTTTTCCTCACATTTCAACTCCTTACCCTTGTTTTCTACTCCCTGGATGCCAAAATATTTGGGAGATAATCTTGTTCTTGAAATTCGACCATGAATTTCAGCTTATGCGTTACATGAATGAAAGACAACTTCCTTATTATACACAGTGATTGTTGGTTTACAGCGCAGTGATATTCTTTATGAATGTAACTGAAGTTCGTCCAAATTAAACACATATACTCTGCACTATCAGCGCATTATTCTAATCAACTGCAAGTCAATCATGGAAAACAGCCCACAATACCTAAAATTGTCGACTCCATACGCCACTCTTCTTACTTTGTAATAATTATTTATAAGCCATGCAAGCAAAATCTGCAAATAATTTCACCAGCAGCATTGGTAGCTAAACCACATATAAATTAAATCGAGTTTTATTTATGGATGCTCTTTAACTGCGGTGGTCCTTAGCGTCCCATTCTATGTTGGACGTGAAATATCAGTAATTTTGCTCAGAGGTCTCTTTATCAGACCTCGGGAACTAGAGACTAGCAACACCACATATACTGGAAAACTAAGGATAAGTATCACTGATACCGTAGGATATCACTGTAACAACAGAAACTGAACAACATTCAGAATAACTGGTGCCTCTTGAAGCAGTAACGATGATCAGCAAATTTGAAGCCGTTTACTGCACCTGCTTCGTTGTTGATTCTGCTGTGGTAAGCTATGGCATCTTTCTCTCAAGGTATTGTCAAAGTATAACACCAGTTTAAATTTAGTGAGAAATTTAATGTGATCTAATGCTTGAGCTATTAAAGCGAGTTTCTGACCATTTGAAGCTTTAGGATGAAACTGATTATAAATCGTGGCACTCGAAATTGTAACAACTAAATTATTATACCTGCTAACTCTTGAGTATAAATTTTACGATTTGAAATAACTGTTTCCGCAATAAAAGGAACTAGCCTGATGCTTATCGCGAGACCTCTCGCAATATCCGCGAAATCTTACTCACACAAGCGCGTCACTAAGCGCTTGAAAATATCACACGAGCAGTAAGTACCAGCGACGATACGAAAATAACTCTCTGATATAAAATTGCACGCCTTTATTACTTTTAGCACCGCCTACTTCATTACTCCACACCAACGTTATTATCACGCAGAGACAATACTTATAATTCTAGGTGTGTCTCTGTTATCTTGTTACTAGGGAGCCGGGCTAAAATATCAGAATATAAATGGCTTTCACTTTTCCAGAATTCTACTTACGTGACCCTGCAAACGTACTGTGCTCATACCCTAACTAAATTTCCAGGATCTTTAAGCTAATGTGTTCTATTCTGGGCTGATACTGATGACATTTGCTAACCTGACTTCCTAATTACCCCGTCGTCCTCCGTGTATTAGTGGTTAACATAGTAGCCTCTAGTTCCCGAGCGCGCGGGTTCAAACCCGGAAGAGGGCGATGGATCTTTCTCGGGCATAAAAAGCCTTAGCAGGCTTTCTTCAGAAGGGAAGTAAAGCCGGTTGTTCCGTGTCGTAGTTTTACGGCACGTAAAAGAACCTCAAGTCTGATAAAGAGACCTCTGAGCAAAATTACCAGACTTTGATGCCCAATATAGAATGGGAGACCAAGGACCACAGCAGTTAAAGAGCGTCCATAAATAAAACTCAATTTAATTTAATATTTCCTAAATCCCTCGTTCTTTTCAGAGAAATCTTTCAGCTCAAGCCTATTACTTTATACATTCATTTAATATACGGAAATTATGCATTTCCATTAATTCGCTATCTTACCGTTGTTTCTTTATTTAATATTTATATCTTCTGGTCAACAATACCGTATCACACTCGAATGTTTTTGTTTTGTTTCCAAGACTAACATGGAAGACAAAAAAAAAGAACGTATCCTATCATAAAAGCTGATATTCAACACTCCTGCATGATAATTGTGCAATATTGTGTTTTTCGTCAAGGAAGGCTCTTTATGTTTTCGTCACTTTTCTCTATTTAGCCTCAGTGTAATTGTGGTTAAACACAGTGTGGCCCAAAAGCAACGCAGGATATAAATTTACGAAGCGGATCACTATTTATACCTCAATTATCAGAGTTATGGCTTACCTTGAAAGAGTAAACGCTCTAATTAAATATGCACTACAATATCCGACAAATGTCCTCCACATCTCATATGACACTCGCGCAATTTTTTGGCAAGTTTGTAATCACATTTTTGCAGACTTGCATCTCAGCTTTTTGCGATAATCCGTCGAATTTCTTCTTTAAGTTTATGAATGACTGGTATGACTTTGCTGTAAATCTTGGATTTTACAAATCCCCACAGCTAAAAGTCACACGGTGTAAGATCGGCATGACGTTGGTGGACAATAATGATCATTGTTGCGCGAAATCAGCCGCCCATGAAATTTCTACCGTAACAACTCAAGGGTTTCGCGCGTACATAACACGCTGTGTCATCAAGCTGGAAGAACATCTCATCAACATCAAAGCTAAGTTCCATGACTTCCAACTGAGGCCACAAAAATACAGTTATCATCTCGCAATAACGTACATACTGTCAGTTACACTTCTGGCTCGTTTTCGAAGAAATACGGCCCAATAATTCTACCACACCAAAGTGCACACCACACAACCCTTCGTTACGGAATAAATCGGCTTTTGTTTAACCACATGAGGGACTTCCGTGAGGCGAAAGTGACACTCCTGCTTGTTTACTTAACCATTCAGATAGAACTCCCCATCACTGAAGCTTCTCTTAATAAAATCACCATCCACTTGCAGATTCTCCAAGAACCAATCGAAGAATGCCTGCCGATTCAAGTGGTCGTTCGGCTTAAGCTGTTAAGTCATCGAGTCTTGTATGCGTGCATATAAAGATCTTTCGCCGTAATCCGCTCTAAGGAGTCCTTGAAATGTCTAACTCAAGATACCTGCGCCGAAATGGGTTTTCGAATACTCAACCGCTCACAGTGGTAATGCTTTAGGCCGAGCGACCAGTACGAGGGCGGCCTCTTCTTTTGTTGTAGATCACCAAAATTACAAATTCAATCTTTCGAACCACACCTTTTAAATTCATTTCGTTTTGGCGCTAACCTGAATGTGATTATGTGCTTCAAAGAACGTTGCCAATAAAAAGGAAAAAGATCTGATGTGTTACATTCGCATGCCTCTCCCTACCCTATATTCCTATTTCATTTTAATCGAGATAAACCGTTGCAGAAATAGCTACAATACATATTTCGTTATAAATACAACATAATAGCGATAGTCAAATGTTTCATTGGAGGTTATATGCTGGCCTGTATACTCTTTCCATACCGTTCGCGAGAAACAACCGAATGTCGAAAGACAAAAGAAATGGCAAAGTATTGAACAATTCGAACCATTAATGACGGATATCCCGGAAATGGGTTATGCCACAAAAAAGACTATTTGAAATAAATTGTGTGTTTTAAAGAGTCATACATTTCTTGTGTGGTGCGTTTTCGTTTATTGCTTAGCGTTTACAGGTTATCTATGATTATACAAAATTCCTTCCAAAGAAGAGGACTTTGCAGGCTATTCCCAGAAAATTCAAGATATAGAGCTTATTTATCACGTAAATGTCTTTAATATGTAGTAAACATTTTCATTAAAGTCGTTAGAGCCATTTTTGAGAAAACTGAAAATTTCGAAAAATGAAGGGTAATTGGTGTGGGGGAATTTTCTTAAAATTCTCGTGCTTCATCTTTGGAAGGTACTGAACTTAAATAACAAGTTTATCGATTTTAATTATGATGTGCAAAACACACACACAGACACACACATATGCACACTCGGACCTTTTTCTAAAAACGTGTTTTTTGAGATTCAGGGGCTTCAAAACATGTATTTCCATGAAAATGTGGTGTAGAATTTTTAAGTGGAATACAATACTCTCCCTACTTACTAAAAACGTATTCGGTGGCCTCAAAACATGTATTTCCATGAAATAGTCGTATCGAATTTTTGAGTGGAATACAATACTCTGCTTACTTACTTAAATCCTGCGCCAAATTTGAGGCAATAACGTTGTTATTTCTAACATGCTTATCCACACGTGCATATTATGTCTGCAGCGCTTAGTTGTCAAATTGCTTTATTTTCTGAGCACGCAAACGGAACAGTCATTTGCGAGGTTACGAGAAGACAGATTCGTCTTGTTATCTCTGATTCCGTATGTAGTTGCTAAACGCAAGCAGCGATTGAATAAAAAAGTTCCATTGGAAGAAACTTATCTGCTGCTACTCGAAGTCTTTAATACTCGTATAATCGGCCAGTGAATAAGGCAAAATGTAACATAACAAGGTAACCAATCTTGAAAAAAACAATAAACCACCAAGAAAGCAATTATTTATCTATCTACACTACTATAAATGTAGTACCGTTTTGGGAACATTTTAAAATAGGTATTTTTATCATGCAAGTCTAAAATACCTTCTACCACTGGTAAGTCTTTAAACTTAAAGTTAATTTTCTCCCTTGTAAACCTTCATGTGTTTGCCGAAGCATAGAATGCTTCTTACGATACAATTTTACGTTACAATTGCGAAAATTGGTAGGAAATCTCCACAATTTACATAAATTGAAACCCAATAATACATTTTTTCCTAAATATGTACCACCTTTCGAGAAGCTGAGAGTTCAAGCATGGGCAAAGGCTTTTAAAATCAAAGTTTTGTTTGAAAAATTAAAATAGATAGAAACATGTTCCCTGTGCGGCAATTAATTAATTTTAAATATTTAATTTATTTAATTTAATTATTCAGCTGTTTAATGTTTCTCAAATTCCTGAAAACTGGTTAAAAATTTTAATTTGTAAATTATTTTTATTACTCTATTGATTTTACGTCGCTTTAACTACAAGGTCATATCGCGACGGGTCTTAGTGGATAACTCTTAGATTGAGATGTGGCGGACAGTTAGCCTTCTATGTCTCATCCCTGCAACCACCCGCTTCATCGTGTCCACAGCGACTTTAGTGCATAGCAACTGGATCTTCTGCTTCCTGTCGTGAAGTTGGCATTAGGGTGCCGTCCAGACTAACAGCCACTTTCAAGGCGGACAGTTAGCCTTCTAGGTCTCATCCTGTAACCATGCCATCTTGCTTCGTCACATGTCCACCAAGACCCTAGCGCATGGCAGCCGGATCTTCTGCTTCGTGTCATGCAATATGGCATTAGGGTGCCGTCCAGTCTAACAGCCGCTTTCATATAGAAAAGCGAACAGTTAGTCTTCTAGTCTCATCCCTGTAACCATGCCATCTTGCTTCGTTACTGTCCACAGGGACTCTAGCGCATAGCAACCGGATGTTTTGCTTCGTGTCGTGCAGATGGCATTAGGGTGCCGTCCAGTCTACCTGCTTTCATTGTCTGAGGTAGATGGCAGAGCATTCGCTATTACCACCGGTTTTTCATGTTTACTATTATTTTAGACTGAAGGTGGAACTTTCGGTTGTGGTATTAAATATCCAATCCGGTATTTACCTTTACCACGAAAAAACCTCAATCAGATTGGTCGGCCCACGAGATTTGAATCCGAGACCTCCCGAATGCGGGCCACAGACGTTACCGCCTGAGCCATCCGGCTCGGTAACTTTTAAATTGATTCACTTAAAAATGTCAAAAATTTTACGTGTGCCCTATAGACATAGGTAATTCAAAGTACAAGAATCAAACCAAAATGTCACATTGTGAGTTTTTTTACAACTCTGATTATGGGGTAATAATACCAGCAGTTACGCAAGTGGACGAAAACGGATATGATGATTCAAGAAAAGTAGATATCGGAATTGTATGCAAATTCATATATAGTTTGTTTTTACTTGTAATATGAGATTAAGTTTTGCAGTATGTTTCATGTTCTTCTGTGCTTGCATGTAAAGTTTTACATATTTGCGAAGTTGCAACATATGTCATCATTTATTATGCCTCGGGCATATAATGCATACACATTTTTAAAATTTTCATTTAAAAATAGTATTTAAACACATTAGTGACAAGGTAATGGCGTCTTTACTTTGGAGCCACCCATATCATTTATCAGCGAGTTTCAGAGTAAACTTGAGAATCCTTTGAATTAATACTTACACGGAAATTAAAACGGTAAATTGTGCAGAGAAATCCTGGCATTTAAGTTTTGCACTCCGCAGTTAAATATTGTGGCGTATCAGTGAGTTCATTGTCATTACCAGACGCACTGTTGAGTTGCATTGTCCCTACTAGACATAGCATTATTGGGTGTCTTTGATTTTTTGGCTTAAGGATTCCTCCTTAGGCGCGGAACACGTTAAAGAGAGGGCTTTGTTTGAAATTAGCCTGGTATGACGCCAACCCTGGCTGGCGTGGCTAGGCAAGGTTGGAGCGGGGGATATAGATAGCGTCACTTGAGTGAGTGCAGTCGTTGTAGCCAGATGTGCGTGTGGTCAGTCTACGGCTCTGGGAGCATTTCCTCCCATCCTCTCTTCCTAGTTCATAATGTAGAATCGCCAAACGTTTGTTAATAAATTCCAGGTAATGTGTGTTATGTAATGTTTTTGTGTAATGTAAAACCCCACACCTTCCTCTAATTTCTACACACAAAGGTCCCGATCTTCTTGCTGTAGCGAGTTGCGTTCCCCATGTGCGTGCTGGGGTGAACTAAACATATTTATTTTCTGGAAACCTTTGTCCTTCACCCCAGCATGTAACTATATCAGTGTCAAAGCATAGTACTTCCTGAAGAAATTTCTTCTACTTTCAAATTTTGCCCAGTAATTTCTGTAGACGCGGAAAGAACCTTCTCAGGAAAGCTAGTGTTAACCGATAAACATCACAAATTTACACCTGAGTATTTGGAGAAAATGCTCATAGCATACTAAAATCAAACTGCAACGACCGGAATGATGTCTAAGGAAGAATTTACAGTTTAAGTACCAAAAAGTAAAAGCATAAGGTTAAGAATTTTGATGCATATTATCGAAATCATAGAGCGTGTTTTGGAGATTTTGGGAGCATAAAATCGTGCATATTTTAGATGTTTTAGTGCATGCAAATTTAATGTCCAATGATGAGCAATGGTTGACTTCACTGCTGCAACAGATTATCTAGAAGTAGGAGAAGTATCCAGTAAATTCAAGCAGAGGCGTGCTGCTCCAATATAGTGAGGGATATATATACTTGCTTTCATTCATTTAGCAAAAATAAGTTGAGCAATACAATAATGTGTGAGGCTGCCGGGGTTATGTACATCATGTGCCGAGTACCCCTTCCCCAAGAATTTAATTGCGTATTATAATGTGGTTTCATGTTTATAGCCTTAAACCAACTGTGTCATTAAATAGGTATATTATTTATGTACGCGAGTCGTGGTTTTATGTAATTACTGATATTGAAAATAAACACGTTGGGCAGTTATGCTCATTCGTCGTGCTTGGTGTTCCATAAACTACGTGCGTATTTTAACAATAAAGTAATTATAGATTGTTCTTCATTATCACTTGCTTTACTTGTGCAATATTAAATGTAAGACACTATGTTTCCCAAATTCCCACAAGTATAGCTTCATTTCTTTTCATTATCATTTGCTGGATTTCATAAAATAAATAATGCTATCAAATCACTCTTACCCTACTCTTTGTTTTCTTTGTACATCGCAATAAACTGCATTTCGGTATTTCTTGTTATAATTGCTACTGAAGTAAAGGTATAACCATTATAATAGTATTAATTTTAATGAAATGAGTAATCGGTTCTTCAAATAAAACAAAACTGAAAGCAATTTCTTGTTTAACAAAATTTCATTTGCATTTGACAGCTATATAGAAATGTTCTAGTTAACCGATAGAACGTTACTGTATAAATCAACACAGGCAATAAAATTGCAGTATTGCATACAATGCTTTAATTAAGCTTTCGGATAGGATCAATATTTACTCTAACTTTTTACTGAAATTATCGGGAAAATTAAATGAACCTGCTGCAAGGCTGTATAGTTTGTAGTTGAATTTACCTGGTGGTGCAATGATTTGTACCCACAAACAGCCATTTGTTAAAATATAGGAAGGTAAGGGTGAACAAATACATTTGTCTAACAAGAGAATCATATCAGTCTAGCGGGTCATCCTTGAAATGATGAGAACAGTAATGCTGCAGAAACAAAATAAAAGTTGTTAATCTAAATGATTACACTGCTCATTCATAAATCAATGTGTTGCGTTCGTAAAGTGCGTTAATCTCAAGTTTTACATACTGTGTATGGGTGAAGTGTGTTGTCTACAAGTCAACTGAGACGGTGGCGCAGATTATAAAGGTTGACTAACCTGCAAGTTTTTATTTCTACAGTTGGACATAAATTGAAATTGAATTGAGTTTTATTTATGGACGCTCTTTAACTGCTGTGGTCCTTAACGTCCCAATCTATATTGGGCGTGAAAGACAAGTAATTTTGCTCAGAGACCTCTTTATCAGGATTGATGTTCTTTTACGTGCCGTAAATCTACGACACGGGACCACCGGCTTTACTTCGCTCCCGAAGGAAGCCATGCTAATGATTTTTACACCCGAAAAAATCCATCACCCTCCGCCGGGTTTGAACCCGCGATCTAAAGTTGGACATGATAAACTATTAAAATGTTATTATTTTATACTAATTTAAACATACAATAGGGAAGGGAGGAATATTTCAACCAGTCATGTCTGTCTGCCACTATCCATGTATTTTTCTTAAATTATCAAACCTTTCCCCAAACAAAAACATTTTCGAATATTCTTATCCCCTTAAAACGTGTCAAGAGTTTTATTAAAATTACATGCATTTAAGATATTTACTTTATAAATAAAATGTATGAGGGCTGATCCACAAAGACTGAGACTGAGACTATTTTTTTTCTCCTGTAGCTACGTTGATAGTTTCTTGCCTACACCATGAATATTTGAAAAGAGCGGGGTTTTATGTATAATTTCCGTAGGCGACAGCACCCTACTGATCCGATAGGAGTAGTACAACACAACAAAAATCTGTTTGCGTTTAAACCATACAGCCTCTGAAACTTACGAAAAGTTGCAGCAAGTGTACGCTGAAGATGCACTACCTCGTGCAACATGTTTAGGTGGTTCAAGGAGTTCAAAGGAGGCCAAGATTTCTATATTAAGCAAGGTGGGCCCGATGTTTTGGCTTCTGCTTTGACTGTTGCAGCAGCATACTACACATCAGCATTGGCTAAATTGAGGAAACACATTGTAAGGAAACGGCCAGAACCTCACCGGACGGGTGCGACTTGATCACGACAACGCACCCTCACGTCGCAAATCAAGGCATGCAGTTTTTTTTTGGCTACATGGAACATTACCTGTGTACCGCATCTGCCTTATGGCCCCGTAAAATGAACTACGTAGAAAAATAAGTTGCAGTAGTACCTTCTTGTAGTTGCTGTATAGATATAATAGAGAGTACAATTTAAGTATGAAGTAGAATATTTGTTGGTAGTTGGAAGATGCTTCATGTTTATCTGCCCCACGTATGGGAGCCAATTTGTCGAGGTCACTTCGTGCTATCTATTGCTGGGCGCCTGTTATTGTATTAATAGTTTGAATTTTGGGTTATTTGTCCTCCGGCTAGCTATTATTACTACTCAGTCAAGCATATCTCTTGAACAGGGTGTGTAAACGGAAAGGATTTGTTACTGAAAGATAACACTTATAAAAGAATTTGTTTTTTACACTTTTATTACCGTCACAATTAATTAATTTCACATATTGACTCTTGATACACGCCCGACCGAAACTGTTATATTTTCTAATATCACTATAATCACTTATTTGCTGTACATTATTAATTCGGGTATTTCACATTTTTAACTAACTTTAGAACGCGAGAGATTCTGTAGAATTGCGCGACGTATAACGCGTGAACGATTCTGTTAAACTGTGCGACGTATAACCTTTGTATGATTCTATTGGACTGAGCGACGTTTACCTCATGAATTATTCTGTCAAACTGCGCGTTACCCGTCTCTGGCACGGAATTTATACTCCCTCACCCCAATATGCCTAAAGATTATAACAGAGCTGCTATTGGTTAATAAAACGCGCCAACATTAGCGTCTATTGTTTTATCCAATCAAAATTACGAACACATACACTCTAGGGAAGAAATTCCCTCTATTTCTAAAGAAACGCGCGCTACTCTGACGTCATTTGTTTGTCTCTTCTAATTGATAAACAACTCACCCCCTCGCTCATTGTTGCCCGCTCTTATTGTCAGTTTCAGTGAGGCCGTGTAAACTTATTTCCTAACAATGCTTATAATTAACAAACATCTCAAATTGATGTCATACAATAATGATTATTTACACTACAATCACTCTAGCATTTACATTATTGTGATATAAAATACTGCCGCATATGCCCCACTAGAAACATAACTATAAATATTTACAATATGTTTGGAAATTTTATAATTGGGTTTTTAGTCTCCTGAATCTTGTAACACACGGTATTTATCACTTGCACTTAACACTGCATACGCATTTATCACACGACATATATTTTGCCCATTTCTCGCCACTATTCACTGGCTCTGGTCTAATGTGTTTATACATACATCTGACATTACAATTTTTTTATAGCAAATACTGTACCCTGAACTATTTAGTTACAAAGCATTTATACTTTCTTAGATTATTGACATAGAAATTTATACACTCAAGAAATTTTTAACCTGGTTCATCTTGTAATTATTGAACATATTTACCAAATATTCATCCTCTACAGAAATATATTTGCATCTCTTAATTCTAGACATAATTTCACATTATCTGTGTGCTACATAAGTGTTTTGCTTTAATTATCTTTACCCTTTTTTATTGTGTTGTACTTTATATTCACAATACTATTTGAATTATATCTACGTACTTTTGCTTTAATATGACATTAAGTTTTCATTATTACATGCTTCATTTCAAATGCTGTTACAGTTTACTAAGAAATTGTTCTTTTTCCCCTTTAAACATTTATTTTTTTGTTCTGAATTTATTTCTCCTTGCTAATGACATAAGAGATAACCCTCTTATATTCCAATACTTCATTCTGCATTTCAGCTTTAACTATCCAGTATCTACTTTTCATCTCTTTCTCTCTTTTTTTTTTAAGCGGTCATTGCTATTCCCTCTCCTGGATCAAATTGTTTATGGCTAAGGATTACTTTTAGCTGTATCGTAACCTTCCAAAATTTGTTCATGGATAACCTCTTAAAGGATTCATATGAAATTTCACCCCCTGATACCATTTGAAACCAATCTAAATTTTTCTGAAACACACATTTTTTAACAACTATCATGTTCAATTCTTCCGGCATCTTTTTAATTTGAGAGTACTCTGACAAGTCTGCAATAAACTGTACTGGATTGGAGTTTTCATTTTGAACAGCTTGGTGCTTGTTACTTTCAGAAGTTAGTTTTTGATTATTTATAAACAAAACTTTAACTTCAACGGACAACTTATTTCTTTGTGTTTCCGATTCCTTCTGTATTTAGATATCTCCCCTCTGAAATTAACTTGCACCTGAATTAAATCTGCATTCATCTCTCTTAGCTCACTTGAAATGCTACTCATTCGACTTCCTAACTCTGTACATTTTACACTAACATGTTCAAACTTGGTATCAACCTCACTTTTTTGGTTAGATATTTCCCTGCTCATGTGTAACATTTTCTTTGAAACTTTCCCTATCTCATTTGCTATCATTTCCTGATTTTCGTTTCTCATTCTTATTACACTGCTATCTAGTTCCATAAATTTCTTTTCGATTTCTTCCCTGTTTTGATCTAATTTATGCTCTAATTTCTCATTACTCTTACCAATTTCTTCCCTTAATTGATCTGTAATACTCATACCAATATCTTCCCTCAATTCCCTATTATTCTTTTGCATATTCTGAGTTAGTTTTTGTTCTAATTTCTCATTATTCTTTTCCATATCTTCCCTCAATTCCCTATTATTCTTTTCCATATTCTGAGTTAGATTTTCTAATTTCTCATTATTTTTACCAATATCTTCCCTCAATTGATTTGAAATTTTTTTCAGCATTTCCGTCATCATACCAGCATCAAAATTAACATTTCCTGCTATTCTATTCTGACTTTCTTGACAAAAATATCCTCCCTCAAATCCTACATTGTTTGAGCTATTTTCTGTAACCTGTATTGAATTACAGCTAACTGTTACATTATCCACTTTCATAATTATTTCTTCAGTATTCTTAGTAGACATTGTTTTCTTAATCCTACCACTTCTTAATAACATTTAAATTCTCACAAAGTTTTTTAGGTTTTTACAATCTTCTAACCTTTCTGATGCTATCTGATGATGTTGCTTTGATGTCCAAATTCCTGCCCCTCTCTCCTAGATGTATATGTCGCCTCTGCGTCATACTACGATGGATCTGCGTCGTCTCGCTGTTTTGGTGTCGTAGTTGAATTCCCCTGTTGCCTTCTATTCTCGTATTTACGATGTCCACTCATCCGCGTCGTCGGTCGTTCTTGTGGTTGTTTCTGGAATCTGCGTCTTGTAGTTAATTTCACTGCTCCGTACGCTCCACGTCCTGGTTCCTTCGTCCCTTCCTGGTTATTTCGCCCCTTCCTGGTTAATTCGCCCCACGTTCTGGGTGCCAGTTTTGAAGTAGAATATATTTGTTTTAGTTGGAAGATGCTTCATGTTTATCTGCCCCACGTATGGGAGCCAATTTGTCGCGGTCACTTCGTGTTATCTATTGCTGAGCGCCTGTTATTGTATTAATAGTTTGAATTTTGGGTTATTTGTCCTCCGGCTAGTTATTATTACTACTCAGTCGAGCATATCTCTTGAACAGGGTGTGTAAACGGAAAGGATTTGTTACTGAAAGATAGCACTTATAAAAGAATTTGTTTTTTACACTTTTATTTCCGTCACAATTAATTAATTTCACATACTGACTCTTGATACACGCCCGACTGATACTGTTATATTTTCTAATATCACTATAATCAGTTTACAGTGTGCATAATCGTTCCTGCGAGAGAACGAGTCGGCGTTTCGTCGTAAAATTTGAAAGTAGTGGCTGTGTCAGCGATCAAAGAACGCCTATACGTAATCGACGTATGCACTCCAACGAAAACATAGGCGCCGTTCGTGAGAGTGTACGCAAGAACGGAAACAAATCAATTGCTCGTCGAGCGCAAGAATTGGGGCTTTCGCCGATCACTTGGCGAATTCTGCATCTAGACTTGAAGTTTCACGCTTACAAAATGGTGTTAATTCAAGAACTAAAGCCCAACGACCATAGGTTGAGCCGTGTATTCACTGACTGTGCTATGGAGCAATTGGAAGCTGTACCGGATTTTTGTCGAAAAATCATCTTCAGCAACGAAGCCCACTTTTGGATGGATAGTTGTGTTAACAAACAAAATTGCCACTATTGGAGCAATCACAATCAATGCAGATTCAAGAACGATCACTTCATCCCCAAAAGGTTACTGTATGGTGTGGATTTTGGTATGGTGGAATCATTGGTCCATATTTTTTCCAAGATGAAGATGGAGAAGCTCTGTCAATGGAGAAAGATACCGGGCTTTTATAAGGGACTTTTTTGACCTCAATTGGATGTTATGGATCTCAGAAACATATGGTTCCAGCAAGATGGTGCCACATGTCTGTCATACAGCCCTCGAAACAATCGATATTTTAAAGGAGGAGTTCAGAGGTTTCATCATTTCCCGTGGTGGTGATGTTAACTGGCCCCCGAGGTCATGTGATTTAACGCCGTTGGATTACTTCTTGTGCGCTTATGTTAAATCTCGAGTTTATGTCAACAAGCCAGAAACATTAAATGATCTTATGAATAACATCACGCGTGTTATTCGTGAAGTTGGACCTAATTTACGTTCTTCTGTCATTGAACATTGGGTCAACCGTATACGCGCAACCCAACGAAGTCGCGGCGGTCACTTAATTGATGTTCCCTTCCACACGTAATGACATTAATTATGTTCCAAAATAAAAAAATAAATAAACCTCTATCATTTATAGAACGTGTTTTATTTAAGTTCAAAGATAGGACACTCTTGTTGAAGGACCCTATAAATGAATAATGCAGCCATTTCTGCAGACTTTTCTCGATTAAAGTTAAACAGACAGCAAATTAAGCTTTTATAAGAATAATTTGTAAAAGTGATATAAAAACAAACGAGAGAAAATCGCTAGAGAAAATCAAGTAATAGTTTACAATTAGTTTTTTGACTTTCTATACTATGTATACTAAGTTGGGGAAGTATTGCATTCCACCCAAGAAATTAGATATCGAGATTTCACCGTAAATACATGTTTTGAGTCTCCTGAATTCAAAAATAAAGTTTTTGGAGAAAGCGGGTATATGTGTGTGTGTGCGCGTGTCTGTGTGTACGTGTGTCTTTGAACAGCAGAACTCAAAAACGAAAAGTCGGATAAATATAAAACTTAGTATTTGGGTTCAATATTTGCAAAGATGCGACACGAAGATTTTCAAATAAATCCGCCACCCAGACTACCCTTTACATGGAACTTTTTTCGAAAATTTTGATTTTCTCCAAAAATGGTTCTAAGGATTTCTGTTAAAATATCATACGTTTAAGCACTTTCATGGCAAATGAAATGTATATCTTAAAATTTCTGGGAATGTCACCAAAAGTCGTCTTCATTCTGAATGAATTTTGTATAGCTGATAAAGTAAGAGAAACATAAAGTTTTACTATACTAAAAATGTAGATCTCGTTAAAACACACAATTTATGTCATACACGTTTCTTTTACTATATTTTATGTCGCTCTAACTCCTTGGTCATATCACGACGGATCTGTTAGTGGATAACTCTTAGAACGATAAGTGATAAACAGTTAACATTCTAGGTCTCATCCCTGTCACGTGTCACAGAGACCCTAGCGCATAGCTACCGGATTTTCTGCTTCGTGCCGTGCAGATGGCATTAGGGTGCCATCCAGTCTATCCGCCGCCCTCGCACAGAAAGGTGGACAGTTAGTTCAGTGAACTATTTCCGAGATATTTGTTGTTTTTTGAATTTTCCAATACTTATATTTTTTCTCAAATGGGAATTCGTTATTGGGTTTTTTATGTCCTGCACATGCTAAGAGAACGGAATGCCCTACATAGCAACCAACTCTTAAACGATGTGACTATCGTTTAAAGCTTACCATATTCTCCTTGCACTTATACGAAAATTAACAATACGATAGTTTCTGCAAGTTTTTATATCGATTAGCATGAAGTAGATAAAGAATAAGCTTTAGTAAATTTATTTTGTACAAGAGTAGAGAAAGTCATACCAGTGTATCACATCAGATTTTTCACTAAGCACATTCATCTTCCCTAGCGTAACATGAATAATGCAGCAACATTTGAACATAGGTATAAATTCTTTTCTTAGAATAGGAATAAAGAAGAACTAAAAATGTTGTAATGAAATTCTCTACCCTGCACAAGTTAGCACACCCCTGGCCTGTTTATATTCGCTTTTATAATTCGCTGCAGAAACTGTTATATTTTCTAAGCGTGCTGTAGTTTTTCACACAATTAAACCTGTATATAAAGTTCAAGGAAGGAAACACTAAGAGCTGAGGAACGAGTTATATTCAAACAAGCGTTCAACAGAGAGGGGAAAATGTTGCCATTATTCAGTACTGCATGCATGGCCTAGCACGAAACTAATATTTTTTTTCGTTTAGTTAACAGCTCCACAAACAGCAGGTATAAGAAGTGAATTTTTCTGTCGTATAACATCTGTAGAAGTTATATTCTTTTGGAGATTATTTTCTATTAAAGTAAGCGCTTATTTTGCTTTTAAAGCCATTGGCAGAGACGCTCAATAATTGCATTAATTTATTTCTAATAAGAGAGCACATTAAAATGTGTAATTAGTAGCTGCCTATTTGAAAGGGATCCCTTATATTGGTAATAAAATGCGGAAGTGGAATCGCTACAAGATGTGAAATGTTTTTTATTTGCTTACAGTTTTAGGATGACAAGGCTGTTTTATTACTAAACTTCAACAGAAACTAATCCAAGTGGTAGGTTATGATAAGCTTGACAGCATAACTGATTGCTTAAATCCACTACCTTACTGTGCAAAAGCAATTGTGCTAAAATTTTCTAGTCGCAATCTCTCATAAAAGAGATCTGAATAATAATTTCAATTCCGCCCAATTGGCTCCGTGATAGATAACTTTTCGCAAGGATAGGATTTCATGGTATACTCTGAAGTGTTAACTAAATTAGCACTTTGACGAAATGCTCTTTGCCATTATCTAAAATTATCCACTGTCATTTAGTCACGGAATGGAAGCGTCATGTATTCACGTGTTCCCTTCGCATTGAACGAAGGAATGGCTGACGTAGGCAGGTTCAATACTTAATCTTGATCTATTACCGTGACTTGAGTCTAGTGGATTCTTTTGTAAAATTATATATGATTTATTGAGGATTTACAAGTCTTCCAATCTTTAACAATACTACGAATTTTAATACTCAATCACATAATGATATGAAATAACAATTTTCATTAACTTCGACAACTAACCATAAACGAACCAAGAACAGATTTAAGGTTCTATACGTGATTTAAATTTAAGCCATGGTTCTCATTAAGGATAAGGAATATACAATATCCAGAGATTTTTCTGGATCAATCTCCGTGTTGGTATTTATTCAAGTTAGTGTCCAGACATAATAACGGCTCTAAAGTGTACGTCCTCTCAGGCATAACTGATAGCATGAGCCGTTTTCTTCTCGTGTAATGTCAGATGCTTAGGTTTAATTTGTTGCATTATTACAAACCATTTACATGTTTTTGCATCCATCGGTAAAATGTATTTCTCCTAGGCAGGGCCTTAATAGTGCAATAACCACTGTTCTAAAATTAGCTTTCCAGCCAAACATGTTTTAAGATTTAATGTGCTAGATCCCTGCGGAGAGAATTTGAGTGAATAGCATGGAATGCCGCACAGAAAGTAGGCGCAGCAAGGCTTTTCATGCGTTAAAAAATCTGATGTATTACATTCACATGACTTTGTCTACTTTAGTGGGTATACAAACTATTCTTAAAAAAAGTTTATTTTTCTATCTACTTCATTTTAATCGAGATGAACTATTTAAGAAAAGCTACATCACATATTTGTTATAGATACAAAGGGAATAACAATAGCCAAATGATTAAGAGCTGGACGCTATATGCTGACCTTAAAATTCCATGCTTTTTCCATTAAATCGCGAGAAAACTCAATGTCGAAAAGACTTGAAAATAATAAAAAATTAGTGAATAATTTGAACCATTAAGAATGTTTGTGGGAAATGGCTTACGGCATAAAAAGTTACTTAAAATAAATTGTGTGTTTTAAAGAGATCTGCATTTTTATTAGTAAGTTTTCGTACATTTACCAATTATACAGAATTCCTTCCAAATGAAGAGGACTTTACAGGTTATTCTCAGAAAATTAAAATTATACATTTTATTTGTCATGTATTTAATATATGGCATTTTAATCAAAATTGTTGGAGTCATTTTTGAGAAATTCAAAATTTCGTAAAATATTTTATGTAAAGGGTAGTTTGGAGTGGGAGGATTTTCTTAAAAATCTCCGTGCGCACCTTTGAAAGATACTGAACTTAAATACCAGGTTCGGTATTTAATCGACATTTCGTTTTTGAGTTATGCTGTTCATACACATGCGCGCGCCGAACATTTTTCTAAAAATTCTCCTTTTTGGATTTAGGGGCTATTAAAATATGCATCTCTGGTGAAATTTTGTTTTCGAATTTTTGCGTAGAATACAATGCTTCCCTATTTATTATAAGTAAGTATAGAGAAAATAAACATTTATCCTAGAAAATTAGTTTCTCTAGAAACGCTTCGACCATTAATACGCAGAAAGGAAACCGATGTTCCAATGCAGCTCAAGTCCATTTCAAGTTACCTCTTGGTTCCTTAACAAAGTTGGTAATGTAGTACTTGATCCCCTCGTCGCGTTGTTTCTGACTATAGGGAGGATGAATAACAGCAAAGACAAGCCATCGGTAATTACAAGTGTGAGCTCGTCCCCCCACTCGCCCATTTACAACTTGCCTACCCTTAGCCAGGCAGTTTCGCCAACTTTTCCGTTCCGGTTCCACACAACAGGAAGTCGCTTCAGCGAGAAGGCACCAAAGTTTTGCGGTTCACCCTTCTACATACAATAACACGGAGATACGTAGTGGTGACAAGAGTTATAGGTTCCCTACAAAACTGCGAAAATTGCTGTGACTTACTTGTGGTGAAGGAATGTAAGTCTGTAGAACTACAGAAATATTTTGCTGCTGCTGCTGTTGCTGCTGGTGCTACCGTTATATGTGTATAAAGTTAGTTGCAACTCCATTCTATCCTGCGAAACACATACCGAAATATCTCTAAATATACAGTTTCGCAGTAAATAAATGTTCTATCCACGTGCTTCTAATTTTAACGTGAATTTTTCAAGTGAAATTATATCTTTGGTTAAACACATAAGCTCAATAATTTGATTTTAATTGGAATTAATAATTTGGGCTATGAAAGTTTTCGAAAGTAGGTTTTTGTTCCTACTTAGATTTAGGTTTCTAAGCCGTAATATCGCTTTAACCTATTTACCTTACTAAGATTGCCACTGTAGCACTTTATCTCGTGTTTATGTAAATCAATTTTCAATATCTGTTTCCAGATTTTATGCAAAACATATTTAACTTATAGTATAATTCTCACGCTACACTATTTGTCCCTGGAAAAAAGAAACAAGAATATTAAACTAATTTAACTCTGAAAGTTTGTTCTATATGCAAAATAAGCAGACTTGATAAGCGGGAAGTATTTGCTCCTTATTAAATCCTTCCAAGTTCCACAATCATTAAATGAAGAGCTGAAAGTGGAACTAGAAGAGGATACTGCATGCTTCACTTTCCGCCAAACAGGTTCAAGTACCTCCATTTCTACATTTTAATCATTTCATTCTATTCATCTTGGTAGCTTTGACATAGCTTGCAGCCTAGTAGTGTTTTTAGTTCCATTTATACCCCGCCTTTAACTGCATTGGTTTTATAGGCGCCCTTTCCTTTGGAACTTATTGCCCAAAGCAATGGGGTTAACTCGTATTCGCTTGTCGTTGGGTCTCTAGCACTTTTTACTTTCTCTACTACGTATAGTAAGTAGGGGAAGTATTGTATTCCACCCAAAAATTCGATACCGAGATTTCACCAGAAATACATGTTTTGAGACCCCCTGAATCCAAAAAATGCATTTCTGGAAACATGTCCGTGTGTGTGTCTGTGTGTCTGTCTGTGAACAGCATAACTCAGAAACGAACAGTCGGATAAACATCAAACTTGGTATTTTGGTTCAGTATCCTCCAGAGATGCGACATGAAGGTTTTGAAGAAAATCCCCCCACCCCAGACTACCCTTTACATGAAACGTTTTTCGAAAATTTTAATTTTCTCAAAAATGGCTCTAACGATTTTGATTAAAATATCATATGTTTAAGATATTTTTATGACTAATGAAATGTATATCTCGAATTTTCTGGGAATGTCTCCAAAAGTGTTCTTCATTGTGAACGACTTTTGCATAACTGGTAAACCATAAGAGATAGATAAAATTTTACCGCATAAAAAATGTAGATCGCGTTAAAATACACAATTTATGTCGTATACATTTTTTTGTGGAGTGAACCATTTTCGAGATATTGCTTGTTATTCCCTTAAATTCTCCAATACTTATACTTTTTCTCAAATTCGTTATTCATTTTGTTTATGTCCTGTACATGCAAAGAGATTGGAATGCGCCACATAGCAACCAACCTCAAAAGATTTGACTATTGCTCATAATCTACCATATTCCCCTTGCATCTACAAGAAAATTAGCAATAATATTGACATTTCGATATCTCGATTAACATGAAGCATATAAAGAATAAACGTTTGTAAAAATAGTTTGTACAAGAGTAGAGAAAGTCATGTGAGTGCAGCACATCAGATTTTTTTTATTAGGTCACAAACTTATTCACACTCTCATTCATATAGGGAGAATAGGGAATAACCTTGGCTAGAGAAAAAATTCCACCCCCCAGCCGGAAACCGAACCCGGGACCCCTGGTACAGTAGGCAGGTGCTTTACCTTCCGAGGTTAGGGGTCAGAAGAATTTTCCTTGTTTGGGATCGTCATATGAATAATTTCAGTGCTAAAGCGAGTACAAAAGGGAGTTAAATTTTATTTCTGAACTTACACTGTAGTCTAAACTCTACTTTATAAAACAATTCACTGAATAATTAATGATACATTCACTGGGTCAGCTTTATGTATAAAGCCATTATTGTGCAATACTGCAACATATGAAGGTGTTACAGCATCCACGTTAATACTTGAAGATAAATAGCTCTTGAGAGTGTAACCAAACTTCAATAGCAAATTTCTAAAGCTTGCTTTAACTTTTCGACATCGAAATAAATAGCAATGGAACAAGAGGCTGAACTGAAGGCTCTAACCTTAAGTTTCATAAAACTGAACAACACAGTGATAAATTAGCTGCATTGGATTGAGGAGTACGCTATATGATAACAATAATTTAGATAGTTTAATTCCATCAGTTCAAACTCGGAAGCATTAGCTGCCATGGAATATTCGGTTAAAGAGTTCCAGAGAGGCAATAATACTACTCTTAACAACAACAACAATAATAATAATAATAATAATAATAATAATAATAATAATAAGTGCCTCATGCTGAACAACGCAAAGCTTCTATACATATAAGCCTATATAAATACTGCCAGATTTTAGCAAAATTCAATTTCTACGAAGATGTCCACCAGAGTACTGGACGAAACGTCAGATTTTAAAATGGAAACCAGTAGACGGCATCAAAGCCCAGAAGCTGAATGAATATATTAGGGGTCTCCGGCCGTGAAAACCTACGCCTTTAAATAATCATCATATTTCGATATATCAAAAACATACTATACCTTTACAGTTTAAATGATGCCTCTGTACTCTGTTAATGTCGAAATAACCTGTATTATGGACGAAATTTGAATTCTTTCAAATTCATACCACATTTAATACAACTTCATACAAATTAATACACATTTTTTATCTAACCGTAATTCAGTCTTTAAACTGCCAAAAACTGACGCCGTATATTACTGCATCTGTATGCTTTCATAAACCATATAGTATTTCCTCTCTTTCGTTCCAGGGCTTAATATGATACAACCTCTTCCGTCCTCATTTATTCTTATCCCAAATGCTTCCTTGGGCACTTGAGGCTTCATTTACCCCAAAGTTTATACTTATACACAATACTGGTATTATATTATTAATAACTTTTTAATTTTTGTTCAAGTGTTATTTTTTTATTTTGACGGCTTGAGTTGCTTTTATCCTTTTCTTTTAATGTCAAGATTCGTTACTTGCTACAGCACTGGAAAACCCATTGGTTTATAAAGCTTTCATTGTATGTATTTTTACTTCTCTGCGACGTACATAGTAGGTAGAGAAGGTATTGTATTCCACCCAAATATTTGATACCAATATTTCACCGAAAATACCTAAAAGCAAATAAAGCATTTTAGGAAACATGTTTGTGTGTGTAAATGTGTGTGTGTGCGCGAGTCTATGAACAGTAAAACTCAAAACCGAAAAGTTCGATAAATACCAAACTTGGTATTTAAGTTCAGTATCTTCCAAAGAATCGACAAGAGATTTGTAAGAAACACCCCACCCGCCCAACTGCCCTTTAAAAGGAACATTTTTCGAAATCTTTTATTTTATAACAAATGATCCAACGATTTTGATTAAAATACTCGCGATTGCATGGGAATAGTATGGAATTTTAAGGCCAGCGTATAGCGCTCTGTTCTTAAATATTTGACTGTCACTGTTTATAACGAAAGGTGTAGAGTATCTATTTCTGCGAAGGTTTATTTGGATTAAAATGTAGTAGGTAGAAAAATAAGCTTTAGTGAGAGTAATTTTTATACTCAGTAATATACGATATAGGGTAGGGAAAGCCATGTGAATGTGTCACATCGGATATTTTACATTATTCTGTCACAGGTGACCTATTGAAATATCTTCCTTCAACCCTTAAGCGGAGAGAGCAGTCACCACAATGAGCCCTCACTTTGGTTCCCTCTCTGGATTTTTTTTAAATTGTAGTTCTTGCTTGTAGAGTATAACTTAAATATTGCACGTTGCAATTTCTCTTCACTTTCCTGAAGCTTTGTGACCCCACCAGGGTACAGTAAGACTTACTATTTATTTTATCCCCAATTCATAAGCGCAAATTTGTGTTATTTTCTAATAATATAATAAGGTTATCCAGGTAAATGTTAAAAAGATTGGAAACAGGGTACAAACTTGCCTAATTCCTTGATTAGTCTTAACTTATTTTGTGATTTTATTCCGTTAATATTTATAACTATTTCTGTATTTATATATTAACCTTTATAGTCTCTACAGTATTATAATGAAATACCTTGACTATAATATTCTACAGCTTATCTCTATGATACAGTCAAAAGCAAAGTCAACGACCGCAATATGCGACTTAAAATTGTTATTGGCCTCTGAGTTTCAGATTTATATAGCAAAAAGGAGTTGCAAAATGCCCAGACACATTGGAACTGCACGAAAAATCTGTTTACTACATACATATGGTCTGTGTTTTTTTTCGATTTTTAAAGAAAGGTAGAGCAGATTCACTTGCATGTTTTAACGCGCCAAACATTCCTGAATCCTTGCGGCGCGCAGGAACCTCTTCCCGCAGGGATAACTTACTGGGTTAGTAGCGGTTCATTTATCTTCAGACATTCGTGGGCAAGGGTTTGAAGTAATGATGTCGTGATTGAGAGCGAGTTTCATGGGCCTTGAAATTTAAGCGTCGCTAAAATTATTAACGATAGTGCAGGACTTCCGTTGTAATCACCTGACAATGACAGGCTGGAAAGGACGAGAGGGAAGATTTTTTACTGGTTTGGTTCAACTGCCTATTAAGGAGGTATTTTCTGATCTGCTATTGTTTATACTCAATCAAACTTAAATAACTAAGAAAATTAACGAATAAAACGTTTCTCATGAAAGGAATAATCAATTGAAGCTACCTCTACTGTGTCATTTAAGTAAAATAATATAGTATGGTGCTTGTGGTAAACAGCTCAAAAATCCTTTTAAAGGCACCTCAAGTACTGTCTATTCAACGCGTTTTAACTAGTACGACAGGGTGGCTTATAACTCAGGTAAAGCTTTAACTGGTGGGAGGGTTACACAGTAAGCTAAATTCGTGCCGCGCGTGGAGCGTACAGTGGAAAACAGCTAACAGTCTTTCACTGTCACGCCTCTGTACCTCTTACGTGCCTCAGATCAAGTAAACACTACCTCCTTCCAGACTTTTTTCGTGAAGTGCTGCAGAATTCAGAGCACAAAATGACAGATGTTTAAGAATAATTTTAAAACAAAATATTATGTGGTACATTCACATGACTTTCTCTACTCTCTAACGTTTATTAATGAGTATAAAACTTATTCTTATTCAAAGTTATTTTTCTATGTACTACAGTTTAATTCAAATAAACCTTCGCAGAAATAGATACTCTACACATTTCGTTATAAACAGTGACAGTCAAATATTTAAGAACAGAGCGCTATACGCTGGCCCTAAAATTCCATACTATTCCCATGCAATCGCGAGAAACAACTGAATGTTGAAAGGACTTCAAGACAATGACCAAGAAATGACGGATATCTCAGAAACGACTTATGCCACAAAAATTATTTTAAATAAATTGTGTGTTTTAAAGAGATCTATATTTTTTGTAGAGTACACCTTCGTCTATTGCTTAACGTTTAGCAGTTAAACAAGATTATACAAAATTTCTTCGAAATGAAGAGAACTTCTAAGACTACTCCCCGAAAATTCAAGATATAATTTTATTTGTCAGGTAAATTTCTTTCATATATGGTATTTTAATCAAAATCGTTAGACATTTTTTAGAAAATAAAACGTTTTCGAAGAACTGTTCCGTATAAAGGGTAGTTTAGGGTGGGGGATCTTTTTGAAAATCTTCGTATAGCATCTTTGGAAGATATTGAACCTAAATACCAGTTTGGTATTTATCCGACTTTTGGTTCTTGAATTGTGGTGTTTACAGACACGCAGACACACGGATATGATTCAGGGGACTCAAAATAGGTATTTGGGGTGTAATCTTGATATCTAATTTTTGGGTGGAATGCAATCACTACACTTAGTAGAGAAAGTAATAATCATTTTACGTGCAATTATGAAATGCATATCAAATTAAAGAGGAAATTTCAACTTATATGCCTACAAGAAACTAAATTTAATTTTTTGGGTTAGTTCCGCCCTTTACACAGTCTACTCTTAAAGGGCTCTAGGACTATTTTGTTCCCGCGCGCGTAGAACCAACGCGTGTCGACGGAATGAGTACTACATCCGAAATTTTCCAAGGATCGTATCCTTTCAGAAACTGTTAACGCAACAATATTATTTGGTAATATGATATTTTTGCTTTCTATACCCCCAAAAATTTCATGTCAAGTAAATCTCTCCTCCCCAAGCTGCCCTTTACAGATTTGACTAGAACATAAGCATACTGTATTTTCCTTATACCTACATACAACAAAATGTATAATTAAAACATTTCTCAAATGTTTATCTCCTTTAATTTGAAGGAGATAGAAGGATAGCCCTCTGTAAGATTAGCATATAGAAAAGTGGGTAGAGAAAGTCATGTGAATGTAATACATAAAATAGTTTTTTTATTTAGCTCTGGTACACATATATCAGGAAAATGAAACAAACAAAATATCGCTGTATACTGTTTAGGAGCATGCATCTCCGCGCACAAATATTCGCAAGCCTGTTTAAAAACTTTACTTCAAATTTGCTTCTTCAACTTTCAAAAGCGCCAACTTGTTTGACCCTCCTTTGTGGTATTAGTTAATATTCCAACACAGTGCATTTCTAAGAATTTAAAAGCTAATTTCTTTCAGGCATACTTTAAATATCCACTAAGTGTAATAAATCCGCTCTGTAGGAAGTTCCTAAAGCGGAACCAAATTTGCTTCAGAATTTTCCTTTGCTTCTTTTCCTCCAAGTTTTAAACTTCTCATTTTCCTTTCTCCAGTTTCAGTAATTAGTGGGAGCAGCAGCAGCAGTAGAGTTTCTTTCTTGTTATTGACTTTGAATTTCCACATTAGACATCGTAAGTGAGCAACTAACTTTTTCCCGATCTGCTCGTGTTAATTTGTAGGGAGTAGTGGGAACGGAAAACAAAATTAGTGCAATTATTCGCCAGTTCAGCTCCTCTAATGTCTTAAAAAGTTAACCATTACAGATATTTAATTAAAATTCTACATTCGGGTTGACGCTATCTTCCTCATCTGCTACTACTCTTCATTGGAAATTTCCCCCCTTCCTTTGCTGGTACTCAGGAGGCGTTCAGGGCTGAGGATTATACTTCGAAATGCCAACTTAATGTCCTGATAACTACTTCTTGAAAGGCAAAAGATACTTTCAGAAAGAATAAATATACTTTTAAACTCAAGCTATTCCAGAAGAAGGCTTTGTTTTAATCGCCGGTAAACGCTCCATAAATGGAAGTCTAAAATGTATTTGTTAGGTTAGGACCCACCTAGTTTAGGAACTATTGATGATATCGATGTGAAAGTTTAAAGCATATAAACGTAACTTTTTACTTTCTCTACTATGTATAGTAACTAGGGGAAGTATTGCATTCCACCCAAAAATTAAATACTGAGATTTCACCGGAAATACATGTTTTGAGCCCTCCTGGATCCAAAAACAGCATTTTTAGAAAAACGTCCGTGTGTGTGTGTCTGTGAACAGCATAACTCAAAAACGTTTGAAAATTTTGATTTTCTCAAAAATGTATCTAACGATTTTGATTAAAATATCATATGTTTAAGATATTTTCATAACAAATTAAATGTTTATCTTGAATTTTGTGGGAATATCCCCAAAATTCCTTTTCATTCTGAATGAATTTGCATAATCTAAACCATAAGAGATAGATAAAATTTTTGTACACAGAAAAATGCAGATCTCGTTAAAACACGGAATTTATGTCATATTTTGTGTGGATACATTTTGTGTATCTCTTACAATTTACCAGTTATGCAAAAGCCATTCAGAAAGAAGAAGATTTTCGGGATATTCCTAGAAAATTCAAGATATGCATTTTATTTGCCATGAAATATCTTAAATATATGACATTTTAATCAGAATCGTTAGAGCCATTTTTGAGAAAATAAAAATTTTCGAAAAATGTTCCATGTGATAGGTAGTCTGGGGTGGGGGATTTTCTTGAAAATCTTCGTGTCGTATATGTGAGATATTCAACGTAGATACCAAATTTGGTTTTTATTCGACTTTTCGTTTTTGAGTTATGCTGTTCACAAACTCACTCTCTCTCTCTCTCTCTCTCTCTCTCTCTCTCTCTCTCTCACACACACACACACACACACACACACACAGGGACTTTTTTCTAATAATGCTTTTTTTATTCAGGGGGCCTCAATACATGTGTTTCCTGTGAAATATCGGTATCGAATTTTTTAGTGGAATGCAATACTTCTCCTACTTACTATACGTAGTAGATAAGGTAAAAATATGCGGTATGGCTGTGGGTTGAGTTTCGAAAGCCATGAACCATCATTTCACTTTCTCATATTTAGCATCATAAATGTCAGTTTTAGTTTCCCTACATATACCTATAGCAGCCAGAGGAAGTATTGTGCTCCACCCAGAATTTAAATTTCACCGGAAATACATTTTGAAATACATTTTGAAGTCTATGGAACACATAAAAAAGAATTTTTTAGTAATAGTCGGTGCGGTTGCATGCATGTTTATGAACAGCATAACCCAAAAATGAAAAAGAATTACCAAATTTTATACTCGAAGTAGGCAGTGTTTAAGTAGGTATAAAATTCTCCATTTCAAACTACCCTTTTGATGAAATATTTTCCTTATTTTTCATTGTCTGAAAATGGCTCGAGATTTCTATTTAAATTTTTTTATTTAACTTAACATTTTAATATAAATACTAAATAATAATTAAAAATCTTAAACAAAATAAGAATTAAATTTCAACATCCTTAAATTAATAACAAATTCTAAATTCATACAACTCTCTTTTAATAAACTATTATAAATATTCTTTAAAAAGATTTTCCCCATCTTAGATTTTCTGTCACTTCTTGACTGTGTAGTCCTCTTCATATTCGCTGATATGTTTTACAATTTTTACAACTAGGAAATTATGGGAGATAGTTAAAAACCTACTACAGCAAAAATGGACAGTGCTTTAAAGTACATAATTTGTGCGTTTCTAAATTACGCTTGAAGGCTTTTGATTATTTTGTCTTTCTTTCTTTCAATTATGCTCTGACTTACTTTGGTACAATCTTGTCGCTAAAACAAGTTTGCATATTATTCTAAAAAGGACCAAAGTAACCAGTGATAATGTCGCTACTCTGCCAAGGCCGTCCACAGTCTCACCAGCGGTATCTTTGTAACAGGTTATTCTCGCTGAGAAAAGGGATTATACGTCCAGAATGGCCACCTTCCGTTTAAATGGTCGTTTTAAAGAAATGGCTGCAAAGACATTGAATCATCCGGATACAATTCGACTATTAATCATATTATTTCTTGGATTAGTAACAGTTTTTGGCGAAAAAAAAAACAAATACTGATAATGAACTTAATTCGGCTCACTCACGCTCAGTTAATCTAAATGTAATAGAAATTGGGACAGTGAGTACACGGATGTTATTGTGGCCTTTTGACCCTCAAGAGACAGAATCAATACCTGTTCCAATTGCATCCCAGTATCATTACTATGTCTACCAGTGTTGCCTGTTTTGGTTTATTTCTTTATGACATCATCCTATACGGTTTGTTATATGGAATGGTTACATCAACTATGTTAGCAGTTTGAAATATCGCTATTTATTGTTCAGTTTTACTTTATTAACATTCAATAAGGCACATTCCTCACAATTACTGCAAATATTTTCTGTAGTAATGTTACTTACTTTCCATTTTATGGTTTTAAGTTGGCTGGTACACAACGTCCCATAACCTTTGGGACGCTCCAAAAACTAATTTTAGTTTAACTACGAGTATGTTATAATTTTGACCAAAGCTTACGATTTGGAACCGTTGGCAACTAAATAGGATGTTCTAGATATTCGTTACACACAATGATGTGCAGTTTTAAATAGAACACTCCATATTTCATTACATAAATTATTTCACATTTTCATTGTTTTTCAAATTACACTAGCATGAAATTTCAGACTAAGAGAGAATTTTGGATTTTCTTTTGAAGTATTGTTTTCTTTAAAGTTCCCTTGTTTACCCAGTTCATGATTACTGTGTTTGCTGTTTACTTTACTGCTTATTACCGCAATTACACATAGACACACACACTCATGCGCATGGTGGGACTCGAACCCGCGACCCTGAGCTTGACTGAGCGCCAAAACTATGCGCTCCAGCGACCACGACTATGAGGTTAAAATAAATGATAATGCCAGGTATACTTTTGTGGGAAGACGAAGCAAGATTTCATAACAAATTGAGCAACAGCGAAAACTAAATTTGAAAATTTCCCCAACATCGTGTTATTTATGGACTCTTGATATACCTTTAATCTAACTGTATTAACTGTTAAGCTATCCGTGAGATTTGCTTTTCGCGCTTATATCAGGTGAAGGCTTTGTCTCGGACCGGGGCTCCACCTGATCTATTGTTTTGCTTGGCTAGGTGGCGTCTTCTCTCCTGGGGTTAGCATTCAAGTTTAGCTGCCTTGCAAGGTGAACTGTTCTCCAGTTCTTCGACTATGCGTGCGTCTGCAACATAGTCTGAGTGAGTTCTTTGTAATAATATGCAACCGTTTCTAGGCAAATAACTGCACTCTTGGTCATGTCGTTTGCCTTTTTGGGGTTCACCTCGTTTTTGATAATTTGTGTTGTGGGACACAAGCGGAGAACTACATCTTTATTGTAACCTTGTTATTGTTATTTGGGAGCAAATTTTAATGGTAACGTTATGGGATTTTTAACGTGTTCTTTTGTGTATTTTGATTCATGGCAACTCAATTCTTGGCCTGTAGGCTGCTGTGCAACCTATCGAGCATTTGTATAATGGGAACAGATATTATATCTATTTAAATGCGATTATTACCAGCTTATCTTGATACCTTTTCTATATTTGAAGTGCTAGTGTAATGATCACCGATGGAACATTTCAGGATGACTACATACACTTAATAGTGTTAATCAAGAGGTGTTAAGATATTGTAACTGTTTTTGCAAGTTATTGTATTTTGTTATAGCATCTTATCGGCAAAACGGGAACAATCTCTATCAATAATTTGGCCTCTTTGACCCTACCTTTATGGTATTTTTGGCCAAACACTTCCACGTGTATTTTATCAGCGAAAGTAATATAACAGCATGAGTACACAGTGCAATACAGTATATTGCAATAAGAGGTAGATGCACTTAACTATCATATAACATCCAAATATTATTTGAATTATTCTAAACAGTGCTGCTCATTTTTACTTAAAAATATAATATGTAGTATGAAATACATCGTGCATCTTCCTTCAGTCGTAGATTTTTAGATTGCTGTGTTATTCTGTATAAATTGTTATTGTCGGTTGAATTGGAAAGAGCGGTAAGCAGTAGTTGAAAGAAGTTGAAGTTGCAAACAGAGCCATTAAGACCTAAACAAAAGTTAAAATAAGACCAATAAGCAAAACACTGCCGAAAAATTCAGAAAAAATAAAACCGACCATTTTCTGGCCTACAGTGATCCAAAATGAACATATATTATGTTGGGACTCGTCTTCGGACACTCGAAAATAAAAGGATTTTTCAAATTCCGAGCCGTCTCAACATAAATATGTCTAGCATTTGACGATGAGAAGGCTTGCTTGCTTCCTAACCTGCTGTATTGATATATCCATGTCTCACGGAGTAGTGCATTCTTTAACAGTATTTCCAACTAATGCTTTATTTACAACGTGCAATAGAAGCATCAAACCCTTCATGCGGAAACCTGCTTGAAATGCTACGAGACAATCTCTGTATGATACGGCAATAAATAACATATAAATTAAATAAGTGCGAAGGTTTTCATGGCCGGAGTTAATCGATAAAATATTAAAATCTTCCGGGTTGGAAGGCCGTGGTCTAAGAGTAAAATTATTTACACCCGACGTTTCGGTCAACTCTTGGTTGCCATCTTCACGAGGTAACACCCTGGGAAGCTAACAACGACTATCAACTAGGTGACTGATGTTTCACAATTTATAGCTGATGCCAAGATCAGAACTGACTCATGATTGGTGGGTCTGCAGTATAAAAAAATACTTAAAAGGCACAAAATAAATATGATATATAAACCAACAGAAAAATCCACAAACGTAAAATCTGCCAAAGATGAGAGAGACCCCGTATGTGTTCCAGCTGTATAGAGAATACTTTGCACATGCGGTTCTGTTTACATCGGAACAACGAAACCCGAATAACAGAGCATAAACAACATTGTCGTCTTGCACAAACGGATAAGTCTGCAGTCGCCGAGCACTTTGTTACTATGGGTCATCGTATCCTATATGAAGACACAAACGTATTAGCTTCAACAATTTATTATCACGCTAGACTTCATAGAGAAGCAATTGAAATATATAAACATACCAACAACTTTAATAAAAAGGAGGGAAAATTTAAGCTCAACCGTATGCAAGCTCAACGATGGCACGCCACTGCAGACCAATCATGAGCCAGTACTGACCTTGGCATGAGCTACAAATTATGAAACATCTGCCACCTAGAGGGTAATCGTTGTTAAGCTGCTCAGGTTGTTACCATCTTGAAGATGGCAACCAAAGAATTGACCGAAACGACGAGTGTAAATAATTTTACCCTTAGATCACGGCCTTCCAGCCCGGAAGGTTTTAATATGTTATCGATTACTCCGGCCGTGAAAGCCTTCGCACTTATTAAATTAATGCTAGTTATTGCCGTATTTTTAATACCACTGTCATTCGCTCTCAAAGCCACCTTCAACAGGCAAGCATGGCCATCCAGTCCAGATGTTAAGGTTCAGGTATTCCTGTTCTATGAATGGTCGATTTGATACTCGATTTTGGAAACAAAGTTAAAAATAGTCTTCCACTTTAAACTGATAGTTAATTCATATATGACCTTATTCAATGTGGTTTCTCTTAAAACATTTCAGTTTTGGCATTAGTATTTGATATTTCCTTGATTTGAAATAATAGTAGGAAGAATCTTGTGTAAAAGGAAGAAGAAGAAAGCTATACTTTTGATAAGTTTAAATGAAAAATTTGCTTCACAGATCGTTTTATGCAATGACAAGCTGCGATCATCTGAAACTGTAATGTTCATTTAGAGTTATATAGTCGAAACATCTTCCTATCCATTATTTTAGCCCGAAATTTTGGCCACAAATGCTGTATGCCATTTACCAGGTTTTCAATGTATAATATTACTTATGGTGGCATACAATGGTAACAGAATGTTCTCATTGCAGAAGATCTTCGTATTAAAGTACCTATATTTTGCTGAAAATTTTAAAACTCCAGACGGGTTTAAGAATTCTACAAAACATTAATGATGAGAATGAAATATTTATCCTCAGTATTTAATTCTGCATCTTCCAAAACTTAAAGCCAGCGGTTACAAGACTAAAGCAAAGCAGGAAGGAAGCGCTATCAAGGAGCTCCATCCAAGATTGACGGCGTCTCTAGGAGCAATTTCATTAATAAATTAAACGCGAGATGAAAAACGAAAAGTAAAATGTATAGCTGTGAGATGCTTTAGCTTACGGAGAACGGTTTAAAGAAAGAAATTGCTGTGCAAATGTTAATGTTCATCTCTAAGCTGGTTTAGCCGGATATCCTCTTCCGGATAAGCCGACTTTCAAAGTAGAGCTGAACAGTGTTTTACATCTTAGTCATATATTATGTATGCCACATGGTTTTTAGATAAATTAATGGGTTTCAGAATAAAATAGGTTGTCATAATATTTAATTCGTAGTTGAAAAAAGTAGGTGTTGCGACCGAAGTTTTTGATTAATCGCCCTTCACCGGAGCTTATGTCGGTGAGCCGAATTTGAGGATTCCTTTACAAACGTGCTCAACTTTACAACATTCTTCACTCAACCAACTGCTTAATAATAATTATAATAATAATAATAATTATTATAATAATTTATATATAAATTCGTTACGCATTTCATTGTAGGTACAAGAGGGATAGAGAAAACCGAATCGATATTCAGGTGTTTAAAAACGGCTCCCCATGCCTTTAAAACTCCATACTCCTTTCATGATATCGCGAGAAACAAGTAAATAATAAATTAGTAAGTAAACAAGTGCAGTCAGTAAGTACGTGGAACTTCAACTCAGGAGTATCCAATAAGACATTTACAGCGGCGAAACCAAATGTTAATATCCCGACTGCGATTTGGGCATACCAAACTGACACACTCATTTGTTAAATAGAAGCTCTCCACCAATATGTGAAATATGTAGAAGAACAGTAACAGTAGTACGTATCATATTGACATGTCCAAAATTTGCAAATCAACGTAGTTAGGTTGATATGCCCAGAAATATTTCTGCAGCAGTCAATGATGCAGCTTTCATCCAGAAAGTAATTAATTTTCTTAAATGTATTAATATACATCAATATATTTAACCGAATTGTAACCTGTAAATATATACATAATGTATAAGTATTATTATTGTAACGCAATACTGTAAGCAACTGCACATGGAAGGTCATGATAAGACATAGGAATGTTAAAATGACCCGAAATAAAACTTAATAAAAAAGAATAGAGTAGATAAATCTTCTATCCAAGGATCCAGCAGCGATCTGCAAGACGTGTTGATCTGCTTTAAGCATTGCTCACATTATCACAAAATATTCCAAATACACAAAATGGCGGAGGAAGACAAGATTCTAGTAGACGACTACTGTACTCAACGATCCGAATTTGATCCACGCAAAATACAGTTCCTAAGAGACGCTTCAATTTATCAAATGATATAATATCACTATACCACTATTGTACTTAGTACATACACCTTCAATTACATTACATTACAAGATAACTAACCAACTCTGCAAATGTATACTTTTTAAGAACTAGTGAATATTGTATCTCAGTGTTATTTTCTTCTTCTTCTTAAGTTTTATTTATGGACGCTCTTTAACTGCTATGTTTCTTAGCGTCCCATTCTAATTGGGCGTGAAAGACCGGAAATTATGGTGAAAGGTCTCTTTATCAGGCTTGAGGTTCTTTTACGTGCCTGCTTTATTTCCCTTCTGAAGGAAGCCATGCTAAGGAATTTTACGCCCGATTCCATGCCCTCCGCCGGCTTTAAACCCGCCACCTCGGCAACTAAAGACTAGCAGACAATGTTAAAGCATACTGTAAATAGTCGCCATATGACTATTAGGCAAAATTACACTTTTTTTTAAAAAAAAAACGAAAATAGCGAAAGTGATTTACAAAGTATTGAAGAATTGTAACCAATATTACGGATATTTCGAAACTAGTTGATGCAGTAATTTGTATCACAAATTACTTAAATGTAAATAATGATTGTAATATGAATATGCATTTTTATGTGACATTGATTTCAGATGTTTATTAATTGTAATTATTATTTGGAAATAAGTTTATACGGCCTTACTGAAACTGTCAATAATAGCGCGCAATAATGCAGCGAGGGGGTGAGCTGTTTATCATTATTGGAAACGAGGAAGTTACGTAATGTTGGCGCGTTTTCGGTAGAAACTTCTGGAATGTGTTCTCCCTAAAGCATATGTATTCATAATTTTCATTGGATATTAAAATGAACGCTAATGTTGGCGCGTTTTATTAGCCAATAGCAGTTCAGTTATAATCTTTAGGCGTATCTGGATGAAGGCGTATAAATAGAAGCCAAGTTAGAGGTAAAGTCAGTCAGTCTTTCAGTTCGCCGAAAGCATTCATACATTACACGTCGTATTTAGTGCAGTTCATCAAAAATCTGTGTACACTACACGTCGTCTTCAGTCCTTCAGTTCGCCGAAAGCATTCATACATTACACGTCGTATTCAGTTGGTCAGTTCATCGAAAATCTGTGTACACTACACGTCGTCTTCAGTCAGTCAGTTCGTCGAAAGTATTAGTACGGCATACATCGGATATAAATTCACAAGTTATGCGCAGCAGAATTATGAAAGATCTAAAATATGGTAAAGTTAATTATACAAAAGGTTGAAGTACGTTGATTAAAAGTGATCAGTAAGAAGTTATTATAACAGTTTCAGTTTGGCGAGTATCTAGATCAATATGTATAAATGTGATAGTTAACGTGTTCGACAATAAATGTGTAAAACTAATTTCTTCATCAGTGTAATTTTTGGATAAAAGATTCCTTTCCGTTTACACAACCTGTATAGAGATACGTGCCCAAGCCAACAGGATAATAGCTAGCCGGAGGACATTTGAAATGAAATCAAACAAAAGCTAATACTGCCGCAAATTGCTAACACTAGATGGAGCTACAAACCAAACAAATGAATGACGTCACAAGATGGCTTCAACACGTGATGTAAACAAACATTATAAGTAATACCGTCGCATAGTTAATGCCACAAAAATTATTTTAATTAAAATGCGTGTTTTAAACAAAACTATATTTTTCGTGTAGTACTCTTTTGCTATCTCTGAAGAGGCTATTCCAAGAAAATTCAAGAATGTCGGGCGAATGTCAGGCGATGTTTTATCGTTTAATGCTTTAGACCACGGCTAAAAAACTCGGTGTGTTTTAAAAATTTTAATAATAATTTTTATAATGTTGACGCCGGTCATGAAAACTTAAGTATGTATACCAAACTTGGTATTTCAAAGATAAGGCACGAAGATTTTCAAGAAAATTCCCCACCCAAACTACACTTTGAATGACATATTTTTGAAAAATTTTATTTTCTTAAAAATGGCTAACAATTTTGATTAAAATACTATATATTTAAGATAATTAAAATAATTTAAGACGAATAAAACGTATGTTGCACTACAAAACGTAGTATCAATACAAGAATAATGGAGCATAAAGCCTACTGCAGATTAGGGCAGACAGAGAAGTCTGCAGTAGCAGAACATGCACTATTACAAGGCAATGATATCAGATTACACGAGACAGAAGTGCTCACCAAAACACCTCATTATCATGCCAGGCTATATCGCGAGGCCATAGAAATATTTAAACACCGTAACAACTTCAATAAAAAAAGAAGAATTAACCTGATTGCATAAAATGTAGTTACCAACATTGAAGAAATTGCATATTAAACCAGAAAAGCACATTCGCTCTAATTGCCAAATTCCAGGCTAGGTAAAGCAATGACTAACCGTCATCCAATCAGATAAGTGTGCGTTGTACTGTTCCTGGTATACAGGTTGGTTACTGATAACAAACAGTTGGTGCCCGAAGCCGCTCAGTGTGTTCTATGAAGATGCCCGCCGGAATGTCGGGCGAAACGTCAGGTGATGTTTTATCGTTTAGACCACGGCCAAAAAGCCCGGTGTGTTTTAAGAGTTTTAATAGTAATGTTTATAACCAAGTTTGGTATTTATCCGAGTTTCGTTTTCGAGTTATGCTGTTCATTGACGCACACTCGGATTTGTTTCTAAAAATTCTTTTATAGGATTCAGGGATCCTCAAAACATGTATTTCAGCTGAAATCTCGATATTGAATTTTTGGATGGAATGCAATAACCCCTCTACCTACTAGGTAAGTGGTAAAGAAAGTAATACTTGTAGTTTTGCAAGTCATTTTCAGGCTACATTTCAGAATTTCTTAGATCTCCTTGTTGGTAACCTGGGATTCCTGAATAACGAGAGAGTTCCAAGTGCTTTCGAAAGTCTCGTTACGGCAGTTCAACATGCACACAGAAAACGGGAACTCCATGCACAGCTGTTTAATTGTAGCAAGTGAAGAGATGTTTTCCTTAATTTGGAATTTAAAGAGTATTTATAACTGTATAAGTTTTCATCCTTGTTTTCATGCTCCCTTTGCTCCTATAAAACACTTGTAAAGTTATAAAGTTAAACCTGAACGCTTCATGCGGGTACTTAATAATCTTGTACCATATACGCCCAAATTTGTAGTTTTCGTTAGATTACTGAAGCTGCTTTATTTATGAACATTTTATTGTTTTCCCATGAAGCAATAACATAAATCCTGTGACGCTACTGCCCATGAAGAGACCGGTCCTGCAAACCTGGCTGCGGGTCTGATGCCCATTACGCATGGTAGAAGTGGACGATCGTCCAACCGATACGGGGAGGTGATGTGGTCAGCATCACGCATTCTCCAGTCGGAAAGTTGACTAACAAGACTGGGATCGCAGCTCCTCGCTTTCCTCACGATGCTGAGTGGGCACCGGTTCTATGCCCGGGACTTAAAATCCGCACTCACAAAGGTGGGATCGAACCCGGACACATTCCATAGCCGGAGAATAGCCGGGGAGCAGAGCTCTACGCTTTAGCCCACAGGGCAGGGTGCAGAACCCTTACGGCAATGCACCGGTAAAATTGAGCAAACGTATGATAAGGGTTGAAAATTTGTTTTTATTATACATATATATATATATATATATATATATATATATATATATATTGTGGCTTTTTTACTTTCTCTACTACGTATAGTAAGTAGGGGAAGTATTGCATTACACTCAAAAATTCATATAGAGATTTCACAGGAAATACATGTTTTGAGGTTCCCTGAATCCAAATAAAGCATTTTTGAAAACATGTCCGAGTGTGTGTCTGTCACTCTTTGAACGGCATAACTCAAAAACGAAATGTCGGATAAGTACCAAACTTAGTACTTGAGTTTAATATCTTCCAGGGATGAGACACCCTAGACTACCCTTTACATGCAACATTTTTCGAAAATTTTGCTTTTCTCAAAAATGGCTCTAACGATTTTGATTAAAGTATCAAGATATTTTAGTGTTTAAAATCTTTTCATGGAAAATGAAATGTATATCTTGAATTTTCTGGGAATATCCCCAAAAGCCCTCTTCATTCTGAATGAAGATTAACATCTCATATCTCGATTAACATGAAGTAGATAGAGAATAAGACGTTGTAAAAATAGTTTGTACAAGAGTAGAGAAAGTTATGTGAGAACAATACAGACTTTTTAAATGGTATAATACCATGGTATAATTATTTGTATAATACCTTTGTGATATCGGGAACTTTAGCCTGAGAAACAACTGATGGGTTCTTACTCTTTGAAAGGTAATTTATTTTAACATTTGTATTTTAATGCTTTTTACTATTAAACACACTTACATTTACAGTTTCACACTCTACGGATAAGGAATGATTCTGGTTAAAGAAATATTCCCCGCACCAGCCGGGAATAGAATCCGGGAACTCTGGGTTGGGAAGTCAGAACGCTGAACACTCGACCATCACAGTTGCAGTCTAATTTAATGCTTTATCCGTAGTCCTTCTGAGAAGTTGAATTTATAATATAAAGATGATTTTCGTTCGATCCCCTCTTCCAATGTGAACCTTTCTTAACTACTCGTAATGAATAGCTTTAATAACGCGTTTACGCTTTATAAAACTATAAATTCTTAGCGTCAGTTTTCACGGCCCTGTTGATCTATCTAGTTGTTTAGTGTTGTTAAGTTTATTTTCTTTGAGGTGGTTTTGGAGATTGCCTACTCTGATGTACAATGCGAACTATCGATCGATAAATTAAAGATTCTTATCTTTTTTCTCTCAGAAAAGCTATTTTACATATATGATACATAACACATTCCTGCTACTAGGCGTACTCTGTATTAAAATAGGATATGGCTACCTACGGAATAATTCTGTGCTCTCTTATTTCCCATGTAACGTAGGAATAAAATGTGAGGGTGCTTGAGTTGTTTTCTGATTTAAAAATGTACATAGACGGAATGGGAACAGATTCTATAACAAAAGTACAAATTAAATGCCTGTGCAGTATATATTCTATAAACATTGCGCGTATAGGTGCAATGTTTCACTGTGTAAGCAGCTCACCTTATAGGAAAAATACCGAATCGCGCCGTACTTTATGGAAAAGCTATAATGCAAAAACAAAGTGGAATAGAGGATATTATAGACTTGCCAAAAATCGAAAATCTAGTAACAAATGTGTTCATGCACGCAAAGTAATTGTTCTCAGTTTAAAGGTTGTACAACATTTTAATCTAAATGCATATGTGTGAGTTGCAAAATAGAACGGATACTGCAATTTAGAAACGTATTTTGGTTCAAATTCCTTTTGAAATGTAAAAAATAAGTACAGTGAATCCCTACGACAGCAAGAAACTCGGTCGGACAAATTACGCCGCATTATCCAATGATGCATTATACATAACATTGAACAACGCTGGCAAGATCTAATGCTCTTGGCATATATTTCACTTCGACTTCCTGGAAAAATCTAAAAATAGTGCACTTAAGTCTATAGCTTCAAAATCAATATTTCAAATTTTACACTAAAACACTCTAACTCATCTCCTTCACGTGTTATAGTAGCAAAAGTTTCATTTGGCAACATTCATGGAGCAGTTCGTATACTTTAATCTGATTTAGAAGTTGCATCTCGACTATCGAGGCCTTCCAGAGCCGTGGTGTTGTTGATGAGTCTTCTTTACTTACGACATTGTAATGCAGTCACTCAGAAACATCTCCAACGGTTCTGCTTCTGGGGTAGAAGGATTTATACACATCAGCATTTAGGATTTAAAATCAACATACACAGGATATTCTACATAGTATTATCAAGAATCCTATAAAATGTTATGCTGAAGGAAACGTTAATGCTGCAGTTACCCCGCATTCATTTGAGGCATCACTTATAGCTTTACAGAAGAAATATGTAGGTTTACACAACGCATTTGGTAATACGTTTCGAAGACCTGCAGCAAAATTAACTGTTATGACTGTCATACAACCTGATGATTATTTTGGACCAATTCAGCTTAGTGTTGGAACTTCAAATCTATTATTCACACCGTTCACACATTTGGGGATAATTGTTGGTACTAATAACATCCTCGTTAAAGTGCATTCTAAAGCAACTCGCTGCCTGAAGCTGTAGAAGAAAAGTACTAAAACTGTATAGTTTTCTTCATGAAGTTCGCAGAAACTCCTTAGATCTTTAATTCTTAAATACTCATCCCAGAGAGGAATAAAGCAAGGAATTCCCACAGGATGTTTGAAGTTTAGTCTTGCAATACGTCCTATTATTTATAAATTGAGGAGAAAGCTAAATATTTCTGGGGGTAGGTTGCATGGTGGAACTTAGGAGTTGAACCATACTCTTGCTGATCGTCAAAGGCTAATAGAAGAGTGAAAATCCAATCTATACATCAAACCTGAAAAATGTGAACTATTCTTCTGTCATAACGGAGACGGAGATTGCTATCCATAAATCGAATTAATATTGTATTTGGTTGTGATCTGAAATTCCCTGGATCTTCAAATGCGCCTGAAGAAGATGATAATGCAGGAAAAAATAAAAAAATATTATTTTTAAAAAGTATCGTAGAGGCTGCAGTCCTTAACTCCAATATTGCCTATTTCCTTCTGAAAACTGGTTGGGAGTTCTGAAATTTATTTTCTCCGTATTACTCCTTTATGATTATTTTATTCGTTTTTCACATGAGTTGAAATTGTGAAGAACTGTTTGAAAGCTATACAGACTTAATATGATACTTGATGATGAACATTGGCTTATTAGCGATATTAACTTGCCAGCTTTCTTATTTAATTTTCTGATCACATAAAAGTGCGCTATTTGGCTGCGACAGTTGAAAGATGAACTGCTTTAAACTCGTATTATGATAGTCCAACTCATCCCAAAATGCAGAAGACGTGGATAATATAAACCTTTTGCTCATGCATGCATCTTTTATTGCCTCTGTAAACACCTACCTTGAATCAAGCTCCTTGCCTAGCTATTCTAGAGAAAGAAGCTAGTTCATGGCTCGGAACTACAAATTTACCTTACTAGGCACTTAAATGGTCAATTTCTCCCTCAGAATAACCGTTGACCTGAGATGTGGTTACAAAATCTGTCAAAGCCGTGTAAGTCTATGTCGAGCCAAAGTCGATCATCGTGGACTTAAGCCGATATCTTTGGCTTAAGATGTCCCAAGAAGCAGGACGATTTTCCAGACGGTTTATGATCAGTGACCAAGAACCTGTAGGAATAAGTCGATCATATGGATATGGTAAAAGACCTTGTCGCTTAGCGAAAAAGAAATTCGTGGTAACGGCTTCCTAGGTATGTGTCCAGCACCGATAAACAAGTTGGGTCTGCTACAGCCTTGTCTGTTTCTGTCAATTTTATTACCAGACTGTTTATATATATATATATATAATATATATAATATAAACAGTCTGGTAAATATATATATATTAAAGTTACTGTTAAAATTCTAATTATATCTTTTTAAAATCACGTGGATAATTGGTAATTTGGATTAAAAATTTCAATTTTTATAATGATTCCATTGTTGGTACCTATAAAAGCTATATTACTGCGTATGCATTTGCAATTTTTTCCACAAGATAAGCTTACAAAAAACAAAGAAATAGATTCCATACAGAAAATAAGATAAGTATAGCAAGAATAGTATTTTGTACATTGCTTTTGGGTTAATATAGATAAGTAATAAAACTGATTTTGTATAAAGGCTGAGATGTAAGAAAAGCAGTTAACATAAAAATATTAATTTGAATTACGAAAAGTAAAATAAATATTATAACTTTACAGAAGAATTTAAAATAATATTCATTCAGCGCCACTCTTGCTACGAAGATAACACGTTTTTTTTATGTCGGACTTCACACATGCAATATAATGCATGGAATTAAGATTTTTGGGCAGTGTACCACTACTGCAGCTATACATGAAGTAGGTAACTGTTTTCTGATTGTTGCAAAAGGCTCAAAATAAAAGCAAAATCGCAACTGATTCGAAATATTTTGGCACACAATTAAATTACGCGGAAATGGAGATCCTATCTCCAGGAATACTCAGAAGAGAGTTTGGCGCAGTGAAAGATGAATAAGCTGACTCCATGTAATACTGATGCAAAGCATCGACGCGCGTGAAGCTGGACAAACGTATTTCTCCATCGTTTACATGCAATTACGCAATAAACGAGTAATAAAATATTATCTTCTTAAAGAGCTAAACGTTGTCTATTTTATATGCTGTGAACGAACAATTTCAATAGTTCCATTTATGTATGAAGATGGGACTCCTTGCAAGAAGCGGTCAGTATTAGATCGTTGCATCTCTCTCATCGTGCATAGAACCATGATATTTCTGCAATACAACTTTTTTTGGGGAGGGGAGTGTATCTAGCACCAGAAATTCTTGATTCCTTACCCTTATGAATTTCAAGCCATTCCCAAATGTTCATACATTCTTCCATAAAATATTCCCTTAAAATTGCATCACACTACTGGAACTTTGAGAGCTCTGAATAAATATAGCCATTTCCAATTACTAATCACGGCATACCTACAAACTCAATTGCAGCAGCAGCCTTATCATTTGCACGCATCTGCATATCGTATCCCCTGTGGCATTCGAAAGATAGGTACTGCAATATGGAATGATCGGTAGACCGACAAATAGTGGCGGAAATCGAGCAGAATGCAGGTAGCCATTATTGTGTAAAATATGCACGCAGCGTGTGTACATATCATCGAGTTCCTTCAACACATCCCGCATTACGTGTTGGAATATTCCCCGGGATGCACGTGGTCGGATGGTAATCTCGTTATACACAAGCCCTTCTCTCCCGCCCTCCGCGCCGGCTCTCCAAATTGAATCCAATATGATGTAAAGCTACTGGCGCATAGCAAGGAAAGCACCAACCGGTGCGTAAGCTAGGCCCTTAATACGAGAGTCATCTGCTTCCCGCAGTGCCGTTCTTGATAACTACGTGGCGACGCTATTTTTAGCACAAGGCAGAGAAAAAAGTAGTGAAACGACTTGCTTTGGTCAGCATCAAACGCTTTGCAGCAGGATTTGCTTTGAAATTAGCATAGAAAAGCAGAGCTGTTCCTATGCTATTTAAACGTTCTCAAATACCTGAAATCTAAAATATCTACGGGTAATTTCTCCTAGATGTATAAACCAAAGTGCGTACCAAAACATTTAGTTATTCTTGCTACATGATTTTTCTCTGCCCATATTATTTATCTTCATGCCCATTTTAGAAATTATTTCGGTTACTCGCGTCATTTTAATCATTTAACCAGATAATATTACGTTAAACTACATTATATGTTTTGCAGGCTGAGAAACCATTCATTGGTTACTCGATAATTATATGCTATGTTATTCAGCACTTTGAATGTTTCGGGAATGGTTAATTCCATAAATAAAATTTATTTCGTATACACTTTACATTCGAAAGATCTTTCAGAATAATAAAAGAAGATATGACTGAATCAGTTATAAAAGTAGCGTCTCAATCTCTGAAGGAGGTGATGATGAAATTGCACATTTACATTTTTTCTGGTGTAAGATTTTACAATCTAAGTTTAGGTTGACACTAGATGGGGTGAATAAAGTTACAGCTTTAAATGGTAAAGCAGTGGTTTTGATGTGTTATTTCGGGTAACTGATTGTAACTAGAATAAGAAATCTTTTACTATTACTTATTACCTTTATATATTCTTTCAAAGATTATATCCATCTGTCAACGCTTCTCGCTTATACAATATTCAGTAATAACAAGAGGACTCAAAGGGCATTTGTAGAATTCTCGAAGTATCATTTTTACTTATCATTCAAATAACCTCAAAAGATTCTACATCAATGTTGAAAGTACTTAGGAATGCTTTTGTGGCAGTGAACAGAAGGTACAGTTTATTATTTGACGGTTCGGTAATTAAAATTAAGTTATATTTCTATATTGATCACTTATCTCACTGTAATAATACATTTTGTACACCTCTTTGTCATTTATTTATAAAGCAATGTTATTAAAATTTCCTATGTTTTATCCAACACATTCATGCTAAACTGTAATGCCATAGTTACTGTTCTTTGGTATTTATTTTATTACAAACCCTATATACATTTTATTATAACCCTAATATACATCTATAGTGTTATTCAAAAAAAGGGAACAAATTTTAAATATCCATCTTTAATGAACGACAATAGATAGCGACACATACGAACCATCATTGAATAGAGGAAAGTTCAAAGTTTTAAGCCCCACCTATTAGTCCCATTTAGTGCCTACAGGGGTGCTGTGTTGGTTTAGAGAAAATGGTGACGCCACAGGAAAAGTCGTTTTGTGTGCTGCATTATGCAAAGAGTGAATCCATTGTTTCATTGCAGTCTGCATTTCGTTGTAAGTTCAACAACGAGCCGCCTCGTCATAAAAAATTTACAATTGAAATAATAAATTCGTAGAATTGCAAACGAAAAACACTGGTCGTCCTCACATAACAAATGGTGCTCATTTTGAACACATAAAATAAAATTTTCTCTATTCAGTGATGCATAGGATGTGTCACCATCTATTATCGTTCATTAGAAATAAATACTTAAAGTCTGTTTCTTCTTTTTGAGTAACCCTGTATATGTAAATAAGGTTGACAATTGTGGAAATAAAACTAAACTTAAAGTATGCAATATTTTAATCAAAATCGTTAGTCAGTTTTGAGGGGGAAAAGTGTTGATTCAAAGCATTGTTTGAGAAAAATGGAATTTTCTTAAAACTTCGCCTTATATCCTAAAATGCTGAACCACTCTTCAGCTCAATCAGTTACCAATTGCTTGAGCATCAAAATGATTAACCAGTGTAGCGCGATGAACAAGTTTTCGAGACTTTACTTTGATTTGGGGAAGCGTTTGCAGATAGCTTTATGGCAGCATTTCGAACATCGATTTTGTTCTTCCGCTAGCTTGTTCTTCCTCTTTTGATTTACATCTAGACTGCTTGTCAAAATTTGTTCATTCCTCGCGGAATTTTCCTTCCCTTCGCTAAGCAGTCACTGCAATTCTTGGTGTTAGTGAATGCCCTTGTATTAAACTAATATATTTTTGCATAAGAAAAACAGTAATTTATTGTACAAAATATTGAACTCCAAAATGTTTTCTGATAAAATTATTAAGGTAGCAACCACCTCAACATATACAGTTTCCATTAACACCTCTATGGATTAACCTGTGTTTCATCGTTCCACAGTTTGGTTTCACAATAAGGTACATGATGTAGATTTCGCTGAACTTCTGTAGATAACTGCAAATATCGTATTATTTTGCTTGGTTTTGTCCACTATTTTTAGCTAATTCTGCAAGGGTTTGTTTGGATTAAAATGTAGTAGATAGTAAAATAAGCTTATAAAAATAAAAATAATTTGTATAACTACTAACAAAAGATAGAGAGTAAGAAAGTCATGTGAATGTATCACATCAGATTTTTTAGAAAAAGATCCGTATGCATGTGTACGTCTGTCTGTGAACAGCAAAACTCATAAACGAAAAGTCAGATAAACACCAAATGTGATACTTTGGTTCGCTACCTTCCAAAGAAGTAACAAGAAGATTTTCAAGGAAATCCCCCAACCCAAACTACCCTTTACATTGAAGGTTTTCAAAACTTTTGATTTTTTAAAAAATGGCTGTAACGATTTTGATTAAAATGCCTCATATTAAATATATCTACATGACAAATAAAATGTATATCTTGAATTTTCTGGCAAAAGTCCTCTTCATTCGGAAGAAATTTTGTATAATCTAGTATAACTTGTAAACTACAATTTATTTCAAATAACTGTTTTGTAGCATCAGCCATTTCCGAGATATCCGTTATTAATGGTTCAAACTCTTCAATATTTAGCCATTATTTTCAAGTCCTATCGATTTGCAGTTTATTTCTCGTGATGTTATCGAAATAATATGGAATTTTATGATCAGCGCATATCGTCCAGTTCTAAAACATTTGACTATTGCTGTTCCCTTTGTATCCTTATCGAAAGGTGTAATGCAGCTATTTTCAGAAAGGTTTATCTCGATTAAAATGAAGTATGTAAGAAAATAAGCTTTCATAAGAATAATTTGTATACCCATTAATGCAAATTTGAGAAAATCACATGAATGTAACACATCAGATTTTTCAATTCAGCGTCCTTGAACCGGTTAGGTCATATCGGACGATGAATAACTGAAATTGTGCTTAAATAAGCCTGGGATCCATAGAGCTTGAAGTTACCCGATATTCATCCTTTCAGCATAAGGAAAAACTCCGAAAAACCCCTTAGCCGAGTAACTCACCCGAACCGAGATTCGAACTTGGAACCACTTGAATGTGAGGCATAGACGTTACCCCCACACCATAGAGGTGGTATAGTCTTGTCAACATTGTTGTTTAAAGTTTAGAACTATTTAATATCATTACTTCCATTACAGGAAACGTTTCAGGCATTTGCAGTTACGAGGACTGAGCCTGTAAAATAAGTCGTCTTCCGTGGACTAGTGGTACCGTGCTAGCCTCTAGTTCCCAAGGTCGCGGGTTCAAACCAGGCGAAGGGCGATGGATTTTTTCGGGCGTAAAAATCCTTAGCATGGCTTCTTTCGGAAGGGAAGTAAAGCCGGTGGTCCCGTGTCGTAGATTTACGGCACGTAAAAGAACCTCAAGCCTGATAAAGAGGCCTCTGAGCATAATTACCGGTCTTTCACGCCCAATATGGAATGGGGCGCTAGGAACCATAATAGTTATAGAGCGTCCATAAATAAAACTCAATTTAAATTTCCTGTAATATACATGTCACGTAGGACGGTGCTTGCGGGATTTGAGCCGCGGACCTCCGTTCGAAGTTATGCCTAAACGATCTCGGACACCACTATAGGTATTACTTTCAGTATTTATACATTAGCACAAATATAGATATTTGTAACATTTTTTAAATGCAACTTTGTTTTGAAATCTAAATAAGCCTTCAGTATAGGCACTGAATATTGCCGTAATTTGGCTGGTAGATGATTACAAATAGACTTGAAAATCATTCGCTCTTAATGTGTACCATTAAGAAAACCTTATTTAAAGAAAACATTTGGTTTTTTGTTTAATAGATACATGTAATTATATAGATATACACAGCCCGAGCTATAACTCAGGAGCAAATACAAAACAAAGTTGTGGGCAGAATGGAGGAGCAGTGAATAGGAAACAAAGTTGTATAACTGAGAGAAGACGAGATCAAACCATTCATAGCGGGAGCGTAGTGTTGGTTGTGTAATTAATTGCTCCGGAGTTACTAACTCCGTAACAGCAAGACATGCCAATTGTTAAACACTTTGACGAATGAGCAGCTCGAAATGAAGATGTTTTTACCGGAAAACTTAGTTAAAGTGCATGCGGCAAAGATTTGTTTGCTCGGATAGAGTTAAACGGAGCGTGAACTTCGCTACGGTTCTTTATTTAGAAACAGGAAATAACGTGATGATATCTTCCCATTTCATACGGCAGGCTCTCTGTTTAACTTGAGACTGCTACTTAAGTTTTATTGCTACAAGAATGCAAGAGTGAATTCCACGCAAGGGATAATATTACACGCTTCCTCAGTTACTTTCTGGCATGTAAATGTTAAATTTCAAGCCTATGTTTTCATCGAAATACCTGAAAAAGCTATGACTTTCCTGAGAGACCCAAACATTCCTTCATTTTACACATTTGGAGTAGCTTTTGCTGAGTTTCCCTTCTGTTAAACTCCTTAAAATTAATGCAAGAATTGGTTTAAAGATTCAAAATAACGCCATCAAATGTATATGTTTTAAAATTAAATATATTTAAAAATATTTCGTTAACATTAATACATTCACCCTGCGTTGGACAATGCAGTTTGATAATTTAGTTCCCAATAATTATAAAAAGGAGGTATGAAGAAGTGTTTCTAAACATACTCTCTTCTCACATGTTTTCAAACTGAGTAATGACTAAAAATAGAAGATAAAACAAAATGTTGTCATAAGGTACGAGTGATTTCTATATTATTAACATAAAGGTGATACCACAAAAGCATAATTCCTGTCTTTACTGTTAAAATGTTGTATTACTGTATTAGCAAATACAATAGAGAGGGTAATTACAACTTATATCAATTACCTACATTTTTAAGACCACCAAGTAATAATATGGCAAGATATTGAGAACGCTTCATGTATGATGAAAAAACTTTGAAAAATATAAAATGTGGGGACTTAACATTAACTTTAAAAAAACGGAATACTTATTAACATCATCAATAGTGAACACGGATGAAAAACTAGAGATTATGACTGAAGAGATTAGAATGGTTAATAAATTTCAGTATCTAGGATCAATCATATCAGCAAGATGGAACTATTAGATTAGAGATAGTAAAAAGAATAAGTGAAGGATGAAAAACAACTGGAATGTTGAACTCGATATTGCGGAGCAGAAACATTTTAAATAAAACTATTTTATAATTCAATAGCACAAAGTTGCATTACTATACGGGGCAGAAACGTGGACAATGAATGGGTCACAGTTAAGGAAATTATCAACAACGGAGTTGGATTTTTGCGTAGGGCTTCCCGAATCCCAAGAAGGGATAAAATTAGAAATATAAAAATTCGGGAAATAATGGATGTAAATAGTAGAAGAGAAAAGTTTAAAATTGTTCGGCCATGTGTAAAGAATGGGAGAGGATAGAATAGTAAGAATGCTGCTGGAATTGGAAGTTGAAGGAAACAGAGGACGAGGAAGACCAAGAGAACAATGGATGAATGGGGTCTAGCGAAGCAGGGCGTCTAGAGGACTAATATATGAAAATGTAGAGGACAGGGATTTATGGAGAAATAAAATTATGCATGGGTTGTAGGATAACTAATGCATGTTAGTTAATTCTTAAATAGAAAAAAAAAACATTCTAGTAAGCTATAAGTGATACATGCTAGATTCAAACGACTGACGTCAGATACACTATGCTCGAATAATTTCCCAGTTTAAGAAGTAAACAACATATCCTACTGTTATTAAATTATTTTGCATCTTTCTGCGTTTTTATATCCAACGGCTCTCTTTATTACTACACACAGTTCTGTTTCTAAGTCTTTCCTTTTATACCTTCGAATTTAAGTTCATATACTCGTAAATATTCAAGCTTAACGTTCATACTGCTCTCATGAAATTTCTAAACACCAAATGCAAACCTCTGGTTCTTATCCTCGAAATGTTATTACGCTGTATTGAAATGTACACTTGCACAAAACTAAACCCCAGTTTTGAAAGAGCGGCACTTTTTTGTAAGTCCAAAATGTTGCTTAAGATAATTATTAATTGCAAGACGTAAATGTGGCCGCACTTTCGTTGATGTAAAAGTTGTAGGAAAACGATACACAATTCAGAAAAAACCAAATCTCAGTTTTGGATGTTGCATCCCTCCTCTGAAAACCCATTAATTCGGTACAGGCGTGTACACAGTTCTTGTGGCCTTCTTTTACAAGTCTGTGCATCAAGTGACGCAATTTTAGTTATACTGAAAAGATCCTATGAAATTAGCTACAAGGAAAGTGCGCGTCATTTTCACACATGTGACTTATTTTTCATTTATCGCATCGAAGACGACAGAATGCTACATATTTATAGAAATATTCTATTGTAATTTATTTCATATAGACATACAAACTGATGGTGTTTAAAATCTAAAATTAATAAATTGTTTAATTATGCTGATTTTGCTGTGTTATAACTGAATGAGAGTTACATTGCAAAAATGGTATATTTTAATAAAAAGAATGAAAAAATTAATGGTATCACCTCCGTTACACATATGTTGCGTTATTGCGAGCATTAATGGATCAGTGTCAGAAGTGTTAAGCACGTTTGTTTTTTTAAATAAACATAAAACAGCATATTGGAATACACTAAAGTGCTTACCTTCGGTTACTCAACATCTGTGACAAAATAAGTCGCTGGCTTAAATTCTGTATCCGCTGCTCAGTATTAGAGAGATGACATTATAATAATGATCATGCGTTATAATTTAACTAAAAAAGTTCCAACATTTTATTTTGTGTTTAATGATCCGTGACGCTCATCCAAATTTGGGAATGCCTACCGCACAATCCTTAACCTCTGTCTTTTCAGTACAAGGCATTATTAGCAGAGGGTATTGGCGGGATGGCATGCGGTCATCATGGTGATTCCTCCCGCTTAGTGCCGTTTTCGTGATCAGTTTTGAATCTAATGGCGCAGCTTTAAGGGGAAGTCAGGCGCTAAAAATTGCCAACAAAATATACATGAAATTGTTATTTTTTCTTTTTTGTGTTGCCTTGTAAATTGAATTTCTCCTTCAATTTGAAATATATAATTGTAGGCACAATACTTTTATTTTAAGTACATTTTTTACTTTCTGTACTACGTATAGTAAGTAGGGGAAGTATTGCATCTCTCCCAAAAATTCGGTACCGAGATTTCACCGTAAATACATATTTTGAGCCCTTTGAATCCAACAAAAACAATTTCAGAAAAAGGTCCGTGTATGTGTATGTGTCTGTGTATCTGTGAACAGCATAACACAAAAACGAAAAGCCCTATATACCAAACTTGGTATTTAGGTTCAGTATCTTTCAAAGATGCGACACAAAGATTTTAAAGAAAATCTCCCGCCACAGACTACCCTTTACATGGTAATTGCAAATTTTGATTTTCTAAAAAAATGGCTGGAACGAGTTTGCCTAAAATATCATATGTTTAAGATATTTTTATGGTACATGAAATGTATATCTTGAATTTTTTGGGAATGTCCCCCAAAGTCCTCTTCATTCTGAATGAATTTTGCATAATTGGTAAACTGTAAGAGATACACAATGTGTAGACCTCGTTAAAGCACACAAGTTGTGTCATATACATTTTTTGTCGCGTGAACCATTTCCGATATATTCCTTGTTATTTATTTGAATTTTCCAATACTTATACTTTTTCTTAAATTGATATTCATTTTTATGTCCTGTATGTGCAAAGAGGATGGAATGCTTCCATAGCAACTAGCAGAAAAAAAAAAGGATTTGACTATCGCTTAATCGCTTAAAGCCCATATTCCCCTTGCACCTATAAGAAAATTAGCAATACGATAGTTTCTGCAAATTTTTATGTCCATTAGCTTGAAGTATATGGAGAATAAGTGTTTTAAAAATAGTTTGTACAAGAGTAGAGAAAGTCATGTGAGGTAACACCTAAGAAAGTAAAAATCATCATAATGTTATACTCGGTATTAAATTTAATAAACCTTTATTAATTAATAATCTTTGTCTTCGAGTTTTTCTGATTGTTGGCATCTGATATTTTGCACTCTGAATTCTTGCCAACTTCATACGATAAATACACCCTATGCTCTTTAATCTTTATGGGGAAGTTTTGCTTTATAAATTGTTACCACTGCTAAAACTGCCAGTTTCTGCGTGACAAGTCATCTGGTTTCATTCCTTGCAAAAAAGCGTAAGTTTCTTTGTTCATTTTTTCTTTAAATAAATATTTCCGTTAATTGCTTTCCTGATAATTAAATGACTTGTTTCTTCAGGAACCATTGAAGATAGCTTATTGTCATAGTGCCTGTGTTTACTGACAATGGAATGGTTGGTGATTTAAAAAATAGATCGTTGCTACATTTTGATTATAAATTCCATAATAATAGAAATTCTGTCTTCCTTAGCCAATGACATTATTGTATAAAATTCGTTAAATGAGATTAAAAGCCAGGCATCTATATATAACATTTTCAATATGAGCACATGAGATTAGTTGTGACCTATGAAGCTATAAAAGTTAATATCGACATACTAGAGCTTTCAATAAGGACCTTACTGAAGCTGTTGTCCTCAGACTGACCGATAATAAGAATTTTATGCACAAAGTAATGTATACTGAATATTACAGTATATAAAGATGAGTATTAATACAACCAAATAATTGATCAACCACATTTTAAATTAAATTAAATAATTTAGAACTGAATAGACTTTTCAGTTTAATAAACAGTTTTAAATCTTTGAATACTGCATTTAATTAATTTTTGGTGGATCGATATAATGTATATCCAAACATATTTAACTACGATAAAATTTACTATAATTACTGCTTAAAATTTAACAACTGCTTAGCACTAAAATCCTTGTCTGTTCAAATGTCTCTTCACAATAATGGTAATAATAAGAACAAAATCAATTGAGCCTTGTTATCTGCCTGAAACCAACATTTCTAGCTAACTCCCGCTCGAGGCCCTTAGCAACCACGAGTCAACCCGTAGTCATAGAACACGACAACTCTCGGTTAGCAACTGTCGTCTCACCGCATGTAGATGAAACCAGCGTTGTCCCTCCGGGGCTAGAGCCCCTGTTACAATTGTGGTGAAGGCTAGATGTCTCACTTATTACACTTATTATTGGAGCGAACTCGGCACCGATCCACGGAGGATATTGTACATATGTCTCACAAAGTGGCGCCCCCGCGAGGGGGGAAGCAGGAGGTGAGTGGAGTCCCGGATGGCCGAAACCATCCTCACTGCAATGACAGTCCTACAGTTTTCAGATTGAGAAAGAGTCGGATATACAGACGGTGGACCCCGCCTAACACAGAGGGCCCAACTGCCCCTTCTGAAGGGGCGGTTCTTGATATCCCTGCAACAGCAGAAGGCTGAGAGAGTTCCACAGGGAGTATCCTTTTTCTCTGCCACGCCACACCGACACACCTCGCCGACACTTTCAGAAACAGACCTAACGGGTGCAGGATGAATGAAATGATGAATGGAAGAAAAAGAGCGACAGAATGACTCAGGAAACCCTCCCTCAAAACACCATGGATCAGACTGAGTGGTAGTCGGGTATCGAACCCAGAAACTCCTGAATGCGAGTCGCACGCGGGGCCACCTCCCTGAGTATGCCTCTCTTACACAAAAATGTAGTCAGCATTGTAGTTACCAAAATGTGTTATTAAAGTTATTAAAATGTATTACGCTGAAACATTTATGTTATATTGTAGCATCACCCACACTTAGTTTAATATTTACAGATCACTTAGTTCAATAGTAACCAATTCTAAAACCAAGGAAATGTAGATTTATATTTAAAGCGGTGTTTTCTCAATTAAGAATTGTCTTCAGTTATATTACTGCAAATACTCTAAAGGTTTTTGAGAAACAAAATAACGACCAATTCGTATTTAAAATTCTACCGCCTATAAGCTGTTGAAATATTTATTGAATAACATAACCTACTTTAAAAATAGTGCTTAACTGAGTTTTGTTTTACATATGGTAAAGGATGATTGCATTTTACCGGTAGTAAATGCCTTATGATTTCTTAGTTATAGTAATTTGGGGGAATATTAATTTTATTTATATATGTTACTAGATTAGCTTCAAATGAACCCTTCATAAAGAATTATGCAGACAATTCAAGACAAACATTGTGATTATCATACACAATTGTCACTAATAAGTATAATATTTTAAACAACAGTCATTTCGGGAAAAAAAATCTGATGTATTGCACTCACATAACTTTCTCTACTCTTGTACAAACTATTTTTACAAATGCTTTTTCTCCATCTAATTCATATTAATCAAGATAAACCTTTGCAGAGACTATCGTATTGCTAATTTTCTTATAGGTGCAAGAGGAATATGGTAGGCTTTAAACGATAATCAGATCTTTTAAGAGCTGGTTAGATCTTGGAAATGGTTCACTCGGAAAAAAAATGCATGTGAGGTAAATTGTATTCTTTTACGAGATCTACATTTTTTGTGTCCAAAGTTTGTCTTAACTCTTACGGTTTACCAGTTATGCAAAAACCATTCACAATGAAAACTTTTGGGGACATTCACAGAAAATTCAAAATATACATTTCATTTGTCATGAAAATATCTTAAACATATGATATTTTAATCAAAATCGTTAGAGCCATTTATACGAAAATCAAAAGTTTCAAAAAATGTTTCATGTAAAGGGTAGTCTGGGGTGGAAAGATTCGCTTTAAAATCTTCGTGTCATATTTTTGAAAGATACTCAACCTAAATAACAAGTTTGGTATTTATCCGACTTTTCGTTTTTGAGTTATGTTATTTACAGACACACACGCGGACATTTTCTAATTTTTGTTTTATTCAGGAAGTCTAAAAACATATATTTCCGGTGAATTCCGGTATCGAATTTTTGGGTGGAATGCAATATTTGTACTTAATATACGTAGTAGAGAAAGTAAAAAGAAAAGCTTTTCCATGTAAAGCATTGTCAAGGAAATTTCATGAAAATCTTCGTCTTCCTTTTTTAAACAGTACTTGGTTTTTTTGTGTTATGCAATGCACAATTAAACAGATTTTTTTTACCTGATGTTTTTCTTCCTTTGTTTCTGTTTTATTTCCTTCTTAAAGGGGCCTCTTTCTTAGGAAAGGCAAAAAATGTAGTCTGTAAAACACGTGGTTCAATAGTTTATACTCCACAGCTTATACCTGTCAACATTGTTCTTAGAATTTACGGAACAATTTATTGATTGTCTATATCACCTCATTTTCTCTCGCTTCTAAGCCACAAAAGTAGTTACAGAATTTATTTCCAAGACAGCAAACAATGCATTGAATTCCTAGTAAGCAGTGAACTATTTGAATGAAGGAGGTGCTTAAATACTAATCTTAATGTAACCGAAAGGTTTCGGAAAAATTCTTGGTTTGTTAGCATGTAAGGAGAGGTGACTATAGAAATAGCGACGTAAAGGCTAAATAAAGAAATGATCTAAAAGAGGGAATAACTGCATTACCGTGACGTAATGATTTTCTAGCCCGGTTCTCCCATCTATTAGCATAGCACACTAAAGGGCATGCTAGTAGAGATTCTAATTGAAGTGCTCACTAAGCTCTGTTGAAAGCAAGGGGAGAGGTGACGAACTATTAATGGAAGACAAGTAACTTCGCTTTCCAACGATAATGGAGCTGATGGAAGTGTCAGTGCACATTTTGTGCACGTGATGTTAATAGAAGCGGAATAAAATTAGCTAGGGAACACGCCAAGTTAAGCATTTTTGTAATCTTCTAAGTGTTCAACAAGAAATCGAGATGTGACGGGACACCGCGAGAAGGACGCTATCGATAATGTTAATTAACCAAATCAATCCCCCTCCTGTGGCACATCTGGAGGGAGAAGAGATGAAATTTTAATTGCCGTAGTACAGAATTAAATGTTACAAGAAAAGAAAACATCACAAGTTTCTTACATCAAACTGTCATGTCTGTATGTTCATACATAAAAAGTTCTTATCTAATTTTTTAAATTAATTTGTTGTTAAATGCACATCTTCAAAAGTGCTCTAAAATTAGTTGAAGTATTTCTAACTTGGAGCATACATACTTGTTCCTTAATTCTATAACAACTATTTGATTTTCCTGTAATCCCGTAAAAAGGATAAATGTGACCTTCCCTTTTATCTTGCAGACATTTAGGATAACATTCCACATGGGTATAAAATTAAAATAGTAGTCAGTATTTATTAAAATCAATACCTGAAAGTGTAATGAACCAGGTAGTAATGTATATATAATGCTCATATATATATATATATATATATATATATATATATATATATATATACACCCGGCGGGTATGGGTCCGTGCATAATATCAGCAGACATCTATTATATTTTCCATCTTATCCTAGTAGTATTATCATCGGACTGATTACGTTAACAGCAGTATCTTAGACACTTTTATCTCAGTCATCGTCTTGCAATTGCCCTTTTGCCACGTTTCCCTTTTTAAGAAGGAAACTAATAGGAATACTAAGAACGCGAAGAAAGGATGGTTACAACTAAGCGAGATGGCTCGAAGTAACGTGTGAAGCTCGTATTCGGGAGATCTCGGGTTCGATTCTTGTTAACCGTCCACTCTGACCTTGGGTTTTTGGTGATTTTCGTTGGTCGGTAGGCTGGGGTGGTTTCTCATCTACCACGACCGCAGTGCTGGACAGATGGCGCGGATGCTTGCTCAAAGGAAAGGGACACTAGAGGGAAGCTTGGTCAACAGTAGGCAGTTCCAACTGTGGGACGTGTCTTCAAGCCTGGAAAACTGTTAGGGACTTCCGGGCGTCTCTGTGGTCTGCCTACCTACGGCCTATAGTCTCTTGTGATTCTTTTATTTCATTCCTTCCTCCTGGAAGTGGTAGCCACAGTAGAGCTATGTAGGTCGCAGTACGCGAGGTGTCCTCTTCCGTCATACTCTTGTAACCTATTATCTGTATAAAGATGGTTCAACTCTGTACTCCGACTCCATAGGTCAGCTCTATGGGATAACCTAATGAGCACGAACTACATTGAAGTTCGTACTAATTGTGCAAAAACTCTGTGTTACATTCACGTAAACTTTTCTAGCCATTTATACGCTTCTGCAAATTGTTACTGTAAAATGATAATTGCGATAAACGTTTGAGAAGTAATTTCATTTAACATTTCGTTGTGGATACAAAGACATAGAAGACTGAAGCGATAATGGAGTCTTTAAGTAAGTGACCGTATGCTAGTTTTGAAATGCTATCTGTTTGCACGATATTGTGAAATAAAACTGAATGTTGACAGCACTTCAAGTAATGATAAGCAATGAAAATTTCAAACGATAGCAACGAATACCTCGGAAATGACTTATTTAAAACAATCTACATTTCTGTACGGTAAGGTTTTGTGTCTTTCTTATGGTTTACCAGTTACGCAAACTTATGCAAAATTCATTCCGAATGAAGAGGACTTAACAGTCCGTTCGAGAAAAATTACGCATATAAAATCTTAAACATCAAAGCCGTATAGAATAAAAAGGAATTTTTAAAAGAATTTAAAGGATCGTTTAGAGTAGTCGAATTTTCTTGAAAAATCTTCACTCGCAACGTTGGAGGATGCTGAACTTCAAGGTTTATGGTGTTTGCAGAAAATAGACTACATAAATTGACCGTTGTCCAATTTTTTTCTAGTCAGGGACCACAAAAAATGCATTTCCGTGAAATCTCAAAATCATGTTTTTGGATGGAATGTTATAGATGGAATGTTATACTTCCTGTACCTGCCCTGATTAGGTGCTAAGCAAGGTAAAATGATAGATGAATCCCCCTTAAAATGAGACCAACATTATAAAAATCTTAATGATGCACAGGACTTTACCTACAAGTTGTCGTTTGGTTTTACTATTACAAACCATTCTCACAAAAGCTGATACTTACATCTACTTCTTATTAACAGAAATAAACGTTTGCAAAAAAGGTTTCTTTGCACAATTCGTTTGGATACAATGGGGATACAGGAGGTTGAGGGGAAAGTAAACATTTAAAAATCCTGTTGGTATATCTCGCTTTGAAGTTCATACTCTTTGCACGACATCGTGAAAAGTAAAGCTTTGGTGACCAAAGACTTGAAGAATATTTTAAGGTACGGAAAATTCAAATGAAGAGCAATGAATATCTCGGAAAACGATCAATAAAAAACAATGTATTAAACATAAATAGTGTAGTATCTACATTTTTCTGCATGTCTTTACCAGTTATACAAAATTATACAAAATTAATTCAGAATGAAGAAACTCCACAGGATTTTCACAGAAAAAATGACTAGTAGAACACTTTTTATTATTCAAGCAAATATCTTAAACAAGTGGATTATTATCCAAATCGAAAGACAGATCTGTGTAAAGGATGGTTCGTGTCGCATCTTTGGAAGATGTTGAACTTAAATATCTAGCTTGTTATTTATCTAAATTTTCCTTTTTAAACATGTTGATCATACATCCACACATACACACTCGGCGCGCACACACGAACATATTCGCGGGCGCGTATCTCTTTCTACAGAATTTTTCTTAAAACGTCTTCAAATCATGTGAATTCTTAATATTGGATATTTGGGTAGAATAGAATATTTCTATGGGTATGTAGCAGTAAGTGAAAAAAAAAAGTTTTTAGTAGGCATTGGCATGGAAAGTGATTTCCACAGAGCAAAGTTTCGATCTACAATACGTATTGGTTGGGGGTGCGGACATTTAAATGCATAGAAATGTACACAGAAAGTGTTTTATTTAAAGTAAAAGTAAAAAAAATATCATCATTAACATAAATGTTGCCTATTTGAGGTTACAGTATTTTTTTCTTCCTGGTGGGCATAGGACAGAATAGGACTAGAAGCGGAGGGGGACTTAGTACCCCGACCTACGAAGATGTTTTGTGCACGGGTGAGATGAGACAGAGGACGGCCGGACCAGGAAGCACGACGTGCAGAGGGCAGGGTCCCTACCATTTACAGATTTGAGGTCCGTGTGTGTTGGCTGGTGCAGCTGATCCCCTCCCCTATGAGCTTACACATTTCCTGGGGGATCCGTGACTCGGAGATCGCCTGCAGTCCGGGGACAAAGGTTTCCTCAGAGCACCCTTTTCCCCTGCTATGCACACGACGAGACCTCCCGCCGACACTTGCAATCCTGAAAGAGACCGAGCAGATGAAAAGTGAAGTGAAATGAGAATGGAGATGAAATGAAGGGACAGGAAATTCGGAAATGTAACGATCCTTCCTTACATTCGCCTGACGACCTAGGGAAACCCCGAAAAAAAACATGGGTTAGGAAGGTCGGCCACGGGAATCGTACCCATGATCTCCCGAATGTGGGGTACAGATGTTACCGCCTGAGCCATGCCGCTCGGTGGTGGATATATTTAATATTAGGCTCTGTAGTCAAAGGAGTATTGTTAAGAATACATATTATAAATAAACAACAATACAATTTTTGTGTCCTTTAAAGTTTTACTTGCCTTCATATTTAAAACTAGCTCAATTATTTTCACGTTTTACCCGAATAATTTGACTTTGGAGGAAACGTTTGGTACAATTTTCGTTGAAATAAATCCTTTTCTTTAATATTTAGGCCTAATACCTGAAAATGTTCAATAATTCACTTTTTCTTGAATGCTACATTCTAGTGCACAAACTAGAATAATAAGCGCTTGGCACAGCCATATCGTGCACAAGAGCGCTTATAGTCCCAAGAGTACAGCTGTAGTCGAGATCTGAATGTCGCGTTATCGTTAACCGTTGCCTCGTTTCTCGTAAGGGATTAAGCGCTAATTGGATTGATTATACATACACGCGACCTTAGGCAGCGTAGCCCAGTAAGAGACGTAGACAAATTTCTGGATGCACAGGAATGTTCATAAAACCGATTAATATATTTGGAAAATTGGACAGATAAGTGGCGATTACTTCTGGAGTGCGAAAGATGAAAATTGGTTAGAAATACAGAGCAAAACACTATAGAGGTCAAAGTAACGTGCAGTATCCCTTATAACTCCAATTATATTTCAATACAAATATTATCACCACCCAAGTGGTGCATGTGAAATAACTAAGACCCCGCAATAAATAGGAACAAACCGTTTGAAATAACACATTATGGGACCAAGGAAACAATTCGGAAACTGAAATGAAAATTATATAAGGAAATACGTTAATGCTTGAACGTATTACCCACCTATGCAGCTTGTTGTCATATTCGGTCACCATATGAAGCAGGCTAACTTAAGTTGAAAGAAGTATTGAAAACTCCGTACGCTTCCTGATTTGAAAGTAAATAATGCCCAAATAATGTTGCAAACAAGTGCACATCAGGCCTATAAATTATATTCGATGCATTTTAAAGAGTTTTGGTTTTTGCTTTCATATTCCTATTGAACGTTTAATTTTACATTCAAATACCTATACTTATAATTATTATTATGTCAGAAACATAAAAGAAAGAAAACATTTCCTATCCATTTTGGGAAAAACATGAGAGGAGGGGGGCAAAATACCTGCTTTATTTGCGGATAACGACAGATTTAAATATATAAAAATATGCCACAAAAAAAAAATAAATGCAGCCCTGAATTCTGTGAACGTTAATATTAAAACATTTGTGTTGCATTCATTAGACTTTCTCTACACACTATCGTTTGTTTTATATAGCCTCTATAAACTATTCTTAAGAAATATTTTTTTTCTACTTAAAGTTAATCGATATAAACCTTTGCGAAAATAAATACACATTTCGTTGTAGGTACAAGGGAAATAGAGGAAACCGAATCGATAGCACATTATTAAAAGCGATTTTCTGTATGCTAGCCTTTGAGTTCCATATAGGACATAAGAGGGATCTCAACCCGTTTCGGCGCTCAGCTTTTCCGATCTCTCTCTATGCATGGTCGTTTGCACTCTTATTTTCTTTCAGCTCGCCCTGCATTGCCCAGAGGGATCGCTCCTCGGTAATGCCGAGTGTTCGTGCTGTTTTAACTACGAGAACAACACAACACAGCTTTGCATTCATGGCTTAAGTAGCTTACATCAAAGTAATGTACCTTATAACACTTGTAGTACCTACTGTACTGCGGTAATTAACATCTCCGCTTATTGCACTGGAAACTGGGGCTCGATCTCTTGTGTTGAACAGTTTTTTCGTTTCTTTGTCTCCTTTTGTAATTTAATTTTGTATAATGTTATATATATTATAAAGGTACATTTTTTTCAGATTTGCGTTTTGTGTGAAACAAATGATGTATTACTAGAAAAAAATTAAATCCATTAAAGATTCCAAAAATAAATTAAGTGGCTCTCCACAACATTTGATTTAAAAGCAAATAATTTATACATGTACACAAATATTGTTATAAATGCAGGAGTCGGAGAAATTGTAACTATTTAGGATTAAGACAAGGGCGCAGTCTATCACCCACTGTTTTTAATTTATGCATAAGAGAAATCATAAGCAGATGAAAAAATGTAGTTCTTCCAGGAATAGTTGAAGGCAGTAAGAACGTATGTAAACCTTTTCTTGCTGACGATATAGTAATTTTACAAAACAAAGATGGTAAGCAAAAACCAGATCAGCTCTAACAACTTGTAAGAATTATAACTTTAAAATATCAATTCCGATAAACAAAATAATGGCTTTTATGGGAACGTCTATAGTGAAATCCAAAACTATAATAGAAAGTGAAATGACAGAACCAATATCTCTCAGTATGCAACATAAGTTATATATGCGATAACGACATTTAGGAGAAATTACAGTCTTTCTAGGTAATTTGCATTACAATAAATACAACTTTGAAAACAAAAACAAGGAGTGGCAAAAAGATAAAATTTCATAAAGGTGTGGCAGCACCTGAGTTTTTGTATGGATCGGAAAGTTGGATTCTGATTTATCTAGAACGAAACCGAGCGGGATGACTCAGGCAGTGAAGTTTGTGGTCCGCATTCGAGAGGTCACGGGTTGGATTCCCGTGGCCGATCTTCCTGATGCATGATTTTTTTGTGGTTTCCCCGGATCGTTAAGCGAATGCTGGGAAGGTTTATTACATCCCTGAATTTCCCGTCCCTCCATTTCACCTATATTCTCATTAAACTTCACCTTTCAGTTGCTTGTCTGTTTCAGGGTTGCAAGTCTCAGTGGGAGTCTCGGCGTTGCATGGCAGGGGAAAGGATGCTCTATACAACGCTTTGTCACCCGAATCTGAGGCAATCTCCAAGTCCTGGGCCTCCCAGGGAGAGGCGTTTGCACGAGCTGCCTTTCGGGGAATTTCAATCTGTAAGAGGGAAGTACCCGTCTTTGCCCTGTGGTATCTCCTGGTCCGGCCGTGTTTTTTCTCCTCCCACCTAACCCCTCCCTACCGAGGGCAACCCGTTAGGGGCTTCATGCACAAAGGATCTTGTAGGTCGAGGTATTAAATCCCCATTCGCAGTTAGTCATAGTCTATCTATGAAGGAAATAGAAGCAGCAGAAATGAGATTTTAAGAGGGGTGAAAGGTTCTACGAGGAGAGATAGAATTCGAATTCAAGATATTCGAAATGAGCTAAAAATGCACTCATTAAACGATACAGTAGACGAAAATAAAATAAAATAGAAAATACATTTTGAACGAATGGAAGGCATTAGAATCTCCAAGAAGACAACATATACAGCTAAGGAAATAATAGCAGCGTCTTTGAAGCGGGAATAATCATTACTGCCTATTTCATGGAGAGCAGATGAACAGAAGAAAAAAATCCCTGTTCCTAAACATAGGCTAATAAGGAAAGGAATGTTGACTCATTGTAAAGGCTCCCTAAACAGGTGCGGTTCGCAATACGTAAAATATGATACCGCACGATACCTAATTGCATAGTATTAGTGTATCTGTGAGTTTGCCGAAACACGGGTTACTGTAGAATGGTTATCGAGACGATACTGCGGTGTACCATTCAAGAAAGGAACTATAATCCGTAAGAAACGAAAAGGAGTCTGAAGCAAACCAATGGAGCGCCAGCAGGAGTGCTGCGTTGGCAGATGGTTTGTGAGTGTGACAGAAAGAGACGAGACATGCAGCGTGAGGCAAAGATACGCCAGTGAAGCATACATTAAACCCGATCACTTGCCGCGGAGTACAGCGGGCATACTTCTATCACCCTACCTTTCAAATTAAGATGATAATAACCACCGATAACAATAATTATGTAAACTTGGCAGTGAATGGATCCCGTATAATTTCAGTTAGGCGCATAACAAATACTGAAGTAGTTAAGTAAATTAACATTTTTTATATGTAGATATAATAGACGGATTATTCCAATGGCCTGGCAAGACCAAACATAAACACAATACTGCTGATGGTAGTGTACAGTGGTCAAGGTCTTTCAGCAACCCTGATAAATATCTGCTTTGACACATAACTAAAGAACCAAACATCGTAGAGACACGGCTTTTGTGCAGTCTGATTCAAACATGTTAGCCCTGCCCAGCTATAATACTATAAATGATGAGCACTTAACAACTTTTAACAGCGCAATTGAAAAGTAGAAAATGTAGCCTACAGAGAGATCGCCTGGCACTTGAACTAGACAACCTCCCTCTAGCGCTGTTGGCTGGGCGACTTTCACCAGCGTTATCTAGCTCCACCTCATATTCCTTCTCGTTTTGTACAGGTTACAGTAAACCAGTAAATTGTCCAGTTGCCTTCGTCATCTACCCCATATTTTCCGAATGCCAGTCACAAAGTCATAATCAGAGGACTATTTTCTGGCTTCTTATCGCTATAGTCAACATTAACAAATCCTTGTCATGCTCACTTGTTTATTTTCATGCACCCAGTCACGTACTACACAAATGCTATCTGAAAAAAGCGAACCTGAATGAAGATGGAAATTTTGATTGGCAATTTCGGATTTTCAGATATGTGCAAAAAGTTTTGAATGGCATGCATTTGAAGGGCACGGAATTAATTTTGTACGAAGGACTTAGGGATTCAAGTGATAGTGAATAACACAGTTTCTTGGACAAGTGCCAGTCGAATTTCATTCTTAATGCTAATGCTAATATAACAAATTTTAGGAATATGAGCATAACGATCTTCACTAAAATTATAACAACCACAAAATGCAGGATATCATCTTCCTCTTCATCGTCATCATTGTCTACATCACGTACTGGGCCATACAATCCCGTTACGTCTTCAACAAAAGGCCATCTTTTTCTCGGTCACCCAGCTTCTATTTCCAGCTTGTGTGTAATTTGGTATTCTATTGCTCCATTAGAATTAAACCAATCCACAATTCTTTTCTTCGCTTTATTATATAATTTATATTCCCCACATTTATAAGGCTTCTTTATTTCCCCATTTTAATCCATTATACTCTTTTTGTGGCTTATAAATTTTTTAAAAATAGAATTTATGCTGCTTAGATTCTTCTTTCATCTGTAGCTTTGAGGGGAGCGCAAGAGTTTTGTATAGCTTTACTTTTATTCAATTTGTTACTTTAAAGTTTAAATTTCTGTTTATTTTTTGTGGATATTATTATCAAAATAATTTGATAACCAAGAAAGTTAAATGATGCAACTTGTTGTGCTACGTTATTGCTGCTAATTTAATTATTTTTTATCCATGGTAACCAAAGGCCAACCTCTGCTTTTTGATATGGTGTTCTTAAATTAAATGAATTGATAATAAATTCTAAGTCAAATGCTACTCTTTTATATATTATATACTATATTATATTACAATTATTCTTTATATTCGTTGCAAATAAGCCTCATATCTCAATAATTATCGTACTTATCTCCTTTTCGCTTCATAAATGAAGGTATAAGGAGTGTTGCATACCAATTTTTGGTACCTCCTTCTTATACCCATGGTTGTTCAATAATTTAAGTAATATCTCTTTAAATTTATATGAGCTATATTTTATAAACTTCATATTTAAACCATCACATCCTGCAGGTTTCTTATTTTTACATTCTAATAGTGTTTAGTTTTAATTCCGTCACGAGTTCATAATTTTTTTAGTAGTTTGTTTTCATTTATTCAGAGCTTTGTGTAATATTTCTTTTCCATCTTTTTATGTGAATGGGATTTATTTTTACTATATTTCTCTATTCTTTAGAAATATTTCTGATAATTTATAAGTGTAGTCGTTTAAATCATATTCAAGAACTGCCATGTTTTTTTCCGAGACGTATCTGTTTAATTTTCTTACTTCTCTTTTTGTGATTGCTCTGCAGCTATTATATTTTTGTGTATTATCTAACGTTTGGACATCTGATGTTTGAAATAGGCTTCTTATTGCAAATAACTTTTCTTTCACACAAGCCGTGTGTTGGACAGGGTTGGAAAGGTAGAATAAGACGACTGAAAAACTCAATGCCATAGCCGGGGTTTGAACCACGGATCTCCCGGTCTCCGTCCGGTTGCTCTAACCACTGAACTACCATGGCAACATGTCGGCACCCCATTAAATTCTCCAGCTGACTCGAATTTTTCCCGGTAAACCACAAGGAGATCTCAAATGTAGTCGCCTGATTCTACCTTTCCAGGCTTCTTATTATTCTCCAAAATACAACCTGCTTCATCATTACATATAATATTTAAGCACATTTTTTTCTTATATTTTCTCTGAATCTTCATGCTTCTATTACTGCTTTTATTATTAGATCTCTTAAATGTATCCGCCCACCCTCTATGTTTTGCTTCTGATTAATTTTATATTCGTTTAATGTATGTGATACTTATTTCTTATTGAATGATCTTGAAGGAGATGTTTTTTAGAAGTTTTTCGGTAGTTTTACTCTCTTTAATCCTTTTTCATGTTGTATATAGGTTAATTTTTACTTACCCTACTACATTGGTAAGTAGGGGAAGTATTACATTTCACCCAAAAATTCGATACCAAGACATCACCGAAAATACACATTTTGAGTCGCCTTGAATCCAAAAGAATCATTTTTGGAAACATGTTTGCTTGTGTGTGTGTGTGTGTGTGTGTGTGTGTGTTTTCTATGTGTCTGTAAACAGCATAAGTCAAAAACAAAAATTCGGATAAATACCAAACTTAGTATTTGTGTTTAATATTTTCCAAGGAATACGACACGAAGATTTTCAAGAAAACCCCCCACCACAGCTGAACCTTACATGAAACTTTTTTCGAAAATTTTGATTTTCTAAAACTGGCTCTAACGATTTTGATTTAGATACTATATGTATAAAATATTTTCATGGCAAATGAAATGTATATCTTGAATTTTCTGGGAATCAACAAAAGTGCTCTTCATTTTCAATGACTTTTGCATAACTGGTAAGCGTAAGAGACAGAAAAATGTGTTACAGCACAACAAAATATATATCCCATTAAAACACACAATTTATGACATATAATTTATTTTTGTTTTTTTTTTTGGTCGAGCAGACCATTTCCGAAACGTTTTTTGTTATTTGTTTGAATGTTCCAACACATACTTTTCTCAAATGGGAGAATTATGTTTTGCACATACAAGGAATGGAATGCTTCACGTAGCGACCAGCTCTTTAAACATTTGACTATCGCTTAAAGCCTACCACACTCCCGTTGCACCTACAGGAAAATTAGCAATAATATGATTTCTGCAAATGTTTATCTCGATTAGCATGAAGTAGATGGAGAATAAGGGTTTGTAAAAATAGTTTGCACAAGAGTATACAGAAACTCATGTGAGTGCAAGACATCAGATTCTTTAGAATAGCAAACAATGATCCGTGTAGCTTCTCGATATACTCTAATCTACATACCCTAGCTTCTTAGTATTTTAAATTATTATTAATTAGGATGCAATGAAAATACTTTTATTATTCCTGGCAGCGCATGTGAATTTATGAATATCTTTCTCACTAAAATAGAAGCTTATAACTTTAAATTCGTTATAGGAATAGAAATCAAAAAAATAATGACCTCTTACATCATTTACTTCCATCTCCAAATATTCTCATTATTCCGGAAATTGAAAAGTTTCTAATTAAACATTTAAGTAATACGTTATTATTATTATTATTATTATTATTATTATCATTATTATTATTAATACATGCCTGTTCTAATAAGCAATAGGTTTTGCAGTTTCTTTATAAAATTCTATTAGTTCCTTCTTTTGGTTTTCTGGGAACAATAGTCCGATTACATTTATTATTATTATTATTATTATTATTATTACATCATAGTTTTAAGTTTTACTATTATTATCGGTTAATTTATCCACTGATAAGATATAATTCTTTTCCTGCGGTTATCATTGCGACTACTCCAATACTGGCCCTTCTGTCTGTTTTCTTAATTCATTATTCCTTTTAGTTTTTTACTTTCTCTACTACGTATAGTAACTAGGGGAAATTTTGCATTCCACCCAAAAATTAGATATCGAGATTTCACCGGATATATATGTCTTCAGTCCCCCTGAATACGAAAAAAAGCATTTTTAGAAAAAGATCTGTGCGTGTGTGTGTCTGTATGGATGTGTGTGTCTGTGAGCAGCATAACTCAAGAAACAAAAGTCGAATAAGTACTAAAATAGGTATTTGGGCTCAGTATCTTTTACAAATGCGACACGAAGTTTTCAAGAAAATTCTCCCACCCCAGGCTACCTTTTACATGGAAAATTGTTTGAAAATTTTAATTTTCTCAAAAATGGCCCTAACGATTTTTATTAAAATGTCATATGTTTGAAATATTTTCATGATAAAAGAAATGTACATCTTGAATTATCTGTATTCCCAAAAGTCCTCTTCATTGTGAATGGCTTGTGCATAACTGATAAATCGTAAGAAAGACAAAATATTTCTACACAAAAAATGTAGATTTCGTTAAAACACACAATTTATGTCCTATATATATTTTTTTTTTGTAGAGTGAACCATTTCCGAGATATTCCTTGTTATTTGTTTGAATTTTACAATAATTATACTACTTCTCAAATGGGAATTGCTTATTCCTTTTTACTTTCTCTACTACGTATAGTAAGTAGGGGAAGTATTGTATTCCAACCAAAAATTCAATACCGAGATTTCACAGGAAATACTTGTTTTGAGGTTCACTGAATCCAAAATAAGTATTTTTGGAAACATGTCCGTGTGTGAACAGTATAACTCAGAAACGAACAGTCGATAAACACCAAACTTGATATTTAGGTTCAGTATCCTCCAGAGATGCGACACGAAGGTTTTCAAGAAAATCCCCCACCCCAGATTAACCTTTACATGGAACATTCTTCGAAAATTTTAATTTTATCAAAAATGGCATTAACGATTTTGATTAAAATATCATATGTTTAAGATATTTTCATGACAAATAAAATGTATATCTCGAATTTTCTGGGAATGTTTCCAAAAGTATTCTTCATTGTGAACGACTTTTGCATAACTGGTAAACCATAAGAGATAGACAAAATGTTACTACACAAATAATGTAGATCGCATTAAAATACACAATTTATGTCACATACATTTTGTTTGTTGAGTGAACCATTTTCGAGATATTGCTTGTTATTCCCTTAAATTTTTCAATACTTATTTTCTCAAATAGGAATTCGTTATTCATTTTTTTGTCTTGGAAATGCAAAGAGTATTAATCTGTGTCAAAGAGAATGGTGCTACACCTAGCAACCAGCTACTAAGATATATGTCGATGCTTAAAGGCTACTGTATTTCTATATTGCCCTTGCAATTGCAAAACAATGGGAACATAGTACGCCTTAAGCGATAGTCAAGTATTTTTAGAACTGGTCGCTATGTGTAAAATGTAATTCTCTTTGCATGTCAAAAGATTGTTTCTGCAAATATTTGTCTCGATTAATATGAAATACATGGAGAATAAGTGTTTGTAAAAATAGTTTATACAAGAGTAGAGAAAGTCATGTGAGTGTAACACATCAGATTTTTTTTTACTTTCTCTACTACGTATAGTAAGTAGGGGAAGTATTGTATTCCACCCAAAAATTCGATACCAGAATATATCACGGGTAATATATGTTTTGAAACACCCTGACTCCAAAAAAAGCATTTTTGGAAACATGTTCGTGTGTGTCTGTGTGTGTGTCTATGTGTTGTGAAATCAACATTGTGCCAAATAATTAAAAAAAACTAACGATCACACAGGTTAAAGCATCAACTGTAGCGACTGTCAATGCATACAGGAAAAATTAACTCTTCTAAACTATAGATAGAACTATTGTTCACTCAGAAAAGAATTCTGGAATTTCTACGTCTCTGATGAAACGCAACAATAAACATTTCATAAATGGGAAACGAAATGCGACGCGGCTTATTATTGTTTGTGAAATGTAGAGAACAAGATGGCGACGAGAGATTTATACTGCAATACAAATAGCCCCACCAAGTCCTAGGGGAGGGCCAAATTCAGATGCATTGCTACTCTCAGAGGCGGAATTGCAATATTCGGCGAGATGAATGTTTCTCGTGTTCTCTAACCCGCCTGCATCAATTTCATATATTTTCTAAATGACCACATACAGGTCCAGCTGCCGTGTAACCGCACTGTACCTTGGGATTCGCAATTACAAATAAAAACTTGCGTATGAGCTTTCCGTGTACATCTACGTCTTCTTCTTCTGTGTTATTGTGTATCTTTTTCAGTAGAAAATTGAAATAAAACACAATGTAGAGGCATGTTCTATTTATTTTATACCTGGTAATCCTTCGACATAATTTTTTTTCCAGTAGTCAGACAGCTAAACCATTTAAAGAGCAATTGGGGAATACGTCACTCTTTACATTTCTAATGGCTATCTAATCCGGCGATACATTGATGAACTTTTATGTTGGGCAACCATGAAGTTTCATTAAAAAACTTACGAAATGTGGAATCTCCCTTTTGCCCTCAGGGCAATATTAATAAAACTTCAGTATATTAGATCCCTGACATCAGCAGACGGTTAAATAGAAGCAATGATGTCGGATATGTGAGAAAAATTGTCACCCTAAAACCACAACATAAAAATGCTACACATGTCTTAATAATCAGGGTGAAATAAGTTTTCTAATTTTCTTATATGACTAATAATATAATAACATTGAAATAGATCCCGTAATGATAGAAAAGCTTCATAGAGCCCTAGAATAAACAGAAAATAGAAAAGCACTAAGACCTGATAGGATCAGTATGAAATTATTAAAATATGGATGACCTCTTTTGCATTGCAGACTATTTAATTTAAAAATCAGTGTTAGACGAAAAGAAAGATACCAAAACTTAGGATACGGCCGAAATTATATCCATTTTTAAAAAAGGAGAACTGAAAAATTCTAATAATTTTAGAGGAACAAGCCTGCTTAATTCAATGTAGAAGATATAGTAAAAATGTTAAACAGGAGGTTAAGAGTTATTACTGAAGCTTTATTAAAAGAAGAGCAGAACGGTTTTCGTTTTGGAAGATCTACAATTGATAACGTTTTTATTATTCAGAAGGTATTTGAAAGGAGAAGAGAATTAAACTTACCAATGCATGTAGCTTTTGTAGATTTCCAGAAAATGTTTTGATAAGGTAAATAGGTTGACATTATGGTCAATAATAGAAGAAAACGTATATCCTAAATATTTAATAAATGTATTGTATATGTAATATAATTATTAACACGGGTAGAGAGAAAACACAGATAATACCAATAAATAAAGGAGTTAGGCAAGGGTGTTCATTATATCCACGCTTTTTAATAGATATAAAGGACATTTTTCAAAAGTCGAAACATATTTTTAAAATAGGTATTAAGTTGCACAAACATGCCAGAGCAGGTTTCAAGTTTTAAGTATTTAGCATGTGAAATAAGCCCACAAACGGAAACATATATAAATTTAAAATTATCAAAATTTCAAATAATGTGGGGAACAATTCATAGAAGCTTAAAAAATAAAATAAGAATAGATACCAGAATTGAGTTCTATAAAACAATAGCGGTGCCAGTTTTAATGTATAGATGTGAAACATGGGTAACCACAAAAAAAAACAAAGCAAAATACAACGATGTGAAATTAAATTTCTGAGAAAAAATAAAGGAGTACAAGATTACATCAAACAAGTAATAATATTATAAGAAACAAGTTTGACGTAAATTGCATAAGTGAAGAAATGTAACCTAGAGTAAAAAGGGGTTTTCACATGCAGAGAGACTGAATAATGAGGGACTTCCAAAACTAACATTGAATTATAGACCTATAGGAAAAAGAGATATAGGCAGGCCGTAAAAGAGATGAAAAGACATACTACGAATGGGGAACAGACCGATGGTCTGAATCATGGAGTGATGATGAAGAAGAAGAAGATTGAAATAAAACTGTTATGGAACTAAAAGATACAGCTGTCACTATTCAACGAAATTGGGGAGAGAATGACAATATTAATAAATACTGTTGTGCAGAATCCACAATTAAAAGAAAGTTCCGAAATTTCAGTTAACCTATACGGTCCTGTTCTTATTGCGTGGCTCCTCCATAGAGTTCGTTTTGCTTCTTAGGTAACATTTGCAGCGAAATAGTACCACAGAGGTAACATGACAAATATAGCTTCTCATCGTTTACAGCTTAAACAGGTTGGAAGCAGCTTCCGCGCATTCATAAAGCATTTTGGAATAGTAAGAAGAGGAATGTTGGGGATGGCGATAGATTCATATTTCAAATCACCTTTGCAAACAAGAAAGATGACGTGAGGGGATATAGCTCCCATGAAACGTCTATCTGGATTCGGTAAGGTAAGGTTGAAAACACGAATGTCAGGCAACATTCGTCACCAAGGAGACCAAAATCATGTGTTATCATTATTCACCCATTACTAATAAAAAACTCAGAAAACACAAGAAAGTTTTTGATAATTGAAAACAAATTTATTTCACGGTAATACAGCTATAATAACTCAGTATTGTAATAAATGAACATATTATAATAGAAAATGTTCTTTATAGGCTATGAACTAAGCTCATCCATAAACAAGGTATTCACAGGAATCGATCTCTTTGCCATATAATTCGATATGTGCATTTTTCCTAATGCATTATCACAGAAAGTAATATCAGAGTAAATCAGATTATACCAATTGGTACGTGTGCTTGAGGGAGAGTGATGGTAGCCCCACATCGTTCTCTCATTTCAGCATTAGTCGAAAACACTATGAGTTATGTACATTGATGAGTTAGAAGATACTTTATAAAGCTTGTCTGAATACTGTATATGCAGAACATATGTATAGGGTAGAAACAGTTTTGTGTGCAAAAGAATACTGTGTTACGACAAGAAAATTACTAGTAGACTGCCTCTGTGGTCGCGTGGATGGTATTCTGGCTTCTTAAGCCGGAGGTTACGGGTGCAATTACCGGCTGAGGCGGAAGGTTTCTTTAACCAGACTATTCCCTATCCTCCGCAGAGTACTTAAGTAAGAGTTTAGGAGTGACTGTGTCTGTAATAAATACCAATGTTATGAAACCACATAAGTTAAAGGAGGCTATAGACAAAGAAGAAAAGAAATAAAAGTGCAACCTTTCCTGACGTGCTTATGCGGTTCACGTCTTTGCGCTTCAACCTAAGTGTGTATTTACGTTGGGATTAGTTGAATTGATAGGGATTTTCGTGGGGTTTTCCATTATGCTCATTAAATGTCAGTTAATTTAAGGACCTGAGGTTCATTATCATTTCAACCATTTCATCCGCCATCTTTTTTTACCCCGGTTGTTAAAAGAGACATTAAATTCTGACCGAACATTTCCATAGCTCTCCTAGGCTTCATGAAACCTGAACACAATGAAAAGAGCCAGCTGAAGTATAGCTCACCTTACAGCATTAAGTGGGCATTCAAATTTCGAGTTTGGTGCGACTGAACAAACTGTAGATGTGAGCAGAACAGAGTTTGAATCTCGTTCTCTAACATTCTTCTGTGATTTGGCAGTAATAATTTATTTTTATCTGGCATTAGCAAAACCGGCTAGTGAACCGATCTAGCATAATGCTTGTGAGATAGAAGTGTTGGGATAAAATTGTTGCTGTGATATTTGCGAGTCAGGTTTCTGAAGTCGGTCCCCCCATCTCAAGGACTGCGGTCTCACGCTACCATATTGCAAAGGGGATTTAGTAGTCTAATTTCAGTGTTTCTTCGGTGCAAATAATCACACTTCCTCAAGCGTAAACTTGGACGACTGCGGAGCCCTTGTTCATTCAGGTTTCATTAGGCTCCCCTCACACCCTCTTTCCTTCCGAATGGAGTGGGTGCTCTGAATAGTGAAGAGAAACACATAAGAATTTGATTGCAACTCATTTATACTTTTAGAAAGGCTCTGAATAAGCGCGAGAAATGAACCATATAAGGAAACTTAAAGCTTGAAAGTGGAGTAATAGTATAGAGTTTATGTAAATAGCAAACTCATAGCTTGCTCAAACCACAAGAACTTACCAGAGAAAGCAATTTAGTTAGCATTCCTGGAATCGGAAATTTAGAATCCGACTGAAAAAATTAGTGTCATAGGCGGGACTTGAACCAGGTAGTTTTCGCTTTCCATGCGGCTGCTCTATCCAACTGAATTACCAGCAACACAGGTAAAATATTAAATTTCCCAAATGACTTTTTCCGATAAGGAGATCTCAAATAATATTTTGAGATAACATACTCCAATAGCGACCCACAATGTCGTAAGTATTTTTAAGTACCGAATTTTATAATTCAGGTCAATCATGATAATTAGTTCATCTTTCGCACAAGGCCGTGTGTAGGACAAAGGTTGGAAAGGAGAAATAAGGCAGAGAAATCCAATGCAATAGCCGGGATTTGAAACAATCCTGGAATTTGAGGCGGGGATAAATAAAGTTTTCTTGCTGTCGAGTTTCTGACTCGGAAGGATTTGTTTTGCCGGCTGCTCAGGTAGAGGGTTAATGGTTGGATATGATATCTTCTCTCAGGGAGTATGGATAGGAGGTTAATGACACTCGCATTTCTCCTTCACTGGCCCGTTTATTGTGATGATCCACACTGCGTTCCTCTTACCAAATCCCCGTCACAGAAGACTTAATTCCGCCTATCATTCCTAATTCATTCCTAGCTCTCATTTACGTGCTTCTCCCTTTCTATTTCCCTTCTTACGGTGAAAAGTATAAAGTTATTATTTTCGTCGACCGGAATTTACTCATTTCTAGAGGCTTTTCCGCACACTAACTTGACACTAATTTTCACATATATTCTGCCTCGACCCTTGACATGAAGTCTTGCCCACAGTTCGACATGAAGTCTCTATAGTTCGACACGAAGTGATCGATGTTACCCACGTCTCAAACTTCTCTGCCTCTAGATAATTTTTCTATTCTCCGCCTATTTTCTATTTTCATTGCTCCGTTTTACTATTCACGTGTCTTTTCTAACTTCTCATTGGTCATTTTTCTAAGCTTTACGCCGCTTCTCATTGGTTTGCTATATTTTAAAGTTGATCTTCACCGCATCTAACATTACCGTCTTATTTCCGCCTGATTACTTTTTCTGTGCGGTTGACTGCATCTGACTTCCCGTCTGTTGTATTCGTTTCCTGTGGGTTTCACAAATTCTATGTAACTTAAGTGCTCGCTAATGTCTTCGCTGGTTGTTCGTGAAACTTTCCCATTTTTACAGTTTTCGCTAGTCTCTCTTCGCTCTGAAATAGCGGTTTCATACATTTTATTTTCATCTGTTTTATTTAATTTAAGTTCATTTTATTTATTAGTGTCTGTTCTTTACTTAGTCTCCGTCGTTATGACTTTATTCCCCCTTTCCTAGTCCTTCATATTAACTTTATTCTTCTTTCTCATTATTACTATTATTATTATTATTATCCCATCCTTATTATTATGATTATGATGATTATCATTATTATTCCTTCTCTTCGGGCGGATCTTATCACTTCAAATTACCACATTAACCACATTCAAATACTGTAAGAAGCTGGTTCATTAGCTTTATTGGACACGCACAGTGTTTAAACCCAACGTTTTTCGGCTGTCAGCCATCACTGAATCCCACATATTCGATGAATCGGTCATGTAGGGATTACTTCAGACTTCCTAATTGGGTTTTAAGGTTGCGTTGGCTCATGCACTGCTAGGAATCGCAATACCATTGACATGCAGCGTTAAAGCTGCCAGAATACTTTAAGGTCTTAAAAGCTTTAAATAATGTAAATACGAAGCGTAGAGTTAATACAGGTATAGGTTAAACAACAAGGGACACTCGTACACTGCGAGCTACATTTAGACCACCACCCCCTCTCCGGGAGAAAGGGATAAAGTGAAGAAACCACAGGAGGCTATAGGAGCAGTTAGACAGGCCATAGACACGCGCGAAATTTCCTAACAGCAACAGGCAGTAGACCTGTCCCATTGTTGGAGCTGCCTAGAGAGGGCGATGAACGAATCGTCGACCAAGCAATCCTCTTATGATCACGGGGAGTACAGTTTTCCTATGGCAAGCATCCGTGACATCTGTCCGGCACCGCCTTACGCCACGAAACCTAGAACCATACCTGAAAGACGAGAAGGAAATGAAATGAGAGGAAGTTATAGAAACGAAATCATGATAGATAAGAACCACCTCAACATTCGCCTACCGATCAGGAAAAATAACAAAAAGCTTAAGATCAGAGTGGGCGATTCAGGAATAAACCTCCCGAATACGAGCCACAATTAGTGCCAGCCATCTCGCTCGGTAGAGTTAATATAAGATAATGGAGTATTGTCACTGGTTTGGGTAATGAACAGGGTCGGGCATTTTTGATGATCGCTATAATCACGATGTGCTCTATATACAACTTATTGTGATAATATTCACATATTAGGGTGTGATGACAGGTATTATGTGTATAATACAATCGTGACAAACCGCGAAATGGATTGCTAAAAGGGAAAAATTAACACATTCGCGAATTATAGACATTGTGCCGTTTAATAGCGAATTTCGCATTCTAACACTTTGCTTTATTATTATTATTATTATTATTATTATTATTATTATTATTATATTTGATCCAGATTTATTCAGGCTGCAGTTATTAACTTAAATTTGATAAGTTTTTTTCATTAAATACTTATTTTATATAATATAGATAGAAACGTTACTGACCTATTACATTATATTTTTGTATTATCAAACTTCATATTTTTCTAAGCATCTCCAAACTGTAGCATTGTACATCTTGAATATTTCTTTCCATATTCCAGGCTCCAATCAGTTACAATTGAATTATACCTTGAAAAAATGGTCACTGCATTAGATACTGGCAACAAAACAGAAGTATTTTCTCTGCCACAGTTTTATTTAGAAAACGGAAAACATTATTCAACCCACTACTGGATCTAAAATACTTCATAAATATATCTAAATTGTATTAACATAACATAAAATAAGGATAATATTTGAAAAGCTACTTGTATTAAAGTTTAATGTTTAATTTTGAATGCTTCATTGTATTGTAGGATTTATAGCAGTGCAATTAGGCTTGTTTATGTACATATTCCATATTGGACTTTTTAAAAATTCAAAGAATATTATGATAATCCTGGTAAACTCAATTAAGTGATCATATAGGAATAATACGATATAAAATCACATACTATTACAGTAAATTTACATAATCTCTGCCAATAATGTAAAAGCCTCCAACAATCTCTGCTCGCAACAATATTAATCTCCATAAATACTTGCCACCGCTAATGAATAAGAACATCAAACATCATGCTGCAAAACGGTTATATGGCTTTTACGTTTGCAAGGTTCAAAAACCCTTGTATGGGAAGGTCAATATACTTCATGTTTTAAAATTAATGAATTAATAATCCTATAATGGTGATATATATAAGTTGTGATGCGAATTGTTTGTTTAATGTCACTAAGAATATCTTACATCAGGAAGGGGAAAAAAAGTTCTTTAAGCATATAGGTATTTATTCGTGCCTATTGTTCGAAGCCTGAGCGGGTGTCGAACTGCGGTAATTTTAGGTATCCACAGGGAGGGAAACGGATAATAATATCAATGTCAGTTACGTTGGCACTGCCGCTACATATGTTTAGGTTAAAAAATTAACATTATGCGAGCAACGTTACATATCGATGATGTTAATGGACACATGTGTGCTTGGAATCCACCCGCCAGGGCGTGTTTTTTTATTGTGACATCGGTTACATATGGGAACATCGAGATGTATCGATAAAGAGGGAGAGAGAAAAGCAACTGATGCTTGTAAACAACGAAACACCAGCGCTGTCTATCTGCGCGTTGTTCAGTCATCAATAAAACATCCGTTATCAATGTCAATCAGCTGGGGGAGCAGTATCACTGTTTGGGGATCCGTGAAAAACTGGCTCGGCTGTTTCCAGAAAGAAGCATTGTTGCGTAAGCCAAACAAACAACCTCTTTATCGAGGCTTTATATTTCCAGAAGGGTCATATTTAGAATGCTATCATTTTGTGCTACCATTCGCTCAAATGCATTCCATCGTGTTTAATCATTTTAGGTGTAGCTCTCCGTAAGTGATTTCAGTCGCAAATGTGTTTCAGATATCCAACATTTTTATTTTCAACAATACTGTACAATATTTTCGATGCAAACACATTAAAATGAGTGGTTTAAAAAACACTGATTTTGCTGCTGATTTTTATTTCTCTACGGCGAACTAATGTCTACAAATACGAGAAACTTAGTAATTACTGTAGTTAATTTATAGCAAGTTAATAAGGAGTTGCAATTGATGTTAACAAAGGCTTTTTATGGAATGAAACTAGCTAAGAATACCTTTAAAATAAATAATTTCACAATCAACACCACTGTGAGTGACCAGCATCCAGCCGTAGGTGCACGTTTTCTCGAGGAGCTCCTAGATCCTTCGACATCCGATTTACGAAATTTCCATCTCTATGTTCACAGTCTATCATTAGACATCCTATTTATATTTCAGTTTATATTCTATTAGCTTTCACTCTAATATGTCAACAGCAGCTCGGAACACCTTTTTAGTTCACCTGTTTTTATTTGTACGGTTTTATCATGTCCATCAGTATACGTATTTAAGGTATTATTACGCAATTTATGATCTCAGCATACCTCATGCTCATATCCAGGGTGTTGAAATCACATCTGAATGGTTCTTTGTAATAATTGTGGTTGTGAAGGTATTTAATTCAGATGTTCTTTTCTTTCGTTTACCATATTGCTCTGATCGTCACAAGCGCACACCACATTACATGTTTACAACCCGAACTACACCTGTCCGGAGAGTTGCTGTATTTCGCTAGATAACATCGCATCTAGCGAAGTACTTTTCTATGTTCCTATTGTTCCTCTGTGCAACCTGCATGTCGATCTTCGCTACCCTGATAAAGTGGAAGTAGGAGTAAAACGTATTCGTGCTAACCTCTTGAACAGCACTCCGTATTGTTTTTTCATCATCACCGGTCTCAAAATTGAAATTGATCTTTCTATCTCATCGTTGGAAGTCCTCGAGTTCTCTTTCCAATTTGGTAGCTGTTTTGGGATCAGCTGGTCTTCCATCTTTTGCACGTGCTGTAAATAGTTTATTTGATGTTGTTTTATTCTTTCATTCAAATTGTATTAGTTATTTTCTGATGTCTTCATTTTTCTTTCTGTCTACTCCTTTATAGCCCGTCATCGTTCTTAGAAAACTCATCTCTTCTACGTCTATCTATATGGCTTCTTTTCTTGTTAGCGTACAACATTCACATCCATACAAAATAGGTGGTACTGTTAATACTTTGTAACATTTTACGTCTTTTCTAGTTTTTTTAATAGTGTTCGGTTGATTGTGCCACGCATATAATTAAATATTTGTAAATCTTTTTGAATATCATTCTGTTTTAAGTTACCTATTTCACAGCCTAAATAGTTAAAATTTTGTACTTGGTCAATTATGTTGTTTATTATTATGTTTGCTCCCAATGAGAGTTTTCCTTTAAAAGGTAAAACTTTTCTTTTAGAAGTAGATATATTAGTTTCTCTACCATGTATAATAAGTAGGGGATGTATTATATTCCACCCAAAAATTCGATATCGGGATATCACCGGAAATACATATTTTGAGGCCCCATAAATCCAAAACAGCATTTTTAGAAAAAGGTTCTTGAGTGTGTGTGTGTCATTATGAATAGCATAACCCAAAGACGAAAAGTTGGATTTTACCAAACTTAGTATTTAGGTTCAGTATCTTCCAAAGATGCGTCCAGTTCTTAAACATTTGGCTACCGCTGTTCCGTTTGTATCTGTAACGACAGGTATAATGCAGCTATTTCTGCAAAGGTTTACTTGGATTAAAACGTAGTAGACAGAAAAATAAACTTTAGTAAGAATAGTTTATATACCCGCTAATAAACGATATAGAATAGCGAAAGTCAGTGAATGTGTCACATCAGATTTGTTAACACATCTTGTTTAGTTCATATAGAAAGTATTTAGAGAATTCGCTCTGATGCAGACAGTATGACCTGGTCGTCTGCAAATAGTTTGCCGGCTAACGTAGCTGTGATCGCTGGAGCGTATAGCTTCGGCGCTCCGCCAGGATGAGGTTCGCGGGTTTGAGTCCCGCCATTGGCAGCGGGACATGGGCGTTTATGTGTGTTGTAATAAGCAGTAAAGTAAACAGTAAAACACAGTACTCATAAATGAGTAAACAAGGAAATTAAAAAGCAAAAAATAAAAAACAAACAAAACAATAAATAAACCGTTAAATTATAAGTTCCATATGAACTAATCTGATCTTACCATTTTAGTATGACATAGTCGAGATATAAATTAAAATGTTTTTCCATCTAAAATTATTTACTCCATTGTCAAAGCTTATATTTGCTGCCACTGCTATAACATGTGGACAAATTCATTTTAAAGGGATGCTGAGTTTTTCTTCTTTTCCATCTGTCAGTTCTTAAATATAGACATCTGTTGTCGGTTTCATAGATGCAAAGGGCTCTTGACTTTCATGTTCTAAATTTATCTGTCTTAATTATCTGATACAGTATTGATACAAAAACCGGTTCCAACTGTTGCTTTCATTCTTTTGCTACAATCAAATACAAAGCAACAAGTTTTAGTTTAATAATAGGAACAAGTTCAGCAAACAGCGTGCCTATATCCTTTTGATTTGCGGAATTCCACATGTTTCACCTTAAAGTTACTTAAATTTATTTCCTCTTATACTCGTATGTGTTTGACATTGTTTTCGCATATTGACCTAATACGTGAGGCTTCGTGATCCACATGTGTTACCATACACTAAAGCTTTAACGTGCAACACATAACAAGGTTTCACAACATTCTTGCAAAATGGAGTTCTCCTTAGAATATATGTACGTCATAAATTTACTTAAAAGATTATTTTTGTGTATACGGTAAATCGAATTATAGTCTGTTGCACATATATAAATATTCTTCTTATTATTATTTGTTTGAACCTATTAATCAAATTCGTCTCATTGAATAATTTTCTCTAGTGTTTCGTATTCTGTTAATATAGTTGATAATCGCCCTTTATTCAATCTCTTCACACGTGTCTCAGATTTCACGTCTATTGCATATTTCTTTTTATAAGTTTAAATATTTTCAATTTGTTCCTTATTTCCCCGACTCCATTTACAGGAAGGAGTATCAGGCAATAGGTCGTGAATGTTTCGCTTCTACCGATTCAATTTTTCTCTTCTGCTTCCCGTTTAGGGCCTATGTTTCACTTGAATAAAAGCAGGCGAAATGCTGACGCTCTATAAGACATCTGCTGTGTCATCTCCAAGAAAATGTTATCCACGAAATAATACAATTAGTGCAATTAGTATATTTCTGTAATTTTATGTATATTTTCCAGCCTTTTCCAGCATATATGCATACATATTGTGACAATGTTTAACGCATTCATATCCGATGCCTAAGCATAATTATTAGTCTGCGTAAAGTAGTTCACGGAACACATAAATCCCATCAAAACAAATGCTCTATTCCGTCCTCTGATCCTCCCGTTAACTCAATGAGAACATCCACATACTGAGCATAATCCGAGAAGCTGCTGTTCCTTTATGCAGTATTGTTAAGCAAAGTGTTTAAATGTTTAAAGTGCTGTTTAATTCAGTTTTCCTAGAAACACGATTTAGCTAATGAAATCATCATTTGTAGGTAATCCTATAAAATTAATTTAATAATGGTCAGTTAATAGTCCGTTTTCTTCAACGTAGGTTTCTACTCAGTAATAGTCAGTTTCCGACATGGATATCCAGATGGATGAAGAAAGGGAGTGGGTGAGGGCTAATTTGCAACTACCCCAGTCTTTCCATAAATGATTTAGCAACATTAGGTACATCTCAAACTGCATTATGACAAGCACAATGATCCTAAAAACTGTGATACTGAATTAAAAAACAGAATAAACTCGAATATAGAGATAATTTTAAAGAAACTGAAATTCTAAGTAGATATTATTATTATTATTATTATTATTATTATTATTATTATTATTATTATTATTATTATTACTATTAAATACCTTGAATTATCCAAAAAGATTTTTAAAAACCTACACGTTTTGCTCAAAATGTTTTTGATGAATGAAAATTGTGCACACTTTGCTAAGTTAGTCTATACTTAATAGTGCAACACACTACAGCTTTTAATGTAAAGTACAAATAAAACATTGTTTTTACCGTTTTCACTTGATAACTTAAACTGAGTTTTATTTTACGCTCTTTAGCTGCTATGATCGTTAGCTGCCCATTCTATATTGGGCGTGAAAGACCGGTAATTTTGCTCAGAGGCCTCTTTATCAGGCTCGAGGTTGTTTTTCGTGCCATAAATCTACGACACGGGACCACCGACTTTCTTCTTTTCCGAATGCAGACATGCTAAGGATTTTTAGGCCCGAAATCATCCATTGCCCTTTGCCGGGTTTGAACCCGCGACCTCGGGAGCTAGTGGCCAGCATGGTAACCACCACACCACAGAGGATGACTATTTTCACTTGGGATTATTCCTCTACGAACAGCGCATTCTCGCCCAAAACACTCAATTCCTTTAAACTTTACTGCGAATTTAGGATTCTTCAGTAATGATGGTAGGCAGATAATGATAACTGTTGGCGTATTTCTTTTCTAAATCTCGCGTATGCCCGTAATGCATAACTCAAGCATTAAACAGAATAGCAAAGAGCAGGCCATAAAAGTAGCAAACAGACTATTTTTGAGAAGTTACATTCTCTCTAACGTCTAACCACTACTTTGCAACTCGCAGGAACATGATACGTTAGAGTTCAAGTGACGCAGTTAATCAGTTTGTAAGTTAAAATATTTTGCGGAGTCACAGGTTTCTCCCTGCCCAGAACCAAATACTTCACCATTATTTTGATTACATGTTTGTAGTAGTATACTAAACATAAGATATGATGGAATTAATTGTTCTTCCACACAAGCCGTGTGTTGAACAAGGCTGGAAAGGTAGAATCAGACAACTGAAAAATTCAATGCCATAGCCGGGATTTGAACCACGGATCTCCCAATCACCGCCTGGTTGCTGTAACCACTGAGCTGCCATGTCAACATGGCGTACGACATTCCCAACCTGATTCGCATCCCCACCTATAAGGAGATCTCAAATTACATTGAGATGACATACCCCAATGGCGACTTACAATGCTGTAAGGACAAGGTTGGAAAGGCAGGATCAGACGACTGAAAACTTCAATATCATCGCCGGGATTTGAACCACGGATCTCCCAGTCTCCGTCTGGTTGCTCTAACCACTGAGCTACCATGGAAACATGCCGGTACGACATTAAATTTCCCAACTGATTCGCATTTTTTCCCGGTAAACCACAAGAAGATCTCTAATTGTACTGAGATGACATACCCTAATGGGACTTACAATGTTGTAAGTACTTTATGTCCCGAGCTTCATATAAAGTGCTACCGTTTAATACTTACGTCATAATTAGCAAAATACTTCACTGAGGCAACCTTTATAGTTAAACTCCATAAGCTGCTATCCAATTATCCTCAAGTTCACTTAACGAGTAATTCCGAACCGCACAATAAGCACAAATCGCGAGGTCCTTGTAAGCTTATCTTTAGCATTCCCATCTTTCGTGGTATTGATACATGTTGGAGTGAAGGCCAAAAAGGTTACCAGAAAATGATTTAATTTAGGTCACCCCAACACGCACATGGGGAGGAGGTAGCAACTCGCTGGCAGCAAGAAGTCCGGAATCTTGGTGTGTAGATTTAAGGGGAAGGCGTGGGTTTTATATTACACTGAAAGATTACATAACACACAATACCTTTACATACCTGGGATTTATTCACAAAACGTTTGGCGACTCTACATGATGAACAAAGGAAACAGGATGGAGGGAGATGCCACGAAACCGTAGACCAGCCACACACACGGCTAACTCCAACGAATACTTCCATTAGAGTGACCTTATCTTACCCCCACCAACCCTGTCTAGCCAAAGCCAGACAGGGCTGACGTCTCATATCAGACAGTTTCAAACAGACGTTTCCCTTTGGCGTGGTATTACGAGACATGTTTTAAAGTAAGTACTGCAGTGCTGCAGTCGCGATTTTAAGCATGCGCGATCACTTCCTCCATTCATTAGGAAGTCAGATACAGCTGTGAGCGATCGTCACTTCGTGTTTTCTATTGTTAGAGCTTTTTCGAAATGTTCATAACAATCGAACGGATCGCCGACTGTGAAGTCAGACCAATGATTCGTTTTTTGAATGGAGAAATATTACGTCAGCAAGCATTCATCCACAATTGTGTGAGGTTTATGGGGAAAGAATGAGTGACAATGCCCGGTCACATACAGCCAAATAAAGTCAAGTTCTGTTCGCATCTTTTGGTTGGGAACAATTCGATCACGTTTTCTAGAGTTTCTGATTTAGCACCAAGCGATTTTCATCTGTGTCTTTACCTGAAAAAATTCTTTGGTGGAAAACATCTCAACGACAACGATGTAAAATAAGAATTACAGACTTGGCTTTTAACTGGTTTCCCGTTACACAAGTGCCTGAATAACAGCGGTGACTATGTGGGGAAGTAGTGTGAGATGTAAGGTAATGATTGATAATAAAGTATTTGAAAAACAATGCTATCTTATTTTTTTTAAAAAAAACATCAGTACTTACTTTAAAAAAAGCCTCGTACTTTAGTAAAACATTGCCATACAATGCAATACTTCATGCACTGATTATTAAACTCTTGTATTTAAATAATGCAGCACGCGGAATAACATGATATTGAAAGTTACATTTTAAATAGCCGTAACATTTCTTCTGCTGTTATATAGTCTTAAACTGAAGAAACTCTCGTGGTTGCTGATATTCTAAACCATCTTCAATACGAAAGAAACAACCGGCTGATGGAATATTTGTATGGCGTCTTGTACGTATGCAATACACAACCCAAATGCAGATGTGAAATAAATGCAAATGAAGTGGACGCTACAGAAAGGCTACTACGCAACTAAGGCCCCCAGTCTCGCATCACAGTTTACACTATGTATCGATAATATACAAACTCCGTGGGTACAAAAGTACACCCTCCGATTACATCAATAGTAATAAATATATGATAAAGAATTCGCGCAGTGAGACAAGTGTATAACCGTTGCCACTTATTAGAAAGTTGCTCAAGTAAAAGGCACAGGAAGGTAACTATAATTAACACACATCATCATGACTATACTGATTATGCTTTAAAAGTTATTATTATTATTATTATTATTATTATTATTATTATTATTATTATTATTAACGTCATCACCACACTCAGATAATATATTCCTTTTTCTTCAAAGTAGATTTTCTCTGTTCTTCTTTTCCGGTAAATCTCTCGCCGCACCCAGTGTGAAAATCACTGATGTAGAGGCTAGGAATCAACTTGATATAGTTATCACGTGTGTTGGCTTACCTTCATTTTGTTACATGGTATTATTTTCCCTTTACTATATATTATGCTGTACCCAGGCAAGTAGAGGGACTTCATATGAACGCATACAGCAAATCATTTTCTAAGCTTGCAACTATCAAAACTCAAGTGTGCACACAAACGCGCCGCCAACATGAGTGAGTACAACGAAATAGGGATGACAAAAAGTTTTTTTTTGAGTAACGGTTATAACTATCGCAGTTACACTGGTTAACGGTTACAATAACGATTAAGTTATTTCTTTTCATGGTTATCACGTTCGCAGTTACATTATATTAATGGTAACCAGTAACGATTAAATGTATTCAATATGAACCATGGCGATATAGATTTACTTTGTTATTTGATGTAATCTAAAAAGAAGTTTCTCTAGCAATGTCAACACTTAGATTAGTGTGATGATTTATAATCTCAAAAGCATTCGCACTTATATACACTCGCTTCCATTTATGCCGTCACCACAGGTTTGGGCGGTGTTCTACTGGCACAGGTGGAGTACATATAGCAGGTGGAGTACATGTGTAAATCTGTTTACCTTTCCGCGCATGCAGTGACGTTCTGTTGTACACAGTTTTAGATTATTCACATATAAATATATAACTCTGAGCAATAACTTTACTATCACTTATAATAACCATGCTTACATATATAACTAAATAAAACGCAGTTTTTGCACAATATCTCTAGAAAAATATTATTAATGCCAACATAATTTTAAACTGAAGTACGTTATGCTTTTTACTCTGAAAGAGGGCACATTTACTAGACGTTTTTGGAAACATGTGCCCAGTATAAATATACAACTAAATAAAACACTGATTTGCACAGTTTCTCCATATAAGCATCTTTAATGACAACACAATGCAAATCAGAAGTAGATGATACTTTTTACTCTCAAAGAGGGCACATTTTCTAGACCTTATTTTAATAATCTTTCCACTCTCCATTCTTGTCCAATACCTGATTTAGCCGCCAAGACATTGAATCACTCGTCGCCCCCTGAAAACACTGTCATGAAATGTGGGAACGATTTTCGATAGTTCTTCCAGAACCTAAGTGATGCATGTGATTCACTGCATGTACTAAAAGGTAAACAGATACAAACACCTCCTCCTTCCTATAATTACTCCACCTGTGAAGGAAAATAGAATGCTTCCCAAAGCTGCGGTGACAACATAAATGGAAGCAAGTGTACATCTACGTTACTGCGTGCGCGCGCGCACACACACACACACACACACACACACACACACACACACACAAAGGCATATTCCTCCATGTTGCCTTTTCGCTAATGGCTAAGCTATTCGCGCAGTAAGTGCGGCTCTCTTAACACATGCAGATGGGAAGAGCCATGAGTAAATGAAAGAATCATTACATTCATGCAAATCGAGGTCGGAAGCATGCAGTTGTGTAATATTAACAAACAATACTCAACTTATAATTATGGTGTGTTTGGTAATGAGGCAGCCTTTTCAACTTCAGATTTGATTTGAGAAATATTGATTTGACCAGTCGTATAGCTGTCAGTCTTTCATTGCCCTTTGCAATGCAAGATTAAAGGCGTAAACATCCATAATAAATCCAAAAGAACGGAACCATACACCTTCACACGTGCTTTTCATGAATGCAGTCTTAGAGATAGACTAGCTAAAACTGTGCAACTCTGGATCTTGATTCACCCTGTTAAAATTTATGCACTGTTGTTTGAACTTAGCGATCCGCTCTATTTTACTACTAAACAGCATTAATTGTTTATTCATACAACAACTACACGCGATGTATAAAAACTCGTGAACCTATAATCGTATGTAAATAACCATCTTAATGCAATGCATGCAGATTTGCTGCCTGAATGCTGACTGACCTGTCATCTGTGGCCTATGACTATATTCGAAGAAATATACAACGCGCTGTAATAAACAAGTATATATTTGCAACTCCGAGTCAGGATGATTCTAGTTGTAGACGAGGTGAGGTAACCAGTTCCCAATAAGCGATAGCCTATGCTATACACATGTAGTGAATTATGTGATGCTAGATCGGAAACGGTGTCGTTACTTTAGTAAACGTTACTGGGTAACTAATCACTTTATATTCGTTACTTCGGGAATCGTTATTGAGTAACCAGTTACTTTATACTCGTAACTTTGATAGCCGTTACATTAAGGTAACCGTTACATTTTTTTCTGCCTATTCCTACAACGAAATAAGAAAGCCTAAATAGCGCACTGATTAATAATAGTTAAACAGTAATTTGCTTTCTTTAAGGAACACACTGTATACTATGATTGCACTAATGAACCTATCTCCAATACATCAATTCAGTGAACGTGTGTTCAACAAGCTGAATCTAAATTAAATTTTATGCCCAGTTTTGTTTGGTGTATAATCACTGTGTAACTAAATGGTAAACGAACGATATGGTTCTAATGGCGCCATTATAGAGCTGGTTAAATAAATACATTTAAGCCCATATTACCCGTGTAAACTATTAATGCATGTTCATCTCATTAACGCGATGGTATGTTCGGAAATGTGCACCCCATTTTCGGCTGTGTCAACACATCGGAAAACGCTGAATGTAAACAAGATAATTGTACGATCATTTATCATCTGTAAAGTAAATAATTGCAAAACGTATGTTCCAATAACGCAATCTCTCTGCATTTATTGCCAAGGTGATCTAAAAACAGAAATAAGGAATGCATAATATAGGAATTAACTAATAAAGAACCATGTGAAAGCCGCTTTGCTTAAAAACAGTGAAATTGTTTATAAAAGCACATAGTGCGCTATTGTTCTTAAGCTAAACGTCATGAATATGCATTATTTCCCACTAAAAAATCATTTTATATAGCATTTTTCTAATCATTGCCTTAATTTTATCTGGAATTGCAAACAGAAGAGAAAGTAAAGAAATTGAAAGCCTAAAGAAGTCACGGAAGTTACGGAAGAAAAACTTATAAATAATACGATAAATTTAAGATTATTATGAAACTATCCTGCGCTTGAAGTTAAAGGGCGACATTATATTGAATCCGTCAGTGCAGTAGCTAAGTTATTTCATGAATATTCCGAAATACTTTTGCAATAAATAAACTTATTTCATTCACGCTCTATGTCTAAGAGGTGTCACGCGATACTGACACGGAAGGTAAAAGGTAAGTTGTTTAGGATTACCTACTGACCAATACGGATTGAAAACTTCTTGTAACCTAGGGAAGGATTGGTAGTCTGAGTCATGCACATTACACACAGAAACCACAAGTGAGATCTTTGCTTCTATAATGTCCGTATGTCTTACTTTTCCTGGTATGATTTCTCACCAAGAGTATTCATTTCTACTTTTCTGGATGTTTCCTTAATTCTATAGAATACCAAACACATTGTATATATTAATCTAGTAATTATTATTTCATATTGATAGCACGTAAGCTAAGATTGTAAGGTTGAATCAGATTTTAAAAATAGCGGGTATACAATTTATTCCTATGAAGTTTATTTTCCATTCTACTTCATTTTAATCGAGATAAACCTTTCCGGAAATAGCTGCATTACAGTTTTCGTTATAGATACACAGAGAATAGCGATAGTCAAATGTTTTAGAACTGGACGCTATACGCTAGCCTTAAAATTCCATACTCTTTCCATGGCATCGCGAGAATAACTGACAATAGACAGGACTTTAATAAAAGAATAGCTAAGTACCATTCGAACCATTTATAACGTATATGGATGATGCCACAAGAAAAGCTATTTAAAATAAATTGTGCATTTTAAAGTTATCTACGCCATTTTATGTGGTACGTTATCGTTTATCGCTTAACGTTTACCAGTTATACAAGATTAAAGAAAATTCCTTCCGAATGAAAAGGACTTCACAGGTCATTTCCAGAAAATTCAAGATATACATTTTATTTGTATGTAAATATCATTAATATATGTTATTTTAATGAAAATCCTTAGCTATTTTTAGGAAATAAAAATTTCGAAAAATGTTCCATGTAAAGGGTAGTTAGGGGTGGGGGGATTTTCTTGAAAATCTTCGCGTCACATCTTTGGAACATATTGAACTTGACGCCAAGTTACTGACACCATTTATCCGAATTCGTTTGGTGTATGCGTGTGCGCGCACAGGCACACGCGCAAACACACATATGGACCTTTTTCTAAAAATGCTTCTTTTGGGTTCAAGGAGTCTCAAAACGTTTATTTCTGGTGAAATCTCTACATCGAATTTTTGGGTGGAATACAATACTTCCCCTACTTACTATATGTAGTTGAGAAAGTAAAAATTCAGTACTAGATCAAACCACGAATCTTCAGCTCACTTTGTTCAGCCTTTACTGCTGAGCTACTGCGGCTCTCAAGATGACTGACTACTCTCGCCTGATTTTCAGCGAAGCTTTAGGAATTAGAAGTCCGGAAATTAAAAGTACTAGAATATGGTTTTTTGAGGGCACATACACATCATACCTTCACTTTATAGAATATGCAGCTCTCTAGGTAGATTTTAAATACCTATAGGAGAATAGAAGTAGCAAGAGCACCTGCATATATACAAGCCAGATTATAATACCCCCTGGAATCATTAACAACCCCCGAAGAAAGCTCATTGATAAAAAGTTTTAATGTTTGCATTATGGATTGGCTGAGCCAAGGTTGCACACTATTTATCTAATGAAATACTAACATAAACCAGGATATTGTTCCAAGTGTCTAAGAAATAAAGTTATACTTGCAATTGTTACTTCCATAAAATTACGTTTGTACATTTTGCATGGAAAAGCATAATTTTAAGCAACTAAATACACCTAAGTCTTCCTCGAATAAGTCCATCATCTAAAACTAAATCAAATGGAATTTACTTATAGTAATTTAGCATTTTACATAAAAGACTTTCAAGAGTAGGCATTCTGTTTCCGTACTTATTCCTTAATGGGTTGACTGTAGTTCCATTTTGTTAATAGCAAACATATTTTATTTACAATTTTATATTTCCCAACACAATACATATGTGTGTACTGCTGCTAATACAAGAGCATATTAGTAGTTTAGTAGTGTTAGTCCAAAGAGTTTACAATCATTTACATGTATCTATTTTTTAATTTACCATCGCTTTCAAACGCGTACTCATATTGGATATTGAATGATGAACGTACAGAAATGTATTTATACACTAAATACTAAGTAATGGAATACAACATTAAAAACTGGAATGAATACCTTCCCTGTAACTGTCACTTATGTATGTCCTACTAAATGACATGAATTGTTAAGTGTTAGCTTTGATAAAAACTAGGATGGGGAAAGAGAATTGCTTTCCTCATATAAGTCAGTCAGCTTTAAATAAAAGTGCGGGTTTGTTAGGAGAAAAATCTGATGAACTGCATTTACATGATCTTCTCTGCTTACTGCTCTATTATTTGTGGAAAAGCTTTTGCTTTTTATTTCTTGTTAATTACAAACTTACGATACCCCATTTCTCGTTACTTGATACTCGATAACGTTACTGATTTTTGAGACCGATATTCGATGCTTGATATTCACTTTATAAAAGACTGTCAAGTGACAACTTATTCACTGAATATTATGTTCTTATGTTCTGATAAACACATGTAGCCAATTTTATATTGACATTCTCAAATTGGCAGCAATTTTTATCTTGATAATGCCACATAGTATTTATCCCATATTAATATAAATAATAACAATAATAAATAAGATTTCTTTGCCTCCCTTTTTGTGCCGAAAGATTTTTTTTTAAAATATTTTCTATTCATATTAAGGAAATTAGTCGTATAGTATACCTGTAAGCGTTGACTAACTCGTGGCCCGAGTCTAACTGCATAAACACAAGCTAACAGATGGAAGGAAAGAACAAATATTTCCAAGCGCTGTATTATCTCATGTCTAAATTCTGACTTGTTTTTGCTGGATTCAGAGATTTCGGTCAGCGGAGTAGGTAAATGTAATAGCTGAGAGTTAGTCATCAAGTCAGTTAATGCAGTGGTTTAGTGCATCAGCTAAATCAGCTTCATTCGCAACTCAAGTTATATGTTACACGAATACCTCTAGGCTTTGAATACCATTGTTTTGCATGTTTTCATTTAGACACAAGATTCTATCAAATGCTGCATTGATTCACCTATATGAAACGCATTTAAGGTGTATCAAGAACTATAGTCCACCAACTCTTTGAGAGCGCATGCGAGGAATAACTGAAATCTCGATTCCTTTCATTCCTAATTAGCATAGTTAAACGCAACAAATTTCAGTATTGCAAAACAAAATTTTAAAAGTATCGAAAAAGTATCGAAGGTTGAGGTAGATTATCTTTACGTTATTAGCACCACGCTTTGGGCGCCTAACTTGAGGCTATTTGCCCCACGTATGGGAGATATGTTTCGTGGAGTGTTCGTCCCACGTACGGTACAAAGTTTGCGGTGGCCTTCGCACCACGTTTAAAATATGAACTTTGTATTTTATTGTTTATTTAAATATTATATATAATACGTATGTCTTAGCAGAGCTGGTGTGGCTAAAGAACAAGGCTTACACAAATTATAATTGTATTGTACTTTGTTTATTAATCTTTCACACCTTCAAATAACACTTCACAGATATATCCTACTATAGAGCTGTGATATTATTGTTTAACATCACTTTTTAACTCGTAAACTTTATATTATTCTTATCGTAAATAACTTTTATGTCTCACATTGAACACGTCCGTACCGATCGGGTACGCAATCTAAACCGGACTGGTTGGGAACGCTGTTTTGTAGCGTCTCCCGCCTGAATTTGTACTTTTTTTCTATTTGAAGTCTCTGATTGGCTAAGTCTACCCAATAGAATACTTTCATTTAACTTGAGCTTTTTCTAGTTTTTGATTGACTATTTTTAAACTGTTTTAAATATTATATTATTGTTCCAGGAATTATTCCTAGCCATTATTAAACTTTCTAATTTATTGTTGTCTCAAGGTTACATCATTGTTAGCAACTTTCGGCTTCTACTTTATAATTCTGTTTGCTACGTAAAGCAGCTTCCTTCTATTCTTACAGCTCCTACATTGTTAAATTACGTAATACATTCACATAACATTATTATACATGAATAATATAAACATAATACAATGAATGTTACATTTTATATAACACATATTGTTTTAAAGCGGGCTATTATTACACTGTATATTATATAATTGGACTGATACCATTTAAGTGTTAAAAATACTGCCTCAAGCTTTATCTCAAAGTATTAGACGTACTTCGATACCACCGAGGATCGAGGTATAGACGGTATCGAGGTTCCATGCCTACTTACATTATATATTTACACACTTTATTGCAGGCCAAAGGGAAAGTCAATTTTTAAAAACCTGATAGTTTTGAAAGGCTATGTAATGGCTTTGAACTTCCATTAAGTTTGCATGACCACGGGAAAAACGAATACCGATTAACCACTTGATAATATTATAAGTGTTTGAAAATTCAAACAAATAACAAAGGATATCTCGCAAATGGTTAACGCCATACAAATTTTATTTCACATAATTTGTGTTTTAACGAGATCTACATCTTTTTTATAGTAAGATTTTGTCTCTCACTTACGGTTGAGGTAGTATTTTTAGCACTTAAATAATTTCAGTCTAATTATATAATATATAAATTCAATAACAGCCCGCCTTAAAGCAATATGTGTATGTAACAATATATAAGGAGTGTATATTACAGTCATTGTATATGTTTATATTATTGTATCCATGTGTAATAATGTTATATTAATGTATTACATAATTTAATAATGCAGGAGCTGTGAGAATAATGGGTTAAACGTTGCTAACAATGAGGTAACCATGAGGTAACCTTGAGGCAATAATGAGTTTGAGAGTTTAACAATACTACTTCTGATTCTTGGAAGCAATAATGTAATTTTAGTGGCAGTTTATAAAATAGCCAATCAACAGCCAGAATAAGCTTTAGTTAAATGAATGCATTTTATTGGAGTAGGAATAGCCAATCAGAAACTGAAAAGGAGAAACATTTACAAATTCAGAAGTCAGTTGCCTGTAAACAGTGTTCCTAACCGGACGCGAGACACGTCCTCGAGAAGTATAATACGTATTCGTGTGAGACGAAAAATAGTTTACGTGTTAAAAAGTGCAAGTAATTCATAAAAGAATCTCACAGCTGTCTATCAGTGAAGTGTTATTTAAATCGTGTCAAGCATTGATAAAAGGAGTGAAGTAAAAATAATAATCTTTGTAAGCCTGCATTCTTGTTGCACCACAACCCTGCCTAGACATCCATGTCTCTAACAATAATACTGACGCAGCCGAGGCAAACATAAATATATAATATTTAAAGAAACAGTCAAATTACAAGGTTAATATTTGTTTAAACTTGGGGCAAAGGTCACCTGAAAGTACATTTGGGGCGAAGGTTACCGGAAACTGTTTACTATACGTGCGGTTGCAACTACTACAAGATCGGCTCCCCAACAGTTGAAATATATTACAACTCCTTCAATACAAACTTCTTCAAATTGACGCCCAAAGCGTGTTGCAAACAAGTTAAAAGAAACCCCGTTCTTCACCTTTTACCAATTCATTCATTCAGAATGAAGAGGAATTTGCAAGTTATTCCTAGAAAATTTAAGACACACATGTTGTGCTCGACCATGCCAAAATGTAGTATTTGTACGACTGGTAGCATTACTTTAATGGGCCTCATTAAAGTACACCTGATCATTAAAGTATTGATATTCGACCAATCAGAATGGCCACGTAACATTGTGAAAACGCAAGTATCGATTATTCTCGTTTCGATCCACAAGGATATAACTGGCACAAAACTTCTGGAATCGTGACCTTGATTGCCACCCCAGCTGCCGAGCCTAGGAATGGTTTATGTTTAGCTTAATCAACGAAAGCGATATAACACCTTTGCTTACTCACAGTGCGTAACACATACAGTCTGCATAGAAAGTGTCCGCATCTTGTAATTTCAAAGAGAGCGGTACGTAAATAGCGCTTATTTTATATTTGTGATATTTATAACCATGGCTCCTACGTTTTCAAAGTTAAATGGTAAGGTATTACGTATTCAAAGCAGGGAAATAATTGCAAATGTCCTCGACTTCATGAAGCAAGAAGCAGAGATGAAGGAAGAAAATATATGTTTACCCGAGTTCCACAAAAGCCTTAAGAGAGTGAAAGAAACAGTAGCAAAGCAACTGGTGTTTCACTGAGTTCCATTTCCAGAGTTCTGAAAGATAAGAAAAACCATATGGATGAAAGAGTACCATTTGACACACCTGTGAAGAAACATAAGGTCCCTAAACGTATTACAGAAATAGACGATTTCGACAAATGCGTCATTCGGCGCACCATTCACAATTTCTATGTGGAAGAAAAAACTGTGCCTACAATAAGCAGATTGCTCATCAATCTGAAAGATGTCATAAATGTTCAAGGTGGTGCTAAAAGTCTCAAATCCTGGCTATGGCACTAAATTTTGCAGTCTGATTTTCAGAAAAATTATAAAAGATGTTGACCATGTTGATACCTAATATGCCTGCTGGGTCTATTCTGGTTATCGACAATGCTTCACAATGTGGCAACACTCAAATTGACAAACAACCTACCTCAAATTCCTTGAAAGAAGAAATGAAAACCTGGTTGCTTAGGCATAATATAGCTTTTAATGAAAGCATGAGTAAAACAAATATAACTTAGTTAAAGCCAACAAATCCCTTCAGAAGTCATAACTCATAATTAATCTGGGCTGATGTCAAAAACTGGGTGGCCCGCAGAAATATCGCTTTTAAACTAAAAGATGTGGAGCAGTTATGTCGCCAGCGATTTGCAGAAATTGGAAGGTCAGATTGGGAAAATGTATGTCGATATGTTGAATAAATTGAGAATCATTATTTCAAAAAATACGGAATTGCAGAAGATCAATTAGAAAAAATTTTCATCCAGGATAATGGTGCAGAAAGTAGCGACAGCAGTGATGGCGGCAATGATGTGAGTGATTTCGCAGAAGAGGAAGGGCTGTCAGGTGTGGAAGAACTGGAGGCAGATGTTTGACAGTGCTTTTATATTAAGGGCATTTTACAGCGGGGGATTTAAATATACTGTATATAACTATAAGTTTATCGTGTAGTGCAGTGTATAACCCGTGTGCGGATATTTGACAATGACTGTCCCACGCACTCCTGCAGCATGCAGACGACCGGTCACCTCCTGATCTGGTATGTAACTCGCTTCATAGCCGTCATTAAGATTTTCACATGTCTAGAACTGTTGCGCCAGTTATACTAGCGCGAGTTTAGAAAAATATCAAAATGTCTGACACTAGTAACAGCGACATTCAACTTGCATCCCCAGAAGTTACTACAAAAACACTCAAGTTTACCAATAACTTGTTGCCACAAAAGTCAAGAAAGATGTACGAGAAATTCTATTCACAATTCATGGATTGGAGAATATCAAAAGGTATAAATTCGTTCTCAGAAAATGTCAGGTGCTACAAGGTCACTGTATTGTAACCATAGATAAAGGAATAACGATTGTAACACATCACTCAAACCAGAAACGAATACTTATGTAAGCTTTAATTTAGATTCATGGTCGAGCATAAACAGTCGTATGAAACTTGACTATAATTGTGATTAAAACGCTCGCATTTTATTAACCCAGCGAGCGAAGCGAATCTCGGTTAATAATAATACTCGCGTTTTAATTACTACCATTATAATCTGGTTGCATAATATACTGTTATCTCCATGCCAATGTCTTAAACATATAGTATTTTAATTACAATCGTTAGAAACATTTTTTGAGAAAATAAAAAGGGCAACGTTTCCGTGTAAGCGATAGTTTGGTTGGGGGAGTTTCTTCGCGTCGCATTCTTGGAAGATACTGAACTTAAACGCCATGTTACGTAACTAAATATTCGTTAGACTTTTAGTTATGCTGTTGTTTGCAACACGCTCACACTCACTCACAAACACACACACACACACACACACACACACACACACACACACACACACACACACAAATTAACATTTTTCTTACTATACTTGCTCTGCTTACTGTAGGTAAGTAGTAAAGACAGTGAAACATGCACGAAGAGCATTAGGTGAGTTTCTGACAAACTTTGAAGTGTGATACGGGGTTTCAAATCCAACATCTTTAACTTAAAACAGACAATTAATTCTAATATAGATTTCACAATTCAAAACGGACAACAGCTAAACAATTGTTAGTGCTAACTTACATTAATAACATTACAAATACAAATTAGTCCATCGCAATAAATTTTCCTGCTGAAGAAAAGTATTAATTTTGTCCATCTTTTATCCCTTAAAAACAAAATTCACTATTAGGTAATGCATTTCGAGATACTCTTACAGATTTGCAACTAAAGATTATTTTGGCACATTTCCGGAGAAGGAAGTGGCATTTAGAAATAATAAGTATTTTAATATATAAAATATAGAAAGTGTATTCAATAGTGAAACAATATTAGGTGGTAATATTCCGCACGATATTAAATCAGTATAAGTATTATCCAAGTATTAAAATACGGAATGAAGTATATGCTGCACAAATGTTCAAAACTATTTAAATTTCTATAACATGAGTGTTTAGTGAAGAAATTGCGGCTCCAAAATATATCTGTTTTTATCTTCTCCAACCATAACAATTATATGTAATTTAAACATTTTGTTCTGTTATTTAATTCTTTTGTGTGTTAATATTTCTTGAATACGATCGTTTTCCAATCCCATGTTCTCAGGAGCCTTATAAGAAGAATGGGATATGAATGCTATTCACTGTGGAAGCGATTGTTTCCCAGAAACTTAGAGGATGCAAATTTACCGCCATCATAATTTGGTACTAGAAAGCTAAAACAAGCATTGTGAGAAGAAATACCCTTCTACACCTGGAGCTATTGAAAATAAGAAAAAGTTATAGATGCAAACCACTGAGCTGTAAATAATTATACATGCAGTTTTAAATAAAAGCACAACTGTGGTTGCCGTAGGTATCAAATAAGAAAGAGCAATGTTCATCAGTGTGTAAAATAACTCCAAGATGATATTCAGTCAGCTTTGCTTATGTTAAAAGCTGTGTCAGAAGTTATAAATACTCCTTCTGTAATACATGTAGTATAATGTTTTAGAATATCGGTTGTACAGCCTAAAGTTATTGTTTATCATGGAGCTTTTGAAAATATTCTCCTTAATGAATATAATGGGACATTTATGTATTTATTTATGATTATTAAAGAGCAGAAAGAGAAACACGGATTGAAATAAAGTGGAATTGACGTAGCAAAACACTTTGGTGCCTTTTATAGGAAAACATATTTCTAGTTATGGTGACGTCAAAAGATTAAGCAGCACCACTGTGAAGTATCCTCAAGAATCACTTAAATAGAGAGTAGCACACTTATTGTGGCAGACATTTGTTTCACCCTGCAGCCAAAATGCAGACCAAATAAGTGTGCGGACTAAATGATGTCTTTTATTGAGGCAGGCGCTAATACTGAAAAGCTGTTAGAATGCTCTTATCCATTACGAATTATAGAAGGCTTACATGAGCAGGCTTTGTTGGGCTTAACTTAGGGGGAAGTGAAGACAGAGGAAGGGGAAGACTATCTTTTAGGTTTAGGTATTTATTTTCATGGTGCTACAAAAACAAAAACTGTGTGAAACGTAGAGAAATTGATAAAATGAAATTAATCTGAAGAATATCTATTGTATATATAAATACTTAGCTCATGCATATAAACCAAAAGTGATTGCCCCGTTATGTTTCTTAGCACTTCGGGCCCCAAGAAATATTTTTAAGGAAGTGAAGCAATGAAAGTGAAACCCCATGGTGAAACAACTATCAGCTATTTACTGTATGTTATTTATCACGTGAAGTAAACAGTGAAATGAATCAATGTACGCATTAACGTTAATGTTCTCCATATGTAAGCAAATGATACGTTCTTTCTAAGATATTCAACTTCATTCTGCCATAAACCTTTTAGAATTTAACACCCCTTGATTGGGAAGAACAAAACAGTAACGGAAAGTAGATAAGTTAATTACATGACAGACGATAGCATTGCTCGGAATCTATTGCCTAATATTTTCCGCATCTAGCAAAACGTGGGGTTTATTATGTAACCTCACTTAACAGTATGAAGTGGGCAGAGAGGGGCAAAATGACAAGTCTGCAAACATTGCATATGCTCCAGTATATTGCAATCTTTGGTCGACACAAAGAATTGCTTGTATAGAAGACAAAACACTTTTGTGACAGCACCATGTTTTCAATGGTCTCTTAGTAAAGATATAGGGTATCTCAATCCCTATGATCACATTTGGGACCATTGTCTCTGTCGGGGACCAGCTTTCTGATTTTCAGTAGTCCTGCTTACCTAAAGCAAGGAAATTCGATTGTTAAGTGTCGCCAACTGAAACGCTATGATAGTCAACGCCTCCTTCTAATCAGATAAATTTGAAAGCATTAAGAAAATTTATTATCTAATGATTTGTCCATTTCATGTGCAAGCGACTACTCCAGAGTATTGCATACGTATACGGGATGGAAAAAGTTAACAGTACACTCCACAGAGGCGAAAAATGTTATCAATTTTTGTACACCGTTTTAGAATTACTAAATATATTTTTCAACACAAGATTCAAAATGACTCAATGGAAGTCGCATTTTCGAAGTTCGCAGGTTTACACGCTAAAAGGAGCATGGCTACACCCTACCTTGTGTTGCACAGTCAGTGTAGCTCCCTGGCCTTTCCTCGTCCATTTCTCTTTCATTTTTATTAAAAGATCACCTGCTTTCCTATTTCTTACTTCTTGATTGCTTGTTAGCATTTTCATTGCGACTAAATCAATCCAATATTATCGCTTTTCTTAAATCCAAGATATCTATTTTGTTAATACAGGTGCCCTCAATACTCATTTACGCATTTCGTTATACGTATGAGAAGAATACAGTAAGCCAAAGTGATAGTGAAATTATTTCAAATCCGGTCGCTATGTGACGGCTAGTTTGAGGTGGAAGGAAGCTCCTCAAAGTTTTCCTGTGGTCCTGAACTTAAATACTAGTTTCGTATTTAACCACTTTTCGTTTTTGAGCTATGTTGTTCACGAACACACGGTCACACACACACACACACACACACACACACACACACACACACACATGGTAGTGCGAACGCGCTGCGTGGACATTTTTCTAAAAATACCTTTTTTGAGTTCATGAGGCCTCCCGACTTCGAACTCTTGGACGCAGTAGAGAAAGTAAAATCGAATATAACTTGGGGCAGATGAACTTGGAGGCATGCCTTGAAAATTTTAGCTCAGTTAGCTATTCCAGTGGTTTTATAACTAATTACTGAGTTTGCGGCACTTGATATGTCACTCCGACTATGACGTCAATGGCAGCTTAATGATTTATTTCCTTCAGGGGAACGCTCTTCGATTTAAAACCAGAAGGTGAGACACTATGTGCTTTGCATTATTACCTCGCCATCGCAGCATGAACAGCTGATATTTGACGCTCCTAGTTAACGCCTCTTCAGTACTATATTCCGTCTACTTTTCAAATTAAAAATATTTTATAAAAATATATATTGTACTTATGCAGTGGATTCCTTTACAAATTAAAACAAGATGGCTATGAAATGTCATAGCAATTTTACAGGACTGATAATATTTATTTTTGGTTGTTTAAATTTAACAGCTGCAGCTCTTCTCCTCTCTTCTCTTCTATAGAAATGTCAAATGACTTCGATTTTTTTAAAACTTCCTTCATTAAATGCTCGATGAGAAATATGAAACTTAATCCTGCCCTTATGGTGATTCGTAATAGGGAACCGAGGTGATGTCCTCTTCACACTGCGGAAATGGCTTCGTCAAATATCTCGGTTTAGTTACAAAGGAAAACGCATGAGTTCGAGACGATTGTGAAGTATTTAAAATTAGGGTCGCTATATGCTGGCTTTAAAATTTTCATGATATCGCGAGAAACAGAGAATGTTGATAGTACTTCTAAAAATAACGACATATTGAAGAATTCAAACTAATAACAAAGAATTTTTCATAAATCGGCAGTGCCACAAAGTTATTTGAAATACGTTGTGTGTTTTAAACACAATTTTTGTGCAATTAGTGTTTGTCACTCTTTTATGATGCACCAGTTATATTATGGCAAATTCTATCAGAATAAAGAAGATATCACAGGCTATTCGCAGAAAATTAAAGATTTACCATTCATTAGTACATTTAGAAAGACAGAAAGCAATAAGCATACACAAACAAGCAAACAAGCAAATACATACACACACACACACACACACACACACACACACACACACACAAGAACCTTTTCAAAAATGATTTTTTTTATTCGGAATCTCAAATTTCTGGTGAAATTTCCATACCGAATTCTTGCGTGAAACACAATACTTCCTCTAGATGCTGTAAATATACATATGGAGAGTAAAAATGAAAACAGCATCAAAACATTCAAAAATATGATGCGTTGTATTCATATGAATTTTTTACTCACTCTTCTGCAAACTATTCATACAAAAGTGTACCTATTCTTCTCTCTACTTCTTATTAATCGAGATAAATATTTGCACAAATGGTTATATCAAACATTTCGTTGCAGATGCAAAGGGATACAGTAGACTAAAGCGACAGTCATATTTTTATATGACCAGAAATAATGAATAGCAATTTACCACTTAATAAAATCTGATTGTTACATTCATATGAGTATCTCTACCCGCTTTTCTACAACATATTGTTACAGAAGATTATTCCTCTATTAGTTCTTATTGATACTGTAACTTAAATTATACATTGCACATTCCATAGTGGGTATAATAATGCAGTAGGCTAAAGAGAATCAAATTTTTAGAACGTGACTCGTTATTGATGACTTTGAAATTGCATACGCTTTGCATGACTGGTAGAAAACACGAATAGCGACTTACCACTTGTAAAAAGTATAAAAATTTCCAATTCATACGAATAGCAAAGAATATCTCGGAAATGGTTAAAACCACCAAAAGTTTTATTTTACGCACATTGCATGGTTTAACTAGATGAACATTTTTTATGAAGTAAGATTTCATCTATCTCTTACGAATTACCAGTTACACAAAAGTCATTCAAAATAAAGACGACTCCACAGATTATTCACAGAAAATGCAAGATATGCATTTTATTTCATGTAACTATCATAAATATATTGTGTTTTAATCAAAATCGTATAGAACAGTTTTTCAGAAGATAAAGAATTAACAAAACTTGTTCCATATGAAGGGTAGCTTATAGTGGGGAGATTTAAATTTTTGTCGCAAACTTGCAATATGCTAAACTTATTAACAAGTTTGGTATTTAACTGAATTTTCTTTTTTTATTTGCTATGCTGTTCAGGCACACGGACAAAACCTCAAAACGCGAATTTTAATTGAAATCACGGTATTGCATTTTTAAGTGGAATCCAGTACTTTCTCTACTTACCTACTATATATAGTTCAGAAATAGAGAAGGTAGGTATAAATAATAATTCAAGCAAAACCACATTTGCAGAATACCTGCAGAATTATACAGTGATTAACGGTACAGTACAACCGACCTCATGTGCTTGTAGTATCTTTGAGAAATAACAGTCGTCCAAACACTTAAAGGGTTTTAACTGCGGTACTAACATGTAGCCTTGAAATCTGCGATGAAAGTCTTTGGTATACTTGTAGTCATGTATGTACACACAACAAAATTTCGAAAGCTCTAATTTAGAGACCTCAGGCGCAACTATTAAATCGCATGCAGGTACAAACGCGTTTTATTCTACAGATTTGACGCTAATCTTGGACCATCCGTATAACCAGTTGTATGAACCAGAGATGTAAAGGTTACTAACTGATTAGAGAATTAAAGCAAAATTATTTCTGCTATTCCATTTAGTGACTAAACCATTCCGAAAATATTTTACAGCACCTGCAAGTTTTTAAAAAGCGCACTAGTGTAAGGCAGAGTATCATTATGGGTTTTGATTAACCACAACGCCAAGATTTCCGGCTGCAAAAAAGTAATTATGAGCATATCAGCCCCTCAAATATTGAGAAATGGAACCCTTTATTTGCCGCAGAAATCTGTAGTCTCAGCGAAGCTTCACACAAGCCAGCGCGTGGGCAGAGGAGAAGCGTTCTTCTGCGGCCAGTGTTCAGCTTCCGTTTGGGTCAAACTGAGTGGTTGAGATTTTTATTCCGGATACGCTATAGGTTCGCGAACTCATCTTACAATTCATCTTTTTATTATATAGGAAACGGCTGGGCCAAACGCAATGTTAAAATAAATATCTTAAAAGTAGGTAAAGAAGAGTTTTGTGTATCATTCCTGTTTACTTTCCAGATGACTTAGTGTATAGACGAAATTATATGAAGATACAAATATTTAGCGCATCAGGAGTATTTTGAGTTAGTGTGAATTTATGCAAACTCTTGTTTGGTGGTGATCTAGTAATTTTTCAAAATAATGAAGATGATATGCAAGATTTTTATATCAGCTCAACCAAGCTTATAAGGATTATTACAAATTCCGAAAATCAAAATGATGGTTTTAGTGGCAAAGTCTGTAGTGAGATCCAAAATTTTAATAGAAAAATAAATGATAGAACAAGTACCTATCTCACTTTAAATACGTATGATGCATAGCGGTGTTCAAAATAAATTGCAGGTTTTCCACGGAATTTGCGGCACAATAACTAGAACTTTGAAAACAAAAGGAAAGAGTGATATACAGATGAAATCCTATAAAGTTACAGCAGCACCAGTCGATTAGAAAGTTGGGTCCTGACTAATCGAGAACGAAGTACAATAGAAGCAGTAGAAATTAGATTTTAAAAACGGGTAAAAGGCTGCACAGGACTAAATAGAATTCTAAATCAAAATATTAGAAGTGAACAAAAATTTACACATTAGATGATAAAACGGATGAAAATAGAATGAAATTGAATATGAAAGAATATATGAAAGATTGGAGACAATATAATTTTCAAGGAGGCAGCAAAGTATACACCTAGAGAACCGAGCGGGATGGCTATGGCACGCATTTTGGGAGGTCCAAGGCTCGATCCCCGACCGCCATCTCTGACCTATGGGTTTTTCGTGATTTCCCCGGGTCGACAGGCGAATGCTGAGGTGGATGCTCTTCTACCACGGCTTTTCTGCCCCTCATTTCCTGTACCCATCATCTTCCTTATCCTGTTTCAGGGTTATAGGACTAGGCGACGGTGTTCGCGGTTTGCGGCTGAACGATAGCTTGCGCTCTGCAGAGCTTTCTATTTCGGGTGCCAGGAAAATCGATCATACAACAATATTAATGTAGGCAACTCCTTAGACCTGCTTATATTACTACTGTTATCATCATCAGTAGGTAACTCCGTGGACCTACGAATCTCTGCGCTCCTCTGGCGCTCAACAAATGCACATGCAATAACAACAATATATACCCGCATCTTCCAAGTGGGCATTTAATAGCCAACAGCTAGCTAGCAGAAAACAACAGTGTGCTCACCTGGGTTGGCTGCATACGGTACACTTCCAGGAACAGAGCAACAATATATTCGAGCGATAGGGGACTGCCGGGGATTGGTTCTTGAGGGTAGGACCGAGCGGAGTCGGATATTAGGGACCTCCTAGGTGCTTGCGCCCGTCAGCATCCGGATCTGGTCGCCCTTCGGGTCCCTTACCTCATCCCTCCCTCCCTCCCTCCCTCCCAGAGATCATGTTGGAAGCAAAAAAGGAAGCTATGACCACTTGCGGTGCTCTGCCCCGGTTTTGGTGTCCTCCGTGATCTGTATTTTACCTTTACCTTTATACACCTAGAGGAAGAAGTAGTCTGCGACTTCAAAGGAAAGACAGCAGGATCTTTGAAGCCAGAAGAGGCAGTACTACCTATTGCATGAGGAACAGAAGAAGAAGATAACTCAACTGAATGCTCTAAATACGAATCGTGGACTTACTTAATGCGAGGATTTGTACCGTGTACGCATGGTAGAAGGAACGCTCCATAAAGCATACAGCAAATAGCTCGGCGCGACACGGAAGAGCAATTTCGGAATGATTCACGCTAGTGCAAACCGCAAACCGCAAAGAAAACCTCAAGTGTACAGTCGGCTATTGTCCTTACAAGAAGTAGGGCAGGGCAGAGGGACAATAATAACTAGTGATCATCACTTTTTTGTTATGAAAAGAATAAGCACACCTCCTCAAATAGCACAAGCCTGTTTAATTTAATTACAATAGGATCACTTTATGCAGATGGTGGTTTTATTTCAGTATATTACAGATCTCATTGAATGAAAAGCAAGATAGGTGAGTCAGAAACAAATACACTCAACCTATGCCAAAGTTACCTCAACTATCCGAATAATAACACATGGATATTACTGATCACACAACCGTTACAGAAACTCGGATATGGATATATTGAGCAGCAAGCAATTCTGACTACCGATGATTTCAGTCAAGTTAATAAATAATACATAGATCATTGAGCAAAGCCTTACTTTTAGCACTGTTTGTTATCCCTTATCTTCGGAGACTATTAAGGCAACTGCGTAGGGCTTCCGAACTGCTATCAATGAAATGTGAAGAAGTCCCTCAGCTCTAGACTAACTTGCCTCAACTGCCTCTAAGGAAACCGATGGATAACGTCTTATTCATAATATCTTTCTGCTTATAAAAAGGCGAAGTATCTCGCTTAATAACATACACACATTTACAATACGGGTTCTCCTGCATTGAATATTAATTTATTCGTTGAAGCATGTATAATTCACATGGATGAATTTAGGAACAAGCTCGTAAAGAAGATGGAAACTACTGGACTGCTTTTCCGTTCGTATAAGTATTCGTTTATTGAAGAAATTTGCAATGTTGAAATCGTAGTGATGAATACATTGATGCGGAGTAACTTTTTAGAAGCCATTCAACAAAATGTAATTAACTCATCTCCTTATGAGCTCACTCCTCGTCTATTATTTTGATCGTGTAAATTTACTACAGGAACTTATTGCCCATGTACATTTTACTTTCTATACTACGTGCAGTAAGTAGGGAAGGGATATTGTATTCCACCCAAAAACTCGATACCAGGATTTCAACGGAAATATATGGTTTGAGGCTTCCTGAACTCCCCCCAAAAAGAAATTACAAGAAGATCCGTATGTGTGTCTGTGAACAGCATAACTCAAACACAAAAAGTCGGATAAATACCCAACTTTGTATTTAGGCTCAGTATCTTTCAAAGGTACGACAAAAAGATTTTAAAGAGAATCTCCCACCTCAGAAATGGAACTTTTGTTGAAAATTTTGATTTTCTCAAAAATAGCTCTAACGATTTTGATTAAAATATCATATGTTTAAAATATTTTCATGCCAAATGAAATGTATATCTTGAATTTTCTGGAATTGTCCCCAAAAGTCCTCTTCATTGTGAATGGCTTTTTCATAACTTTTAAACCGTAAGAGATAGGTAAAATGTTTGTACACAAAAATGTAGATCTCGTTAAAACCCAAAATGTAAGTCATATATTTTTAGAACCATTTCCCAGATATTCCTTGTATTTTGTTTGAGTTTGAGTTTTACAATACTTATGCTTTTTCTCAAATGGGAATTCGTTATTCTTTTTTTTATGTCCTGGACGTGCAAAGAGAATGGAGTGCTCCACATGGCAACCAGCTCTTAAAAGATTTGACTATCGCTTAAAGCCTACCATATTCCTTTTCCACCTACAAGAAAATTAGCAATAAGATTAACATCTCAGTATCTCGATTAAGACGAAGTATCTGGAGAATAAAGCGTCTGTAAAAATAGTTTGTACAAGAGCAGAGAAAGTCACGTGAGCACAACACATCAGATTTTTTCTTATCAGTTTAACGTTACTTAACCGAGTGGACCTAACTGACGATGATACAATGAAAGGGGTTAAATGGTGCTCAAATGAGCGCAGTATTCATAGGGCTTAACGTTAATCCTCGTTTATCTTTCAGGATAAGAGAAAACTCCGGATAAAATCCTTATCCGGACACCTCACCCTAACCGATATTCGAACTCGGGACCTCATGACATACAACCCACACACCACGGAGGAGGAGAGTACAACTACTCCATGTTGCAGTTAGGAAACTCGTCTCTATGTAGTTTTCGTACCCTGCTGCTAGATTCCTAGAGTAAAAAGTTGGATCGAATAGTTACGTAATAGCTAAATAATACGTGATTCTACAAATGTTTATTGAAGTTCAGGATAATGAATTCTTAAGAGGAAGGAATTGATTTTATGTTAAGTATGTAAGTGACGTCGAGATCCAGCTAGAGTATAATGGCTCGGTTTCTCTTAGGAGAACTAAGTAAAACAAAGAAGTAGTAGTTTGGCAAAAGTTTGATATTGAGGTAACTCGAAACGGGTGCAAAACAAGTTAAGTGGATCTACCTAACATACACAACAGGCTATTTCATAGATAGCGTGCTTGTTATTAAGACTTTAAGCTTAGAAAGTGCAGCTCTTAAGCGAGCAGATGAGACCTTGATGCCGTGATGCTGCGACAGCATTTGCTTCTTTGAGATGCTAATCCCCATTTCTTCAATTCTCTCTACTATATACGACTTATAAAAGCAATAAGGGAGAAACAAAACGACCGTATTTAGAATGCACTCCACGTTACCTTAGCTGGGGTCTTTTATGAAAGCGGGCCATAAGATTTTATGTATCCCTCCGCTACTTCTCTATCTCCCTATGCGAGCACAAAATGTTTCATATCTCAAAGAAAATGGCACATTTTCAGAGCTGTGCACCAAGCTTGGCTCTTAATTTTCAATTTAATATTTCTTCATTTCAGTTGGCTTTGGGAGCGTCGGCTTCTGATGGAAAAGTGGCTTTTTGCCAAGATTTTGCAGTCACGAAGATTTATCGGACAGCAGAATGCTATAGCCTAAAGTGGTCTTTAGCAACATTTTCCTGCGTCCAATGGGATGCCGCTTCTCTGAAACAGAAAGAAGTTTGAACCAAAGCCAAACTATAGACTTAACCGACAGCAAGACTGTTTCAGTTTGGAGCTTTATTATTAGAATTTAGGAAAAAAAATCATTTGACATTAGAAGTAATCATTGAAGGTGTAACTGTTTGGAAACATCTTTAGTAGGTTATTAATCGGTGCCAAATTACATAGAGTAACAAATACATTTTATATAGACAAAGTATACACTGAATATCGCTGAATATCCCTTATATATAACATTTAGAAATAAAACTGCGCTAAGCTATGTCCGTAATTAGGGAACCTAAGTATATTGCCAAAACCGGAGGAAATTCAACAGATATGGCACATTCTTCTCAATTAATCGCCGGAAGGTTTGCCATAAGTATCTTGCTTAGCTGAGAGATTATCATCTAGATGATGGCAGGAAAGGACAAGCAATTAGATGATATTGGGATTGATAAATATCAGTATATTTCAGGACAAACCCTAATGACCACCTCATCTCACTACCCACTGCACGAATCAGCTTTAGTTCCTGGAAGTAAAGCCATTAAGAGTAATCCTAACCTAAACAGCTTGTAGTGCGAATTAGCTGTTGTATGCGTAAGCTGTGGTATTTATTAAATCTTTAAAGGCACAACAGCAGAACAAATACACTAAGACGATTAATTATTTTTATCTCTGTCTGAGAATTATGTATATGTATATTTTAGAAATGAATACCGCCCTGTTTTCGATTTGAAAACAATTTTCAAAAAAGGTGAAACAATTGTATCTTAGTGCATTAGAGGATATTTTGTTTTCATATTATGTAATATTGTTGTATATCAGTTTTGCATTTCCTCATCTGAATCAAACCTTTAAATGTCATCAGTTATGAACGAAATTGCGAAAATGTTGTTTTCGTAGTAAAGACTATGAAATAGCTAACATTTTTTCTTTATTTAGAAGTTTTAATAATTTTATACTGAATCACACGACTACATGTGTATAAAATTAACATTAAATTAAATTGAGTTTTATTTATGGCGCTCTTCAACTACTATATTTCTTAGCGTCCCATCCTATATTGGGTGTGAAAGACCGTAAATTTTGCTCAGAAGGGATTTTAATTAGACTTGAGGTTTTTTTACGTGCCGTAAAACTAAGACGCGGAGCCACCGGCTTTATTTCTCTTCCGAAGGAAGCCGTGCTAAGGATTTTTACGCCCGAACTGGAGTTTGAACCCGCGACCTCGGGAACTAAACATGGTTTAAAGGCACCTGTGACATTTTAACTGTGAAAACATAATGGATATTTAATTAAGTATGTAAAACTAAAATCTTATAAGTTTAACACACTATGAAATAAAAGGAAGCAAACATACAATTGGCTAGAAACAGAAAGTAAAGAAATGAGTTTTTGGGTGTGACATACTAACAATCTTTTACCACGTAACAATTAGTAAAATTGTTTATGTTGGGATCGGAACACATACCAAAACTAACACTCACGGATTCATTGCGCTACCTGTCACGAGAATTTGATAGTTTTATGGAAAACTTTAAAATTACATATTTGGGATAGATGATAGGTTAATCAAAGAAACGCTGTAAGGCAAAAGAGTAGTATTCGGTTACAAGAAAATAAAGAAAACATCGATTATTATATAATTCAATTACAAATTAATACTATTTGCTTAACAGATCATTTCTCGAGATATCAGAACAGAATCAACCAAGAAAACATTGATTATTAGATAATGTAATTAAAAATTAATACTATTTTCTTAACTCGGGCTGAGCAGAGCATTTATCGAGATATCAGAACAGCATCAACCAACTGATCGCTCTATAACATAAAACAGTAGCCCTCCTCTTGCTCCTGGTTCAGTGAAAGGAAAACAGTGAGAAGTGCAGACAGGTGAGGCAAGGAGACATGTAAAGTTACTAATAAATAGAAGCCTAGCTAGGCAGGGGAAATGCACACTGCTTTTCTTGCTTACATGGTCAATATCTCTGGATGTTTTGTAATCAATAGATAGTTTTAAAAGTATAAAACAATAAGTATAGAAATATAGTGAATTACCTGAGGACCGGGAAAATTTCGGAACTCCTTAAATAGAGACGAGTGGAAAATTCAAGAATCGGGATAAATTAATATAAAATGGCTTTAAAGCTTCTCACACAGATTCAGTTGAGACAATCAATAGAAACCAATGTAACATTTAAACATAATCATAATATGGAAACATTATTTCAGGGTAGCTAAATGCTCTTCAACAGTTTTAGAGCTGATATATGTACCGAATACACATATACAGTTTATTTTAAAGTGCAGTATCCCGAAGTATCAACTACTTAAGAAGGCGCGATTAAGCATTAGATGGCTTTCAGAAATATATGACCGTTGTTGAAGAAACATTTATGAAAATTTTCTTCATCACATAGCGCCAATATTTCAATAGCTTTTTTTTAATTAGGACATAAAATATTTTAGCCGTCTATTCCAATCATACAAATGTGATGGACTCCTACATCAAGAGCGGCCAAAACAGTCTTCCGCTCCGAGTCATACGGGAAACGCAACCCGCAAAGCAGTCGCAACGGCTGCACTGTTTGCGCGTAACACAGACAGCAAGAGATGTCCTACGAGTTCAGAGTAGACGCATATGTGATATGACTGTTCGAAATGAATGTACTCATTCAGAGAACTGTATTATTTGTAGAGTTATACAGTAGCAGTGTATAATTACAAAGAAACACTTGCAATTAATACATACAACGTTATGTATCACAAATGTCATGTATTTGTAACAGTTAATGTACTGCACTGTACACTTAGAAATATTTATTTAATACCGAAAGGGCTTTTTGGTGTAGAATGCAATGCAAGTTACAAACATTTACTACACCCTTTTCCTTAAGAAAGGCTTTGAGCCTGTCAACTAACCCTTTCTTATTTCCAATCATGGAGCGATCTGCATCCGTTGCAAATGACGCTATCTTGGACCACTTTAAATTGTGTTTATTCACACACATACAAAAGCATTGAATATGTCTTCTACTTTAGTAGTGTCTTCCAAAGGAAATAATTCTAGCACATACTCTCCGACATTTAATTCTTCATCAACTCTTCTTACAAATATTGCCAACTGAGCTGTGTCAATCAAATCTGTGCTTTCATCAAGACCTAGAGAGAAGTACACAAATTTACGGATTTTCACATTCACTTGTCTACTTGTATCAGTTGTCAACAACTGAATTCTTCGGGAGATACTTTATCGTGAAAGGTGCAAGTTGTTTTTAAAATTAATCAGATCCTGGGGGCACACAATTTTTACCACGTCCATCATACATGATTCAACAAACTTCCCCTTTTGAAAAGATTTAAGGACTTTCCCTATGTTCCATGGCAAAACGTAACTAGCCAGTAGTTGTTTTTCTGTCATATTTTGTTATTTAGTAGCAGGAACAGTGTGCTTCTCCTTTAGCTCGGTTAGTTTCTTGGATCGTTCCAATCCTGAAATAATGAATCAATAAACGCCATAGAAATAATCTGCAGTTCTATAGCAATAATAATAATAATAATAATAATAATAATTATAATAAATATAATAATAATAATAAAAAAAAATAATAATAATAGGTCTACTATTGCAATGACGATGAACGTGGCAAATAATAATAATAATAATAATAATAATAATAATAATAATAATAATAATAATAATAATAATAATAATAATACCTTTCAGTTCTGCATATTCAACATGACATGTGCAATAGTGCCACTGTATATTACTTCGTAATATGCCATATATAATTTTCGAACATATCAGACATTTAATGGTTTCGTTATATTCAGAACAAAAAACAGGTATTCCCATTCCGTTTGGAACTTCCTCTTCTTTGATGTTGAAGGATTTGACAATGCCATAATTCGTAGCACACCCATGTTTAACCTGTGTGTGTATATGCCTCCCTCAAGGCTATCGATAGACTGACCTCGGTAGGGTGTGTTAAAGTAAGCTGCTTGGTCGCGCGCAAAGGAAGGAAAGACAGGATGTAATCGCGACGCACGATGTAACGCGAGTCGTATTTTGGACGGCTTTGTCCTACATGAAAGCGGCCAACTACAAAATAATTACTTTTTATGCAACTTTCCATACGCTACTTTTAGCCGAGATTATTATATAGAACACAGTGTTAGGAACTGTGCAGAACATCTTGAAGTTTTTATCTGTGGAACAAGCACAACTTTTATGCATGGGATAAGCAGGATCTCGGTGAATATGAAAGAAGTCCGCACTTGCTATAGCCAATACGGTTAATATTTTCTGTATTAAAGGAGCATCGTCATGGAACCAAAATAGTTTATGATGTCCTCACACACACACACACACACACACACACACACACACACACACACACACACACACACACACACACACACATACACAGACACACTCTCTCTCTCTCTCTCTCTCTCTCTGCTCCAAGCGCAACATTTCAACGCATTTACTATCAATTCTTCTTTCAACACTCTGCGTGGGCTATTTAGAACATGCCATCCCATTTTACGCAAGCTCTAAAATGTTTAATAAGTGATATTTCTCACAAAACGAAAATACCTACAGGAGATTCAGAATGCCCTTTAAATTCGGACTATTTAAGTCTTTATGGCTTAGATTCATCCTATTAGGAGATATGTGAGATGTAGGATGTATTTATCGGAGGGGGACACCTCGCCATTGCGACCAGCTTGATCTATTGTGACTACACCCCCCGGGAGGCAGGGATGAAGTAAAGTAGCCGCAGGAGGTCACAGATCCGCAGACAAGCCCAGAGACGCGTAGAAGTCACTAATATTTCCCAGGTTGAAACACCCGCTCACCATCAGAGACGAAGTAACCTGAGAGAAGTCAACGAAGCCACCCTAGCGGGCGGCACAACACACCCTGGCGTTCATGGGGAGAAATCTTTACAAAGTGCAAGCAATCTGCCACCTCTGAGACATCGCCTCACCGCAGGACCCAAATACACTCCTGAAACATGAGAGGGAGAAAGTTAAAATGAAAGGAAATGGAGGAGAGAGCGTGGTAGAATACACAAACCTGTCATTTGCCTAGGCGACCAGAGGGAAACCACGAATAACCCCATGGCCAGAGTGGACTGCCAACGGGAATCGAACCCGGGACCTCCCGAATGTTGGCCACAGACGCAGGTAATGTGTGGCTTTCACTAGACGTAATACGAGCATTGTGGTGTCTCAGAACAGGAATTGAACTGACACACAAAGACTTCCACACACTTGGGGGAGGATGTAGGTGTATGTAGTAGTACTAAATACTATCTTCCTTACAGTTCTGTAAGAAGAAGGTTGGTGATGAACAGGCATAGGAGTTCTTAAGCTGCTGGTTTCAGCTTATCTCACTCAAACCATTATCAGTACCAAAAATGCAAAACAACTACTAAAGGTAACTATAGGTAGGTAATAGCCGGTCCGAGTGCTGTTTACAAACCCTAAAAGACTGCACGAGGGATAGATGTGGTTTGTTACCTGCGACGTCCCTGCCTATTGTGCAGTAACAGTTCAACTGTGGCTTAGGGGGTTCTTCCACTAACGACCTCTCCTCGAATACCGCACAAATGATCTATACTTAGACCTTTCTATTGTTAAAGTTCTTGAATAATGCTGTACTTTGTGTAGGAGTTTTTAACCACAATCCCTAAGACCTATGATCGTTTTCCCTACCTGTCCCATATAAAGGCATTTCCCCTCCTTCAACTATCTCCTAGCATGGGCTCTCTCTATCTCTCCATTTTGCTCGTCTCTCACACACACACGCACACACACACACACACACATATATATATATATATATATATATATATATATATATATATATATACGTATACTCTGTCATTCAACCCTTGCTTACCTAATATCTCTCCTCGGTTTCCTATCTGTCTCATATGCTTACCACTTTAACATTCGTCTATCTTAGCACCTCCCTCATATTCTCTATCTCTCCCGTATAAGCCTAGATTCCCTCTCTTTCAGCATCTGTCTAGCCTAGCACCTCTCCACGTATTCTCTACCTCTCTCGCACAACTGGCATTCCCCTCCTTCTGCCACTGTCTAGTCTAGCATCTCTCCCTTCTCCCTATCTTTCCATATAAAGCATACTCTACTCCTCAACCTTGTCTAGTCTTACACCTCTCTGTGCATACCCTACCTCTCTCATATAAAGTACATTCCCCTACTTCAGCCTCTGTCTAGCCTAGCATCTTCCCTCGTTTTGTCTATCCTTTCCCATATAAACGCAAAAAAGTGGCCCAAGATCCCTCTGTATATTCTACTTACTATGCTGTGCTTATTAGGCACACTGTGGTTAATAAGCTGAGGATTGCCTATAAGGCAACCTGGAGCACATTTACACACTGTCTGAATTGCAGATATTCATCTTATTTATGGTCAAACAATAAATAATGGCTTAGCAGCCGCAACACTGTACTGGAACGGATATTACGATAAATGCCAGGCACATCACTCCACTTTCTATTCCATAGATAGGCGTTTGCGAGAGTGGCCTATTAAGTAAATAGCAGAGGTATGACTGCCAGACGAATAGACGCAAATTGAAATTTTAGCAAAATGTTCTGCATACAATTGCATAAGAGCCATCTACCAGTACCTGCGACATTACACGAGTATCATCGCTGCTAGCAAGCCCTGCACGAACAGCAACAGTCTTTTCACTATCAAAAAGTGCAAGCGCTAACTCCGGCAGACTTTGACTCACATATACAATTTTGTAACTGAGTTTTCCAATAATAGCCAGAATTCTTTTCTTCGGTAATGTTCACCAATAAGGTCGTGTTTACCAATAAAATTCTAATTAAATTCGGACTAATAATTAAAAATACCATTGATAACACGAATGTTAAAACTAAAAAAATAAACCGATTTAATGAAAAGTTTCCTATTATATAATCTTGAGGAATCAATTTCAAATTCAAGAAGAATCGCCATGAATTGTTTCCTCTAAACAAATGGGTTGAAATTATTTCAGATCATATGGTTACTCATATCTGTCTCCCCACGGTTAAATGGGCATACTTAGCTTCATCTTTGCAAAATATTTTACCGGTATTTCTAGACGTCCATATAGGTTATTCCATCTCAAATCGCCCCAATAGGAGGAAGATTGGTCTTACATTTTTTAAACGAAGCGAAACCTTTTGTGCTTGGAGACAAGTCCGATATAATGCGTTATGCAAAGTCTTAAAATTCTGAACATCACATTTTGGCAATTAAAATTGTTCAAATGTATCATATCTTCCTAAAGTTCCAACTTAAAAGTGTTATAACTCTGAAACCTTTAAATCTAATCATTTAGATCCAGCGTTATTTTGATTTCCCAAACTTAATTTCATAATGATTCATAAAAACGCTCTTCTTAATTTTTATTCAAGGAAGAAAGTTAAGAAAGTTCTACTGCTTTAAGCATAGGCGATATTGAATTCAGAAAAAAATATTATATTATATATGATAAGATTCCGTAATTTAAGCGCAATCAAACATACATTTTACTATAATTGTGACTGGTAAGGGTTCGTCTAAATTAACTATAGAAGTATTGCTTTACACGCCAGAGGTAGTAGCTATCGCTTTTTATTTGAACTTAAGGTCAAGCAAGCTGCTGTGCGTAAGGTTAAATTAAATTAAATTTATTTTATTTCTGGACGCTTTGTAACGCCTATGGTCCTTAGCGTCCCGGCTTGAAAGACCGGTAATTTTGCTCAGAGTCCTCTTATCAGGTTTGAGGTTCTTTTACGTGCCGTAACTCTACTACACGGGACCACCGTCTTTACTTGTTTTCCGAAGGAAGACATGCTAAAGATTTTTACGCCCGAACAAGCGACCTCGGGAACTAGAGCCTAGCATGGTAACCACTACACCACGGAGGACGACTGCGTAAGGTTAAACAATGAGAACGTCTACAGGCCATTCTGCAGTACAGAGCATCTCCTCACAGATGTAAATTGCTACAGTAGAACATAACATAAAATTGTTAAAATACAGCTTTAACTTCAAATTTTGTTACTTCCTGCATATAGTCACCTCAGATCTGCTAATTTTTGCCATATTCTCTAGCTGTAACGAAGTCCTTTCTGCTGGCACAGTTCTGCTATATTCTTCTGATTTATAGAGGTACTTACCTAATTATTGTGTCCTCTGAAATATCATGGCCTATCTCTGCCTAGAGCAGATATAATTACACCTTTCGCATTCACTTCTGTTGCTATGCGAACCATGCGCCTAGTGGCTGCAAAGCTAACCTGAATATTTTATGGATCATGACAAAGGAAGAATGGCGAGGAACTGACTTTTGTTTTCTGTCCTCTGCCAATTTAAGGCTCTCTAAGATTCATTGTCTGTTCATCTATTGGTTCACTCACATCATCTGATGAGCTCCTCTTTTAGAGCCTTCTATATGGTTTTCATTTTTCCTTCCGGGTATTTTTACTTCAATTAATTTATTTTTCTTTATTGGATGCGAGGCAATCACAGTAAGCGTAAGGCAGCTGTGTAGACACTAACCTTAATGGATTGCACTTCGCTAATAACCTGTATCACTATTACTATGACTGAAATTTTCCACGTGAACAATATTGGTTGAGCATTTTCATCTAATGATCTTGTCTAAGCCACTGCATCCTTTTCTTTTACTTTAATTCTTTATGAGGCAAATGCACTAATTGTATTTCAATATTGGAAAGGTAGAATCAGATGACTGAAAAATTCAATGCCATAGCCGGGATTTGAACCACGGCTATGGCATTGAATTTTTCAGTCATCTGATTCTACCTTTCCAACCCTGTCCAACACACGGCTTGTGTGAAAGAACAATTAATTCCATGTATTTCAATATTGTTCTGAAACGCCATATTTGTCTGCCCTAGAATGGGGTGCTTAACGTTCCGCTTTAGCTCTAATACAGAGGGTTGTTCGCAATCGAACAAAGGTAAAAAACCACGCCTACACCAGTAGTGGTGTTTTATCTGGCAGCCTTTAGCTTGAGCTATCATTCTGCAGCACAACTTCCACTGGACCAAACTGCTACGAAATACAGGGATGTCCATTTTATTCCATTCCTCCTGGCAGTTTTCCGAGACCATTCAAAGTTCGCAGCCGTCTGATTCCAAAGGCTCTTTTCAATAACCCAAATGCATAAAACTCCTCAGTGATGCATCAGATGACTTAACACGGATGTCGCTGAAAGTATGGAATGTATTCCCATTTCTCTACGTTCTCCAAAAACTTGTAGGTTAAAGCAGACGTATGGCTTGATGCCTTGTGCTGGTGCAATTAGACTTTATTTACATCTGCACCATAGAGAGCAGGGATTTCTGTATGGAAAATTGGTAACAGGACGTTAGTCTGATTTTCACATTTTTATGTACACGACGAATGGTTAATTTGCCATTGTAACTGTACCTTGCTATTACTATGAAACCATTGGGGAAATTTTCGTTGGTTTCCTTATACCAACTTTCAGTTTTTTTCTCTCTCCAAATATATAGCCCAGGGTTTGTTGCATTCACTTAGATCAACATATGACTCATCTAACAAGACAAAAAACATCCACTTGTCACCAGCTAGGTCGTTCATACAGCTTTCTACTGTTAGTGGCACGTTCTGCAATGAGTTTAAGCAGCAGCTTATATTCCCGGCTTTTAAGGAGCTTTTCTAGATTCAAATGCTGGTTGATTATGGTGTTCATATTAGTAACAGAGATCCTTAATTCCAGTGTAATGGCCCTTTGCGTTGCAGGATTTGGCCAGAGGCATGGGCCTTCACCTTCCAAATTATCTTCGGGTTGCGATTGCTGGCCGTTCGTGGATTTCCCTGTTTCTTGCCCTTTGGAATAAGTCCTGATGTGGGCTCACCTTTTTTTTGACTACATATGAGATCACTTTCTTGAATATGGTAAAACCACTCCTCTTGTAATGCTTAATAGTCCTAGAATATACATATTTTGCATCGAAAAGGACAATAATTCCTTAACGGAATGGTTCTATTTTTACGCCATTAGATGCAGCAAGAAGAGCATACAGCTGGGCAAATACAGTGATATAGTCATATTGCTGAACTTTCATTTGGTTCTACACGTTTCAACGCGGAGCTATTTTGCTCGTCTGATATTAATTTGAAACAACGGTAATCCGTGTAAGATTTGAGTTCCATTTTATACAACTTTGGGAAAGATTTACGGTAACGCAGAAATGTATATATACGATTTTAATTTTATTACCTTGAAGAAATATTTACAAGAACGTATCACTAACAAAAATATAATTAAATCCACTTGCCCTCAACTGACACACTTTAATTAATATTGCTAGCGAACGGAAAGAGTGAAGAGAACGGAGATGAACATGAAATACGAGTTTGTATTCTCACATTACTGAATAGCCCACCTTCCTTGCATCACACGTGCTGTGCTGTTGCAGAGTGCCTGGCAAAAATAGTGCATAAACCACGTAAATCGCTGCGGTTTGTTGTGTTTTAAATACGAATACCCTAACATTACCGCTTTACCAACATTACCGGCTTCTCTTAATGACACTATGGATTATTTTGAATCTAATAACTGAGGTTTATAAAATTCCAATTATGCTTAAAATAAGTAAAAAAGGTACAGAGATTATTGTGAATATTATAAAAATAATTATTATGTACTGTAATGAAACTTGTGCTTTTATCTACAAAATGAGATTTGGTACCATATTCTGAAATAAAGGGTTCCAGAGTTATTGCACTTAAATTGCGACAAAACGAATTAATACGATTAATTTACCATTTAATAACGTGACAACCGTTGGGGTTTAGTTGCTAATGTTTGATAAATACGCATTCCCTTATTAATGGGAAAAATTACAATGGAAACAAAAAAAATGTGAAGTTTTTCGCAGTTCGATTTCGCATGGAATGTCCCATACTCCACGTTGACTAGCTCAACTACACGCTCTTCGGGCCTCAAATCTATTTATTTCTTTTTCTGGGGCCACCTCAAGTATATGGATATGAAACGCCTGTCAATTCAGAAGAGGTCGAATAGCTGCAGCCTGTAATGTTATTCGATATACTACACCATCTCAGGACAAATAGGGCAGTCGTTACTGCGTCAATGTCAACTTCGCTGTGAAAGTGACGGTTGTCACTACGAGCAGTGTCTTTAAAAACTGCTGTAAAGATTTGGACGCTTTTTATGATCTTATTTATTTATTTCACTCATTCTTTTTGAATACATATGTGAATTACTTTGCATTAACCATAATTGTAAGAGTTGTAGTTAAATAAACTAAGTATAGGCTACAAACTGCATTATTATGCCCTAAGTATGAATAGAATTTTATGAACGAGACTGGAACTCTAAAGCAAAGAACAACTCTTATCTAAGGTTATTATTTTCTTTATTTATTTGTGCTACAACATAGCATTGCTCCACTTATTGTAGAGACATATAAATAAAGCAAACTTGATATAAGTTAAGGATACACATCGAAATGTAATATAAAATATAATTACAGAAAGGAGATAGAACTAAAACTAAACGGCTGTTAATAATTTTAGTAACTAATGCTGCTGGAAAGACAAATCCGTTTGAATAATTAAACGCACAAAATATAACAGTCACAATCACATAAACTATAAATAACTTGAGCTGAATTTTTATCAGTTAATAAATTTTACAGTACAGTGACAAGAAATTTCACGGATTAAAAGAAAACAAATACAACCGCAGATTCTAATGAACACTGAAATGTTAATACTGTGGTATTGGACTGATTAAATTTACGTGAAAATTCAGAAGCAACTGCCTTCTATATTTAACTGCTTTTTAAATCTGTTGCAAGTAAAGCTATAGGTCATATCAGTTTTACTCGAAACTTATTATATTTAGAGCAGCGTTTCAGGAGAGGGAAATTTTTATGTGACGATGCTTTACGTGTCCTGCAATGCAATAATTAACGTTTTCTGAAACTTGTTTTACTGGCATTTAAATATACTTGTACGAGTATCTTCATTAATTAATGTCCCTTTATTTGTTCAATGACTATTCTAGGATTGAAAACTAACATTAAATTGAATTGATTGATTAAATTTTAAATTTATTTAAAACGTTATGTATGGAATAGTCTGATAATTCATTAATTATGAAACCATCGTAGCATAAATATTTTAGAGAAACCTGTTTGAATATTTTCCAATTGTGTATCCTGACATTTAAACCTCGATGAGTATGCAAATGATATTTGATATTTGTTAGTGTCTTTGCCATATTGAATATACATAGAGTTGTCATAATATAAACTAGATTAAAACCTTATTTGATAACACTACTTAAGCTCATATAATGGATTTGTCACATAGGTAAATTTCTTATATCTAATGGTAGATCATTATAAAATTTGAAGGAAATATGAACAAAACTGTTTTCAGTATAACTATATGTGTGTGTGTGTGTGTTCAAGCTATTAGGAGTATTGCAGAACAAAGAGTCAAAGTATAGAATATGGATTTTACCTCCAAAAGACAGTCCAAAATAAATATTGTCGGAAAATTATTATTTCTAATTCAGCAAACAGTGGTTTACAGTGTATTCGGGATTGAACACCACAAATGATTCTCACAGCTGCTTTTTGGAGTATAAGTAACCTGTATGTTAAAGTATGATTGCCCCACAGGAAAATTCCATATCTAAGATAACTGAATATATGGCCATGATAAACCTTAACCAGATATGCTCTTGATAGAGTGAGGCAGTGTCATAACTTCATAACCTATAACCCTTGGACTAGATGGCTAGAGAGACACGCCGTTCGTTATTGTGTGCTATTTCGAATAATATTACATTAGCTGACTTTAAAAAGTATAGCGATAACTTCAAAATTTGAACACACAGACCATACGTTTCCTATCTAGAATTATTTGTCTCAAATTATTTCAGCGTAGTTCATTAACACCCTGTATTTATATTAAACTAAAATTTATATAGCGACAATTAATAAAACAATGAATAAACTACAAAGCAACACCGAACGAGTAAATATGAATGACAATGATTTCGTCAGAAATGTAAACTAGTCTGAATAGTCGTCTTCTTTAACGGATTACCCTCCTATTTGCAGGACTTACACCCCCAAGGACTTAAAAACCAGTGTTTGGGTCCATAGCCTGCCGAGAAGTAAACAAACTCTGGATCCTAGCATATCCACGATGGGTGATCAATCCAATGAAGAAGGAAATAAAATGAGTATTGACAACGAAAATACGAAAATTCGCGATTCAAATTATTTACCTAGCGACCGAGAAAGACGCAAATAACGTTCGGTCAGATTGATCGACCCCGGGTTTGGAATCTGGGTCCTCCCAAATGCCGACACAGACGCTTGGGACACCTCGCTCGGTACTCTGAAAATTCAATGCGCGATATTCTCTAGCTCTTTCAGAGAACCAAATAAAGTACCAAAAAGTCTAATATTACTATAATTCTGTGTTCATATTGTCTTTAACCCTTCAAGAACCTTCATCGAAGCAGCACACCAGTAGAAACAAATACACTAATACTTACTTGCTCCTCTATAAGAAATCCCCTGTTGCTCCGTAATCATGAAAAAATGATGGGTTGTTAAAATTAAGCGCCGGAAAGCACGCGGAAAGAAATGTGGATTCCTGTGTTGCCCGTAGTCACGTTAACAGAGCGTACATTAATCACTTTCAGGAAAGAGGACGGATGTCCCTCGCCTGTGTGGCTCCGTAGATTACACCCCACAGGCTCATGTGTACAACATTATGAATATTACGTTCCTGCATTATTGATGTTGTGTCGTATAAAAAAACATGGCAGCATTTCGTGATAATTAACAATTACAACGCGTACCCTGCAACGTTTTAAAAATATGCATTGTATTCCTGAAAACGTGTGTACTTCAAAAGCAGAAACCAGGATATTTTTTGCCTCTGTTTTCTGTTTAAAATGCACCTTGTAGAAACAGCATGGCCACAAATACACATACTTCCTCCCCTTCTCCCAAAAAAGGAAAGAAAAAAAAAGAAACAAAACAAAATACTTACAAAGACTACTTATCACGAGTAGGTCGTAAACGTGTATTTGCAACATAACCATACCAGTTTGATAAGTCCGATTATTTGCAAAGAAGGAATTATACTAAGGTACACTAAGGAATATTAACCGAGTAAGATGGCTCCGCGGCAACGTGTGAAGCTCGCATTCGGGAGGTCCCGGGTTCTATTCCTAGTGCGTCATTCTGACCATGGGTTTTTCGTGGTTTTCCCTGGTCGAATGGCGAATGCTGAAGTGATGTATTCTACCACGGATTTCCTCTCTCCCCATTTCCGTTTCATGCTTCAGGTTGACTTCGAGGCTGCATTTCGGTCGGTGTTCACAGATGGTGCGGAGGCTTGCGATTTAGAACTTCTTCTCGGCCTTGCTAGAGAGAAGCTTAACGAGGCTCCACTGCTGGATCGGTTTCCCCGGTCCCACTAGAGGGACGTCTCCGAGCGACCCTCCCTTGGTCGGGTGGTCAACCCTAGAACTATTAGGGAACTCTGCGCGTCTCTGTCGACTTCCGTCGGCCTCGCTCTGCAACCCTCACGTCTCCTGCGGTTCCTTCACCTCATCCGTTCCTCCCGAGGGTGTGTGCACGAAAGATCCACTGGGGGTCGAGGTGCCAGGTGTCCTCTCCGTTAACTTGTCCTATCCTTCTATCTTATTAACGTGAACAAATAAATATTTGTGTGGTTGTATCAAGAAATACACGTGACGCGTCATAGGTACATCTATAGCAATGTAAAACAGCTGGAATGACGCAAAATCAGTCGCTGACTGAGCTACCCACATGGTATAGTACTGTGGAAATTAAAATAAGGGGTTGAGCACCCCTATTAGCACTATCTTATTGTTAACCAAGGACGTAAATCCGAATCTTCCATGATGCACTCCACGTTAAGCATAGCGTCACAATTCCATTGCAGGCAATATCTCCCGGCAGCAGGTTTAGACGGAAACTAGAAAGGTGTGGGTTATATCAATAATACATATACCTAGATATATACATAAATACCACTACTTTTATTTAAAACGTGTAGATAAAATATACAAAACGAACTACAGTGTTGAATTATAAAAAGAGGCACATTAAAACACAATCACATCACATAATTTATAATATTCGGGCAAACACCTTTCTTCAGAACTAAACAGAAATAATAATCATACTGTGTAAATAGCGTCTGTTGAACTGCCTTTTCTACTATTGTTTACCAGGTCCATGTGCACACCATGTATGCAGCAACAGCATAGAGCATTGATGACGATAATAATAATAATTATCACCACCATCATCTGGCCAAACTTGGGTCATACAGTTGGCCAGGTCATCGATGAAGACTTTGCGATTGGAGAAAGAAACCTCGTATGGTACAAGGGAGGTATTTGATTGCCTGCTCTCGAGAAAGTTTGCCAACTCCATTGTGGTAAATTCTTGGAACATTTCATTAGGGAGACACCCCTAGCAACGGCTAAAAGAATGTGAGTTACAAGGTAGTTACGAGCGAGTCACGAGCGATTTGTAAGTTAGAGCTGCAAAGTAAGCTTATAACGTATTTCGCATAATAAATAGTTATGAATAAATCGGGGTTTTATTTATAATAATAATCATCATCATCCAAGCTCACGCCAACATGCACATGGCAAAGGAAAATGATCATCCGACCGCTAAGGATGCGGATGCGGTCAGTACTATGCGTACCCTAGCCAAAATTTTTATTTTCAGCTCGCTATCAAACATAGCTCCGCATACGCCACACGATGCCTAGTGGATACGGATGCTATATAGGTATGTGAACTGAAAGAATCTCCATCCCCTTGGAGGGGCTCAAATCCATGCGCATTCCAACAAACTGCGGCAAGGTGGAAGACGAGGGATATTGCACCTGCACCAAAACGCACAATAATCCGCCTTTGATTCCTAAGTGCTTAGAAATTATTGTTGATAATTATTTTTATTGTATAGCATTTACTTTATGGTTTTAAGACTGGATACATTATGTACTTACATTGATACTAGGAATGAAAGGTTGTTGTTATTCATTTTATTGGCTAGAAAAATATATTTGATCATAGTGATTTTTAATAAGTGATGACTAGAGTACACTGGGGGAACAAATAGTACCAACATTTGGTTTTTCGCAATTCCACTTGCGGAAAACCCACCAGATACGCTTTTGCAATCTACGGGTGTCGGCAATCTCTAGAGATGAAGAAGCAACCTAAGCTAAAAAGAAAACTCGCCCATAAAGAATACAGAAACACTAAGTCTCATTTCGTTTAAAACATACATTAGGTTTATGAGTTGGAGAGGTCAGCATAATATTGAATTTAACTTAGTTGAATAGTGCTTATGTAGTGGGAAGGAGGTGCGGTAGGTTCGAACCCTGCTCAGATATAATTGGATTTTGTTGCTGTCCTGTATTAGCACTGTTGTGGTTATTGAAGTTGTGCGAACTGCCGCTGACGTTACTACTCAACCCAAAGTAAACAACATTTGTGGCCTCATGCACTCGGATATGCGCTATCAGCTAGGGCATTATTACCCATTTTGCGTCCTCTCTAAGATAGGGCGCTTCGTACTTACGTCTTCATGCAGAGTAGGCTAATACCACTAAAGTCTGGCTCATATTTTATGCTTGCTATTCCTTTGGCTTAGCTTCATAGAGTTCCTTATAAGTCTCTTTGAGTACATCCTTTACTCTTTTTACAGGTGAGATGATTTAAAGGTTGACCGCTTGTAGTAAACATTTGTATTCTTATCATTGTATAGGGTCTTTCAACAAGAGTGTCCTATCTTTGAACTTTAATAAAACACGTTCTATAAATTATATAGGTTTATTTCTTTTTTATTTTTGAACATAATTAATGTCATTGCGTGTGGAAGAGAACATCACTTAAGTGACCGCCGCGACTTCGTTGGGCTGCGCGTATACGGCTGACCCAATTTTCAATGACGGAAGAACGTAAATTAGGTCCAACTTCACGAATAACACGCGTGATATTGTTCATAAGATCATTTACTGTTTCTGGCTTGTTGACATAAACTCGAGCTTTAACATAACCCCACAAGAAGTAATCCAACGGCGTTAAACCACATGACCTCGCGGGCCACTTAACATCACCACCACGGGAAATGATGAAACCTCTGAGCTTCTCCTTCAAAAGATCGATTGTTTCGAGAGCTGTATGACAGACATGTGACACCATCTTGCTGGAACCATATGTTTCTGAGATCCATACCATCCAATTGAGGACAAAAATAGTCCGTTATAAGAGCACGGTATCTTTCTCCATTGACAGTCGAGAGCTTCTCCATCTTCATCTTGGAAAAAAATATGGACGAATGATTCCACCATACCAAAATCCACACCATACAGTAATCTTTTGAGGATAAAGTGGTCGTTCTTGAATATGCATTGGATTGTGATTTCTCCAATGGTGGCAATTTTGTTTGTTAGCACAACCATCCATCCAAAAGTGGGCTTCGTCGCTGAAGATGATTTTTCGACAAAAATCCGGGTCAGCTTCCAATTGCTCCATAGCCCAGTCAGCGAATACACGGCTCAACGCTATGGTCGTTGAGCTTTAGTTCTTGAGTTAACATCATTTTGTAAGCGTGAAACTTTAAGTCCAGATGCAGAATTCGCCAAGTTCTGGTCAGCGAAAGCCCCAATTCTTGCGTTCAACGGGCAATTATTTTGTTTCCGTTCTCGCGTACACTCTCACGAACGGCGCCTATATTTTCGTTGGAGCGCTTACGTCGATTACGTACAGGAGTTCTTTGATCGCTGACGGAACCACTTCTTTCAAATTGATCGGTCAAACGCCGAATGTTCTCTCGCAGGGACGATTATACACACCGTAAACTTCACGCAATACACTGAAGATTTGGCGAATAGATGATCCATTTTGCTAATAAACTTTCACAATTTGTATGCTTTGCTGATTGCTGTAACGTTCCATGGCTATTTGTCAATAACAACTGTAACCACATGAAAAAATGACTGCTGTAACTCAATAACAACGGCAGCTATCACATGTTAAAATAGGACACTCTTGTTGAAAGACCCTATACATATTGACTAAAGTTATGCTAGTGTTATAATAAAGTCTTCACTTATTCAGTACACAAATTGCATAGAAACGCTTAAAACTATTTACAATACTTTTACTTGAATTGCATGTTTTGTATGCATTCCATGTATTGCATACTCAAAACTAAATGGGATCTACAAATCAACTGCGAAAAAGCAAAGTGTAACAAATAACTATAGGAATTCTATGCTTTGAGATAGACACAACATATTTTAGAAACACTTTAAGAAAGTGTTCTTCGTTTGCTAAATCAGTACGTTTTCCTACCTCTCCTTCTCCTCTTCTTTTTGTTTCTTCCATGCATCTAAGCGTCCCGCAATCCCCATCGCGCTGAATGAGTTCGCAGTTTAAATCACTCATTTTTCTTCCTCTCAAGGTTCTCGGATCGGTTTTTGTATAGCGTCTCAGATCTCACAAAAGTTCTAGAGGTTACCTTAGCAATAAAATAAGTTTTTTGGATTTTATTAGACTTTTCGAAAGAAGTCCGTGGTGGGTGTTCAATGTGGCCTCTGTCATGATATATAAAAGGAAACAATTTTAGTCGATAGATAGATAGATGTTTGTAAATCAAAATATGGTATTTTTAGAATTAATTCTCTGGTCCCATAAAACGTGTAATAGCTTACTAAATATTACACCAGTATCTATTTCAAACAGATGTTTTACAAGACGGTTCATAACAGAAATAAAATTCTGCAGTGAGCGATTGCTGCCTATTCTTTAAATTTACAACAAAAACTTTGCGATGGTGCGACTTAAATTATCAAAGTCATTGTACATTGTGTACTGATTTCCGCTGTCTACTTTTAAGTTTGGATTTTAAATGAAAAGTTAATCACTTATGTAATATCCATGTTAAAAACTTAATATTGTATGAACTATTAATGTTTTATATTAAACATTTATTTTACTGTATTGTTGTTTAGTTACATGGTTATTTATATCATTAAATGTGATATCCGTGTTATTGTTAGAACAAATATTAAATGTATTGTAATAATTACCTCAAAATGTAAAAGCAAATATGTACGCAATACGGTCGCTCATGACACATACGCGTATATGTATTAATGCGACCTTAAATAAATGAAGAAAAAAGGAAGAAAACAAAATTTGCGCATCAACTACGATCCACAGTTTTATCGAGTCTATACAGTTCGGCAGCTGTTTTTCTACACGGTTTACTATTCTAAAACTTTCAATCAGTCTAGAATTGTTCATTCCTCAGTCGTTCATTTATCCTTAGAAGTAAAACTGTGAAAAAATAGTGTAAGTAAATGTTGTTTCTGTTTATAATTTACTTACCACAGCTATATTTTTATGTGAACATTCTGAGGACAGGCGAATGCATACAATAATGATGGAGATCAAAAGCAATAACGTACACACTACGTTTGTATTCAAAGCCACGCAGCGACGCAAGCTTTTATTAAGAGAAAATTAAGCGTTTAACGTAATTATACTGTAATAATTATTCTACACAGCACTGTCCAAAATAACTTTTTGTTTCGGATGTACCTACACGGAAGTTTAAAATGTGTACATATTTATATAAACATTGACAAATTTTAAAAGTTATCCGACTTTTCATTTTTGTGTTATGCTGTATAGAGATACACAGACAGATGGACAGATGGCGCGCGCGCGCGCGCGCCCACACACACACACACACACACACACACACACATACACTCTCACACAGAAAGTATCTTTTTCTAAGAATGATTTTCTTGATTCTGGGGATCTCAAAATGTATTTTCGGTGAAACATTTTCTGCTCTACATACTATTCAGTGTACATACTATAAGTAAGTAGAAGAGAATGTAACAATACTCGTACTTGGAAGGTGGTTGATAAAGAAGTAGATTTGGAAAGAAATCTTAATAAGTCGATGGTTATTTAAAACAAAGGATGATTGAACCTACAAAACAAGAACAGCTGTACAAAACAATAATTTGATTTAAAGATATCTTTTGTCCTTTTTTAGAGAACAGTTAACCCGAATTATTTTTGCAATAGCAAAAGCTCAAGATAATCTTTACATGCACGCTTTTGATGTTAGGACAGTTTTTCTATAAGGACAGCTGGAAGACTTTATGCCCATTCATGTAAAATTGCCAGAAAGATAATGACGGCTAAGGACAAAATTAAAATCATAAATTTACTTGAAAATTGGTAAAAGGTTTTGAAAAGAGATAAACCCAAAATGTGAAAACCCAAATGTGTATCATAGTATAAAAAAATTTGTTGTGATACATTCACATGACTTTCTCTACTCTCTATCGTTTATTAGTAAGTATACAAACTATTCTTACTAAACCTTATTTCTATCTACTTCATTTTAACCCAAATAAACCATTGCAGAAATAGCTTCATTACACATTTCGTCATAATTACACAGACAACCGCGATAATCAAATGTTCAAGTAAATATCTTTAATATATGATATTTTAATCAAAATCGTTAGAGACATTTTTGCAAATCAAAAATTTCGAAAAAAGTTCCATGTGAAGGGTAGTTTAGGGTGGGCGGATTTACTTGGAAAACTTCGTGTCGTATCTTTGGAAGGTACTGAACCTAAATACCAAGTTTGGTATTTATCCGACTTTTCGTTTTTCAGTTATGCTGTTCACACACACAGGGACCTAGTTCTAATTTTTTTTATCAGGGACCTCAAAACATATGTTTGCGGTGAAATCTCGGTATACAATTTTTGAGTGGAGTGCAATACCTTCTCTACCTACTAGGTACGTGGTACAGAAAGTAATAATACAACTAAAGAATGAACGTTTATATGATAATTGAACTATGCTAAACAAATACTTAAAAAATACAGTATTTCACAATGTAAGGTAGGTGACGTCCCTTAATCACCGAAAAGGAGGAAGTAATTTAAATATAAAAGCAAATGAAGTTATTTTCCTATGCACAGAAGCAATAGGAGGCTTATTTATATAAATAACAAAACAAGACTTAATTATGAAAGCAAACTTATGGAAACAGAAACAAAATGAAGATGCAGAATGTATAAAGAAAAGTTTTGTCTAAATCGTCCCCACAGTACTCCCTGCTAACAACGTTCAACGAAGTCAGAAGCAAATTTGATAATGTGAACACGACATACTGTTCGCACACCCCATCAAATTTTGAGGACATTAAGTCTCCCTTGGGCTGCCTACGTGGTCGAACTAACTTCTCACGCGGAGGTCTCGGGTTGCTTCCCGTTCGGGAGGTGAGAATTTTTCTTTAATTAGAATTATTTCCATATCCTACTGGATGTGAGAGTGAACGTGCAAATGAAAACAAGTAAACACGACGAAAACCTACAGCAACCTAACCTAAACGCTCAAAGAGTAAAACACCATAAAAATGTTTGAGTCAAATGCCACCGATATGACCATAACAGTTGAAAGGGACTATAGAAATTAAACATGAATCTCCGCTTTCGCTCCTTTGTGCTGGAAGCAATTGAAAAATCCTACATATCTGCAAGAAAAGGCCTAAATTATCCTCTTAAATTTGTATTCAACGAAATAGGTTTGGATGTGAAAACCTCCTTGTAAACTCCAACTTGGATATTATTGGAATTCTTTTATAGGCTACATCCGTCCGTGAAGAACAGGGTTTCTCGTGTTTATAGAATTACAAAACTCACACAATGACGGGCACGCATACAAACACAGGCACAACTTTTCAAAAAGTACGTATATGTGTGCGTGTGTATATATATTTATATATTTAAGAAAGCGAGGCTACAGATGATATGAAGAAAAGTACACTTCAACAGAAGCACTAAACAATAAATGTCTCATCGTCGAACAGTCGTACATTAAAGAGTAGCGATGAACCAAATAGAGTAAAAAAAATCTATATTGGGGTGAAATACCGGTAATTTTGCTCAGAAGCCTCTTTACCAAGCTTGAGGTTCTTTTACCGTACCGTAAATCTACCACACGGGACCATCGCTTTACTTCCCTTCCGAAGGAAGCCATTTTAAGGATTTTTACGCCCGAAGACAAGTCAGCGCCCTCCGCCGGGTTTGAACCCGCGTCCTCGGGAAGGGGATAAGCATGTACCCCCAGACCATGGAGAAAGACCCAAATACATTAAGAAGAATGGGGCAGTAATCGAAACGTAGCTTAATCAAGGGTACCTCCTGAATTTTATAAAATATGGCCACGTCCATATCTACCCTTTCCATTTGTATTGAAAAAGACACTTGTCTTTGATACATTCAGGAAGTAATATTTTGATTATGAACCTACCGGGCATTTTAAAATAAACAATCTTAGTTTATGATTAATTAAGATTGCTTCTTTAAATTAAAATAACAACCTAGCTCTTGGTACAATTCTAGACATGCGACATTTGCCTAATATTACGCAATTTATGCTTAAAACTCAATCACACAAAGATCAAATCCAAGTTCTTAAAAGAGGTGTGGGTTTAAGCTCATTTCCCGCCTGCCCTGAGCTTTGGCATGATGAATATGAAGAAGGGTTGGGGATACCACAGCTGTTGGCATTTCACACTCTGCTTTGGCTCCGACAGAGCAATCAGTGAACCAATCTTTAGCTTATCGAATTCAGATTCGGTTCCGACTTTGAGAACGTCTCCTGTGCCTTGACGAGCTTTTGCGGAAATTGGAAAATCTTTCCACCCTCTTTCCCATCACCGCTCTGCTTTTCCAACTGCGCCTTCTGCAACATACACCTTCTTCAGACTGATAATGTCCATGCCATATCATGACAGTTGGCCTATGACGAAAAATAAATATCTGACAACTATTTCCCACTATGAATTTTTATCACGTCTTAAGGGAGAAAATATAGCAGTAAAGCAGCTACTCGTGATTCCTTTCTGGATCCTTATATAAGGTGTATCTCAAGGACATTCTGGACTAAATATAAGCTTTTCTTCGCTGGAAATAGTCCAAGTGACACAAATTATGTGAAAAGCCATAACATTATATACATAATATGTTTCTAGGATAATAACCCTAAATGCGACAGTTTAATCATAAATGACTAAAATTCTCCAAGATTTGCGTTAATAAGTATGGAAGGACACCTTAAGAATAATTTACTGCCATTCTATAGTACAATATTTTAGAATCTGCACGGATTATTTTTGTGATGAGATCATGATTTAGAGATATTCGATTTTCCGATTCGTGACTCTCGACAGGCTGAGATTCTATATTTTAGAGCGATGTTGCTTTGAATGAACATAAAAAAAGTCTTTCGTGTGTTGAAAGTTTTAGATAAAAAGTTATATTTTAAATGTGCATATCTATTTTGAATATGGATAAACTCTCTGCAATAATCATTTTAAAAAAGTTTGTATCTTAGTTTCTTCTTCAGTCTAACAGATTTTAATTTTTCTAACAAGGGAGATCTGATTTTTTATAATATTGTTCATCATAAACGGTAAGAATTGTGTTTATGATTTTAAATTTTACTCCGGTTCTGTTTAGCTGAAAATGACGTATTTTGCATTTTTATCCGCTTATACTATCATACAAATGGGTTTTATTTATCTTATAGTGCCTCTATCTCTGATAGGTTAGTATTGAATTAAGATAATATGAAGAATTCTTCGTAAGCGCACTCTTAAAGATCCCCTGAATCGAAAAATAGAAATTATAGGTAATGTGTGTGCGTTTGTGTGCGTGTTGTTTGCATCTGCGCGTATGCTTGCAAGACTGAAAAGCGAATATTCGGATAAACATGAAAGTCCATACAAGAGTTAGATCAGAAGTCCAGTAAGAAAATCCCAAAATATGAACATTTTTATTGTGTTCTTATTTGACTAAACACTAACGAGTTAGATTAAAATGCCATTTTTTTAAAATAACAACATGAAAATTGATATCCAATTTCATAGAAGATTGGTGAACTTCCTATGGAGTGCCCTTCGTTCTTATTCAATTTTACATAAATGGGAAGTAGTAAGAGAAAGAAAGCGTTACTTCAAGAGAAACATAGAGTTCGTTAAAATAAATAACTAGTTCATTTAAGCCTTTTCATAGCGTTAGACATTTCCGAAATATTGACTGTTGTTCCTTTCCGGTATTTTAAGGACTCGTGTAGTGCTATTCCTTTGTTTCTACAGAGCTCATACAAAGACTGTGCAATATAAGGACAGCCATATACAAAACTGTCTGCCGTATCAGCATACAGTGTGGTCTTGTGTAACTGCTACAAAAATGTCTAACGAAACCACTTTTACCAGCATTGTTCTAATTTATAGAATAGAAAAACAAATATTATTTGGTAGTGAAAGTTTATGACTCTAACATTTTTTTCTATCTTGAAACAATGATCAGGAGCTTTAAAACTCCTTAGCTTCAATAAATAAAGTCTTAGAAAGCTCTAACAGTATGTTATCCAAATTTGTAAACGTAGTTTACGTGCACTCAACAGTGCACGCCCCAAAGGTCTTGCCTAAATCACACGAATCATGATGCAGGTAAACACAAACGAATACGAGATACTGATTCACACGTATTTTATTACTAAAAGCTTCAACACTATACATCAATCCCAAATGGCTGAAAATAACAGTTACAATAAATATAACAAGAATGAACACACCCTAAAATAAGTTAAGGAATCCAAGACTCAAACACAACGATTCCCTGTTCCCTGAGCACTGTCTTGCATCACCGATAAAGTTCTTGCCTATACAAAGCCCAGGTGACCAGTGCACCGTTATAAATTATAATGTATCCTTTCACCATTCGTGCCAGAAATACTGTCATACTTCTTGTGAAAGCACACGCAGCACATAAGGCAAAGAGAACAGAGTCCTTATTCCGACAACTTACGCGGTGACTTAAGGGGGTGATAAAGCTGATAGTTACAACAAAATAAACTTTTGTACATATAAAGACAATTTTAAAAGACACGAGGGAAAAACAAAGTAACAAATATGGAATAACATATTTATTCGCTCTCTGAAAGCGATACCTTATCAACTGTTGGCGGCTCATGTTTTTTTTCCTACCCGTACCTAGTAGGCAGAAAAGATATTACATTCCAACCAAAAATTCGATGCCGCGATTTCACGGTAATGCATGTTTTGAGGATCCCAAATTCCAAAGAAAGCATTTTTAGATAAAGGTCTGTGTGTGTGAGTGTGTGTGTATCTACAGCATAACTCCAAAACGTAAAGTTGGATTAACACCAGGTTATCAAATTTAGGTTTAGTACCTTCCAAAGATGCGACATGAAAATTTTCTATAAAATCCCGTCATACCAAACTATCCTTTACATGGAACATTTTTCGAAGTCTTTTGTTTTTCTAAAAAAAATGGCTCTAACGATATTAATTAAAATACCATACACTCAAGACACTTAAATTTAAATAAAATGTATATCTTGAATTTTCTTGGAACCTTTGAAGTTATCTTCAATAAATGGTAAACGTTAAGTGATAGACGAAAACATATTACACAAGAAGTGTAGAACTCTTTAAGACATACAATGTATTCCAAATAACGTTTTTTTGTGGTGTCAGTTATTTCCGAGATATCCGTTATTAATGGTTCGAATAGTTCAATACATAGCCATTCTTTTTATGTCCTGTCGATTTTCATTTGTTTCTTGTGATGTTATGGAAAGAGTTTTAAGGCCAGCGGGTAGTGTCCAGTTCTGAAACATTTGACTAAAGCTGTTCCCTTTGTATTCTATTACGAAATGTGTAATGGAAACGTTTTTCTGGATTAAAATGAAGTAGATAGGAAAATAAAATTTTGTAAGAATAATTTGTTTATCCACTAGCATGATATAAAAGGTATAGAAAGTCATGTGATTTTAATACACCAGATTTTTATAAAAGAAATTTTGCACTGTTATGCGAATTACATTCTTCACAAAATTGTCACATTCTTGCATCGCGTGTTTTCTTCCCCGGGTGTAACCACTTTTCCCATTTCAGCGACCACGGCTACGAGGGCCGGCATCTTTAGAGATCTCAGCTTACATCAATCTTCTTTGGCAATATCTGAATTATACATGCCAAATACTATAAACATAGTGGAAGAAATATGTGTAAACATTATGGAAATCAAAGGCGGAGAGGTTAGGAAAAAGGTGAACGATAAACTTCAGAATGTGTTAGAAAAAAATTTGCTTTTTAATCATGTGTGCTGTGCCGGATGTCTTTCTGTAAAAAGAAACCTTGCCTCCAGATCAAAGGTGTAAGAAATATTTCAGACAGTGATATGTTAATGTATTTTCCGTATGTACTATCACGTCTTGCAATGTCTTAAAAAATTGTGTTTTATTTATGAACGCTTTTATTTATGGACCATCACGTAAGCACCGGAAATGTTGCTCAGAGGCCTCTTTATGAGGTTGAGGTTCTTGTAAATATACGACACGGGACCATCGGCTTTACTCCCCTTCCGAAGGAAGCCATGATAAGGATTTTTACGCCCGAAAAAAATGGTTTTGGAAATGGTTATAAGTTTGTTTTTTGGTTTGTATTTTTAAATACTTTTCTCAAATTTGAAGTTTTTTAGTTTTTTTTTCTCTTGATAAGGCAAAGAATATGGAATTATAAGTCCATTACATTGCAGCACGCTCTTTAGAAATCTGACTATCGCTTTACCTAATATGTCGTACAACGTGTGTAAATATGAATTGAAAGTTTAAACACATTAACAATAACTAGATAGTAGAAAAAGTTCCTGTAAAATAGTTTGTAGAAAAGTGTGTAGAAAAAGCCACATTAGTGCAACACAAAATGTCTCATGTTGTAAGCAACCCCGAGATAAAGCTGTCATATTACGGTACCAATTGGACAGATAAGTTGCAGATAGAGACAGAGACAGGAGAGTTCATTCTGAAAAGACTTTTTGAAAGGAACATTATCTTCTGTCTGGCTACAATCTGGATGCAGTGCTGCCGTACAGATTTAATCCCTAACCGCAGCTTATTTTCGTCACTTTAGTTGCATTTTCTGCCGAAAGCAAATATTTTAATAACTATAACACTATCCATATTTTCTTCTTTCCTTGAAAAATCCAAATTAAAAAATCTAGTAGCTTGAACCACTACTATAAGTTAGAGTCGTTGTGTACCGCCCGAAGGGAGCGTCTGGTTTAATGCGGTTTTACGGGAGATGCCAGAATAAATTAGATTCGTAATACCTTGGAGAAGAGCACATAAAAGGAGTTATCTTCATGTGAGCTTGTTCAAGTAAAGTAAATGGCATTTCCACACCCTGCGATAAACGAGCAAGGTAAGCAGTTAGAGCCCACGCATAGAACATCTAGGCAACTAGGCATACAGCGACGACGTTGTTGCGTTAATCAAGGTGCATGCTCAGTTTTAACCAAGAGGCATCAGATCCAGTGTAAGTTCACATACTTGGAACTACCACTAAGCTACGGAAGGTAAACTAAAGTGGATTTGGGCTTTCTAAGTGCAACAGTCCTCTGATTCTTCTGCATATTATTTAACTTGTTTTTTTATTTACAATATTAGCTGCCTTACCTGGCATTGCACGAATAATGTCTACATAGGTATTGGTTATGGGTTACTAAAGTCACGAGTAACCTAAAATTTTCACCGGTACTTAAATAGTAAGTGGCTAAAGTTTTGCCCAAATTGGTCAAATGGTGCAAATTTACATATTACGGTTTGTAAATATGAGTCGTCTTTGGGGTTGTAAGTTATCCTATAATTTTCGTCAACTTATACAAATTTGTGACGTGACTGGCCAAGCAGTTTAGTTTTTTCTATAAGGGGTTAAAAATATATTTTTAAAGTAATTGGAGGTACTGTCAGTAATTCTTGGAAGTTGTAAACTAACCTATGATCCTTTATCAGGTTCTCTAATCACTGTATTGTATAACATTTTGATCCGATGTGTTAAAGTGTGCAAATTTCAACATAAGGCAATAAAAAAATCTGATGTGTTACACTCACAAGACTTTCTCTACTCTTGTATAAACTATTTTTACAAACGCTTATTCTCCATATGCTTCATATTAATCGAGATATCGAGAATGTTAACCTGATTGCTAATTTTCTTGTAGATGCAAGGGTTAACTTGGTAGGCTTTAAGCGATAGTAAAATATTTTAAGAGCTGGTTGCTATGTGGAGTATTCCATTCTCTTTGCATTACCAGGACAAAAAAATGAATAACGAATTCCCATTTGAGGAAAAGTATAAGAACTGGAAAATATAAGGGAATAACAAGCAATATCTCGAAAATGGTTCACTCAAAAAAAATGTATATGCCATAAAGTGTGTATGTTAACGCGATCTGCATTTTTTGTGTAGTAAAATTTTGTCTATCTCTTATGGTTTACCGGTTATGCAAAAGTCGTTCACAATGAAGAATACTTTTGGAGACATTCCCAGAAAATTCAAGATATGCGTTTTATTAGTCATGAAAGTATCTTAAATATATGATATTTTAAACAAAATCGTTACAGCCATTTTTGAGAAAATTAAAATTTTCGAAAAATGTTCCATGTAAAGGGTAATCTGTGGTGGGGGATTTTCTTGAAAACCTTTGTGTCGCATCTCTGGAAGATACTGAACCTAAATACCAAGTTTGGTGTTCATCCGACTGTTCTTTTCTGAGTTATGCTGTTCACAGACAGACACACACACGGAGGTGTTTCCAAAAATGCTTTTTTTGGATTCAGAGGCCTCAAAACATATATTTCCAGTGAAATCTCGGTATCGAATTTTTGGGTGGAATGCAATGCTTCGCCTACTTACTATACGTAGTAGAGAAAGTAATAAAGGTCCTTTGAAAGCTATAAGGTTATCTGTATTGTTCGTTTGATGCTATAGTAGGATAGTGCAAAGATTTTCCACATAGAGAGGCCAAACATTTATTTGTATGTAACGGCGAAGTTTCGGGTTGAAAATAAGGGCAGCGGAAGTTTATGAAAGTTATAGGGTTTAGATTTGCCGGATTCTAAAACCCAAGCATACCATGCTTTGTTGATATAACACCAAAGGTCTGCTATGATACACTCACATAACTTTTTCTACCCTCCCTCGTTTACTGGCGAGTATACAAACTATTCTTACTGAAGCTTATTTTTTCTATCTACCACATTTTAATATGCAAAACCTTTGCACATTGCACATTTCCTTATAGATACAAAGGTAACAGCAACAGTCAAATTGTTAAGAAGTGGATACTATAACCTGGCCTTAATTTCAAACTGTTTCCATGCAATCGCGAGAAACAACTGAATATTGACAGGACTTTAAGAAAATTGCCAAGTAATGAACAATTCGAACCATCAGTAACGTACATCTCAGAGATGGCTTATGCTACAAAAAACGTTTTTGAAGTAGATTGTGTGCTTTAAAGAGATTTACATTTTTTGTGTAATATGTTTTCGTCTATCGCTACCGTTTACCAATATTATACAAATTCCTTCCGAATGAACAGGTATTCAAAGGTACTACAAGAAAATTGAAGATATACATTTTATTAGCATGTAAATATCTTTAATATGATATTTCTTTAGTCAGTTTTTAGAAAATTAAAATTTTCGAAAAATCTTCAGTGTAAAGGATAGTTGAGATGGAAGATACTGAACTTAAATGCCAAGTTTGGTACTTATCCGACTTTTTGTTTTTGAGTTATGCTGTTCACAGACAGCCATACACACAAACGCTAAGAATACGTTTTTTATTCAGGGGACGTCAAAGCATGTATTTCCGGTGAAACCTCGGTATCCAGTTTTTGGGTGGAATGCAATATTTATGTACGTTGAGAGAAAGTAAAAATGCCTTTTTTTATTCAGGGGCCTCAAAACATGTATTCCGGTGAAATATCAGTATCGCTTTTTGGGTGGAATGCTATACTTTCTGCATATACTATGTACGTGGCGGAGAAAGTAAAAATACTACTTGATAATAAAGTTCAGCGAAATCAGAATAAAATTTGGTGAACACGAGTTGTGACATCCTCATTCCAATAACTAAATTTTTAGAATATTTTAAGTCTCAGCATTTACGCCATTGAACTGGGAGCCATTGAAAATCTGTCCTGTTCGTAATAATATACCAAAAATATTAATATATTCGTATTCATGTTACACGAAAACGGATTGAAACTGGATGACACGGAAATCCCTCCTTCCCAATTTTAACGTTTTGAAGCCTATTTCCGTCCCGAAGAACAGTGTTTCGTAATGCTGTAATAATTATCAAACTCGGTTGAGTGATCTCACAGATTGCACACACACACACACACACACACACACACACACACACACACACACACACACATGTTCGGTCTTTAATACGTTAAACACTTGCATTTTACTCCCTTTCTCTGTATGTGCAAACGGAAACAAATTGAAAACTGCTGCTACATTTATTAACATTTACATGGTTTCAAAATCCTGCTTGTTTAAAGCCACCTGGCACACGAAGCCAGTGGATGCCACACGGAGCAATGAATCTACGTATCCCTTGTTTTAATTGTCCTTAAGAGACTTGTTGACAATTATGTAGTAGCTTTTTGTACCGTCTAGTTTATTTCCGTTTATTTTATCCATGGTTGGAAGTTTGTTTCGTTAATATGATACATCCCCTCCCTTATTTACCAGGCTAGTTAAGGAAAGAGTAGGAGATTGAGTGGCAGGTACACGAGATTCCGCGAACTTTCAAGTTCCAAGTCACAGAGGCTACTACTGCGAAGCCATCTCGCTTGCTCATTACTTCTATGGGTTCAAAGCGTTTCACTTCCTCGAATATGCCTTTAATGAGCTATGCATTTGATACTGGAAAATTTGTTATAAAATTGACCTCGGTTTCAACCGATCACGGCCGTCTGTCACTTTAGTCTTGTGGAAATGAGGCCATTCTTGAATGTAAAAATGCCTACAAATTACATAACCTACAATATTCGAGGTGTTAAACTAAACTGAAGAAAAGTCTATCCACTGAGAAAAATAAAATCGTAATTAGATTAAGGTGACAGCAAGATGCCACTATCCATGACGTTACCACAGACTATTTTTCCATTACCTCTAAACCTCTTGGCTCTGTAATGGTATAAGCAAACAAACACAAGATTATTTAGGTACACCTTTACAATTTCCGTGAAATATGCTAAAAACCTTCCACAATGATGAATGGATATTAAGAACTGATGTTTATCCCATTTAGGATAAGAAAAAAGAAACAAATCTCCATAAACGCATCACCCAAACCGATATTCCAGTTTCAACACTACACAGAGTGGACCATTTAAGTTGAAACTATACAATATTTCCAAAACTAAGCGTTATGGAAAGAAATGTCTTGAAAAAAGTTGCTTGACATTATGGTGGTAGGGTCAATTTAATTTGACCGCACGTGCAGGTTCATTTAAAAATAAAATTGACCCTAAAATGACTTTCATAACGTCCTCCAAACAAAGCACAACTAAATTGCATTTACGTTCCACCATAATATCAAGCAATTCTTATTAAATATATTTTTTTCTACACGGTTTAGTTTTGGAGATATTGTACATTCTCAACTTAAATGGTCCATCCTGTATATTAACAAACAGACTCACTATTGTACCATGGAAGTGTTCTAATGTGCTATGGTAAGCATCGGTTTTCAGCTTTAATATTAGTTAATATCTGGTTTTATGATTATTCGCTTTTAAAATATTTTATGTTTTATTTAATTGCCTTTCGGGAACTGTAAGCAATTACTTTTTCTTATTGGAAATGAACAACAAATGTTTTCATTACCTATGACAGAAAAGGACAATTTGTATCACCACATAATTAAACTTCGTTATTTTTAGGTTCCATAATTCGCAAAACCATTTATCACATAAAGCAGTTATGTTTATTAATTTTACGTTTGGAATTGTGTGACTGCTTTGGATGTAAGTCGTAAACTATTGGGCGTCCCTAGGATCTGTGTTGTATGGTTTCTGCAGAAGTCCATTTATTGTTGGTATGGCCTTCTCTTGAGCGTAGAACTCATATACGAAGAGTCGATTGTCGAAATTTTCAACTTCGTTATTTTTCTCACCTGGAGGTACCGGGAATTCTTATTTAATCAGGTGTTACTAGAGTCTGGAAGACTGGATGTGAGAGTGAATTTGCGTGTGAAAATAGGCTAAAAAATCGACGAAAACCACAAAATGCTTCATGACTATATGATATGACTATAACAGTTAAAAGGGGCTATAGAAATGAATAAAAATCTGTTAGTGTTTTCGGGACATTATGCTATTATCAGGAGTCCCAATAGATGCTCCTTCCTTTTCATGATCTTGCTTTTCTTGCAAAATTCTGCGAACAGGCCTGCATGAGTCTTTCTTGCACACGGATTTCTTTGTAAAGCTCCGGGGAGTTTCGATCCTTGTGCTTGGTCTCTTCCTTCATGTATTCATGAACATTAGCAGTCACTTCACGATTTTGGTTATAAAGTGTTTTTTCTTATAACTCTGAAATTTTAGGACGCATTATCACAACTTTAACTCAGCACACTAACATCCGCATGGGATATGTACTTTACACTCATACTCCGAGATGAGATTCAAACCCGCGCATTGTGTATTACCAAGCGACAAGTTCGCTGAATACAGAAGACAGAAGGAAGATATCAGCTCGCTAACTGTTCTCTGGATCACGTCCGCTGTTCAAGAACGAAAGCGCGAGCTGTACGAATTACTAATCTCAGAGTGTAATTCTTAAACTTAGTGTGCCTCTACTGCATATCATACTCGCAATTCAATATTTGATTTGTAGAATGTTGCAAATGTCATTAATCCTATTCATGTTTGAAGGAAACAATAACGTTTACAACCCAGTAAAGTAAAATGTTCTTTAAAACGTAACTATTATCAGGATAAGTGACCACCCGAAGTGAAAGTACATTTGACAGGCATTTGGTTATGGAAGGTTTCGTCGCTCCCAGGCCAGACGTGTCGATAACCCTTCTTTTTCCTCGGTTTCAAAAACAGGCAACCTGTAGGATACTACCTAGTAGGTCTTAAAATGCAAATGGGAATTGGAGGGACCGCTTTTTAAAGGCGGCGGTGAGAGTCCAAATGTACAATGTAAAATACCTATATAACCAAAAGATAACGTAATAATTATCCAGTAGGTACAAAAATGAATGAATGGGTACAATTTTTAGATCTTATTATCCCTTTTGGCCATTTTTAGATTAAATACGATTCACACATTAGCATCCATTGTGCAATAAATACACATGTATGTGGGAATCTTCTAATTAATATAGATAAAAAGGTTAAAATCTAAGAGTTCTATCTGTCGAATGGTTTGTAGGTGCCACACACAATGTAATCAACAATGCGTTAGTCAAGCAATTTTCAAAATGAATTGTTTCCAGTGGTAATAACACTTAAATTAAATTCCCATCCGAAAAGAACATGTTGACATGGCCGGTGTGGTTACAAACAAATAAAGCTTTATGTTTGTTAATCTACCATTTACCATGAAATCAGAGGTTTGCTTGCTAACTAATATTTTTGTGCTGAAGAAAAGGGATTTATGACAGCATACTCAGGCTCTTGGGACCTGTAAATACACCTTCCCTTGTTGCAGTTTTTGCATTGGAATATAGACAGGCTTGTTAGCTTTCGTAATCATAGGAATGTCACCACTAGTTGAGAGGCCATTCAAAATCGTTGGCTTTTATCACTACTTGTAGCGCTGTCCGCTACTTAAAAAGCTTTTCAGGAGTAAAGCGGATGCGAATTATAAAACATACCCAACCATTTTGTTATCTGTGTTATTGAGGGATAAGGAGAGTGTGAAAAATTTCTTTATTGACTTCATGGGGGTGTTCAAAATCATTTACATATATGTAAAGAAATGGTTATTTCACATATTCATTCAGTATTTCATTTGTTTTCTTATAAGGGAAATTTGATTAATTTCTCATGTCAAAAAACTCTTGTATGGATGCATTCACCAAAGTTGGTCTCTTGAGTAACTAAACGTAATGACATTTACCAGGCTAAATCAGCTTCCTTCGCAAATCAGCTAGCTCTGAAGTTTACATGAATGTCTCTCCCCTTTCCCCTCTATCTTGTTGTTTTCTTTCCGAAACAAAAGCCGATAGATGTGGCACTGATTCCATACGGAATCTTCAGTAAAGGACAGGGTACAAGAATGGCGAATCTAATTATAAATTAATGTTGTCGACAAAAGGAAAAAAGGTTTATTATACTGTGAAATGAAAACGATTTGCTAGCTCAATAAGCACAAATAAGAGATATTTGACATCACCGCTTTAAAAATATAAAAATTCCAGGTGTTACTAACATTATAACTTCTGCAGATGCGTGAGCTTTTTCTGTCAATGTCTTATTTCCGGTTAATATTACAGTGCTGGTAATTCTCTCTTCATTAATCTACAAGTTTTTAATTAGCTACCTTCTATTTCTTATCGATAATATTGCGAAGTAGAAATCAAATTCTCTTCCAAAAAATATATCAAATGATCTAACTCCCTTATACCTTAAATAAATTGAAAGAATCGGTCCTAATTTCCATCCAGAATTAATAGAAGGCCATGCTTGTAATTGCTGGTATACGTTTAAACTCATTATGACACACTAATAAAATCTCAAAAGTCTGCAAATTGGAATAAAATTTTTCGTACTGGGTGTTATGAACAGACTCTATAGAAATGAATTCGCTCCAGCCTTTAACCAGCGCCATAGCCCGTAATGATATCGCATAAAGCACGGTTTTGGTGGTCCAGAGGACCATCCTTCTAGGTTCGCATCTTCGGTAGGTTCATTCCTTGGTTCTTCGTTTTACTTCCTCTGAAGAGCCAATAAACGTAAAAATAGGTGCGAAGATTGACGCAGTAATTTGTATCACAAATTATGTAAATGTCAAGAGTGATTATAGTGTGAATATGCATTATTGTGTGACATTGATTTGAGATGTTTGATGAGTGTAAGCATTGTTGAGAAGTGGGTTTATACGGCCTTACTGAAACTGACAATAATAGCGTGCAATAATGTAGCGAGGGGGTGAGCTGTTTATCATTATTAGAGACGAGCAAATGACGTAATATTGGCGCGTTTTTCTTAGAATTTGCTGGAACATTTTTCCCTAGAGCATATGTTTTCGTAATTTTCATTGGATATAAAAATAGACGCTAATGTTGGCGCGTTTTATTAACCAATAACAGCTCGGTTATAATCTTTAGGCATATCGGGGTGTAGGAGTATAAAAAGGTCTAAGTCAGAGTCAAATTCGTTCAGCCCATCGGAAACATTTGTGCATTACACGTCGCTGAGTTGAACAGAAAAAGTCATTGTGACTACATAGCATAGTTTATCGATTTGCAGTGTACGCGTAGCAAAGTTATGAAAAATCTCAAGTGTTGTAAAGTTAATTACACAAAAAGTTGAAGTACGCAAATTAATAATGAGTAGTAAATAAGTTATTATAACAGTTTCAGTTTGGCGAGTGTCAAGATTAATATGTGAAAGTGAATAATGTGTTAAGACAATAAAAGTATAAAACAAATTCTTTTATTAGTGTTATCTTTGGATAAAAACTCCTTTCCGTTTACACACCTGTATAAGATAAGTGCTCGACCAAAAAGATCATAGCTAGCCGGAGGACAGTGAACCCAAAAATTAAACACAATAACAGGCGCTCAGTAAAAGATAACACGAAGTGACCGCGACAAATTGTCTTTTATACGTGCGGCAGATAAACAGTAGCATTTTTCAAACAAACCTAACAAAGAATACCGCCGCAAGATTGTTTAGATGGTTTTATTTTTCTCTTCCGTTCTCTTATATTTTCTGTATACCCCGTATTTAACCACCATTTCCCACAATGACGTGATATTGATTATTATCTGATGCATGGAACAGTATGTATTGATTTTGGTACAACTATACAAGTATATAATTGCGTAATAAATATGAAACTTTGTGCGTTAACGCTCGTAGGAAGAATGGATATCTACATATATGGCTAATGTAATCTATTTTAATGCTGGACACGCTCGGCTCTGTACATATGCAATGATGAACCTATGAATAAAGAATAAAACTGATTAAAAAAAGAAACTCGCTGCCTATTAGATTGGAACATTTGCTGTGCACAGAGATTGAATACATATCCATTCATCCACTGAGATCACGTTTAGTTCAGACTTAATAACAGCCCATATTAAGTATTCTTTCTAGTTTTGTGTTTAAAATATCCGTTTTATTATAGTGTTCAATGTTTAGAGTATTCATTTTACATTCACGTTGCAGAATACGTTATCTACATTGCTTTACAGTCACATGCGTTACAAGAGCATGCAATAATTTCATGATGTTTTGGAATGGCTGGAGCTGCTGGTTTCGTTTAAACAGAATCCTTGATTTACATGGCTACCATAGCGGAAAGCAATGCCCTGAAGCAATGCAGGTTAAGACAAACCAGTCGTGCACTGTCCCTCCCTGTATTCAGAGAAAGCCAGTAGGAGTCAATTCGCGCATTGACATCTCCAAAAGCTGGTATCCTATAAGACACAATCTTAAGTTTCCATATTCAACTGGAATGTAATTTACCTTAATAATTGTAATGTATTAAAGTTCGTCTTATAAAAACATAACGGGACTGTAATTATTATATCTATTTTCATAGTTTCTCTGAAGCAGTGTTATTTTAACCGAACCATGACTATCTGGAAGCTAATTTCATAGTAAGATGAACCGTCATACGCATATTTTATACTCATCTTCAAACCATATTTCTTTAAACAGCGAACAAAGTCTAAAAAATTCAAAATCATCTCTAGAATTCGAACCATTCATATCTAACTCTAGTTACTGATATATCATTCTCTCTGCTATGTACACAGTCATGAACTTCTATATGATTTTATCATAAATTTGCACCGTCTAAGATACCTGAAACCCTTCAAGTACTTTCGATTTAGCTAATACTTTAAGAAAAATGTAGGGACTTTGAGAAATGTTAAACATGAATATATATCACCATTATCATTTCCATTCAATCCGACAAACATATGTTATAGTAATTGAAAGTTGGAATAAAGTTAGAAGAATCAATGAACAAGGAACCCGAAATATACTTCCAAATTTGGTAAACCTTAACATCAAATGGTTACTAATCCAAAGGTCATTTCTAACGCCCTAGCCCCTTTTCTGAAAATTCAATGACGAAAATCAGCCTAGTTTATACAAAGTACCACAAACATATTAACTGAGAATACTTTAAAATGCTATAGGATCAAACACATAACTTAACCCTCTAATAGATATAACAGAAGATCAAAATGCACTTTAATACATTGAGAACTCTAGTCCTTGTCCTAGAGTTCCATTATGGATAAAAAGAGAACAGCGATAGTCAAATGTTTAAGAACTGGACGCTATATACTAGCCCTAAAATTCCATTCTGTTTCCATGCAATCGCGAAAAACAATGAAGTTGAAAGCACTTTAAAAAATGATCAAGATATGAACAATTCGAACCTTTAATAACGGGTGTCTCAGAAACGGCTTATGCCACAAAAAAATTCTTTGAAGTAAAGTGTGTGTTTTAAAGATATCTGCACTTTTAATGTAGTACGTTTCCGTCTATCCCATAACATTTATCAGATATAAAAGATTATACAAAATTCCTTCCGAATGAAGAGGCTATTCCCAGAAAATTCAAAATATACACTTATTTGTCATGCTAATATCGTTAATATATGATATTTTAATCAAAATCGTTAGAGCCATTTTTTAGAAAATCGAAATTTTCGAAATATGTTCCAGGTGAAAGTTGGCTTGAGTTGGAGGATCGTCTTGAAATATCATCGTATCGCATCCCTGGAAGATACAGAACTTAAATACCAAGTTTATTACCTATCCGACTTTTCGTTATTGAGTTATGCTGTTCACACACACACACACACACACACACACACACCAACACATAGACACACACACATGGACTTTTTTCTAAAAATGTTTTTGAATTCGGGGGGCCTCAAAACATAAACTTGCATAATCTCCAAATCCAATTTTTGGGTGGAATACAATACTTCCACTATTTACTTACTATACATAGAACAGAGTGTAAAAAAAGTATGGAAGTATTTTCTGTAATTTCTTTAATTTTGTAATTAAATATAACATAAATTATAATCATTATTGAGCTCTCCCTTGATTGTACACTCTGCAAACTCTTAAAACAATAAATACTGATTCACTTAGATTTCAAAGACTGTCTCTCTCCTCTCCTTTCCAAAGCGAATTTCGTCGGCTCAGACCAATTTAACCAATATTGAGACAAACGTTTGTGACACATTCATAAACATGAACACGGTCACAGGAATTCTTGGCGTACAATATGGTATGGAAAAACTCTTATAAAGCTGCAATATGTTATAGAAGTTAAGAGACAGATATTGAGTTCATTGAAAATTGGCTCTCTACTAGATCAGTGCAAGCGAAATACCATCACCAGAACCACATGAACTACAGGACGGGGTTCCTCAAAGATCTGTCTTAAGTGTAACATTCTTTCTAGTCGTTATTAATGAAATAATTGAAGTAATTATTAAACTAGCAAAAATCTAAATTTTTGCCGTTAACATCACAATATTCTGTAATGAAAAGAAACAAGCACAACAACATAAAAGCTACATCATATTAGAAGACACACAGACTTAGAAATATGGATTTAAACTCTCAGAAACAAAATCCAAGTATATTGTATTTAACAAGATTAAGCTAAATCTTCTTTAGGATCTAAATCTCTACAAAATACTGTAATGGGAATTATGATATATATATTTAGTAATAGGTTTTAATTAAAATGTTAATTAACATAGCCCACCTAGCATGGTTAATGCATTATAACTAAAATGTAATATATTTGTAATGCTACATTTTTGTATAAGTTTAAGATGTCATAGAAGTAAGTTATATCATGTGAGTCGTGAGGGCGAGACACGACAGTTGTTTCTCACATACACAAAATGGTAAGGGAGAGAAACCCTAAGTACAAGTAGTGGTAGTGGTAGTGGTGGTGGTGGTGGTGGTGGTAGTAGTGGTGGTAGTGGTGGTGGTGGTAGTGCTGGTGCTGGTGGTCGTGGAGGTGGTCGTGGTGGTGGTCGTGGTGGTGGTAGTGGTCGTGGTAGTGGTAGTGGTAGTGGTAGTGGTAGTGGTAGTGGTGGTGGTGGTGGTAGTGGTAGTGGTAGTGGTAGTGGTAGGAAGGAACAAGTCAAGGTCTTGCGGCTATCTCTAACAATAAGCCACCCTCTCGAGAAAGCTGGGTGACAGTTTAGTCAACAAACAAATAAATGTGGAAGAACATTGCTGTTTTTGGCTATATAGAGGAACACGTCATCCATAGAGCCAATGATGGTTAAGCTACAATTTTAAATTCAAATATATACATGACGTTACAACACTCTTACTAAAACAACTCAGTTCGTGGCTCGTTACTCTCAGTGGCAAACGAATGTAAATAGTGCTGTACAAAGATCATAACAATAGTCATACATACGCGTTAAAGTTCACTATGACTCTTAGGCAAGCTTCTTTAGAATATACACATGTATAAACGTATTCATTTTTTGTGTGTAAACAACAAGAAATGTTTTAATATATATATATATATATATATATATATATATATATTAAAACTAAAGAACAGTGTACTAGTTATACCACATAACTCCTGTGTCTTCCCACTCCATGCAAGAGCAAAGTGCTTCCCTGAGCTACAGGAGCATATTAAAACAATTACGTACACTTTAATGCTCCACATCCACAATAATACAAGTCACACACACATACACAAACTGGAATGAGAAGATTATCCCCAGGGTTACCACTACAAATCTTTTTGAAAAAAAAAGAGATGAGCAACATGCACCGATAGATCTTCGGAGCTTCCAACAGGTACGTGTCTCACCAGATCTTCACACCCATAACAAAGATACGCGGCAATACTTTTAGAATAAAGGTATTGGAGATGTTATTTGATAATCAAGTGATGTGGAAACTCCACAGAACGTCAACGCAGACTCGACATGATTAAAGCTATATCCAATTACAAATAGGGAGCAGATAAAGCATAATGCCTTAGCTCGATCTAAACTAGTTTATAGAGCTATTGTATTCGATTCGGATAAGATCAGTCTTTTTAAATCCTTTTCTCAAATATACATTGAAGGTTTGCGAATTAACATTGGAAGGTACAGAACCAGCCCGGTTTTAGCATCCTTGCAGAAAGCCACAAAGTACCCTTAAACATTAGGACACGAAAAAATAATTTTAATTACACTACAAAAATCTCTCACACACTAGGGAACCCTGTAATAAAAATGCATTCTCCAATAGATTATATGATAGTTATAACCGAAGAGTCACCTTTTCCAAACCATTATCGTCTAAATTCCTATTTGAAACACATTAATTTCCTTCTACCTGCAAGATCCTGGAAAAAATACTAAAGGTAATGATTCCTCCTATTGGCGCTACGCTAATCTTTCAATTTCACTATGAAAGTGAAAAAAACGCTCTCTTCAGTGAATAAATATAACAATTACAAACACCTCATCCAAGGATCATAATACGCTGTTACATCCAACATAATGTAATGAAATACAAAATAAGTGATATATTCTCAGTTTTGTTTTGCAGGTTTTTACAATTAGGAAAGCACTTGACTAATAAAAAGTTTCAACAAGGAAAGATTTCTAATCTGCACAGATTCACGTAGTTTTATTAAAAGCATCCGTGGCCATAAAATCAAGGAACTATAATTGAAGACATGAAGCAACTTCACAATGACATTCACTGAATTTTTCGGGCGTAAAAATCCCAAACATAGCTTCCTTCGGAAGGGAGGTAAAGCCGGTGGTCCCGATCGTAGATTTAAGGCACGTAAAAGAACCTCAAGCCTGATAAAGATGCCTCTGAGCAAAATTCCTGGTCTTCACGCCCAATATAGAATGGAAAACTAAGGACTACAGCAGTTGAAGTGCGCCCATAACTAATACTCAATTTAATTTCATTCACTCCAACAAAGATATAACAGTTCAGTGAATCCCACCAGGTATATGCATCTCCGGCAACGAATAACGTGTCAAAGCGGTTAAGGATGCAACAACTCTCACCGGACATAACCAACAAATTTCTGAACTAAAAAAAATACCTCAATTGTCTAAACAGGAAGCTCTGAAGAATGGATTCAAAATTGCTCAAATAAACCTTCCATAATACGGAACTCAATATTTAATGCCAATCAAATACATCTAAAGAACGGTAGAGAGCAATACTGCATATTGGACTACACATTGGCCATTCAAGCTTATCCCACGAACACTTACTATTCAAACACCGGCTCGTGCTCTGTGATAAGTGTGAGCCATGTTGGCTCCCCCCACACTTTAAAGAAAGAAACAGAGTAATCCTGATTTCTGCACTGAAGCAGCGATTATACCTAATGTTTCCTTCCGCCTGTCCAGAAGGAATCATCTACCAGTATGTTACAGCTTTCCGCATTATCTTCAGAGAGATAGTCAGCAGATGGCAGCATATAAGGCACTGGCGTGACGCTGTTTGCGTTCCTGACGTCAGGTCACGTAGTGGAAGGCTGGAGCGATCCCGGGTAGCAAGAGGATGAGCTGGAGGAGGCACTAGTCTGAGCTCGCCGGCAGTCGGGAAGCAACGCATCAACACCGAGTCTAGGGAAGCGTATCAGGCACACGCCATTTTTGACCTCTGTATAAATTGTACTTAAAATCCTTTGTGTATGTAATGTGCAAAATTTAACATTTAATGCGTGTCGTGAGTTAATTTAGCTTCTTGGACGATAGTGAGAATAATTTATTCTAAACTACTACTATTGTAAAAATTCGCATTGTAAAGCAACATAGCAACAGAGATTAAAACTTTAAGGTGAAACTGTTAATGTTCTGGTATTTAAGTCAGTTTATAATGTGGAATTTATTAAGTGATTGGGTTTCTAAAGAGTGTATTATGATATTGTGGCTGTAAGAAAGAAGGTTTATTGAGCTAACTTCTGAAAGTCTTAAATTCAGTTGCTTTCCTACTTGATCGTACTATTCAAATAATCGTAACCTCTGGGGTATTTCATATTTTGAGGTGTCTCTAAAATGAGCCCAGCACTTTAATATTACGTTAATTACATTATTTCCTTTAAATAACCATTTCTTTCATTTCCTATTGAGGCAGTACTATTAACAATTCAGTTAAATTATATAATGTGTAAATTCAATAACAGCCCGCCTTGAAGCAATATGTATGCAATAATTTGTAAAAATGTATGTAACAGTCATTGCAAATACTTATATTATTGTAAACATGTTTAATAATGTTATGTGAATGCATTACGTAATTTAATAATGTAAGAGCTATGAGAATAATAAGTTTAATGTTGCTAACAATGAGGTAACCTTGAGGCAATAATGAGTTTGAGAGTTTAAATGCTACTAGTCATGATTAGGGCAGCAATAATGTAAATTTTGTGACAGCTTAAAATTAGCCAATTAACAGCCAGAAAAAGCTTTAATTAAATGCAGGTATTCTATTGGACTAGGATTAGCCAATCAGAGACTTGAAATACAGAAGTTTACGGGTTTAACGGTTGAAATATGTTCAGTTGCTGGCAGACCTTGGTAGTGACCAGATGGAAGATGTGTTCTCTAAAGACATGTGAAACGAAAATTATGTATACGCGTTAGCAAAGTGCAAGTATTAAATAAAAGAATCTCACAGCTCTTGATATTAGTGTAGTGCTATTTAATTTGTGTCAAGGATTAATAAAAAGAAGTGAATTTAAACTTAAAATCTGTGTAAGCTTACATTCTTGTCGCACCACGCCCTGATTAAGAGAAACGTGTCTCTAAAGTAATACTGAAGCAGCTGAGGCAAAAACAAACATAATTAATGTCTATAGAAGCAGTGTAATAACAAAGTTAAATATATATTATTTTAAACTTGGACCATAACAACAAAAATACATCTTCAAATAGGCTTTACATACGTAGCAGCATATTACGTAACAAACAATCTTCTTCAAATTGACGTCCATACGTGGAGCTAAATAAAATAAATAAATAACAACGTAAAGACAATACCTACTTCCAGTTGGCTTCCCAAGCGTGAAGCTAATAACTTACGTAACAATAAATTACTTAAATAAATAAACTCCAAGAAAAATATCTTCTACACTATATTACGTAAGGTTTAAGTACAATAACCAACCTTACAAGTGTAAGTACCGTTTATAATGTGGTACATTCTTTTAATGTGAACATTTAAAAACTTATACGTATGTAGATTAAGGTACAAAGTTCCTTCTGGTAAAGTGAATGAGTATGAATCCGGTTTAAATATTGTGAAACTCATTGAAGTCATTAAATTACAGAATTTATCTGATTATAGATTGCAGTTACAGAATTTATCTGATTCCGCTGTCTAGTTTTCAAATTTGGATTTTAAATAAATTGTCATTTATTTTTCAACTGTCAGTGAGAATTACATAATACATACATATATTGTTAAATGAAGTACTCTGTCTCATTTTTTGGAATATAGATTAACCACTTATATAATATTAATGTTTAAAAGCTTAACGTCATTGTAAAATAAGATATTCCTGTGTACGTGTGTTGTTACACCTTTTTACTTGTAGTAAAATACTGATTATTAGATCTTAGTGATCTATTCTTAGTTGTGATGTCTGCTTTGTGGTCAGTAAGAACATTAAATTGTATTAACTAAATGAATTACAACTACAGCGCTTGGCATCTTCAGGGTGCAGTGATCCAGTGTCTGCCGTGGTCGGAGTCTGAATGATCACTTCACCCTGAAGATGCCAAGCGCTGTACATGATGAAACGTCGGTATCTACGATGCGTTCTAGACCACGGCCTACAAGCCCGGGTAGTTGTAATTCATTTAGTTATGACGCCGGCCGTGAAAGCCTCAGTATGTACATTAAATTGTATTGACAATTATGTATCTGAAAGTGAATTTATGTACATAATGTGGTATTTCATGACTTGTTATAGCGATCTTAAATAAATTAATGACAAAAGTATACATATCGTAGAGAGAAAATTCCATAATGATGCCATCTACGAGAATATTACTGAAGCAAGGAGAATTGCGCTACTAATCCCTGTGTCTGGCTTATTGACTCACATGTACACAAAGAGACTACAGAAAAGCCTTGCGTTTAAGCCCGCAGTTAAGGGATTGTACAAGTCGACTTCTGTATCTTATTTTGCTATCACGATTGTATGCATTTGTATCAGTTTAGTAATTTTGATAATATAATCCCTGTTTGTTTTTTAAAGAAGATATACAATGAATACTTTTGTTCTTCATCTCGTAATGATACTGTTCTACTAGAGATATTAGCCACTTTTACATTTTAGCTTTCCCTTGCAATAGTTTGACACTTGAAAATGTGTATTGCAGTTATAAGCATGCAGGAATATCATATGCGCCTTATATCTGTTTACAATATTTTATATAATATAACCAACCACACAGCAAGGAGAGTGACTGCATTGTCCTAACACTGAGCAAAATCAAGTCGTAATAATACACCTGAAATAGTTTTTAAAGGTAAGTTGGACGTAAAAGATTTCATTTCAGCTCTTTTTTTTAAAAAGCGCGTAAATAAATTAAGGGATATGTAGTTTAAAACCAAAGGAAGTTTAGAAGCTGCCAATACGTTGCAGAACCGTCTTTTTATGCGCCAACTACAAAGCTCTGATTCCTTGTCAGTCGATGGTTTGCTGTGTTCAGTTTTAATTAAACGTGAACGTTTCCATAAACGCGCGATATCGAATTTCGTTATAAATCTATCAGGATCTGATATATGCATTAAAAAGCATTAAAATGCAAATAAATACTGCCGGTGGTAAATGTTAGTGGAGCATTGCGCATAATGGAACGGAACCAATACATTCTGGCGTCAAGCGGTTTTAGAACAGGGAGGATAATATAGCACGTTCTTTATTTCTGATCAGCAAAATCATTAATGGTAATAATGATTACATTGTACAGCTGAAAAATAAACTACTGTCGTTTTTAATTTTCTTAGATTACTTCTAGCACTCATATTAAATAAATTGACTAGATACCTTAAAAATACAGTCAAAAGCAAATCTATTTTATTCAACTTAAATAAGAACATAAGAGAAAAACTTAATGTATAATATTTGAGTACACAGAATGTCTACGAATTCATGCACTAACTATCCAGAATCCTATTTCATGAACAAAGGGGAGATAAAACTTTTATGGCACCTAAGTTCTAAGTGTAATAGTGATATTTATATTATCTGCCACGTATACGTAGTAGGTAGAGCAAGTATTGCATTTTACCCAAAAGTTCAATCCCAATATTTCTCGAAAATTCATGTTTCTGAATTTAAAAAAAATACGTTTTTATGTTTGTAAATATTGTGAGTGTGTGTGTGCGCGCGTGCATGTAAACAGCATAAAAAACGAAATATTGGATAAATACCAAACAGGATTTTCCAAAGCTGCAAATGAAGATGTTCAAGAAAACGCTCCCATCGCATGCTTTACACGGGAAATACTTAGATATCTTGGATGTCCTCAAAAAGGGCCTTAACGGTGTTTATTAAAATAAATTAAAATAAAATGTATTTCTTGAATACTCTGAGATGCTCTTCATTCTTATTCTTGTATAATATTGTAAAGCCGGTAAACCATAACAAATAGAAAAAAACTGGAAAGGTAGTTTCAGACAGAAAAAAATAATTCTCTAGCCAGGATTTGAACCTCGGCTATTCCGGTTTCAACCAGGTTGCTTTAATCAACTGAGCTAACAGAGCAACGCTCCGGGATGACATTAAATTCCCCAAATGACTGGCTTTTTCGCGAAAAACCAGAAGAACTCAAACATACTTTTTTATATTATTTACCCCAATGGCGACTTACAATGTCTAAGTGCTTTAAGTCTCGGGCTTCATAGTTTAACCAACTATCAGGTCAATCAACGATAATTAACTCTTCTTCCACACAGGTTTTGCGAGCTCTTGTGTACACGTATATCAGTGTGTGGTAGGAGGATGGTTTCATTTACGTAGTCGTCTTCCTGTTCCCTTTGTTGCTACTTATTTAAAAGGAAGACGAACAGGTGGAGGTAGATTTGTTGTTTTGTGGGTTTTTTAACTTGTATTCATGTAATTATGGAGAAATACCCTTAGGACAGTAATTGCCTTCCTTGTACCATCTGGTTTAAATAAACTATTGTTAAATAGATGACCATAGCTGCGTGGTAGAGTTCCTTATAATATATTGAATTCATATTTCTGTTAATCTGTGGGAACATTTGAGTTCCATATTTTTCTAAAAACTGAGGAAAACCGCGGTAAAAGCTCATTCAAATTGGCTGTGCATGGGACATGAATTAGAGATATCCAGAATGGGAGCTCACGAACCACCGTCTGAAGGATCTCACTCGATCGTAGTTCTTTGTATATGTCATTCCTCGTTTATCTCCCTAGCAAGTGTTTTATTGGTGTAAGGGTTAAACGCTACGTTTTTTATTCAGTAACATTTAGTAAAGTACAAAAACACGTGTGGACTATAGTTTCTTACGCCTGCAAAAGTTAATTTTTAATAGTTGCGGAAATTCACTATATCTCAAAATTATAATTTTTACGAAATCATACCTAGAGGTAGCGAAGGTATTGCATTCTATCCAAAACTTTGATACCGATATTTCACCAGAAATACATGTTTTGTGGCCCCTTGAATATAAAAAAAACATTTCTAGAAAAACGTGTGTGTATGCGAACAGCATAATCCAAAAAACAAGTGGCATAAACACCAAACTTGTTATTTAGGCTCAGTACCTTCCATAGATGAGACACAAGATTTTAAAGAAAATTCCCCCACCCCAAACTACTCTTTACATGGAAAGTTTTTAGAATGTTTTATTTTCTAAAAATAGCTTCACCGATTTGGATTGAAATAGCAACATTAAGAATATTTACATGACAAATAAAACTCTCTTCATTCGGAAAGGATTTCATATAATTTTGTATAACTTGTAAACGTTAGCCGATAGACGATAACGTACTACACAAGAAATGTGGATCTGTTTAAGGCACAATTTATTTCAAACAACATTTTTTTGGTATCAGCTATGTGCGAGATATCGGTTATTAATGGTGCGAATTGCTCATTGGTCATTCTTTAAAGTCCTTTCATCATTAAGATGTTTCTCGCGATTACATGAAAAGAGTATGGAATTTTAAGGCCAACACATAGCGTCCAGTTCCAAAACATTTGACTGTCGCTATTCCCTTTGTATCTATAACGAAATATGTAAGGCAGCGATTTCCAGAAAGTCATTTCCATCAAATAGAAGAAGACAGGAAAATACATTTTCGTAAGAAATAAAGAGTTAGAGGTTAGAGGAGGTCATGTGAATGTAGCACACAATATTTTTTCGAAGTAGATCTCTGTACTCATGGTTGTAAATACTACTCAGTTATAAAAAGGTTATCCAAGATAGCTGCGCAGGGCCTTTAGAACTGGAAATATAATGAACAGAAGAAAGAAACATCTAGCCGCCTGAAGCGAAGTGGCAACTTACATGGGATCGCTCCAAGGAGACATGCCCAAGTTTTCTTGCAACTAGTAGCTAATTTTATGGCCTTAAGAAACTGGAGATATGTGTCTTAGCTCTAAATGTGGATGTACGCATGTGAATAGTGAACGATACTTCACGTTATACTTAATTGTTATCAGAAATTTCAAGTTGGAACGTAGACTATAACCACAAGTAAGGCTTTGGTGGCCTAAACACGCTTTTACCATAGGTGTATCATATTTCATGATCCAAACGACAAGAACGGGGATACTCTGCAGGAGAACTATACAAATTGCGGCTTAAGATTAAAAATCCATCATCAGTAACTCTTAATTTCGCCTAAGCCGCGTTCCGAGGTGAAGAGAACTACTCTGTATAACTCTGAGGAAAACTAAGCCCCTCCCAATACTGGCGGGCTTTTCCATTCTGGTACTAACGAAATCAAACACATATATCACTAGAAAATAGCTAATTAGAAAACCAAATATTTGTGAAATTGAATCAGAGTCAATTAAAAAGCATATTCTAAACGCATTTAGCTTAGTCTTTAGTTTAGAAGTGAAGCATATTTCAGATCAAAGCCCTAATCGCACTGAAGACTTTTCACAAAGCATTCATTTCATGTTAAAAATGTTCCATTAGCAATATGCAAATAAAAATAATCAGTCTAATGTAGAACGCATTGGGAATGACATTTAAAAATATGTCTCATTTAAACACTTTGCTCATGATAAATATACATACATTCATTATAACCCTAGATTCAAAAGTTTTCCAAAATTGTTTAGTTTCTCTTTAATGTATACAAAAGTAAAGGATATTTTCACTTTCTCTATTACGTATAGTAAGTAGGGGAAGTATTGAATACCATCCAAAAATTCGATACCCATATTTAACCGGAAATGCATACTTTGAGGTGCCCTGGATCCAAATAAAGCATTTTCGGAAACATGTCCGTGTGTGTGTCTATGCGTCTGCCTGACTGTGAATAGCATAGCTCAAAAACGAAAAGTTGGATAAATACCGAACTTATTATTGGAGTTTTGTATCTTCCAAGGATGCGACACGAAGATTTTCAAGAAATTTCCCCACACCAGGCTACCCTTTATATGGTAACTTTTTCAACAATTTAGATTTTCTCCAAAATAGCTTTATTGACTTTGATCAAAATATCGTGTTTTAAGGATATTTTTATGTCAAATGAAAGGTATAACTTGAATTTTCTGGGAATGTCCCAAAGAGTCCTCTTCATTCTGATTGACTTTCACATAACTGGTAAACCGTAACAGATAGACAAACCTTTACTACACAAAAAAATTTATATCTCGTTAAAACACAATTTATGTCATATACATTTTTATTCAGTGAACCATTTCCGAGATATTTCTGTTAATTGGTTTGAAACATTTTGAATACTTATGTTTTTTTTCAAATGGGAATTTGTTATTCCTTTTTTTATGCCCTGGACATACAAAGAGAATGGAATGCTCCACATTGCAACCAGCTTTAAAAGATTTAACTATCGCTTAAAGCCTACCTTACTCCCTTTGCACCTTTCTGCAAATGTTTATCTCGATTAACATTACGTAGATGGAGAATAGTGTTTGTAAAAATAGATTGTACAGAATAGAGAAAGTCATGTGAGTACAACACATCAGATTTTTTATTAGATGCTGGAATGTCCATGACAACACTTCATTTAAGTTTTCATAATAATAACGATTGTTATCTTTGTGTGGCAAACAGTTTTTGCTGTTGTGCATTTTCGTTTATCGCATTTCGTAATGTCTGCAATAGAGCAATGCTCAAACATAAAGTTTTGTGTTTTGTTACACAAATCTCCCTCAGAGACATTGAGAATACTGGAAGAAGCTCATTGAGAAGCAGCAATGAAAAAATCCTTAAATCTGAAAGGGACGAAAGGAAATCTTAAGGGACGAAGCTTTTCGAACGCTGAAGAAATTACTGCACATACGACAACGGTACTGACAGGTATGTAAAAATGGCTTCCAGGAGTGCTGGAACTATTATGAAGGAAATGGTGTGTAAATTGCTTTAAGGTAACTTGTTTGTGTGTTATTAAGAAATTTCGAGAACTTTTTGAATCTAGTATGTATATAACAGTATTCCTTTAAACGCCAGTCTTCCACCCAGTTTACGTTATTTAGATACATTTATGCCTAGGAACTTTCAAAATAACCAATAACTGCTTAGTCACATAACAAATGCGGAAACACTGTTCAAATCTTCAACCGAGGCAGCAGATGGGCTCTAACAGTGCAAAGGAAAAAGAAGAATTGCAAGCTTTCAAGAACTCAATAAGAGATCGTATTTTGGAAAGTTGAAACATTAAACATGGAGTGCTTTCAAATCGGTTAAGGCAAAGAAAAAATATATTATTTGACAGTAATGCGCATATTATCTCAAGTTCTTTTGTAGTAAGATTTTGCCTATATTTTTTTTCCGTTATAAAAACTATGCAATATTCGGCCCTATCAAGAGTACCTCAAAGACTATTCACAGAGAATTCTATACATACATTTATTAGTCTTGGATATTTCTTGAATACTGGGTACTTTAATCAAAATCGGCGAAATCATTTTTGAGAAAATAAAAAATAACGGAACGTTTTCAGGATAGTTCGGATTAGGAGTGTTTTCATAAAATTCTTTGTATGTCATCCTTGTAGCTATATGAGGTTTCGTTTGATAGTAATCCGCTCTCACGCGCATATACGTCTCTTTTCTAAAAAAAAACAAAAAACAACTTTTTTCGGCTCAGAAGTAATTAAAACATGTATTTCTGGTTAAATCTGATGGCAATAGAAAAAGAACTAAACGGAACTTTATGACGTTTTACATTATTTGGTACTGTATGTATATCCTAAAATTAAAAGTTTTATTATCGAATATGCTCACCGCGTTTATCAGGCAATTTCATGGCTCTCACAGTAATAGCGTCTCCATATTGTTAAATTCTATATTTATTTCGTTTTCGTTCTACTCAGGAGGCCCTTTGTTACTCCAAACAATCGCAGCTAAATAACTGTAAAGTTTTATTGTGCAGTATCTACCGATTATCTAGTATTTTCATTGCTATGCTATAAAGAATGTTACAAGTGAATGTATAATTGTACATTATTACTAGCGCATATATATTTATTTACTGTGCATTCAAATAATGTTATAAGTTAAAGATTACCGAAAACACTTTTTTACTAGCGTATACGAATTACATTTATAGATACACATTCAAAATGTTTTATTCATAGACTACTGCATACATTATTACTAGCGTATATCTAGTATTTCCATTACAACGCACTGAAAAAGTGTTAACTATAAGTTATAAAATACTGCTTTCTTTATATGGAAATATTCGCCTGGTTTCATTGAAAAGTAATTCCAGAAAAAATTCGGAACAAAACTATTGTTCTATGGCAAGTATACATTTTCTATTAACATCTGTCATTCATCGTGATTTTCTCCATAATATTACAATAGGTCTTCTATGCTTCAGAATATTACTTTTTAGCAATTTTTCTTCCAGCTAGAAGTGTGAATCAGGCTTGAAAAATTCAATGCAAGGTTCGGATTCGAACCACGGATCTTGGGCTCTCCATGCCGATTCAAATGTCTCGGTAAACCTTCAAGGACATCTCGAACATTCGAGATCTTATACCTCAAATGCAGGTAGTGTTGCAGGTGCTTTTTAATTTTCGTGCGTTATAGTCAACCACTATTACGAATAATTTATTCCACTCGTTTTTTTGGAAACATGGAAATAAAATAAATACGTTTTGAGCCAATTATCATTCTCATTGAGCCACATTCTTAAGTAAAGTAAATAAAACAGGCTAAATAATTACAGGAGGCTATGGAAATGAAGTTAAGAAAGCAATTTTTAGAACAATTTAATACAAAACTGTCAACATAAAAGGGCTTCAAAATGTATTGCCGTTAAGAGCTAAAGCTTAATGCCTCCTAAAATGGTAAAAGTAATAAATAATTATATAGTCAGGTTACCGTATTACACTAAAATGTTTAGTGGTAAAGCTAATGTAAGCATTTCTACAATGTTTAGAAACGCAGGTTAGGAATAAAGAGTGATTAAAGAAACTAATCACTAAAATTGAAAAAAGGCCATAGCATAGTCCTTTATGCATATGAAATTTATATGCTGATAGCAGCCCAACTTAGAAGATTGGAATCAACCGTTATGAATAAGAGATTATGCTCTCTTCGATTATAAAAGAAAATTAATAGATATAAGAAAATTACTACACATAAAAGTGCAACTGAGATATTGAAACTATAGGAACAACTGGAAATAACACGTATTGCAAATATCAATATAAAGCAATACCAAATTTTGACCTCAATTGAATCTCAGAAAGACTCAGAAATCTTGAGACTTTAAGGAACAGAATACAAAAACAATAATTGTAGCCAAGACAGGGTAAATGCGCCTAATTTTTGTGATGGGAAATGGTGAGAACGACGTAGGAAGATGACATGCATGGATCACCTGATATTAAAGCTACGTATTAAACATTTGAAGCAGGTCTGTGTCATAAGCTTTTATTGGGAGTGTGACAACAGAATTCACGTTTGTTGAGACGTAAAAACCTAGGGTAGGCAAACTATCATGTGTTTTTCTTTTTTGGCACTCTGGTTATTCCTGTTGTCTCATTCCCTTCTTAGCACCTCGAAAGCTACACGTGTTCCGCTGTCTCTTGTTACTCACTCCATAAGGAAAGATACAATTGTTTCTTTTATTGTTTTAATATGGCGTAAGTTGTAACCACACTGATTGTGTGCTGTAGTGAACATCAAATATGAAAAATCATGTTTTTCTGAACGCAATGTCCCATAAATTACCTGAAAATATTGTACTTGGAAAACATTTGCGACGCAGCGGTTATCGCCCGAGCTTATCCGGAGGTCGGCTCCAGGCAGTGGGAGATAAATAAAGAAGTAGTGCGCTCACCAGATATCAACATCGTAAGCGCTATCGGCGGATAACCAGAATCTCCTCTCCAGTTACCTTCCTACCATTTCTAGAATGTGTATCCAGAACGCTCTAGAATGTTCTGTGGAAGATTCCATTGTCTATATAAGAGAGCGTTCTCACAACCTATTACATCGCGCAGGCAAAGTCTCATTAAGTGGCTAGGTACTGTGGCGATTTTCATCCCGCCCTCGTTTACCTGCCCCACCTGCTTTGGATCGCTGAATTGCTGGAAAGCAGTCATTCGGTGAGCGAGTCAGTGCGTGAGCGAGATAGCGAGTGCGTTTTTGGTGCGATGAAAAGTGCTGTTTGTGACGACTGACGTGACGTGCAGTGAGTACTGCTACTGCAGCAGAGATTGGAGGCGTCTTGTGCTCGACTCCCCAGCGAGTGAAGTGAACCATCCGGAGAAAGCCTGCGTCGTGCGTATTTCAATACCGCTCTATGTCTCGAAGAAAATGAAGTGACAGGGAAAATTGAACTAGTTCACATCCGTGAAGCAACAATGCGAACTAAATGAGTCTCAGTGAAGTTGAGCTATGTAGATTAAAATAGTGGCAGTGAAAACTAATTGAAGGGACAGTTACAAACTGGACAAAGTCACAATATGCATGCGTTCCCGAACTCCTAAATACATTTGTTAGCTGAAAAGAGTTATTTTTAATTAGTGTCTAAAATACAATTAATTTTTATTTTTATTTAAATTTAATTTTGTGATTACTCCCGGGGTAAGCCATTTATATCTCCTAACAACATTTATTTTGCAGTACAATTGACTCCACTTTCCTCAAAATCATTTCAAAATTTTAAATTCTGTACCAATTTAGGATATTTTGTCTTAATAGTTCTGAGCAGGAGTTCGAGTTACTTCTAGAGAAACATCCGAAAGCTCTATAAATGGGTTCAGTGAGACATGGGCAAGCTGGTGTATGAAAATTTAACATGAAATATCTGCCACTGAAGGATAATGGTTAATGTCGCTTCGTAATACATGGTAGATAAGAGGAGTTCCATGCGGTTTAACTAGATAAAATTGCTTTATTTATTGAAAATTTTCAACTTTTCATTAAAGTGGTATGTCTAAGCTAAATGCATTTTCCGATACGGAATATAATAATTACTTTATATACTCACAAAGTACTTGTAGAATAACTCCACGGGTATTAAGAATGGGTACGTACCTGTAAGAAAGAGAAAAAAGGATTACTTTATTATTGCGAAAATACGGTTTGATAACAATTAGTAATTAAGACTTCAGAGTATACTTATTTCCATGCAACATTTAAAACCAAGAATAATTGCTAGTATACAAGAGTGTGCTGTCTATATCCTGTTTTTATTTCATTTATATCCCACCTTTTGCTGTAATGGTCACATTGACGGCCTTCTACCTTTGAAACAGATTGCGTAACTGAATGGAAAAAGGATGTCTAACAAGACCACGGCTAACAAATCATTGAACAAACGGACACGTATTTGCCGAGCGGAATTGGTGAGCAATAAATTTGAAACAATGAAAGTTTTACTACTTATCTTCTTGCCATTGTTAAGGAATGCATCAATAAAAATGTTATTTCATTAAGTTTGGCTGAAAATGTACTCGTAAATCAAACTTATGCAACCATTGTCATAGAAAAGTGTTAAATTTCAGGTAGATACCTTTCTTCGCTTTTTCAAATTTTACTTTATTTCCAACTCTTTTAAGGTAAGGTCTCATAACTTGTACCACTTACTACTTTTTAGAACACTGTGCAATCTATGAAGTATTAGCAGAACTTAATTAATGAGAATAATAGCTCCATCCTTTAAATATCTGCATATACCAGCTGGTAATGCTTAGAATGTTACGGTTTAAACCTTATTATGCAAAATGTACGAAGATGAAAAGTAATGCAGTTTATAGTGCATGTGCACCACTGTATTTTAAACTGGATCATTAACACAACGCATTTAAATTAAGTAAAAAAAATCATTGAAAATAAACTTGGTGTACTAATTTGAAACTTAGCAATTTTCACACTAGTGGACAATCAAGACACCAAAAAACTAAACATTCTTTTGGTGCAAAATTTCAAAATGAATAGGACAATTTTCTGCATTTGTTTAAACAGATTCACTTGCACTTAGGTTTTCACAAATATCACAGTAAAATATGTTTCTCTTTGCACTAACTTTAGCACTCCTGGTATGACACCAGATACCACATTTCAAACATCGGATCATATGCTTCTTTTCGTTTTCTTCTTCACATATGGTGCTAAAATGATAATGTGATCAATTGCTGATCTAGCAACTTTATTAGTATAACATTCGTGTTACCAAGAGAAGATTTTTATAAGGACTACTGGTGATTACAGTAGAGGGAATAATTACTGGAATTATTTTTCTTTTTCCCAAAACTGGAACAGGTGATGAGGTGGGAGCAAACGTAGGCTCATGTATCTCCTGGATCTCCGTTTTTTTCTAGACGTTCTTGCCGGCTGTCAGTCGAAGAGATGAGGAAGGAATTCCTATCCTATGTAATTGAATAAATACCTCTGGGATTTTGTGGGTGAAGCCAAAATAATAAACTGATTTTCCCATAACCTTGATTTATTGAAGAAAATTATATCTATTCAGGCGGCTAGCAATTTCCTCTTATGAAGTACTTTTTAAATCTTACAGTTTAAACCTTACCGCTACCATTTTATGTTATTCTGTGAACCTAATTAATTCATCAACAATCTTTCCACCTACATACGCCGCATCTTCCAGCTAGTTGCATAATTTAATCGCATCACTGATTCTAATGTCGGTTGCTAAGGTTGGGCACGCAAACTAATGCCAAGAGAGTATCTCAGATAGTCATGTAAACTCGGGGCCTCCCTACCCTTTTATCTGCTTTCCTATGACGACAGAATTCCGCCTTTATTTGTAACAACAATTTCCAGTGGTTCTTAAGTAACGTTACATAGCTATGAGAATAAAATATGCCCAATTTCTGAAGTCACGCTGACTTAAACCCATCTCTTAAGTATATTTTCCTTTTCTGTTTTACCAACTCCCTCGAGTTCCGGGAAATAGTTCACTATTTCTGTCTCTTTCTATTCTATGGTCTCTCTTTCTATTTTCTGATGATTAGCCTGAACCCCGTGCGCATTAACGCGCGTGTTCATGGACTTTCACCTCTCGTTTGCTAGTTCACCTGTTCTAATTACAGCTAAGTTACAAATTGGTTTTACACATTTTAAATTATTCCCAATAATTTAGCATTGGTTCTTAATCCTATTTCCAATATTTTATATGCTTTTATTTCCTACGCTTATTTGTTATCGGGTATGCCCCATTACAGGTGCTGCAGCGTCAATTAACTGTTGATGCCACATCTAATGGCTGGAGTAGTATGTGGTGGAAGACAGAACATGATCACTCATTTTCCCAAGCTAGGTTCATAGCTTGCAGATTTGTATTAGGTGTGGTGTAGCCTTCAAGAATTAAGAGCATCTTTCTATCGGAAGCAGATCTTACCGTTAAATGAAGTGCTGCATCCAATGTCATACAGCCGCTGTGTTCTAGGCAGTGCACCAACTTTCAGATCATCGTAGCACCTTCCTCTTTTAAACATAAGCAGTGGGGATATATACATGCCAGAATCATTGAAAAACAGTGGTTCTGCGTATTAGTTAGCATAATTCTTTTAAATATTATTGCAATATTCTAGATTGTTTTAACAATGCGTCAAGTACACTAATTTTAGCTTCGGAATAAGAAGTAATTTAATTCTTATTATTATAAAAAATACAACTGTACTGATATCTAGGAACTGCAAATGTTATAAATAATTTATATTATAAATTGTACGGTCCAATACAACAAAAATCGTGGTAGAATTTATGTGACTTGGTCTTTTTTATTACTTTCTCTACTACGTATAGTAAGTAGGGAAAGTATTACATTCCATCCAAAAATTTGATATCGCTATTTCACCATAAATGCACGATTTGAGGTGCCCGGAATACAAAAAAAAATAAAAAAAAGGTCCGGGTGGTATCTTGTGTATGTGCGTCTGTGTGTCTATGAGCTGCATAACTCAAAAACAAAAGTCGATAAATACCAAACTTGGTATTTAGGTTCAGTATCTTTCACCGATGCAACGCGAGGATTTTCAAGAAAATCGCCCCATCCCCTACTGCGCTTTACATGGAACATTTTTCCAACATTTTGATTTTCTCAAAAATGGCTCTAACGATTTTGATTAAAATATCATATGTTTAAGATGCTTTCATGGCAAATTAAATGTATATCTTGAATTTCTGGGGAAATCCAAAAAGGTTCTGTTCATTGTGAATGAATTTTGAAACACTGGTAAACCGTAAGAGATAGACAAGTTTTACTACACAAAAAAATGTTGATCTCGTTAAAACACACAATATGTCATATGGTACTTGTTTTTGTCCAGTGAACCATTTTTGAAATATTCCTTGTTATTTGTTTTAATTTTCCAATACTTATACTTTTTCTAAAATTGGAATTCGTTATTCGTTTTTATGTTCTGGACAAGCAAAGAGAATGGAATGCTCCACATAGCAACCACCTCTTAAAATATTTGACAATCGCTTAAAGCCTACCATATTTCCTTGCACCTAAAAGAAAATTAGCAATAAGATTAACATCTCGATATCTCGATTAACATGAAGTAGATGGAGAATAATCGTTTGTAAAAATAGTTTGTACAAGAGTAGGGAAAGTCATGTAAGCCCAACACCTCAGATTTTTTAACACTACCTTCAGAAACTATTTCAAGTATTATTCCCAGCCATTATTGAGACAAGCAGCAAGTAACGTATGCCTAAAACAAAAGCGAAATCCTACATACCTGTGAGTCTGCAAAAGCTTAGAAGTTCCAGAATAAAATTACTTCACAAAACACAAAATCAAACCTTGCCCTATCTAATTAAAGCCCAAACATATCTATATGCTACGCTTAATTCAAAGAAAAATAACTTTTTTTTTAATCTTATCACGGTAACTTTCAGTTTTAACACTTCACTTTTTCTAAAAATCAATAACTAAAAAGCTCTTTCTCACAGAAAAATTATATGTGGTTTTCGGAATTTACATGAAAACTTTATCGTGTGGAAACATTTTAAACGAACAAAACAGCCCAGGAAAAAATAATCAAATAATCGTAATTACAGACCATTATTTTCTTATGTATGAAGTTAACGTTCATAATACCAAAATTAATTTTGAATTTATAAGATTGAGATAGTTTGGATGCACAAATTTAATATTCATATTCGCATTATTTTCACAAAATTTCAATGTTACATTCCTTTATAAAGCACGTGACAAGGGTAGCAGGATTGCTAAAGTTTGGTTGTAAGGCCAACATCTCACTAGCACTATAAGGCAACCAGAATGAAAACCCGCCGGCATTGAGTTTCACTCGCATTAGCCATTTCTTCCACTACCTACTGATATGTGTAAATGCATACAAAATGCCTAGGGCGAGTCGAATACTGGAAGGATCGCTGATTAGACAGGTTGTCAGTTAAGTAAACTAGCCTTAAAGGCATAATACTCGTAATAAGTGAGTTTCTGTACAGTCAATCGCATTGCGTTTATTTTCGCCAACAAGATACTGAACAGCTGACAATTGGTAAATTAATCTCTGTTAATGACGACATTTTGTCACCGAAAAATTCTTCAGGTCGGCAATGACATGCAACGGTAGATACATTTAGTGTTACGAATGTTAAGCTTTAAATACAGATTAACGCGTTATCTTTACTTAGTATTCGTCAAGTAAATACGTAAGAATTATGCACGACTTTTTTGTTCATAAGAATATGTGATACTCTCATATCTGAAATTCTACCAAACATAAAAGCGTCCGAAAGAACGGCAAGACAACTTATCCGATAAAATGCAAAGAAGTATAAAGCACAAATGTTCATTATTTCTGAGCACATATATAGATGAGTTTCAATTTAAGAGACCTTTTTACACAAAATTCGATTTAAAAAAAAATTCTGGACTTAGAGCATTTCTGAATTTCGTGATTTGTGGTGATAGGTACATACAAAACATAACTGAGAAGAAATATCTGCAAAGAAGTTTTGGAATGTACAAGCAGGAGAATAATAATAATAAATATACAAAGAATCTGATGGTTACACTCACATGACTTTCCCTAACATTGTACAAACTATTTTTACAAACGCTTATTTCCCATTCACTTCATATTAATTCGGATAAATATTTGCAGAAAATATCTTATGCATAATTTTCTTGTGGATGCAAGGGGAATATGGTAGGCTTTAAGCGATAGTCAAATCTTTGAAGAACTGGTTGCTATGTGGAGCATTCCATCCTCTTTTCATATCCAGAACATAAAAAACAAAAACAAAACAAAAAACCGAAAAAACGAATAACGAATTCCCATTTGAGAAAAAGTATAAATATTGGAAAATTCAAACAAATAACAAGGAAAATCTCGGAAATGGTTCACTTGACATACTCATGTGTTGTGTGTTTTAACGAGATTTACACTTTTTGTGTAGTATAACTTTATCTACCTCTTATGGTGTACCAGTTTTGCAAAAGCCACTCATTATGAAGAGGACTTTTGGGGGAATTCCCAGAAAATTCAAGATACGCAGTTGGTTTGCCATAAAAATATCTTAAATGCATGATATTTTAGTTAAAATCGTTAGTCATTTTTGAGAAAATAAACATTTCCGAAAAGTTTTCCATGTAAAGGGTAGTCAGGGATGGGGGATTTTTATGAAAATCTACATGCCGCATCTTTGAAACTTACTGGATCTAAATACCAAATTTTGTATTTATTCGAATTTTCGTTTTTGAGTTATGCTGTTCACAGCCGCACTGACGTTTTTCTAAACTTTTTTTTATTCAAGGGACCTCAAAACATGTATTGCGGGTGAAATCTCAGTACCGAAATTTTGGATGGAATGCAATACTTCCCCCACTTTACAATACGTAGCAGAAAATAAAAATACTAAGTAGTTGGAGGTATATTGGCACAAGAAAAAATTACATTAAAACCTTTAACTCCATAAAAATTACAAATAATTCACTAACCAATGCAATCAGAAGTCGCCGTCTCTTAAATTGTGGAGCGTTTTAAAGCTTCGTATCAGTGTAAGCAGAGTAAAGGAATGAATAACGATATTATAGCGATGCATTGTTACTGGTGGTATTAGCAGCATTTGCTAGAGCAGGAATACGTGCTTCTGAAGCTAACGTGCCCAATTACGCAGCTCTCTAACCAAATGCTAATCTTAAGCTGTTCATTCATGGGACAATGCATTTGGGAACCCATCTCCATACAGAAAGCACGTACAGTGATAATTTCTATGGTGCCTTTAGCGAGGAAGCAAGGTTCGGAATCATATTTTGAAGAAGCGAGAGCTTTCCTCCTCCAACTGATCTTCGTCTTTGCGTTTCGTTTTCCATATGTTTTTATAGTCTTGTGTAGCTTCTCAAACGCTGGCTTTACTTCCACTCTTTCCAACTTGCGTTTCTTATTCGCTTTTGTCCTTTCAAACTCCTACCTTTCTATCTCTTTGCTCCTGTGTATGTTGGCCTACTAGCTCTTGGCTGTGATCTTTTTCCTTCTTCCACGTCTTCTTAATCCTCTGGCTCTTTGTGTTTTTCTGTCCCGCTGTGACAAAACACCCATAACTTTGTTTCTTGGTATTTTAATTTAATCCATTGCTTTCACTGCATTTTAATATTATTTGGAATTTACAGTTTTTTTCAGGGATTAGCAGTTCTATATTCTCTACTTTTTCCTTTTAGCTCTTATTTTTTGATATTTCGATTTTACCGTAAATCGATAAAATTCGTTTTTAATCGGAATCCCTTTTACAGAAATGTTCATTCATTCTCGTTACTCGAAAAATATTACATAAGGAAATAATGTCGCTTTAATATATGTTAAGGCAATGAAATAAAGAGCATCTGTAAATACGTTTTGTTTTTAAAGTTTTGCACAACATCAATTACAAAATTGCTGTATAGCGAAAAAAACTTGTTTAGGATATTCCTCCAAATAAACTGACCATATATGCTTATAAAATATCTGTATATAACCTTTATGTTTTACAATTGTAGCTCACAAACACACTGTTTTCTAACACAACGAAAATACGAACTTCATTTCACTAGTTGCTGCTTCTTATAATGACGTCCATAAAGGTAGAGATTTTTCATTTTTGCACGTTTTGAGTATGCCTCTGTTTTATTAGATTTAATGCAACAAGTACATATGCTGGGGTAGTCACAACAGTTTCCATTGTAAGGAATAAGTAAGGCACAATACTTTTGGGAAGCATTGGGTAGCCATGGATTTTCTCGCCAAGAGACATTCATAGTGCATTTGTAGTAGTGTTTAACGCCAGTTCTGTTTTTCTGTTGTTTATTTTGTCACCATACTTTTATCTTAAATACGCATGTACAGTCAATGACCCATGCACTAAATACTTGTGTAATAACTTCAATAATTTGAAACCAATAAAGATACCTTATCTATCCGTCCGTCCGTCCAACCATCCATCCATCCATCCATCCACACACCTTAGGCAGTGGACACTGATGATACCCGAAATAAAATGATAACTTGGAAAGGAGATTTGGGATGAAAACGTTCCACAGTTAAGTTTATGGCACCTCCCCAGCATTTGTCAGTTACTAGATAGCGAAATCTGGAAAAAACGCTTGCGGGATTTGAACAGTAGACCTCACTATCACAAGTCCGTGCTCCTCGGCTACGTGTCGGTCGGTATACATGAACCATGTTGGTTAGAAATTAATATATATTCTGCATTGCAAAGCAACATTGGAAGTAGGGCTACCTTGAAACCCTATTCCAAACTAATTTTGATATAAATCAGCCAAAGAAAACATATTTAAATAATCCTAAGATATTAAAAGATCAAAACAGCCTCAACTGATAAAAAGAGACTTGATGTCGCACATAAACCAAATCATCATTTTTTTTCTCTAATCAGTTCACAAAACTTACTAGAATTAGTTGACCGTTAACGTGAGAATTTACAGGTGGATTCAAAATTTCAAAAAATAATGAGTAGTCAGGAGAAATTGAAGATCGATAAATACCATACTAAACTGAAGCATGCGGCGAAATGAAAGAAACAATCTGTTAGATTAGTTTCTTACGAAGTAAGCATTTTGGAACTAGCGTGGCTGTCTCATTTTCTGCTGACTAGTCCTTTCGGTAACATGGGTACTACATGTGCTTTTACATGACAAAGAGTATGACAGCGCAGAGGAAGAACGTGCTTCAGCACCTTGTTCCTACAGCTTTTAAACTGAGGATTCATTCATCCAATCTTCACTCCAAATTCACTTTATTTTTTAACTTCGCAAACTTAAATGCACACTCTGCACCTTTGTGAAGTGCTGTGTCAATGAAAATGACAGTTTCGTAAGTTTACAATTTATAATTATCAGTTAATAATTTACAGTGCAATCCCATATAGCGTAAGTGGCATAGTGTTGACAGTAAGTGTTGGCAACTTTTGTCTTTTCTCTGAGCTTTACTTTTAAATCAGAATACTTCACCGTAAAACAGAAGTGTCAAATTTCTAAAATTAATATTAAGTAGCCTTTTAAAACTATTCAAATCCCAGCTTACGACCAGCTGTTGAATATTCTAAATCGATTACATTTCGAAACGTACCATCATTTTATAACAAAAAAATATCATAGTATTGCACAATTTAAGCGATTTACAGATATGTGTGTGTGTGTGTGTGTGTGTGTGTGTGTGTTTCATTGTGACTTTATAAACCCTTAACGCGTTCGCCAAACACATCACGAATAACCTCGCATAGCTTGCGGCGGTATTTATGTTGTATTTATTTATTTATTGAGCCCCACATTTGGGAGCCAATTTGCGATGGTAAATTTATAATGTTATTTGTGTATGTGTGTTTACTTCATGTGGTGAAGCCATTTTGTGACGTGATTCTTTGTTAGGTTTGTAGCTCCATCTGGTGTTAGCAATTTGCGGCAGTATTAGTTTTTGTTTGAAAGAATGTTACTTTTATTTTTATTTAATTTTGTTTCACTGTCCTCCGGCTAGCTATGATCTTTTTGGGTCGAGCACTTCTCTTTATACAGGTTGTGTAAACGGAAAGGAATCTTTTATCCAAAGATAACACTGATGAAAGAATTTGTTTTACACTTTTATTGTCGAAACACAGTCACTATCACATTTACACATTGATCTAGACACTCGCCAAACTGAAACTGTTATAACAACTTCTTACTGATCGCTTTTAATTCACGTACTTCAACCTTTTGTATAATTAACTTTACCATACTTGAGTTTTTTCATAACTCTTATACGCGTAACTTGCGAATCGATAGCCGACGTGTAATATTTCTGCTGGACTGAAAGCGACGTGTATCATACAAATATTTTCGACGAACTGACGGACTGAAGGCGTGTAGTGTACAAAGAATTTTGATGAACTGACGAGCTCTAACTCTAACCTAGCTCTTTTATACTCATACACCCCGATATGCCTAAAGATTATAACTGAGCTGCAATTGGCTAATAAAACGCGCCAACATTAGCGTCTATTTTTATATCCAATGAAAATTATTAATACATATGCTCAAGGGAAATATTCCAGAAGATTCTAAAGGAAAACGCGCCAACATTACGTAACTTCCTCGTTTCCAATAATGATAAACAGCTCACCCCCTTGCTGCATTATTGCACGCGATTATTGTCAGTTTCAGTAAGGCAGTATAAACTTACTTCCCAACAATAATTACAATCAACAAACATCTCAAATCAATGTCACATAATAATGCATATTCATACTATAATCACTCTTTACATTTAAATAATTTGTGATACAAATTACTGCATCAAGCTTAAACGTAGAGCAGTAAAAGTAACATTTAAAACGAAGCTACTGCAGCCAGAGAGATTAAAGGGAACAAATGCCATAAAAATGATATTACAAATACACTTAGAAATGTATAATAGCATAATATTAATTGTTAGCCTAAAAGTTAATCCATAGTTGTTCTCGTGCTCTGGAAGCAAGTTGACAGTTCAATTTACAAGCCGAAACCTGGTGACAGGTGTAGGTAATATATGCTAGGCCACAGGATGCGACGATCCAAAGCCCGGAATGTAAGAAGCCTGTAGCGAACATTTAGGGAATGTATGACGGATTAGCGTGACCAGGCACCATTTTGAAACTGGGTTTTGTTGGAGCTACTGTAAAGATGTTGGTAGGTTCGCAATTCTTTCCCGAATTGTCACTCAGAACTAGTGGAAGTAAAGGCAATTAGCGTACAATGCGTCTGGTAATTTGAACACTTTTACGTTGAGATGAAAGATAACACCTGACTTGCAAATCATCACTGTGCTGTGACACACAGCACAGACAGCAAAAGATTATGTTACTCTATTTTTGCTTCATGAATTTCTAACCGGATTAACCAAAGCCAAAGGTCTGTTCTTGTTAGCAAATCTTATCGGAATGTAACCATTGCAAATCAGTAACATAATACATCCGTGAAAATGCATAAGGATATTAGGGGATACCGGCTGTTAACCACTGTCGACACTAGGCGAATATCCATGAAGTTTCAATGATAACACTTTTAGCAACAAACCGTGCCCAAGTTGTAACTGGTTACCTTTAAATTCTTTCAGCTGCTCCTTAACGCTACAGCTACCAGTATGCAAGAGCATAACTGGCCATTCGCCACGGAATGCTTCCACTGGGTTATTTGTTCAGGGATGTTTCTCATTTTAAAAGCATCTTCAACAGGCGAGGCGGATGTTATGGCTGAATAACATTCTCAGGACAGAGATAACGTGACCTATACATTTAAACAGCTGTTTTCTTGATGTGCAGATGCGTATTCCAGATTAGGAGCACCTAATGTCATAGAAACACTTAGTAGTGAAAATCCTGGCTGTTTTAATTATCATTAGTGGCCGAGTGGTTAGACCGCTCGCCTCTCACCGAGGCGGCCCGGGTTCAATCCCAGGGACCCGCATGTGGGATGTGGACAAAGCGGCGTCTGGGCGGGTTTTCTCCGGGTTCTCCGGTTTCCCCCGCCATTCATTCCACCAACTGCTCCATCATCACCTTTCCTTTCATCCATTTCGCCGTCATTTCGTTTCATCTATTTCCTTCATCCCATACCAGGCATCGGGCTGATCACCCATCCTGGACATTCTGTCTGCTGTAAGTCCTGGGGGGTGTAAGTCCTACATAAGGTGAAGTTAAACAATGAATGAATGAATGTATTACTTTCTCTACTATTTACCTACAGTAAGCAGAGGAAATATTGCAATCCTCAAAAAAATTCTATGTATCGAGATTTCACCGAAAACACAGACGCTCTCAGAAAACAGAAAAAGCATTTTAGGAAAAGGTTTGTGTGTGTGCAGTATAACTCAAAAACTAAAGTCAATTAAATATAAAACTTTGTATTTAAGTTCAGCGTCTTCCAAGGATGCGACACGAGGTTTTTAAAGAAAATCCCGCCATCCCAAACTACCATTTGCATCCACACATTTTCGTTATTTTTGGCTTTTCAAAAACTGGTTCTGACGATTTCGATTAAAGTATCATACATTTAAGATGTTTGCATGACAAATGATATGTACATCTTGTTTTTCTGGGAATAACCTGCGAAGTCCTCTTTATTATGGATTATATTTGTACCACTGGTAATCTGTAGATACACAAAAGCTTACTACAAAAAGAAAAAAAAAAAGAACAAGAAGAAAGAAAAAAAAGTATGTTTCTTTGAAGTATACAATTTATATAAACTAAAATGTTTGTGGCGTTAACCATTTCGATATATTCTCTGTTATTTATTCAAAGTTTCAAACACGTATACTTTTTGCAAGCGGTAAGCCGCTATTCGTTTTTTTCTTCTCGTGGTCATCCAAAGTGCATGGAAATTCAAACCCATCACAAAGGGATTCGCTTTCAATAAGTTTGACTATTGCTTTAGTTTACTACACTATTCTTATATCTATAACAAAATGTTTAATGAAAGTTTATCTGGATTAACAAGAAATGCATCGAACAACCGTTTGTAAAAATGATGGAGGAGTGAGAAGAGAGAAATGCGCAAAACATCGGAACATTTTTACTTTCCCTACTACGCATACTGAGTAGGGGAAGTATTGTATTCCATCCAAAAATTTGATATCGAGATTTCACCGAAAATACATGTTTTGAGGCCCCCTGAAAACATATAAAGCCTTTTTGGATACATGTCTGTGTATGCGAACACCACAATTCAAAAATGAAAAGTAAAATACCAAACTCTTCCAAGGTTCAAACTCTTTCAAAGATGCAACACGAAGATTTTCAACAAAATCCTCCACCCCAAAACTACCCTTTACATGGAACATTTTCGAAATTATTTTCAAAAAATGACTAACGATTTTGACTAAAATACTATGTATAAAAGATATTTACATGGCAAACAAAATGTATATGTTGAATTTACTGGGAACAGCCTTTGAAGTCCTCTTCGTTCGGAAGGAATTTTGTATAATCTTGTAAAACTGATAAACGTTCAGCGATAGACGAAAACGTACTACATAAAGAATGCAGATCTCTTTAAAACACACAGTTTATTCAAAATAAGTTTTTGTGACATAAAGCCGTTTCTGAGATATCCGTTATTATAGGTTCGAATTGTTCATTTCTTGGTCATTCTCATGCAGTCCTGTCAACATACAGTTGTTCCTCGCGATTGCGTGGAAACAGTATGGCATTTTAACGCCAGCATACAGCGCCCAGTTCTTAATCAATTGACTATCGCTATCCCTTTTGTATCTATAACGAAATGCGTAATGTCGATATTTCTGCAAAGGTTTATTTTGATAAAAACGTAGTAGAAAGAAAATTAAGATTGAGTAAGAATAAATTCTATACTCGCTAATAAACGATAGAAAATCACGTGAATGTATCACAAGATGCTTATTATTATTACTATTATTATTATTATTATTATTATTATTATACTTAACATTGGAAACTTCCTGGATATTTTGAGGTAACTCCAAAAACTGAACGTGTAGTGAAAGTTTGTCGCGACTAACAAGAAATGAATAGAAGAATAACAGTGTTTTATATGGTGGAAGAATGAGTAGAGAAGGTCATATGAATACAGCGCATCAGATTTTGTTTTATTGGCGGTCGTAGAATTAGAAAATCCCTGGAGATTTTGAGGTAGCTACCTATACTCAAATAATCATCGAGACTTTCTGTGCAAAGTATAGTTTTTGCTTTCTCTACTCGTACTGTTAATGCATGCATTCGACGTGAAATCTCTGTTTCTATTAAAATGCAGTATTTCAAGTTTCCTTAATTTCTTCCTACACAAAAAAGTTGTGAAAAAGTGAAAAAAAAATAGTATTTTTGTGTTATATGTATATGTGTATGTATGTGCACAGCATAGTCATAAACATTTTATACACAATACGTTTCCTACATTAAGCCAGCTATATTGGAGTTTGCAAAGTGAAGGTTTCTAAGAATTTCATTCGCCCCAATGAAATTTTTATTTCTTGATTGTTTTTCCATTTTTTATGTTCATAGTATTTCGGGATGTTGAGTTTGAATTGTAGCCATGAAAAAAATATGTATTGCATTTTCTGAATAATATGTTCCTGGGAAACTCTTGGTATAGCTGAATTTCATAAAACTGAGACCCCGCAAGATACAGACATGCAGTTTACAATAAATAGTCTTATTGAGACGTTGAAGTGTATTAAAAGAATTAACCGTTGTACTGTCGTTAAAGCTTTTGGCGGACAATCTAATATAATTACCGGTTGTTCCAAATAATTATATTTCCCCCCCCCAAAAAAAAACAGATGCCAAGGGTCACTGACAGCTAGGTAAATATCGGTAACAGTGTTATCTGCAGCAAACGCCAAAATACTGTACAAAGTATGGCGATGTTTTGTTAACTGAGACCTCCAGTCCAACCTTTTCCATTCCTTAGTAATTCCTATGCCTGGTTATCAAAACGGTCCATATTTTATCTGTCATATGTGAAAACGTACATTAGTTGCTTTTATAAACCTCCGCTGTTCATGAATAGTAGTATATATTTGTGAATTCGACGTGTTAACACAACTTCACTCGCGTCAAGTTCTTAAAATTCAAAATGGACAATTGTTTCAGGTAGCGTCCTACCTACGAGTATCCTTAGCAGTTGAGTCGACTAAGCTATTCTTCTCTTGGTTTTCTCATCTCTTGCCTTGTACTAATTGGTGGTTGTAAAAGGTACTGCATGATGTCATTTCTGAGAGCATAAAAATTCAAACATTTGTATTTATTCATTACAATGCGAATTTTTTCCCAAGCATCTAAATCTATGTGTTTATTAACATCCATTTTTTAGAAGTTTGATTACTTGACCGATGCCATGATGGTTTTCCAAAAATGATGTTCTACAGCAGATACATTCATTTTGTTGCGAAACAATGCGGTAAACAATTTATTTTTATGGATATTTTAGGAAATTATTATAAATACTGTGATTTCAAACAAATGTGAAATGAGTGTACACATTTTCATACATAAAATTATAGCACACTACATTTCTATTAGCTCGTCTAAAAACAGAAAATTTTCAACAGTTTCTCCATATAAAGTATCTTAAGTAAGAGTATTCCTCTGACTTAAAACAAGTTACCTATTATTGTGCTGGCAAATGCTAACAAAAACTCTAATACTCAAAATATAAACTTGGGGTTTTGGTTGATTGTAAATATTGAATATAAATGTGCATTTTTTACCAATTTCAGTCAAGTTTGAAATCCGTAAATTTTTTTCTCTAAATTCCTACATTAAATTTCACACCGTAGTGCCGATGTGTGCAGATGAAAGGACACAAAAAGTTAAGATTTATAATTGACACACAGCAGTGCACGTACCAAATGAGTGGCTGTTTTTCCCCTTGATCTCATGATTAATTTATGTAAATCTAGCTCTGTTGTAAGTATTTGACTACATTTCATTCTCCTGCATATAAAAGAATGTGTTCATAACTGAAACCATATTTGGGCAGATGTCTATCGTGACCAACCTGGAAGACAAACAAGAATTTTATGTGAATATTATTTGGGATCAATGTTAGATGGTAATGTGTGAACCGCGTTTATTTCGTTTTAATTCTATATGTACATCGAAAAGGATTAAACGAAAGCGATAGATCCGAGTTATTGCAGTGTAAGCAACTTTACTTCTGGGGTAGTTTGCAAAAGGCATTTGAACAAAGAGCAGGATATTATACGACGTTATATTCTACAGATACTCGGTACAGATAAAAAATAAACATGTTTTCAACTTATATAGTAAACCAGAATATTACAACTTTTTAATTACAAGACATTAAACAATAACATCGAAGTTATTTTCACGCCTAACATTACTATTAGTATTCTAATGAATACTACCGTACATAAATTCATAGAATAAATACAAAAATCTTATCCGAAGGTATCACCAAATCAGAGATTAAAAGATGATTCTAGATGAAAAGACTAATGTGGCTTTTCACTTAGATGAGTTTCACTCCTCATCATTTATTTGGATGTCTGTTGTAGAAATTATTCATATTATACCTTATGCTTTCCAAGTTCTTCCTATTACTCCACATAAATATGAACCAGAAGTGGTCTTAATAGACGCTTTGTTATACAGTCGCAGGAACGCAAAGGAGGAGTCAACATTCAGGTACATAAAAAGAAACAATATGTCATCGTAGATATTCCACTCAATATTTTGTTTGATCTCAGAAAATGGAAGATTTGAATGAAAGACCACTTATATTGTCACGATGCATTTATTATTATATATTATTATTATTATTATTATTATTATTATTATTATTATTATTATTATTTAGCTATTCACGCAACTATAAGTTTCGTAAATTATGGTAGTAAGGATTCCGCATGTTAAGTAGAGTTCAGAAACCCGTTGCACGGAAGTTTCAACACCAGGAACCGTTCAACCTAGGACCGATAGGCGGGTTTCTGCTGGGTTAGGTTGGGTCATTTCCTCCGGGCGATGACGTTCTGCTTAGCTGTGCCGGGTGAGACTTTAAATACTCCAGGTTTTAGACCTTGCGGTTGATTGCTGGGCAGTTGCTTACGGACTCTGTGTCGGCACCGTTTTAAAAGTCTTCTTGGGTCAAAGTGTTATTTTAAAAGTACGAACAGCTTGCAACAAAATCATGATCTGTAGTTCAGGTAATCATTCCCTGCAATTTAATGTTAGTAGCTCGTAACCGTCCACGATCATTTTAAATGTTTCATTAAAATATATATTAACTTCATATGGGTTACTTTGTAAGTGTTTGGAGCCACCTAGGCCATAGTAGCACCTTCCTCATGCAAATCTTGAACAGTTTATGAGCCCCAAACCCATGCCTGTCCTGATTCCCGTGCAGCCACCCCGCCCTCTATAGTAGTGAGTGTACACATAGCGAGCAACGTAGGTCTATGATCCAGATCCCAGGCCTAAGAGTCATCCCCGTGACTGTGTGTTGTATATACGTGGTGGAACTGGCGTCTAGAGTCGTCCCTATGAATATAAGCAGCAGCCGTAGAAGCGACGCCGGGGCCACTACGACGAATGTTCAAGGCACCGGTACTTCTTAACGTCCTCTAAACACCAGGACCAATGGGGTTGGCGTCTATAGGGTAGTTATCCCTAGAGAAAATGCTGAACTCTCAACCCAGTACACCTTTTATCCCACACACCGCAACAAGCTGTGCAGATCTTCTTTTCTCCTACCTGCCCTCCCACGCAACGATGTGCGGTATGGCTAAGCAGAAAAAGTAATCCTCTGTATTTTGGGGAAGTAATATAATGCTGTTTAGCCACAGGTTGGCCAATTTAGCCACATACCCCTAAGATTCGGTAGGGTAACTTACCCTGCAAGGACGTAGCTCTCCTCCTCACAAGAATTCGATAGGTATAAGTGTTTCCCGGGTGAGCGTTTATTTGCTAATGGTAAACTGGCACTGCTGCATGGAGTTTCTTAAAAATATATACCCAAACAGCCCAACCTCGTAGTAAATACACGAGCTCTACGAGCAATTTCATAACGCTACAAAGAGCGCACTAGTCGTCCAAGAAAGCGCGGTGACGAACATACGAGTCCGTTCGAAGAGTTGAAGAACCTATATGACTATGTTCCATGTTCAACTGCGATCTGGCAAGGTTCTAGTCCCTCAATTAGTATTCGTGCATGCTGAGGACAGTTCAGCAAACGTAACCACATCATCTGAATTGTCCAATTTACCTCCAGCCCCTACACCGGTTAAACGAAACCTATCGTTCGGGGATTCCCCTAACGTACTTCAACGTCCGGTCAGACCCCCAAAATGGCATTGGAACAGCCACTCCGACCCCATTCTTACGCTTTCTAACAGACCCTGGAGAATTGGAAGGCAAACGGGGGAGGAAGTGACAGGCTTTGTATATAATTTTGAACTGGTCGTGACAGCTAATGGCTAGACGGAACAGCACAAACAACAGTTTTTACCCTGATATCTGCGTGGCGCGGCGGCAAAGTGGTTCCATACGTTCGCCCATAGATAGCCGGATTGCAAGTAACCACAACTGTGAGATGCATTAAGAGACGCTTTTACACCCGCAGCGCAGGACAATGTTCTCGAGTGCGGGCTGCGGTAGCGCGTCCAAGTCATGGCAGAACCCAGCGAGTTGTATAAAAGGTGCTTGCTTTATGCGATAAAGTGAATCCCGGAATGACTAAAGGGGAACAAATCCCAAACGTAATGAGAAGTCTTAAAACCTCGCTGCTGGAACAAGAGCTACCCTTTAATCCGCAGTCGGTGGCCGTGCTCTTATAGTTAGCTACACGCATAGAAAGGGTCAGATATATGGCAGAAAGAAGGGATGACTTATTACCAACCTCTTGAGACGTCACGGTGGCGTCCGGTGCAAATAACCAGGTCGATCATCAGTTAGCGTAAGCTCTGAAAGAGTAGCTGGGTAATTGGGACATAAGCCCCCATATAAGAACTACTTTCCCAGGGGTAGCAAGGAGCCACAGGGTGCGAGAAGGCAAGGGGAATTTGAAGCACAGGCCGTGGAGTGCCTCAGAAGGACGCCGGCCCCCTAGAACTGACCGCATCACGGAATTCACTACCGCAGTACACAGAATCCAAAACACAGCCGGTAGCCTCTATGGGCACAAGGTCCCTGAATCACAGACAGCTCTCACTATCCGCTATTCGTTCGACAAACGTATTATCAATGCAGGAGAAAACGATAACTGGTCCTTTATGGTGCCAATAGACGCAGGCAGTAACGTAATCTTCATTAACGAAGTCTTAGTTTTATCAGTTAAGCACAGCCATTGTCACAACAGCCGGAAATTGCCTATTAGATCTAACATACCGCACAAATTGTCATCCTCCGTGGTCTAGGGGTTCCATGATAGCATCTTTCCCGAGATCGTGGGGTCAAACCCGGCGGAGGGCAATGAATGTTTTCGAGCGTAAAAATCCTCAGCATGGCTTCCTTGTATGGGAAATAAAGCCGGTGGTCCCGTGTCGTAGATTTACGGCAGTAAAAGAACCTCAAGCATGATAAAGAGGTCTCTGACCAAACTTTTCGATCTTTCATTCCCAAAATAGAATGGGACACTAAGAACTACAGTACTTAAAGAGCATCCATAAATAAAAACTCAATTTATTTCTTTTCTAGTTTATACATTTGAATCACTGAGCACGCAATTCACAAAAAGATTAATTGTAGCCTCGCACTTAACCTTCAGTTGTTGGGGTGGACTCTTTTGACAAAGTACAGAGCAATCTTGGATCTGAACATTAGGAACATTTTCCCAAAAACATTGGAAGGAATTTTGCTCGTGGGTAGCAGCCACATAAGTCAATTCATTATAGAAGCGCCTAAGGAAAACCCCCCGTAAAGCCACGTATACCACAGGTATACTATTACCACTATTTAGTCGCACGAGCGTGCAGGTACAGTTTAATGCACCCCTGTCTAAGGAAACCTTGCTAGAACCAGCGGAAGCAATAACGCAGAAAAAACTTATTGAGATTTCGCTTATGTTTTGCGTTGCGACTAGAAAAACTGCAGTGCCAGTCAGAAATGCACAGATAAAGCATACTTTACTTTTACTTACTCATATATATGAAGTTATGAGGTGGCATTAATACAGTCTTCGGACAGCTCTGCGGATGACGTTGTAACAGGTAATATAGGAGGATTACCTTTTAACATAAACTCAAACCTCACAGCACAGCAGCAGACGCTGACAACAGAAGACTTAAAGAACTTTTGGCATATTTTTGCAACTATTTGCAGCAACTAGTTTGCTGCAGTTAGGAAACTCCTCTGTTAATGAATTTCATATAGACGCTAAGCCCATAAAAAGACCATATAGCCAGAATCAGTGCAGAAACAACTCCCATGTAAAGGAAATATTGCAAGCTGGCATAATTAGAGTCTTCCAGCCCCTGAGTTGTGCTGTTTTGTTAGTTAATCGCGGCGATGATGGATTTCAATGTTCTGTTCGCCTAGTTTTAATGCTGCTACAGGAACATCTTCTTTTCCTCTGCAACTTATTGATGAACTGCTGGAGTACTTAGAAAAAGTTAAATGGCTTTCTACTTTAGACCTCCTAAGCGCTTATTTCCAAGTGCCTATATCACTTAGTGACGTCAGATGGACAATTTTAATTTCAGAAGCTCTCTCTTTGCCTAGAGAACGCCCCCCGGCATCTCTCCTGAATCGCAGATAAACTATTACGGGAGCCTTAAGTATAGAAAGGCTATAGTTTATTTGGATGACATTCTTGTCTTTGGATCTACAGAAATGATGGATGATGTAGCAGGTCTTTTTCACCGTTTAGACCTATTTATTTTCCAGAAAAAACCTCCGAAGTGCTATTTTCCAATGCAAGCTGTCAATTTCTGAGGTTTCCAAGCATCACACTAAGGTAAAGAGCCGGATGAAGGCAAAATTAAGACATTTAGATATTTTCCCACCCCTAAATCAGTTCGAGAAGTTAGGAAAGTTCTAGAATTGTTCGGCTTCTATAGACTGTTCATCGTAATTTCGCGACTATCGTGCACCCCTTACACATCCTGACAAGAAAGAATCAAGTTCGAGAAACTAGAGTTATTGCTCATTTTTCAACCTATTCTAGTCCACTATACACAGGGAGCATACTCTTAAATAGTCTAAATTAGTCGTAGGGGCGATCCTTTATCAGAAAGCTACTGAAAATTTGTTGCATCCCGTCTCGTACGTGTCGCGTTCGCTAAATAGACACTAGCAGCGCTACAGTGCCACGGAGTTGGAACTCCTGGGAACTCCTAGGTCTGGAACTCCTATGCCGTCCTACGCAACTCTTATACTTCCATCCCCTTATCTTTGGTTACCCTGCCCAGGTGATCATCATTCACTATGTTACCTTTGCACAAGGACGTTACAGGCAGATTAGTGCAGTATGCATTGAAACTGCAGGAATATATCACTATAGCTCATAAATCCTGAAAATTACACAAGGATGCAGAGTGTTTGTCATATTTTACCGCATCTATCTCCATACCCCAAGTTAATGACCAGATAGAGAAAGTGCTCATGTGTCTGCTACAACCAACAGAAGTAGCCGGGGAACAAGTTAAAGACGCAATCTTACAAAAGTTAATTCAAGCAATCACACAACCAGACATGTCACCGACAGGGCTTCGCAGTAAAGTTCCTATTTTACCCTTAAATCTGGCTGTTGTATAGAAAAATGCGGGCGTGAATGCGGTCGTGTGTTTATTGGATGTTCGAAATCACTCAAGAACGAAATCCTAGGGGACGTCTAGGTTTCACTAAAGCATTTTGAAAACAGCCGCACGGTTCTATTTGGCGGGCTAAGAAACTATGTGACGAAATTTGTTAAGGGATGCCAGTCGCGAAAAGGCCCTAAAGGCTTACGACCCGAGGGTTTATTACAGCCATCCCCGTAGACCACATCGGAGAACACTTTTCCAGGTAGGGCGCACACAAAACAAACAACGGCAACACCGTAGCCATAGTACCTACACTTGTTTAGTAAATATGTCGAAATTTGAACCCTCCCCATTTCCTCCGCACCCCAAGTAGCTCAATTTCTGCTACAAAATATTTTGTGCGTCACGGCGCACCATAGATAGAGGGCACCTTTATTAAGAGAAGTAGAGAAGAAACTTTTAAAATCATGGGAGTTAAGACCATCTCACCTATCTATCTCGCATGTAAATGCTTGACTGAGAGATGTGACCAAACCATCATTAACATGCTAAGTCGCTACGTCAGTACTAAACAAGATGATAGGGATGCCTGTATTCTCTACGTTACGTTGGCCTATACCACTGCCATACAAGAATCAACGGGTACTTGGCTTATTTTTTATGTATGGTTGACATCCTGTTTTGCCTACAGAACTTAAATACAGGACAAATAATCCGTTTGTAAAACACACGCGGCATATCACACTGCAGGTGCACGAACTAGCACGCACTAATATTAAGGAAGTACAAAAGAAACAAAAACGCCTGTTTAATTGAAAACACCGAGCAGTAACTTAAACGTCCGGATCTTTAGTAGCAGTGTATACGCCTAAACGAAAGAAGCGCTTATCTGCGAAATTTTTACACAATTACCACGGCGTCTTTGTTGTGGTAAGACGCCTTTCCCCGGTAACTTACATAGTAAAGGTCCCATAGTCCTGAACAAATCTGAACGTGTCGTACATGTAAAGTGGATGTACAAATAGACTTTACCATATCGTCGGGATTAATTCTCCTCTGAAGCTATAGCACAGATAATAGAAGCAGCAGTCGTAGAAGCAAAGATGGGTGACGTGAATAACTTCAAATTTTATTGCGTAAAATATTATGCATTAAAACAGACAAGATTGCATATTTTGGAAACTGTTAATGGGGAAAAAATTTCACACACACACACACATATATAAAGAAGAGATTCTCCAGAGAGGTTTTCATCTATGTCATAAGGTTTCCCACGAACACAGAATTCCACAAGAATGAAAGGAATTCACAGACTATTTAGAGGAAATAATCTGTGGCACATAATTTATTCGTAATATTTATTTCTCAAGCTTCCGTTAGAAACTGCTGTAACCATTACTGAGGAAAAAATTACCTTTTTTCCTTACAAGATGTTTATGGTGATGAGTAAATTCATTGAAAATCTTCACCATGCATCCTTATGTGAGTTTGTATTAAGCATGAAATCTAGAATTTATTCCACCCATGCTTTTCAGACACACTGATTCATAGAAACATGTACATTTTCTTCTTCTTTAATTGCCCCCAAACTCACATTTTCAGTGAAATTTGGATATTTAATTTTTTAATCAAATATAAGACTTCCTCTGACTTAGGTGAGCAACAGAGAGACTAAAAATGAATATGTTATATTTGTATTTGTACTTTAGTTCTGCAGCGATTTATCTCATGACCGATAGCATAGCCTACCAAAATATTCGGGGTACACATTTCTATGGATATATGCATATCCATGCTGCTTCGACGGATATTCTCGACAACATTTGAAATTTTCATCGTGTCATTACTTTCCCGAAAAAGGTTTTAGGCAAAAAATGATCAACGCTGGTTTTTCCTACATATGAAACATGTTTTATGTTTCGAATGCCACCTTCTTCCGTTCCAGATTTTCTAATTTTATTTTCAGAATTACCCTTCTGGGAGTCTCACCTTCTTGTGGTAGAAGGGCTCAGTACCCAATTAACCAGATGGCCATACCAGGGAAGCCTAGTTTACTAGCTTACTGGTTGGCAAGAGGCGAGGGGAAGCTAAGATCGACTCACAACGGGTATACACGACTCGACAGCTGTGATGGAAGCAACGTGTCTAGGATGATACTCCGAAGAATGTATCCTGCACGCTTAGAGGCAGGAAGATGGCAGTTCCATCACTAAGCTTAACCTGCGCAGCGTTCGTACCGCGACCAGGGGATTATTCAACTATGATCAGCTCCAAATAAAGTCAAGCCGGAAGAACTTTTGAAGACCACAGCTAAACGAAATAAGGACACACGATTTGCAATATATAGGAACATTTAAACTTATCAACTTGGAATCAACGTGGTCTAGGCCAAAAACAAACAGAAGTAAATAAATAATTAAAACATAAACATATTGATATAGCTATATTAGCAGAAACTAAAAAGAAACAAACCGGAAGTTGCGATGTAGATAAATTATACTATGATATATAGTGGAGCACCTATTCAGAAAAATGCGGCTGCAGAAGTGGCTATTATTATAAATTCAAGATGGAAAGGAAGAGTACAACCTTATAATTGGCAAAGTGAACGCATAATAACTTCCTGTTTTAAAATAGAAAGAGGATATTTAACAGTAGTAGGAGTATACGCACCAGATGAAAGTAAAGAAGAAATCAATACATTTTATAATAAATTACAAGAAGTATTAGATAGAATAAACAAGAATGATTATATACTTCTGACCTGAACGTAAGGATTGGAAATATACCTGTTAAGGACGTTATTGGGACAAATGGAGGACCAATTCTAAATCAGAATGGGAGAATTATAAGAGATTTTGCCAGTTTCAATAGAATGAGAATAGAAAATACCTTTTTTAAACACAAAGAGATACATCAATATACAAGAGGATTAAGATCTATCATTGGTTATTTTATTGCGAATGAAAAACTAGCTAAACTGCTCAGAGATGTAAGAGTTTTGCGAAGTTTTGACTTGGCACCGATCACTTCCTTCTGAGAGGAAAGGTTGATCGTAAAATAAGATAGTATAAACCAGGAAACAAATAAAAGAAATGCTATGGAAAAGTAACCTCCTAAATGAGGAATCGATAATAATAATAATAATAATAATAATAATAATAATAATAATAATAATAATAATAACAACAATATAACAATATAGAATAGAACATATATGGAAACAGATGCTGGAAGTGAGCATATAGAACAAGAATGAACAAAGTTGAAAGAAATAATAGAAAAAACTGCTTTTGAAGTATTAGGCAAAAGAGAATTAAGAAGGAAGAAGAAGGGATTATATATATATAGAATGAACAATTAGGAAACATGATAAAGAAGAAAAACTCCTTATATTTAACATGGTTATCTAATAAGACTACCCAAACATTTGAAATGTATAAAAATTGCTGTAAAGAAAATGTGGGCATTGATCAGAGAAGCCCACAGGTTAAGCTGGGATAAATATATATCTAATATACAAAATGATATACATGGAAGACAAAGAACAGCCTACAGAATAATGAAAAACTTGAATAAAGACGAAAAACATATACAAATTTACAAAGATTAGATAGTAATATATGACTTCAATATTACAAAGGTTTATGGACTAATGATGGCCATGAAGAAATAGAACGAGAAGTATCTGAGAGTACATTCAAAATTGGAATAGACAACTTAGAATGTTTTGAATTAGAACAAGCCATAAAATAATTCAAAACATATAAAAGCTCCAGGATTAGATGGAATAAATACAGAATTGTTGAAATACTTACCTGAAAGAATGAAATATAGATTACTAAAAAAAAACCAAGCCGGAAAATTATAGAGGAATTAGCTTGTTAAACAGCGCTTACAAATTACGTGCCAAAATTTTAAATCAAATGCTTCATAACATCATTGAAACAATATTTTTAGAGGAGCAGACAGGATTTAGGTTAGGAAGGTCATATTTTTATAATTAAATAAATAATAATAGAAAAGAGAAGAGAGGTTAATTGCCCAACGTATATCATATTTATAGATTTTATAAAGGCGTTTTGTAGAGTAAATAGAAGAAAATTATGAGAGTTAATGACTAATAAAGGAATACCAAATCATATTGTGGCGATATTTAAAGAAATATATAAGGGTTCAAAGATGTGTATTAAACAAAAAAATGGGAATTTTAAGACAGCAAATATTCATATCGGTGAAAGATAAGAGTGTGGTACATCACCCAATTTATTTAATTTATATTTAGACAACGCAATCCGTGAATGGAAACAGCGGCTAAATATCTTAAATATTACTTCCGATTATAACAGAAAAAAATTTGTAATGGCCCTCCTATATAATGATGAGCAAGTAATCATTTCAGATAAGGAAAAGATACGCTATTTGAACTACATAAAATAGTTTTTAATTATAATTTAGATATATCAAAAACTAGTACTAAATCCATGGCTTTTCACGGAACCCATCCGTTGAAATGCCTGTATTAAGCAATAACATAATTGGACTAGTTAAAATATTTAAATTTTTAGGATCTTCAGTATCATATATTAAAGAAGTAGATATATGAATTAAAATAGAAAGTTTTTAAAAAAATATGTGGACATTTAAAAGAGCTTTAAAAACAAAGCGAGAAAAACACGATGATGAAGTTCTATAAAACCATGGCAGTTCCAGTTGCTCTATATAGTAGCGAAACTTTGATAGTGACAAATAGAGATAAAAGTAGATTACAGGCAGCGGAAATGAGATTTTTAAGAACTGTACTAGGAATCACTAGAAGAGATAGAATGAAGAATGATGACATAAGAAAACAATTAACCTAAATGAAGAAATGGAGCAGAATAAACAAAAGTATCTAGAACTAGAGAGAATGAATGAGGAACGTTATCAAAAGAAAATATTCTATTACATACCTAAAGGAATACGAAATGTCGGAGAACCCAGGAAACGATGGATAAATCATTAGATTAAACATTTGGAGCATGCAACAAGCCTTAGGAAAGGTTTAATGCTTGGTGAAGAAGAAGATTTTCAGAATTATATTAATAACAAAGCATTTTCTTAGGACTGCAACATCCAAGCCATTTGTTGTTTAATCATCAGTTACTGTGAAACTTTCTTGTCACTTTCCCGTCTTTCTGAGAAAGATGTACTAGGGTAGAAATATTTTAGATATTAATCACTTAATATCTAACGTATAACGTTTTCCAGAGGATGACGTTGATAATGAATGCTCTATAAAATAGAGCGGAATCAAAAGTTCTTCTCTGCGAATTAAATTCACTCACAATGTCACATTTAATAGTATTAACACACAGCTTCAAGAGCCGCAGATACACTAGCCATTCTTTTATGGAGATGGCTGAATATAGACATATCCAACCTGGACAGACAAAGCTTGGCACCGAACATGGTAAAAGCACTGCAGATGTCAACATACGGCAAAGCTTCTATCCAAAGTCCAAAAGTTGTTGTAAGTTGGCTGCGAACGGAAAGTGAATGATGCAGCACTACACACCCATATTGTTTTACCGTTTTGCTTTAGCAGAAGCAGAATGCATAGTTAAGGAAATTTCTATGTTAGAGGAGCAGTGCCGTAAGCCGTTTATGTAAATAAATACATCATTTTAATTTCAATAAGACAGAAGTCTAAAAAAATCAGCTAAAACTACGTCTGTTTCAAAATTTAGGTACTACTGCTCCTCTCTACTCTGAAGCTACGCCACTACTCTTGAGCCCTTACCACTTCATTTGCCTTATAAGTATGATAGCGAATTGTATTCAACGTATAAGTAATGCATGTTTTAATAACGCAGTTCGGTGGCTGTAAAGCAAGACATTCTGCATCTTATATGTATTTCAGTTAATAAGAGACCGCTCCTCCCTGGAGAAAACCATCTTAATGACATCATCAGGGAGGGTCCTGAGTCAAGTTGTTAGACGTGTCACATTCCAACTTCGGGTTGCGTCATGCACACTTTCAGATGAGGGAGTCTCATCAAAGGGTGCTAAAAGTGGTAGCTACTCGGACAGGAACTTTCTGAGCAAGGCACTTCAAAGAGCGAAATCCCATTAGACCATAGGGCTTCTTATGCTTGCAATTCGTAACATTTAATCCCAGTAGCTCCATGGAACGCCGAACATGAACGCCATAACTCTCACGCATCCATGGAAATTAGCAAAATTTTTCATTTCTGCAATAATTCTAAATGAAACATAAAATTATGTGAAGAATTTCCTAAATATGGGAATTAAACACTTAGCCTTTAACATGCATAATATCACGACTTTGAATGCCCTGCTTTATTATCTAAAAGCTGAAGATGAAAAGATTGAGTTACATTTGAAAAAAATATTTTAGCCAAAAATGCAAAAAGGAAAAAGAAATACTCATGTATATCAACAGACCTAACTACTAATTTGACAAAGGGGTTACCATGTTTTTGCTATAACATATTTAAAAGCGTTTATAAGTACTAAAAGAAACGGATATTGTATTTATATGCGAAAAATGCTAAATAATGATCTGCTTATGCGAAACATTCGAATTTCAATTCATAGGAACATTAAAGTAATGTTCTATCACAATAAAAATTACTTATTGCCTCCTTAAACCTTAGGAACTTAGATACATTTCGATATTTTAACTGAAATTCAAGTTTTGAGGACCCTTGAATCGAAAAATGCATTTTTATAAAAGCAACGTATGTGTGCATGATTATATACAACGAAACCCAAAATTGAAAATTTATAAAACCAAATTTCATACTTGAATCAGGCACCGTTTAAGGGAGCCAGGAGAAGATTTTTAAAAATAAATCGTTTCCTTGCAAACAACCGTTTACACTAATAAATATGTGATATCTTTTGTTGACTCAAACATTGTTATATCGATTTTCGTTACTATATATGCATATACATAAAATGTAACTCCCAATTTTCTGTCACGATATATGACTAAATGATAAAACAACTTGCAACAACTGCTGGTGAACAACAATGAATATTTGTATCTGTCTTAACAGTTTCATTAAAATATCAGGGAACTCTTTCAGTAATAGTCTTACTATTGAATAATCTCTTCGAAAATTGTTTTTAATTTATGTGGTAAAGTATTTATCCATTATAAAGCTATAGAAAATTCGTAAATATATCGTTTGGTGTTAAATTCTTGCCTCTTGTTTATTTATTTATTTATTTATTATTTGTGTTTGGACAAATTTTCTAAGTAATGCATTTTAAGTGCTTTATTTTGATGCATTTACTGCAGTTGTGTGTAAGGAATGAAGCATGAATTACTTTCTAAAACCTAACCTTTATGAGCATAAATACGAAGCAAACATCATGAATTGCATTTTCTCACTTCTGCAATTCTTCTACTGCATACTTAGGATATACATTCTATAATTCCATAGGACACTAGACTGCCAATTGAATGTGCATAGCGGGTTGTTACTGGATTTTTGATAATCAGATATTATATATACATATATATATATGTGTGTTTGAAATATTAGAAATGTATTACTTCTGTTGTAGAAAATTGACATTGAAAAGGAAATGAGAGAGTTCGCACCATATCAAATATACTGGTAGTTAATTAGACTTGTATAGTTCCCATCAGTCTTAAGGTGTTCGGTATGCTTCTAAGGGTAATAAATTCACAGCGTGGTCCTTCATCTTCTTAACTTCCACTTTTCTGCACTGCGAATTCTCTTGTAATCCGTACATTTATTTTATTTTATTTATAGTGCAGTATACCCTAACTCAAGAGTGCATTTAACAAGCAGCAAATTTAAATTTAATTTGAGTTTTATTTATGGACGCTCTTTAACTGCTATGGTCCTTAGCGTCCCATTCTATATTGGGCATGAAAGACCGATAATTTTGCTCAGAGACCTCTTTATCAGTCTTGAGGTTCTTTTACGTGCCGTAAATCTACGACACGGGACCGCCGGCTTTACTTCCCTTCCGAAGGAAGCCGTGCTAAGGATTTTTACGCCCGAAAAGATCCATCGACCTCCGCCGACTTTGAACCCGCGACCTCGGGAACTAGAGGCTAGCACGGTAACAAGCAGAAGCAGCAATGGTAGTAGTAATTAAACACAAACAATTTACATATATTGTACAACACAGTTTCTTGTATAGGAAGACATACGTAGTATTGAAAAATGTTTAGCTTTTTTTTTATCAAAGTCTGACCTGAAATGAGCTTGCCACAAAGACACAGCATAACATACAAAATTATTAAGAGAATAGTACATTAATAAATGTTTATCGAACAGAATATAAAAAGTGTACAACAGCAAACCTTTTATCTTCTGTTGAAATACCTAAGTTATAAATTGAATATAATTTAATTAGGATAATCAATTCAGTAAATAGGAAGATTTAAACCTTCTAATACCGTATAAATAGTTTCACAAGAATGGCAACTAAATGCTTTATAATTCAGATTTTAACTCTTGATAATAAGTTGAACGCACAACTACCCATCTCTCTCCCTCTCTCGCATACACACAACTAATTCTTATCCGTAAATACCTTTCCTAAATATAAGCATATACATAATTTACACAAATATATTGTGACGCAACGGCTATGGCACAAGGTTATTGGAAGGTCGGCGCCGGGCGGTCAGAGTAAACACGATATGCACTCGCCAGCGTACATACAGGGCGTGCTGCCGGGAGATAAGTAGAAGTCTCTGGAATGTTCTTCCCCCTTCTACAGAAGGTGTGTTGTAATAGTTCTAGTACGTTCGAGAACATTGTGAAAATATTCCATTGGATATACAAGCGAGCGCTCTCGCAGCAGTCGAGTCAGTGCGAGTTGAAGAGAGTTGTTGAATCAGATAGTGAACGAATGAGTTAGCGGGAGGGTCTCTGGTGTGACATCAAGAGCGATTCTCCGAGCGAGTTGGTGACAACTGTTGTGACGTGCAGCGAGTGCTATTGTGGAGCGACGGGTTGTTGAGGTCTTGTGTTCGACTCCCGAGTGAAGTGCATTGTCCGGCGTGAAGAGGCTAAGTCACAAAGGAAAATAAAGTGACGGAGAATTGAAGTAGTTCACCTTAGTGAAGTGATAGCATGGACGAAGTGAACTCTCAATGAAGGTGAACTACATAAAAACGAAAGAGTGATAGACAAAACAACTAAAACTAAAACGTGACATTGAAGACTGGGAGAAGTGAACAGTTGAAAACAAAACCATACAAAGCCACAATCTTAAATGCTGCATAAAAATCTCTGTAGTCTTTTAAAGCCTGCCTTTTTAAAGTAAAGTTCCAGTACATTCGGTACCATCTGTTTCCTAATATTTTCCGTCAGTAGCCACATGGTCAAAAACCCTTCTTGCAGCCATTTCCATGCTATTTACGAGCTCTCCTTCCAACCCATTCTTTTCTCATCTAATTTTCAGTTTTTTTTTTTTTTTTTTTTTGGCAGTTCCAGAGAAATTAAGTATTTTAATACTTTTAATACCGATGATGATGATCGTGACTGATGTAGTTTGAATGACGATCTACGTCTGCATTCAAATTAAGTGTCCTATTGGTTTATGTCACTTGTCTTTTGACTTTATTCGTGGCTAGACTTCGTATCTTAAGTCCTAAAAATGTGATTTCAGGAGCCTAAAAACTTCCTTAATAACAGGGAAATGGATCTTTAATAGCCACAATAAATAAACAAATTTTATGCATCACGCCATGCAAAATACAGTGATTATTGTTTTGTTTCAAAACACATCTAAATACAGCAGGATAGGTAAGATAATATAGGAAATGAACAATCACTTCATAAAAATTCTGTGTCACTGTCAGTTAATTAAAATATAAGGGATAGAATTATGTCTTAGATGAATTTTAAAAATTAATGCAACATTATTTATAACTAATATGATTTTCCGGGCTGTTATGCCGTGGTCTGCTGAAGAAAGATTTCCCAGACGTTTCGTCCACAACTGCGGTGGACATCTTCAGTGGCGCGGACGAAGTCTTCTCGGTGAAAGTATCGCAGCGTCTGATGCGTTGGCCGTTAGTGCCACTCTCTTTATAGTGTGGGCGCTCTCTGCTGATTGGCCCGCTGGTATGAGGGGGCTGGCGCCGGCTGTGTTGTTGCTCTCTTCTGATTGGCTCGCAGTGTTTTTCGGTTTTGTATGACCTTTCTTGTTTTTGATGACTAAATGCCAGTTACTGTTGAGTTTCAATGCTTCTTCTTTCCTATTGAAATTATTGGGATGTTTATAAATCTCTATTGCTTCGCGTTGTAGCCGGGTATGGTAATGCTTTATGGAGGAAAGAATGTTGGTGTCCTGAAATCTAATGATGTGTTCGCCCTCGGCTTCAATGGCATGTTCGGCGACTGCCGATTTTTCTGTATGGCCCAGGCGGCAGTTCCTTTTGTGTTCGCTCAGTCTGGTGTTAGCGCTCCGCTGTGTGGTACCAATATACACTGAACCACACGAACAGGGAATACGGTAAACACCGGCCGATGACAGGGGGTCTCGGGGGTCTTTGGAAGAGCGCAGTAGGCTGTTTAATTGTCTTGTAGGTTTGAATACTGTTTTGACGTTATGACGTTGAAGTATGTGTTCAATACGGTCAGTGACATTTTTGAAATATGGCAGAAAGACAATGGACTTGCTTTTGGGTTGGTCCTGAGTAGCCGGTCGGGGCTTGGCCGGACGGCAGGCTCTTCTCACCTCTTGGACTGAATAACCATTTGATTGTAGAGTTGTTTCTAGGTGTCGGATTTCTTGTGGAAGTAAGTGTGGTTCACAAATACGGGAAGCACGGTTTGCGAGTGTCTTAATCATAGCACGTTTTTGTCTAGGATGGTGGTTGGAGTTCTTGTTAAGGTAAGGAACTCCAACCACCATCCTAGACAAAAACGTGCTATGATTAAGACACTCGCAAACCGTGCTTCCCGTATTTGTGAACCACACTTACTTCCACAAGAAATCCGACACCTAGAAACAACTCTACAATCAAATGGTTATTCAGTCCAAGAGGTGAGAAGAGCCTGCCGTCCGGCCAAGCCCCGACCGGCTACTCAGGACCAACCCAAAAGCAAGTCCATTGTCTTTCTGCCATATTTCAAAAATGTCACTGACCGTATTGAACACATACTTCAACGTCATAACGTCAAAACAGTATTCAAACCTACAAGACAATTAAACAGCCTACTGCGCTCTTCCAAAGACCCCCGAGACCCCCTGTCATCGGCCGGTAGTAGGATATATAGAGGAATTCGAGCACAGTTTTTTGCGTTTATATGGGAAAGGATAGGGAAAACGAAGGTAGATGCTAGGTTGAGAGAGTCTTCAAGGAGGAAAATGCGTTTATATGGGAGAGATAGGGAATACGAGGACTGACGCTAGGCTAGACAGTGGTAGGAGGGGAGTGCGCTTTATATGAGACAGATAGGGAATACGTGGAGGGTGCTAGGCTAGACAGAGGCTGAGTAATGTATGGTTTATATGAGCGGTATAGGAAAACGATGAGAGGTGTTAGACTAGACAGGGCTTGAAACGTAGTGCATGGTTTATATGAGAGATATAGGAAAACGAGGAAAGGTGTTAGGCTAGGCAGAAGTCGAGGAGTAGAGTAAGGTTTATATGAGAAGTATAGGAAAATGAGGAGAGGTATTAGGTTAGGAGAATTGAGTTTGTGTTTATAAGGAGAGACGAGAAAACGGAGAGAGATCCTATGCTAGGATAGACAGGTGTTAAAGTTAGGTTAGATAGGAAACCAAGGAGTGATACTCAGCTAGAGGGGGGGGGACAGGAGGGAATGAGCTTTTGAGAGGTAGGGGATACGGGGAGTGGTGTTAGACAAGACAGGGCCTGAAACGTAGGGCATGGTTTATATGTATGAGAAGTATAGGGACAGGAAGAGGGGTGCTAGGCTAGACAGAGGCTGAGGAGTAGAGTATAGTTTATATGAGAGGTATAGGAAAACGAGGAGAGGAGTTAGACTAGACAGAGGTCGAGGAGCAGAGTATGGTTTATGTGAGAGTCATAGGTAAACGAGAGAGGCGTTAGGCTAGACAGAGCTAGAGGAGTAGAGTATGGTTTATATGAGAGGTATAGGAACAGGAGGAGAGGTGTTAGGCTAGACAGGTAGTGTAGCAGTAGGAATATGGACTTATATACAGGAGAGATAGGGAATAGGAGGTGCTAGACTTGAAAGCGACTTTAGACGTGAACATAGTGGTCAATGTTCTAGACATGCCCATCACGTAACCTATTCAGGGAAAAGGTGACTCGTTCAGGGGAAAAAGGTGACTGCTCAGGGAAAAAGGAGGCCCACAAAGGGAAAAAGTTGACTAGCAAAGGGAAAAACGTAACCAGCAAAGGGAAAAAGGCGACCAGCAAAGGGAAAAATGTGACCAGCAAAGGGAAAAAGGTGACCAGCAAAGGGAAAAAGGCGACATGCAACGGGAAAAAGGTGACCAGTAAAGGGAAAAATGTCACCAGCAAAGGGAAAAAGGCGACCACCAAAGGGAAAAAGGGAGCCATAAAGGGAAAAAGGTGACCTGCAACGGGAAAAGCTAACCCACTAACACTAACAGGTAAGTAATTCAGGTAGTATTGCAAGAGGCTGACTGGATCATAGCAGTGTATGATTTCACAGGTAATTCAGCTAGTATCGTATGCATTTAGGCTAATTCGCCTAGTAACACAGGATAGATTCCAGATGCTAACTGCATCATGGCTCTGCATGATTTCACAGATAATTCAGCTAGTATCGTAGGTATTTAGGCTAATTCAGCTAGTATCACAAGAGGATAGATTCTAGGGTTGGCTATAGCATAGTTTCATATTTCACAGGTAATTCAGAGGGTATCGTAGGTATTTAGATAATTCAAGTAACATAGGTGTTTAGAGTAATTAAGCAAGCAAGGGTAGGTTCCAGGGGTTGGTTATAACCTAGCTTCGTATTTCCTGATAGTTCAGGTAATATCGTAAGTATTTGAGGTAATCGACAGAGCTTCACAGATATTATTGATAATTTCGATCAGAGATTTGTATCACAGCTATTTAAGTTAAATGCAGATGATTCAGGTTGTATCAATGGTATTTGAGTCATTTTAACAGGTAATTCAGATAGTATCACAGGTGCTCGTGCTAATTTAGAGCAGGAATTCGTATCAGAGCTAGTTAAGGTAATTTCACATGATTCGGGTAGTATCACAGGTATTTAAATCATTTTCATAGCCAATTCAGCTAGTATCGTGAGCATTTAAGCTAATTCAGCTAGTATCACAGGAGGCTAGATTCCAGAGGCTAGCTACATCATAGCTATGCATGATTTCACAGCTAATTCAGCTAGTATAGTAGGTATTTAGGCTAATTCAGGTAGTATCACAGGAGGCTAGATTCCAGGGTTGGGTATAGCATAGTTTCATATTTCAAGGTAATTCAGAGGGTATCGTAGGTATTTAGGATAATTCAAGTAACATAGGTGCTTAGAGTAATTAAGCAAGCATTACAGGAGGGTAGGTTCCAGGGGTTGGTTATAGCCTAGTTTCGTATTTTACAGATAGTTCAGGTAATATCATAAGTATTTGGATAATCAGCATAGTTTCACAGATGCTCGTAATAATTTCGATCAGAGATTTGTATCACGGCTATTTAAGGTAAATGCAGCTGATTCAGGTTGTATCAATGGTATTTGAGTCATTTTAATAGGCAATTCTGATAGTATCACAGGTGCTCGTACTAATTTAGAGCAGGAATTCGTATCTGAGCTATTTAATGTAATTTCACACGATTCGGGTAGTATCAAGGTATTTAAGTCATTTTAACAGGCAATTCAACTAGTATCACAGGTACTCATGGTAATATAGAGAGTAATTCGATTATAAAACTTTTCTCATCCAACGTTACAACAATTTATATACTTTTTTCTAAATCTTACAAACTTATTATATGTTAAACAGTTATTGTACGATGCGGAGAGGGATAAACTGCATATTGGTTCACAAATTGAAAAGCTTTACGTCAACATACCTTTATTTTAGTTCGTTATAGATGTCTCTCCCCTTTTATCTAGGCTTGAGACTAGCACTAGGATTGCTCCTAATGGCAGGGTTACCACCTTCCCTTCCATCTTCTTCTTTCTTCATCAGGCGTCAGCTATCTGCATATACAGCACACAGATACCTTCTTTTTTAAGATTGTATCCTCACTAGAAAATCTTTATCTTTAACTTACATTCTTTTAAGCACTGTTTGTAATGGCGTAATGTCCATACGCATATGTTGTTATCCCGTCCTCAGCAATAATTCTTTTATCATCAAACGGAGTCAATGCAATTTTATTCACTTGTAGCAAGGGCATGCTTTCGCGATAGGATCAGATTCATAGGTGTTCTGATGATTTCACTGGTTTTAAGACAGTCTGTATAGCTGTCAAACGAAATGTACTGCTTAATAGCGCTACGTTTTATACCTTTAATCTTTTTTATCATTGACCCTTGAATATCTAAGGCATACATCTTAGGACGTAGTCCAACAAAGCGTAGGATGATTTTGCTATTAGCCTCATCTTTAAATTTTCCCAATACCTTCTTGTTCTGAGTAGAGTAACATATATGGTTGGCAGGGTAATCAGCTGCATCGAGATGCTCAAGAAAACGTAGCTTGTCCTGGTACACATCTTCAGTTGTTACACGATGAATGAACGAATCAGTGTCCATATACATATGCTTCAGGTTTTCAGCTCCATAATAAGGCAACAAAACGTCGTAATGATAGTTATACATTAATGTCTTGGAGATGTCCAACACACTCATACCAATGTATATAGGCTTGTTGAATACAATCTGACGAGAGGCCATATGTACAGCAGCTAGATTATCAGCATATATCGTCCTGTCGATAAACGTAGGCTTGGCGATCAGCTTCTCTAGAGTTTTTTCATTGGTCACCAGTCGTATATCCATACGGTTACGCAGGTTCTCCATAGTTTTTCCAAACATAGCGTTGTTAAAGAGCTTGTAGAGATCCTTCTCGAAATCATTTGCAGCTTGTTGTCGTAGCCTGTTGTTAAATTCCACATAAGGTTTCAACCACTGAGACTGTCGGAATTGTAGCACACGATGGATTTTTGTTAGTCGTAGTCCATGACTAAGAGCTTGCTTCAAAGCCATGTAATGCACTACATACTTCTTTCGAGGTCCAAGATGAGGTATCAGTTTCTTTGTAGATGTTTCCAATGGTTTCATACACTCTGGCAGGAAAGGTAGATCGTTGTGTAGATCGTGAAGTTCTGCAGGATACTCGATGTCGACTTCTAATATGTACCCATGAGGATCATCTTCTTGTAGTGTTTCTAAGTTGATTTCTTCAGGTGACACCCACTGAAATCCACCAAAAGGAAGGGCGTGACACATTGCCCACCCATATTGGTTATTTGCGTCCTCGTATGTGATAAATTGGGTTGGTCTCGTCGGATCAAACTTCTCCATATAAGTGTTATTAGCCTCAGCATACCGATGAGAAACTTGGCATAAACCTCCTCTTATACCTGATTCCACCATGAGTAGTTGATCATAATCTTGTAACAGCTCTAACTTAATTCCAGTATACAGTAACATAGCGTCCATTGTTAGACCTGGAGAGGTAAAATAATGGGCGGGATCGACTTTGTGTGCTTTAAGGGTTTGCTCTCTGAACGTCTCAAAGACGTCAGCTAGAAGAAGTACATCCGAAGTTAAGTAGAGATCGCTGTACTCTCCCAGGTTTCTCACATTAAACAGCTCCCATACATTTCTAGCATGATCGTAGTCAGCATCAGTAATTTCTTCTTCATTTAATCTATTGTAGAAGGAGTCCTTAGGAGGCAAGCAGGTCTCGTTCAGGGCATCCCATGACGTAACAAAATCATATGGAAATACACCCTTACGGGTCATCAACTTCAATTTGTCTTCTCCAAAGTACTTTAGCGTTTCAGGATACGAGGTTAGATTTTTTACCAACTTATCCAAGCTTGTACTGAGGAATCGGAAGCTATCCACAAATCGAAGCTTTATATCTCCTACATACTTGGTGAATGAGATATAGCTTTCTTCAGAGTTAGGAATTACCTCCACACGTTCACTTGTACAACCCAGCTCCTTAACAATGAAATGAGAGTCATATCCGCTAAGGTTATGCATGAAGACTGGTATATATTTAGGTGTTTTGCAGGCTAAATTACATTCATTATGAAGACTTCCACGATATTCACCGCTGATGTGATCATGGTCGCGTACTTTATAGTTCTCTTCTGTAAAGGGTTTTCTACACAAGTAGCATGTCGTAGAAGACTCGAAATCCTTTTGCTGTTGATCCGTAAGTTTCAGAGGCTTAGCAGATTTGTATATATTACCAATCATTTTTGCAAGAGATGTCAGGTACAGCATAAACTTCTGAGCAGCATCAGCACCACGATACACATAGGGATGCTTAGGAAGATCAGTTTCGAGATGTTCAACACTGGATGTAGGTTTCACGTAAACACAGAAGCTCATTGGTGTGTGCTCTTGATAAGGTGTTGTATAGGAAGTTTCAGGATTGGGTGTACACGTATGGCATGGAGTGAGAATACTCTCAAAATCAGCATAGATGACATAAGGTACTTTCAGCATCCTCTCAACATTTTTAAACTGTGCAATTGCTTTCTCCTTGCTAGGCATAACAACCCTTGCAACACCATGTTGAATACAGACGGCTGCATGTTCTTGTAGTTTTTCCAGTCCACTTCGTCCATATCGATTATCAAAATGTGTAAAACAGCGCTTGCAGGTATAAACACGTTCATTACATTTAGTTTTCTGGCGTCGAACGAGCTTCTCAAAATTCCTTATATACACGTAGTGATGTTTTCCACTGCTATCATTCAATAGTAACAGGTCGCGATGTTCAGGTAGTTCAATATCAGCAACCTTTATCGGATACACTTCCTGCTTCTCATCCAGCCCGAAAACATTAATAGACATATTGTTAAGCTTCTCAAATTTAGGTATTTGAGAAAGTGGAGTAGGGTAGGAAACACAGCTGAAGTCGTACTTGTCTTGAAGTTGTTTGTATTTGTTCACACGCTGTGCATTCTTCCCTATGAATTTAGCTAATACAGAGTACATGAAACATTTCTCGTCGGTAAAGTTCTGAATGTTTATACACGCTTCTTTAGCTCCGACAGATGACGGTAGTGGTATGTAGCTACTTCCTCGTAACGGGTTGTACTTGTTGATACGAAGTCGAACTCCTTCCACAGCAAGCAAAGCCCAGCTGCTACCCTTAAGCTGAGACTCCTCCATTTCAGTCACCAATTTCTTGAATTTCACTTCCATCGCTGACTCCAGATCAGTTTCCAGGAAAACAGCTTGATTCCGTGTTTTAAATGTTTTGTCACAGGTTTCTCCAATACTGTTAACAAATCGACACTCAGCCAGCAGATTAATTTTAACACTCTTATGAATGCTAAGCTCTTTATGCACAGCCTGGATTATACGTTGTTTTGCCTCTTGCAGATACATATTTAGGTCCTTAGCTGATTCGCATCGTATAAAATACGATTTCAATCGTCCTTCGAATGAAGTTTCGTATTCTTTCATATCACAGTCCTCCATTGTTGACAGTAACTGATGTTTAGTTGGCTCCAATCTTCTTTTCTTCTGAAGGCTGCTTATTTCACATATATCTTCGTGTCGCTGTCCCTTATAACAATCTTTGAAGGTTACATTACAATGTTTACATTTGAAGAGCTTCTTGCAGCTCATCTCGTGTCTTCTCTTGTCATAACCTCGGAGGAACTTCTTCCCACATTTTCCGCATGCATATCCAGTAGCGCTTGGAATAATATCCTTATACGCTGAGTTATTCATCTTTATTCTTGATGTAATAACGTATTAATCACTGATCAATGAAATGTAGACCTCTTCACCTTGACACCACTTTAGAAAGCTGATTATTCTTGGAGAGAACACGATGTTAACACCTCAAGACTAATTAGCACAATGAAGTCCAATGCCCTAGATCACCATATTTATAGAGGGAGCACGAACCTTTTAGATCAATCATAAACTCGCTCCATAACCACCTGTATATGATCGCTCAACGTGTACTAACCCCCCAGCCATATAACCTCAAGTCTAGAGACAGGATGTTTATGACGTCACACCCAGAGACAGGATGTCTGGCAGCATCAAACACGTTTAAACTCGTCTCATAACTACCTGCTTATGCTGTCACACCAGCAAGAGAAGTATTCCCACACGCTCATTCAGACATATATTTCAAATTCAAGCCCACCACCACCATCACCACCTATTGTACCAAGGTTAATTCAAGCTGTATTATCACAATACTTAAAAGTAAAAGCTTAAAAGGAAACCTAGAAGATTTTCCCCCTTATTTACTTAATTATTTCATGTTTTTATTCCCTTTTCAATTCTTCCTTTCCATCTTCTCACAGAAAGACCATTACATTTCACTACAATCATGAGAAAAGCAATTTTTCCAGAGTTACACAGATTCTAAGCTTCTAAATCGAACCCGGTAATACTTTTAATAAATGTATTTTAGCTCCCCAATATCAGCATCTACCATTTAATCTTTACTCGAACCTGATATGATCCATAAGCTTGAAGATATATGAAATCACCCTTCGGGATTCGATCTGAGTACTTTAAAGTAATATTTGTCACGATAACGATATTTAAGGACTAGATACTCTGTTTGCGTTTACCTTGACATGTTTATCTAAATTAAATTACGAGTTATTAAATTTTTGCAAGTAAATTTCATTGAATCGGTATTCGAACCCAGAACACCAGGAACAAGATAATTTATAATATTAGTCTGACATGTTAAACAAAGTTGTATGCAGTTACATCATCGATCTAAGTGATATATTCTAGTGTACAGAGGAAAATTAAGAAAGTCATTAAAAGATGGGGAATCGAACCAAGCACAACTGATTGGCAATTATATACAGCATTAATTACCCATCATAGAAGCTATCAATCATGCTTTAGTCCACTCCTCTACCTCACTTAGTTCCCGAGATAATGGAACTTTTAAAATTAGGATCGAACCCAGGACGTCATGTATCTAATTACACATCCACAAGATACTACCTAATAACATAAACGCAATAAAGTTTATTTGGCGTCTTTATCTTAATTGGTTTAGGAGTTATTAAATTTATAAGCAAATTCCATCGAATCAGTATTCGAACCCAGAACACCAAGAACAAAATAATTTATAATATGAGTTTGGTATGCTTAAAGGTGCTGTATGTAGTTACAGCATCAATTTAAGCGATATTTTCTAGAGTATAGAGTAAAATTAAGCAAGTCATTAAAAAATCGGGATTCGAACTAGAGACAACTGATTAAAAATTATATACAGTATTAATTACACATTATAACAGCTATCAAACATGCTTTGGTCCATTCCTCTAGCTTTCTTAGTTTCCGAGATAATGAAGTTTTTAAAATTAAGGATCGAACCCAGGACACCAGGTACCCAAATATACATTTACAAGAAACTACCTAATGACATTAATGTAATAAAGTTTATTTGGCGTCTTTATCTTAATTAGTCTCTGAGTTATTAGAAGATGAATTTGTAATCACTCGTAGGATTCGAACCCAGGCATCCCGGTCAGCTTGCAACAATGTCCTAATGACGCGGCGCATTTCAAAGAATTGATTAGTTTTTATCCCATTGTTCTATCTCTTTTCATTCAGGAGATATAAGCGATTAAAGAGTAGAAATAAAATGGGCGTGGCATGCCGGCATAGATCAAAAGAACTTTATCAGATGTCGGCATCTCTTTGCGCTGGAGTCGCCATTATATTTCTACTCTTTAATCGCTTATATCTCCTGAATGAAAAGAGATAGAACAATGGGATAAAAACTAATCAATTCTTTGAAATGCGCCGCGTCATTAGGACATTGTTGCAAGCTGACCGGGATGCCTGGGTTCGAATCCTACGAGTGATTACAAATTCATCTTCTAATAACTCAGAGACTAATTAAGATAAAGACGCCAAATAAACTTTATTACATTAATGTCATTAGGTAGTTTCTTGTAAATGTATATTTGGGTACCTGGTGTCCTGGGTTCGATCCTTAATTTTAAAAACTTCATTATCTCGGAAACTAAGAAAGCTAGAGGAATGGACCAAAGCATGTTTGATAGCTGTTATAATGTGTAATTAATACTGTATATAATTTTTAATCAGTTGTCTCTAGTTCGAATCCCGACTTTTTAATGACTTGCTTAATTTTACTCTATACTCTAGAAAATATCGCTTAAATTGATGCTGTAACTACATACAGCACCTTTAAGCATACCAAACTCATATTATAAATTATTTTGTTCTTGGTGTTCTGGGTTCGAATACTGATTCGATGGAATTTGCTTATAAATTTAATAACTCCTAAACCAATTAAGATAAAGACGCCAAATAAACTTTATTGCGTTTATGTTATTAGGTAGTATCTTGTGGATGTGTAATTAGATACATGACGTCCTGGGTTCGATCCTAATTTTAAAAGTTCCATTATCTCGGGAACTAAGTGAGGTAGAGGAGTGGACTAAAGCATGATTGATAGCTTCTATGATGGGTAATTAATGCTGTATATAATTGCCAATCAGTTGTGCTTGGTTCGATTCCCCATCTTTTAATGACTTTCTTAATTTTCCTCTGTACACTAGAATATATCACTTAGATCGATGATGTAACTGCATACAACTTTGTTTAACATGTCAGACTAATATTATAAATTATCTTGTTCCTGGTGTTCTGGGTTCGAATACCGATTCAATGAAATTTACTTGCAAAAATTTAATAACTCGTAATTTAATTTAGATAAACATGTCAAGGTAAACGCAAACAGAGTATCTAGTCCTTAAATATCGTTATCGTGACAAATATTACTTTAAAGTACTCAGATCGAATCCCGAAGGGTGATTTCATATATCTTCAAGCTTATGGATCATATCAGGTTCGAGTAAAGATTAAATGGTAGATGCTGATATTGGGGAGCTAAAATACATTTATTAAAAGTATTACCGGGTTCGATTTAGAAGCTTAGAATCTGTGTAACTCTGGAAAAATTGCTTTTCTCATGATTGTAGTGAAATGTAATGGTCTTTCTGTGAGAAGATGGAAAGGAAGAATTGAAAAGGGAATAAAAACATGAAATAATTAAGTAAATAAGGGGGAAAATCTTCTAGGTTTCCTTTTAAGCTTTTACTTTTAAGTATTGTGATAATACAGCTTGAATTAACCTTGGTACAATAGGTGGTGATGGTGGTGGTGGGCTTGAATTTGAAATATATGTCTGAATGAGCGTGTGGGAATACTTCTCTTGCTGGTGTGACAGCATAAGCAGGTAGTTATGAGACGAGTTTAAACGTGTTTGATGCTGCCAGACATCCTGTCTCTGGGTGTGACGTCATAAACATCCTGTCTCTAGACTTGAGGTTATATGGCTGGGGGGTTAGTACACGTTGAGCGATCATATACAGGTGGTTATGGAGCGAGTTTATGATTGATCTAAAAGGTTCGTGCTCCCTCTATAAATATGGTGATCTAGGGCATTGGACTTCATTGTGCTAATTAGTCTTGAGGTGTTAACATCGTGTTCTCTCCAAGAATAATCAGCTTTCTAAAGTGGTGTCAAGGTGAAGAGGTCTACATTTCATTGATCAGTGATTAATACGTTATTACATCAAGAATAAAGATGAATAACTCAGCGTATAAGGATATTATTCCAAGCGCTACTGGATATGCATGCGGAAAATGTGGGAAGAAGTTCCTCCGAGGTTATGACAAGAGAAGACACGAGATGAGCTGCAAGAAGCTCTTCAAATGTAAACATTGTAATGTAACCTTCAAAGATTGTTATAAGGGACAGCGACACGAAGATATATGTGAAATAAGCAGCCTTCAGAAGAAAAGAAGATTGGAGCCAACTAAACATCAGTTACTGTCAACAATGGAGGACTGTGATATGAAAGAATACGAAACTTCATTCGAAGGACGATTGAAATCGTATTTTATACGATGCGAATCAGCTAAGGACCTAAATATGTATCTGCAAGAGGCAAAACAACGTATAATCCAGGCTGTGCATAAAGAGCTTAGCATTCATAAGAGTGTTAAAATTAATCTGCTGGCTGAGTGTCGATTTGTTAACAGTATTGGAGAAACCTGTGACAAAACATTTAAAACACGGAATCAAGCTGTTTTCCTGGAAACTGATCTGGAGTCAGCGATGGAAGTGAAATTCAAGAAATTGGTGACTGAAATGGAGGAGTCTCAGCTTAAGGGTAGCAGCTGGGCTTTGCTTGCTGTGGAAGGAGTTCGACTTCGTATCAACAAGTACAACCCGTTACGAGGAAGTAGCTACATACCACTACCGTCATCTGTCGGAGCTAAAGAAGCGTGTATAAACATTCAGAACTTTACCGACGAGAAATGTTTCATGTACTCTGTATTAGCTAAATTCATAGGGAAGAATGCACAGCGTGTGAACAAATACAAACAACTTCAAGACAAGTACGACTTCAGCTGTGTTTCCTACCCTACTCCACTTTCTCAAATACCTAAATTTGAGAAGCTTAACAATATGTCTATTAATGTTTTCGGGCTGGATGAGAAGCAGGAAGTGTATCCGATAAAGGTTGCTGATATTGAACTACCTGAACATCGCGACCTGTTACTATTGAATGATAGCAGTGGAAAACATCACTACGTGTATATAAGGAATTTTGAGAAGCTCGTTCGACGCCAGAAAACTAAATGTAATGAACGTGTTTATACCTGCAAGCGCTGTTTTACACATTTTGATAATCGATATGGACGAAGTGGACTGGAAAAACTACAAGAACATGCAGCCGTCTGTATTCAACATGGTGTTGCAAGGGTTGTTATGCCTAGCAAGGAGAAAGCAATTGCACAGTTTAAAAATGTTGAGAGGATGCTGAAAGTACCTTATGTCATCTATGCTGATTTTGAGAGTATTCTCACTCCATGCCATACGTGTACACCCAATCCTGAAACTTCCTATACAACACCTTATCAAGAGCACACACCAATGAGCTTCTGTGTTTACGTGAAACCTACATCCAGTGTTGAACATCTCGAAACTGATCTTCCTAAGCATCCCTATGTGTATCGTGGTGCTGATGCTGCTCAGAAGTTTATGCTGTACCTGACATCTCTTGCAAAAATGATTGGTAATATATACAAATCTGCTAAGCCTCTGAAACTTACGGATCAACAGCAAAAGGATTTCGAGTCTTCTACGACATGCTACTTGTGTAGAAAACCCTTTACAGAAGAGAACTATAAAGTACGCGACCATGATCACATCAGCGGTGAATATCGTGGAAGTCTTCATAATGAATGTAATTTAGCCTGCAAAACACCTAAATATATACCAGTCTTCATGCATAACCTTAGCGGATATGACTCTCATTTCATTGTTAAGGAGCTGGGTTGTACAAGTGAACGTGTGGAGGTAATTCCTAACTCTGAAGAAAGCTATATCTCATTCACCAAGTATGTAGGAGATATAAAGCTTCGATTTGTGGATAGCTTCCGATTCCTCAGTACAAGCTTGGATAAGTTGGTAAAAAATCTAACCTCGTATCCTGAAACGCTAAAGTACTTTGGAGAAGACAAATTGAAGTTGATGACCCGTAAGGGTGTATTTCCATATGATTTTGTTACGTCATGGGATGCCCTGAACGAGACCTGCTTGCCTCCTAAGGACTCCTTCTACAATAGATTAAATGAAGAAGAAATTACTGATGCTGACTACGATCATGCTAGAAATGTATGGGAGCTGTTTAATGTGAGAAACCTGGGAGAGTACAGCGATCTCTACTTAACTTCGGATGTACTTCTTCTAGCTGACGTCTTTGAGACGTTCAGAGAGCAAACCCTTAAAGCACACAAAGTCGATCCCGCCCATTATTTTACCTCTCCAGGTCTAACAATGGACGCTATGTTACTGTATACTGGAATTAAGTTAGAGCTGTTACAAGATTATGATCAACTACTCATGGTGGAATCAGGTATAAGAGGAGGTTTATGCCAAGTTTCTCATCGGTATGCTGAGGCTAATAACACTTATATGGAGAAGTTTGATCCGACGAGACCAACCCAATTTATCACATACGAGGACGCAAATAACCAATATGGGTGGGCAATGTGTCACGCCCTTCCTTTTGGTGGATTTCAGTGGGTGTCACCTGAAGAAATCAACTTAGAAACACTACAAGAAGATGATCCTCATGGGTACATATTAGAAGTCGACATCGAGTATCCTGCAGAACTTCACGATCTACACAACGATCTACCTTTCCTGCCAGAGTGTATGAAACCATTGGAAACATCTACAAAGAAACTGATACCTCATCTTGGACCTCGAAAGAAGTATGTAGTGCATTACATGGCTTTGAAGCAAGCTCTTAGTCATGGACTACGACTAACAAAAATCCATCGTGTGCTACAATTCCGACAGTCTCAGTGGTTGAAACCTTATGTGGAATTTAACAACAGGCTACGACAACAAGCTGCAAATGATTTCGAGAAGGATCTCTACAAGCTCTTTAACAACGCTATGTTTGGAAAAACTATGGAGAACCTGCGTAACCGTATGGATATACGACTGGTGACCAATGAAAAAACTCTAGAGAAGCTGATCGCCAAGCCTACGTTTATCGACAGGACGATATATGCTGATAATCTAGCTGCTGTACATATGGCCTCTCGTCAGATTGTATTCAACAAGCCTATATACATTGGTATGAGTGTGTTGGACATCTCCAAGACATTAATGTATAACTATCATTACGACGTTTTGTTGCCTTATTATGGAGCTGAAAACCTGAAGCATATGTATATGGACACTGATTCGTTCATTCATCGTGTAACAACTGAAGATGTGTACCAGGACAAGCTACGTTTTCTTGAGCATCTCGATGCAGCTGATTACCCTGCCAACCATATATGTTACTCTACTCAGAACAAGAAGGTATTGGGAAAATTTAAAGATGAGGCTAATAGCAAAATCATCCTACGCTTTGTTGGACTACGTCCTAAGATGTATGCCTTAGATATTCAAGGGTCAATGATAAAAAAGATTAAAGGTATAAAACGTAGCGCTATTAAGCAGTACATTTCGTTTGACAGCTATACAGACTGTCTTAAAACCAGTGAAATCATCAGAACACCTATGAATCTGATCCTATCGCGAAAGCATGCCCTTGCTACAAGTGAATAAAATTGCATTGACTCCGTTTGATGATAAAAGAATTATTGCTGAGGACGGGATAACAACATATGCGTATGGACATTACGCCATTACAAACAGTGCTTAAAAGAATGTAAGTTAAAGATAAAGATTTTCTAGTGAGGCTACAATCTTAAAAAAGAAGGTATCTGTGTGCTGTATATGCAGATAGCTGACGACTGATGAAGAAAGAAGAAGATGGAAGGGAAGGTGGTAACCCTGCCATTAGGAGCAATCCTAGTGCTAGTCTCAAGCCTAGATAAAAGGGGAGAGACATCTATAACGAACTAAAATAAAGGTATGTTGACGTAAAGCTTTTCAATTTGTGAACCAATATGCAGTTTATCCCTCTCCGCATCGTACAATAACTGTTTAACATATAATAAGTTTGTAAGATTTAGAAAAAAGTATATAAATTGTTGTAACGTTGGATGAGAAAAGTTTTATAATCGAATTACTCTCTATATTACCATGAGTACCTGTGATACTAGTTGAATTGCCTGTTAAAATGACTTAAATACCTTGATACTACCCGAATCGTGTGAAATTACATTAAATAGCTCAGATACGAATTCCTGCTCTAAATTAGTACGAGCACCTGTGATACTATCAGAATTGCCTATTAAAATGACTCAAATACCATTGATACAACCTGAATCAGCTGCATTTACCTTAAATAGCCGTGATACAAATCTCTGATCGAAATTATTACGAGCATCTGTGAAACTATGCTGATTATCCAAATACTTATGATATTACCTGAACTATCTGTAAAATACGAAACTAGGCTATAACCAACCCCTGGAACCTACCCTCCTGTAATGCTTGCTTAATTACTCTAAGCACCTATGTTACTTGAATTATCCTAAATACCTACGATACCCTCTGAATTACCTTGAAATATGAAACTATGCTATACCCAACCCTGGAATCTAGCCTCCTGTGATACTACCTGAATTAGCCTAAATACCTACTATACTAGCTGAATTAGCTGTGAAATCATGCATAGCTATGATGTAGCTAGCCTCTGGAATCTAGCCTCCTGTGATACTAGCTGAATTAGCTTAAATGCTCACGATACTAGCTGAATTGGCTATGAAAATGATTTAAATACCTGTGATACTACCCGAATCATGTGAAATTACCTTAACTAGCTCTGATACGAATTCCTGCTCTAAATTAGCACGAGCACCTGTGATACTATCTGAATTACCTGTTAAAATGACTCAAATACCATTGATACAACCTGAATCATCTGCATTTAACTTAAATAGCTGTGATACAAATCTCTGATCGAAATTATCAATAATATCTGTGAAGCTCTGTCGATTACCTCAAATACTTACGATATTACCTGAACTATCAGGAAATACGAAGCTAGGTTATAACCAACCCCTGGAACCTACCCTTGCTTGCTTAATTACTCTAAACACCTATGTTACTTGAATTATCTAAATACCTACGATACCCTCTGAATTACCTGTGAAATATGAAACTATGCTATAGCCAACCCTAGAATCTATCCTCTTGTGATACTAGCTGAATTAGCCTAAATACCTACGATACTAGCTGAATTATCTGTGAAATCATGCAGAGCCATGATGCAGTTAGCATCTGGAATCTATCCTGTGTTACTAGGCGAATTAGCCTAAATGCATACGATACTAGCTGAATTACCTGTGAAATCATACACTGCTATGATCCAGTCAGCCTCTTGCAATACTACCTGAATTACTTACCTGTTAGTGTTAGTGGGTTAGCTTTTCCCGTTGCAGGTCACCTTTTTCCCTTTATGGCTCACCTTTTTCCCTTTGGTGGTCGCCTTTTTCCCTTTGCTGGTGACATTTTTCCCTTTACTGGTCACCTTTTTCCCGTTGCATGTCGCCTTTTTCCCTTTGCTGGTCACCTTTTTCCCTTTGCTGGTCACATTTTTCCCTTTGCTGGTCGCCTTTTTCCCTTTGCTGGTTACGTTTTTCCCTTTGCTAGTCAACTTTTTCCCTTTGTGGGCCTCCTTTTTCCCTGAGCAGTCACCTTTTTCCCCTGAACGAGTCACCTTTTCCCTGAATAGGTTACGTGATGGGCATGTCTAGAACATTGACCACTATGTTCACGTCTAAAGTCGCTTTCAAGTCTAGCACCTCCTATTCCCTATCTCTCCTGTATATAAGTCCATATTCCTACTGCTACACTACCTGTCTAGCCTAACACCTCTCCTCCTGTTCCTATACCTCTCATATAAACTATACTCTACTCCTCTAGCTCTGTCTAGCCTAACGCCTCTCTCGTTTACCTATGACTCTCACATAAACCATACTCTGCTCCTCGACCTCTGTCTAGTCTAACTCCTCTCCTCGTTTTCCTATACCTCTCATATAAACTATACTCTACTCCTCAACCTCTGTCTAGCCTAGCACCCCTCTTCCTGTCCCTATACTTCTCATACATATAAACCATGCCCTACGTTTCAAGCCCTGTCTTGTCTAACACCACTCCCCGTATCCCCTACCTCTCAAAAGCTCATTCCCTCCTGTCCCCCCCCCTCTAGCTGAGTATCACTCCTTGGTTTCCTATCTAACCTAACTTTAACACCTGTCTATCCTAGCATAGGATCTCTCTCCGTTTTCTCGTCTCTCCTTATAAACACAAACTCAATTCTCCTAACCTAATACCTCTCCTCATTTTCCTATACTTCTCATATAAACCTTACTCTACTCCTCGACTTCTGCCTAGCCTAACACCTTTCCTCGTTTTCCTATATCTCTCATATAAACCATGCACTACGTTTCAAGCCCTGTCTAGTCTAACACCTCTCATCGTTTTCCTATACCGCTCATATAAACCATACATTACTCAGCCTCTGTCTAGCCTAGCACCCTCCACGTATTCCCTATCTGTCTCATATAAAGCGCACTCCCCTCCTACCACTGTCTAGCCTAGCGTCAGTCCTCGTATTCCCTATCTCTCCCATATAAACGCATTTTCCTCCTTGAAGACTCTCTCAACCTAGCATCTACCTTCGTTTTCCCTATCCTTTCCCATATAAACGCAAAAAACTGTGCTCGAATTCCTCTATATATCCTACTGCCGGTGTTTACCGTATTCCCTGTTCGTGTGGTTCAGTGTATATTGGTACCACACAGCGGAGCGCTAACACCAGACTGAGCGAACACAAAAGGAACTGCCGCCTGGGCCATACAGAAAAATCGGCAGTCGCCGAACATGCCATTGAAGCCGAGGGCGAACACATCATTAGATTTCAGGACACCAACATTCTTTCCTCCATAAAGCATTACCATACCCGGCTACAACGCGAAGCAATAGAGATTTATAAACATCCCAATAATTTCAATAGGAAAGAAGAAGCATTGAAACTCAACAGTAACTGGCATTTAGTCATCAAAAACAAGAAAGGTCATACAAAACCGAAAAACACTGCGAGCCAATCAGAAGAGAGCAACAACACAGCCGGCGCCAGCCCCCTCATACCAGCGGGCCAATCAGCAGAGAGCGCCCACACTATAAAGAGAGTGGCACTAACGGCCAACGCATCAGACGCTGCGATACTTTCACCGAGAAGACTTCGTCCGCGCCACTGAAGATGTCCACCGCAGTTGTGGACGAAACGTCTGGGAAATCTTTCTTCAGCAGACCACGGCATAACAGCCCGGAAAATCATATTAGTTATAATTGTGACACCGGCCGTGAAAACCTACGTTCTTACATAATGCAACATTGTTATTTTTTAAATGACAGATTCTTCAATTTCGCTTTTGGCCGTAATTTTGCCAAAATAAATAATAAAAAGCGTTTCAAGATGATGTGGGGTAAGTTTATGTCTTTTGTCGGTCAGAATTAGCTAAACTGCTGAAAAGGATCCCTCAACGTCTGCGGTGGTGACTAGAACATATTTGAAAAGAGAAACCATACGCGGATTAAATCCTGTACGGAGATCTGCCTCATGACCGCTTAAAATATCTGATACTCCTTTCAGAACCGTAAGTATATCCAGGATTTTTGGCGAGCACCATTTGTAGTTTTTTGGAAAAAAATTTCCCAACCTCACCAACAGCTTTGTTTAAGTGACTCTCAGCTCTTGTAAACAATGTGATTGATTCAGTGAGACTGAGCTTTGATGATTCTAATTACTCTATAGTAGGTATCTGCTAAAAATGTGAAATTAGCGCGAACATATGACAAATCCTGTTTCAAACCTTTCCCTCGTAGGGCATTCTGAGCAACCTTAATACACTGCGATTCTTCTTCCGAAAAACTATTTAAAACCTCTTCAACACTGTCAATGTTCTCACTGTAATATTCACAACCTACAGCCACGTACTCCCGAGACAAGCTTGTCAAAATAGGCACTGGTGGCAAGGCAGATGGCAGATTGGGACATCTTTCTTTGAAAGCTGCAATTCTGGAATTTAACTTTAAAAATACTTTCTTTATGGAGGATATTAAATAATTGATTTTGGGGAACTGGTTTCGCACCTCCTCTGCAACTCGATGAACCAGATAAGTAACGTGTGTTAAATGCTGAAAAAATAGCTTCAAAGTTTCTACAGCCGCTATCAAATATGGATGGCGCTGCATCAGTGTACAGTAACAGCACCCTTTCTTCGTTTACACAAAGGGTGGCGAAAACGACTTCCTTTCGCGAGTCACCAAATATGCAACACGCACTGCATCACTCACAGCACGTGTAAAACAAAGGGACGGTTGTAAAGAGGGAACGGCCCCTGCGAGTCAAAATAACTCACGAAGCACTTTTTCGCCACCTCTACTTTACACCATTCGGATACAGTACTTTTAGTCCGGAGTTTACGAAGTAGGCAACTGCTTGAGCATTAGTTTCCCCCAACACCTTCGAACAAATCAAATGCGAATTTCCATAATTTTCTTCATCTAATTTCCCTACAATTAAATTTGATATACGTCCCAGGCGTTTGTGGTTTCATCTACAGAAATCCGGATTTAGGAATCTCCTATTTCTGACATTTCAATCAGCTGTGATTCATACACCATCTCAAGATAATTTTTTCTTAGTGTCGATTCGGATATTATTTCTCTGCATACTTTTCTAAAAATGACTTCATTGTTGTATTTTCAACCACATTCCAAGCAATGTTGGCCACAGCGAATGCGTTATACATATCAAAATAGAACTGGGATTTTAATTTTGAGGGCATGGGCTGTGTGAGTAAAGTTGGTTTCTGAGACTCTTTCTTTTTAGAGTTTGCTTGATGCATTGAAGTTTTCTCGTGTTGCACCAAGTGACTCCTTTTTTCGACAGATACCTGAAGTAGATGAATATATTTATAAATATATTTTAATGTCGATAAATCATATTTGGTTAACATAATTAAAATTTTAAATGAATAATCAATATAATTTACACGAAAATTAGTATAACTTAAAAAAACATTGTCTTTTACAAACTTAGTATTGGTCTTGATCTGCTGTACTGTTATACTTCAGTATTGGACTTAATAAAATGCATCAAAACAATTTGAGATTTGAAAGGGGATATATTATACATATATAAGAATTGTGCAGTAATAAAATAATTCACTAGCATGTTAAAATATTCAACGTCTAACATTTATTTTGTACAGAGCTGATTGTAAGAAACGGGCGAGCTAGCAAAATTCCAGGAAAAGCATAATCCTAAGTAGCGCGTACCTTTTATCAAGCCAACAGGCAGGGAACCGCTAACGGTACCGATAAATAGAAAGAGGCAGATAGAGAAAAGAAAGAGACGGAGATATTGAAATGGCTGCACAACACACTAGGGTGACGCTTAAGCGCACGGATCTGAAGCCACACATTCTCATACATGTTAAGGTAACGCGGTCTGAGGACCAATAGGAAACGTCGTTACATTTTTAAACGCAGAGGTGAGCTCTAGGCTCACCTATATAAGGGCAGACAAGGCCTCAGAGCCAACTCTCTCTCTACCACTGATCTTCAAGAATTCACGTCGACACGAGGTGCTACAGATGCACGTGTCTGCAAAGGGGTGGGAATGCGTGTGCAGATAGCTAGGCTCCTGACTTATTTAAAGTGGTGGGGTTATAGTAATGGAAAGAGCTAGCTGCCCATAATCATTTCAAATGTGAATAAACTTCATTGATTAAGGGAAACTTGCAGTGTAATTTTTAACTTGCCTCACCCACTATAACCTGAGAATTAAGAATTAGATATAGGTAGGAAAAGTTAGGAATGGAATACGCAACAACCGACGAACATCAATAGCCGAGGAAGAACACTGCCGAAGACTACAACAACCCAAGAATCGACGATTTCGCGCCTCAAATAGCGCACAGCACCGTTTCCCGCTACAGATTATTTTCAGATAGAATAAAAAGTCATACGGTACAATTAATCGCGGTAGTTAACATACATGGTCTCATGTAAATAATAAAAATGACAGTAAACACAGTAAAAAATCTGATGCGTACACTCACATGACTTTCTCTACTCTTGTATAAACTATTTTTACAAACACTTATTCTCCATATGCTTCATGTTAATCGAGATGTTAATCTTAATGCTAATTTTCTTGTAGATGCAAGGGGAATATGGTAGGATTTAAGCGACATTCAAATATTTTAGGAACTGGTTGTTATGTGGCGCATTCCACTCTCTTTGCATGTCCAGGACATAAAAAAATTGAATAACGAATTCTCATTTGAGAAAAAGTATAAGTATTGGAAAATTTAAGGGAATAACAAGCAATATTTTGAAAATGGTTCACTCAACAAAAAAATGTATATGACATAAATTGTGTATTTTAACGCGTTTTCTACATTTTTGTGTAGTAAAATTTTCTTTATCTCTTATTGTTTACCATTTATACAAAAGTCGTTCACAATGAAGAATACTTTTGGAGACATTCCTAGAAAATTCGAGATATACATTTCACTTGTCATGAAAATGTCTTAAACATATGATATTTTAATCAAAATCGTTAGAGCCATTTTTGAGAACATTAAAATTTTTGAAAAATGTTCCATATAAAGGGTAATCTGGGGTGGGGGGATTTTCTTGAAAACCTTCGTGTCGCATCTCTGGAAGATACTGAACTTAAATACCAAGTTTGGTGTTTATCCGACTGTTTGTTTCTGAGTTATGCTGTTCACAGACACACACACACACACAAACACACACACACACACACACACACATGGACATGTTTCCAAAAATGCTTTTATTTGGATTCAGGGGGTCTAAAAACATATATTTCCGGTGAAATCTCTGTATCGAATTTTTGGGTGGAATACAATACTTCCCTACTTTATACGTAGTAGAGAAAGTAAAAACCTTACCTCTTTATTGCGGACCTGACAGAAGATTATTTTCCCATCTGTAGTATAAGACTGGAAATCCGAAATACATGTTCTTATTAATGCACTTTTGGTAGATTTGTTCTTAGGCATTTTGCAGAAAAATTATCACAGCAACCAAAGACTTTAATATGGTTATATTATGAACAAGAACCAACACTTTGCCTTATATTCAAATAACTGTTTCTGAGAACCAGACGTGGGCCAATTGTTGTTATTGTATTCCATTGCCGAAATTCCGACTCGCATGCGACACTTTAAGATTTCACTAATTGTTGCTTAATTTATTGTTGCGCTAAGCCTTTTAAAAATACCACGCCGCATTTTATCCACAGAAATCAAGTATTCAGTCAATGAAAGGTTTGTTGTTGATTAAATAATTATGTATTGAATACAACAGTGTAGTGAATAAGTTCATTTGAATTTTAAAAAAAGGCATTTATAGGCTCCGAAAGGCAGAAATAGGCATTTATGTGAAATAGTGCCTATAGTCACTATAAAAGTTGGTTAATACCTTTTTAGGTCGATTATATGTGTAATTATCTATGTTAGGCTCAATAGGCTGTAAAGGAAAATAATAGGTAAAAACCTAAATATCCGAAGTCTATTCGTGGCATATGTGTGTGTTCATTGCCCATTTGCCAGATAACATTAAATGTAATGTTTGACAATCCCCGCTGAACTCTTGGTGTCCGACCTTTTGAAAATGTTGTATTATTTAATTGATAGCGATAGACTATTTGGAGTCGCTTCGAATACTCTTACCCAGCATCCAATGCGTCACACTGTTCTGATTCTAAAAGAGAATCAACCATTTTGTTTTCATGTTATGAACGTCTTTACGAGTTCTGATACTAGACATATTATTGTTCCTTTTACAATAGAGCACGTAAGCAATTTATGGATGCAAGTATTCAAGATGCTTGCCATGTATCCTTTACTTGCCATGCTTATGCTTGAACTCTTTGAGCTGTGTCTCGCCTCTTTCCAGTCAGATTGATTTAAGATTTACATCATTATCGTAATAATACTACTACTACTACTACTACTACTACTACTACTACTACTACTACTACTACTACTACTACTACTACTACTACTACTACTACTACTACTACTACTACTACTAATAATAATAATAATAATAATAATAATAATAATAATAATAATAATAATAATAATCTTGGTCTCTCCATCTCGGATATAGGCGCCCTACTCTCCTTTTTTTTTCTGGAATTGCACTCCAAAGTCTTTCTTGGCATTCTTGTGTATTCCATGCGTTGTAAGTGTTCTTGCCAGTTGTTTATATTTTCTAACGTTATATTTATGCATCTGTGCATAACGCAATAATATAATTATATATGTATATTATTTTTTTTGTGAATGTCTATACATCGGAGCCGTGTAGAAACATTGCTATCGCTATCACTTCAACTGTGCCTCCTTTTCTGCCTTTTTGTTTAACTTATCTTATTTGTTTATATCTATTTAATTTTACTACTAAATCTGGTTTCTTCTGAGAGTAATACGATATCCTAAATAATTAAAAGTTTTTAATTGTTTGATAATAATTAATTGTTGACTACAGGTTTAGATCTTATGAATTCATTGGAAGTGGACGCTTTTATTTTGTTTATAAATATGTGTAAACTATACGTGTTTATTATCTGATTCAGTATACACTGATTTCTGTATTTCCTCTTCCGACACATAAATATGTAACACGCTGATAATGGGATGCACTGTCTTAGATATTTATTTATTTCCAGGAACTGTACATTTAATGAGGTTTGTTTTAGTGTTTATACTTGTATTTTGGAACATACTTTCATCTACTAATATTTGGTGTGCTGGAATTCCCATTTTTACTTTCTCTACTAAGTATAGTAAGTAGGGGAAGTATTGTATTCCACCCAAAAATTCGATACCGAGATTTTACCGGAAATACATGTTTTGAGACCCTCTGAATCCAAAAAAAGCATTTTTGGAAACATGTCCCTGGGTGTGTCTGTGTGTCTGTGTGTGTCTGTGAACAGCATAACTCAGAAACGAACAGTCGGATAAACACCAAACTTGGTATTTACGTTCAGTATCTTCCAAGGATGCGACACGAAGGTTTTCAAGAAAATCCCCCCACCCCAGAGTACCCTTTACATGGAACATTTTTCGAAAATTTTAATTTTCTCAAAAATGGCTCTAACGATTTTGATTAAAATATCCTATGTTTAAGATATTTATATGACAAATAAAATGTATATCTTGAATTTCCTGGGAATGTCTCCAAAAGTATTCTTTATTGTGAACGACTTTTGCATAACTCGTAAACCATAAGAGATAGACAAAATTTTACTGCTCAAAAAATGTAGATCGCGTTAAAATACACAATTTATGTCATATACATTTTTTTTGTTGAGTGTAGCATTTTCGAGATATTACTTGTTATTCCCTTAAATTTTTCAATACTTATTTTCTCTAATTGGGAATTCGTTATTCATTTTTACTTTCTCTACTACGTATAGTAGTAGGGGAAGTATTGTATTCCACCCAAAAATTCGATACCGAGATTTCACCGGAAATACATGTTTTGAGACTCCCTGAATCCAAAAAAAGCATTTTTGGAAACATGTCCGTGTGTGTGTCTGTGTGTGTGTGTGTCTGTGTGTCTGTGAACAGCATAACTCAGAAACGAACAGTCGGATAAACACCAAACTTGGTATTTAGGTTCAGTATCTTCCAGGGATGCGACACGAAGGTTTTAAGAAAATCCCCCCACCCCAGGATACCCCTTACATGGAACATTTTTCGAAAATTTTAATTTTCTCAAAAATGGCTCTAACGATTTTGATTAAAATATCATATGTTTAAGATGTTTTCATGACAAATGAAATGTATATCTCGAATTTTCTGGGAATGTCTCAAAAAGTGTTCTTCAATCTGAACGACTTTCGCATAACTGGTAAACCATAAGAGATAGACAAAATTTTACTACACAAAAAATGTAGATCGCGTTAAAATACACAGTTTATGTTATATGCATATTTTTTGTTGAGTGAACCGTTTTCGAGATATTGCTTGTTATTCCCTTAAATTTTCCAATACTTATACTTTTTCTCAAATTTTCGTTATTCATTTTTTTATGTCCTGGACATGCAAAGAGAATGGAATACTCCACATAGCAACCATCTCTTAAAATATTTGACTATCGCTTAAAACCTACCATATTCCCCTTGCACCTACAAGAAAATTAGCAATTAGATTGACATATCGATATCTCGATTAACATGAAGCATATGGAGAATAAGCGTTTGTAGAAATAGTTTGTACAAGAGTAGAGAAAGTCATGTGAGTGTAACACATCAGATTTTTACTTTCTCTACTACGTATAGTAAGTAGGGGAAGTATTGCATTCCACCCAAAAATTCGATACCGAGATTTCACCGGAAATACATGTTATGGAACCTCCTGAATCCAAAAAAAGCATTTTTGGAAACATGTCTGTGTGTGTGTGTGTCTGTGAACAGCATAACTCAAAAACGAACAGTCGGATAAGCACCAAACTTGGTATTTAGGTTCAGTATCTTCCAGCGATGCGACACGAAGGTTTTCAAGAAAATCCCCCCACCCCAGACTACCCTTTACATGGAAGATTTTTCGAAAATTTTAATTTTCTCAAAAATGGCTCTAACGATTTTGATCAAAATATCATATGTTTAAGATAATGTCATGAGAAATGAAATGTATATCTCGAATTTTCTGGGAATGTCTCCAAAAGTATTCTTCATTGTGAACGACTTTTACATAACTGGTAAACCATAAGAGATAGACAAAATTTTACTACACAAAAAATGTAGATCGCGTTAAAATACAAAACTTATGTCATATACATTTCTTTTGTTGAGTGAACCGTTTTCGAGATATTGCTTGTTATTTCCTTAAATTTTCCAATACTTATACTTTTTCTCAAATTCGTTATTCATTTTTTTTTATGTCCTGGACATGCAAAGAGAATGGAATGCGCCACATAGCAACCAGCGTTAAAATATTTCACTATCGCTTAAAAGCTACCATATTCCCCTTGCATCTACAAGAAAATTACCAATAAGATTGGCATATCGATATCTCGATTAACATGAAGCATATGGAGAATAGGCGTTTGTAAAATTAGATTGTACAAGAGTAGAGAAAGTCATGTGAGTGTAACACATCAGATTTTTTTGTCTTGGATATGCAAAGAGTATTAATCTGTGGGAAAGGGAATGGTGCTGCACCTAGCAACCAGATATTAAGAGATATGTATGTGCTTAAAGGCTACTGTATTTCTATACTGCCCTTGTAAATATATATTCCCCTTACATCTACAAGAAAATTAGGAATAAGATAGAGTCTGCAAATGTTTATCTCGATTAACATGAAGTAGATGGTGAATAAGCGTTTGTAAAAATAGTTTGTACAAGAGTAGAGAAAGTCATGTGAGTGTAACACATCAGATTTTTTTGTCTTGGATATGCAAAGAGTATTAATCTGTGGGAAAGGGAATGGTGCTGCATTCCAGCTATTAAGAGATATGTATGTGCTTAAAGGCTAGTGTATTTCCAAATTGCCTTTGTAAATATACATTCCCCTTACATCTACAAGAAAATTAGCAATAAGATAGAGTCTGCAAATGTTTATTTCGATTAACATGAAGTAGATGGAGAATAAGCGTTTGTAAAAATAGTTTGTACAAGAGTAGAGAAAGTCATGTGTGTAACACATCAGATTTTTATGATTATATTCCATAATGCTCAGTATTATATCTAAGACTTATGATAATAATCCACAAATAACAAGCGTGTCTCTTTGCTGTACTGTCTATATTTATCTGCTAATCTTGAATTGTTAGAATACTATTCATGAAAGATTTGCCTTTTATGGCGGTGGTAAAGGATCTGCATTCTGGTGTTCAGTTACCAATGGCTCACATAATACACTGCCTTCTAGCGATAAGTTTTGCAATATTTTATATATTACAATTAAAATGCCATGCTTCTACATTTATCATATTAATCCCGGCTTCCTCTTTTATAAATTGAATTTTTAGTAGTATTATTATCATTATTATTATTATCATTATCATCTTCATTATTTTACTCCATTCTTGCGATCCATATCCAAATTTTCAAAAGTTGTTCAATAAATCATATAGTCTGTACTCTAGCGCATTTGGAACAGAGCGTATAAGTTCTAAATTTATCCATCATATCCAGACGTTTCTTTTGTTCTTATTATCTTTACTGCGTTTGGATCCTTCGAAAGATATGTGGTCAATGTCTACATTAACTTGAGTATTTATATTTATTTCTTCATATTGTTCATCTTGATTTAATGTCTATGGACTTTACATATATTTTTCTCACTCTATATTTACGGCAGAAAAGGTTTATTAAACTTTATTCAAACTGTTTTTTACAAACAAACAAACAGTAGAACTCCTGACACTAGATGTGCTATTTCTAGTGGCATACTGCAATTAAACGCCAAATATGAAATGTTTATTCATAAAGCATTACTTAATGCATTATAAGAGGAGAGCACCCTAAGCTAGGTTAAAGGCTGAATAATATATAATAGCGTTATTGACTGGCTGTTGTTAATTAATGAAAACCACAGTAACATCATGCCTTAGGGCTTAAGCAATAAAATAACATAGAGAAGCATTTGAGTGATTTAATCGTTACTAGCGTTCCATTTTCTGCATATGTTTTTATAGGAAAACGCCAGTTTCAGTTCTATTTCGGAGTAGAAATATGCTATGCTTTCCATACGTATACTGAGGTAAATATGGCAGTATTTTTGCGAGTATTTGGAGTCTAGGAACGTGAGAGCACATTTTGCATGATTAAAACTTAAACGTTCACTATCTATATTCTGAGTGACGAGAGCGAATTGTTATCTTGACACAGCAATCAATTATTGATCACATGATTGATGACCATTGATTATAATATCGCGATATATTACATTCTGGCTAAATGGACGACCCTATCGCAATGGCAAAGGTTAAAATAATGCATAAACAATTTCCAGCATCATGAAATGTACATTAAATTTACTCTGTATAATTTAGTGTAATTATGATTTTTGTCTGCTGTACATGTAATGTTAACATACGCATTGTTTCACACAATGACCATTTTAGTTGGCTCTATTTTGGTAGTCCTTATATTTCGCTGCAATCAAATGCAATATTTTGGAAATATAAAATAAAAATACGTGCGGTATTTAAATAAACCTGGAGAATGATGATACTAACGAATGCGATAGAGAGCTTATACCCATCTAACACATTTTATATAAACATAGCTGTAAAGAAGAGGTCATTCGTGTGGTCTGAAGGCATAAATAAGGTCGGTGATAATGGTTGCATTAAGACAAAAACGGTCGACTGATTACGAGAAACATTAAGGTGCAGGGACAATAATCGATCCAACACTGGGTCCTATAACGCCCAAAATTTTGAGAAAACCTCTATACAGGGACCATTTAAGTTGAGACTGTACAATATCTCCAAAACTAAGTGTTGTAGTAATAAATGTCTTTAATAAACGTTGTTTGATATTATGAGGTAAAGTAAATGCCATTAGTCGTGTTTTATTTGGAGGACGTTGTGATGGTCATTTTAGGGTCAATTTAATTGTAGGCTCCCATTAAAAAAATTAAATTGACCCTAAAATGACTGTCATAACGTCCTCCAAACAAATAACGGCTAATGCCATTTACTTCAAATAAAACACGACTAATGACGTTTACTTTCCCCTATAACACCAAGCAACTTTTATTAAAGGTATTTCTTTCTACATCACTTCAAACGGTCCACTCTGTATATAGCGGATGCATTAAGATGAAAGGACTGAAAGTTTACGGAGAACTCTACAAAAATAATAGTAGATACCTACGTACTGATATGAGTTCTGTTGATCCAGTCAGCGATGCAGGGACAATAATCATCCCATTGTCCTATTGAGTCCTAAAACGAACGTCAAGCTGAGAAAACCTAACTCTTTGCAATAGCTCAAAATCAATAATTACCCAGTACGCTACTGATAAAGTTTCTCTGTTCAAGTATTTCATGTGAATAACTCCGAAACAGATCTATACTTAAACCTTGAATGAAACGCGAGAAATTAAATTGGATACATCATTCATCTGTTGGAAAAAAAATGATAACCGTTTGTAGGGAATTTGAACCCACCATCACTAGATTGGCAGCCTAGCACGAGAATGCCTGAAATATTACTACAGCTAACTGATATTTGTCTCTCTCTGATACTTATGATGCTCCATTCGGAAGTGGAAGTATCAACACTGTATTGTTGACGAACCATTTTGCCACAAAAAATCAAAGCTAATAACTTTCAAAATACCAAAATGGTAGCTATTTTCGCGCTTGTGAGAGAGAGATTAACTCTTCCAGAGTGGAAATCAATACCGCATTTGTAATAACTCTTTATTCATTTACATTTATCAGTACGAATATTCAAATGACAAATCACTACGTAACTTGATGATTTGTCATCACGGACAGGTGACCTATTCAAGATGCTCATATACAATCCCTCTCTAACCCCCGAATGTTTCTCGATAATTATTCTGTAAGACCTATATATATTAGGCTTTGTATACGACATTCATGACTTCACGAAGATACTAAGCAGAGCATGAAGAACCGGCATAGGTAGAAAAACCGAACATACATGTTCTGCCACAAGTAACAGCTTGTTTGACATATAGTGTGGTATATGTCTCTTTAGAGCATGCATAAATGGTAAAGGCACGGACGAACCGAGAGGCCCGCGGGTCCGGGACAGAGCATCACAAGTAGGCCACAACAGCCATTTTTGCTTCTACCGACCCCTGGCTGGGATGAAGGTAAAGACCATAAGGGCAACCAGATCCGGTTGATGACGGGTGCAAGCATGGACGTGGTCCCTAACGTTTCCAGAGCGGATGCCGCTGGCCCCCCCAGAAGTCCGTAACACACGGGGTCCTCCAAAATGGCGCCCGCCGGAGAGCACTCGAAGGTGGGTACTAACTGAGTAGTTTCGCAACGACGGCAGGGAGGGAAGCTCTACAAGGTGCACATTACCACCCAGCCGCAAACAACACGCTGAATACTAACCCTGAAACAGATGACAAGGAAGATAATGGGAACAGGAAAGATAGAAGATAAACCACCACAGCATTCTGCTAACGACCCGGGGAAACCACGAAAAACCCATGAGTGAGAGTGGGCGATCGCCGGGCATCAAACCCAGATCCTCCAGAATGCGAATCGCATACGTTACCGCTGCGCTACCTCGCTCGGTCATAACCAGGCTAGAGGGGTTTTAGTAAGTATACAGAGCAATCGTGTTACCACACGGAGTGTAGATGAAATGAGGTACTGTGGCGGACACTTTCCTCCGCCTACCTTAACAATACCCAATTTCGTTGGGACTGTTCCATTTATTCACTGCATACAAATAAGTGGAGAACTGTGGCAATATTCCTAAAGTAAAGAAGAATCACAAACCAAAACCATCATCAAAATTAGCATTATTTGTGGCGGAATTTGGCAAGAAAAACGTTTGCACAAATGGCGAAATCATCAGACGTAACGTACGTCACATAGAGCTCAAAGGACGTTTAAATATCATGTTAAATATTATGCCACATTAATACATAAAACATGACTAGCAGATGGTCATTACCGAACTGCGGAAGAAATTAGAGCCTGTTTTCCGGGTTTTGATACTTTTATCACCAATGTGAAAAAGAAAAAGGCACCCTCAAGAATCAAAATATTTAAGGGGATGGAACCTGGAATTTCCTTTCCTTCACAACCAATTGTAACTCGGTGGGGGACATAGCTACATGCTGTTCTTAATAATATACTCAATATTACCAAAAAATTGTTAGTGTAATTATTGTGTTTGACGAGAGGAAAATGCTGCTATATGTGCACTCAAGGAGATATTTTCACCAGATTTGTTTTAATATTTTTCATATATTCTGAATAATTTAGTAATACTACAACTAGAATAACATATGTATTTGCTAGCATGTACTAAAACGAGGGATGCAGCAGTATCTTAAGGAGGTCTGACATTTTTTGGGGGGGTTGGGGTAGGGTTTATTTGCTCCACTAAGTCGGGTGATTTGAAACGTGATTTTTCAAAATATAACAACTGTCTATGTGCTAATCGCATGTGATTTATGTTCAGTGTGTTTCCTAAATACATTATTGTAAATTCTAACACACGCGATGTAATAAAGCAGCCAATGCAACTCAGATTTCCCTACATTAATATTTTAATTAAATAATTAAGTAACTTTATTGCACACTGCCAATAGCTAGATATATCTACATTATTTTGTTTCGATACTACATAATCCTGTCAACCTACATTCCAAGCAGAGTGTAGTGCCTTCAACTGCTCATTTTGTTTACAGAAAACACTGCGAGGTTGCAATTGCTTCTACCTTGCCTCGCCACCATCCCTCGTCGCGTTCCTAATTTGACGGTTTACTCGCTAAAAACCCTCTGCCTGGTTATAACATAGTAAGTATAGAAATTCGTGACCAATACTGCTTTCCACAGAGGCTATGCTTTACGTATGAGACAGAAAGCAACATCACACCTGTGATGGTTAGAATAGCATTTGGCTGATTTGTAATTACAATATGCAATTGCAAAACCCTGTTAAAACTAAAGAAGACCACAGGGGATTACAGGCTGCCATCATACCACCGTAGTGTAGTTGGTACACACAGCTCCAAATGTTTTCCATTCCACCAGAAGGGGGGTAAGCGGGGAGTCTTATCGAAAGGTTATGCCATGTGTCTTAGCTTCATACCTGCTCTACGAAGTTAGAGTGCTAAAGAAAATATCATTCCAAAACATTTCCCTTAGACTTGGCTGTAAGAATGTAATAAATGCGAAAATAAAGCAGCAATAACATTACGGCACATCGACATAAGCAGTATAGAAAATAGTTTTTTGGAATTAGAGGCATCATATTATAGTATAATAAGCAAGTGTTAAAAAATGGTTTGCTTTTCAATATTCACCACTTTCTCTACCCATTATCAACTAATCTATGATCTTTATTTTCATAATGTCCTTATAAAATATGGTTTTTCCGTGCACTTAACCTCAATCTGACAACAATTTAGGCCGGAAATTATACAATCTAAGTTACATTTTTCCCTATTTGGTTGCATGCAAGATGCCGTAACAACAAACAGCCGTTTATTTATTCCACAACTCTTCTTTTTACTCTCTTTACTATTCACCTATAATAAGTAGGGAAAGTATTGTATTCCACCCAAAAATTGAATAACGACATTCACTGGAAATACACATTTTGAGACTCCCTGAATCAAAAAAAAGAAATTTTAACTTCTCTACTACGCAGCTACAGCAGATAGAGAAAGTATTGTATTCTACAAAAATTCAATAAAGAGATTCACCGGAAATACACGTTTTGAGGCACCCTGAATGCAAAGAAAGCATTTTTACTTTCTCTACTACGTAGCTACGGGAGATAGAGTAAGTATTGTGTTCCACCCAAACATTTAATAACGAGATTCACCAGATATACACGTTTTGAGCCTCCCTGAAACCAAAGAAAGCATTTTTACTTTCTCTACTCCCTGATTACCGTAAGTAGAGCAAGTATTGTATGCCACCCAAAAATTGAGTAACGAGATTAATACTCGGAACGGAAATACTCATTTTCAGAGTCCCTGAAACCAAAGAAAGCGTTTTTACTCTCTCTACTATGTAGTTATAGTAATTAAATAAAGTATTGTGTTCCACCCAAAAATTCAATAAAGAGATTAATCAGAAAAACACGTTTTGAGACCCTCTGAATCCAAAGAAAGCATTTTTACTTTCTCTACTACGAAGCTACTTAAGGTAGAGAAAGTATTGTGTTCTACCCAAAAATTGAATAACGAGATTCACCGGATATACAAGTTTTGAGACTTCCTGTTTCCAAAGGAAGCATTTTTACCTTCACTACTATGTAGCTACAGTAAATAGAGAAAGTATTATGTTCCACCTAAAAATTCAGTGTCGTAATTTCACCAGAAATCACGTTTGTGACTCCCTGAATCCAAATAATTTATTTTTAGAAAAAAGGTCCCAGTGTGTGTGTGTGTGTGTGTGTGTGTGTGTGTGTGTGTGTGTGTGTGTGTGTGCATAACTCAAAAGCTAAAAGCTGGTTAAAATCAAACTTAGCGTTTAAGTTCAACTTCTTCGAAGAATGCGACACTGAGACTTTAAAGAAAATCCCCCACTCCAAACTACCCTTTACATTGGAACTTTTTGAAATTTTTTATTCTTTCAAAAATAACTTTAAGGATTTTGATTAAAATACATATGTTTAAGTTATTTTCATGATAAATAGAATGTATATCTTTTATTTTCTAGGAATAGTCTGTAAATTGTGAATGACTTCATAATTAGTAAATCATAAGAGAGAGACAAAATCTTACTGCAAAACAACTATAGGTCTTGTTAAAGCACAAAATTTATATCAAATAACATTTTTGTTTTATGTCAAATAACATTTATATTTTACCTGTTCTAAAATATTCTTTGTTATTAGTTTCAATTTTCAAATGCTTTATTCTTCTCTCAACTACAAATAGCCCCTCTCTCTCTCCCTCTTTGTTTGTTGTTTCTTTCTTTCTAGAATTTCAAAGCTAAAGCGTCTGTAGCTCGCATTCGGGAGGTCGTGGTTTCGATTTCTCTGGCCGACCTTCCTGACCCATGGGATTTCGGCGGTTTTACCCGGGTCGCCGGGCGAATGCTGGGAAGGATTCTCATATATCGGAATTTACTGAACCTCCATTTCATCTCCATTCTATTTCCTTTCATTTTTCATCCGTTGGTCTCTTTCAGGGTTGGAAGTGTCGACGATGGTGTTTCGGTGCAGTGTGGCAGGGGAAAAGGATGCTTTTTGATGCTCTCCTCCCTCGGTTTTCGGCTGGCTATCGGGAGTATCCTAACTTCCTTGAGGGGCGTTGGACCCCCTCTGTGCTGGGTGGGGTCCCCAGTCTGCCTGTCCCGTAGGACAGGAAGACTCTATCTGAAAACTTAGAGACCCTGCCATTCTTGTGCCGTCACTCCTGGTTCCGGGAGCTCCGTGTTTCCTCTCGCCTAATCCTTCCTCTCGGAGACGCCCCCTTGTGGGGCGTGGGCCCAATATCCACTATGTGGATCAGTGCCGAGTCCCTTGCGTAGCCAAATAATCCAAAGCTATCTATCCATAGCGATCAGCTTTGAGGGATTTGGCTATCGCTTTAATTTAATATGTTCTGGTTATACCTACAACGGATTGCGTAAATAAGTGATGAAGGTTTATCGGTATTAACATGACATAGATGTAAAGTAAGCTTTTTAAGAATAGTTTGTAGAAAAGTGAGTAGAGAAAGTCATGTGAATGCAACACGTCCTATTTTATAGCAAAATCTGCATATGTCTGTGTGTCTGTGAACAATATAAATCCAAAGCGAAATGTCGGTTAAATACCAAACTTGATATTTAAGTTCAGCATCTTTCAAAGAAGTGACACAAGGATTTTCAAGAAAATCTCTCACATCCTGAACAGCTCTTTACTTGGAAAAATTTTCGAGATTTGTTATTTTCTCAAAAATGGCTCTAAAGGTTTTGATTAAAATACTCTCTGTTTAAAACATTTTCATGACAAACGAAATATACGTTACTCAGAAGAGCCTCTCAATTCTTCTTCATTCTGAATGATTTTTGTATAATTGGTAAACTCTAAAAGATTGGACAAAGTTTTGCTACACAGGAAATGCAGACCCGTTAAAGCACGCAATTTGTTATACATATATTTTATGAGTTAACTATTTCCCAGATATTTCTTGTTATTGATTTGAATACTTTTTCTTAACTGAGAAGCCGTCATTTGTTTTGTTTTTGTCGCGGTCATACAGCATGGACTTTCAAAGCATCACGCAGTGACATGCTCTTTGAAAATGTGTTTATCGCTTTATCTAGGTATACTACAACGAAATGTGTAAATGCGAGCTTCTTCTTTTGGTATTTAATTAAATTCCTTTAACCGAGTAGGCCATTACGGACGGTGAATGAACGAAATGGTTAAAATGATGCTCAAATGGGCCCTAGGTCCCTAGAAATTAGAATCTGACATTCATCTTCTCAGGATAAGAGAAAACCTTGGAAAAAACTTTATCCAGGTAACTCACTCTAACCGAGATTCGAACTCGGGACCTTGTGAATGTGAGGCAGGACCCCCCCCCCACAGAGAGGGGCTAAATATGACTTGCAAGTTTATCTGGATTATAAGAAGTAGGCAGAAAAATGAGATTTAGAAAAAATAATTTGTAGAATGGTGAGAAGAGAAAGTTATGTGAATGCAACTCACTAGATTGTTCTCGTGGTAATGTAAAGAGCGAAGAGTTTCAAAGACACCACATAAAAATCTGACTATCGTTTGAGCTACTACATTCTTCCTATACTTACAACGAAGTTTGTAATGACAGTTCATCTCAATTAACAAGAAGACTCATTCACTCAAGCCGTGTGTAGCACAAGGTTGGAAAGATAGAATCAGATTGAAAATTCAAGTCATAGCCGAGTTTTGAACTACGGATCTTCCAGTTTACGTCCAGGTGGCACCGCGGTAACGTGTGCGACTTGCATTCGGGAGATCCCTAGTTCACTTCCCGGCAACTGCCCAATCTGACCCACGGGTTTTCTTCGGGAGTTTTCCCGGGTAGTCAGGCGAATGCTGATATGATTTATCTCAGCCCCCGAATATCGTTCCATTCCTCATTTCATTCATCCTTAATCCCTTTAGGTCTGTTTCAGGTTGTAAGTGTCGGCGATGGTGTTCCGGTGCGGCTTGGCAGAGAAAAAGGATTCTCTCTATGGAACATCCGTCATCCGGTCTTCGGCTGCTTGCCAGGGTATACGGACCGCCTATTGAGGGGCGTTGGAGCTTCAGTGTGGGTTGGGGTCCCAGGTTTGCCTGCTCAACTGTTAGGGCGTCTCAACCTGGAAACTTTAACAACCTTGTCATTGCTGTGCCGTCACTTCTGGTTCCGGCTGCCCAGTGTCTCCGTGTCCGTCACCTCTTCCTGCCCCTCGAGGGGCACAAGCACAATGTCATCATTCACTGGATTGGGTTCGAGTCCCCTCCGTTACACATCCCATTCCATTCCGGACCAGGGAAGAGAAGCGTTTTAGGAATTCAGAACTTAAATCGTAATACAAAGTGTCTAAGTCCTCTTTTTTCCCTTGGCCATCTTCAGATTTGTAACTTGAAAGCAATTTAATTTTCAGAATAGAGTGCCTTTAAATGAATCAATGGCAACAAAAGCACATCAACCTGTCTGCATTAACACTTTTGGGGCACTATTTTGAAAATTTAGCTTATATGTTACTCTAACCGAATAAAACAGCTATATAGAAGCTGCATATTTTGCGCTAAATGATGTTTCCTCTATGTATTATCGTTTTCTCCTTTTAGATACAATACCTACATAGGTGTTTTTACTCTACGTCCATTATACGACTGACACAGTTTTTCTTCCTTTCTCTTGTGAGTATGTGTATGGGGAATTATGTTTCAAATTAAACAATCTTTATTCGTTTTTCAGTAACAATCGCAAAATATATCTCATTTTGAAGAAAATTTTATGTTGCACTTAATTGTGCCCAAACTGCTTCAACAGTTTGACATTAATATTACTTTTGCTTGCATATTTTTAAAAAATTACTTGAATATTATCAGAACTGAATGTGCCAAATGTATGGAACTACACACTTAGGGCTAAACGTTGTGATCAATATCTATGAAAATTAAAAAGCAAAACGAACTTATATTTAAGGTAATAAATATCCTCTGCTTCGAAGCACGCGTAGAGCGTTCTATGGTGATAATTATGAAACTATTATTATTATTATTATTATTATTATTGTTTATGACTAGCAAGAAACGTTAAAAACAAGATATACATTATGCGAACCTTGTTTCTCAAGAAAATTACTGAATCTAAACTGTCTAGCACCCGCATAAAGAGTGTAATATTTTAATTTTAAACAACATATTATGCAAAGATAATGTCTTTCGCTTGAATAGATCCAGTAAAGAGAAAATTATTTAGTTTCGTCTTCTTTCTTCTTAGAGTGAGGTTGCTGAATTATACGAGAATACACAGAAGTAAATGTGACCTTTGAGACGATACCGACACTTACTGTTGGTTATAGTCGGGCATGACTAGTGGAGAAGACATTTCTTCCCCCTCTTCCTCTACACCCCTTGGTCCATTTGAAAAAATTTTGAGCCTCTTATACTATGTGTGTATTGTAGTATAATTGCTTAGTATGCTTTAGGTCGTGAGTCTGAAAGTCTATTTTTCCCCCTGATTAGGAATAATTCTTGACAGATCTAAAATACTAGTTAATGTGAGTGCGCTCACGAATAAACGTGTTTTGGTCACCAAATAAACAGAGTATATATGAATGGCGACTAAGCCTGGAAAAATGTTAATAATAACTTTAATTGAGACCACGAAACGTAACTACCAGATTTTTTGTGACACTAATAACTGCTTTATTATTAGCTATAACATTATTTTCTTCCTCTAAATCGCTATTAATAAACTACGGAAGTTTAAATTCTCAGGAATATAAAGATGAGCTTCGGCAAAGAAAAGGTACAGCTTTTATTTTATTTTATGTTTTAAGAACCTCTAATATTATGTCAAGTAAATGAAATACGCCAAACGGAAGAGATTATTTTACAACTTAAACACACAGATAGGATCTGCAATACTGATGCAAAAGTCTGGTCTTTAACGTAATTTGGCAGACTGGCAGATAATGAAAGATAAAAGAATAGGTTATTGGGACTTGGAAACTATAGCAATGTAATAAATGCCTTAATATATTGCAAAATAGTGATAAATAATGTCCAGCATTCAGCTAGTAAACATACAATTAAAGCCTAATTTCGGGTTGCTGAAATGAAGAATAGAGGCATCTGACGTAAGAAGCTGTTAGGATATTTTAATATTTAAAATAATTGTGGATTTTCATTGCATTTGACACATGGCTTCATTTTAAAACGTTGTCTTTATTGAAGACTCGTTTATTTATTTTAGAACTCGAGCTTCTTTTGTTCATAACTACAGATATAAAAACAAGGAAACAGTATAAATCTCCAGTTCACAAATATGCATTTGCTCATATTGTTTTCCTTTTATAAAACCAGGGTTAATAGAACTGCAATTTCCTATTCTACATTTTGGAATTGCAGTATGTCATTAAAAACGAAGAAAGTGGATAAGTGTCATTTTCCTTCCTACATAGTAAGATATAGGCCTAATTTGACATTTCTATGGAAATCGCAGTATCGAACAAGAATGTCTATACGTCCCTCATTGTGGCAGTCAAAATATACGTGTAACGGTTTAGCATGTTAATGCTTTTCTGTTGGCTTTTAGGGATCCCATCCATGGTGTATCTATGGGTTGGAATGAAATTATACGAGATATGCAATTTGCGCCATTTCAAGAAGAACCGCGGCAGAATGTGTACATCTGTTTTTTCAGCATATGCTGGTTCTTCATGGTTTGCCTAGCATCTTCGTAAAGTGAGCGATTTATCAAAAGATTATAACATAGATCACTTACAATACTAAAGGAGGGCGCACACTGCTTCATTTCAGCTTGATTCAATTTATGGCACATTCCTAAATGTGAGTATACAGCAATATTGCATTAGTATGTTTTCCATCAGTCTGTCAGAGTTTCCAAATGTGTAACAGAGGTCTCTGATGTTCGTTCGACGAATTTGAATAAACAATGGCTGGTTTATTATACAACGAAGTTATGGCTATTGCATTGGCATGCAAGGGGAGAAGAAAATGTACAAGAGGTTTTGGATACACTATATAAACAATCATATCTCTCCAGATTTGTTGTGGGATCAGAAAAACTTTTTTAAAATTTCAGAATTTCAGGAAACCTGTATCAGCTATTGAAAGGTTGACAGTAACTTCACGTTTTATTTACATAGGCTTGCAACATATTTAAACACGAATACAAATAATCAATATTTAATATAAGGTATACTTAATCTTAAAATATATGTTGTGACTTATGTGAGTGGTGCATTTTTCCTTGAGCGTTGCCTTTTCGATGTCGGAAGGGCTAGGTCCTACTGTTCTTTAATGACCGGTACACTTCAACTCGAAGAAATGGATCGAAAGTTTTGACAGCTTCTTCCATTTCATCAAAAGTTTTGTTAAATGATCTTACTTTTGTGCAAAACGTCAGTAACAGAGCCAGCAGATTTTTTTTGACTTGGCACACTGGCGCTTGTGGTTGTTGGGAGTTGAAGCATCCCCTATCAGTATTGGTTATTTGTGATGTGTCTGTCAACTCCATCTCTTCATCCGTATCAGTCTTCCCGTATCTGGTGGTATATATGCGTCCTCGTCCCTCTCCAAAAATAATTCTATCATGGTAATTCGGTGTTTCCATGGTTTTGTAATTTTTGTGTTATGTCCACTTTTTGTGTATTGAATTTTCAATTGCTTGCTGTGGTATACCTAAACAGTTAATCTAAGATAAGAAAGAACTAATAAAAAGGTGAGTTTAGACAATATGAAGTAATGATATTAATTGTACCAGGTGAGTCCACTGCCCCCAGTTATTGGTATCTATGCAACCCGCAGTTTATAGTCTAATGTGAAAACATTGTCTCTTTTAGCAAACAAACTGTTATTGTAGCTCTGCCCTTCTATTCGGTATTATTCGCAATTACCATTAATGATTAAAGGTCTGAATGAGAGCCAACGAGCTGTGAAAGCCTTAAAAAAGAAGACGTTTCATGGATGTAATGCTTGCAAGGGGATAGAGGAATGTTTTCCCGAAGAGCGAGATAGACTAAGTGGGTTCTGTCCAAGTGGTTTAGCTGCCGAAATGTGCTGAGCAAAGTTTAGCTTTGGAGGTTCAAATCTGATACAAACTTCAAATTGTTTATTTTTCGCTCCTTGTGTTTATTTTCTGTATTTTAGTGTACTAATTTATTTATTTTAGTTACTGGTTCTTCTGTGAGCCAAGGCGTTAGGAATTACAATCATATAATTGTGTATCATGTTCACCCTAATAATCTGTACCGTATCTGGTGTTGTAAACCGTGTTACGTAATTCGCTTTCATTCTTTTGGGCGCATATGGGCTATATTAAATATAACAGTTTTTGTTTCACGTTTAAACCCTATGTTTCACTTTTTCTATTGACAAAGGAGTCATAAATGTGCTAGGTTCACAGGTAAACAGAATAATAAATTGTTAAAGAGCGTGGATTTCATCACGGAAGTAAATGTTCAAAATGACGACCACCTTCACCAATGCACATTTGTGTACGTAGCCTGAAAGACCTTCTTGTATGTTGTAACATGCGCGGTGTAATCTGGTTGCATTCTCCACGTATGACTTCCCGTAGATGATTTGGGCTTTGCGGCTCTTGAGCCTAGACCCGTTCCTTTAAATGACCCCACAGAAAGAAATCCAGTGGGGTGAGATCAGGTTATCTATGTGGCCATGCGATTTGGCTCCCTTGGCCAATCCATTTTTGCGGATATTTCTATGTAAGTGTTTGTGGTGACCAGTGTGGTGGAGCTCTATCCTACTGGAATCACATTTCTGTGCACATCTTCTAGTGGCAAATCTTCTAGGAACAATCACAATTCTTCTTGCAGAAATGCAAGGTACCGTGATCCTGTGAGGTTGCCTTCAAAAAAGTACGGTCCAAATAGCTGGTCTCCTATTATTCCGCACCAGACATTGATGCTCCACTGTACCTGGAATGCAACTTCTCTCATCCAGTGAGGATTGCCTATACTCCAGTAGTGCACATTATGGGGGTTAAGAGTTCCGTTATTGTGGAATGTGGGATATTTATTATGATGCAATGTGCGCATCACCGAGGACTGACTTCTGTACAGATCTTCTGCTATGGCTCTTGAACTGGTATGTGGATTGTTTTCTATTGCGTTTCGCACAGCTTCTTCATTGCCTCCAGAGGTTACTGGAGCTTCGCGAGCAGGAGGTGCTCTTCCAAATGATCCTGTTTCACGAAGGTGTCTTTCAACCTTTCGAAAAGTGTCTGCAGTAGGTGCCCTCCTTCCTGGAAATCGTTCTTCATACAGGCGAATTGCTGACAGTGTATTACACCTTATTTCTCCATAGATAAAGAGCATGTCAACATACTCGTCGTTTGTATACATTATGACAGCAGCCGTGTCTCGTAGAAAGGTTTCAGATACTGAGTAGGCAGTGGAGAGAGACTTATTTATTGAGGCGAAGCATTGACGCAGGCGCAAATAGCTAAAGCCACTCTGCGTGTGGGAAGTGTTTTAAACTTGGTTGACTGGGTCAAGCTAATACTGACCACAATAAAACACCTACTATAAAGTACAAATTATCCACCTGCCAGTGGAAAACATGACTATTATTCTATTCTGTACACACTTATAATGTTATCAAAAATGTTAGGTATCTTATAATATCAAATTATATGCCCAAACAGATAAAACAAAAGGTAATAAAAGGTTTAAACTTAACCCGAAGGATTTGAACCCACATTAAAGTGGTACACCGTTAAAGCAACCATGACAATACCATTCGGCCAATGCTATCTTGCAGGTAGGAATTAGTAATCGCAGAACTAGACCCCACCTCGAGTCTTTACACGCTTTTTGCAGCGTCATGTAAAGTTTTGAGCTCGGTTTGGCAGTTTTAATTCAAAAAAATAAACTGCATCAGTCATTGCAATTACTGTATGATCTGAAATACGCCATAGTTTGTGAAATAAGAGAAATTATCCACCTAATACTTTGCCTTTTTTGACAAGGCTGTACAATGACTAACGGCTTAACTCCATCTGCCATTTTGTTTTCAAATGGTTTTGTCAACCGATGCATGTGATATGTTGTTCCTTCAGGGGCGTTTTCAAAGGAGTGCATGGATGTATGCTAAATAATAAAAGTTTGTAAAATTCGCTAAATGTACTACTGAAGCTCTCAGTGTCAGGGTGGGATGTTTTTTGCATCGATGTACATAACGATTGCATTCTGTCCTATAAAACACTTATACAATGAGTTATGTATCCCTTCTCTATAAAGTGTTATGCAAATCAGCCATTAGAAGGCATTCAAGACAGGCATAAGTCACATATGCCGCTTAGCACGTTGCATAAATTCAAAAATAAATAGGCGCGGCTGACTCACCTGGTATGGTTATACTTTGTAAGTATGCATTATTAAGACTGATTTTTAAAATTAGAATTGCATTATCAGTTTGTAGCAAATTTTTCCTGACAATGTAAATGCTTTACTTTATTACAATTATACTTTTTTCGAATTTCTTGTTTACGGAAATTCCTTTTCCAGTGTTTCATTTAGTTATAAATTGGACTAGTCAACTGTTTGCAAAATTGTATATGAGACCTCACAAATTATCTAGCGTACGATGTCAAAGGAGACCAACGAAGAAACGCTTGCAGTGTGTTGAAGAAAAATATGCAGCTCTTTGGTGGTATCTAAACAGCATAGGGTTCCCAGAAGCGGTCAACACGTAGTGTTTGAAAAGCCACCAACTGCGGCTCTTAAATTACACAACGAAATTTAGTATTGTCTTTTTGGCTCTAGTTGATGGTGATTAAAGTTTCATAACAACTGAGTAGCATATGGAAATAATAGTGACGGTGGAATTTTTCGGGCTTCAAACCTTCGAAAAAAGATTAGCAAACGGAAAGGAAGCTTTAGCGAAGGAAAATATATTACCAATATCTGACTGCCTTGCCCTACGTTAGTGTTGCTGATGAAGCCCTTCCATTACTTGAAAATACTATGAGGGCGTATCCAGCTAATCAGCTGGTAAAAAATCAAAGTAAGAAAATCTCATGTCATGGGCAGAGACATGCTAGATGAGTGAACGATTATGTATTTGACATGCTAACCAACAAACTTCGAATTTATCTGAAGAAATGTAATGTTTCCCCTAAGCATCTTGAGGTTAGTGTGATGGTAACAACTATTCCAGAAATGATTCTTGTTCCTGCGAGTTAGGTGAACTGGGGAACAACCAGATGCTTCAAGCAAATAGAAATATAGCTAGAACATTTGAAATGAGAGTAACATTTGCAGATTACTTCATTTCTCCTCTAGGAAGAGAGGCATAGTAAGAGAGAACATTTTGTCCTAACTGATACTAAAGTGGGTTAAGCAATAAAATGTATGTTTTGACCTTATTATAGTTAATTAAATGTATAGATATAACTATAAAATGCTAGACAGATGTGTTTATCCGTTATCCAATCTGCAAACAATTGATTTGTCTGTATTACTTTATCTGTGTTTAATACCATTATATACTTCCAACAATTCTAATAATTAACATACCTGAGACTGGTTGATAGCATTATTTATCAATGCGATCATAGAAAAGGTTACACTCTTATGATTTTAATTAAGTTATTAATTCATTTTGCCGTAGTATGAATTATACAGGTTCACACATTGACAAAAGAACAGGATATAATGCATGTGGTCCGTTTCTCTTCCCGCGAAACTTGCATCACTTACTTCAGTCTTTAGTCAGTGTTTTCTAGTTGGAGCAAACTGAGTTGGACAGACAACACAGAAGCAGAATACACCAAAGCAGCATGTAGCCGCATATTACATTTCATAGAAAAATGTCAAGATGAACTGAACTGAAATGAAGTGAAGCAATGTGCGCCTCCCTCAATGGTAGAACACTAGTAGGACACTAAATTCACTTCCTTCCTAGCATTCAAAATGACAAAGAGTTTATCATTGTGACTAGCGACCTTAAAGAATATATTAAGTTCTAAGGCTTCATTTGTATATCCATATTCATGTAACACAGTTTGAATGGTCTGATTATTCCTTCTGCAGTTCTAAGTTAAAACCTTTTTAAAACAAGCAGCAGTATTCATCTTGTATTGTACAGCATATTTATAGCATATGTACAACACATGTATACTGTATAACATATATATATATATAGTTTTATTAATCATTTTGTTAAACAATTTTGAAAAATTGGTATACCCAAAACTAGTGGAACAGGAAGAAATCAAAATATACTTCTTTCACTATATAATACTGGATCTGATCACAGAAGTTTAGACAGAAGTTTGGGTCAATGTTGTATAAAACTATAATTTTAAGAATACGTGTTTTATATTTGCAACTTATCTATGTCACTAAAGACATTCTCTAAAGCTATTTAACTTGTAAACATCAAATATAGTTTTAAAAATCGAAAAAAAATATTAGTTATACACACATTTGCGTTACAACATTTGTTGATCAGACTATTCAATTTTTTTATATTGAAATGAAATTTCCCCCTCGCCCTTTCGACACTCTCTTACGCCGTCTTTAACAGGATAATACAGGCGCTAGGGATCCATGGTTAATGCTATGACGCCCCCATTGCTTTGACCTCGACCTTTCTTAGCGAAATTGCTACATTTCCATAGATCCGTTCTCCGTATATTAAACCTTTTCAGATCAATCATATATTTTTAAACTCTACCTGGCAATTCATAAAGGAGAGTCAAACCAAAATCAATACCTTCAGCGTTTTATCATTACGCAAGAGGGTAACCTTGTTAGTATGACTGCATGGGTTGAACGTTTTCCTACATATTCCGTTATCTGTGCTGTAATTAGATAAATTGTGGCACTGAAATAAAATAGCTCCACCTTTACATATCTTTTAAACACAGTCATAGAGATTTAATCCAAGAAGGTACACTCACCGACAGCAATCAAAAGCTTAGAGAGACCAGGCTTTGTACGTTCTCACAGCGAAGTTACAGGTAAGTAAGAATTAGAGTTTTACATGCCAAAGACTTTCATTACTATTTTAGGGACTGAGCCAATTATGGCTGTTTTTTAAAGGAGTACCTGAGGCCGCAGTTGCTTAACGCCTCTGGAATTATGAACTGCAATTTTCAACACCTGCTCGAAACTACATCGGCAGCCCGATTAACAGTCAGTAACCGGCTGCTCAAATACCAGCAATGCTCACCAGGTTGTGCCCTCTCCGCCAGCATAGATAGCGCTTATACAGTCTCCACGTCATTATCACCTGACCTTCCCGGTGCCCCTCGAGTAATACACTCCGACGAAGAAGACAGTGTAACAGACTTAGTTCTCGACGACCAGTGAAGGACTTTCTTGAGCTAGTATTTGGGCCACCTCCACACTTTTAGGCCTTATCTAAATTTATACACATATTTTTCGGCATAAGTAAACTTCTAAATTCTTTCTAGTGTGTGGAGCAGCACTTAAACCTTATCGAAGCGAGTTCATATTGGAATTTCACCACGTGTTAAATTCTATTTAAAATGGCAAATATATTGTGTGAGAAGGACAACTTAAAATGCTATGGATTTCAATTGTAATTTATTGATATTTCTAAATTATAATGTGAATATATTCAGTACTTTGGGACTGCAAGAATTATTATTTTAATTTAGAGCTGTATTAGAGACCTACTTCATTTTCCTTTAACTTTATTTGTAGTACAAGGATTATTACTCTGGGGGAATGCTTTATTTCAATGCATTCAAGACTGGGCCCGGCATTTACCTTTGAAGTTAAGCTTTTTTATTAAAAATTTTTGGCATTCTACGCATTGACTATATTTTAATCGGCTTTGCAAGAATGTTAATGACTAGCAATTTACATTCTAGGCATGCAATTTACATTTGGTTCTCATATTCAAGCCCAGCAGGAAACGTTGGTACAATTTCGGTGAGTGGTGTAAGGAACTCATCTGATAACTGGCACAGTATAAGATTAGAGGCCAAATTCTAACCATTTTCACCTTCACAAATCTGCACCAGTACGTGCTGGAGCGGATATGTATTTGCACTAACGCAGCTAATGGTTCTTATATACGTACATGAGAAAAGCCGCACTTATCTACAGCAGCAGCTATAAATCTGCAGATTAAATATACCAGGTTTTTAACAGGTTATCTACTCAGCTCTTTATAGTCGTACAACGAAAACATCCATTCTAGGAGTTAATTAACATAGCAAACACAAGAGAAAATATCATTCTAATGAAACTGACATCCGTTTTTTGCTTTTGGAAGCAGCTAACGTTTTCTTGCTTTTCTTCTATTTATATAGCCGACTTTAACATCCACAGGGCAAATTTCATATTTCAAAGACATATGTTAATGGTACGGAAGAACGGAGGGGCCCCTAGAACCGGAGCAGAGCACCGCAAGTATACCACAATGATCCTTTTTGCTTCTACTGTGACCAGTGGTAAGGACAGATGAGGGTAGAGTCTCGAAGGGTAACTCCGATAGGAATACGACGTGTTCCCTAACTTTTCCTGATTAAACGCATCCGACGCCGCCCGGGCCCACCCTCAAGCCACCGAACCCCTGGCAGGGCCCACTTGGAGGCGAGACCTAACTGAACAGTCCCGGAATGACGCCAGGGAAGATACCTTTACAGAGCGCACAGCCACCGCCCAGCAGCAACCAGCCGAACACTGTCGCCTAGTCCTACAAAACTGAAATAGATGACAAGGAAGATGATGGGTACAGGAAATGAGGGTCAGGAGAGTCATGGTAGAAGATAAACCCTCTCAGCATTCGCCGGGCGATCCGGGGAAACCACGAAAATTCCTGAGAGAGGGCGGTCTCTGGGGATCGAACCGGGATCTCCTGAATGCTAGTCTTACACGTTACAGCGGAGCCAACTTGTTTGGTAAAACATTTGTTAGAACCTGCAGCTTCATTTCTTCTTAAACAATTGAGCAGTCCCATATTCATTCGCGTATTCATACTTTCCAAGTTTCAGGGACGTGGATCACACCAGGGACCTCTGCGCTTAACAACCATCACGAAATCTATAAACTAGCTGATAAGAAATACGATTAATTCAAGATACTTTGCAGTAAAGGAAGACACGAGAAGTTTTATCCTTAGAGTTTTCCAAGGTCAAATGTGTAATTAACAACAGGCTAGATCAGCGCTTTTCAAATATTCTTATTTCGCGTCCCCTTTTTACTTTCTCCTCTACGTACTTACAGTAAGTGGAGGAGCTATTTTATTCCAAAACTTCGATATCGAGATTTCACTGAAAATGTATATTGGTAATAGTCATTTTAGGTGAATTTAATTTGACCCTAGTTGTAGGATCCCATTTAAAAAAAATTAAATGGGTCACAACGCTCTCCAAAGAAAACACGGTTAATTTACTTTCTCCCATAATATCAAACAAATTTTATTAAACAAATTTCTTTCTACAACGCTTAGTTTTGAAGATATTGTACAGCCTCAACTTAAATGGTCCAACCTCTGTATTTATCGCATTGTACTTTCCGTAGTAAACAAAATAGTAAACTATGGTCATTTAAAACCGTGATACAACTATAAAATTAGCTTAAGCAGCTAAGTGTTGATTAGAGCTATGCTAGCGTAACCTACAATGTGTTACAGTGAACTTTATGGGAAATATGTACATTTCTAAGGAACAGGCCGCAATAAAAAACGCGAAAGATAATGTTTAAAATAATTAAATTATATTATGTTATATTACTTATATGAACTAATTTAAGAATCGTTTATTACCACAGACTTTGCACCTACTGTAAACTATAATGTATGTGCTGTATTAATTGAAAAATGCTGGTCGCGCTATGACTTTACTGTTTAAGCGACCATAAACAAATAAATTAAAAAATTAGAATATGTTGCACTGACAGGGCATTCTCTACTCTGGTACAAACTATTTTTATAAGCCTTATTCTCCATATACTTCATGTTAATCTTATTGATAATTTTCTTGTAGGTGCAAGGGGAATATGGCAGGCTTCTAGCGTTAGTCAAATCTTTTAAGAGCTTGTTGCTATGTGAAGCATTTCATTCTCTTTGTACTATGTCCAGGGCATAAAAAAATTACGAATAACTAATTCCCATTTGAGAAAAAATATATGTATTGGAAAATTGAAACAAATAACAAGGAATATCTGGGAAATGGTTCACTCGGAAAAAAATGTATATGACACAAATTGTGTGTTTAACGAGATATAATTTTTTGTGTAGTAAAAGTTTGTGTATCTCTTACGGTTTTCAAATTGTGCAAAAGTCATTCAGAATGAAGGCGATTGAGCACATTCCCAGTAAATTCACAATATATATTTCATTTGCCATAAAAATATATTAAACATATGGTATTTTAATTAAAATCGTTAGAGCCATTCTTGAGAAAATTTTCAACAATGTTCCATATAAAGAGTATTCTGGAGTGGGGGAGTTTCTTTAAAATCTTCGTGTCTCATCTTTGTGAGATATTGAATCTAAATACAAGTTTGGTATTTATCCCATTTTTCATTTTTGAGTTATGGTGTTCACAAATACACAGACACACACACGGAGTTTTTTCTTAAGTTTTTTCTTACTTTTATGGATTCGGGCGTCCTCAAAACATGCATTTTCGGTTAAATCTCAGTATCGAAGTTTGGGGTGGAATGCAATACTTCTCCTACTTGCTATACGTAGTAAAGAAAATAAAAAGCAATCCCTTTATAGAATGTGTGCATTTTAGTTAGTACACCAGAGGTTTTATCATACCCTTGGTTAAAAATCGCATCCTGCAGTTCAAGCTGTAAGGCTGTTCATAATCTCACATGGCTTTAAGATACCTTCATACCTTTCAACGTCTTTTAGGGGCTCATTAACTTACGACCCCTTAGTAATTTCAAATAAGTCCCAAGTTAATTTGGAGATCTCCTTTGACATTTAAAGGCGGAAATAGTTGGAGGCTCTTGCCACACGGTGCGCTAGTATTGCCACCTTCAACTTTCAGCTCCGGGCGAATTAACATACAGCCCTAACTCCCTACTGCCCAGACCTAGTCTCGCTTCACTGGACATAATTCAATTTTCCTCAACATGACTCTTCCCCCTCCCCCTTTACCCTTCCAGCAACGACGTTCCGTGCCGTCTACTAAATTTATGAAACAGCCTGCAAAGCTTCTGCAGCACCAAGAATGGTTTTTATGTGCAAGCTCGCGCCCGAGGGATGAGGATAAGGAATATTAAAACTCTTTATATGATTAGATAATTTACTTGATGAAAACCTCAACATTTTACAAGCTCAGGGCACTCCTTCCCGGCAGAAATCCTTTTATTCCAAACTACGATGTTCGTACTGCTTTCTGCTCATGCGTCTGCAAAACAGTGTATAAATTCATAAATATTTGCATTGTAGGATACAGCGACATATGATTGATGTTTCGTTTTTCTGCCGATTCATAACACTCAAACAATCTTAACCATTTCTATTTCGTAATGGTAATGCACATTATTTATATGAAATACATTTATAGCTTACTTAATGTATAGGAAACAATGCATTGAATTATAAAATTTAATACCGAAATTATCCAGAAAATGTGCGTTTTTATGTCTTCTAAATTTGAAAACAAGGGTATTTTAAAAAATGGTACTCAAAATAACTAAGGGAGATTGTTAAATAAATAACAATTATTGATTAACTCATTCTAGCTGTTTTTAATAACTTAGATGCCACCAGGGAAGATAAAAACCTACTAGTTCAAATACCGAATGTGTGAAAATATATACAGTCGCTGTTCTCTAGTTTCTCATGAAGTCCTGTTTAGAATCTGCAGCATAATGATCAGCATATATTTTGGCTTTAATCCAAATTGTTGTCTCAGTTTATTATGTACTGACCTTAAGATTAATTTTATCCTAGTAGTGTCTAATTGTAACCATTCGTGACGAATACTTCATTAAGGCTTGGAAGTTGGAACCTTGTGTGCCTAAGCGACTGGTGTTCAATGTCAACCAACACCACAGGTGTACTGTCACTGAGAACACGTAGTGTGGGCTTTGTTTACTTTATACCTGTAGCTTCAGTTGGTCGCAGGAAAGACGGGACCCAAGTTCCGAGCCTTATCATGGTTAAGTTTGGTTCCAGCCAAGAACTCATAGGCTTCAAAATACTTTCTCAGCCAAAAGAAATTTAAAACCACAATTCATCAGAGTTGCATTCTAGCAGACCGCCGTCGAGAAGACGTGCTACCGCCTACCTATCCAACCATCCCAAACAAAAAACAGCCAAACTTATATGCCTCCGAAATAAAGAACCCTGTGGTTAAACCTATTGAGTGTGGGCACGCTCCAAAATCACTCTGGCTGATCCACACTTTGCCAGCATCATGTGTGGTAAATTTCCGCAGACCCGATAAATATGAAAAGTATCAAAATGCTACGTATCCGTAATTGTGCTTTAAAGCGGGAACTTCATACGATAGTGGTTTTCTAATCCGTGATAAAATGCGAAATTAATACAAAATCTAAGTAAGCATCTTTTCGAATACGCTTGAATTATACCTACATTCTTTTTTTCTTTAATTTTGTATGCACTTTGGGCAGTGCTTTCTGTTTTCTTGTACTTAAATACAATTTTCTTACATTTACTCTTTATAAAATAAACTGCCTCCTCATTGTTGCCGAAGAAACTTAAATTGAACACCATATACTAAAAGGTAATTGTTGACTTCTTCGATTTTACTTCCTCTACTACATATACAGGTGGAAGTATTGAATTCCAGTAAAATATTCAATGTCGAGATTTCCCGGAAATACATATTTTGAACCCCCCTGAAACCAAAACACCATTTTTAGAAAAAGGTTCATGTGTGTGTCTGTGAGCAGTATAGCACTAAACCAAAAACTCGAGACATCAAACTTCGTATTTAAGCTCAACGTATCTTCTAAAGATACAACATGAAGATTTTATAGAAAATATCCGACCCCAATCTACACTTTACATTAAATATATTTAGAAATTTATTTTCTCAAAAAAAGCTAAAGTTGTTTATTAAAATATCATGCAATTAAGATATTTGCATAATAAATAATATATATGTTTTGAATTAACTGGGAATAGTCTGTGAAATCCTCTTCATAGGGAAGGAAATTTGTATAATTTTGAATATCCAGCTGTTTTGTACAATTACAAAACCATAAGAAATAGACAGAAAACATACTGCACAAAATGTAGACCTCTTTAAAACATAATTTATTTCGAATAATATTTATGGATATTAGGCATATTATTAGTTTGAGCTTTTCAGTATTGTAATTTCGCTATTCAAGGCTTCTCATAATGTCATTGAAATGGTAAGTATTTCAATGCAAGCATATATACCTAGCTTCTAAGTATCTGAATATCGAATTTCCCCCGTTCCCCTTGTACCTACATAGAAAAATGTGTTATGAAACTATTTATGCAAAGGTTTATTAGAGTAACATGAAAAATATGTTTTCCTAAGAATATTCTGTAGAAGCTATACAAAAGTGACTGGCATTGGGTGGAGATAGTCATTGAATGCAACACAAGATATTTTGTTTTTGTCCTGTCCAATTTTTGCATATTGCATGAAAATTACCCAAGATAAAGTTAATATTAAATGGGAGGGAAACCATGAGAGATATGTAAATTTTGTAATAAAAAATTCTCGCGAGAGAAAAGAGATGACTTAGAAATCCAATCAACATGTGTGCACGGAAGTAAATTTCCTTTCAAAAACATCTGAAAAACAAGATGGGGCTGCATGGTAAGTAAGAATTTCAGAGCTCGAGAGCAAAGAAAGGAATGCCCGTGACGAAAATAACGAATTTGTTGAGGATACGGTGAAGATGTATTTAGTGTGCCAATATCCCAATAAACTGAATCATCCAGGCGGAAAGTCTTGGGAAAGTAAACACTGAGAAACTAAAACACATTATTAAAATAAAACCTCAATATTTGTAAATACTTTAAAACATTAAAATGTTTCTATTTTATTTAATATATCTATATTCAAGCCTAGATTTTTTTGTATTTGTTTGGTTTTTAGATATTGTGACTGTCCAGTTTTTCAACTGACACTGTTCTCCTTCATTTCACATTATTACTGTTCTAAGTGCTTATCTGTTCAGCTCCACTGTGAGTTCACTTCACCAATGTCACCTCGCTCAGGTGAACTAGTTCAATTCTCCGTATCAGTTCGCTTCTTTGGTGACGTAGCCTCTTCACGCCGGACGGTTCACTTCACACGGGAGTCGTACACAAGTCCTCCACAACCGTCGCTCCGCGGTAACACTCGCTGCACGTCACAGAAACCTCACCAGCTCGCTCGGAGAATCCTCTTGATATCACACGGGAAGCTCACCCGCCAACTAGCTCGCTCACCGACTGGCGATGCGATTCACTCTATTGTCGCCACTCCTCACCTCGCTACTCGACATTCTTCTCACTCATTCCAATCTGTCGCTCTCGACTCGCTTTCAACTCGGACTGGCTCGTCACTCAACTCACAATAGACTCGCACTCAATTCGCGACTGACTGCCCGCGAGAGACTGACTCGCTTATATAAACAGTGGAATCTTCCATCGAAGGTTCTCGAATTTTCTATGACTACTTTGACACACTTTCTGGAGGAGAGGGGAGATAAAGCTTTCAGAAACTTCTAGTTATCTCCCGATAGCGCCCCCGGTGTTTACGCTGGCAATCGGTGTTATCACTGTTTACACGGACCTCTTGGCACCGACCTCCCGATAATCTTGGTGCATAGCCGCTGCGTCGCAATATTTTAAATCCTTGTTTGTTTTAAAGATATTGGGCCTGAAAAAGCTATTCTTCTAAATAGAAATAATTCTATTATTTTACCTTTAAATCTATGTGCCAGGCTCAGATGATCTACTAATTGTAAAAGATTGAGAAATGGGTATGTAGTTTGAATCCATACATAACAACATTATGATGACTTAGGAAGGCAAACCGATCGTTCGTGTCGCAGCACATGAGGCTTCAAATGGGAAAGGCAGGTATGTCTAGGAGATTATTTGGAAAATATCTGTTTTCTTAAATGGAAAATGGCGCAAATTGTAGCAGAACTTGAAAGATTATAGCATTGAGTTTGATAATGTCCTGGGTTTGATTTCAGATTTAGCTTCATAAATGACATGGTTAAGAACAATTATTGGAGATCATTGGTTACATCTTCATTTTGCGCAAGTTGAAGTTAAGTCCAAGTTAAGCTTTCCTGTTTGCATTGTAGAAAAATGAAGTACGTATTTGAATTACGAAGAAGTGGGTTTCTTCAAATTGGAAAGTCAGTTTCAAGATGATGTATTATAGTTCAAGTGTTGGGGAGCCGAACTTGAAGTAGTTGCAACCGCACGTATGGTAAAAAGTTTCCGGTAGCCTTCGCCCCAAATGTACTTTCCGGTGGCCTTTGCCCCAAATGTTTAAAAATATTAACAATGTAACTTGACAGTTTCTTTAAATATTATATATTTATGTTTGCCTCGGCTGCGTCAGTGCGTCTTTGCAGGGTTGTGGTGCAGCTGAAGAATGTAAGCTTACTTCACTACATTTATTAATCCATGGCACAATTTAAATAACACTTCACTGATATAGAGAGCTGTGAGATTCTTTTATTAATTACTTGCACTTTTTAACACGTAAACTATTTTCGTCTCACACGAATACGTATTAAATTTCTCAAGGACGCATCTCGCGTCCGGTTAGGAACACTGTTCTGCAAGCAACACGCCCAGTTATGAGCGCTGTCTATAAGTAACTGAACTCTAAATTTGTAAATTTTGCTATATTTCAGTTTCTGATTGGCTAATCCTAGTCCAATAGAATACCTTCATTTAACTAAAGCTTTTTCTGGTTGTTGATTGGCTATTTTTAAACTGTATCAAAATTTACATTATTGTAAATTGACTAGTAGCATTATTAAACTTTCTTACTCATTATTGCCTCAAGGTTACCTCATTGTTACTAACTTTTAACCTATTATTCTCTCAGCTCCTACATTATTAAATTACGTAATACATTCACATAACATTATTGAACATGTATACAATAATATAAACATTTACAATTACTGTAATATACACTTTTTGTATATTGTTACATACACATATTGCTTTAAGGTTATTGAATTATATGGTATATTATATAATTACACCGAAATCGTTTAAGTGTTAAAAATACTGCCTCAATTATCTCAGGGAAAAAAGAGGCAAGATATGGCTCCTGCTTTCTTTCCCAGCCCAGTTGTACCACATTGGCTTAAGAGCGCGGTATACTTTGACAAAACTTCTTGGCTTTGAAAGATTTCCTCCTAAACTCCCGGATGTCAGCTGGTGCAAGCGGCTCTCCTCCCCCGTGGGCTTATACATCTCTGGAGGGACGCGGGACCCGGTGACGGCCCCATTCCGGGAATGAAGGTTTACTCAAAGCATCCTTTTCCCCTGCCATGCACACGCCGAGACCTCCCGCTGACATTTACAACCCTGAAAGAGACCAAGCAGATGAAAGGTGAAGTGAAATGAGAATGGAGGTGAACTGAACGGACAGGAAATTGGCGAATGCAATGTTGCTTTCCAGCTTTCGCCTAGCGACACGTGGAAACCCGCGAAAAACCCATGGGTCACGATCTCCCGAATGCGGGACACAGACGTTACCTCATGAGCCATCCTGATTGGTAAATTTAGCGTGAAGTAGGTAGGTAGGTAGGACGTTTACTATCTGACACATACGAAATCTTAAAGGCTTTGTGTTGAAAAACCCAAGAAAATATTTACAGAAAATTGTATTGTATGCATGAACAAGTTTATACCTAAACTATTTACTCACATGTTAGAACATGAAGCAAATATGCTTTTTCAAATTCATAATGAGCTTTTCAATCCAGGGACGACTGTCAGAGTTGTTGTTACAAGCGGGTGCCTGGGTCAGAGGCCCGTCGAGGAGCAGACACTCATGGATCAGACAGAGCATCCAGGATGGGTGATCAGCCCGATGCCTAATATGGGATGAAGGAAGTAGATGAAATGAAATGTTGGTGAAATGGATGAAAGGAAAGGTGATGATGGAGCAGTTGCTGGAATGAATGGCGGGGGTAACCGGAGAACCTGGAGAAAACCCGCCCAGGCGCCGCTTCGTCCACCACAAATCCCATATGCAGGTCCCTGGGATTGAACCCGGGCCGTCTCGGTGGGAGGCGAACGGTCTAACCAGTCGGCCACGGCGCCCTAATTTATACAGCATAATTTAACTGTGACAGAGAGACGAAACAGAGTAAAGGAGGTAAATACTGGTTTGTCGTATATTGAATTTCTAGCGATTACAGGTTATAGTTAATTAGCATATGCATATAATGTGAATTATTTCAGAGTAAGGTTAATAATATAACATAATAATAGGTGTATGTACACCTTTTAATTCCTTTCTCTACTACAAGCTAACCTATGGTAAATAGAGGAAATATTATATTCTGTCCAAAAATTCGAAACTACAACAGAGGACTTTTGAGACTTCCGGAATCAAAAAAGTGATGCAGTAATTTGTATCACAAATTATTTAAATGTAAAGAGTGATTATAGTATGAATATGCATTATTATGTGACATTGATTTGAGATGTTTGTTGATTGTAATTATTGTTGGGAAGTAACTTTATACTGCCTTACTATAACTGACAATAATAGCGTGCAATAATGCAGCGAGGGTGTGAGCTGTTTATCATTATTGGAAACGAGGAATTTACGTAATGTTGGCGCGTTTTCCTTTAGAATCTTCTGGAACATTTCCCTAGAGCATATGTATTCATAATTTTCATTGGATATAAAAATAGACGCTAATGTTGGCGCGTTTTATTAGCCAATTGCAGTTCAGTTATAATCTTTAAGCATATCGGGGTGTATGAGTATAAAAGAGCTAGGTTAGAGATAGACCCCGTCAGTTCGTCGAAAATATTTGTATGATACACGTCGCCTTCAGTCCAGCAGAAATATTACACGTCGGCTATCGATTCGCAAGTTACGCGTATAAGAGTTATGAAAAATCACAAGTATGGTAAAGTTAATTATACAAAAGGTTGAAGTACGTGAATTAAAAGTGATCAGTAAGAAGTTGTTATAACAGTTTCAGTTTGGCGAGTGTCTAGATCAATGTATAAATGTGATAGTGACTGTGTTATGACAATAAAAGTGTAAAACAAATTCCTTCATCAGTGTTATCTTTGGATAAAAGATTACTTTCCGTTTACACAACCTGTATAAAGAGAAGTGCTCGACCCAAAAAGATCATAGCTAGCCGGAGGACAGTGAAACCAAAATTAAATAAAATAACAGTAGCATTCTTTCAAACGAACACTAATACTACCGCAAATTGCTAACACCAGATGGAGCTACAAACCTAACAAAGAATCACGTCACAAAATGGCTTCACCACATGAAGTAAACACACATACAGAAATAACATTATAAATTTACCATCGCAAATTGGCTCCCAAATGTGGAGCTCAATAAATAAATAAATATAACATAAATACCGCCGCAAATTGGCCACCACAACGTGGGGCTACAATAATGTTAAATATAAATAACATTAAACCGCCGCAAATTGGCGCCCAGAACGTGGGGCACGATGACCAGGAAAGGAGTAGAATAACCAGGAAGGGGCGAAGGAACCAGGACGTGGAACGAATGGAGAAGTGAACTGAATTACAAGACGCAGATTCCAGAAACAACAACAGGGACGACAGACTACGCGGATGATTGGACATCGTAATTCCGAGATTAAAAGGCAACAGGGGAATTCAACTACAGAACACCAAAACGTCGTAGATTCATCATAATACGACGCAGAAGCGACATATAATCTAGGAGAGAGGGTCAGAAAGCTGGACATCAAAGCTACATCAGCAGATAGCATCAGAAAGGTTAGAAAAGTGTTATGTTAATTCTAAAAAAAAGGGTAAAAAAATTTAAATGTACCTTAGGAGCGGTAGGATAAAGAAAACAATGTCCACTAATAATACTGAAGAAATAATTATGGAGGGAGATAGTGTAACAGTTAGCTGTAATCCAATACAGGTTACAGAAAATAGTTCAAACAATGTAGGATTTGAGGGAGGAAATGTTAGTGCAGAAAGTGAGAATAGAACAGCAGGAAATGTAAATTTTGATGTTAGTATGATGATGGAAATGCTGAGAAATATGAATGATAATATGCAAAAGAATAATGAGAAATTAAGGAAAGATATGCAAAAGAATAATGAGAAATTAGAAAAGAAAATAGATCAAAACAGGGAAGATATGCAAAAGAATAATGAGAAATTAGAAAAATTAACTCAGATTAATGAGAAATTAAGGGAACATATGCAAAAGAATAATAGGGAATTAAGAGAAGATATTGATAGGAGTTTAGAACAAAAACTAGATCAGAATAAGAGAGAATTAAGGGAAGATATTGGTAAGAGCTTAGAACAAAACAAGGAAGAAATTGAAAAGAAATTCATGGAGCTAGATAGTAGTATGATGAGAATGAGAAATGAACATCAGGAAATGATAGCAAATGAAATAGGTGAAGTTTCAAAGAAAATGTTAGACATGAGCAGGGAAATATCTAACCAAAAAAGTGAGTTTAATAATAAAATAGAACAGGTTGATGTAAAATGTACAGAGTTAGGTACCCGAATGAATAGCATTTCAAGTGAGCTAAGAGAGATTAAGGAAACTACAAATGCAGATTTAATTCAGGTGCAAGTTAATTTCAGAGGGGAGATATCAGAAATACAGAAGGAGTCAGTAATGCAAAGAAATAAATTGTCCGAAGAAGTTAAAGTTTTGCCTGTAAATAATCAAAAGCTAATTTCTGAAGTTAACAAGTACCATGATGTTCAAATTGAAAACTCCAATCCAGTACAGTTTATTACAGATTTGTCAGAGTACTCTCAAATTAAAGAGATAGTAGAAGAATTGAAAATGACAGTTGTTAAAAGATGTGTTGTTCAGAAAACTTTAGATTGGTTTCAAATAGTATCAGGTGGTGAAATATCATTTGAATCCTTTAAGAGGTTATCCATGAACAAATTTTGGAAGGTTAGGATACAGCTACGAGTAATGTTTAGCCACACACAATTTGATCCAGGAGGGTAAATAGCAATGAGATGTAAAGTAAATGCTGGATAGTTAAAGATGACTTGCAGAGAAATGTATTGGAATGTAAGAGGGTTAACTATTTATATATGTCATGTGAAAAGAGAAATAAGTTATACAAAAAAAGAAGAGAAATGTTTTAAAAAAAATTAAATTCTTAGTAACTGTAACAGCATTTGAAATGAAGCATGATGTTATATTAAAGTCAAAGTACGTAGATATAATTCCAAGAGTATTGTGAATATAAAGTACAAAACAATAAAATGGGGTAAATTGATTAAAACAAATACTTATGTAGCAAACAGAAAATGTGAAACAGTGTCTAGATTTAAGAGATGTAAATATATTTGTGTAGAGGGTGAATATTTTAGTAAATATGTATAGTAATTACAAAAATTCTTAAATGCACAAATTGTTGTCAACAATATAAGAAAGTAAATAATTTTGTAACAGTAATTAAATAATTCAGGGTACAGTATTTGCTATAAAAAATTGTAATGCCAGATTAAAGTCTAAACACATTAAACCAGAGCCAGTAAGTAGTGGCAAGATAAAGGAAAAACATGTCGTGTGTTAAATACGTGTGAAGTGTTAAGTGAAAGTGATAGCGTGTGTTCCAAGATTTAGGAGACTAAAAACCCAATTATAAAATTTCCAAACAAGATGTAAATACTTATAATTATGTTTCTAGTGGGACATATGATGCAGTAATTTGTATCACAAATTATTTAAATGTAAAGAGTGATTATAGTATGGATATGCATTATTATGTGACATTGATTTGAGATGTTTGTTGATTGTAATTATTGTTGGGAAGTAAGTTTATACTGCCTTACTGAAACTGACACTAATAGCGTGCAATAATGCAGCGAGTGGGTGAGCTGTTTATCATTATTGGAAACGAGGAAGTTACGTAATGTTGGCGCGTTTTCCTTCAGAATCTTCTGGAACATTTCCCTAGAGCATATGTATTCATAATTTTCATTGGATATAAAAATAGACGCTAATGTTGGCGCGTTTTATTAGCCAATTGCAGTTCAGTTATAATCTTTATGCATATCGGGGTGTATGAGTATAAAAGAGCTAGGTTAGAGATAGACCCCGTCAGTTCGTCGAAAATATTTGAATGATACACGTCGCCTTCAGTCCAGCAGAAATATTACACGTCGGCTATCGATTCGCAAGTTACGCGCATAAGAGTTATGAAAAATCTCAAGTATGGTAAAGTTAATTATACAAAAGGTTGAAGTACGTGAATTAAAAGTGATCAGTAAGAAGTTGTTATAACAGTTTCAGTTTGGCGAGTGTCTAGATCAATGTATAAATGTGATAGTGACTGTGTTTCGACAATAAAAGTGTAAAACAAATTCCTTCATCAGTGTTATCTTTGGATAAAAGATTACTTTCCGTTTACACAACCTGTATAAAGACAAGTGCTCGACCCAAATAGATCATAGCTAGCCGGAGGACAGTGAAACCAAAATTAAATAAAATAACAGTAGCATTCTTTCAAACGAACACTAATACTACCGCAAATTGCTAACACCAGATGGAGCTACAAACCTAACAAAGAATCACGTCACAAAATGGCTTCACCACATGAAGTAAACACACATACACAAATAACATTATAAATTTACCATCGCAAATTGGCTCCCAAATGTGGGGCTCAATAAATAAATAAATATAACATAAATACCTCCGCAAAAGAAAGAAAAAAAAAAGATTCGTATGTGTATGTGTGTGTGGTGGTAACAGCATAATTCAAAACGAAAAATCGATTAAATGCCCAACTTGGTATTTAAATTCAACATCTTCCAAGGATGCGATACAGCTTTTAAAGAAATTCCCCTACTCCAGTCTACTTTTCCAAAATTTTTATTTTCTGAAAAATGGCTAACAAGTTTGATTAAAATACCATATGTTTAAGATATTTTCATTTCAAAAAAGATTTACATTTGAATTTTCTGGGAATAGCCTCTGGATACCTATTAGTTCTGATTGACTTTTTCTCTCGCGGTCTTCCAAAGACATGCACTTTAAAAATCTGTATATCGCTTTACCTACAGTATCTCACAACGATATGTGCAAATGTGAATTAAAAGTTTATCTAGATTAATGAGAATAGCTAGAATGAATAAGCTTTTGTAGGAATAGTTTATAAGAGTTTGTAGAGTAAGTGATGTGAATGTAACATCAGATTTTTGTACATACAGGATTCGTGAATAATTTCAGGATTAAGTGAAGCGTGACTTTTTCAAAGAAAAACGCACCAATACGAACCAATAATCATGTCAAACCTGGAGAAATTCAGGTCTAGAGGTTCCTCATTGCGGATCTAAAAGTTTTTTCCTCTCTGTTGGAACTCGTTAACTCCCAAACACACAGTTGAGAAAGCCGTATTCCCGCTAGGTCCTCATCTGCAGTCTGCACTGTTCAAGTGCCCAAGGATATGCGACGCTATCTGCAATTCTGAAACACCCCAGCAGTCTTCCGCTGCCGCAGCGCTTAGGGGCACTTGATGACCGCTGTACGCACCAGCGACGTAACATCCTAATTTATCCAGAGTTCGATTCCTAGATGCATCGCAATTTTCAGCGTAGTCAATATTGGATGTATTTGTTGGCCGAGCATAAATTTTCTATTACTCACTTTATTTACAAGGGGGTGTGATAGGAGTAAATAATGGACATAATCTTTCAGGTTCCTTCTCCCGTATACTTAGTTTCCATCCATTTTTAATGGACTTTTGCATTTTGCCGTTTTTGTTCAGCTTTTAATTTTAAGGCTATAATATTTCAGTTGCTTTTAATCGATCCTTATCAGACAAAATTTTTCAACAGAGAGAAAAAGGTCTAATCTCATTTTTAAGACAAAAAGGTAGGCTGGTACTCCGGGCTGTAGTTGTATATGCTCTTGCGCCTTACAATTCTCATTACTCTCAAAGCTCTGAATTAATTTAACCGGCTTTTTATTAGACATTCAACATTTTCATTATTATTTAGTTTCTTTTTACATTTTTATGCTAAGTGATTCACTTAATGAAAATGTTTACTTGCAGAAAAAATAGTCATATTTCTCAACTATTTTTCTGAGCTATGGAAATGAATATTTGCAAATTTTGGTAAGGCATTTCAAAATTGCTACTATTTTCGTATTTTTATTGTATAAGTTATATAACACAGCAACTGAAGTAATTTTAATGTTTGTCTTCAAGATAATGCATAGTTACGCTCAAAGTAAGAGTAATACTATAACTGCAAGAGTCAAGGACATGTTATTTTGATCTTACTCTTGCAAAGTCCATCAAGATTAGCGATCTAAAAATATGGTTTAACGTAAAGGTTCAGCAAATAGCTCAACACGTGGTGCTTTTTCCCATGTAGGGTCCAGAAATCCCGCAAATGATGGTTCAGTGCACTTTTATTTATAAAACTCTTAAAGCCGGTGCAGAATAATAAAGACTGTTCCTTGCCACTCTCAAACGTTACTCCAATATATTGGAAATCGCCCAGACCCAAGGAAGAAAAATATTATTGGGGGAAAAACTTTTCTTTCTTCAGACTATGGTGAGGGAAATTAAAGTTATTTGCGTTTCTTTCACCAGTTCTTACTTCTTCTTTTTTCAGTTTCTTCCTTGCCCTCATTCGTACCCCACATACTGATGCATATACTAAAACAAATTCCTCCGGCAATATCGACCGGATTTATATCAGCCCTTCACTTCTAAACACCACTACCATTTCGCTCTCTTTTTTCTTCTTATTTTCCTGCCCTCCGCGTTTTCCCATTTATTTTTACTCATTCCAGTGGCTCAATCTATACACAGCAGTTTTCTTCTCCTTATTCCCATAATGTGTTATCGGGAGGGTGGGAAGGAATATTGAAAGGGGAAAAGCATTTCCTGCGGCTAATATATTCTTTCAATGCCTTTTTTATTCAAGTGCACTCAAAGGCAAGTAAAATTTCACTACCAAAAATGTGAAAAACTTCCAAAACCTTTTCTACATCACCCTCAGATGTGAGTTATAGATAGCTGGATGTTCAAACAGAAAAGTTGGTAATGTTACGTATTAATCTGACGAGACTTAAAACGTTAGCCTTTGCATGCAGATTTCTAAAAATAATCTTAGAATACAAATTAAAATGCATTTTGTTGATTGATAACTACAATTCGTGAAAACAAATGTTCTTTGCTACTCTGATGCACAGAAAACCGAATATGGCAGCCGTTTTATTCTTGAATTATAAGATTTCTTTTGCGATACTGTGATACAGTTATAAATTACAGTAGTGTTCACTTTGTATGAAATATGACCAAGTTGCCTCAGTACTAATTTCTTGCAAATAAATCTACTAATTCATATTATGCCGAAATAATCCGACATGACATTTTAATCTTTCCCATATGTGAACATGAACGAATCACTGGATAAAAATAAATTTATAACACGAAATTGTCGAAGGCTGAATTAAGCACCACTAATATCCTCCGATTTAACTAAACAACAGTTTTCAAAGACATACCATTACAAAGCTGCATTTTAAATATTAAGGCCATACAAATTTATTTTAGAATGTTGAATACTGCGAATCGGTAGATAGATGCCGGCTCATTACTATTCAAGAGCTTGAATCACTATATGGCATAAATAAGCCTTTAATCATCCCTTTATGCTTAAGGTTATAGATTGGGAAGAATTCCCGAATCTTCTATCTGTCTGAACGTAAACCTAGAGGAATATTTTGGATCCTACATAAATCCTTAAAACAGCTGGTCATTCAGATGTTCAAAGTAGATTATAAATTATAAATTAGGTTAATTAAAACATTGTATAATTAGGAACTGTGTACAGAACTTCACAGAAAAGTTCTTGTCCTTTTCTTTGTTGATAGAAGATGCGTAATTCTGTTGTGAAAAGTACAGAATTTTGGACATCCTCAGAACACAAATCCACCGCTAACATAATTAACTTAGGACAGCGTTAGCGAAAAGAGACTTCGCAATTAGATTTGGTCCCCTTCGCCGCTTCCCTCTATCTCCCATTTGTATTTTAGACGTGATAGCTGGTATTATGCAGATTGTCTATTCCTAGGACATGAGGAAGGAAATAACTTTTTCGGCTGCTTCAGAAGAACATCTTCCCCAAGGGAACACAATGGTTTACTAGTTCTAAATCGAACAACCCTTCTGGAAATGTCCGTAATATGCGGCATTTCTAAACTATCAATCTGCTTATGAGTTAAACCTCGCTGCGTAGGGTTTATTTCTTACCTTTTATAGTATTTCTGTAACACAAAACTTCATTATCAAAACCTGTCGTGATTTACCGGACGAGATAAAAACATGCATGCAGAATCTCGAACTTGAGAATATTCCCAATGAATTAATGAGAGTTAAAGTACTTAGACAAGAACTGACAGAATGAGAATTTAAATATTGGTGTACCCTCTATAAAAAGGATAAAGGATTTGTACTATACAAGCAGTACACTCCAGCTCATAAATGGATTCAACAACCTGACCAGCTTACCAGTAGCGAATGGAAAACAGCAATAAAAAGGCTTGTCCGCTGCGTGCTATACCAGGAAGGTCCCGAGACGAGGACCCGTAGCCACTGCAATAGTGAGATGAAAACCCTTGTCCACGTTTTGGGCGCCTGTCCTTTCGGAAAGACACGGCGGAATTGTCGGCATCATAAAATAAGATTCACTATTGCTGAAGATTTAAAACTAAAAGGTCATACAGCATTTGAGGAGGTGCATGGACTCTCTCAAGATGACTCCTCCCTTCGGATTAACATACTCCCTATTCAAAAAGGCCCTTCATCCGGATATATCATCGATCCTACAGTGAGAATGGAGCAGAATGAATAACAACCAGTTGAAGTACACACTGAAAAATGTCGAATCTACGACCCTACCATCCACTACTACCTTGAGAAGTACAATTTATCATCCATTGAAGTTATTGGACTGATGGTTGGAGCAAGAGGAAACATCCTATACTTTTTGCACTATTAGCTGAAAGGAGAACTAAACAAAACTATGTGACAAGACAGCACCTCATTGGCTGGTGGGCAAACTACAACCTTTCCCGCTTAGCATGTCGTCTCTTCCTCTACAAAAACAGCTTGATTCAGGTCGTAACATTTGTTGTTATTCTCATGCAGAGAAATTTAAAAAATCCATTATTGTAACAGTTCAATTTATGAAACTAAATGTGTTTGTTCAGATTCACCTATAACTAAATGAACCGTTATGGTAGAGGTAACTAAGAAGCTATGCGCAGGTGCTGCAGTTCATTTCCGGATGAGCCGCCAGTGTACTTTTGCAACGTGTTGGGAAAATCACTACGTTTCCATGGAGAATTGAAATCGATTTGAGTCCAATTCCATACTAAATTCGATCCGCATTTCCATATTAAATTCAATACGTATTGAGATCGATTTGGATACACAAAGTTCGAGAATAAAATAAATCAAACTTTTATGTTGGTCAACTTGGATTTAGGTTGTCAGACCTGTTAAGCATATGCTAATTTGCTTTTCTGTATATTCTAGGTTAGAGGTTAGTGAATGTTTTTGAAAAGAATAAATTACGCATTATGGAAGCGATAAAAGTGGCTTTGCTCTGTATTTTATTATACATGTGATTAACGATTTCCGCTAATAAAAACGAAATGACGAGCGTGCAGCGTGTTACAGCGAGTATAGTAGAGGGTAGTATTTTTCGTCATCCTCCGTGGTGTAGTGGTTACCATGCGAGTCTATAGTTCAAACACGGCGAAGGGCGATGGATTTTTACCGACGTAAAAATCCTTAGCTGGATTCCTTCGGAAGGGAAGTAATACCGATGGTCCCGTGCCGTAAATGTACGGCACGTAAATGAACCTCAAGCCTGATACAGAAGCCTCTGAGCAGAATTACCGGTCTTTCACGCCAAATATAGAATGGGACGCTAAGGACCACAGCAGTTAAAGAGCGTCTATAAATAAAACATATTTAAGGGTAGTATCCTTGGTGGATTCAAAACGATTTCAATACGGTAGCTTCCATGCAACAAATTTCTATCCGATCCTACTTTCTAAGAGGATCGGATCCAAGGTTCAAAACGATCTCAATACGATCCAGACCCGCGTTTCCATGTAGTATTCAATACGGAAAGTGTACTCAAATCGATCTCAATTCCCCGTGGAAACGTAGTATTACTGAAGAGAGTGTCATGACTGAGAATCCTCTACCACTGTGGAAAACATAAACGCGGGAAATGGAAGGAAGATGATTGTGTTAAATGATTTTAACAAATTCTGTGAAAAGTGTCCACCTTTAATCGACAATGAATATGGTTGGCCATTGTTTAGCAATAATTAAACTTCTTTGTTCATAATGCTGAATTGTTGCTCGGATAGCTTGGGTCGCGTTTGTTTCCTGTTGTTTTTTAACCTATAGTGCTAATCGTTTTTTTAACTTGACTTATAAAAGCTTCAAGCAAAGGTGGTATATTAATATTAGTCATTAAATGAATGATTTCTAAAGCTTAAGTTAAGAACAGTTTAATCCAGTATCTTTAATCACAGGTGCCGAACTATTCAGGTACAACTTTTATTTGTCTATTCTGTGTTATAAGTTTGGAATGAAGGCAAAATATCAGAATAAGACATTCAATGTTGAAAAGCTAATGATGCCCAAGCTGCGCCATATACCTTAAACTCATTCTATCTGAAGCAATTTTCTCTCACGGATACGTCATCCTCCACGTGGTGTCGCCATGTGCTCGGGCATCTGCCGGGAGCGCTGCCTCACCGCCGCCGGTGACCGGGCCTTCTTAGCATTGGTCACTGCTTCACCCCGGCAGCAGCAGCCACAGTCTGCTTGTCCAGCCGACACCGCACCACACTTCCAATCACAGCAACCGCCTCCGACAGCTGTACAGTACAACACAGCACTGCAACCACCACAGCACTCTACACCACTGCAGTCTCCACGTCATCCCACAGTGATCATAGGAGTTAATCGGAATCTGCCGACCCGATACGTCACCGCTGCAATCCAACGCCGCTGGAGTTCGACCTTAAAGGCCACCCGAAGCATCACATCCCGGGGACCCACCACCCCCGTTCGCCTGGTACTGGCTGACCAGCAGACTGTGAGACAGCCTTAAGGTATGGCCTGCCCTTATTAGGTTAGGTTCTGCCTATAGAGCCTAGTCGATCATAAAGCCGCCATCCATGCCGTCAATGCTGCTGCTATGGACACAACTCCACATCCTGCGCTGCACCCCCCAGGTGCCACTACTGTGGTGCACCAAGCCAAACCGCACAGTGCACCAGCCACGACCTCCGCCGCCGACGTCGATAGTGCGCCTTCTGTAATGGCTACGGCCACTTCACTGGAAAGGCGCAGTGTCCCCTGTATCCAAGAAACCGCCGACCGACTCCGCCTGCTACTGTGTACACACCTACAACACCAACGACACCTCTAGTTCCATCCACCACAGACACCACTTGTCGAGATGCGGCCCATGCAGGGTGCCGTTTCTCTCCTCAGGACGAACGCACTCCATCACTCACCAGCGCCGCAAACACCATCACCTCCGACGACCACCTACGCCGAATCGCCGATATTGAAGAAAGACTCCAGGATCTCCACGTCGCCACCGCCGCTCTCTCCACCGCCCTCAACAATATCACTACCAGCTGTCCACAGCAACCAGACTCCGCAGACCCAACAACCAGTGACCTGGGCCATGTCATCGCCTGCCCGCCACAGACTTCACCACCGCCTGCCCCAACAGTTCAACTGGAAGAGCTTGCAGGTCTCAACAACCTGGTAAGCCTCCTGAACACTAAGACGGGCGATTGGACTCCGATACTCGAGGACCTGAAGAGTGGTCAGGAAAGGCTACGGAACTTCCTTCTCACTTGAGCACGATTTTGGAAACACTGTAGTAGATACCATAGGCAAACTTGAGATCACTAACAAGCACGGAATTTCAATTAATAAAATGCATCTAAATCCCATCCAATTCCGTTCATTCCACAGGGGGGGCGGTCAGGGCCTGGTCATGGCTGTCTCCCTGACATCTCCACACCCGCTGCCAGAACGATAAGCTGGCACTATCTTTCTTACTTCCGGGGGTGCTATACGCGGAACTCCAATACCTTCTCCTCACTCTCCTCTTGACCTCGTCCAATCCATCCTAATCCCGACACTATTAAAAAAATCTGATGTGTTACACTCACATAACTTTCTCTACTCTTGTACAACCGAATTTTACAAACGCCTATTCTCCATATGCTTCATGTTAATCGAGATATCGAGATGTTAATCTTATTGGTAATTTTCTTGTAGATGCAAGGAAAATATGGTAGCTTTTAAGCGATAGTCAAATATTTTAACGCTGGTTGCTATATGACGCATTCCATTCTCTTAGCATGTCCAGGACATAAAAAAAATGAATAACGAATTTGAGAAAGAGTATAAGTATTGGAAAATTTAAGGAAATAACAAGCAATATCTCGAAAACGGTTCACTCAACAAAAGAAATGTATATGACATAAATTGTGTATTTTAACGCGATCTACATTTTTTGTGTAGTAACATTTTGTCTATCTCTTATGGTTTACCAGTTATGCAAAAGTCGTTCACAATGAAGAATACTTTTGGAGACATTCCCAGAAAATTCAACATATACATTTCATTTCTCATGACATTATCTTAAACATATGATATTTTCATCAAAATCGTTAGAGCCATTTTTGAGAAAATTAAAATTTTCGAAAAATCTTCCATGTAAAGGGTAGTCTGGGGTGGGGGGATTTTCTTGAAAACCTTCGTGTCGCATCTCTGGAAGACACTGAACCTAAATACCAAGTTTGGTGTTTATCCGACTGTTCGTTTCTGAGTTATGCTGTTCACAGACACACAGACACACACACAGACACACACACACACAGACACACACACACAGACACACACACACACACACACAGACACACACACGGACATGTTTCCAAAAATGCTTTTTTTGGATTCAGGAGGTCTCAAAACATGTATTTCCGGCGAAATCTCGGTATCGAATTTTTGGGTGGAATGCAATACTTCCCCTACTTACTATACGTAGTAGAGAAAGTAAAAAACTAAAAAAAAAACAAAAAAACAGAGTGACACTTTTTAAGTTCTGTTTACTTCTCCTTTCAGCTTATACTGAAAAATGGTATAGGTCCTTGCTGAGTTTTGCAGAAAGTTCAGTCTCGAGGCCAATTTTATGTACAACATTGCAGTTTTTGCTCTTATAGATTAAATCAAAATTCTCCAAAATCATCGATATTCAAATGAATTTCATTCTGCAGCGTATGATTAACAGAAGAAGAGCCACGCGTTTAGTAATTTCCTCTCTAAAATATCATTTTCCGCTGTTTTCTTTTATTAACAATTGGAACGTATTTCAGTGATAACCCTGTTTTGTTTTATTGTGTCATTCTTGTTTTTATGTAATCATTTGTAAAAGTATTAAGCTTTGTCTATTTGGGAATGCTTAAAGACTTCTTTCTGAATAAATAAATAAATAAATAAACAAATAAATAAAACAGATTATATTATAAGGAAACTATTTTAATTCTACTTAGGAAGGGGACATGTTATGTTGACAGTTATTTTCTGAGAGTTTCGCAAGAATTTCGCAGGCCGAAAAACGCAGGGTGGAAAACGCTGTTCTTGCTCTTTGGCATCTAACAGCAGTAGGCTGTAATCAGGATTCCGATATGTAGCTCGTTATAGTTTAGATTCTAACCAACTGTGGCAGCCGTATGTTATCAAGTGGAATGAAGGGAATTAAGTCCAATCAACTGTACTACGGAGATGGTGCCTTTGCTGCAACGGATCTATTAATGTGCGTTTTCAATCAGACTGCTGTCATCATTACAGCCACAACCATATGTCATTGCTACCATAACCTGCTATGTTGCCCACTTATCTGAAAAAGGAAAGGAACACAAACAAAGTAAGTAATCTGTGTCAGTTTGTGTTTTATACACAAACTTATGAATATCCTAAATTCTTGATTAAAACAAATAATCCGGCGTGTCTTATTAATCATCCTTAAATGTTAACGGTTTCAGTGACATTCAACAAATATTAACACTTTATCTACCACGCACATAGTAGATAGAGAAGGTATTGCATAGTACGTATAGTATAGTACGTATAGTAAGTAGGGGAAGTATTGCATTCCAACTAAAAGTTCGACATAGAGATTTCACCGAAAATACATTTTTTGAGACCTGAAAAAAAAGCATTCTTACTTCCTGTACTACATATAGTAAGAAGCGGAAGTAGAGCATTCCAACCAAAAATTCGTTACCGAGATTTCACGGAAATACATGTTTTGAGTGTCCCAAAGCCAAATAAAGCATTTTCAGAAACATGTCCGTGTGTCTGTATGTGAATAGCACAACTCAAAAGTCGGATAAATACCAAACTTGGTATTTGAGTTTAGTATTTTCCAAGGATGTGACAGGAAAATGTTCAAGAAAATTCCTCACCTCAGACTACCCTTTACAAGAAACATTTTTCGAAAATTTTGATTTTCTCAAAACTGGCTCTAAAATCTTTATTAAAATATAATGTTTAAGATAATGAAATGCATCTCTTGAATTTTGGGAATGTCCGCAAAAGTCCTCTTCATTCTGAATGACTTTCGCATAACCGGTAAACTAAGAGATAGTCAAATTTTACTCTTTGAATTTTGCAATGCTTATACTTTTTCTCAAATCACTATTATAACATTTTATTTTATGTCATGTCCTGTATATGCAAGAAGAATGGAATGCTCCTCATAGCAACCAGCTCTTAAAAGATTTGACAATCTTTTAAAGCCTACCATATTCCCCTTGCACCTACAAGATGATTATAATACGATAGTTTCTGCAAATGTTTATCTCCATTAATATGAAGTAAATGGTGAATAAGCATTTGTAAAAATAGATTGTACAAGAGTAGAGAAAGTCATGTGTGTGCAACACATTAGATTTTTAAAAAAAGGTCCGTGTATTTGTCTGTGTGTCTGTGAACAGCATAACTCAAAAACGAAAAGTCACATGAATACCACAGTTGGTATTTAGGTTCAGTAGTCAAAAATGCGCTACGAAGATTTTCAAGAAAGTCCCTTTACCCCTAACTACCCTCTACATGGAACACTTTTCGAAAACTTTGATTTTTTAAAAATGGTTCTAACGATTTTGATTACATTACCATGTATTAAAGATATTTACGTGATAAATAAAATGTTAATATTGAATTTTCTGGGAATATCCTGTTAGGTCCTCTTTATTCGGGAGGAATTTTGTATAATCTTGTATAACTGGTAAACGCTAAGCGATACACGACACCATACTACAAAAAATATAGATCTCTTTAAAACACACAATCTACTTAAAATAAGTTTTTCTGTGGCATAAGCCGTTTCTGAGATATCGGTTATTAAAGGTTCGAATTGTTCAATACTTGTTAATCTTTTAAAGTGTCATCTATTTTCAACTGTTTCTCACGATTGCATGGAAATAATATGGAATTTAAGGCTGCAATGTAGCATCCAATTCTTAAACATTTGACTATCGCTGTTCTCTTTGTATCTATAACGAAATGTGTAATGTAGCTATTTTGTAAAGGTTTATTTGGATTAAAATGTAGTAGATAGAAAAATAAGCTTTAGTAAGGATAGTTTGTTTACCCATGAATAAATATAGAAGGTAGAGAAAGTCCTGTAAACGTATAACATCAGGTTGTTTTGGTTGTTAAAGCAAGTAATGAGAATTATGCAATCATATTTACGTATTTGAAGTTCAGGTGTTGAAGTTCATTGGTGCTGCCTGACTTCTTAGAAGCATGGGGCATAAGTATTGAGAACAAAAATAATGACTAATTGAACTACCAGATAACAAAAAGGATGACGCTAATTGTCTCTCCCCCTTCCCACATACATAATGGTAATCCCGCTCCAATAATGTAATCACCACCCCTTACATAGCCGTTAAATTTCATTTCGTTTTCTGACCGAAGTAATAAGTAGCACTGGTTGTTAACTGCTATTCATAGTTATGTTTTAGTTTATAGAAAATAAACAAAAGAATACCATCGTTTAGGCATTCTAAGAGGAAAGCTGCTATATAAATAGAACAATTGCAAAGATATAATTGTGCTAATAACTTTGTATTAGTTTGCAACTAAGACAAGTATTTATAAGTTTTGCACCACTATAATTAGGAATTAAGTCAAAACCGTGCATTAACAGACTTGATCGTATTAGAAAATATCTTTTTGGCGGATTCCATTTCAATGGTATGAATTTATATATTTTATGTATTTTGTTTGAATATTGTCGCCTTTTATCCCAGAAACTAACTAAAAGGATTCACATGAAGGCATCTAAGTGCTTAAATCCGTGTCAATGAATGAGGTGTAATGGCTCTAAATATGTGTTATAAACACGGAAAAATAATAGTGTCATGACAGTATTGTCTGTGACTCCATTTCCCTAAAAATATGTATTCTTAATGTATCTGTTATGAGAATATGTGTAAAATATAAAAACATCTGCATAGATTTTAAAGAATATTACCCTCATATTTATAGTCCCTTAAGATTTCACATTAGTGCACCTTGTCTACGTGACGGTTGTTAATTGTAAGCAGTCATAGACAACGATACCAAACGAAAGACTGTAATAGGTAGTGCATTTCTTTAAATATGTAGCATATTTGCAGAACTGTAAACTGTTCAGAAAAACGAAGTTGCTCTATATGTACAACGTAATATCTTACAAATTCCAGAACACAGAACATGGTTTTGCAGAATGTTAATTTAGTCATCATGAATAAGTGAGTTTATGTTTCATAGTAAAACAGTTGAGCAATTTATAACTTTCTCAAATATACCTAAAGTATATTTCTAGTTTCCTTCCTTTAGTTGGGCTTCTCTTTTCTATTTCAAATTATACATTCAGTTTCCGTGATTCATATTACCTGCTGTGACTTATGAACCGTCCAGAAGATAGTGGTATTAGATTAAAGCTAAAACGTATTGTTTAGTAATTACAGCTTTGTCGCCCATTTACTTACATATATACCCTCAAATAAAATATCGAAAACCGATATGTCCCTAAAATTGCAACCAAAATGTTACGCATAGCAAATCTTCACGTCCTTTTCACGTCAAACCTGGCATCAAGAGCATTAAAGATCGTCTTTGGATTCATGGCTTCGTCAGATGTTTTTCTCGAAAATCGACGTGTCTAGAAACGGATGAGAGCAGCATCATGCTTACTCGGAGCTGACATAAGCTCCACACAACAAAAGAAGTAGCTTGGTTCACTGGAAGCTGTAAGAGACATACTGATCACTGCAAGACATGTGAACATTGAATCACCAAATGTAAAGTTTGTATTCTTTATTTTAAGCCATATTTAAGCCACCAAATTTAAATTATTTTATTTGTTTGCAACAATATTCTTATGGACTTGCCCTCATGGATTGAAGATACATTTTTAAGGTCTTTTCTTTCAAAAGTTTCATATTTCTGGCAGCTAGCTTCAGAAGCGTCAATGTAATATATAATTTATGGGTTAAAATTACTAAAGTATTAATTATATTGAACAAATTTAGAAACCTAAATAATGTGGAGAAAGAGAGGGTAGTAAAACAACCGCCTAGGAGGATTGATGCTTGACGCCTGAACTAGTGCGAGGCTGCCGAAACAAACCATGAAGAATTAAGGATGCTAGAGAAGAGAAGTCACAAGTAGAGAAGGCTTCAGGCTCAGAAACTCCACGCTCCTAATTAGAGCCTGCCCAGCTCCACTTCAAGTGGTGGCAGACAGTTTAGCTAAAATGTTACAGTTTTATGTTCACTGCTGTGAATGTTGTCACAAGCTCAACATGGGGAAATAAGTTGTGGACGGACTGAGCAAAAAAATAGTCACGCGCACACTGAGTCAGGTACTTGGGCGAGGCAGTTTAGTGAAAACAAGAAAGTAAAGAATTTCTCTGACGTAAACTTTTAAGAGTTGTTATGTAAGATTACCATATAGGAGAGTAACAATATTCTGTTTTTATGGCCATTATTAGCGCTGCTCTGAATGGGAGCATTTAATATTTCTGCTTTCATATTTGGCAAATATATTCTTAGTTTCAACTTTATATTTGAAAAAAGAAAATTAAATAAGTTTAAGCACCGAAAACCTTTTGCTATTCTTTGTGCAAAAACAAAACAAAATTACTTGCGTAGAAGCGCAGTAATTCTATGTAAAATTTGACTATATTACTTTGTCTACTACGTATAGTAAGTAGGGGAAGTATTGTATTTCCCAAAAAAATTCGATTTCAAGATTTCACCGGAAATATATGTTTTGAGGCATCCTGAATCCAAAAACGCATTTTTAGAAAAAGGTCCGTGTGTTTATGTGTGTCTGTGAACAGCATAACTCAAAAACGACAAATCGGATAAGTATCAAACTTAGTATTTAAGTTCAGTACCTTCCAAAGGTGCGACACGAAGATTTTCAAGAAAATCTCTCACCCCAACTACGCTGTAGATTTTTCGAAAATTTTTATTTTCTAAAAAATGGATGTAAACATTTTGATTAAAGTACCATATATTAAAGAAAATAAAACGTATACAGGGAAAATAAAATGTATATCTTGAATTTTCTGGGAATAGCCTTTGAAGTCCTCTTCATTCGAAAAAAAATTCTGTATAATCTTGTATAACTGGTAAACGTTTAGCCATAGACAAAAACGTACTACACAAGAAATGTAAATCTCTTTAAAACACACAGTTTATTTGAAATAAGCTTTTGTGTGGTATAAGCCAAATCTGAGCTATCTGTTATTAATAGTTCGAACTGTTCATTTCTTGGTCATTTTTTAAAGTCCTTTCAACATTCAGTTGTTCCTCGCAATTGCACAGAAACAGAATGGAATTTTAAAGTCGGTATATAGCTCTTAAACATTTGACTGTCGTTGTTTTCTTTGATTTATAACCAAATGCGTAATGTAGCTATTTCTTCAAAGGTTTATTTCGATTAAGGTGTAATAGATATAAAAATAAGCTTCAGTAAGAATAGATTGTATTCTCACTAATAAACGATAGAGGGTGGAGAAAGTCATGTGGATGTATAACATCATATTTGTTTACCTCACATCTCATTCTAATTTAAACTTTTGTGAGCCATCTAATGATAAAGATATAGCACGCTTTTGCTCTCACAAAAAAATCATAATTATACGATTTATTGAACATATGCGTTTTTCTCATTACATTTATCGATATTGGTCTGATTTAGAAATTTATAAGACTCTTTTAGGACTTATTGTCTTATTTGCATGGCGTTCGCTTTCATCGAACCCTGATTTTAAAATACCAGGATTTTTCCATTTGGTTCTCTATAATAAGAGTATGTTTTGGAGCGAGAGGCTAATCAATGATTATATAAATATGTGCACAGTTTTTCCACAATGTATTATGTGGCGCTACGAGAGATCATTTTTACAGGTATAAACGGGGAAAAATACTTATTGTAACAATGAGGTAGGAAACTCCATCAACCGCAAGGAACCTAATGAAGAGAAGTTTATAAAGCATAATTCCTGTTCTCACGAGGACATCACGGTGGATATGCTCAGGAGTGTGACAGAAATTTTAAGTTAATCTACAGTTTTCCCAAAGCATGGCAGCTTAATTTGGTGTTCATTTCTACACCGAGATCACAACTATTTTCTGGTCGAGACTATAAAAAGAAATATCAGTCCTTTCCACAGAGCTATAGCATTCTTGGGCATTTTCTGGTACCGAGTAAGTCTCGCGAGATAAGATTCTTACATCTGGGGCAGCCAACGGCACCGAGAATCGGTCAGGGTTGCTTTTCTCCAGACATTTTATTCCCAAAAACCGCGGATGTTTAATCATCTCAGATTATGTTACTCAACACCCTCCCAGTAGCGTCTTACAAAAATCACTTCCACATTGACTTAACTGATTAACCGAGCGGGATGGCTCAGGTGCGAACGTCTGTGGCCTGCGTTCGGAAAGTTCTGGGCTCGTTCCCCGACGACCGCTCTCTTTGAACCATGGGGTTTTACGGGTTTTTTTCGGGTCACCAGGCGAAAGATGGAGTGGTTTCTTTCAGCCCACGATTTTTCTCTCTCAATTTCGTTCCCTTCATCATTTCATTCAACCTTCATTCCGTTGATCTCTTAAAGGGTCTGAGGTATCGGGGATGGTGTTTCGGTGCAGCGTGACAGGGAAGTAGGATGCTGTTTGTAACTCTCTCCGTTCCTCGGCTTTCGGCTGGCTGTATCCAAACCTCCCTGAAAGGCGTTGGACCCCTCTGTCAGGGATGAGTCCCCGGTCTGCCTGTCCTTTTGCCGGAGTGTCTACTTCTGGAACCTGGGACCCTGTCATTGCTGTACCGTCGCTCCTGGATCCGGCGCCCGTTGTCTCCTCTCATCCTTCCTCCCCGGGACGACCCCTGGTGGTCGTAGCTACGATGTCCTCTCTGAATCGGTATCGAATATCCTCCGTTAACAAAGATAGTGTACGAAGATGATTACGTTATGTGGTAACACTACACTTCGCTTTTTATGATGTCCAAGGCAAACATGTCATGTCTGAATTTCTCTTACCCCATGTTTCTAATCTAGTGGAAAATATCATAAGTTTAATTATCTACTCAAAGTCGCTACTACATACTTTTCTTCTGCTTATGGAATCTGAGAAGCCGGTTTTGTATTCCCTCCTAGAAAATATTATTCTTAATATATTTAGTGGTTATTACAACAGTCTTTATCAACAATTTAGTAGATTTTGTTATTTACATAGGTAGCCCAGGAGTCAAAAGTATTGCCTAGCTAATTATGTATGTAATGAACCATGGTGTGGTTTCCAACGTATTATAGGCGCAAGGAAGCATATATGAGGATAATTCTTCTTGGTTACACAAACTATTTTCTGAGAAAGAATATTAACGTTTCGTTTGATATAATACGCGAGCTATAAGGTAAGATCACGTGCCCATGACCGGCTATTCCCCGTCAAAGGCAATAAGATATTGTTAAGATATTTATGTCTTTCCAGCAATTAATGGCACAATAGAGCGCCGTGCGCGCGTAATCAAAATGAATATTGACAATGTATGACGAAGGAATACTTTCTAATACTCATACTTTCTGGGGGTAACAACAAACACCACTCATACGTATAATTCTTAGAGAAAACTGAATGTTGAACAAACTGAGTCGCGGTAAGAGTCATAAAACAATATCATTAATATTCAGGTCAATAGTCATAATACCCATAGTTCGAATGATCAAATCTTGCTCAAGGAAGGGAAAAAATATAAAATGAAATGCAATGAATTCCAGTGTATCGAGCAGCTTCTAAGGTTATACATTTACTATGCAATGTTAAAGTTTCAAGCATTATTTAAATACTAACCTTTCTCCGAGAAAGTGAACATGTATTTATCGGAGTTAAATATATACTTGTCTTCTGTTGCTACATTCCTTACCAAGCATCTGTTTACTCAGCAGGATCCTGGAATGTCACTGTAGGTTATCAGTCTATGTATGTACGACTCTGGAATGTTACACTTAACAATGTGTTGTATCATAACAGAAATTATTTAAAGTTTACAAATACGCAGTTTAAAATATTGCCCAGTTCTTAACTGTCACCACTAAGTTCTCACTGTCTCTTCATTAATGTGATCTCGTTCTGTCACTTCACTTGGTTTTCACTATCACTTCACTTACTTTGTGACGTAACGCGTAGCCTCCTCTTTTGGACGCTTCACTGGTTGAAGAGTCGAACACAGACTTCTCAAATATCTCGCAGAAGCAACACTCACTGCGCGTTATAAATTCGCTAGGACAACACTTTTCGCCGCACCAGAAACGCACCGCTAATTCGCTCACTTTGACTCCTTGCGAGAGATCTCGCTTATACGGGGTGGACCATTTAAGTTGAAACTAAAACTAAGTGTTGTAGAAAGAAATGCCTTGAATAAAACTTGCTTCATATTATGCGGGAAAGTAAATGCCATTAGTCGTGTTTTATTTGGAGGGCGTTGTTCTGAAAATTTTAGGGTCAATTTAATTTGACCCTAATTGTAGGTTTCCATAAAAAAATTAAACTGATCCCAAAATGGGCACATAACGTTCTCTAAGCAAAACACGACTAATGTCATTTACTTATCCCGATAATATGAAGAAACGTTTATCAAAGACATTTATTTCTACAACGCTTAGTTTTGTAGATATTGTGCAGTTTTAAATTAAATGGCTCACCCTGAATAGCCGTTGGAAATTTCCATAGAATTCCAGAAGGTTTGGGAAGGGGAAACATCCAGAAGATGTGGAGCGCGCTAATTATTTCCGACTGCCCGGCATCGACCTCCAGATAACCTTGGTGTATGGCCGCTGCGTCACAGTATATAGCAGAATAACTTATTAATTTTATGTAACATTATCACAAATAAAATAAAACTACAGATTCAAATCCTTCAAAACTGAGCAAAAATTATTGAAAAGAATGCATTACTGTTATCACAAAGTAGTGTGCACAATAACTTGTAAGGTTTTATTCTGAATAGCTTCAAAAATAAAATAAATGAAATAACATTATCATAAAGGCATTATAATGCGCTCAATACAACAAAAGAATGATAAATATAAATATTTGTCGTATTTTCATTAAATTTAACAGGTTTTATGTAAAATGAACTCCTGCAATATTTTCTTATTGAACACACTTCTCCTTATAATTATTTTAACTGTTTCATTTAAAAATCGGATTTTAATATGTATGGCAATGTCTTAGCTTTGAGTTTAAAAATGTATTTTCTTATTTGTCTCCTATTTCTCTCATTGTTTTCTATATCCTTAGCGTTCTCCAACGGTCTAGGTAATTTTGGATGATGGAATGAATTAGTAAAAAAAATCAGATACATAAAGCCTCTCCCACCCATTTTCATCCTAAAAACTGAGGAAAACCTCCAAGAAAGAATCGCTATACGGCAGATTGTCCCAATCAGTTTCTGAACCCAACGTGCAGAACAATGCCACTACGAAGGCAACTATGGTTGTTTATAACTTATTTTAATTTGGGTACAGTATGTTATTATATTATGCATACTGAAGCAAAACCACATTTTATGCTTCCCAAACGTTGGGGAGGATAAAGAATAATGTTGCTTCCTCTATACGAACACATCTGCCGGTCCTCGTAGCCGTGGTCGCTGGAGTGGTCACTCCGGCGCTCCGCCAAGCTAAGGGTCGCAGGTGCGAGTCCCGCCACGGGCATGGCTGTTTGTGTGTATGTGTGTTGAGGAAATAAGCGGTATGAAAACAGTAAAACACAGCAGCATAAACTGGGTACAACAAGGGAACTTAAAAAAAAAACAAAAACAAAAAACGTCTGTCGGAGTTGCTCTGGTGCGAACCTGGCCTGCCTTCATAGAAAGCCAATGGATGTCATTTCAACACTTAGAACGGTCAACAGGCAGGCTAGTACAGGACAACTATGCCTGTATAAAACGCATGTAAACACAGATAGTTTATATTCTAAACCGAAAAATACAAAATGATATTCATGCGATAAACATCCAATTAAAGAGTGGACAAATTACACAGATGTTCCTTCAAAGGAACAGACGATGACGATCATGGAAGGAGACATTGCTGTGACGGTTGTTTACATCGTAAGTAGTAAGTTTATAAATGCACACAAAGATTAAGAGCCATCCGTTTATTCTCCAGACATATCTTCGCACAAAACCAAAAAAAAAAAAATGGAAATTTTCACGTTAGCACCAAGATTCGAACCATGGGCTCTTGGATCCCCGTACAAACATTTTTACCGACTAAGACACTCTGATTATGGTCATATTTTTAGAGTGTGTTTAATGTTTGCTTTCTCTACCATGTACGAGTGCGCAGTACGTAGAGAAGGTACTGCATTTCACCCAAAAATTCCATACCGAGATTCCATCGAAAATACATGTTTTGAGGCCCCTTGAAATCCTAAAAAAAGGGTTCATGTGTATGCGTCTGTGAATAACATAACTCAAAAACGAAACGTCGGATAAATACCAAAATTGATACTTAAGTTCAGTACCTTCCAAATATGTTACGGGAACATTTTAAAGAAAATTCCCCCACCCCAAACTACGTTTTAATGGAACTCTTTTCTAAATGTTTGATTCTATAAAAATAGCTCTAATGATTTTGATTAAAATGCCATATAATAGAGATATTTACATGGCAAATAAAATGTACATCATGAATTTTTTGGGAATAGCCTGTGAAGTCTTCATTCGTGAGAAATTTTGTATAATCTTGTATAACTGGTGAACGTTAAGCGATAGACGAAAACGTACAACACAAAAAGCGTAAATGTCTTTAAATTTAAATTTAATATATTTCCCATATCCCTATTTGTGGCATTATCCATTTCCGAGATATCCGTTATTAATGGTTCTAATTTTCAATACTATTCCTTTAAACTCTGTCGATTTTCTGTTGTTTCTCGCGATATCATGGAAAAAAAAGAAATTTTAAAGCCAGCCCATAGCGTCCAGTTCTAAAACATGCGATTATTACTATTCTCTTTGTATCTATAACGAAATGTGTGATGCAGCTATTTCCGAAAATGTTTATCCACATTAAAATGAACTAGATAGGAAAAAAAAACTTACGTTGTAAGTTGCATACCCACTAATAAGCGTAGAGGGCAGGGAAAGTCAGGTGAATGTAACTAGTATGATTTTTATATTCGAACTGCATTTTGAATACAACACTTCCTCTAATTAACATAGATATGTAATAGAGAAGGCAATAAACAGGGCTGATTTTCATATTACTGTGTTTTCAAGTTTTCCAAAGGACACCCAAAGTTTTGACTACATGTTTAGTACACTGGAAAAGCTTCGCGTTTAGAAGGGATGTAAACGATCCACGAATCTCGCGGTTCAAGAAGCAACTTTACTGAACGCTAGATACTCTTGATACCCAACTACGCTGTTATGTATTACTGAGTCTGCACAATTATATAAATGTGCCATTGCAAAGAGACGAGATCTTATGCTGCTACTATCACTAATTAATGCTCTAGGGTTTTTGTATTGCAATAACTTCTTATATAAACATGCCATATCTATGAATGCGCAAAATAATAACCGTCATGTTACCTATTCTATGGAACGCTATCCTGAACCTTTCATCTCATGTCTAATACCTCATGGGGTTTCCTTGTTTGTTGTTGAAAGAGCGTATCGTTATGACGTCAACAACCGAGCGCTTATTTCACGTATTATAGTTGCCGGCATCTTTTATTAGATACCAAAAATGAATATGTTTACTTATGCATGGTCTGAGTACTCGACCTTTTAGCTGCACTCATGCGCAAGTTACTAGGGCAGCACCAAACGCATTACATTCTTTTACAGGAACACAAATAGCTAACTGCATCAAAAGAAAACAAGAGGGTATATCTGTTAAGCAACGGGAAATAAAAGAACTAGTTGTATGCGGGCTAACAGGAAAATCCCATTAGAATGTACAGACATATGAAATCGATTTAAAATACTAACTTTTTTTGGCAGTAGTGCAAAACCAATTTACATTCGCGTGAAACAAGTATCTGTACAAAGCTTCTAGCTAAACGAATGGAGTTGATTTATAGCGTAGTTCTTAATAAAACATGAAAAGAAACTCGTATAGCACGCTGTTTGCAAAATACAAAACGAAGTGTGATCTATTTCTCCTTCACTTTATTCTGCTGCATTTGTTTTTGTGGAAACAAAAATATGCTGGTATTGAAAAAAGTTTTTCCATGGGTAACATTTAAAAAAACTTTTAGTAATACGATAAAGTAGTTCTCTGCAACTTTATAAAATCTACACTCTTCTCTCATCGATTAAACCAGAGCTAAACTCTAAAACAATAAGTACAAACGAACGGAAGGGGCTCCGAAACTGGGGCAGAGCACCCACATAGGACAGTCGGCCCCTTGTGTTTCTACCAGTGACTCCCGAGAGGGAGGAATGAGGGGAGAGACCTGACGGAGTACCAGATCCAGATGACGATGGGTGCAAGCACAGACGGGGTCTCTAATATTTACAGATCGAACGCATCCGACGTCGCTCGGTCCTGCCCACAAGCCACGAACCTCCAACAGTCCCCCTGGAGCCAACTCAGAGGAGAGACCTAACTGACCAGACCAACACCAATGGCAGGGAAGAAACCTCTATAGAACGCTTAGCCACCGCCCAGCCGCAACCCAAAGAACACTGTCGCCCGGTCCTGCAACCCTGTAACAGTTAACAAGGAAGATGGTGAGTGCAGGAAATGAGAGGGAGGAGAGTTGTGGTAGAAGATAAACCACCCCAGCATTCGTCGGAGAAGCAAAAAAAACCCGTGGGTCTGAGCGGGAGGCCGCCAGGGTTCGAACCCGGAACCTCCCTAATGCGGGCCACAGATGTTGCAGCCTGCGCCATCCCGTTGGGTCCGGGAAATTAAGCACTTTGAGTTAAATTTCTTCTTCTTCTTCTTCCTTAACTTGCGCTTAACTCGCAAAGAATGGTTCCTCGAGATCAACTGAAAACAACAGTATCATACTTTTTTAATGTGAAAAGTGGAAACTTAATACACTAATATGGTGTGTAGAACATAATTAACTGATGTATTTCAACCATATGACATTCTCTAGTCATTATAATTTGTTTTTGTAGGTATTTCACGAAATATCATAAAAGGCCTTGCTTTTCTATACACTTCTCGCTAATCATAATAAACATAGATCGAAATGATTCCAACATTTTGTTGTAGCTACAAATACGTAAGCGTCTAGAACAAAGTCAAATGTTTAAAAAACGCAGGTCTCTATTTGTGGATTTCGTATAGTATATTCTTTGCACGACCTCTAAAGAAACAAAATACACAAGTGGCTAAATATACAAAAAGTGTAACAATAACATTTTCATATTTTAACGAATTGTTTTAGTAAATTTATATTTGGCTCCTATTATACTGAGCAATATAAAATTCTTTAAATTCAGTGAGAATGAAGAAAACAATTACAGAAAGTTCGAACTATACATTTTATTCTTCATGTCAGTATCTCAAACATGTGATATTTCTAAATGTTAGAGCCGCTTTTGAGCAAACATAAATTTAAAGGGTAGTTTGTAATGGAGGGAATGTCTGAAAATCTTCATATTTCATTCTTGAAAGATATTCTCTCTCTCTCTCTCTCACACACACACACACACACACACACACACACACACATATAAGTAAATATTCGCTTGCGCGCGCAACGCTGTTTTGGGTTCAGGACTCCTCTGGGGTGACATCTCTATATCCAATTTTTGTGTGGAATAAAGCACTTATTCTACGTATAATGGATAAGTTGAAAATGCATTTAACCCATTGATGAGGTTGGCATATTTGATGCTCACTGAAAACACAAAACAGCCTTTTGGTTAGCTACTGATAGAGAGACTTTATTTGCATGACCAAACTAAAAATGCAATCAAAAAATGGATTATATAGGGTGGATCATTTAAGTTGAAACTGTACAATATCTCCAAAACTAAGCGTTGGTTATATTACGGGGGAAGGTAAGATGTCATTAGTCGTGTTTTGTTTGGAGGACTTTGTGTTGGTCATTTAGGGCAATTTAATTTTTTTAAAGGGAAGCTACCTTTTTATGTTGTTTTCTCACTTACAAAAAAAACAACAGCTAAAGAACATTTGTATAAAGCACTTTGCATAGAGCATCCATGGATGGTTATTTGAGAGTCAATTCACGTTTGCTAAATGGTAAAAGCTTTTTTATTTTGTTTTCTCATTCCTCATATTTATAAACCATTTTCTAATGAGAAAACTGCACACAAAACGTAGATTTCCCACTTCAAAATAAATTGACCCTAAAATGACCATAATAATGTCCTCCTAACAAAACATGACAAATTACATTTACCTTTATTAAGAACATTTCTTTCTACAACGCTTAGTTTTGGAGATACTGTACAGTCTCTACTTAAATGGTCCACCTTGTATTTCTCTACCGCTACGCTGGTATATCAAATTATTATTTATGGGGTCATGTTGATTTCACTTTAATTTTCTCTTAGGTTAAATGTCTATACGCTGTATGGACATTTCTTATATATTGCTGTTTTGGTTTTAAAGACAACGGTATTAAAAGAAAATTTATCGAAAAATAATATAGAAAATCTCACTAATCTCTTACAACAAAGACGGCATCCATCTTGCTTCTTGGAAATAGTAGTTGAGGATTGTTTTGATGGACAAAGAATTGTGGAGAATATACGTCCAATAACGTTTCTCTTACAACCGAAGTAACACTTGTTATGCAGCGACTATCTAGTTACTACTCCACATGGGCAGAGAATGCGATTTGTTCCAAGAAATTTTCTTGGTTTGCTTCAGCGGACACGCTTGTGATTGCACGCAGGTATGGAGTAAGCCCGTTCATACTGGGGCATATTTCAGCCCACAACTGGAGCTGAGGGCTTTGCCAGTAATAAAAGAAAGACGATGCATAGAGCTAAGTTACCTGACAAAATGGTACAAAGGACGGAGGAAAAAGCTTGGGCATGGAAAGGAGCGTCTGTAATAATTAACTCAACTTGGGACATTTTACATGAATTTAGGAAAGTGGTAGGATCAAGCAAAGCAAAAGTGCATTATAAAGCAAGAATGCTGTGTTTTAAGAAACATTTTGGGCATAAAAGCAAACAAAAAAAGAAAAGGAGGGCCAGAAGTAAAGATCCCAAAAATAATTTCCTTTTATTTTATAACGCCTTCCGGGCACTTCGCCCATTCGATTTTTACCGGAATGGTTATACTTTAAGAGCGAATCTAGATTTATATTTTAACTCAGATGAGATTATGACTATACGCTTTTGGGATATTTCCGGTGAAAAATCCAAAACATTAAGTTTTTTCCGGATTTTCTTATTACCCTGGGTGGAGGATTTCTCACAAAAAAATTTCTGAAGTTACATTCGTATAACCTTCTCTACCCTGTATCATTTACTAATGTATATAAAACATACCTTACGAAGGCTTATTCCTCTGTCCACTGCATTTTAATCGAGAGAAACCGTTGCAGAAATTACAAATTTTGTTATGAATGCAAAGAGAAAAGCTATAGTCAAATGTTTCAGTACTGGGCGCTATATGCTATATACTCTTTCCATGCAGTCGCGAGAAACATCTTTAATATATGGTATTTAATCGAAATCGTTAGAGCCATTTTTAGGAAATCCAAATTTCGAAAAACGTTCCATGTGTAGTTGGGGATGGGAGATTTTCTTGAAAATCTTCGGTCGCATTTTTGGAAACTACTGAACTAAAACACTAAGTTTAGCATTTACCCGATTTTTCGTGTTTGAGTTATGCTGTTTATAGACAGACAGACACACCCGCACGCGCGCGCGCACACAGACTGACAGACACACATATTTAAAGATGATTTATTTTTTATTCAGGAGACCTCAAAAGGTCTATTTCCAGTGAAATGTCGGTATCATAATTTTGTGAAATACAATGCTTTCCCTTTTTACTATACGTAGTAGGGAAAGTAAAAAGCGGCGGCTTTTCAGTTGCGTAAACTGAAATATGTGGGAATTCATATGTATTTTTTTCTAAAATATTACTGAAATGCACAGATTTCACAGATACTTCGTGAGGTATTTTAACATTATTAATCGATTATTTGTATTATATCTCAAATGTATGTGCTGTAGATCACGCTCCAGTTTAAGTGGTCATTTATCAGTTTTTTTGTGATACGACAATATATAATATTTTGAAGTGCCTGTTATTGCCCATCTTTTTTGTCAGTTCTATAGATACGTTCATTTTAATTATGTTCAGTTATTATGAATATATGTTTCTAGTGATTCGGTATACGTCTGAATTCAGAGATGGATACCAATATGCACGATGTAGCAAAATTTTATAAGGTGTTTATTTTTTTCAGATGGGTTTCAATCCAGAACACCTCGAGTGTTTTAAACACCTTTTTAACTTTATATACCGCGTGAGTCTTCTCATCCTGCGGATTGGTAACTAGGCAACCCTGTATTTTACAGACGATGCGAAATGCAGGTGCTGACACTGTCTTGATTAAAGATTGCTCTAGTAGCGCAATGGTTAACATGCTGAAAAGTTATTGTTAAGGTTGAATGTTCAAATGACAATTGCGAAAAAATAAGTTTTTTAATCATTTCTGTACATATTTCGAGAACGTTCTAGCAAATCATGATTTCTTTCGAATGCACTATAATGTGGATTTGCGTATTCGAACAAGTACCAATTTGTGTTTTAATGAAATTCACATAATTAAACTAATTAAGTTAAATGGTACTTCCATGCCAAACTATCAGTTCTTGTTAAATTTACTAAACATAAAAATTACCTTCAAATGGCGCTATTTGAATATGGGACCTTCACCACTAAAGACCAACGGGCACACTGTTGCGCTACGAGTACAAGTCAGTGCACGCACAACGGTGCAGAGCAATCATTTCGGCCGAAATTGATACGACGCGGTGAGTAGATAGTATTTATGGCATAGCCTTACAACACCGGTACTGCATAACTTCTCAATCCGCAGGCTTAGAAGACTTATCCGGTATATAATGATCTGTAAAGAAAATTAAGTTAAATTCTAAAAATATTATGATTTGTTTTGTAGCAATTTTGCATTTAGAATTAATCCAGTGAATAAGAGGATATCAGTGTAAAAATCCGTTCATGTCGATGAAGCACCTAATACATCTATGACATTTAGGGACATCTGAGTCATCTCACATATGGATTAAAGAGGTCAAAAATTTTGCATTCTATGAAAGCAATGGGATCGGGAAAAAGGGGAAAACTCAAACTGAAAGACTAGAAGTTATGCAAATTGTGTTTTAAAAGTATAACAGAAAAAATAAGTTCACTGTTTCTTTTTTTTTTATTTGTACACACAAATGTACCTCGAAGCAAGCCCATTGTGAATGAGAATCTTGCACATGGTGAATGAAGATAGCAAAAAGTTGGTATCTCTACACGTACAGTACATCGATATGCGGCAACAGATCAATGCCTGCTAATGATTGCTATCGCGAACAAATATCAACAGCGGAGTGCCGCGATGCGGTGGCAGCCTGAATAACAACATAACCTGGCCTCATGAGACTCAAGTGGTTGACCCAGATACCTAAAATTACATACACGCTCTCCGGACCCACCCACCGCTCACTGCGGGCGTTATCATGATGATTCAAGCTCGCTGCTATTCTTTCTCTGAAGCGACATGCTTCAAATACTTAACCTGCTAACAGGAATTATATTTCAAACAATATTTTAATGAAAGAGAGGAAGCGGCTATTGTGATTCCTGAACATTTTATTTCAACTATACTGGGCTTAAAATAAATCTTTTGAAACGTCATCCCAGTAAGTTATTTATTGCGATCACAATTTATAAACCCCTGGCTGCCTTTCAGATAAGTCATATCACTTGGTACCTGGGTCTCCTCAAACTTTCTGAGATATAGCAGCAATCATGGGCTGAAAGAGCTATATATTTGATAAGTAAATTTCAATATTAAATATCAGAATAAGTGAATGAATTGGTGTTTTAAAGATTTTGTTGGATATAGTCAATGCTCGTTAGTTACTGAAACCGCAATGGCGACTCATAAATATAACAAGCCAAAGAGAAATCTTTGTATCTACTTTAATTATTTCTTTTCTGAAAAGAAATAACCTTATGAAAAGCTGTAAAAAGAAAATTACTAGACATCAGCCGACAGGAAATTGAATTGGATTGTAAAATTAAACCTTCTCTATGTCTAGTAATTGAATTGGGATAAAGAGGCATATATACTTAACTTTGAAAGAAAGGAATGGCTTAGACTGGGAGGCTAGAGAGGGTAGAGAAAATCATTGATAATTCTGGCAGGAAAATCTGCTCATTCCGTGGTTTGGATGAAGACTGGCCACATATTTGGGGGAGTGCTCATAGCGGAAATTCAACCAACAATTAAATTTACAGGAAAATGTACATTTTTCAATCCTACTAGAATGATACTGGCATATAGGGATTTACTGGCTGATCAGACGAACTGGCAAAACTTAGGGAACTTCCTGGCTGAAGTGCGCAAAGCCAGATCAGATTTGTCCAGTTAGTAGAAGCAATTTATCTCTATTTTACTTTCTTTCTTTATTTGTTTTCCTTTTTCTTTGTTTCTTTTTGTCACCGTTAACTTGTATCTTAAATATGTATGTACGGCCAAGGACCCGTGCATTAAGTATTTTCATCTTCCAGCGCTGGAAAGCACTAGTAGCCTTCTTTAAGTGGAATTTATTTTTGTAAATTGACAAGCAAATACTAAAACAATAAACCAAACACCAGAATATTCATTTGCATTTAAATGGCTAAAATGAATTTGGTCTCTCGGCTGTCTTTAAAAAGCAACGTTGGAATATAATTTTAATTAATGGAAAGCACCACTACAGAATCAAACTGAGTTTAGAAAAGAGAAAACTTCACTTATTATAAACTGCAGAATTTTCACATTTAAAAACATAATTCAGTTTATTTAATACTGGGTGCACGGGCCAGCTAACACACAAGATATCTGAAAAGGAATACAATGAAAATAAAAACCACTGAGCGCCAGCGCATAGGGGAGAGATAGAGGAGAACAACTCCGAGCGTTCATTTATGCAAAAGCTTACTACAAAAATAAATATTTTTGTCATCATGCGAAAATAAAGCTTGAGCAGTATTTAAATACTAATACAACCGAAGTGCCTGCGTACTCTGCTCATACATAATACGTACATACCGGCTGAAACTTTTAAACCACGAATAGAACTGCCCAAGAAAAAAATACAAAAATTAATTAATCTCTGATACTTCTCCAAACATGTGTCTAAAATTACATGAACTGCAATTTAATATTGACAACACCATGCATCCTAAGCATATGAGGTGCATGTGCATCTCTCCGTTAAGAGAGACAGGATATCGCGAAATAAACGGGTAAACGCTGCCAGTGTACCAGCCATCTCTCCCGTCGGACAAGGGGAAGGCTTGCGTGAAGGTAGTTCGAAGTAACAGGCGGAACTACGGTCTCGCATTATTTTGCAGTATTTTACGGCACGCACTTTAAATATGTCCAAAAAGTTGAAAAATTCAAATCAATTATAAGAGATATCTGGAACCGACAGATGTCACAAAACAGGTTATTTTATATAAATTCTGTGTTTTAAGTACTCCTATTTGTGTAGTAATGTTTTCAGAGTCGAAGGATCAGACAGCGGGTGAGGAGTATGGCGGTGAAGTCTGCTTTATGGAATTGCCTGCCCTGTGTGGTGGAACCTCAGAGACCTCTCCTTGAGGAGGTGTAGGACTTTGGTTGGGCGTGCATCCCGAGGATGTAATATCTGGAGATTTTAAGGACCTCGTCTGTTTCTGCGCTTGCCGCCGGATCTGATCGCCCCTCTTTGTTCTTCGCTTCACCCCTGCCTCCTGGGGGTTTCCAGAAGCGCAATAGTATACACTTAAGTGCCGAAATCCTCTGCTCTCTAACAACCAGCTCTAGTGGTACTACCTAAAGATGACTATTTACTTTATGGGCCACAGGTATCCAATCCAATTCACAGCCCATGAAGAAGGAGAACTCCAAATAGCAATATATCAGGTCTATAGAGTCACACTAAGCAGTTCTAGAAGAATACATGGAAAGGCATTCTTAGTCAAGAGAAATCGACAACTGCCAATAGAAGAAGCATGTATATTTACTTCCTTGTGGTTTATCTTTTAAGATGGAGATGATGAGATGAAGATGATACTTCATATTTGTGTTAACAACCAAGCATGCACGAAAAGAAAGGGAAATGGGGAGAGGCAAAAGCTGCACCAACTTTAGTGTAGTGAGACATGAATTAAAACAAATCATGTATCTAAAATGTAATTTAGGAAATCTGTAGGAGGATATTTCCTAGAAGATGTAAGGAAAAAGGAACAATATCATAACACTAAAGTATAATTTCTAAAATTGACAGAATCGTACAAAATGACATAAATTGGAAAAAGAAATGTTCCAAAAATGGAAGAAAAAATACCAGGCGTATACTTTAATTGCACCCAAATCAGAGAACAAAAGTTGAACGACTCATAAAAGGATTGTCCGAAATATTAGGTCGGTGCAGGAAGATTAATGATGAGATTAATAAAAATTATGTAAAAACAAAATTATATAATGGATTAAGTTTTCATGTCTTAAGTTCACATACATCTATTGGGTTTATAATGTAATGTAGTCGTCCAAAGAAGCGTTTGTTGCTTGCGTGCTCTATTTTACATGGTTCAAGCACTTATAGGGACAAGCATTTGCTACGCATATTGCTTATAACTTTTCATTATAACTGCAGAGTACTTCTCTCTGATCTTTAAAAAGTTAAAAATATTCAAAACAAGTATACTCTCAATTAGTAAACAGTCTGCATTCGCTCTACGCTTCAGAATGGAGGATCTTTAATGCTCTCTGAGAACAGGGGTTTGAAGTAGTTTGAGCACATTTGCAAAATAAGAATGACCTTTTGAGTATTTCAGCACTTAAAAACAGGGAAGCATGGGGAACCTAGGATATGGTCTATATAATAGTTAAATAACATATAGTTATGCTGAACATATATAGAGAAATTTATTTTTAAATGCAGGAATTTAGTGGTTAGGCTTATAGTTACACAAAATCAGAATTATCATTATGTATGTATTATTTGAAGAAATTATATACTCCAAAACAGTTCCTGTTTCAGCCTTCGCTCATAATATTAATCCACAAATATAGTGTTTTCCGATAACGATTACCGCTTTCTCATGCTTGATATTTAAATAGTTATATTCTTCTTTTCCCAAAGAATTAATTAGTAAAAACTCTCTCCACTAGTAATGTTCACGGCACTTTCAAAATAAATTCAACATCTGACAGTATGTTTTTGTAGTAAATGTTCTGGAGCAGTTTAAATACATCACACCACCTTTTATTACATCATTCTGTCTGCTAGTGCAGAGACAGATACTAACTGCAGTATGTACATGTTTTTACCTCAAAATACAACAAATAAACGTGACCAAATATATATTAAGCCATGATATGAATTTAAACTGAAAAGAACATAACTGGACCAAGAAATGATAATAAGCGTTCTGTTAAGGTTTTTATCGGGAAAAAAGGACCAAAGTTTAAATACTACCCCATTCAAATTGAATAACTGTTCACCCAACTTTAAACTCATTTTCATTATCATCTGTTCGCCTATTTTAACATTTAAGTGCCTTGATGCAAGATTAGTTAGCGCGAAGAATTAGATTCATTAGCTTTCATAGTTAGTATCAAATTGAAATTAAGTAACCAAATTAAAAACATCGTTATTGGAATATGTTAGTAATGTTTTAGAAAAGGAAAGAATTTGGTAAAATGTAATGCTATCCGGTTGGTGGTTCAGGAAATTAGAAGTGAGTTAGTTATTCGCCTTGTAGCTTCTAAACACGACTTTTGGATTTGGAAAACATGAATTCGCCGTGCATGGAGGGTAGCCGCGGGAGTAAATACATGGCAGGGTTATTGGTTTGTGGAGATAGGGAGGCCTGCACAGTGTGGTGTGTTACGGATTGTACTGCCCCATCGCGGTTTTGCGGCAATTCCCCCTTTGGGAAACATAAAAACATCAATTGCGATTTTGTCACACAGCGAAAACACTAGCAGGGAACTAAACTAACAATTGCGATGGGGCTACTCCCTTCTCAGCCCTCGCTGGCCTCCTGCCCATTTTAAGCTTATAATCATTTTTATGGTAGGGAAAACACTTCCATGATAATATCCCTATGAGAGCCTATAGCATACTGCCTGGTATTTTGCATCATCAACCGGCCTGTGGGTTTCTGATAAAAGGATTTGTGTGATCAACAAATCACCAAGGCTATAAACAATTAAATCTATGCGAAATATACTATTTAATGCAACATGTATCTTTGGAATAATTCTTACTCTTTAACATGAACATATATACTTGCGGTAAAACGGTATTTTAAATTATTCTCATTTTCTTCAACATCGATATCAATACGAAGTAAAATACAGAAGTTACTATGCTCATTACCAATACAATATTTTTCTTCAACAAAGTGTTCTACCAATGACTGTTTTTGACCTCTATCAGCGTATGCAGTCTGTTTTATTTTACTATCTTGTATTGTCATGCTTTTGCAAACCGTCTCCACTTAAGAAGTTACATTTTTAAAACAATGCAGGCGTTGCCACTATCGCAAAGATCCCTATAATAGAGCCAGGAAATTTAAAACTGAATCAGGCAGTGGCAGTGACATTTGGACGTAAAATTCTTCTTTAAGGGAATAATAATATTGTGTTGATATATTTCTGGTGTTTTAATAGTTATTATTCCACACTACCCGTGAGTAAGTACCAAGTAATGGTGAGGGGACTATCTGCTTTGCAGTTTCTTTTAAGATACGATAACTGAAGTATTTGAGATCGAAATATTAGGAAAATTACTCTTGCAGTTTATAAACGAAACGAAACGTTTTATATTTGGATACAAAGCCTTAAAATTCAGAACATCATTGTTTAGTAGCTAAAAACTGTTTAGATTTAACTAGATGCAGTCATAGATGCAATGGGTCTTATCTAACCCAAAATTAGTATGCTCTTAACGTAGGACTCTCTTTTCTCCTCGTGCTGTTTTGTACTGCACCCATCCAGCTCTGTCGTGATTTACCTTTTCTTGTTTTCCCTTTCGCCGTCCAACTTATTATCTTCGCAGGTATTCTTCGTTTTTCATATTTGTTTTCTTCTATAAACTCTAAGGTATTTTTTTTCTAGCTGCATAATTGGTTTATACTTTGTATTACTACTTTATGTTACCTCAATATTCTAGATGACCTCCAAAAACCTACTTATATTCTTTAGTCTGTTAGCTTGTTATTGGCCACTGTCCATGTTTCGAACCCAAATAATAGAACACTTCCCAACGTTGTATTAAATGTTAATTTTTTCTAATATAGAATATTTATGTAGCATAGAATTTAATGTAGTAGTCCAACAATTAACCAACCAACGATTAAACAACTTTAAAATATCTAAAGATTCGTTGTTTCCTTCTCTAACAACAAATAAAGATATAAAAAAGTAAATTTTAAAAAATGCGTATAATATCATATTCATTTAAAAATTTATCTCCAACTCCTACTTTGATATTCCTAAATCCGTTTTCTCCACGTGTAAAGTACGGTTCAAACTCCGACAAGACTGTCCACATGACTGAGGCTTTTGTAGGCTTTCCTGAGTTTCCCAACTTGCAAATTCCTAAGTTTAAGCCTGGGACGTTTCCTTCCCATATTTTCTTTCCTAATTATGATGCTATTGCATGTGTCATCTGTATTCCCGCCTGTGGTACCGTATATAGCAGAAAGAGGCGTTAAACACAATTAAAAACATATATGCGAGATAGGTCATTTATGCTATATCAAATCACTATCTGATCATCAGAGAATAATAAATTGTGTAAATTATTCTTGTTCAATTTGTACGCAATTTCCCGTTTCTAAGACGTTGTCCCTAAAAACTTTAAATTGTTAGAAATAACTATTAACTTCGCAGAACTCTTTTAAATATATGGAATTCTTCTGATGAATAGAAATCTATCTTACCTTGGCATGTATTTTGTGATTACATTGATTTAATAATAATAATAATAATAATAATAATAATAATAATAATAATAATAATAAATTTTCGGTGACAAATTCCAGACTTACACACTCAACCTTGCTTACGGGTGCCGCTATTCTATTATATACCTGATGATTAACTAAACAAAGAGAACCAATAAGAGAACGAAATGTCATAGTTGCGAATACTGGAGTCTCTTTAAAAGAGTCCCTATACCAGGTTAGTGTAACCTAACACTAACCTCACACACCAGTCGTACGCTTGCGTGAGTCACTTTTTTCCCCTTCGTTAACATCACGTGAGCAAAAAAAATGGTTTTCCCAAGTTCCCTTACTAGGAATTGGGGAGAGAGTAACAGAAAGTAAATTTAAGTAATTATTTGACTACTACTTTCTTGTCCACGACCTTCTGTGTTCAAAGACAACCTTAGAAGACTTCTTGTTATTTAAAATGTGCACACTTCATCAGAACGTTAAGAATCTGTGACGCCATTAGACTGCATAATTATTCTAATTTTCTTAACTATATTCTCTGAAAAATGAAGGTACCGAATTCTTGTCCATTACTTGAACAACGATGTGATTACACCACCACCACCACCACCACCACCACCACCACCACCACCACCACCACCACCACCACCACCACCACCACCACCACCACCACCACCACCACCACCACCACCACCACCACCACCACCACCACCACCACCACCACCACCACCACCACCACCACCACCACCACCACCACCACCACCACCACCACCACCACCACCACCACCACCACCACCACCACCACCACCACCACCACCACCACCACCACCACCACCACCACCACCACCACCACCACCACCACCACCACCACCACCACCACCACCACCACCACCACCACCACCACCACCACCACCACCACCACCACCACCACCACCACCACCACCACCACCACCACCACCACCACCACCACCACCACCACCACCACCACCACCACCACCACCACCACCACCACCACCACCACCACCACCACCACCACCACCACCACCACCACCACCACCACCACCACCACCACCACCACCACCACCACCACCACCACCACCACCACCACCACCACCACCACCACCACCACCAGTACCACCTGTTATTTTAAGGCACCCACTGTGTAATTTTTACCAATTAAATAAGTATAAAATGAATAGCTTTTTAGATAAAAATAATGAGGTTTATGCTATAAGATAACCTATTAAACATTGAACTTTGCAGTATGAAAATATATGTAGAATTTATAATTTTATTCCTCTATCCGATACGACCTATCCGGTTAAAAGACGTGAGTACTCCCACCCCCAAAAACATAGGAAGAAAAAAGAATAATGTTTATCATCCTCCAAAAAACTGATTATAATATTTAATTAAGCTTTTGTATTTATCTTTAAGATAGAATGCATAGAACAAAATACGTTATTAGCCGGAAAAGTAACGTTGGGGTAAACATTGTTAACGGTATTCATTTCAAAAGATTATTAGAATTTTAGATAAAATTCTCAAACTGTATGTATTAAGGGAATTTTAGTATAAAGCGAAACACTCATCAAAGTTTCCAATGTTACAGACAGAAATGTGATTCACCAGTATCCAAGCCATATACACAAAATGCTATGAAGGACCTTACCACCACCACCACCACTACCACCACCACCAATAATAATAACAATAATAATCTGTGGCACGACAGCCCGTGAAAGGCCAATCCATCTGCCGGTCTAATTGTAAGCCCAAGACAGATGTGGACACTTATCCAACCAGTAAGGAAACGTGATTTTGAGAACACCATGCTTTAGCTGGAATGTTAGTTTTCGTGACCCACAAATCGCTACCAACATAACTTCTCACATTTTCATGATGCCAAATGGATATAACTCCTAAACATGGGTCGAAAAATCCGAACCCAGCCGAAGTCCGTTGCCAGACAGCGGAACAGCTCTATCCAACCCACTGCACTACACTCAGGATTCAATGAAATAAACATGTTTCATTAATAGTAGTATAACACTAATAATAATATATTAATTGAAAATTATGAAAATTATTACAGCGATCTATTTCTCTCTTCCATATAATTTTGCAGCTAAGTTATGTGGCATTAGATCTTGTATTACTTAGACCTTGTACAATTCTGAATTGGAAGAACACCAAATCTCGCCATTTTTACAGTTTATGTCAATAGTGAACAGGAAAATCATGAGAGTAGATTTCCTAGATCCCTAAGTGAATCGATGCAGAGTTTGTGTGAATGAAAAATGAACGCAGGAGAAAAACATCAGATATTAGTTTTTGAGCACGATATTTTAAAACCACGGATTAAGATCTATTTTTTTGTAATGTTTAACCCCCGCTATAACTGCATCCGACATCATAGGCAGTGACACTGACGACACATGAAATGAACTGATAGGAAACAAATTTGGGAAGGAAACGCTCCAGGCCTAAGTTTAGAGTTCCTCCCCGACATTTCCCAAACGTTCCATTCTGATTGCTGAATAAGACATCAATGAGGCCCTACATTGGCTTAAAGGCGCTCGCGTGTAATTATCACAAATATTCCGAATAGAATACACAAAACAGTTTAAGTGCAACGTAACTCTCCCGGAAAGCCGTATAATTAAATCCTCTAACGTAGAGAGCATTCTGCTCACGCAAAGTGAGATAAGATATGTAGATACTTTGGATACAATAGGTAGCCAATTTAGAACCTGAGTTGGCTAATGTCCAATAAGGGCTAATAAAACGCTTCGCTTGGAAACGCTCCAAGAGTCCAAGCTGCAATTCTTGAGTCGCACAGAAAAACTTTCTGAAACTTATCGACAACCATTTATTTATATTGCTCTGGGTACAAACGTAGCCTTGTAAGTTTCTGTAGGAAGCTGAAACCAGTAACAACATTCCAAAGGGATGGGCTATTCTGGATGACATGTTACTGAATTCTTCATTGTGTAAAAGCCCTTTAAAGTGAATATATCACACGGAAATAATTTTTTTTGCAACAAATTCCATTTCCTTGAGAGATGTTTGTACACCCTCCCAAATATAAAAGTTTGCTAGAGAGTAAGTGACTTGTTTATAAAACGTAGATTTGTGTAATAAACAGCGAGCAGGATATAAGGGCAAAAATACTTGTAATGTTAAATCTTATTTTTAACTTTCTGTAATCCTTGTTATTCACGTTACTTTAGTTTAGACATTATTCATTTATATTATTTATATGCTAATACTGAATCTTATAAATTAAATTGAGTTTTATTTATGGACACACTTTAACTGCTGTGGTTCTTAACATCCCATCTTATATTGGGCGTGAAAGATCGGTAATTTTGCTCTTTATCAGGCTTGAGGTTCGTTTACTTGCCGTAAATCTACGACACGGGACCTAAGGCTTTACTTCCCTTCCGAAGGAGGCCATGCTAAGGATTTTTACGCCCGAAAAAAAATCCATCGCCCTCCACCGGGTTTGAACCCGCGACCTCGGGAACCACTAGCATGGTATCCACTAGACCACGGAGAGCGACAATGAATCTTGTAAATACATACCTCGGATGCCAGATTGTTTAATAAAGACGTGTGCACGAGCTTCTCATGCGCCATCTTGGTTAGGTCTCCTAGGCTAATGCTCATATTCTCAAAATTCCATAAGGGAAACCTCTAATCTATTATTGTTAAAAAATTATATACTAGATCAGATATTCTCTCAGTAATAAATTCACATATACGTTTTCATTATAGTATTCATATACAAGCAATTGATCTTAAGCTTAGTTACAACATGCTGAAACAAAAATCAAATGCTCATTCGAATTAACAAGCTCTAGAAGTGGCGAGGGAAATAACACTGATTAAAGCAGTTCGTTAGATGCACTCATAATTGTTGGGAAAGGTCTAAACTTGCAACATGGAATATTTCGAAAACGGCTAACGCGTTGTATTTTATGAACTCTGCTTTTTCCTATTGTAATATTTTTGTCTATCTCCTAGGTTCCTAGTTAAACAAACTATACAAAATTAAATCAAGAAAAAGAAAATTTACAGGCTTTTCGTAGATAATTTGATATATAAATTTATTTTGAAATATCAAGCTTTATGTAAGACAGTTTAATCAAAATCGCTAGAGCAATAAAACATAAAAAATAAAGAAATGTCCTTGTAAAGGGTAGTTTGGGGTGAGGAGTTTTTCTCGAAAATCCTTGCGTCGCTTTCTTGGAAGATCCTGAACTTAAATATCTTGATATTTATCCGACTTTTCGATTTTTATTTATGCTATTTTCAAGCGCGCGTTGGCACTCACCCACCCATAAAGACACACACACAGACGTCTTTTTCTCAAATTGACTTTTTGTTTTTGGTGTACCTCAAAATATGTCGTTCTACTGTTTAATATAACATAATACTATTATAATTGATATAGAAAACAACTAACTTCAAATTTGGACAGATGAATGAAAATTTCACTCCCATGAAACCATGCTTGAACCATGCATCCTTTTACGTCTAAACTGCCACGAGAGATCTAAGAGCCCAGATCTAAGATCTAATCTTCAGTGACTCATGCTAACTGGCAAAATACTCAGGTAATTCAAACTAACCTGAGACATACGTTGCCATAAAACCGATTTTCAATTTTATAAATACTTTTAAACTTCGGTGTTCTGAACAGCATTTGATAACTGTCCTATCACATGGCCATTTGTAGGAGAAGATTGAAAAATGAGTTGTGGGTGATATGTTAGTAAAATCAGTAAATGAGTGTTGTCTTATAGATGTTTGATTACACTTTCACAACCTGGCCCATTGAAAACTTTATGCAATATTGAGGGCGTAAAAATTCACTGAAAACGTTTATATACAAGCTTTCTATGCGTATTAGTATATGGATATACTCATTATGATGCGGTATGAAAACAGATTATTAAACAAGTGTTCCTGGTTTAAAAAAAACACGAATTTCAGTGATTATCCGAAAAATGAATCTGGATATACAAAATGGCAGATAAGTGTTACGGCATATAACTCCAGCTCAATAAAACGCTCTATATGTATTGGTATAACCACAGGCTTTTATCGACTCTTCATTTGTGCTTATTTGTTTTTGATCTGTCTTTCTGTTTGCTTGTTTTCTCTGTTTTCTTGTGTAAAATAATTCATATAATGTTAATTGCTTTATATCTTAAATGAGGTGTGATCATGCATAAAATTTCCAGGTGAAACACATTTGTTGTCATTAAGTATCTTCTTCAATACACTGTAAACAAAACATTTTTCACTAATAAACTTGTCTCTTGTCGTTTTCTAGGAATATCCATAGTTGATGGATTCGTTATCAGAAAGAGCTAAGTCAGCGACGCATTAGCGTAGATACACTATCTGTAAATATGTTTGGAGAAACACAAATAACGTGTTAACGATTATGAGAAACCGGTCGTATGCACATGGGAATGCATCTGAGGCTTCGCCTGTAGTTTAGATCGCCCGTGAGTAACATAAACAGTGAAGTTGCCAGCAAAATAGGCGTAGCAATGAAAACACGTGTTTTGTTTATATAACTTACAAAATATCTATAAGTAAAAAAATAGAAAATGCTATATTCCATACGGAGAAAATTTGAAATTATTACTCAGAAAATTAAAATAACATTTGTTTCAATTGTACAACACGCCATGCAAGTTTTTGAAGTTTTCATTGATTTTATTTTAGATTCATACTTTAAAGGGTTTTGTGTGAAGTCACATAACAGAGTTTCCACGCTTATTCACAGATTGCCAACATTTTAGAAATCAAACACAATCCTATAAGACAGAATGCCTTTACTTGGTATGTTATAGATAATTTTGAAACGGAGATTGAGAATGCAACGATAAATCTAATCGAAAACAGAAAAGTGTAAAGGAGAAGCTATTAGAATCCAGCGTTATCCTTTTTTCATAAAAATTTGAGCTTTTAGAAAAATCAATTCACTCAAGGTGCATTAAACGGGAGTAGAACTATTTCACGAATAATCCAGTAGTGCTGTCTCCATTACTTTTAGAGATCATCATGATTATTGATGTGTATTCATTACGTGCGTGCTCCTTGACTTTAAAGGCAAGTAGGCATGCATGTTTGTTTAATTGTCCCATTCAGGACACTTTCCTTATCCCATTTATAGATATTTTAATATGACGTTGTACTGCAATACTTGATAGAATTGTCCCACTAAGTTTGCCCTCTTGATCTCATATCAGCGCTGATCCTGTAAACACAACCAGTGACACGGGGAAACTAGGATTCAAAGTTCGGTTATACCATGTAGAGAACACAGAAGGAGTTGTGCTTAACCTGCAGGAAGGATGGTGATAAACTAAAGAAATAACTTGTGATTTTAAAACCAAGTACACGCAGGACGTAGAAGGTAATGCTTACTACTAATTTAGCGCCTCGTCAGGGTTGCCCTGCTGCGAGTGGAAAGTAGAGGATGGAGAACTTGTACAATGCATGTCCGTCTATGCAGCGGCTAGCAGTAGAATGCAGCTTTGCATTTCCTTCATTTACATAGATGAATCATACTCCATAATATAATCGTCAAAAGGAAGAGAGTGGTCTTCAGATTTATTTGGCTGTTGTTGCCGGTCGGTTGTCTGCCCATAACGTCATACTTTGAAGGAAGTTTAGCGAGAGTAGTGAAATATGACTGGAAGAGGTGGATGTCAACAGTTTCTAGGTACCTTGGTGAAATGGGAGTTGTATCGTACCTTTCGAGTATTTACATTTGGAACTTCTTTCACTTGCGTCTCGTAAATTCGCAATCTCAGCCTGTATTCTTATAGGTAACTCAAATAACTGAATATTTTTTAATATTTTAGTTGTTTCTCCGTTTTGTAAAAAATAATAAACAGTTTTTTGTTTTTTATCATGTTTTATCTCGGGACTTCATGAAATTCTGGGCAAGAACGGACAAAATCATTCACATAACGGCCAATATCGTAACACAAACTCCCGCTCATATCCTTGCAGTTCAACCATGGAAATTATGTGATCGGTGGTCACTTCCATCACGCATGCAACGAACGTATAAAATGCTCCTAGTTAAAAACATTCCGCACCGCCGCAGTACATCAACCTTTTACGAAGTCGGAAAAGCATATTGTCCGAGGTTTAATTCTGCACCTCCCCTTTTAAACAAGCGACGCGCTAAACTAATAATGGCCTTATTAATTTAAACCAACTAGCGGTAAAGGCGGAATAAATCTGAAGATCGGTTATAAATACCTTTCAGAATCATTAAATATGTGATGAAAAACAAGTAAAAGGACATAGATAAAGGAGCAGTCTTAGCGATAGTTATAAATAAAAACAAAAATGATACTAAAAGTTGGATGTGTGTGTATGTGTGTGTGTGTATATATATAAACCTACTAAATACTATGTGTAAATCGAATATTAGAATGTTGCCTAGAAGAATGAAGGTAAAGCAAAAGCTCTGAAAAAAAGACTTTAAAACATTGCTAAAAACTTGAATATTCCTGAATCTCATTAGTCATTAAAAGGATGAATAAAAACACACTAATTAGCATGTAAACTAAATTCGCATTAATTGTTTTTTCTGTTTAATTAATATATAATTGTCGACGGCTATCTAACACTAGGTGATTTCAGGTCAAAATCAAGTTATAGTGTACTAACCTAACAAAGGGGCTGTTATGAGAAGGTTTTAATAATGTTGATGATGTTCTTTGTTTATTATTATTATTATTATTATTATTATTATTATTATTATTATTATTATTATTATTATTATTATTATTATCATCATCATCATCATCATCATCATCACTGCTGCGATGTCTTAATACATTATGTTCTTCTCTCTTTGCGGTATTTCTTCCAAATTTACTTCTTTTTCGAATACGATGCAAACCTGTTCTGATTCATTCTTAATGTGCTTTTTTCTATGTTTCTTCACATTTGCACAATGAATTGTACTTTTATTCTGTTATTTGTTTTTAATTTATACGTTTTACTGCTAAAAAGACAGTCATTTTAACGCTTGTAGAATTTGTGACTTTGGATTATTGGTTGGATTCCTAATTAAAAATTAGCTATAACACTGCACTATATTCATAATGTATGCATCGGATTTATCTGAAATTCCAGCAAACTTGATTACGTAGCTCTATACTTATCTTTACTTTCACGAATTCACCTTGGAAGCAAAGCAGAATACCGTACCTAATGCTACTTTTCACATGCTCAGTACTTCCACTCTATATTATTTGGATTCAAGTTTTCGTTTCTCACAACTACAAGGAATCAAAACTGTGCTCTCCCCCATCGTAAAACATCGTTATATGCTACATTATCTCTCTTATGGAACTTTTCAACTGTTGATTTGAGCGATTACCAAGACACTGTCTAAATTTAAAGTTAATTTAGAGAAATTGAGTTTAAGGAATGGAATTTAGGGGTTATATTTGTTATGTGTAGGAGATATATCTTTCTTGAATGCATATAATTGTTTTTGTATAATGTTAAAAAGGAATTAGTAGCTTACATCCGTATTTATAATGTTGTGGCTATTTAATTTTGATTTTTAAGTTTCATTTTGACACATTTTACTAGTTTTTCTTTCAGAAATATTGGACATTTTTATTGTGATATTTTATTGAGTTATTATAAGCTATTTTCGTTTTATTCTCTTTCGTAGTATTTGTATGTTTGTGGGTGCGAAAGAGAAAACCTGAAGATCTTAACTTCAACAGAATAAATAAATGTTATATTGCAGCATTTTTGTTCTTAAAAGAACATCCATGTAGTCGTATTCCACAATTAATTTCCCCTTATCCTATTGTATCATGTCTATTATTAGAAAATTGACTTCTATGAAGTTAGCGCTATCGTTTTCTGTTAACACGTGTCTTAATTAAACTACTATGTCACTGTACATTCTATGAATATGGAAACATTTTCTCGAGTTGTGGGATGCATGAACGTATTAAAGTATGACAACTTAACGTAATAGCAAGAGTTATAATCTCCTCGTATGGGAGGTGCTATACTAGGAATTGGTTGCTGTATGTGCACACGCATATCTCCACATAATCCGCATAATAACCTTGCATACAAATCACTACATAAGGAGTTGCCCCAGTTAATCTGAATATAAACAAGGCAACCACACCGGTAACTAACCTTGGCGTAATATATCAGTGAATACTGTGTAGCTCTCAGTATTGTCTTATCCGATATATGTGAAATTAGTTGCAATTATTTATTAAAGAACAACTGGAAAATGTATTTTACTAGGCTAGGCTATTGCAAAAATCTATAAGGTAATTCAGGACACCGACTTCGACGAATCCATGAACGAGAGCTATCAAAAAAATTTCAAAGTTGGTTTAAGCCCAAAAGAAATACCTAACTTACTTTTTTTAAATTAAATTACACACATTAATTATAACAATATAAAATAATTTGAATTATGGAAAACACAGAGAGAAAATTAAAGGACAATGAATAGACAGGAGAGAATCATTTTTGCAATACAAAAGGTTTAATATGCATTTGGTTGTTAGAAGATATGAACACTGTAAAACTCTCTAATAATAACAATGTGCGAATAAGTTTACTTTTAATGCTTGTGGCATTGATATTAAAAGCTCAGAAGGTTCTGTTTTTCGTCTATGTTAAGGCTGTAGGTTATTCAGCTCTTTTTTCAGTTAGTCGAGTAGTAGCATCTGTAGTAAGTTCCTATATTTCAATTTTTCACAATTATATCTCCTCCCAATCCAATTTCTATTCGATTTTATTTGTTGTATTGTCAAACATAAACGTCCAAACCCAAGGAAAGACTCCAATCTGTAGTCTCATGTGCCATGAAACGCCAAAACGAAACGCAGCTGCTGAACAGGACTATTAGTTGAACATCACCTTACTTATTGCGTTATTATATGAGCATCACTGAACAATTGACGAAACTCGGTAAGCAATGTGCAATCTTGGATTATATGATAATGATTTTACTTTCTCTCAAAATACACTACAAGATGCTGGAAGTAATAAATTCAAAGAGTATCACTTTTAAAAGAACGTTTCATAAATGTCTATATTGTTATAGTTTATCAGCGTAATTTTTCAGACAAATGCTAACATTTTTATTGGATAAGTATGTACGGAGTTACACGAATTTATTTATTATTGTTCACCTGTTAAATTGTTATGTAAATAAATAATTATCTACGTATTGCATGGTATTTACCTTCTGTTTATCTTGTTCTCTATTTTTATTCAGCGTTTAATACAGTATTAAAGGTAATTACAGCATTTCGATTTTAAGTGCACTGAACACTGCTATATTTACAAATCTTAAACGAATATCACCAGATATCTTAGAAACAAAAAGAAAAGACAGGAAGGAATAACAACAGAGGGAACAGGAAAGAAAGAAACTTCAGCCGCAGTTTCTAATATTAGAGAACAAGGTACTCAAGGGCAGGAAGATGTCATTGAGATGAGTGATATTCACAAATTTATCAATAAAAATTAAATCTGCGTTTTAATAGCAAGCCGAATTCGTGAATAACGCGATGTAGTGTTAAATTTCTTATTGCAAAACTAAGAGAGATTGCCTTGGATATTCAACGAATATACTATAAAATTATACCAGCCAGCATATGTGGCAAAAACTTCATATTTGATTATATTCACGGTGGATTGTGGATAAAACAAGAAATACTATGATGATCTTCCCTGTAAAACTGAGGAAAGAGCGTACGTTCTGATTGACGCCACACACTTTGCTTGGTAAATTCAATAGTATATTTTAAAAACTTGCTCTATGAAACAGCAAACTCATTACAGAGGCGTCATATATAATAACTGGTATCTTGTCACGGTGCTTTGTAGAACTAATGTAATGAAATGTAAGCAATATAATCACCCTCATAAAACGTTACTAACACCTTTGGAAAAATTGTTTATGTATCTCATTTTTATAATATATGTCAAATATTTTATATATTAAGTTCCGTTCTTTTAAAGATTTACCAAATATAATAGGAACAAAGTGTCCCATACCTCTTTAAGTTTACTCTCAAACATTAGGCGGAGAGTACGTGAAGTTTAAAAGCCAAAACACGAGCAAGCTCTCATGATCATCACAACCATTATTTTAATTGATTTTTATCACCATTAATGCCGCGGTATACAAAACATTTATTGATTGCCTTAATGGTTAAACTATGTGGTTAAAGTTAAACTGGTTAAACTATGAAGACCGGAACTTGATGTACTTACGACATTGCAAGTCGCCATTGGGATATGTCATCTGAGAAATGAATTTGTGATCGCCTTGTGGTTTACCGGAAAAAATGCGAGGTAGTTGAGGAATTTCATGTCGCGCCGGTATGTTGCCATGTTAGCTCAGTTACAGCAACCGTATATACACCGTAAGATATTTGGTTCAAATTCCGGCTTTGGAATTTAATTATTTAGTCTTATTAAAACTTTCCGATCTTATCCTACACACGGCATATGTGAAATAACAATTAAATACTATACAATATAACCGTCCTCCATTCCAGCATTCTACTTCAACTTAGCTCCGGCCCCCTTCAACTTCGTCAACTCTCCCATTATGTAATTTTGTATTAACTTCAACACCCTGATGATGATGACGATAAATAATAATAATAATATTAATAATAATAATTATAATCTGCATGCATTGATATGATCGTCTCTGTACACTTCCATTAATTTTATCAAGTTAACTTGCCTTTACTCTCAATTTCGCATTACGCGCTAATAACAAACGACTTCCAATCAAATTAAATAAAACTAGTTTATTTAGTGCACTGAAATGCGCATTTAAAGCTATCTGGAAGCTTAAATGTATTATTTAAGTATTTGTAAAGGAATAGAAATACAACAAGGGTTGTTTAATCAAAGAAAAACTAAAATGTCGACTAAAATAAAATTGCTCAAGATGCTTTGGTTTTAATTATCATATGTGCAACACACAAACTAAGAAATCATAAGCATTCTAGTTTTAACTTATGTCGTATAGGATATTTTCAGTTTATGTCGGAATGAGCTTGCCGTAAACACTTTGCGTATGTTTATAAATGGGATTAGAGCTCTACCTATTGCTTTATTTCTACTCATAGAGTTTCTTACTGTAATGTTCACCTTAGCAGAGTTTTTTTAGTTTCTATTGTTTTCTTTTTTAAAAATAATTTTAACTAAACGGCAATATGAACATTATCCAAATTAAGAAGACATAAAATTAAGCATAGAGTATTGAAAACTAATATTCTATCAAACATGTATTGCTAACCACTAGTTTGATAAAATTCAGTATTTAAAATCGTCGGTTTCTTGCCTAAATTTTTCACAACACAAAATTAAAGTATTGGTCCCAACTATCGGTCCCAACCTTTTGCTAAATGCCTAACTTTGGTATTTCGTGGCGCAGGGATTGCAGGTTCGAGTTTATCCTACGCCATGGGTATTTGTGTGTCTTTTAATGGGTGTCTGCAACTAAACGTAAAAGCAGTGGAAAGCAATAAGAATATAAGGAAAAATTAAGAAGTAACACAGCGATCTTAATTTGTAGGACACTATAAATTTTGCATCTTGTTTAGCATGTAGCTGTTCCAAAAGTGGATTTTAATTTTCTGCTGTGGTCTGTGTAAATATGGCTTGTCTATGGCTGCTGGACCTTAATCAAAACCCGCACTTTGTCTGCCTTTGCATTAAGTTTTCCTTATTATTTATTTGGGATTAGGAGAAATATCCGACGCTTTGTGGGGCTTTAACAATTTTGCTCAAACATTTTCCAAATATTTGTTTACTTACACTTGAATGAATTAAAGAAACTACAATATTGACCTTTACTTCGACCTTCAGTGTGTCAAATTTCCCATTCGTACTGAAAAATCCTCCAAACTGCCTTCCATTCTGCATTTTGCAACTCCACCCCCCCCTAGGAGTGATTTTGCGCGTTACCAACCACACAATAATGAAACTAACAACGTTATATATTTATATTATTGATAAATAGGACCATTTGTGCCAAATATCCTCAAAATTACCACCGCCGAAGTTTTCTCACTCCTGTCCCGTTGGAGTGGCTACTGTTTATATTATCCCAAAAGAATGAATAGGCATTATTTAATTTACTTCACAAACGTATTGGGGAAAAAAGGCCCATTCACGCTGAAAAACTTCAAAGTTGCTTTTTGCTGAACTTTCTGGCCCATCTTTCATTAAAAGTTTCTTTTGTGATAGTACCCCAAAGGTATTTTTACTTGTACTCAAGAGGATGTGTGTTGAATTTCCTGTTCGTAATAAAAACTCATCCAAAGTGCCTCCCATCCAATAAATTTCAGCTCAATTGGGGCGATGTTTTGAGGTGAGGAGCATTTATCTTTCCATTTAGTATAAGTATTATGAAAAAAGGCCGCTCTTGTTAAGAATCCTCAAATACCTCCTACCGAAGATTTCTATAGGCGGTGTCTTTTGTGATTGTATCCCATGGTATTTCACTCTTTTCCTAGAGAGCATATATGTAAATTTGCCATTTAGACTGAAAAATTCCCCAAAATGCCTGATATGATACAATTTCATCCCATATACTACCGCTTTACCGCATCTAAATGACTGAAGGGAATAACAATTATCTTTTTCTTTAGCAAAAGCATTGATAAAATAGACCATTCGTGCTGAGCGTACACAAAATTTTCTCTTGTCGTATATTCTCTATCCCCTCTTCCGGTTTTTATAGCACCCTCATAATGTTTTTACTCTTGTTCTTAAGATTATGCGTGTCAAAAGTTCCATTCATACTAAAACTCCTCCAGAGTGGCTCTCAGCAAACAATTTTAAATCCCATCAGCCATTAGGAGTGGGCTTTCAAATTGGGCAACATTTACCTTTTTATTTAGAGAAAGCGTTAAGAAAACAGGCCCATTACTGCTGATAATCCTAAAAACGTGTCTGCCGTCGAACACTCCGTTACGTTTTTGTGGCAGCACCCCTACATAACTTTTACTGTTGTCCTAAAGAATAGATACACATGTGTCTGAAATTTCCCGTTCTTACTGAAAATCACCCAAAGTGTCTCACAATGAATAATGTTCTACCCCACCTCCTATTAGGACTGTTTATTTTTGCATTATCACTCCTAAAAGAATGAAGGGTGAGAGCAACATTGATCATTTTATTTAGCAAAACTGTTAACTAACAGCCCTATTCGTGCAGAGAATCCTCAAAATTGCCGAATATGCTTAACCCCTTCTATTAGAGTGGTTTGTGAAACCACCAACCTACTTTTCTCTAAAGAATAACTGTGCCAAATTCGGTCGAAAAGAATGCATTGACTTTTATGTGCACATATACACACACATCATTGATGTATATAACCATAAAACCAGAACGATCACAATAAACAGCCAACATACACTTCTGCTAGCCTGAAGAAGGATTTTATATTCCGATTGCAGCGTTTGTGTTGTGTCTGCGTTCTTATTGCGCATGTCATTGAACACACTCAATTAGTGTTATAAGTTGGTGACGATGGCTATGTTATTCTTTGTTTTGAAACGTAAGCTAAGCACTGAAAAATAGCTATTTGACTCTTTCGCCTACGTTTATATAATGGACAACTAGCAGAGCCAAGGTTATTTTGTTCCTCTTTCATCTTTCTAACTTTCATGTGCATAGGGTGCTCATTACCTCAAACGTTCAGCGAAACTGACCCGAAATCTTGTGTAGAGACATGAATACGACTTTGCACAAATATGCAATCTTGCAAAGATTCTCCTAAGTTTCATATGCTGAAACAAAAACCTTGTTTTGCTGCAGACTGTACTCTCTCGTAGAACTGCCAATGGCTCCGTCAAAACGGGAACTACTGTTTCGTATGCGTAATGAAATGCTAAGGCATATAACAATTTGTCTTACTTCGCCTTTTGGCATATGGATTGCTGATATATTAAATGAGCTTTAGATTTGGATTGTCGCCAGGTCTTGGCAACGCACATTTTGCTGCTAACACTGTATACACACGCTAGCCTCAAACCCGCCTCTTCCCTTTCTGGATCTTATGCCAGCCGAGGAAACTGCCGTTTAATTCAATTGACTCGCAATGGAAGACGATAGAATAGAACAGAGGTAAGGAAAAGGCAAAGAGGAAGATGAGTGTGCAGAGAGAGGGAGAGGAAGAGAATGGAAAACAGAGGCAGAGTAAGATCTTGTTTCATTAATGTAGCCTAGCAACACAGTTTCATATATTTTCAACAACGTCAACGGCGAACGTACAGGCAACCGCAAGTGCTTTGAAACTGGGCCTTTGGGGGAGAAGAGGAAACTTGCAAGTTTCAGACCAAATCTTAAGGCTTTGTATTCGAACGGCAGCTAATAGGTAATAAGTGGTAAAGGGAGGGCAAATATCCCGGCCACATACTCCTAAAACCTGTACGGCTACAGAAAACAGTGACCTCAGCGTACACGAGTCGGTAAAACAAAGCAATGCAATGATCTCCCAATCCTACCAACACAATGGTAAGGAATCCATTGATGTTTAGATTAGTAGTTTAGAACAAATCATTTTACGTTTGTTTACCAATCAGATGTTCCCTTCCATGTAATATAAATGAATATATAAATGTGATAGAATAATCTGGAAAACGATTAATCATTTTTCCTAAAATGAAAGATGCCTACAGACGTGCGAACAAAGCTCGTCAAGAACTGCCTCGGTTACCAAGAATCGAAAGCACACTGTTCAAGCTGAAAGATTTTCAGCCCGGGCCGATCTACCTTTACGCGAATTTGAGTGTTCTAATGGTTCAGGAGGTGGCGCATAGAAAGCAGCATACACGTCCAAACGAGCCGGAAATTCATCTCGAAGATTCCTCGAGGGAAAACCGACCTGCAGTGGATCGGAGTGAACGTCTCTTCGTACACTGCCGGTTTGCCACAGCCAAGATCAGACTCGGTCTTCACTACAGAATTCCGCGACAACAGCACTGTTTATATAGATCGCGACAGAGTTTGGTTTGCCAAGCTTTACACGGGCAGACGAGTCATTAATTTTAATTAAATTTAAAAATTCCCAGAGTTCAATAAGAATTTCAGTAATAACAGCTCATTCATTGGCCGTAACAAAGCAGAAATTCGGTGTAAGATGACATGAGCTTGAAAAGAAGCGTCTTGATTAAACAAACATTGCGTTTTCGGTGTAAAAAATGCAAGCAAACGCTCTCAAGTTACACAGCTCAGCGTTCAAGGTTTTGACGTCGCACGGTTTACTATTTCCCGCCAAGCAGCACCTTTCTTTTCTGAATCTCTTTAATCCCTGAATATTGAATAATTCGTTGTTTTGTCCGATTTATTGTAATTCTACTCCTGGAAAAGCAAATACCTTTCTTTCACCTATTTTCCAAAACGTAAAAGCTCACCCAAGCGTTTCTAATTTTTGGAATTTAAAACTGCTAGAAATAACAACTCTAAAACAAGAGTAGTGTGCTCAAGTATTTTTCGGAGGCCTTTTATGGTTCAGTAAAGCAAAGTGGCCGTAAGCTAAGGTTTCGTTGATGAAATGTAACCACTCTTCATCGAAGGGCAAATATTTCAAACGCTATTTCTTTCTGCTCTTCCAGATAATATCAGTTTAACTTATTTTTATCTTTTCATTGCACTCAAATATGTTTATCTGCGGTCGAATAGTGAGTCAGCCCTCTGGCTTCTCAACCCAGAAGACCCGGCTGATGTGGAGAGTTTTTCTTTAACCAAAATAATTCCCATGGAATCTGGGGGCGTGAATGTAAGGATTTTTAATAGAAACACTGATAAATCCAAAATTAAGAAAACGTTCAGCGATCAAGAACATCAATGGTTTCACAATTCTAAAGCCCCGGTATTATTAAAGAAGCTAAACGGAATATACAAAAGAAAGTATTAAAAACTTATATTCTTACCTAAAGTCCGTGTTTTTTACTTTCTCTAACACGTATATAGTAGGTAGAGAAGGTATTGCATTCCACGTGTATCTTGTCAATTACCTTAAAAGTGTAATTTCTGCTGCTTTTATCCCTGATTTGTCTTTCTTGGTTAATACCCAGGTCTCATTATAATATAATAATGTAGGAACCGCAATAATCTTATAGAAGATTAACTGGCTATCTTTACATGTTTTCTTTCTTAATGTTCGCATAGTCACTCCTTAAATTTATTGGAAGTGATACACATTTTATAACCTGATTTTTAATTTTAAATAGCATGACACAATTTAGCGGTGAAAAATAATTCGAAAAAAAATGAAATTTAACTACGGTACCTTCATCCTGAAACGAGGAGATTCGTGGTAGTTGTATAGTTTGCGAGTGTAAAAATGAAGTTGATGTATAATTATTTGCAGCTTATAACATAAATTTAAAGGTGTCTACAATCACTGCGGCTCGCAGTGGTTTGATTACGTGTTTTAAAGGCCCGGATTTTCACTTCGCATAATCGCATTTGGATTGGCCAAAACCAGGCATTCTTGCGAACTCCCCCTTCCAAGATGACCATCTTGATAAGCGATGCAGACCGGACCGGTCACATCCTTGGATATTTACAGTGAATCAAATAATCCGTTAAAAAAGAGGTGGCGAAAACGTGTCTCGCGAGTCATTTTGACTCGTAGGCGCCGTTCCCTCTCTGCCATAGTCCCTTTGTTTTTCACATTCTGGTGAGTAATGCAGTGCGTGTTGCATATTTGGTGACTCGCAGAAGGAAGGCTTTTTCGCCACCCTCGCCTTAAACAGTCGTGCAATTTCCGAACTGAAGTAATCCTAATAGCATTTTATTTCTTCACAAAATAGCCACAGGATGGATGCGCAAGAAATTTAGTAATATTTGTACTCATTTACCATTTATATAATTTTAAGCTCATAGGAAGATATGGATACGATTATTTACTTATGTCAATAAACGGCTACAAGAGAGAAAAACGGCAATAAGTGGTAGCGCAAACTTTAAATTTGTAAATAGTCTAATTTAAGCGAACATTTTGCACTTACAGTGGCTTAGAGTGACTGTTAAACTGAAAATATAGATTTATATTCAGTTATAAACATTCAGTTTCAGCTTTTGTAAGTTTGAGAACAACGGTTCACTGAAATTAATATTATTTACAATAATAAAAATATAAACACACGCATTCCTCTTTAAACTCATAATTTTGCTCTTGCTTTGATAATTATTCACAACTAGCTGCTGCTGTTTCTCTCTCTCTCCCCCCACTCTCTCTCTCTCTCTCTCTCTCTCTCTCTCTCTCTCCCTTGCAGCAAAGAAACTGCGATGTTCTGAGCTTCCGCTACATCTGGTTTTGCAAGAGGAATGCGATGGGAAGTGTTCTTCTTTTTGGTGTAAAAGATTCTTCTCTGAAGCGCAGGTTTTCTGTTTTCTTATACGTCTTCGATTTTTGGCACAAGTACTTGTTCATTTTGGTTGTGAACTGCTGCTAAATTTAGTTTCTTTGCTGCAAGAGAGAGAGAGAGAGAGAGAGAGAGAGAGAGAGAGAGGCTGCAGACAGTTGTGAATCATTATCAAATAAAGAGCAAAATTAACAGTTTAGAGAGGAATGTGCGTGTTTATATTTTTATGCTTGTAAAACAGTCACTCAGTACTCTCAAGTACTGTAAGTGCAATTGGTTCGCATAAATTAGACTCATATTTACAAAATTAAAGTTCGCACTACTATTTATTGCCGCTTCTCTCTCTTGTAGTGTTTATTCACACAAGTAAATAATCGTACCATATCTTCCTATGAGCTTTAAATTATGGATATGCATTCAGTTATATACATTCAGTTTTAGTCTTTGTAAGTTTGAGAGCAATGATTCACTGAAATTAATGCCAATGAAGGAAGGATATCTATACATCGTATTTCTTCGGAGACCCGAAGCTATAGGACAGCAACAGTTTGTATATAAAGTCATCAGTAGGCTTCGAACACGGTTGCTGTTTCGTTGCACTTTGACTGGAAAAGAGTTACGTGTGCACAGGGTTTCATTGAGACCCCTCTCCCCCAAGCACTGCCAGTCATTCACTCTAAGCAAGTGATCAGTATATATACAGCCTGTTCTGAAATTACGAAGTCTGGCCGTTGTTAGTTGACAAAACATACCGAAAATAACCAGTCAGAAGAGTGTCTTACTTGTAAATGAATTTGGACGTGAGTATTTTGATGTAAGAGGGGAAAATGTATTTTGTAAAGTATGCCAGATTGAAATCAAAGGAGAGAAAAGGTTTTTTATTGCAAGACACTGTAAATAAAAAAAAACTCTTACAAAATATAACGTTGCTTCCTAGAAATGAGGGGGTGAGGATATATTATCCACATCAGCAACCACGAACTCATGTAGCCAAACTGAAGCTTGCAGGAATTCATCTGATATGATAGTAAGCACAAATATTCCATTTAATAAGCTGCAAAATTTTGCTTTTCAAACGTTTCTGGAGAAATGTTCAGCTATGAAATTTCCTTGTGAGTCTACTTCACGCAAATGTTATTTGTCTTTGTCATAAATGGCAATACCAGAGTTCTCGAAACTTGTCGATAATTTGACACAACACATTACGGAAGTAGACAAATACTCTGCTGCTGAAATAGCACAGCAGAAACTGAAGAATGTTTTAGATAAAAACCCAGGATATGCAATTATGTGCAGTATTAGGCATGAATAATAATATTATTAGCGTTAAGAATAACATTATTCTAAATAATGAAAATGCACGTGTTCCTCAAAGGTGTGTGACATTTGTAAGTTTTGTTTTGCACTAGTAACATCATGTGATATGGAACGGAGCTTATCAAGATATAAACCTTTTTGTGTTTGAGAAGACGTTTGGCTTTTGATACATTCAGAAAATATATTGTAACCCATTGTAAATCACACACGAAACTGATTATTCCATCTGCCACGGTTCAGATTTATTATTTTGTACAGCTTATTTATACTTTGTAATAAAAGCTTAAGTTTACTACAGAAATGTATATTTACTTCTGAGCCCACCTATAGCAATAGCGTACACAGTACTCAGCACAGCACAAGCTCGGTAGCGCACGAGACTACTGCCTCTCTCCTCTCCGCTCGCTTGTAAACAAATTAGTAGTATAGTAGAAGTTAACTTAACCTAAAGTCATGTGCGAAGCCTAGTCATCGGTTATGGCTTGCATTGACCGGGATATGCTTTGATGTGTGTGGAAGGATTTGGACTAACGTGTGTATGTTTGTCGCGTGACATCGGGCACTTGTACCTTCAAAACTTGGCGAGCTCTCTATCCATTGATATAATTATGCCCCGTTACTGTAAGCGTCATACTTTTCATAATACATTGCAATTAAATTGAGTGAAGCATTTGTGCTAATCTATAATATAAATGAAATAAAAGGTACAATTGTGATTATTCCCATATTCTGCACGTTTAAATGTTATCTCATTTCCGTTTTGATAGTGAATTATAGAACTCACATTAACGACTTTATGTAAATCTGTGAGCTTTGCAAAATCATACCTGGAATAACTGAACTTAGCTTTAAAGTAGTAATCGCGCTAAAATGAAAAGAATTAATAATGTCTTATTTCCTCCTAAAATGCAAGTACTTTAGCACCGCATTCCACGATAATATTTTTTAAAGAGCATAACAGAGTTTCGGCTAGCATTGTTAACAGTCTCTGTTTTCACATATCTTAAAAATGAAAAAATATTTATAATGCTTTGTTTATTTCTTTTTTGTTTCTTTCTTGCCTAGATAAAGCTATATATACAGGCTGTTTCAAAAATAGAGGGCATAATTTTAGGGTGCATTCCCATATACAGACAGTAAAAACAGTCCGTTACAACATGTGTACGGAAATGCTTGATTTCTGAGTTATGGCTTTCAAAACAGTGATAGGTACTCACTTGCATGTGGGTTTTCATATGCCCATACATACCGATTGTGGACATTTTTAATGCAATCTCGTGTGAACTGTGCTTGACCTGTAAATAATACTAAGTCAGGAAAGTTGCGATTTGTAGCACACTGCTGCACGAACCATTGGTAGAATATCAGTCGACCATGGTAATCTGCTGGTGACAGGGCCTGTACACGTTACAAATGATATGGATACAACTACTGCTCTCGCAACACTCTCTAGATAGTCGTATGTGGAACATTCACTTGCAACGCTAACCTTCGTGTACGGTTAGAAGCAGTAGTGTGCACAGAATCCAGAGCTGTAACCAGGAGAGGTAAACTTCTCATGAGCGCACAGACGGCATGGAAACGTTCAAATGTCTTCCGATCTGGACATCGTTGCTATGGGTGCCTCCCTTGGTACCAACGACGAACCAGAACAGCATTGCCGCCTGAACTGTCTGTCAAAGTGTCCTATTAATATCCTCTGTCACGGCAACTACCTGCGGGAAGAAAAACGTTCCGGTAGATATCACTATTTTGAAGGCTATAATTCAGAATCCAAGCATTCCTAGACACATGTTGTAATGGACTTTTTATTGTCTACATATGGGGAATGCATACCTGAATGTGTGCCCTCTATTTTTGAAACATCACATACATAAGAGTGGGAAAAACGAAAGGGACATTTTTATTGCAGTGTGAATATTTTCTTTCTTCCACTGAGATCTTATCCTCCGTAAAACATAAACAGAACATATTCTGCTATATCATAGAATAACGTAGGCTGCTTCTTCATATGAGTCCATCAAACGCAATCATGCAATCATCTTGATGCAGGTTTTTTGAGCTGCAACGTCGGATAGAGAGAACCACTTCTTCGATCCAAACCCGATCGGATTTCACGTGAAATGTCCAGAAAGAAAGCAGTTATATTCAATACGTATATTCCAACATCAGAATCTGTGAGGTGCAAACAGCGAGTTTTCAGTCGAAGAAAAATGGTGCTCCTTTATAATAGATGTGATGCTGTTTTTAGCGAGGCTCTAGCCAATTTGAATATGCTCGAGATATTAGAGGAACATGATTTTGGTGTCGTGAATTCACACAGTGGTTCTAAAATCAGTGTGTTTGTGTGCGCGCGCGTCAACTTCCAATAATATAAATTAATAACACCAAATTCTGTACGTAAAAACTGAGTAAAAGCTTTCTTCTAATAACTTCTGCATTGATGAAAATCTTATAGCATTGCGCCACATTGTCTTCAGATTATACGTTTCGTCCTCCAAATAGTTTCCTTTGGCGTAGGTTTATCTTAGTCTATCGCCGTTAAGCACATTACCATAAATAATAGTATTGTACATAGTGAAATATAAGTATTAATATAATAACTACGTATCTGTTTCCGATACAAAGTTTGGAGTTCATACTAGATGGGAAATTATTGAAGAAGTATATTTGCTGACTTCCTGTTGGCATGAAATACTAGAAGGAATTCCTGACAAATAATTTGCATGCTCTTCTACGTTATGAGCCAATGTACGAAGAAAACCAGTTAGTTCTACTAGGTAGAATTAGTAAGGCGAATGGTGAATTCTGTTATTTAATAAGTACGTACCTAAAGTTAATAACCGCGAGTTTCTCCACAAGTCCTCCCTCTCTGTGAACGTTCTCTGAGATGCTATATACAAAAGTTTCCGTATAGTTTACATAATTACATGAGATGAACTAAAAGGCAAATATTATTAAGTTGCTGCACTAGACGGTTATCGGTTTCCTGCTACAGTTTAACATGGGCTATTATCTATTGCACACAAATACCGTGAGAGTAAATTAATATCAACAGCAAATTAGTTTCTATTTCACTTAAACAGCAAACGAAATTGTAAAACATGTACATTCCGAAGCTATTATCGTATCTGGCTACCATCCTATTTCTATAGATACTATAAACAATTTTTAATGATTGGATTCAATTCCCTAGTAACTGTAATGATTAACGTAGGTCAATTTAATGTCTTTATGTATTATTCCCACATTCACCTTCAGCTTTATCTCCACCAGTCGCACATTAAAGTCGACCGAAATTCAGAAACCGGTTAGAATTGCATCATACTCTGCTGATCCAAAAGGATGTGTCATCATTTCGTTTTGAATAACACCGCTAGATGAATTCAAAGAGCATAAACCCCCCTCTAAGTTTTCATCCTTGTTTACCGGCTGATAAACACCTAAGAATATATTTGACGTATTCTTTATCCGCAGCGTACTGTCACGAACGTGACTGAGGAGATCCGTATTGTAATTAATATTAATTGGCATTATTTTATTAACCTGTCACAAGTTTCTGAATTCATATAAATCATATTTTATAATTCTTAATTCTGCTCAAGTCTTAGTAAATTGTATATATGACAGGAAACAATGGTTGGCCACTTCCCTTGATATTTCAAAGGGATGTTACAATGCCATCATTTCCTTAGGTGTACGTGTCTTTCTGCACGCCTCTTGCTGCACCCTGTGGATCACATGATCCTTGGAAAGTCCTAAGCCTACGCATTTCGAGGGCATCGGCAGACCATATTTGGTAATAGCTGTCACGGTATTAGAATGAACCGCTCTAGGGTATTCAACTCTATATAAGCAAGCGCTTGAGCTCTGCTCGGGGGAATTTGTGTGGTAACTTGGCCGGGACCGCTATGGCACCCGCTGCACGGCCGCTCCGGATGGTTTCATTTGGCACCACTAGCGGCTTGACAAAGTCGTGTTGAGTATTGGCTCTCCCCATCCACGAAGAGATATTTTTCAAGGTAAGCATTATAAAATAAATTGTTAATAATAATGTTAGCTAGTACCATCATCATCCCTGATCTTGTAAACCCAACTATCCCACGGTAGAAATGTAACTCTTTAGAATATAGTCAGATCGCTCTAGCCAAGCGTTTTAATAATGGTCTCTACCTCTGCAATCCCTCATTTAGCTATTCCCCCCAGTGTCACAATTTAGCACGTGAAAATACTAAAGAATCCCATTAATTCGCTGGCTTTACGTTTCCAGTGGTTCCATCTCATAAAACCTGATAAATCAATAATGAATAGAAGTTTAAAATATTGTATTTTAATTTAAAAGAACTTCTAAATATTGCGGAATGTTATTGCTGTGAGCAACTGTAATTAAGCAAGTTTCACAAAAAACCTGTTACCTCTTATTTCTAAACGTAATTTTTAATTGACAATGCCAACTGTGCTTCAGAAAATATAACAACACTATCAAATGAAAATTAATGTTGAATAGAACCCAAATGTCTGTAACTCGACATTCGATACTAATAGGAGGTGCCTATTACTAGGTAATCGATTGCCAATCATGCCTTGATACACAGGTGTAATGTCAGGGTAATTATTGCTTATCTGAGTTACGGTTGAAGGTGCACCTAATGGCTTATGCCTAAGTGAAGGTTCAGAAAGAGTAAAAATTAAATTAAGAGTTAAATTAAGTTAGAGTTAAGATTTAAATTAAATAACAAGAATATGCTATGAATTCAAATTTCCCACAGAAGTAACACACAACTCTACTTTGTTTCACCCATTCACACCGACATCCAAAAATTAAACAATTAAATTATCTAAAATATAAAGTCCCACTTTGAGTGTAACCAAAATTATATGTGGCCAAGCTCATAATCCCTCAAATTATCCAATCCTGTTTTAAATCACTGGTAACCCGAACGTTATCCGTCACGTTTCATCTTATACCCAAAATGACGCGACATCACGCGTTTATACAGAATATTTAATTACATGTGCCTCGAATATTTTGTTAAGTATCTTGGAATGCTGAACCCTCAACTACCTAAACGTCCTGTTGCAGAAATCAAATATCAATGTTTAAAACTCAAAGACACACAAAAACTTCAAAAAGCAGCGTCCTGTAAGCATTAAACACAAATATGTACAATTCTAAGATGTAGGTGTCTCGAATTTGATTATGGATTTGGATTTCATTTATAACATGCGATACAATTATGTATACAGAAACAGAAAGTACAAGCCGTGTTTTTAAAGTAAGTGCCGTTTTAATATTTTGCCGCTATAGCGCTACAGTCGCGATTTTCAGCATGTGCGATAACTTCCTCCATTCAAGGTAGACGCAGCTGTGAGCGATCGTCACTTTAAGGTTTTCCTACTGTTAGAGCTTTCCGAAATTTGCAAAACAACCTAACGACCCACCGAATGTAAAGTCAGAGCAGTGATTAGTTTTTTGAATTCAAGAAATATTACGCCAGCAAACATTTATCGGTCATTGTGTGAGATTTATGGGCAAACAATAATGAGTGACGTGCCCGGCCACAAACAGCCAAACAAACTCAAGATTTGATCCCATCATCTGGTTGGGAACAATTCGGCCATCCTCCTTACAGTCCGGATTTGGCCCCAGGTGATTTTCATGTTTGTTCATCTGGGAAATTCCTGGTGGAAACAATTATGCTTAAAACAATTGAAAAATTCATTGTAATATAAACCTGAAAAAGGTGAAAGAGAAAGAGAACAATAAGAACGAGAATGAAAGAAGAGAAATAAAAGATACTATGCTATGTAAGGGATATTTAAACAATATAACTACAAGGAGCTTGCAAAGAGAATTTAGTCACCCCTTTTTTAAGAATTAAAATGTATTTATCTTTTCAAAATTCTATTCACCCATTTTACAAAACTTACCGAGCGTTTGTAGGGAAGGGAAATGTCAAGTAGTACAAAGTGTACATAACTGCATGAACCCCTCTTTCACTATATTTTAAAATCATTACGGTTGTAGTATTATAGTAAATTGCTCTTTGTGTATGTGTTTTGCTCCAAACCACTACAGCCATCCGAAAATAAGAAGGCGTTTTTAAGTTTAAATGGCTATATGGAAGCGGCTGTAGCAATTTATTTTGCATTGGTCTGGCAAATGCCGTCCAGTGCCGTTTTATGCTGACCGAATCTGAAGTTAAAGACCGGCTTTTATCTGCAAGCGCGAAAGTCATTAACGTCATTTTAATTGTTTTAAGTGCAAAAGAAGTTGTTTCGCTACAAAAACTGTTGCGTGAAACCGAAAATAAGCCAAATATCTCTTCTCCAGCAGACGCTGTGCTGTCAGATCCCGGCAATTAGCATCGGAATTGTGCTTTTTTATGTACTTCCCGCTTAAGCCGGTTTCTCGCATATAAAGCTATGATATTAGTTTCCTCCGCGTTACGGCTGTTTCCCGTGCACGTTTTATTTCTTTACCTGCCACCTCCCGTTTTTAATTACCAGCTCGATTTCCAGATACATTGCTGAAATCATATCCAGGGCCGTTATTGCGAAACAAATACGGTACGTTGCTCCCTTCACCATTGAAACATGAGCAATTACCAGCAACATATCACATCTAATTTACCAACAGCACTATTATTTTTACCCTGCAACGGAGTAAATGGGCTAAACTGCCTACCACCATGTTTTCCGTAATTAACTGCACTGCACAAATAACCAGGCACTGCTGTAGGTTAGTAATTGGAGTATATTACAAGTCGAGTGAAAACATACCACAGTGAATAAGTAAATTCCATGCACTAAATCAATCAATTGACAGCGCAGATGTAGCTTAAGAATATTTTTCGACTAAGAGTTCACATGTATTCTGCTACTGTGGAAGAACATGGAAGCTCATATGGCTATGATTTCTACCTATATGAAATCATTGAGATTGTTTTTCCACAGAATTTCAACAATTTAACGTTTACTTTCATGCGGTATAAATATACTGAAATTTCCTCTGGACAGAGTAGATCTGAAATGAGGTTCATACTTTAAACCGATGATATTACATTCCTTCAAATAAGTTTTATAAATAGCACCTTAATTTCAATGTAATTTCCTTTAAATTGTTGGCCATGCAAATCGTTCCGCAGTATAAAGACACTTCACCATAATCCGCGCGCCTGACCAGTATCCAGAGAAGCTGTAACGCTGAGGCAACTATATGCTGAATTAAAGGTAGAATAAAGGATCTCATCATGATTTTTCATTAGATTTCAATTTGTAATGTACATGTTTCGTAATGAGTTTTAGGAGAAAAGGAGGACGATTGTTCTTGACACCCAAATTGTAAAAATACTTCAAAATACAAATTAGTTTTTCGTTGGGTGCGGTACAGGTTCAGTGTGAGAGATGAAAATTCATTGCGGTGAGAATAATATAAAGTTTACGTGTTAAAAAGTGCAATTAACAATAATCACACAGCTCTATAGTAGTATTTAATCGTGTCAAGGATTAATAAAGGGAGTGGAGTACAATTACAATTCGTGTAAGTCTTGTTCTTTAGCAGCACCAGCCCTGTTAAGAGATACATGTTCTACAAAATACTAATGACATATATAAAATTTTAAATAAAAAATAAATTAAAAAGTTGGTTCTTAAACGCGGGGCGAAGGCCACGGAAAGTTTGTACCGTACGTGGGGCGAACACTCCTAGAAACAATCTCCCACAAATTGGCATCCATTACGTGTGTAGTATAAAACAGCTTCAAATTGGTGCCTAAACGTGGTGCAACCGCGGCAACAATTAAGCTCCCGCAAGTTTGGCGCCTAAACGTGGGGTAAGAATAGGCAAGAGTAGGTGAGCAGAAGAAAGGAATCAACGAATATCGTAGAGCTACCAGACTAGACGAAACTACAAGACTTCACTACGAGAACTGTAAAGAACTTCAGAGAACTTCAAGGTCATCGTACAACAACGTTAACCAAGGACAGCAAAGACAATTCTTTCAGGAATAGGGGGCACGCAGTCAACAATTCAACTAGAATCTACGAGGGAACACCAGAGTATAAAGGTTTACTAACACAGCCAGAGAAAAGGTAAGAAAATTCCAATACATATATATTTATATAGTTGTCAAGATAATTAGGAATATATTGTTATTAAAATAATTACATGTTAAGGAGTGGAAAATTAAAATTCAGCAATTCCAAACCAAAAATAACTTTAGAAAATATTAAAAATAAATGGAAACAGAAAACAATGCAAATATGGAAGTAGGAGAGGATAGCTCAGCCATTACTGATTATAATGTAAATTTACAGTCAGAGCTAGAGGAAACAAATAGGTTAGATATAGAAGAACAGGCATTTATAAATTCACAATTAGGCATAGAAAGAGATAGAAATAGTATGCAAGGTCAATCACCTTTACGTAAGTTAGTGCAGGGAACAACAAATGAAAGAAGCACTATCCCTCACACATCTAGCCAACAGGAGCAGGAAAACTCCTCACAACAAAGTTTAATGTGCATTCTGAAAGCAATATCTGAAACGAAAATAGAGTTAAGTAATAAGCGAAAGAAAGAAAGTATGAAAGTATGTATGAAAGAAAGTAAAGCTGAAAGTAGGATCTGAGAAATCAAAATAGAAAAAACTTCTAATGCACTTCAGACTGATATAGATTTAAAAGAAAATAAAGATTGCGGTCAGCTAGAACAGAAATTGTCAAGTCATATTGATAAAACTCTAACTCTAATGGAGCTGAAACTTACTAATACTAAACAAGGTATTTGTAACAAGTTAGATAAACTGGGTGAAGAATTTAAAATCATTGTGGAAAACACAAATGTAGATATTGTGCAAATACAAATAGATTTAACAGGGGAAATAAGTAAAATGCATGAAATGGCTATAACAAATGCAGATGCAATTAAAGAAGCACACACAGGGCAAGGACAAGTAATGTCAATGATAGATAAAATTAATGATAAAGTACAAGAAAGTAGCAAAGAAATAGATAAACTTAGAAATAATTTTGAAACTTTAAGTACGAGTGTACCAAAGGTAAGTGCACATGTAACTAGTTCTGTAAGTGCTAATCAAATGCATGATAATAATACAAGTGCTGAAAGAAGTCTATCTCCTTTGTTAACTAATAGTACAAGAGACTACTGCTTTTTCCATAGCATCAACCTCTTAAACACAAAACAATAATGATGACACACATGTGCATGTAACAAATCAGATGTCAAACTATCATTCTGTGCTCAATGAATTACCTTTACCTTATTTTAAAGCCTCCTCAAGTCCAGTACAATTTATTCATGATCTAGTAGAGTATTTAAATTGAAGAATGTGCCTGAAGCATTAAAAATGATCCTTGTTAGAAAATGTTTGGATAATAAAACCTTAGAATGGTTACATATGCTAGCAGACAGTGAAATGAATTTTGAGACATATAGAGCTTTATTTATGAATAAGTTTTGGAATATCACTGTGCAATATAAGATTAGGGCAAACCTGAGTTATTCACAATATAGTACAAATGACAACTTGTCAATGACAGATTACCTTATAAAGTATGCAGGATATGTCAGATATTTAACTCCAGCCATGCATGAGGAAGATTTTATTAGTCTAATTACTAGACATTAACCTCTGCATATACAAAACTACATCCTAACTGCAAGACCTGACTATTTATGAGATGACATACCTAACATCATCATTAGAATAGCAAGAAAATAGTAATAGTAACGAAATTTGGAGTCCATACAGACGAGACAGACAAATTAGACGCGATAGGCGTAATGAAATGCCTTATAATACACGCTATCACCATGAAAGCAGTAGAAATAATGAATTTCAGGGCCAAAACAGATTCAATTACAATACCCAAAATATCAGTGATTCAAGACAACAAGGGAGACAGGAACACATAAATTATATAAGAATGGAGAGGATGAATCAGCAGAATTCTACTTCACCCAGAAGTAATAATCGATTTCAGCATAGAGGAAACTACCACAACTATAATAACCATACAAACAACACAAATACAGAATATATACGCGGAGGACATTATAATGGGAGAACAAGAGCTAGGGGGCGTGGCTCTTACACAAATGTTAATGATAATGAAATAACAGTAACTGTGGTACACAATGGTAATCCTTTAAGTACTGAAAATACTCACCAGGAAAACTAAATTACGTATTGCCTGACATAGATTCTGGTAATACAGTACCTTCTGCTCTAAGTGGCAAGAATAAAGTATCTCACATTTTAATTATTACCGTCTAAATACAAACACTGGGAATTGTGAAAACTAATATGAATCACGTCATATTCAAGCCTTTATTGCAGGAAGGGAAGTAAATGTTGCAATAGATTCAGGATCATCAATCTCTATCTGCTCAAAGAAATTTTATGAACAGCAGTTAAATGAAGGCATAAAACTAATGTCAGCGCCAATAAATAATGTTGTATGGAGAGTAGCTGTTGGTACAATTACCCAAACTATTAAATGTCAAGCATTTATACGTATACAAATAGCAGATATTACATTAGCAGATATTGCCTTAAAAGATTTTGGTTAAATTATGTGTTTAAACTCTTGAATGACAAAATCTTCTGCGAAGGGAATCTTCTGCGAATAGCTTCTGAAGACCTCTTCATTCTAAGTGAATTTCGCATAAATTTGTATAACTGGTAACCTTCAGAATAAATATAGATCCCATTAAAACACAAAACATATGTGAAATACATTTTTTCTGACAATCATTTACCAGAAATTATTTATTTAAGTTTTCAAATACTCTTCCATTTTTTTTTCAAATGCTAAGCCGCTATTTATGTTTTTCTTGTGGTCATGTGAGGAACTTCACTAAGTTTCAAAGCCATCACATAACAATACGCTTTTAAATATTTGACTGTCGCTTCAGCTTATTGTAGATACCTCTCTTACCTCAGCGAAATGTGTAATAAAATCACTTCCGCAAACATAAACATGAAATAGATGGAAGAAAATCAATTTTTAATCGATTAGTTTGTGGAAGAGTGGGTCGAAAGGCCATGTGAATGTGACACACCTTTTTCTTTACTTTTTATCAAGAAATAAACTCACATTCACTCTCACACTCATACTTCCAGATTCTGCAGAATTAGGAAATTCTTCTATTTAAAGAAATTCCCCCCCCCCCCCGTCAAGAATGAAACCCGGGATTCCTGAGTTGAGATTTTCCTATATTATATCGCATGTTTAAAGATTTTAAAATCGATGTGTTAGTACTTAATGGGATGAAATACGTATTTCAGTGTAATTAGATCACTCACAGCTTTGGTCTCTTGTTACTAATATGACCGTATATTTTCAGGGGATTTAATGCATAAACAATATAAGAACGTTAATGAAAGTGGGAAATTCTAATTCATTTTCTTCTATTTATTGATAATGCGTGAATATTAAGGAGGATGATATTGTACTCTTTTATTTGGATTGTATAATAAATGTAAATGAAATCATGTTTAATTTCATTGTTTTTTTATTTATAACGCTCTTTAACTACTATGGCCCTTAGCATCCCATTCTGTATTGGGCGTGAAAGACTGGTAATTTTGCTCAGAGGCCTCTTTATCAGGCTTGAGGTTCTTTTACGTGCCGTAAATCTACGACACGGGACCACCGGCTTTACTTCCCTTCCGAAGGAAGCCATGCCAAGGATTTTTACGCCCGAAAACATCCATTGCCCTCTGCCGGGTAATTTCATTATTAGTTGTTAAGGCTATTATAAAAGAAAGTGCTGACATTTCTTTATCAGCCAAATTAACTGCCCTCTGAATGTCGGGCAAGATCACTAGTATGTAAATAAATAAACAAATAGAACGCTTAATTCCGTATCTTCAAATTTAATTTCGGTCCATCTATTGAAGTAGGTTGTATTGAAAAAGTTGTATTGTAGTTCAACTGTTGGGGAGCTGAACTTGAAGTAGTTGCAACCGCACGTATGGTAAAAAGTTTCCGGTAGCTTTCGCCCCAAGTTTAAATATACAATTAACTTTGTAATTTGACTGTTTCTTTAAATATTAATATTTGTTTGTCTCGGCTGCGTCAGTATTATTGTTAGAGATATGCTTCTCTTTGCAGGGTTGTGGTGCGACTGAAGAATGTAGGCTTACATATGTTATAATGTTACTTCACTCCTTTTATTAATGCTTGACACGATTTAAATAACACTTCACTGATATAGAGGGAGCTGTGAGATTCTTTTATTAATTACTTTCACTTTTTAACACGTAAACTATTTTTGTCTCACACAAAATACATATTAAATTTCTCGAGGTCACTGTCTACAACCAACGCGTCCAGTTATGAGCACTGTCTACAAGCAACTGACTTCTAGATTTGTGAATTTTGCTATATTTCAATTTCTGATTGGCTAATCGTAGTCCAATAGAATATCTTCATTTAACTGAAGCTTCTTCTGGTTGTTGATTGGCTATTTTATGAACTATCACAAACATTTACATTATTGTTACTCCAATAATGACTAATAGCATTATTAAGCATTCTTACTCATTATTGCCTCAAGGTTACCTCATTGTTGGCAACTTTTAACCTATTATTCTCACAGCTCCTACATTATTAAGTTACGTAACACTTTCACATAACATTATTACATGTATACAATGATATAAACATATACAATGTAATATACACCGTTTATATATTGTTACATACACATATTGCTTTAAGGTGGGTTGTTATGAATTTATATATTATATAATTAGACTGAAATCATTTAAGTGTTCAAAATCTGGCTCACTATTCAGCCGGGTGGCTTTACGTTAATGATTTATTTAATTAAATATAGTGGTAAAACCAACTGAAACCTTTAATGGTTATTTTGGAATTTTTAATATAATCATAAAGAGTTCTTTTTACATGCTTTACAAACATTTTTTTGCTTCGTTAAAGATAAACCTGGTGCTACTTCGCTCTTGCTGGCAGTTAGCGCTTCGCCTAGGCTTCAGAATGATCAAAGCAGTCACCCTTGAGTCTCTGATAATCTTAACACAGAAATTGTGCACCGCCTTTCTGTGCTCGGTTTTCCAATTGAAATGAAAAACCATTTCTCAGTTTTTGTCAACACAAATTATGCAGATAAGCTTATTTTGTTCAATAATATGATTAATTAAAGGAAAACTATAGCACCTTACCTTATAAGTCCATGCAAGTATGAACAAACCATGCTTCTTACCTGCAAACAAGGAAAACATATTAACACTACTTGTACACAATTGAGCAGAAAATAAAAACACCCAGAAAGACGGGTATCAAGGCTGACAAAAGTCTATTGCAAATCAAAGGAAGTCAAACAACTTAGCAATTTCTGCCTATATAGTTCTTGTTCACTTACTTTTGTTCTAATTACTTTGCTTAGCTTTTTTAAATTCGAGAATATAAGAAGAAAACGAAGAATTGACCGCGTCAATTTAGTTCTTAAAATTAATTTTTCGTGATTTTGCCTCCAAGAACATCCACTGTAAATAAATGAGGAAAAGAACATAGACAGTAGATGATCAGTGAAATTTTAGAATTAAGAAACAAGGACACGAACAATGGAAAACAAATGGTTACCAAAGCTTGCTTCACAATTGAGCTGAAAAGCTTTAACTTATAAAATGCTCATTAAGATGTGGAATTTTAATCCAAATGCCATATTTTATACACATTATAATATAAAAAGTAAATAATTAGTTTATTTTGGTGATAAAATCAATACCTATCTGTATGGTTGGTGGTGATGGCGTGCCTTCATGTATTTTGAGAAAATTGTAGCTTTGAAATTGTAATTTGCATTAGATTTCCAAACTTAATTAAAATCTTTGTATTTTAAACAATCTTAAATACACACTAGCTGTATGAGGCAGTGGTCCAAAGGTTAAATCAGACTTGAAAAATTAGACGCCACGGCCGGAACATGAACGTCCGATTTTCGGCTTTCTTTTAACCCCTATTACTTTAATTTATATTCGATAATTGTTCTTTCACAATAGTCGCACGTAGGCTAAAAATCCTCCAATTAGTCTAATATACAATCAAAAAACTAATTAATACTCCAATTTCCGTCCTTCAAAATATTCTTCAGTGGGCACGTTAAATCTCTCATAAACTCAAGAAACCATGTTTTTAATAAACAGGGGAATAAGTTGGACAACTGAATCAGAATAAAAAGCGATTGCAACTTTGAAGGTCCCATTTGATTATCGTGTTCGTCTTGTAGGTTTAGTAGAATCTTTGAATCAAATGAGTCGAGGCTGTGGTATTGAATTTTTATTTTTATTTAACTCTAGAACCAGTCACATAAGTTAACTGCATAATTTCCAATTTATAAGTTGTTGATATCTTAATTGCTTTAATTTAAAATATCCGTATCCCTTTTAACCTTAAAATTAAAACTGTTTATTTGAAACCAACAAACTCGCATTTGAGAGCGATCATTAAAATTCAGCACCGTTTCTCCTTTCGGACACTCTTGTTTGCCTCGAAAATCCGCAACGTCTGACACGCTTACTCTTTTGAACTATATGTAAATTTATAAGGATATCTTAGAAATTTGTTTTTATTAATTACCTTAAAGTATTAGTGTAGCGTGTCCAGTTTTGAAAATGGACAGTACGTAGGATAATAATGACAGCAATAATAACCTATTAAGTAGTTAGCAGGGGTGGCTTCTGGGGTAGTGCCGTTGTACCGTGGCATCACATTTGTCAAAAGGAAAGAATTGCGCATAAAGTGTTATTTCCGATTATGTGTTGCCTCTAAAGACAAGGGTACGGTTCCTATGGGAGCTTGTTCCACCCGTTAGAGCACAGTAAAGTATGGAACCTAGCGACAATAGTAGAATACATATACCGCGCTCAGCCTTCCTTTAATACAATGTTACCACATTGTTGCAAGTTAATGCTAGTACGATTGGAAACACAAATTAATATTAATTAAATGGAATGCAAAAGTAATACACCAAAATATCTTTATAAATAAATATATATGGTTTTGAATATAATTATGTCATTGGTTTTGAAACTAAGAGGCTTTAATATATTATCATGTATTCTATCAATATTACCTCTATTATTCTAATAACAACGATAATAACTTACCCTACATTTCAATGTCACCATGTATTGAAAAGCTGTTCTCAAAACAATAGTGGAGTATTTCTGCTTATCTTCGGTAGTAACAGTTCAATCCAAAGACGTTGTAGTTCATCGCGAAGTGAGATAACTAAAACAGTGTAGTTGTATGTAGAGCTTTTTGTTTAAGTGAATATTCACTATTTAGTTGTGTGTTAAAGATGCAAACAAGAACAAGGTAAATGAATCATTAAAACCTGTATTCTGCAAGTTCTCTTAGTGAAATAATTCAAATGAAAACATTGAATAGACCACTCCCAAATCTGTATCTGCAGCAATAAACAAAAATGAATGTAAGTTAAGCCCGAAAATTTACCAAAAAGAACAAATGGATTTGTGGCTGTGAGGAAAACGGTGGTCTTTTTTATTTTCCTTACGTGTTATTTGTGGGATATGTTCATTGATATAAGTCTGAAATAACTCATTTTGGGTATGTTATGTGGTCTAAAATGAAAGTACATTTAATTGTCAATTGACGAATATATTTGATGCCACTGCACGAAGATGGTAAACATATATTTTAGAGATTTGTTTTTACTTTTTGGGGGGCACCGCCAATAGAATACCCCAGCGGCCGGCATGCCTGCGTTAGTGTATTTACGATGATTTCCAAACTGATGTACAGGAAAAAACAAATTTTCAGAAATACTTGTGAAATTAAAGGATATGAAATACTTCACGTATCTAAGCTTCGTTATATATTATGTTTCAACAGCGCAAATTGGACATTGTTTAGAATACGTAGGGTTAAAACAGAAAGAATGATTATCCAGAACAGAGCGTGCACGCACGCACACACAAAGCACACACACAAAGTAAAAGATTTTGAATCTTTGACTACCATCTTTAACATAGAACTCATAAGTGAAAGGAAACCATTTCCTGTTCTAAAGAAACCTACAGAATTTAGGAAACAAAATTAAGATGAAGAATAAAGCAACTTTTTAATGATGCTGATAACTAGAGAACTTTCATACTTTAATACTACAGATTTATGCACGAATAAAAGGCGAATGCTCATGAGACAAACATGTAGGAAATAATGCAATCTATTATTCTAGATATACATACTATAGTAAAACAATGTTAAACACAAGTTTTTATATAATGGTACATGTATTTCACAACATAAGGCATAATTTCACATATTTTAACATTATTGCAGAATTATGATATAGTTTGGGATTATTCTGTGCTTATATTGAATAATAGTATATTATAATACTTATTTTTATGCGAATGGGCATATGTGGGACCACAAGGTATTTACAATTAGAAATGTTTCCCTGTTTTGCTTTGAATCAATAGCGTTCTCATTCTTTGGATATTGTTATTATTATTGTTATCCAGTACCATACCAAACAAGAAAAACATAATTTGAGGATTTTATTATCGTGCATTGTAGTCAAACCCTTACATTTTCGTTAAGTTCAAAGCTAAATTGCAAGAGTTCGATGCGGACAACTCGTGTTAAACTTGGTGCTTATTGTTCACAAATTGTAGCAGTTGGTTCCGTTAAGTTAACCACGCATCAATGGCGTCGTAGTTATTGTCAAAGCTAAATATATGGATTTATTGTCAGTGTTTTTAAAAAGATTAAAACACCCCTCTGCCGAACCTATGATGAAAGTATAAGGTGAACGATGAAATCCAAAACTGAATAACATTTACGACCATCGTAATCTACATATTAGGAAAAAATAACTGATCTGTTCAAAGAAAAAGGTATTACTTATAGATTTGCAGGGGAGCTACATCACCTAATAGTGAAATTTACAAAGAAATATGCATGGCAATGGTTGCAGGGAACATACCCTGAAATAAACTTTAGGTGGAGTCATTGGAAAACTAAGCCACAATACGATCGCAATAAAGGAGCAGAGAAAATCTTATACGCACAAGAGATGACAGGAAAACAACAAGAAACGTTAAGTGGAGATCGACAAAGTTACGAAGAGAGAGATTCGCAAAGACCTACGTGATTATACCACAAGCGTAACTACAGAAATCCTGGAAACGACCAACTCAATAAGGAAAGCAAAGCAACAGATGAATAGAGGAAGGCAATGGATTCTGGGCGAAAAAGGACATACAGGGGAGAAAACAATTTCAACGGAAGGCATCATAACAGCAGAAACTAACTTCTGCCAATCCCTATACACAAGCCCTATACAAAACCAAATGCGTCATCCAAGAAAACATCGACACAGGGAGGTTCCTCCAGTTATACACAGTGAAGTGAGAACAGCCATTGAGGAATTCAAGAACTTCAAAATACCAGGCAAAGACCGCAAATGAATGAACATCTGAAGATGGGAATAACACAACTATTGAAACCGCACAAAGAAACCCTCAACAATATCCTTCAAAGCGAGGAATTGCCAGAACAGTGGAAAATAAGTAAAATCATACTATTACACAAAATGGCGCCAAAGATGAGCTAAACAACTACAGAACCACCAGCTTAATGTCAAACCTTTGCAAACTCTTCTAAAAATAATTACAAGAGGAATAACAAGGACTTTAGATGAGGGTCAACCGCCCGATCAAGGTGACTTACGCACAGGCTATAGCACGGTAGACCATCTACAGACGGTAAAACAAAATCATCGAAAAATCAAAGGAATTCAAACTATACCTAGCAAACATAGATTACGTAAAGGTCTTTGACGCTGTAGAACACAGATGTAAATGCAGACTACAGAAAGGCAAATGGTCGAGCCAAAATACATTCGGTTAGTAGTTTAACTCTACAGCGAATCACAAGCAAAACTAGTCACGGAACGAGAGGGAAAATATTTAAAATTGGGAGGGGAGTGCGGCAAGAAGACCAAATTTCCCCGTTGTTATTCACGAGCTTGCTGGAAGAGATATACCGAGAAATGAACCGGGCAAATAAATACGTTATCACAGTAAATGGTTACAGGCTCACATACTTAAGATTTGCTGATGGTGTTCTGCTATATGCCTGTAATGCTAAAGATCTGCATAATATGATTCATGACCTAAACAACTACAACAAAAAAGACGGCCTATCGATGAAAATGAGTAAAACACAAGTTATGACAAATTGCTAACACATACCAATCACAATTGACACTAAAGTACTACAGTATGTACCAGAATGCATATGCATAGGATAGCTGGGTGGAAATGCAGAACAACATGGACGAAGAACTAAAACGCAGAATAGCAATAGCATGGAAGTAATTTTGGGCCCCAAAATTCATTCTACTGGACAAGAAACGCAACCGGAAAATAAAAATTAAAACACTAGACTCTTGCATCTTCCCATCACTACTATATAAGTTCCAAACTTGGAACTTGACGGAAACACAAAGGAAATGTATTCAAGTTTGCTAGAGATAAATGGAGAGGGGGTTAATAATGTTAAGGACTATCCCTCAAAGACAGAGTGCCCAACATCAGGTTAAGGGAAATAACAAAACTGGAAGATGTATCCCAACGAGTCACCAAATTGAAAAAGAAGTGGGGAGGCCACGTTGCGAGGCTCCAGTATAACAGACGGGCATAAATTTCTACAATTTGGACCCCCTACATCGGCAAGAGACGACAAGGCAGACCTGGAACAAGATGGAACAATGCCTTCAAGAAAGCATCGGGAGCACACTGGACCAGGACTGCACACGCCCGCAGCAGCTGGAAAGACATCCGAAGAAGGCAGGGAGTGCTAAACACAACCACAATTAAGATAACAAGTGTGCGAAGTGAGGAACCCCAAATAAGATCATGCAGTGCCTATCGCAAAGAAGTGAGTGAACAATAGTGCGAAGTGCGGAACAAAGAACGCAACGAAAAACACCACTTATGCGGACTAGCTCCCCGCATGAATCATATAGACCCACCCTCGCAAAAGGAGGCCTCAACCCTCTAGGGACAATTCATCTGAATTTAAACATTGATTACAGAACACTAGTCTGGCAGTACTACGTAACAAAGTGAATTGATTATGATTAATATAGTAATCTCAATTTGAATATTTTTTCTATTTTCTAGTAGAGTAATAAAATGTTTGATTTTAGGTGTAATTGCTTCATTGCATATCTATTTACATATTTATTTATCCAATTGTGGTTATATATTTAGGTGCACCCCTGGGAAAATAGTTAGTAATGTCTTCAACGCCTAAAGTTTCCAAGTTCTACACGGCACAGCGCCTTGTTTACACTATGCGCAATACAGTTGTGTAGCCGTACGGCATTATTAAATATGTTACCCTTAATTTGTCTTTTCTGTAATGCTGTGGCAAAGCGTAGGGTACTTCTGGTTAAAACCGCAGGTTCGCTTCTCGCATGTAGCACTTTGTTTTCTTCTTAATAATGTTTAATCAACACATAATCACTACTTATTTTGGATATACTCCATTCTATACACGGCATTTGGTAAAGTTCGTATAGAATGCAAAATACGTGGCTTCACAATTCCATCACGGTCGCATATCTGTACTTTATTGGATATCAAGGGAGGTCTAGGTGTGTTGTGGCAGCTTGACGATACACGGAGCACGGTAACACTTGAGAATATTTTGCTTCCCTGTGTGAGAACAAGATATCCTGATGGAATTATTGAATTCGTACAGTATTCTGAGCACAAATTCAAGACGCCTGGGATGTTGCAGATTCTCATCCACGTTGCTATAGGGATTTAATTTAATCTATAACCCGAAAATGAGAGCAGTTATACGTGTTTGTTTAGTTATTTAAAAGGAGTGTTTTAGTAGAATTGCGTTTTTGGTGCATGGATGTGCCTAAGATTGCGCTAAAGTTATATTAATTCAAACATTATGTTCTACACATCCAGTCATAAAATTAACAATATAAAAATAACAATAACTAATTCAATATTTGAACCGAGGAGCTTATGAGCGCAAGCGATACCTTCTTACACTCTCAGCCAACGAAACGTTCTTTCGTGCTTTCTTTTTAGTAACTTATAAGCGTCACCACCGAGAAACACACTTATAAGATGACCATTGCGCTCACAGGGCGGAGACCCTCTATAATTCCTGCATGTGCGTTGTGAACAGCTGTTACGAAGATATACGAAACCTTCCGATCGTCACAATCTGGGGATGACTAATCTTTTTGTCCACGGCTATGCAATTTCTTAAATTGATATTATATAAAATACGGCCCCTTTGACAACATTAGCGTTTAAGATACCTATGATTATAATGAGTTGCAGGCATTTTCTGTCCCATTGACTCGCACACAGCTTTAACTCCTGTTCTTGGAATTGTTAATGAATTACATCTTCTGATGTAATTAAAATTCATGTCAATGTCTTTATTGGTAATGTAATGTGGTTGTCTTGATTACAGAACCAAAACGCTTGCCGAGACTAATAGGTATATAAAAATAAATAAACGGAAATGATATATGAAGTGTTGCAGGTCGCAGCATGTGCTTCACGCCCAGCACAGCCAGGAAGCCGAGAGGAATGTCTGGAGCTATTCCGACACTTAAGATTCAGCAGGGAGAGGGCGTTCTTGCAGAGACGGCTCATGAATGTTAGATAGGTAGACCCTGGGCAACTGGGAAACTGCAAGACGGTGCTAGGCATAGTGACATATAGTAAATCGCACAGTCTTTAAGGTCAGAGCTCCTTGCTTCACATGTAGTGTACATCACTTAAAGTGAGCTTTATCCCCCGCTCTAAATGGGCTGGTCTATTAGTCCCTGAACCTGGCTTGCTTCTGGACCTGTTCGCGTTAGTACCGGCGCAACAACATAAACGTTTTGTAAATACTGCATAAATTAGAAAATAATGCTCAGCAATTCGTTTCAAAACAAAGACTATTTAATTGATAAGCTAATAAACACCAACTGTACATTGTGCTTATTTTATACACGATCGTTTCAACTAAACGCAATCTATTTATATAACTCGAATCTTTATGGCAGTTTTCCTTACATTTTAAGTGAAATGATGTGCTGAAATTCACTTTCAGTATGAGAAAATGAAGACTGTCGATAAAAAAGAAAATAGTAAATGATGTGTGGATTTTATTGACTTCTTCCACTTAGTCTTGTACAATCCATTGTTACAAAAACTTCTTATTCTATATACTTTTTGTTAATCGAAATGTACATATTTCGATATGGGCATAAGCAGAATACGCCATACTAAAGGAGCAGTCAGATTTTTAAAAAACCGACAGCTATATGATGGCTTAGAAATTACATGCTCCTAGCATCAGTTTGAATATCTGAGGTGTTGTACTCACATGACTTTCTCTATTCACTATCGTTTATTTGCATATTGCTTCTATAAGTTATTCTTAAGAGTCCTCATTTTCTATCTGCTTCATGTTGATCGAGATGAATCTTGGCAGAAATAGTTACAGCACATATCATTGTAGGTACAAGGAGCAGAGGAACCCGAATCGATAGTCATACGTTTAAAAGCCACTCGCTATATGCTGGCCTTGAAATTACATACTTTTTACGTGATATCCCGAGAAACAACTGAATAGTGGCAGCACTTTAAGAAATGAAAGATATATTGAAAATGGCTGATATCACCAAAATTAAAAATAAATTGTGTGTTTTGAAATAATCTACATTCTTTTTATAACTAGTTTCTTGTGTAGATTTACCCGATTAATACAATTATGCAAAATTTCATCGGAATGAAAAGGACTTTACAGGTTATTCTCAGAAAGTTCAAGATATAAATTTGATTTGTAATGTAAATATGCTAAACTATAGTTTTTATATCAAAATCATTACGGCCGTTTTTGAGAAAATCAAAGCTATCTATAAATTTTCTATATAAAGTGTAGATTGGGGTGGAAGGATTTTTCTTGGAAATCTTCAGGTCGCAATTTTTGGAAGATACTGAGCGTAAGTATCAAGTGTGGTGAGTATCGAAAGTTTCATTCTAGAATTATGCTGTTCATAGTCTCTCTCTCTCTCAAACTCAAACACACACACACACACACACACACACACACACACACTCACACAAATAGACGGAAAAATAGACACATAGAACAATACTTTTTAAAACTGCTTCTTTTTATTCAGGGAATCTCAAAACATGCATTTCTGGTGATATTTCGATATTGAATTTTTGAATGCAATACAAGACTACCTCTTATACCTTAGGTAGATTGCAGAAACATTGAAAAATATGTGTTTGAAAGTTCAAACTAATAACAAGGGATGTTTTAGAAATGGTTAAGGGCACAAAATGGTGTATTTGTCTTAATTACGTGTCTTTACGAGATTATGTCTATCTATTACGATTTACCAGATATACCAAACTCATTCACAATCAGGTGTACACAGGTATTCGCAAAAATATCAATATATACTATTTGCCATGCAGATATTTTAAAATGTATTATTTTAATAAAAATCGTCAGCAGTTTTTGAGCAAACCATAATAAAAATGTTTTATGTAAATTTGGAGCGGGGAGATTTTCTGGAAAACCTTTGCGTCACATCCTTGAAATATGCTGAGCTTAAATACCAAGTTTAGTACTCCCCGCATTTTCGTTTTCGAGTTTCATAGTCGGGCATACAGACACACAAACAGACATGCTCGGAACTTTTTTAAAATGTTTAGTTCCGGTAAAATTTTGGTATCAAATTTTTAGTGGAATGCAGTTAAGTTGTCCTACTTACTATAGGCAAGTACTAAGAGTGTGAAAACGTGGCTCATATGTTTTACGGCGGTTCGCTAGATCTATTTATATTATGTATTCTTTCAAAGCATTGTACTCATCTTCGCATTATAAGCGTGTCCCGTTATTCCAGAAGGTCTGAATTCTAAACTCGAGTAGCGCTTTTGTTATTTTAGGCTTCTCTGGTGTTTAGCATCATACAAGCACAAACGTGGATTAACTCCAGTTCCAGGACCCAGAATTAATTAAATATTGGTTATCATCAATCACTTCATGTATTTTTAGCCGTGATATCGTATAAGAGAGTGTTGTAAATTACCTATATAAAACTGTACAGATATTTGTTATAATTAAACCTTAAATTTGCGTTTTTCTTGCACTTACACATTCTGATATGATCGCAATCAAGTACAATGAGTGGGGTTTGGAAGACAAAACTAAGTGAGATGACTAAAACAATAAAAATCTGATATAGTGCACTCACACAGCTTTGTTTACCCATTAACAATTTGTATGCATACCCTTCATATATTAGGGTATTCATTAAAAAGCGATTCTTCTATCTTCATTAATCTATTCATTCTATATTTTTAACTAGAAGTTATTTCAATTTAAGCAATACGAAATGTTTAATTACAAACAACATGGGAAAAATGTTAAAGGTTTATCAGGCGTTCAGAAGAAAGCAAGAAGTCTTTGAGCAATAAAAGAAAGACTAAGAATAGGTAAATTTCAATCTTTTTCTCCAGGAAACATAATCATTGAGCATGACGAAGGTGTAACCATTGGAAGGACCGCAAGACGCGACTTCCTCATTCAGGCGGAAATAAGAGGGAAGATGATTGAGGGAGTAATTTACGACAGTAAATAGATCAATCTAGATTGACCTAGACTATTACGGCCATGGGAAGCATTCTAATCAAGAGCAGATTCCATGATAGTTCTGGAAATCGTAGGAATTGCTAAGCCTGGAAATGCATGCACAAAAGGAGAGCGGCATGATACTTTGCCGTATTTATTTAACAAAGCCGTATAGATACGAAACATACTACATTAACGGACTTTCTTTTATTATACTTTACCATCTCTCACTTGAAAGGAATTCAGAGTTTACATTGATACTTCATTTCTACTTGTTTGAACACGTAAAGAGGCATAATACGCAACAACTACGTTCTTCCAACAGGCTTATGCTCAATGCTAATACAACATGATACGCGAAGAAAACACTGTATTAATGGAATCGACTATACATAATCTTTGTGTAAATAATATATTTAAAGCACATACTTATAGGATTCTCTATATTACTTATAGAGCACCTTGCGCATTGCAATAGCCCCGCTTGCTATATGCAGGCCTTAAATTCCATACTGTTTCCATGCAACCGCGAGAAACAACTGAAAATCGATGAAACTTTAAAAGAATGATAAGACACTATTGAATAATTCGAACCTTTAATTACGAATATGTCACAGAAAAACTTATTTTAAGTATATCGTGTGTTTTAAAGAGGTCTACATTTTTTGTATGATTCGCTTTCGTCTATCGCTTAACGTTTACCAGTTACACAGGATTATAAAAAACTCCTTCCGAATGAAGAGAACTTCACAGGCTATTCCAAAAAAATTCAAGAAATACATTGTATTTGTCATGTAAATACCTTAAATATAACTATGATGTTTTAATCAAAGTCGTTAGAGCCTTTTTTAAAAAAATTAAAATTTTCGAAGAATGATCCATGTAAGGGTAGTTGGGGTGGGGGATTTTCTTGAAAATCTTGTGTGCATCTTTGGAAGGTACTGAATCTAAATACCAAGTGCGGTATTTATCCGACTTTCGTTTTTGAGTTATGCTGTTCTCAGACACACACGGACCTTTTTCTAAAAAAAAAATTATTCAGGTGAAATATTTCCGGTGAAATCTCGGATCGAATTTTTGGATGGAATGCATTACCTTCTCCACCTACTATGTGCGGATAGAGAAAGTAAAAATATGCAGCGTTCCACTGTCACCGGCATGCAACATCTGCTTTGAATTTTACCACTAAGCTATTTATGAGGCATGCGTTTTCCTTTCAAGAATAACGTATTAGAAATCCTCTGTGCGTATGACGTTTTGTTTCAATGCTGCTGATATTTACAGCTTAAATCTACCCGGTCTACCCAAACGTGTCCAGCCACCATTTTCAAGTGAACGCTGCGTGAAGCTGTGACCCCTACCTAGCCCTTAGAACAAAGCCTGAGGGGGACCCTATGGTTTTTCAGATATGGGAGTCTTGAGGCTTCCCGCAAATCCGCAACATCCCATTTCCCGCTCGAAGCTCCTTTGCTGTCGTGGCCACGGGACAGTATCGATCTAAATCGACAGTGGATACTTTATGTCTGAAATCGATGTAGTGGGAGCAAACCCAGTACGTTTGTTTCACTATAACTCATTAATATTAACAAGCGCTTTTCAATAGTTATGAGAATTTATACTTGAAAAACACTGCCTTAATTTGTATAGCTAATCATATTCTCTGACTCTGTTGCTTGCTTATAGTAGGAAGATTCGATATGGAGATTTCATCGGAAATGCATGTTTAGAGGTCCCTGAATACAAAAACGATATTTTAGGAAAAACGTTCGTGTGTGTGCGTGTATCTGTGTCGTGGGTCAGTGTGTGTTGTGTGTGTCTGCGTGTGTGGTGTTTGTGTGTGTCTGTGAACAGCATAACTCAAAAACAACTGATGTTTCAGTTCAGTACCTGCCAGAAATGTAACACGGAATTTTCAAGAAAATCCTCCGATCCGAAACTGCTCTTTTTATTACTTTTGATTTTCACAAAAAATGGCTCTACAATTGTGATCTAATTACCATATGTTTAAGATATTGTTACAAGTTGGGATGAAGGCCAAAAGATTACCAGAAAACACTTACGTTTCGATCACCCCAACACGCACATGGGGTAGCGTAGCTCGCTAACGGCAAGAGGACTGGGACCTAGGTGTTTAGATTTTAGATGAAGGCGTGAGGTTTTACATTATACAAAAATACTACATAACACACATTACCTGGAATTTATTGACAAATGTTGGGCGACCCTACATTGCACTTAGGAAAACAGGATGAGGGGAGATGCCCGGATGTCGAGGACTGACCACACACGCGACTTGCTTCAGCTCTTCCTACACAAGTGATGCTAACTCTATTCCCCCATTCCAACCGTGGCTAGACAAGCTAGCCAGAGTTGGCGTCATACCATACCTGTTCTAAAGAAAACCCTATCTCTGGCGTGTTCCGCGCCAAAACAGGGATCGTTAAGCCCGAAAACTAATCAAAGAACCCAATAATGCTATCGGCAATGAAACACAATAATGCGTCCGGTAATAGAAATGCTTACTGATACGCCACAATATTTGCATCACAAATAAAATGAATATTTTGAATTTTCTGGGAACAGCCTGTTAGGTCAGTTTCATTCTGAATGACTTTGTTAACTGCACGAGATAAGCAACAACTTACAAAATATGCATATCTCATTCTGACACACAATTCATGTAAAATACATTTTTTGTGGATCAACTATTTCAGAGATATTCCTTATTATTGCTTTAAGTTGTAAAGCATTTTAATTTTATCATTGATAAGTCACTAATCGTTTATTTTTCTCGTGATGATGAAACGAAAACGGAATCTCACAACCATCATATTATAACCACCATCTTTCAAGAGATTTGACTGTCGCTTAAGCATGCAGTATTCCCCTTGTACAAACAGCACCAAAGAAAATCTTCGGCGGTTTTTGTATAGTTTCCTGGGGCCTTTTGAGGCGTGTCCTTCACCTTACCCTATCGCAGAGCGTAGTGGCTTGATAACACAGCAATAGGGGGGAAAAGAGGAGAAGCTGATGCCTTTGCTTTTTCTGGTGTTATTATAACCAAAACATGTTTATTGTCTTAGAACCAGTCATGCCGTATACTATCGAAATTACTCGTGGACATATCGTGGATATGATGGAGGCTGGTCGCACTGTTACAGGAATTGCAATGGCAAAGCATAAAAGTGTTTTTATAGTAAATTACTGGATAAAAATATTTCAGGAAAGTGGGGAAGACGGTCTACATACTCGTCAGAAAGTGGGCACTCCCTGTAAAACATCCGCAAATGATGACATTCGTTTACTAAATGCCAACTACTCTTTTGTTGCAATTGACTGATTATGTTTAGAAACTAAAGATAAATGTGTATATGTATATGGTTTATCTAATATGACATGCATTTTATAGCAATAAAATTGGGTTACATTTTTGTCTACAATTCTGTTGTATTCCTATGATCAGAAATATGTTAGTAAAGGTACACTAACCAATTGTAGTTTGAATTAGAGGGAAAACACGCTGCTTTATTTATTTATTATTTAGTTATGTTTGCTTCTATGCAGCAACAAACATTAATACCATTGTGAGAATACAGTTCTGTTTATTTTTTGTTATAAAGTATTGCTATTATTTAATGAATACCATCCAAGCTTTAATTTGAAAATTTTCTCACACTGCACATTCTACATTTCGCTAACCTGGGCGCTCATCAAGTTTTTCCCTTGGCTTTTAACCCTTTCAAAGGAGTGTCCTGCACTACCAATCACGATGAAAGGTCTATATGACAAACTGAATGCACTCACTCTACCTCTTTCTCTTTTAGCCAATACGATCAAGAGCGTAAACATATATTTCGTTTCTACGCCATTTTGTAACCTTTGTTGTGATTATTGGTGCAACTATTTAGCAGGTCTGGCACATCCTTGCACCGTGGCCTAAAGTAACCAATGAAATGGCCATGGCTTAGCAAGGCTTTGTACCTACAATGAGATATGTAATAAAATCATTTCTCTACTTTTTATCTGGATTAAAGTGAAACAGATAGAATAATAACCTTATGTAGGAATAGTTTGTAAAACGGTGCGTAGAGAAGGTCATGTGAATGTAATACATATCATTTTTATGTAGTAATTACAAAACTGGTAGGTAATTCTGTTATTAAGCTGTTATGTTCTGCGCATACCCTTCACAACCAGACCTCGCAGTTAATACATCACAGCTATCTGTAATCTTAAAAAGGTGTTGCGGTAGGCATTTGTTTAACTGTTATTGCTGAAGTCAGCACAAACTGCAGTTCTTTTCGCAGTTTATGCGTGTGTCAGCTGTTGTGGAGGTTATTCTCTCCCTTTCTGCTGTTCATGTGATATTTTCTAAACTGCAAATAAAAATGCTTTACCTAGGATATTACTAACAGAACATAAATAATAGCACAAATAGCATAGAATGGGTCACTGCGCAAATAAAGGCCTGTACTTACGCTTTGAACTCCTTGATGAACGAAAAACAGGTTGGATTTTTAAGACTAAGCCTGACCGCAGTTTTAAATATGTTATTATGTTAGAAACTGGATTTTTAAAATATATTTTCTTTAACTGCTGCATGAACAAAGATTGGGGTTTGTTTCTTCATCATACAACTGAAGGGCGTTGCAGATAGGTGAGGCGAATTTGAGTTATTTGTTGCGACAAGTCTAAGCGATCGAATAAATTGTTTGGAAACATAATATGATTGCAAAGTTTACAAAATACGTAAGTTTTCAAAGCACTCCCAAATAATATATTGTGGCATGTGCACAGATTGTAGTAATAGCTGTGCCCTCTGGTTACCCAAGCTGAAGGTTGGCAGTTTATCCGAGGAGGGGCGTTTGAGGGGAAATAGTCTCATTGGAGGGGATATGGCGTTAGGACGCCAAGCTTAACGAGTTTTTTCAAGAGTCAGTGTCTAGTCTTCGCGGTGTTGAGATGTACGGATAGTTGTGCAATGATAGGGCGTCCTCGTCCCGGCAGACACATGGGTAAGCATATTTAATAAATCTTCTACTTATGCTTCTTCCTTGACTTTTTAATTATGGTAGTATAGAATCCTTGCCTTTCCCTTCAGCCAGGAATTATGTGAGTGTAAGAATATTTGTGAATTTAACTTTAGCTGCGTCCCTTTGTGTCGGTGCCTCTTAAAGTAAAGTTTCCTTAGTTTGAATAACGATCCCTCTCGTAGCGAGTAGCTCTCCTCTGAAAGTTAAATAATAAATTACAAATTATTGAGGTACGCGACAAATTGGCGGGGGCGCCAGGTAGAATTGAATTGTTTTGAGATTTTAAGTGCAAAAATTTTTTTTCCCTCCAAATGTAACGGTTTGTCCTCCACGTGGTCGTGAAAAATGTAAAGTTCTTTCTGGCTGAAGGGTAAGGATTTTTATACTTTTATTTGTGATTCTCTTCTTCTAAATTTTGTTTCCATCATTTCTGAAAGTTTGGTTTCGAAATTTCAATTTTGAGTTCATTTTTGCATATTTTCCCATTGTCTGCCGGGTGACGCTAAAACTTCTGACTCCATTTTCCCCTTGTTTTGGCTTCATTTCCTTTAAATTATATCACTGTGTTCCGTTCTTTGTGCTGGTTGTTTTAAAAAAAAAAATGTTTTTGTGAAATTTGAGAAGAAACGAGCGATATAGTAGTTGTTTCAAAATGTGCTCGTCACGTGTTGGCTATCCGTTTGCAAATCTTGTTTTCTGTGCTTATTAGCAGTGGTTTGGAAATGTATAACTTTATATTCCAGTGATTGTGATTTCTAGCTATTTACTGCACTTTTCTGAGTTATTTTTCGTGTAACTTTTATGTACGCACGTGTGTTGTGTAATTCCCGCGTGGTCGTGCATTTCAGCAACAATTTTTAGCTTGTGTAACCAGTCTTCTTCAGCACGTGTTTTGGCGCGTTTCTTTGCGTGTGCATATCAGATTATATACATTTGATTTTAGAAAAAAAAAAGAAAAGTTTTGTGTGCTAGTTTAGAATTACAAGTCTGTATTCTGCTCCTTTTGAGAATCTTCGCGGTGGTCACAGTAAGTGTGACGTAGTTTTTTTAAGTTCCAGTTCGAGGTTTCTCACTGCAGCTATCATTTTGTTATCTTCCATATGTCCATTCTGCTTAAAAATCTTGGTATTGTGTCCAAGTGGCTTGTGTAGCCGTGTGTTAGTATAATTTTCTGATATTTCGCCGCGGGCGCTTAATTGTGTTCTTTCTGCAACTGTTTTATTTGGCTATGTTCTGATCTTGCTACTTACATTCATGTGATGCTATAAGTGTTTAGGTTGGTGTAATCTGAATTGCTTGGTTCTACTGTTTGTTTATTGGTTGCGTTATCTTTTGTGCTACAATCATGCCTAAACGACGTACTGCACAGAAATCTGATATAGCAATTGTTCCAGTTACCGAGCACAGTGAGATGGAATCTCTGTCCAGTGTTAGTACGCCTGTTGTTACGCAGTTGTCAGTGATGCCTACTCCGCCTGTCGTGGCACATGTCCCGCCACCAGCTGCCTGCCGTCCGGTCATTGACCCCTCGTACTTTGAGAATTCTAGTAGGATGTCGGCACATGAATTTCTGCAGAACTTTGAAATGGTCGCTGCTGCTAATGGCTGGTCAGAGGAAATTAAATTGAAATGCTTTCCATGCTATTTACGAGATACTGCTGCATCATGGTTTCAAACTTTTCGCCATCGGCACCCTCACCATGATTGGATTTTCTTATCTACACAATTTTTAAATGCATTTCAGTTAACAAACCAGAGTGATATTCTGGAAATGAAACTCAGACAGCGGGTACAGTTGGATGATGAACCTGTTATTAGTTACATCTATGACGTACTATCTTTATGTGACCAAGTCAATCCAGCTATGTTGCAGTTGGAACAAATTAAACATTTGCTTAAAGGTCTTAGACCTCTGTATGTGCAAGCTTTATTGCCATTAAATCCTCAAACTGTTGATGAGGTGATTCAAATCATTCGACGAGTGGACAAAGCTCAGTTTTACATGCAGAACCGTGAACATCTAGTGTCTGCTCAATCTCAGGCTGCAGTGGTTACGCCACCCTCTGCTCTATTTAATACTGCATCTGTTCCTGCTGTTATTTTACCAGCTTCTCCTCAGCCTTCTCTTGTGGGCGTACCTATCGACCCTATGCATCAGCTGATTGATTGTGTGGAACAGTTATGTAACAGAGTTAACCAGTTTCAGTTACCATCTGCGGAGAGAACTTCCCAGCATTCACAGCTTCCACGGTCAGCTGACTTCAACCGGAGGGACCCACCCGTCACCTGCTATAGATGCAACAGGCAGGGCCACCTGGCTCGCTTTTGCCGGAGCCGCCTCCCGCAGTCAAAAAACGACTGGCGCCGAGCCTCGCGCGACGAGACGTAGCAGCACCACCACCCACCAGCATGGCTGCACCTCAACGGGACATGGCTACACCTCAACGGGATGTGTCTGCAGTATCAGGTCAGATATTGCAAGTTCCTGGTCGTATTGCCCAGACAGAGCTCTCCATCTTGCTCGATACAGGAAGCGCAGTGAGTATTGTGAATGCTGCACATGTTATTGATCATTCTACACTAAAACCTATAGAGATGATGCTCCGCACTGCAGGAAACAAGTTACTTGATGCACCTTACCACACTGTGTTAGATTTCCATATTAATGATGTTCTTTTTCAGGAGGATGTACTAGTTGTGAAAGAGTTGTCCCATGATTTGATTTTAGGTAATGACTTTTTGCAAACCCATGATGTTATAATTGATTATGCACAAAATCTGATAACCTTGAAATCTTCTAAGAATGATGCATTCACTATACCAATAACTCTCACACAAGGACCTTTTGTTGATATGGCAGTAAACCCTCTTCAAGATAATGATTGTACAGATTCTGGTGTTAAAATGGCAGTTATGCATGATGTTAAAATTCCACCTCTGTCTACATGCTATATATCAGTTAAGCCTTTGTCAACCATTAGTAATGAGGTTATGTTTGAACCTGCTCTCAATATAATGCAAAAGAAGAATCTTTCTATTCCACCGTTATTGTGTCATTCTACCTCTGAACTTAGTATTCCAGTGCATAATAATACTTCAGTTCCACAAACATTGTTTGCAAATACAGTCTTAGCTAAAGCGTATGATGTTGCACTTGTTCAGAGTAATTCTGTTTTGTCATCCGATGTTACTCCTCTGCCAGCTCCAAATTGTAATTTTAATGTTAATGGTAAACTCTTGGAAACACAAAGGGCTGACTTACATGCTTTGTTATTGAAATATAGTGATCTTTTTGCCACAACATTACAAGAACTTGGTACTACAGATGTTGCAGAATTTGATATCAAAGTAAATGATCCTAAACCAATTAAGCAAAGACCATATAGAGTTCCCCATAAACAAAAAGAAATTATTGCTGAGCAAGTTAAAGAGATGCAAGACGCTGGCATTATCAAGGAATCACAGTCCTCCTGGGCTTCTCCTGTAGTACTTGTCAAAAAGAAAGATGGCTCCATGAGATTTTGTGTCGACTATAGAAAATTGAATGCTGTTACAGAGACCACCTCTTTCCCTTTACCATTGATAGATGATTTGTTAAGTTATTTGGGGGAGGCTAAATGGTTTGTCTCATTAGATTTACTGTCAGCATACTTTCAGGTACCTATTGCAGAGGATAGCCAGAAGTACACTTCTTTTGTCACTTTTCAGGGTCAATATCAATTTACACGCTTGAGTTTTGGGTTGGCAAATGCCCCTAGGTTCTTCAGTTATATCGCAGATAAGTTGTTAGGCGATTTGAATTTTAAAAAGGCTATTGCATATCTGGATGACATTGTTGTTTTTGCTAAAACCTTTGAGGAGTTGTTGCAAAATCTTGAGGCTGTTTTTCAACGTCTGGATCACCAAAAGTTTAAACTTAAACCAGAAAAATGTTTCTTCGCCATGCAAAAGATCAAACTCTTAGGTTTTGAAGTTTCTAAAGATGGTATTTCACCTGATTCTGACAAAGTTGTTTCCATTCAAAATTTGCCTCGTCCTAAGAATGTTCGAGATGTCAGAAAAGTTTTAGGATTGTTTAATTTTTACAGGAAATTCATCAAGGACTATGCTAATATTGCTCAACCTCTAATTCAGTTGACTAGGAAGAATCAAAGTTTTATTTGGGGATCTGATCAGCAAACTGCATTTCAAAATTTGAAAGACTTATTAGTTTCGGCCCCTGTCTTAGCTCACTATACTCCTGGTGCTTATACAGAACTACACTCTGATGCCAGTGGATTAGGGGTTGCCTCAGTGTTGTATCAGAAGATTGATAATGTGTTGAAACCAGTGGGCTATGCTTCGAGGACACTATCTAAATGTGAACGTAATTACAGTGTTCCTGAGTTGGAATTGTTGGCCATCTTGTTTGGACTTACCCACTTCCGCAGTTTTGTTTATGGCTACAAGGTTCATATTGTATCTGATCATCACTCTCTTTGTTATCTAAATAATTTGAAAGATTTGACTGGGCGTTTGGCACGATGGAGTTTGAAATTGCAAGAGTTTGATTATACCATTTCTTATAAGTCTGGCAAGAAACATCATGATGCTGATACTCTATCGAGATTTCCTGTGTTACAACCTACAGAAGGTGATCTTGATCAGCTTGATGAACTCCCCACATGTTTGCTGTCATCAGTTGAAGTTGCTGACCATCAGAAGAAAGATACTGGGTTACTGGAGCTTATTGATGCTCTCCATGATCCTCCGTCGGCCCCTGCTAAGCTTCAGAGACAAGTTTCCAACTACACACTCAAATCAGGTGTTCTTTATCGTAAAAATGCTGGCTCTACTGGCCCCCTCCATCTACTGGTTATTCCAGAAGCTCTAAAACATGAAATTCTTTCTTCATGTCATGATGATCCTCTTTCAGGCCACTTAGGTTTCTCGAAAACATTTGCCAAAATTCACTCCAGGTATTACTGGGTTGGTATGAAGAAAGATATTGAACATTTTGTCCGAACCTGTCCCAGCTGTCAAACAAGAAAGGGACCGAAGAATCAGAAACCAGCAGGCTTATTACAACCAATTCCGGTTACATCTGTAGGCGAGCGGTGGGGTATTGATTTGCTTGGGCCTCTCCCACGCTCCAATTCTGGACACAAGTATGTTGTCGTTGCGACCGAGTATGCTTCTCGCTGGGTCGAGTCTGCGTCGCTTTCTTCAGCAACAATTCCTCAAGTTGCTAAATTTATTTTGCACAACATCATCTGTAAGCATGGAGCCCCTGCTGCCTTGTTATCTGATCGTGGCTCAGTTTTCTTGAGTGAGGTGACACAAGAATTGTTGAGATCTTTATCAGTGTCTTCCAATTTCACCAGTGCTTATCATCCAGCTTGCAACGGACTTACTGAAAGATTTAACCAAACCCTCTTAAATATGCTCAGCCATTTTGTGGATAATAATCAGAAGAATTGGGACTCAATTTTGCCCTATGTCATCTTTTCATATAACTCGAGTGTTCAAGAGTCTACTAAATTTTCACCCTTTTTCTTGATATATGGTCGAGAACCTTCTTTACCTAACCAGGTTCAGCTACAAGCTACGTCGAATGACCTTTTTGTGAGACAGACATTGCAAGAGATTCAAAAGGCACGAGAGGTTGCTGTTGCTAACATTACAAAGCAGCAGGTGAAGCAAAAAGAAGCATTTGATGCTAAACATAGAGATGTGGTTTATAATGTGGGTCAATTAGTTAAAGTTTTCACTCCCATTAGGAAGAAAGGTAAATGTACAAAGTTGTTACATAGATATTTTGGTCCTTTTGAAATTATCCGACAGATCACTCCTGTTACCTACCTTGTTGGTCGACCTCATGCTCCCCGTACCAAACATCAGAGTGTTCATGTGTCACGCCTTTACCCTTACTATGATCCTGTGGGTCCTTATAGGCTGTAAAGTCTGAGTTTTTGATGCTTAATTAAGCTTTGTTTTTCAGGAATATGTGATATGAATGTCTCTGCTAAATTACAAGTATATTATTATTTTGGGTGTAATTTAAATTTTGAATTATGTTTTGGGAACTGCAAATCATTTGTTGTTGTATTATACTGCAGGAATGTGTTTCAGGTGTACTATATGCTTAATTGAGCTTTCATTTTCAGGAATGTTATGAGACAATATTGTTTTGAATAATGCTGTGATGTTGTTTTGTTGCATTTGATTTGATTTGATATGATTTGATTTTGGGTTCCATAATGATGCTGTGATCTTTATTTGCAGAAAATTTGTTGCATGAATAGTGTTTGTATGTATGTGTGTATTTAAGGTTATGTGATATAGGTGAGATTTGCCTCGGTGGGAGTGCCAAAGAGTAACCCCGATGGCGTAGTGTGAGGTTATGTGAGAAATAAGAGTTGAGATTTGCCTCGGTGGATGTGCGTAAGAGTAACCCCGACGGTGTTGATGAGGAGAGATGAGAAGAGATGAGATGATGTCAGCTTCGGTGGAAGTGCCACAGTGTAACCCCGATAGTTGAAGTGTATGAATGTGTTGATTTTTCAGGAGGGCTACATGTACCTGGAAAGTTGATGTGATGATTGTACTGATTTTGCTTATTGGTGTTGCTGTAACGTGCCCAGTATAGCGTGTGTGATGAATTCACACGAGAGATTATATAGATGGAAGTGAATGTAATGAAAATAATTTTTTTTTCTCTGTTTATGCAACAAGTTTATTACCATCTTAGATACCAAATTTTAATACCACCTGTTTTCCAGCTTAAATTTCTTGATTTTGAGGATGTAGATGCAACATTATAATGTCATGTTATTTGTATAATTCCTGAGTTAATGTGATTTCTTGAAGGTTATGCCTATGTCAGATGTTTTGAATTTGCAGCATGCTAAATGAGAGACGTAAGTGCAGATGTTTTGTTTTGGAGAGAAAATTGAAAGATGATGATGATTGAAGTAATGATCGAGATTGCACTATTACTGCTACTGATGATGATGATGATGATTATGGAAGATGATAGTTAAACTGCGACGAGAAAGATAGTGATGTGAATAAGAAGTTATATTGATGACAAGAGTAGGACACTAGTAGTTGAAAGCATGTCACGTGACGTAGTTTAGAAATGTATTGTGGATGTAGCTTGTAGTGATGTATACACTAGTTTGAGTAGATAGTTAAGTCGCTGTTGTGTGTAATTTGGGGCCATGGTCAGTGTGAATGAGTTTATTTCATCGTCATGTGTGACTGTCTTGTAAGTGCACTTACTTTCTTTTGTTAGTGATACCAGCTGGTTATTGAGATGTAATATTGGGATCCCAAGATAAGGTTATGTTTCATTTCTGTCATGTTTATGTACTTTGAGTCTGTGTTACTGTTATTTGGATTATGAAGCATTGTAAGTTCAATTTTGGATGGCAACTATGTAAAATTTCTTTCTTATGCCAAGTTGTTCTAATTTTCTTTTCTCTTTACTTGCCCATGTCAAAAGAATTTTTTTGTGTACACTTTTCATACTTTAAAATCTTTATTTGTAAAGGACATACCCTTCTTTTCTGTGTGATTCTTTGTGGAAGCATCCTGTTTATTGTGTCGTGGTTTTGTTTTAGAATTATGCTGTGGTAGAGAGCGAGAAGATGCACCAGCATCTCCAGAGCATCTCCAGAGCATCCCCAGAGCACACCAGAAGTCAAGAAACACCACGGGAAGCTGTCGGGCAGCCACTACACTGCCGTGGCATAAGGAGCCACCATGTCGGGGGGCAGTCCAAGCTAGCGACTGCCCACCCTGTTGTCATCACCAGAGACCTGCGGTGCTAATCCTACACCAGGACAAATCGTCGTTGTGGGCACTGTCTCAACCACCCACAAACAGTTACGGCAGTTCATCACCCTTTTGCGCAGTGTAGTGTGTCTGTGAACTAAGGCAGCGTGGTGTGTGCGTGTGCGGGATGCCAAAGCTAGTGCATTAACAATATTACGTCGACTGCACTTACATCGCTCTCGCTTCTCGTTATCGCCCAGCACCATTGTCGTCGGCTGGGTGCAACCACAAATATGTATTGCTCTTTTATTTTACATCACACATTTCTATGTCATTTTTTTTTTTGGTATGTCTTTCTTTTGTTTTTTCCTGTATTTTGTACTTATGTTCTTTCTGTCGACGAGGGCGTCGACTTGGGTGGCCAGGGGGAGATGTGGCATGTGCACAGATTGTAGTAATAGCTGTGCCCTCTGGTTACCCAAGCTGAAGGTTGGCAGTTTATCCGAGGAGGGGCGTTTGAGGGGAAATAGTCTCATTGGAGGGGATATGGCGTTAGGACGCCAAGCTTAACGAGTTTTTTCAAGAGTCAGTGTCTAGTCTTCGCGGTGTTGAGATGTACGGATAGTTGTGCAATGATAGGGCGTCCTCGTCCCGGCAGACACATGGGTAAGCATATTTAATAAATCTTCTACTTATGCTTCTTCCTTGACTTTTTAATTATGGTAGTATAGAATCCTTGCCTTTCCCTTCAGCCAGGAATTATGTGAGTGTAAGAATATTTGTGAATTTAACTTTAGCTGCGTCCCTTTGTGTCGGTGCCTCTTAAAGTAAAGTTTCCTTAGTTTGAATAACGATCCCTCTCGTAGCGAGTAGCTCTCCTCTGAAAGTTAAATAATAAATTACAAATTATTGAGGTACGCGACAATATGTAATCGAAATTAATGATAAACGTCTAAAATTATAACGCTTTTCTCACTACCAGAAGTTCAAAATATAATGTTAAATATTCAACCATCAAAATTAGTTAAAGTAAAGGTAGAAAAATCACATATTTCTTATATAGTTACCAACAATTTTCATATAATCATATATCACAAAAACAACATTTTAGACTTTTTATTACTTTCTCTTCTACCACGTACCTAGTAGGTGGAGAAGGTATTGCATTCCACCAAAAAAATAGAAAGCGAGGTTTCACCGTTAATACATGTTTTGAGGCCCCTAAATCCAAACAAGCATTTTTAGAAAAAGATCCGTGTGTGTGTGTCTATGTATCTGTGAACTGCATAACTCAGAAACCAAAAGTAGGATATGTACCAAACTTAGTATTTAGGTTCAGTACCTTTCAAAGATGCGACACGAAGATTTTCAAGAAAATCCCCATCCCAAACTAGTCTTTACATGTAACATGTTTCGAAATTGTGTATTTTATCAAAATGGTTCTAATGATTTTGATTAAAATACCGTACATTAAAGATATTTAAATTACAAATAAAATGTATATCTTGAATTTTCTGGAAATAGCCTTCATTCGTAAGGAATTTCTTATAATCTTGTATAACTGGTAACCGATAAGCCATAGCTGAAAACGCAGTACACAAGAAATGTAGATCTCTTTAAAACATATAATTTATTTCAAATAACTTTTTTGAGCCATGAGTTGCTTCCTAATTTACGTTAGTAATGATTCGAGTTTTTTAAAGTTCCATTCCTTTGACTATATTTGTCTTATTGGCGGTTCCAATTGTTTAATACTTTGTCATTATTTTCAAGTCCTTTTGATATTCAGATTTCTAGCAATGTCATTGAAAGGGTATGGAATTTTAAGGCCAGCGTATAGCGCCCAGTTCTTAAACATTTAATTATCGCTATTCTCTTTGTATCGATAACGAAATGTGCAATGCAGCTGTTTCCGCAAAGGTTTGCCTAGATTCAAATGAAAATAAACTTTCGAAAATGTGATTTGTATACCCACTAATAGGCGATAGAGCGTAGAGAAAGTTATATGAATGTATTGCATCAGAATTTTTATAACCCGTCTTTTGGGCAAATAATTAAGAAGTTAGGTGAACTCCTCTCTAATTGAAACGTAACCTATAATATATGTGTGCGCGCACAAACCACACGGGCATTTTAAAAGCATTTTAAGAAGCATTTTAGCATTTTAAAAAGTAATTTTTGTTTGAAGGTAGCATATTTTGGAGCCCAATTACTGGGTAGGAGATGCGGAGAAGTCTGGATCTTCAGAGCCCTAGAGACCATCGATATTTAGAAAATCCGGTCTAGATTTACTATGTAATACGTTCCAACACTTTTTATTTTAACTTATCATTTTTCGATTAAAACAGACGCTGCATGGGTTACCTACATCCTTTTATCCTTTCCCAGAAGTTTCCTATTAGGTCTCGATAGCAGATAAAACATGAAGATTAAGTTTTATTAGCGACGTCTTTCGTGCTTTAAACCTTGTGGAATGAAGTTTGATGTTCCATACATTGCGTAAGAAGCTGTGTCAGGAATCTCCAGCGGTGCAGTTGAAATCTTAGAGTTCTTGAAAAGGCAACTGTTACCTGGTAATTAATACCTACATTTTAGACTGATATTGTAGAAAACTATCTTCCTGAAGAAGAATACCTAATACAAGTGAAGAGAAGACGTTATAAAATTTTATGTAAAAGAATATACTAACATTTTTAGTATACTCTATGTCTAATTGGCAAATACGTGGTATTGTGACATGACGTTTCCTTTCTTTACGTAAATCACAGACTTTATATACATAGCTTTTTTCAAGAAAACTTCTTATGTAGATTTGTAATTTCTTGTTTGACTTACTTGGATGAACATTCTCTCTTTTCATCGCGCTGTGGTCCCTCACACAGCTTTTCGCGGACTTCAATTTGAATGGCTCCACTTATAGAAATACGAACAGGTCGAAAGATTCTGTCGTTTTAAATTCTTCACCAGTGCTGCAACTGAGCTGTGCGATATTGGATTTCTTTCAGGATGTCCAGCGACCTGCCAACTGACCTACCCTTTCTTCCACATCCACACCGATAGCCACTAAAATAGACTATCTGTAACTTTTCGTCCACCTCTGCAGGTACTGTTTTTAACCAGCTTAACGAAAAATGTGCTTCTCTCTTGATTGGTGCATGCGATATATCAACGAATTAAGGTTTATAATGGGAACTTGCATGTTTTAAAGAGAATAAAGGACACGTGTGCTTAGAATAAGGTATTAGCGTCTAATTTTCCATCTAAAATAAACAATTTTAAATGTGTCGGTCATTTGCCTCTAAGGTCTGACGACAGTTTGCTACAGTTTGTTTGCTGACGCCCCCTTCGTAGGCTTTGCCATTTCCATTTTCCCTAAGATTATTGAAAATATTTTTTCTTATAAATCTTATATTTAAAAATAGTACAGAATAGATCAGAGGGTATGCAAATTCACTATAGTAGAGTAACTAATTTAAATAAAAGGTATAAGAATATGTGGGTGACACATGAATATACATTTAAAACTTATAAAAGTAATAATCCGTCAGAAAATCGTCAATATGGAGCTGTTTCACCAGGTTTAAAGAAGCTTGTATAGTATAACCAGAAAGCTCAACGAATTAAAATATAAAACTAAAAATATAAACAAATTGAGTTCAACTGCACATGTATAAACCTTTTCATTCTTAGAAGCATTTATTTCAATCCTGTAAACAATCCCTCAAGGACAGGGAATGTAAATGTTAATAGGAGCCCTTATGAAATTATGATATCTGCTAAATTACTAAATTTTATAAAAAACACACCAATGGAAATAATTTAAGAAAATTAGAGGAATATATCGAACAATTATACATATTCGTGTCTGAATCTACATGAATTTATTTCCACAGTAATTTTAAGTAAATTATATCACCAAGTATCAGAAGTGTGTTGCAGTCATTATTGACTACAAGGATATTATTGATTTTATTCCTATGTGTATATATCATTAACTGCGTTCATTTTTTCTCTGAATGTGTTATCTATGTCCCTTATAAACCTCTAACGCCTGCCCAGGGGCCGCGCCTTGGAACTTGGGAACCACTGTCTTCGTTGAAGAGATATACCTAGATTGTTTTGAAAAACCATGTAGTAAATACAACATTGTATTGCATTCAGCTAAGTTTCATAAATATTTACACTTAATTCTACTTTGTATAACAAAATTGATCTGGTATTCATTGTATGCTTACAACACCGATTTTTCGTTGCAAAAAGTTCACCAAGAAATATCGAGATACCGTTTGACTCATATTTTGAATGTAGATACTGTTACATACTTATAATAACAATCTAAGTAAATATGTTTGTGTTTCGTGTTCGCTAATTATGCAGCAATTCATGGTTTACGTTAAAACTTGAAATCGTTAAAGTCAAATCTCTTACACATTTTTTCTCTCATAAATATGAGTTTATTCACTTGCATCTCCATATCGACTAGAAACGTTTCCCTCGTATTATAAGCAAATTTGCCCCAAGGTCAGCGTTTCCCTAGTATAGGAGCTCGCATGTTATGGTGGTATAAGTTTTTATCACGAAGGTAACATTTTCTGTGCGCTTTGTGGTCACGTCATTACGTTAATAGTCTTTATCGTTTATGCATCAGATTATAAAATTATAAAGTAATAGGGAAACCTTTCATGCCTTTTATAATCCTGCTTATGTTTTTAAAACAAAGATCATTAAGTACTTTTAGACAAATCACTGCCTTCTCGTTTGTAGTTGAAGTGGGCCTTGACAATGGCTGCACGATGATTCGGTAATAGGTTAGAGCAATTTGGATGTTGGAGCTTTAGTGAAATATTCTCCCCTTAAAAATCTAAGTGCTTATAAATGTATATTTATGGAACATAGACCAATTTTCTGCGTTAAAATAAATTAAAAGCAAGAGTTAAAAATATTGCATACGTAGCATCAAATATAGGGTCTTTCAACAAGCGTGTCCTATCTTCAACATGTGATAGCTTCCGTTGTTATTGAGTTACAGCAGTAATTTTTTTCATGTGGTTACAACGGTTATTGACAAATAGACATGGAACGTTACAGATTCAGCATCGCGCAGAACTTGTGAAAATTTATTATTAAAATGGGTCATCTGTTCGCCAAACCTTCCGTATATTGCGTGAAGATTACGGTGTGCATAATCGTCCCTGCGAGAGAACGATTCGGCGTTTCATCGATAAATTTGAAAGAAGTGGTTCTGTCAGCTATCGAAGAGCGCCTGTACGTAATCGACGTAAGCGCTCCAAGGAAAACATAGGCGCCGTTCGTGAGAGTGTACGCGAGAACGTAAACAAGTCAATTGCTCGTCGAGCGCAAGAATTGGGGCTTTCGCCGACCACAACTTGGCAAAATCTGCATCTGGACTTAAAGTTTCATGCTTAAAAAATAATTTTAACTGAAGAACTAAAGCCCAACGACCATAGGTTGGGCTATGGAGCAATTGGAAGTTGACACGGATTGTTGTAGAAAAATTATCTTCAGCGACGAAGCTCACGTTTGGATGGATGATTGTGTTAACAAACAAAATGGAGGCTATTGGAGCAATCACAATCCAATGCAGATTCAAGATCGACCAGGCTATCCCCAAAAGGTTACTGTGTGGTGTGGATTTTGGTATAGTGGAATCATTGGTCCATATTTTTTCCAAGATGAAGATAGTTAAGCTCTAACTGTCAATGGAGAAAGATACCGGGCTCTTATAAGGGACTATTTTTGGCCTCAATTGGATGGTATGGATCTCAGAAACGTCTGGTTCCAGCAAAATGGTGCCACAAGTCATACTGCTCACGAAACAATCGATCGTTTGAAGGAGAAGTTCAGAGGTTTCATCATTTCCCGTGATGGTGATGTTAACTGGCCCCCGAGGTCATGTGATTTAACTCCGTATCACTTCTTGTGAGGTTATGCTACATCTCGGGTTTATGTCAAGAATCCAGAAACAGTAAATGATCTTATGAATAACATCAATCGTGTTATTCGCGAAGTTGGACCTAATTTACGTTCTTCTGTCATTGAAAATTGGGTCAGCCGTATACGCGCTACTCAACGAAGTCGTGGCGGTCATTTAACTGATGTTCTCTTCCACACGTAATGACATTAATTATGTTCCAAAATAAAAAAAGAAATAAACCTCTATCATTTATAGAACGTGTTTTATTTAAGTTCAAAGATAGGACACTCTTGTTGAAAGACCCTATATATACACAGAATATTTTAAAAAATCTGATGTGGTACTTTCACAAGCATCCTCTACTCACTAACATTTATTTTAACATAACTTCTACAAAACATTCTTATAAAACTTATTGTTCCAGCTGCTTCATATTAATCGAAATATACATTTGCATAAATTCATAGTTTGATACACTTAGTTATGGGTACAAGAGACTTGCAGGAAACTGAAGCAACAGCCAATGTTTAAAAGCGGGTTGCTATATGCTGACCTTGAAATTCCACACTGTTTCCATGACATCGCGACAAACAACTGAATAACGAGCAATCCAAAAAAAAATCGCAAACGCACATTAAAAACGTGAAACCAATGACAACGGATATCTCGTAAATGGCTATTTAAAATAAAGTACGTGTTTTGTAGATATGTATACATACATTTTCTGTGCTTTGTCTGCCTTTTAAGGCTTACTAGTTATGCAAAATTATTTCAAAATAAACAGGACTTGTTCGGTAATTCCTAGAAAATTCAAGTTTCGCATTTTATTTGGCATTAAATATCTTACATATACGAATTTTTAGGAAATAGAGCTAATTTATAAAGAAATCAAAACTAACGAGAAATATTCCCTGAAAATGGTAATTTGTGGTTAGCAAGAGCTTTATGGACATCTCCAGCTGTGTCTTCGGAAGATAGTAAACTTAAATACTAAGTTTGGTATTTATCGGAATTTCCGTTTTGAGTTATTCTGTTCCCAGAAACACACACACACACACACACACATATATATATATATATATATATATATACAGGCACATGAACCTTACATATTAGGTATTATATATACAGGCACACGAACATTTGACTAAACATCCATTTTTGGATTCAGGGATTTCAAAACATGTATTTTAGAAATACATCAATATCGACTGTATAGTTGGAATCCTCTACACACTAGGGGTTACTGGCCGGACGGCATTCTGATAGTTTTCTACTTTTCAAAAAGAGATACATGGGTTGCAAGAAGGAAGAAAGAACGGAATGAACATATAACTAGGATGTCTGAGGAAAGAATTGCACGAATAGTAAGGCAAACACTCGAGAAGTGGGAAGAAGTCTACGGACAAACAGAAGATGGAAGGAGGGCTTAATTCATCTATAGAACAAGCGACTGCGCGTAACACAAAGAGAAGAAGAAGAAGAAGAAGAAACAGGAATACATGTTCAAAAACTATCGTTTGACCATAATAGTCCTTCAAAGTCTGGCTACACTTCGAATATCATGATTGGTGCGCGTTCCACTTCTTGTGAAGAATATTCCATCAACCCAACAGGGACCTTAAAACCTACACTGACTACAAAATAAGTTGGAATGGTCATAACTCCTATTTGCGTACAGAGCCCTACTTCTATTGAGGCAGTATTTTTAACACTTAAATAATATCAGTCTAATTATATTATATAAAATATAATAACAGCCCGCCTTAAGGCAATATGTGTATACTACAATAATATATAAAAAGTGTATGTTACAGTCATTGTGTTATGTTTATATTATTATGTACATGTATAATAATATTATGTGAATATATCACGTAATTTAACAATGTAGGAGCTGTGAGAGTAGAAGCCTAAAGTTGCTAACAATGAGGTAACAATGAGGTAAGCTTGAGGCAACAATAAATTAGAAGGTTTAATAATGCTACTAATAATTATTGGAACAATAATGTAATACTTAAAACAGTTTGTAAATAGCCAACCAAAAACTAGAAAAAGCTTAAATTAAATAAAAGTATGCTGTTGAAGTAAAATTAGTCAAACAGAGACTTGAAATATAGTAAATGTACAAATTTAAGCGGTAGACGCCAGACGTTATCAGACAGCGTTCCCGAGCAGTTCGATACGTATTCAGTGTGAGATATAGAAATTTATTACAGTGAGAATAATATAATGTTTACATGTTAAAAAATGCAACTAATAAATAATCTCACAGCTCTACAGTAGGATACATTCAGGGAAGTGCTATTTAATCGTGTGAAGGATTAATAAAAGGAGTGAAGTAAAAATTATAATTTGTGTAAGCCTTTATTCTTTATTTGCACCACCCCCTGCTAAGACATACTTGTTTCAGCAAATTAATACTGACGCAGCCGAGGCAAACATAAATATATAATATTTAAAGAAACATTAAAATACAAAGTTGACTTTTTAAAAGTGGGGTGAAGGCCACCGAAAAAGTAAAAGGTGGGGCGAAGGCCACCGGAAGTTTGTATCGTACGTGGGGCTGGAACTACTTCACTATCAGTTAATTCACTATCACTTTTATTAGAGTGTCACACATCAGATTATACCGTTTGGATACAAATCAGCATCAATGGCGAGATGCTCATATACAGAAACATTATCAGGCGCAGTTGGTCGACTCTTAGTCGCTAGTTGTTTCTAGCTACTGCATGGGAGGAGTATGGAATTTTAAGCTCAGCATATAGCATCCAGTTGTAAAACATTTGCTAATCGCGATTTCCTTTGTATCTATAACGAAATTAATATGCAGCTACTTCCGAAAAAGTTTATTTCTATTAAAATCAAGTAAATAGAAAAGAAAATTCTTATGTGATATGTTCATATGACTTTCTCTATCATCTATCGTTTATTAGTGGATGTACAAACCAGTCTTGCTAATGGTGGTTCAAATTGAATGCACCTTTCCAACCCTGTCCAACACACGGCTTGTGTGAAAGAACAATTAATTCCATAATCTTACTAAAGCTCAAAACATGTATTTCCGGTGAAATTTCGGTATCAAATTTTGAGAGGAATGCAATACCTTCTCTACCTACTATGCACGTGATAGAGAAAGTCATGTGAATGCAACATCAGATTTTCCAAATTGGAAACCCACTATGTTATCTCTATTTTATGGAATAGTAAACAAAGCAAAGCCTTTTTTCGAATACTTCACGTAAAGAAACCATGTTTCTTTTCTTCCGAATATTTTGTTTAGGTTAATAGCTTTCTTCTTTCCTACAGTTAAGTTTACTTCCATTTTTTTCTCGGCGTCCAATGAGCCTTTTAGCTTTAAGTTCATAATGATAGATGATCCATAATATACTCTATTTGTTTCATTCCGTTAGCATACTGTTACAACGACTCTACATTTTTTCGATGATATCGTTCAGCTTGAATGCATCTAATTCCTCTCCAATGATTTTATTTTTATCCAGTATTTAATCTTTCTCAATATAAACGGTTCATCGTCTTAATATTACATATCTCTTCGCTTCAATATATCTTGATTCATTGTCAGATATTAAAATTTAAGGTGCTACTTTTTGCAGAACAGAATTCTATTCTTGTATTTGTTTCAGATTTGCGGATTTGTTTTATTTTAGTTTATGTATATACGTATAAATGTGTACGTATCTATATTGCAACCTAAGCACATGAAGTGGGAATCTGTGGTAGATACTTTTCTTCAATACAGATCTTGTCAGCATATCATACATTTCAAGTCCTTTGAGACAAACTCTGGCTGTTTTAATTATTATTATTATTATTATTATTATTATTATTGTTATTATTATTATTATTCAGCCGCAGATTTAAAGAATAGACACTGAAACCTCTGCTGTATCCTTCAAAATCAACAGACGTGTTTTATAAAGAGAATGTGAAGATTTGCCTTCGCTCTCGTATAAGAATGTCATCAAAATTCAAACCACGATATCTGGACTACCCATTGCGACAGCCGCCAGCTTCTGATTTAAACTTGGTGCGTTCAGTAAGGAAATGGCTAAAAGGAAGACGAGGGATTCTTTCCACGGTCCATTGATTCCAATTACGAGATCAATCTGTAACAACATCACAGCACATATCCAACGCATAGCAGAGTGTATTGAGAAGTACTTTAAAGCTGTTGCATTTTAGCATATGGAAATAGCTAGATTTTTGCTTAGTCGTTCTCCCTCTGGGGGACTGACATGGAAGCAAAGTTTTGGTAAAGAGACTCGTGGCAATTCAAATATGATTTTATGACTTAGATGTTTTATCGCTTTACTATCAAGAGAGAGCAATACGGTAGCCTTCTTCTCTCACCATCATACACTGAGCATAAACTTCTACATTTTCCATTTAATTTATTTTAGGCTTTCTGTTTACTTCCTGAGGATACTTTGGATCCAGCACTTATATTTAACCGGCCATGCTCAGGTATTCAACAGAATCATGAGAAAGGACGTTGAATAATAAGGCAGTGGCTGGATAGAGTGCCTTAATGCCAAATGAAGGAAAAGCCAGTTTGAAAACAACTTCAGAAATATACTCTCTAATGAAAGCCATACGCCTAAATAAAATAATTTTATTCTTTTATGAAAGAAATACATAAATAGGGCTGGCCCCGTAGTTCAGTCGGTAGTGCACCTGCCTGCTGTGACGGGGTCCGGGTTCGTTTACTCACTGGGAATTTTTTCTAACCAAGATTATTCCCTGTCCTCTCAGAGTCTGGAATGAGTGTGTGAATGTGTGTGTGATCTAATGATTACAACCCAAAATCCAATAGGCAATAGGTTCCAAAGGAAAGACCGCTAATAAGACCAATTAGTTAAAATTAGAAATTAGTCTCAATGGAACTAAAAAAAGACGTAAATAAAATGAGTACAACATTTTAGAAAATAATAATATGGGAATATGCAATATGGGAAGTTCGTCATACACACGCACGCGCTTTACTACTGCACCTTTCGTTTCAAAAACATTGTAAAAGAATCAGCACATTTGATTCTTTCCCCTTTGTCTAATATGACACATGGGATTGAAATACGTAAAACGCAAGTAAAATTTGAGTCGTTAGTGTAAACATGCAATAAAATTCGCATTAAAATGTATAAAAACAATATCGGTATGTTTTGGTTCAAGGTTTGTAAATATTGTTTAAATTACGAAATGTTTTCTGTAATAAATAAACATAATATCTAAACATTTTGTCAATATAATGTGCCGTTTACCATCGATTTATTAATACACGATAATTTAAACCTTTAAACAATACACAAAATCAGGGATGACTTTGACATAAAACAACACAAAAGTTTCGGTATTATTTTCTTCAATCTTATGTTTCTAAGCTAAAATAAAGCGTTACTAAACCTTACGCTGATTCTCTCAATCTGAAGAGAAAACCTCTCTTGCATGTCATAAGTTTTCCAATGTACTATGTACGGAACTATATCAATGAATGCACCAGTATTTTCTCCCAAAACCGACTTTTTCTTTAATAAACAGTCATTCTGTTACCGCAAAGCCTCAAGACAATAATTTCTGAAAGAATAAATTCATTCCCTGCTACAATCCCCTAGTTTACATAATGGAGTAGTACAGAAAGGTGTGAGTTTATATTCGCAAAATGACTCGTAAGTAAGCAAAATATTTGCATGGTAAAATGATATATGAAATTGTGTGGATTAAGACTAACGGAGTCTTCCAACAACCTTCACTTTCACACTTGTAAAACCAAATGAATTTAGCCAAAGAGGTATCGGCTTCCAATACATTGTCTCTTCAACATCCCTCTTCTGCATATCCGTTATGGAAGGATCTGAAACCAAGAGTTTTTCTTTTTTCTTTTGCTCTCTATACCTCCCCTTGAAAATGCCAGCAGCGACATGGACGTCCTGCTCCATTTTGTTGTAATTAGTGTCTCTTCAATGCAATGAAGATCTATTGTGTTTGATACGAAGCGTTAATTTTTTTCCAAAACAAGAGATTTAGTACCACGAGATCGACTCAGAAATGAAGAGAGACGCGCTGGCCGTTCAATATATTATGGAATATTTATTTCTCAATACTTTTAGTAACCAACCGACTACTCTATAGCCGAAGTGTCGTAATAAACATACCTAAAACATTATTGCCATAAAATCTTGATATTTTAAACATTTAAAGATTTCAAAAATTTTCTATTACTCCTTTTATTTGCGTAGCTGACATCCGATGACCCACACATCAATATGCTTCTTTATGGGATTGACTTGAGGTAAGTATGGGGGAGAAGTTAACAATACGCGAGTGAAAATAAAAAGATGATGTAAATTTGGTGTGATCATATTTAAACAACATGGCTGGGGCTGTCCCAATTTGAAATTCCAATATAGAGATGGGAGAGAAGGCTGTGTTATGTAGATCTTACACCTATTTCAATATTTCGCAAGCCAGCAAGGGAGGAAGTGGCACTGGAAGAGGGAGGGTCTATTTGAGAAACTCCAGAGAGTTAGCTTTTTCAGCTCCCCTTAACTCATTATCAAGTATGCAAAATATTACTTTGGTTGACGAATTCAGTGTTTGCAAACGAGATATAAACAGAGTCATGTACACCGACATGCTTAATACGTGACACATTGCCCTAGATCACATTAGTCTTTTTTAAGGTTTCCAACCTCTTTGACTCCATCCAACCAGTATCAGTTATCTATGTGACTTGCCTGAAAACCAATTCAGAGACAGAAAAACGAAGGATGTAATATCCGATGTAAAATGAATAGTGCTTCAGATACTGTCTCTATTAAAGCATTTCACTACAATTGGTACGCAAGGAAAGACTATACCAATAAGGCATAATTCAGTATTCTAGAGAAAGAGGTGAAGAATTATTTGCATATGATTTAATCACTAACTCCAGCCCCGATGGGAGTCGGGACTGAGAGTGTGGGACTCACCAATAGTCAGCATACCCACTAAAAACTCCTCCACCGGAAGGAAAATGGAAGAAGGAAAAAGAGGATTTCGTGAGTGATAGTGTGGCTGTACCGCTATTGCACCAGTCCAGTAGTGGTGAGGATATATTGGCCGGCCACGAGGGCCTAAGCCAGATGAAGCTATAGTGCCAGGACGCAAGCATGACCAAGGCCCTGGTTACGCCCTTGGGAATTCGGAAGTGAAGTGTGAAGGAAAGTTATGAGAGGGATAGTGTGGCGATAGGCAAGCTGATGAGGGCCAGTTTGCCGCCGCGAAGTAAAGTGTGGTGCTGTTTAGTATATCCTTGGGTGTCTGTTGCGGCCTCTGGGTGCTGCGTCCAACTAGTCCGGTGAATCTGTGATTCGTTGGTGAAGCTTCCTGACGAAGTGGAGTTCGTCCTTGACGATTCTTTGAATTGAGGCACGGAGTAGAGGTGGGTAAGGAAATCCCCATTCTTTAAAGTGCTCTGTAGGTGTAGTTTGGACAAGAAGATGCAGCCGTTGGCTTCGGTTTGGAATGCTAATGCCGAGCAAATTTCAAACCGAACCAGAAACACTAAATCAGAACGGATGCTGCATTAATATTCTTTAAAACGCCACTAAGGTACTTGAATATTTTACGGATCGTTAACAGTCTGACAAGCAACTGTTTTAGAGAGCATTTACTTAAAATATATATTTCGCAGCTCGTAACATTACATGCTTTTGGACAAAAAACAGTCCTTTCTTTTTTCTTACTTTATTTTACATACCGAGCGAGCTGGTTCTGCGGTAACGTACGAGGCTCATATTCGGAAGGTATCGGGTTCTTTTCCCATCAACCATGGCTTTTGTGGTTTTTCCCGGGTCGGTAGGCGAATGCTGGGGCGGTTTCTCATTAATTCATTTTCACGATTTCCATTTCATTCCGTTTCCTTCTCTGTGCTTCTGGGTTCCGTGACATATGGCGGTGCAGGACGGATGGCGCGGATGCTTGTTCAAAGGAACAAGTACTCCCCGTGGAGACCAAAGGGCTGCTTGGTCAATGGGTGTTCATCTCCCTCTCTTAGCAGCGCCAGCATTGGGAATGTCTTCAAGCATGGAATTCTTAGGAACTTCCGCGCGTCTCTGTGGCCTGTGAACTGTGGACTCCTATGGTTCCTTAACTTCATCCCTTCCTCCTGGGAGTGGTAGCCACAACAGATCTCTGTAGGTCACAGTGCGCGAGGTATTCTCTCCGTTATACAACCTACACTTATAATTTTGTACACAGTCCAATCATAAGCTCTGTCCTCTATGTTTGTAGCTGTACAACTTAGAAATAAATTATTTAATGGTATTGTTACAAGTTACCATGGTAGCAGAATTATTATTCTAAACACATTTGCTTTAAGTAGTTTCCTACATCAAACAATAAATATGAAATGGAGTGTAAAAGAAAACAAAATTATTGTGATTGCTCTTTATAATTGTGGTAAGAAACCTACTGAATTTTTTTTACCGAACTTCAAGAGATTCGTTGAATCTTCCTCTGTTGAAGACTGATCAAGATCTGGTAGGCCACGTACCTCAAGGACTTTAGGAGTGGCCAAAGCAGTAAGAGAACAAATACGTGAAACCCATTCCGAAAGCAAAATGTAAGGTCCTGAGAGTTAAATGTATCCGCCAAATTCATGTCTCGGATTTTCAGAAAACACCTTCATATGAGAGCTTATCGACGGTCAATGGGACACTTCTTAACTTCGAACCTAAAGAAGATCAGGTACGAAAGATCAAAGAGGCTCTTACAGTGGCATGCTCAGAATGGTCATGAAAATATTCTCTTCACAGATGAGAAAATTTGCACAGTGGAGCAGGAGTACAGTAAGCAAAATGATAAAATATATGCACGGAGCTCAGAGGAAGCTAAAATAACAGTCCCCCGTGTCCAGAGAGGACACCAACCCAGCATCTGTGATGGTTTGGTGGGGCGTGTCACATTAAGGAATAACATCTCTCCATTTCTGCAAACAAAGAGTAAAAACAGGAGCCAGACTGTACCAAGAGGACATCCTAGAGATAGTTTTGAGACCCTTGAACACCACACTCTTCAATGGAAGCCATTGAGTCGTTCAGCTAGGCTCAGCCCCAGCTTAAAAGGCTAGAAAAACTCAAGCATGGCTCAGAGACAATGTTCCAGAACTCACTGCAGCAGAAGACTGGCCCTCTGGCAGCCCAGACTTGAATACACTGGACTATAGGTTTTGGGATATCTTGGAGAGTAAGACCTGTGCTAAACCTCACTCCAGTTTGGAATCTCTAAAGGCAGCGCAGGAAATTCCTCTAGATGTCATCCATTCTACAGTAGCAGTCTGACCTAACAGATTAAGGTCCTATGTAAAGGCCAGAGGTGATCATTTTGAATGACTTACAGGTAAGAAATGTTCATTAGTCACTGAGTTACAATGGGTATATATGTTATACATTTTTTGTGTGTTTTATTTTAAGATATATCCCTTCTTAATCATAGGACAGCCCTTATGACTGGACTATGTATATTAATACATATTTTTTCTTTACTTAAATGCTTAATACGTAATACATAGTTCATGCACTTAAAAGCCAAATAAAAATCTATTTTATTCTTTATTTCCTTAGTTACAAACTGGAATTCGTGTTAATATACAATGAGCTTCATAATGCAAGTATTAACAATCCGTGGTCTGCGATATGATGTTCCAAAATTGCAGATCAAAATGAATACTTTTCAGTTTTTTTCCGTGAGTATTGAACGCTTATCCTCGGCAGTATACCTGCCTGAAATTATAAACTAATTTTACTGATCACATACTCAATCATTTTCGTTGCAATAGAACGCCTTTTATCAGAAGAAAACTACTTTAAAGGTAAACTCTGCTACATACGATAGTGCTGAATGTTAATCCTAGAGTAAGAAGTTGGCGAAGTAGCAAGGCAGAGCTTAGATAAAATCGCTGTCAAACTTAAAGAACTTCTAGCTGAACGGATAGCTCGGTTTGAAAACTGAAAGCAGAGTATGGGGTCGATTCACCGTCAGTGGGGTGGAGAAATGAGGCACTCATCCAGAATGAATTAACATTTACATATTTTATGGAATACGGAAGCGTTTTCAGTGCCTCACTCTCGCTCAGCTGTCCTGTGAAATTTCAAGTCTTAATCACGGCATGTGTGTTCTCCGAAACTGTTAAATTCAACGCGGTATAATCCTATCAATTCTCGGAGGTCTGATATGCATATATTTTTCTACAGGTCGGCACATCTCGGCACAAAAGAATTAAATAATACGAATTTCTTTTAACAATGTAAATGAAATATAATACCTTATTATAATAATAAAGTATTGCAACATAACTTCTTCAGAAATATTAAAAGTTTATTTAGTTCATGTACTATATAATATATGCAAACAAGTGCTACCTAAGATTACAATTCTATTGAACTATTATTTAGATACTGTGTTGTGATTTTCTATCATTTAAGGATCCAAATCGGTCGCCCTATGTTAATAATGGCTCCGCGGTAAACAGAAAGGCACACATTCGGGAGATTCCGTGTTCCAACTCTGGGACCGGCAGCTCTGACCATGAGTTTTCCTTGGTTTTCCCTGGTTGGCAAGGCGAATGAATGCTGGGAATGGTTTATCACGAATTTCCTTTCCCTCATTTCCTATCATTTCGCTTCCCCTTTCATGTTTCAGATAGGCTTAGGGGTGTGCAGTATCGGTCGCTGTCGGACAGCTGATGCAGAGAACGTTCGTTGGAAGGTTCTTGACGGCCCTGCCAGATGGTAGCCTTCTCTGAGCCGCCTCCATTGGGTTCTCCCCGTCCCCGCCAGAGGGAAGCCTATCAGAACAGCCCGGCGGAGTGACCAGGTCATCGATCTTGGAATCGTTAGGGACCTCTGCGTGTCCCAGTCGACGTACCTGCATACGACCTCCTGTGGTTCCTTCACTTCATCCGTTCCTCTTGGGGATTGTAAGCACAAAAGTTCCACGTTGGATCGAGGTCATAGGTTATAGGCATGTTTAATAAGGAGTCTATCTGTGATTGTCTTGATGCATGTACTAATAAATCTACCTACTAAAAATATACCTGCATTTTTAAACAATTTCTAATATTTTTCTTCTGAAAAAGGAAACATAAATAGGATTAAAAGTTTATGAATATACGCTCTGGGTTTGAAAAGACAACAATTTTTCATTCAACTCAAATTTAGTGAAATTAATGCACATTTTGCCTCTTACAAGTAGCAATATGACGTACTTCACATTGTTATGACTTCATCTTATGTCTCATTTAGGACGAATAACTACAGGCGATATGATAAAGCACACATTTCCTTAACAGCGGCATTATATGCAGCTTCGCATAGTAAACCATTTGACAACACGTTCAGTTTAACTCACATTGACGCTCTACCGTCTTCAGTCCATGGCAGCAAGTAGAGAGATAAGAGATATGGCTTCCATTGTACTACATACAACTCGAGTTTGACCAGGTTTTAATCTTGTTCTACAAACCACTGAGTTGTTTTTCTGTTTCATGTTGGTGTCGCAGCTGCCACTGACAGTCCTTCAAAAGCAGTCACGCATCAGTTTCTTGTTCTGATTTTCTAATCAATAACTGCAACTTAAGCCTTTATTTCTTCTTCTTGGCTTTCGACAGTCAATATACGTATTGGCTCCAATTTGTGTGTTGTCGGCTTTCGCCGCCGTTTTCCATACAAACGATATAGCTGGGAAAATCATTAGTTTTACTCCGGAGCTAGCCAAAGCTAGTCACAAATAGTAATATAGGTGCTCTTATCATAGGTGCTTTCTGAATTTCAACATTACCCTCTATTTCACTGCTTTTTTATCATCTCAATGGAGTATTTACCTTATAATTGTGTGTAATATACACATGTCGCTCACAAAACGACATCTATAATTTGAAATTCAAGGTAGGATTTGAAGTGGAATATTTGTTGGTAGTTGGAAGATGCTTCATGTTTATCTGCCCCATGTATGGGAGCCAATTTGTCGCGGTCACTTCGTGTTATCTATTGCTGGGCGCCTGTTATTGTTTTATATTTAGTTCGAATTTTGGGTTCTTTGTCCTCCGGCTAGCTATTATTATTACTCAGTCGAACATATCTCTTGATCAGGGTGTGTAAACGGAAAGGAGTTTTTATTGAAAGGTAACACTGATAAAAGAATTTGTTTTTACACTTTTATTGTCGTTACACTTCTTTAATTTCACATGTTATTCTTGATACAGGCCCGACTGAAACTGTTATGTTTTCTAATGTCACTACAATCACTTATTTGTTGCACATTATTAATTCCCGTATTTCACATTTATAACTAACTTTACGACGCGAGAGATTCTGTAGAATTGCGTAACGTGTACTTTATGTATGCTTCCGTTGAACTACGCGACGTGTAACCCGTGGTATGATATTTTGGACTGAGCGACGTATTACCCGCGAATGCTTCTGTTGGACTGCGCCTTACCCGTCTCTCTGCTAAATAATTTATACTCCCTCACCCGATATGCCTAAAGATTATAACCGAGCTGCTATTGGTTAATAAAACGCGCCAACATTTGCGTCTATATTTATATCCAATCAAAATTACGAAAACATATGCTCTAAGGAAAATATTCCCGCCATTTCTAAGAAAAGCGCGCCAATCTAACGTCATTTGCTTATCTCTAATAATTGATAAACAACTCACCCCTTCGCTCATTGTTACCCGCTCTTATTGTCAGTTTCAGTGAGGCCGTGTAAACTTATTTCCTAACAATGCTTATAATTAACAAACATCTCAAATCAATGTCATACAATAATGCTTATTTACACTATAATCACTCTGGCATTTACATTGTTGTGATACAAATTACTGCCACATATTGCGACCGTCTTTCACTAGCTATAAAAGTAAGAATACTAAGTTTTAAAATACGAAAAGATAATTTAAAGTTTTAAATTACCAAATTATGAATCAATGAAGAAATATCGTGACTACTGTAGATGTTGCAATAATAGCTTTTTGATAATGTGATTTGCTTAATATTTTTTTTTCGCCAAAATATAGCATTTTTCATGCTTGGTGATCAGTAAGGAAGCGCAGAAAAGCAACAATGTCTGGACGGCATCGATTAGATATATTTTACGAAGCGATATCTTCAGGAGCAGGTGGACACTGCGTATAATTTTCAGGAAATCAAGAGATCATAGTTTGTGAATGCAGACGGTGACTGCCAGGAAACTCTCAGTGATTGTCAGTGATTACCTGTGAATTGAGATTTTTGAATACGTTATTAATATTTTTCGAACTGCCAGTTCTATGCTGGCTTTGAAAATGCATACTATTATCATTACCTCACAAGAAGTAAACCTTATAATATAATTTCACATATTTTACAAGTGTTTTATTTGAAATACTGGAAAATTGAAAAAGAACTATAAGTAACATCTCATAAACGGCTAAAGTTACAAAACGTTATTTGACATAAACTTCATATCTTAATTAGTTATACACTTTTGCCCTTAAAGTTCTGTATTTCCGTTAGCTTTTCGATTATAAAACAATCTCCAAAATCCAATGTGAATGAAAGGGGATCAGAAAAAGTTATAATAGTACATATTTTAGTTTTCACTGCAACATTTCAGGCCTATAGCACTTAATAAAAATTATTAGAAATACTACAAAGAGTCCGTATATGTTAAATTCTTGTAACATTCTATAGTCACTACTGTTCATTTTTATACATTTTGATGTGGAATATTTTTAGGTAGTTGGAAGATGCTTCATGTTTATCTGCACCACGTATGGGAGCCAATTTGTCGCGGTCACATCGTGTTATCTATTGTTGAGCGCCTGTTATTATTTTACTACTTTAAATGTTGGGTTCATTGTCCTCCGGCTAGCTATTATTATTATTATTATTATTATTATTATTAAGTCAAGCATATTACTTGATCAAGGTGTGTAAACGGAAAGGAGGTTTTACTGAAAGATAACACTGATAAAAGAATTTCTGAATGCATTTTTATTGCCGTCACACTTCTTTAATTTCACATATTATTCTTAATACACGCCCAACTGAAACTGTTATGTTTTTTAATATTACTATAATCACTTATTTGCCGCACTTTATTAATTCGCGTATTTCACATTTATAACTAACTTTACGACGCGAGAGATTCTGTAGAATTGCGTAACGTGTACTTTATGTATGCTTCCGTTGAACTACGCGACGTATAACCCACAAATACTTATGTTAAACTGAACGACGTATTACACGCGAATGCTTCTCGGCTTTAGCTTTTTATACACCCTCACCCGATATGCCTAAAGATTATAACCGAGCTGCTATTGGTTAATAAAACGCGCCAACATTGGCGTCTATTTTTATGTCCAATCAAATTTATGAACACATATGCTCTAGGGAAGAAATTCCCTCCATTTCTAAGAAAAGCGCGTCAATCTGACGTCATTTGCTTGTCTCTAATAATTGATAAACAACTCACCCCCTCGCTCATTGTTACCCGCTCTTATTGTCAGTTTCAGTGAGGCCGTGTAAACTTATTTCCTAACAATGCTTATAATTAACAAACATCTCAAATGAATGTCATACAATAATGCTTATTTACACTACAATCACTCTGGCATTTACATTGTTGTGATACAAATTACTGCCACAATTTTATACAACCCATTGATACAAAGCTTAATATTAATAAGTCAAGGGGTCAGGGACAATATTACCCAGTATATGTATCATCAGGGAATTATCCCAAATGGTTCATGGTGTTTTTTTTCTAAAAATAAGCTAAAAATCCATTTTTATACAGCGAAATATAAACCATTCTTACCAAACTAATATTAAAATAAGTAAAAAAAGAAGAAGATTAATCTGGAAGATGAAATTAAAACAAAACTGTCTAAGAAAAATATATATTTGGGTCCTTACTAGGCAACATTTGTTGATCTCTACCTCTTTGATAAAAAATTAAGTTCTATTTATAGACGCTCTTTAACTGCTGTGGTCCTTAGTGTGCAATTCTATATTGGGCATGAAATACCAGTAATTGTGATCAGAGGCCTCTTTATCAGGCTTGAGGTTCTTTTACGTGCCGTAACTCTGCGGCATGTAACCGCCGGCTTTACTTCCCTTCCGAAGGAAGCTATTGTAGGGATTTTTACGCCCGAAAAAATCCATTGCCCCCCGAAAGGTTTGAACCCACGACCTCAGGAAGTAGAGGCTAACATGGTAAGCACTACACCACGGATGATGACAGTGGTCTTTGATGATGTTCAACAAATATATATTTTGTTTCCTTGAGATATTAACCTTCAGTTTGGATAACATGGAATATCAATTTTGTTATTTACGAGCTGGCTTAACCGGCAGTTGTCAGCAGTCTGCCTTTTAAACTCAATAACAAATAAGTAAATTTATTTTGCCTAACACCTTTTTCATCACATGTTGTGTAGAATGATCTAGTAAATCCTCCCCTTTAACCTTTATGCTATCATTTCATACAGCCAGGTTGAAAAGTCCCCGAGATATGCACGTAAAAAGGTGTGAAACATCGGTCCATAACAGACTTCTAGGTTACGAAAATGTTGTATAGTCTACACGTACTCTCTGGCATTGGAACACACATCGGTCAGAATGATCGAGTAATCTTTAAATTAACTACAATAGGTGAAATTTTAAACCTTGTTCTACCTTCTGTTAGATACCTTATTTAGTCACATAAAATCTACATAGTTTTCACATAATGCAGAAACCCTGAACATGTGCAACCAAGTAGAGGTGAAGCTGATGAATATTCTGACGCAGCGACTATGGCCAAGATTATAGAGAGGTCGACGCCGAACGGTCCGAGTAAACGACAATAACGCCGCTTGCTAGCGTATATATCTACCAGGCGCGCTATTCGGAGATAACTAGATTTTTCTTTAATATATATATCCCCTCTCTTCCAGAAAGTGTGTCGAAATACTTCTAGAATGTATGAGAATCTTCTGTGGAAGATTCCACTGCCTATATAAGCGAGTGCTCGTGCCACTGGTCAAGTCAGTGCGATTCGAGTGCAAGTCGAGAGTTGAGAGTCAGTTACGAAGCAGGGTGTGGCGAGTTGCGAATAGAGAGCGACAGAGTGGATTTAGTCAATCAGCGTGCGAGCAATTTAGCTACTGCATCTCTGGTTTGACATTATGAGTGATTCTCCGAGCGAGTTGCTGATCACTGTTGTGACATGCACCGAGTGCTATGGCGGAACGAACGATTGTGGAGGACTGTATTCGACTCCTGATTGATGTGAACCGTCCGGCGTCACGAGTTTGAAAATAATGCACAAATGTCTAGAATAAAATGAAATGCGTATGTGAAATCTATCAGGTATTTGTCACTGTGGGTATATATTCCTCCAATATAAAATTTGTACACTAAATTTTACTTTCTCTACCACGTACACATTAGGTTGAGAAGGTATTGTACTCCACCCAAAACTTCGATACCAAGATTTCACTAAAAATACACGTATTGAGATACCCTGAATTAAATTTTTTTAAAGAGAAGATCCTTCTGTATGTGCGCGCGCGCCTTGTGTCTTTGAACAGCATAACTCAATAATCAAATGTCGAGTAAATAGAAAACTTGGTATTAAAGTATTCACTTCGAAATATGCGAGCTAAGTTTTTTAAGAAAAGCCCACACCATATTATCCTTTCTATGGAATATTTTTCAAAAAATTTGATTTCATAAAAAATGGAACCATTTTGATTAAAGTGTATGTGAAAGATGAATTTTATATAACTTTGTAGAACAGGTAAATGTTAAGCGATAGACGTAAAGGTACTGCATAAAAATCTAGATCTGTTGAAAAAACATATTTATTTTAAATAACTTTTTTTGGCTACAGCTATGTCCAATATTAAATGGTTCTTTGTGATTCTTTCAAAGTCCTGTCGACAGTCAGTTGTTTTTGAAGAAAGTATATAGTGACCAGTTTTTAAAATTTAACTATCGCTATTCCCTTTACATTCATGATGAAATGCATAAAATAGCTACTTCTGCAAAGATTTGTCTAGATTAAATAAGGTAGTAAGAAAACTAATTTTCGTAAGAATAGTTTTTACAGTCACTAATAAACGATAGAGAGTAGCGAAATCATGTAAATGTAACACATAAGATTTTTTTAGTGGAATATCAGGTTTCCAACCCATGGTCTCAAAACTCTACATAGAAAACAGAAGTTACACATCATAGAACAGATATCTACTATTTAATTTTCAGCTGTCTTGAATTTTCAAAGATAATACTGAGGTGAGGAATGAATTAAAACAGTTATCTAAAATCCAGTTTTGGCAAACTTACCTAATTGAAGAAAAATACTTCCTTCTGTCCAGTATAAAAAGATAAAACGTTGACTCAGAAGTTTTGTTCTACTTTTTCATAAAGGCAGCTATCTAATTCAAATAGGTGAAAGATTATATAAGCATTTATAATACTAAGGCTTCAATATCTTCGAAACACAACCTCGATCAGTAAATAACCAAACGGAGACCGGGAGATCCGTGGTTCAAATCCCGGCTATGGCATTGAATTTTTCAGTCATTGATTCTACCTTTCCAACTAAACCTTTGCTTTGAGTTCAATCATTTTCACATCTCCGTATTTCCACGCCCTGCTAATAAACTTATAAGAGCAAGGAAAGTGAAAACAAAAATAAAGTAAACATTTCTTACATGAGGGTTATTCCAACGTTTTGCCATTGGTTTTGTATGTATAGCGTTATAGGCAAATTTGATTCTCTTTTTTTTTCCTGAGTCTTCTGTTGCTAAATCGTGGCCTTGTTGGAATGAAATGTCGGCAGCATTTGCCTTATTTTACAAGCATTTTCTGTGAAGTAACAACTATTTTCTACTCCATGACATTCCCAACGAAAATCAACGCCTTCCTTGCAGATAATCTTCTTTTATAGCTTCTGTATTCTAATACATAGGCTTTGAAAACCTTTTTAGTCTTATGAATTTATATTATGAGTCGAAGTTATAAAGTATGTTAGCTTATGTTCGTCAGAAAGAAGAAAGTAATGGTAAAAGCAAACTATGGGTCGTTTTTGGGACTACCTAAATATGCACACATACACGTTTTTTCTCTTTATAATTCTAGTAAACATTTTAAGCTATATATTCAACACTTGCTGTATTTTAAATTATCGTTATTCAGATTAAATGTGACAAAAGAGATGGTTTTAACCGTAAAATAAAATGTTAGGATCTTGCCATCCGTTACATATCTCGGAAATTCATTTCACATTCAACAGTTCCGTAGAGATTTCCTGCAAATGAAAACGGCAAGAGTAATGGGGTCAACATGGCCAGAGAGAAGCAAGAACTTGCTTTAATGCAACATTATTTACGTCATGTGCCAACCAAAGCCTGTCATTGTAATCACTTGAATGCTAGAACGCATGTCAATAAATTTCGTTCATAAATACATCAGAGGGGATTTCCGTCACCGTGACGAATTAGTTGAAGTTGTAACGTTCAAGGCATGATGTTCATTCTCTTTTTGCTTCCGAAGTCAAGTGATCACAACTCAAATTTGCCCGAGAAAACATTTCTGTAACAACAAAATTATGGCAATTTATGGTAGGTGTATGCTTATGGTTTTAATTTTTTATTTCCCCTACTGGTAACCTATAAGTAGAGGAAGTGTTGCATTTTAACAACACATTTTATCCTGAGATTTCACCAGAAACACACGTTTTGAGGTTCTCTAGATCCAAGAAAAGCATTTTCCAATAAAGGACGGGGTGTATGTCTTTGAACAGAAGAACTTAAAAACGAAAAGGCATGACTTTATACTAAATAAACTTAAGAGCTTCTGGCCTTCACAGCCCTTCCATACAAATTTAAAACCTTCTCTCTAGATTTTAATAGCCATAACACAGCTCCTTTCCCGCAACAAATGCTGTAGATAAAAATCTGCTGTCAAAGAGGATACTTGTTAATGAGTTCTGTATTATTTATTCAGTTGAAACGAAGTCTAGTAGCACAAAATCCTGTTACATTTAACGAAATCGCTGTAATGTGTACTGCTATTCCATGTACACACCTAAGTAAAGAAGGTTTTAATTGATCTCGATGAAATGAATAGTTATTTTTATATTTATCAATCTGTGAAGTTGTACTGATAAATTCGTTGTCATTAAACAGTTGCTATAACGCATAACATCAATAGGTGTAATTGAGAGCCAAATGTCCAAGAGAACCTATTGTCCGCCGGACTTCATTTATAAATTTCTTTTATTAACACTTTATTTATAGTCCCTTTGACTACTGTGTATTTTCATGATGTACATTTGTATGTGAGTGAGTGAATATTATGTATTTCTATATTTCATAACAAGTAAACATTAAGAAGCTTTTACAGAAACTAACAACATTTAAGATATAACTTTGAGATTATGTCTATATAGTTTAGAATTTTAATATAACAAAAGCTAGGCATACATATATGGCGTTAAATGTTACAAATAATTTGTGATATTTGTATTTCACTTTTTTAGATATGTTTTCTGCAAACTTATTAGGAATAATACATCTTTTGTAATATTAAGTCCTTTTTAGAGTCCTGTTGGTGTCCTGTACATGTTTAGTACATTGTCGGCCTTATATAGGTAAATAAAAGCATATGCTGTATATATTAAGGTGCAGTATTATTGACGTGCTTTCTAGTTGGCTATGAAACAGCAGCCGGAAATAAAAATCTCGTTCCTACACTACTGTAATCCATTGATGGCCCCATTATAACCGAATTTGGTTTCAATTAATCAATCATATCTAAAAATAAAGATATATTTATATATTTTGTCAGGTATGTAAGTGATTTAGGAAAGGGGAAAGAGCAGACGGCATACTCGTCTTCCCCGAGCAATCCATCGCTATCGAAGGTGTATATTACATGTTCCCGGATACTATGAAGTAAATTAAAGAGTTTTTCTTAACTCAATCTGAATTCAAATGCTTCTTTTAAAAGGTATGCGATTTGCTTTGTTTTGATACTATAAACAAATGGTTTGAACGAGAACCCAAATGCACCACCAAAATATCGTTAACTTTAATCACTATATAGTTGAGTAATATACGTAAGTCACAACAAATAAAATGCGAGATTTTAAACATGCTTTTTTCGTTCTGCAGACCGTATTATTCATTAGTAATATTTCTACGCTTGGTTTTTTTAATTTTACTCTAAGTAGCTAAGTAGGTTAAGGCGATTTTAGTGCTTCTGATTTCCTCGCGTTGTTTACTCCATTAGATACTGCGGGAATAATACTTGAACAGCGTATCTAATAGCTGAGAACTGTGGAGCGCCGTAGTAGTCAGACAACTTCTCTTACACGTTTGTGTCACGGGCAAGTCATTCAACGTATGCAGGCGTTTATCGACCTTGCCGTCGCGCGCAGTTGTCCGCTGTAATGTAAACGTTGCTTTGCTTCAACTTCCGGCACACTCCTCTTTCCTTTGTTTTGTTTTTCTCCCACAAAATGTCAGGAACGTCTGAGGTCGGCTTCCTACCATTGACCTACATGGTTGAGCTAGGTGAAGTCTGCTGGGACTGTAATATGCCCAGCTGCCAAGAGCGTTTTGAATATTTGCAGAGGGGCTGCATATGTGAGTGAATAATTTCTTCGTCTGGCCTCAGCCCTCTGCATTTTCAAAGCATCCTCCCAACCAGCGGAGCTAAAAGAAAAGGCTGGTCCAATCGGAAGGTTATGAAAGAAACATCTTGATTGCAAGGGAAAGACTAAGCCAGACTCTTGGACGCCAGAATTATCCTTTGGATGAGCTGTTTGCTTTAACTTTCTTTAAGTGAGAGGAGCAAAGGCTGATGAGCCTTAGCTTTCATGTGATAAACGTTTTACTGGGATGAGGGGATTGAAGGTTTTGTGTTTTCTGGCTCTTCTGCACATAGAAACCAGGTTTTAACCCTCTAAGATATGTCCTAGCTTTTCTAATAAAGGGAATGAAGATAACCATATGCTATTTGAACTTTTTTTCATCTATACAGATAAAATTCAATGCTTTTGTTTGCTCATTTATTTATTTAATAAAACCATAAATCTTGCTATTTCTTTAATTCGAATATCGACACAATCTTAAGATATCTCTCTGCATTTTAAAACTCGTACGTACATTTTGATAGTGTCGTTTATATAGATATGATCACATTGCGGCTTTGACCTTATTGTTCTTCTGTATAATTAGTTTGCATTATATTACATAGTTGCTTTGTTATTTAAGACTTTTGCTTTTAAGTAGTGTAGAGTTAAAAGGTTCTTACTGCAAACGTTACTAATGATACACAAAATGAAGTTTTAAGGAACAGCATTTATAGGCCTAAGTTTAGGGTACTTCGTCGGTTTTTGCCAGATAGTAGAGGATAACCTGAAAAAAACCCAGTAAGGAAGGACACGATTCCGTGCCTTAAGCCGTGTTTTAAGTCTTAACGACTTCGGCTACCGGCATCGGTCACACTGGACATTGAACGCAGTTCCCTACACATTTGTGTCCATACTACATTACGTATTCTATGAAGGGTAGCAATAAATCTAATGAAAACAGAATTCCTGTATCGTCTGGGATTAGAAGTACTAACCACACTGGTTCATCGGAACCTTCAGTCAAATTTTAATTATTTATTCTTCCTCAATCCTTGATACTCCTGATTCTACCACCCCTCCCAACTGCTTTCTTTCTTACTGTACCAATAAAATTAACATGATGGAAGCAAAATTTAACTGAGTGGATGATAAATTATTACTATCGCATGTAGTTCTTGTCTACTCTTGCTTTCAGGGATTGTTTTCTCTATCCTCCGAATTTAGGAATAATCTTAGGAACATTTTCCCTAATATTGTGGCTCTCTGCTCATCTCAATCCATTACTTAAAATTTAAATAATAATTCGCTATACATAATTCGAATATTCCTGTGGTATGCAGGATGTTATTGCTAACTTAAAATTTAAATAATAATTCGCTATACATAATTCGAATATTCCTGTGGTATACAGGATGTTATTGCTAACTTCAAACTTTCCATAATGTACTATGCTTTTTAAGAACAAGAATATCCATACCATTGGGGCTAGGATTAACCTCTTAATAGCGAGCCCTGTGATAAGGGCAACTCACTCGAGCAGGGCTTTTTCCGGAGTTTTCTCTCATGCCGAAAATAATTTCAGCTAGCTCTCGGCACCAATAATTCCAGTTTTTTTAATGCCAACATTAACTTACGAATCAGATTTTCGCCTATGGTATATTAACAAAAATGGAATTAAATGTGAAATTATCTTCAGATAGATTAAATCTGATGTTTAAAAGTCATAATACTTTCTGTATGTACTACTACAGTATCTTTGAAGTCTGTCTGTTTCAAAAAATAAAAGGAAAAAAAGTCTGATGTGATACATCCACGTGAATTTCTCTACCCTCTATTGCTTTTAGTGGGTATACAAACTATTCTTACTAAAGCATGTTTTTTATGTATTATGTTTTAATCCAAATAAACATATTGCAGGAATAGTTACATCACACATTTCGTTATAGGTACAAATAGAACATTGATGATCGAATGTTAAAGAATTGGGCGCTATACGCTGGCCTTGTTTTTCCATACTGTTTCCAGGCAATCGCAAGAAACAACTAAATGTTGTCAGGACTTTGAGAGAATACTAATGTACAATTCGAATCATTAATAACTTATATCTCAGAAATGGCTTATGGTAACAAAAACCTATTTTAAATAAATATTTCAAGAGATATTTTATGTAACACATTTTCGTCTATCCCTTAACGTTTGCAGTTATACAAGATGATATAAAATCCCTTTCGAATGAAGAGGACTTCATAGGCTATTCCTAGAAACTCCAAGATAGACATTTTATTTCTCATGTAAATATCTGTAATATATGGTATTTTAACCAAAATCGTTAAGGCTATTTTTGGAAAATAAATAACTTCGAAAAATGTTCCATGTAAATGGGATGGAGTGATTCTCTTGATAATCTTTACGTCGTATCTTTGGAAGATACTGAATCTAAATTCCAAGTTTGGTATTTATCCGACTTTTCGCCTTTAGGTTATGCTTTTTACAGACACATAAACGGACATGTTTCTAAAAATACATTTTTTTTGGATTCAGAGGACCTCAAAACATTTCTTCCAGTGAAATGTCTATATCGAATTTTAGGGCATAATGCAATACCTTCTCTACCTACCAGGTACGTGGTAGAGAAAGTAAAAATGCTTTCAAGAATGCTCGTGGTTTAACACTTCAACAAATTTAGCTAAAAGGATTATAAAACCAGTGAATAAGATTTACCCTTCGTAACGAAATGAAAACTGAACACTAGTATAAATTGGTACCTGCCGAAGTTGATAATTAATTCCTTAATCATTTAAGAAAAATTATTTTGAATTAAAAAACTAATTTGAGAAACAATCTAAGGGAGAGAGAGAGAGAGAGAGAGAGAGAGAGAGACAGAGAGAACAAATACACGTAAATAGAAAATAAAAAAGAAATACATTATGGCCATTTGTAAGACAACAGGTTTAGCATAACAATAGTCTAAAGTTCCCTTGTGTTTTTGATGTTGCTGGAAGTTGGGTTTTGTGAGCGCAAACAGATATAAAAATAGCACCTGTAACTCAAACATAGGGGAGGAAGTTGTTTGGTATGGAAGCGGAGATGAGGGAGGGAAAGGCCTCCCGGGTAGCTTGTAATGGTATTCCGTTGGGCCAGAGGAAGTGATTTGATATAGGATATTGCATTAAGTGTTGGAAAGCTACAGGGGGTGAGTGTAACATTAGAAAGTGTAACGCCACGGGGCAAGACTTCGCACCACCACCTCCTCCCCCCAGTAATGTGTCCTCCAACCAGAACACGCTCCCTGGGGAGGGTTAAATGTCCGCTGCCGTTTTTACTCTTCCGTCCTCACACCCCCTTCTCGTTCTACTTCACTTTGTCTTAAATTAGTTTATCGTAAAGAGGATGTTTGCTCAGGAAATGATTTTGTCGTCAATGAATGGGAGTGAACAGCTTTAGAAAAAACGCTCTAAGGATTTTTCATCCTACAACACCCAGAGGTTGTAGGCGGCAATTTCCGTATCGATTTCCAAGCGAATGCATCTTCATTGCCATTAAACTTCTTAGGTGCGATGGGGAAATTCTGTACAGCGTCAGCGTTTGGCTTCCCCTTCACATTAGTCGATGTTTCGGGCACAATGCTGTCAGGAGTACGACCGCTACTTGAAATTGTCTATTATACAGGGTGCTGCATTTCATTAAGCATTCTTTAAACACTGTAAGGTGATTGTTAATATAACTACTTTATGAGAGATATGTCATCGTGTTGATTTTTGTTTCAGCTGTGTGCGTGGCTGAGCACGAGGAACAAACATAATTTATTTGTTGACCAGATTTTCATATTCAGAAATTAAATTTTGATAGTAATGTTGAAAATTGATAGTAATTTTAGTGTACACTTTGGTGTTCACTGTACACAGTTGTAATAGAATGTACGCTAACTCCTTACTTACATTGATTGTTATTTTACAAATCTAACTTAATGTCATATTCACATGACATTCTCCACCCGCTTTTCTAGAATCAAATTCATACAGAAGCTTCTATTTCATGTTAATCGAGATAAACGTTTGCAAACATATTTTTATTAAAATTCTGTTGCAGATACATGAGAGATACCGAAGCTTGGAGGTGGTATGTGCTAGTTTTGAAATTCCATTGGCTTTGCATGACCACGAGGGGAAAAATTGCGACCAAGTACATAAAAAAACTATAAAATGTTTGATAATTCATACCAGTAACTAGATAGATAGATAGATAGATAGATAGATAGATAGATAGATAGATAGATAGATAGATGGATGGATTGATTAGATAGATATGTAGATCGATAGATAGATAAGTATCTTTATTGGTTTCAAATTATTGAAGTTATTACACAAGTATTTAGTGCATGGGTCATTGACCGTACATGCATATTGAAGATACAAGGTGTGTGCTAAAATAAACAACAGAAAACAAAACGGAAAAAAACAAGGAAAATGAAAATGGAATAAATTATCTTTGACTAACCGAACAAATTCGATCTAGCTTCGCGCACTTAGCGAAAAGGTGCCCATGTTTTGCCAATTCCTCTGGTCAGCCAGTAGATCCCAACATTCCAATCTCTTTCTTGATGGACTTAAGAATTTTTCTTTGAGTTTAATTGTTAGCTGTTCTCCTACTGAGCGCATTCCACCAAAATATGTACCCAGTCCTCATCCAAATCACAGAATGGGCAGATTCTCCTGCCAGAATCGTCAGGAATTTTTTGTGCCCTCCAGCCCCCCAGTCTAGAATACCTAGGAAAGAACTAATGCATAAAATATTTATTTTATATACACTGTGTGTTTTAGTGAAATCTACAGTTTTCGCGGAGTAGATTTTAATCTTATGCTTTACCAGTTATACAAAATTCCTTCAAAATTCCTTCAGAATGAAGAGGGTTTGACAGAGTGTTTGCAGGAAGTTCAAGGTATGCTTTTTGTCATGTAAATATATTAAGCATACGGTATATTAATCAAAATCGTTAAGTGTCATTTTTGAAAACAAAAAATAACAACAATTTTGCATGTTAAATGCAGTGTCGCGCGGGGGAATTTTCTTGAAAACCATCATGTCACATTCTTTGACGAACTTAGGGCAAGACAGGTTTCGCCGTGGAGGGGGACTTAGAACGTCGGCTTACATAGATCTTTTGTACCTATTCCCCAGGCGGGGCGCCCCCGGGAGGGAGAAATGAGATGAGAGGAGACACAGAGCGTATGGACCAGGGGCAATACTGGCAGAGTGCAGGGTCCCTATAATTTATAGATTTAAACTCCCTGGATGGGCACTGGTGCAGCTGGCTCCCCTCGCTCCCTGGGGAGCAGGGAACCAGAAGACTGCACCACACCGGGGGACGAAGGTTTCCACAGAGCTCCTTTCCCCCGCCATGCAACGACGAGACTTCCCGCCGACACTTGTAATCCTAAAAGAGACACAGCGGATGAAAAGTGAAGTGAAATGAGAATTGAGGTGAAATGGAGGGACAGGAAATTAGGGGGACTTAATTATCCTTCCCAGCATCCGCCTAGCAGGTCAAGAAGATCGGCCGTGGAAATCGAACCAACGACATCTCTAATGCGGGCCACAGACGTTACCGCCTGAGCCATCCCACTCGGTATGCTGAACTCAAATACAAATCTTGGTATTTAACCAACTTTTTGTTTTTGAGTTATGCTGTTCATAGACAGACACACACACATACCACCACAAACGGACCTTTTTCTAAAAACGCTTTTATTTGCATTCAGGGAGTCTCAAAACTTGTATTTCGGGTGAAATACCGATGTCCAATTTTAGGGTGGAACAAATACTTTCTCTACTTATAGCATAGGTAAGCAGTAGAGAAAGTAAAAAGAGTTCCAGTTTCTAGCCATGGAATACACGTGGTTTGGCCCATCCATGGGTATGAAGATTCTTTGGCTCATGTATAGGACCGATGACTACTCAGCATCACAAAGAATTTAAACTGCTGCGATGGATAGCAATCTATAGGTCACTGAAATTAACGTTACGGCTAGAGGAAGGATAGCGCTGACCGCATCATTTCCCCGTGTCGACTAAATGATGGTGCGCATGCGGGCGTGAGGCCGGCAGTTGGTTTTGTGGCTGTCATGCCACAGATTATAACTATTATTATTGCCATAATTATTATTGGGTACATAAAATGCTATCAAGTTAAAGATTCATCTCGACACTATGCTGAGTAGGTATTGATAAAGCTGATAAAGTGTCTGGATTCTCTATTTTATTACTGAATATGTAATAGCTACCTCCAAGTATTTTCATAAAGTTCTTACAAATTTATATATAGGAATTAAAATGTAAAATTAAGCAGTATTTATGAATATATTCAGCAGCTCGGGCACATTCTGGGAGAACTAATGTACCTGACAGTCGAGTGGCTAAATTCTGCTCGAGCGATAGATCAGTAGCAATAAAGTACCAACATAAACAGCTGCGTTCCATTATAGGGCACTTTTTATTCATGTCAATATACAAATGTGTATTTTACATTTTGCAGGTTTTACGGCTGCTTGTGTAACGGGATGTTTTGTAAATTTGAAATGTTGCAGTGTTTTGTTCACTTTTAGCGTTAGCATCAGCACAGACACTTATGACATAGTTGGGTGCTAGTCATGGTAATACATGTAAAATAATAAAACGAAATAAATGATTTAGTCGAAATAGCAAACCAATGGGTATACGATTAACCATTTAATGATTAATAAGCAAGAAAACTAAATCTTATGTGATACAGTCCCATGACTTTCTGTACTCTTGTGCAAACTATTTTTACAAACGCTTATTCTCTACTTCATGTTAATCCAGATAAACATTTGTAAAAATTATTGAAATTTTCTTGCTGGTGCAAGGAGAATGTGGTAGGCTTTAAGTGATAGTCAAATATTTTAAGAGTTGTTTGATTCATGGAGCTTTTAATTCTCTTTGCAATGTCCAGGAACATAAAAAACGAATAACGAATTCCCATTTGAGAAAAAGTATAAGTATTAGAAAACTTAAACAAATAAGTAATATCTCGGCAATGGTTCACTGGTAAAAACAAAATGTATATGACATCAATTGTGTGTTTTAACGAGATCTACATATTTTGTGTAGAAAAATTGTCTTTCTCTTACGGTTTACCAATTATACAAAAGCCATTCAAAACGTAGAGAACGTTGGGGACATTACCATAAAATTCAAGATATTATTTCATTTGTCATAAAAATATCTTAAATATATATTTTAATCAAAATCGTTAAGGTTATTTTTTAGAAAATCAAAATTTTCGAAAAAGGTTTCAGGTAAAGGGTAGTCTGGGGTGAAGGATTTCTTGAGGATCTTCGCATCGCATCTTTGAAAGATATTGAATCCAAATACCAAGTTTGGTATTTATCGGATTTTTTACTTTTGAGTTACGCTGTTCACACACACACACACTCATGCATACACACACACATGGGCCGTTTTCTAAACATGTTTTTTTGGGGGGGAGCATTCAGTATGCTCAAAACATATTTGCGGTAAAATCCCGCATCGAATTTTTTAATGGAATTTAATACTTCCCCTACATGCTATACGAAGTAGAGAATAAAAATATCACTCTCTTTACTGTGTTAGCAAACTCCGGTCATTCACGCGACAGATGGCAAGCATCCCCTACACTACAGAAATGGCATGCAAGTTAGTACGCTATAAAACATAAAGCTTACAGCAGATAGCCTAGTGGCTCCCCTGGTGGATGAAAGCTTAGAAATGTGTTTTAATTCGGCTTTCTTGTCACATGTAGTCATAAGATATTGAACCAATAACTTTGTCACACATCCTGTGTCCTAACGTTTCATGTGATTCCGTGGTAAACCTTCCTTAATATTTATTCTAAACTGTCTATAATACTTAGTGAAATGATGCTGAGATATTATTACTATTCTGATTCAGCCCATAAACGCAAAACTTGTTTTCTATAGTTACGTTGCTTTGAAGATGCTGTGGATATTAGACGTTAACTTTACAGGTTAGATTCTGATTGTTTTATCTTCTCTGCCACTTTAATAAGATATATAAAGGAAGTTTACAAAATTGAGTTCCACCCGAAAATTGAATATCGCGGTTTCTCTGTAAATAAACGTTTTAAACTACTCTAAATGCCAAAATACACTTTAATAAAAACCCCTGTCGCCCTTTATACATCGCTCTCTCTCTCTTTCTCTCTCTCTCTTTCTCTCTCTCTCTCTCTCTCTGTGCATGTGCGTGTGTGTGTTTCAACATACTTCTGATCCGTCAGAAATCATCAACATAGCACGTAATCTACTTGGTTGCCACGTATTTTGGCAACCAATCGCAGAATTACCGCATGAGTATAAGGCGTTACACTGATCCTTACTTGAACAAATAGGAAACTATTTGCTGAAAGAAAAAGTAATATAATCAAGGTAGCGTGTAGTACAGTTATTTATTTCTTCTCTCCATTGGAATATTACGATAAAACCAAACAATTTGCTTTCAACTTCTATATTTGATAGCATAGATGAAGTAAGCTCGATTCATTACACACAACACTAGTATTAATTTAAACTGCCCGAATCGAACCAAATAAACCTCCATTATTCACAAAGTTCTCGTAAATTATCAATTTAATGACTTAGGTTACGAAAAGCTTGGCTTATACAAATATACAGTGCCTTATTTCTGACTCCTGGCCGGCTGCTTCGCGGCCCGCCACTGCCGCAGGACCGCACGCTGCGTTGATTATTCACAGACCCTGAACTAAGGCGTATGCGTGCCGGCAATTCAAGCGCATAGATTTACATGCATACAATAACCACATACCTTTATCACAGAAGGTGTTGGAAATAATGCTCATGTGCTGCCACGCATCTCTCGCACCTTTCAAGAAGTCTTCCATTAACACGCATTAATTCTTCTTCTGAAATTGCAGTAATTTCTCTTCTGATATGTTTCAGTTCTTCCAACGTTCGCGGATTGTTCCGATACACTTTGCTTTTTAAGTTCCGCCATAAATAAAAGTCGTATAGCGTAAGATCTGGCGAGCGCGGTGGCATAGTCCTTTACTGATGACCGTATGTTCAAAAATGTCCGCCAATTAATTTCAACGAGAGATCAGCTGTATGTGCTGTAGCAGAGTATTGTTGAAAATATGCCTGTGTATATTCAATATCACATAAATATTCCAGGAATAGTTTGAATATTGTATCTCTTACCTCTGTCCAATAACTGTATCTTCAAGGAATATAGGCCCTTTAATTCGGTACGCATTCACAGCACACCAAACACCAATTTTCTGCTCATGCAATGGCATTTAGTGTAAAATATCGGGTTTTTCTGCACTCCAGTATCTATTGTTTTGTGTCAATACATGGACGTTTAAAGAAAATCATTCTTCGTATATGAAAAAATTAACTTTGGGGCCATATAGCTATCTTAAATTTACCCGACACCCAATTGCAATTTACTCTACTCACAGTAAGTAATACATGGTTGCAGTCCTGAACTACGGATATCTTATAAGGTTAAAGATTTGAAAAGTTTGGTGGCTTTCCCAGCCGAGAATTGTGAAATTCCCGTTTCCTGTAATAGTCTACTCAGAGATTTTTTGGGCTATGTTCTAACCTTTTTCCTGTCATCGAGCTTTTCCTCTGTAAGAACACGGCGAGTTACTTTGGGTTTCTTATGAAGAACAGAACTCGTTTCTCTAAATCGGTTTACAAGACTACGAAATGTCTCTCTGTGAGGCGCACGGAATCCGCGGAATCTGTCTATAAATAGCCATGTCACTTGTCTACAAGACTCTCTTCGCACGTAGGAATCATACCTGAATATGCGGTGTTCTAAAGTAAAAGCACTTATTGGCATTATAACAGTACTATCACGCTTTAACAAAACACGAACTCGCACTAGCAAACGTCGCACATGCACTGACGCGCGGTGTAGAGCGAGAACACCGGGAGCCAGAACAGGTTAGAAGCACTGTGTGCACGCAAGCTGCCGGCCAGGAGTCAAAAATAAGCCACTGTATAAGAAATTAATATTTAGGCGAACAGAGCAATGTGACTACCAAAGATAAGAGAATATAAAACGAGCCATAGATAAAGACGGTTTCGCCAATATACTGCAATTTGTGTTTCAGATATGCTCAGCGTGATGTATAAACATTTGGTGATCCTGCTATTCCGCTTTTACGCAAATGCGCCTGAAAACGTTGGAGGAAATATTACCAAAAGAAAACGACAAAAGAGCTTCCTTTAAGTGGCAATACATACATACATATATACATACATAGATACATAGATACATACATACATACATACATACATACATACATACATACATACATACATACATACATACATACATACATACATACATGCCTCAGTTTTATGGAAACGACTCAGTAGGAAGACAAATTAATACTATCTACCTAAATGAAAATATTAATATTTAATATATCAGTTATTAAGCGTTTACAACTTATTGCCTACAAACTTTTGAGTAATTGCATAACTAATTTTGGATATCGCAATCTTCGGAAGTATGAATAAATGTTTACATCTGTATTTAACATTATGTGAAGATTAGGTTTACTGTTACTGAATATTATACTAAATTTTGATTATGATTCTAAATAGATCAGGTCAGTATTTCTGCTGACCGGATTATTTACAAACATGTCTTCACCAGAAGTGTGTATTGTTTTTCCTTACTGTTTACTAGAATGTAATTAAATTTGTTTAGATTGTCAAGAGTTTTAATATTTATGATCATAAGGGTGTAATATGTACCTGCAATACTATATATATATATATATATATATATGAAATGAATAAATTAACTTCTAAAATTATAAAAATTAAAAACAAAACAAAGGATCACTTACTTAATCTCCCTCTGTAACTTCCTTATTCCCTCTATCTTCCCTGCATCTTCAATTTGTGAAAGACTTTTATATGATTAAAGGATTAACCTTAACATCTCTTTCTACTAGAGAGAAACTAACTAGCCCGACATTTTTGTTTTTAAAGATCTTTAACACAATTTTAGTGTGCAAAACGAACACACATTGCAACTTTATAAAATGTGTAACATGAACATGATGACTGATTTGTAAGTGAGCAATGTAGATTTAGATTCTTAGAACAAGGTTACAATGCTTGGAAGTAATCCAAATTTAAATTCGCAATTTTTCAGATATGAAACTCAAAAACCATAGATGGCAAGGCTATCCAGGAAGAGCAGTTTCTGGTTTATTTCATTTCAAATTTAATCCAACCAAATATTCTGTAGATTCCCTAGAATCAGTACAAAGACTTCAGCACCTTAATAAATATAACCTACATGAGAGGAGATAAACCATTTCCTTTGTGGCTCAATTCTTGGCACCTATGACTGGTGACAAGTTCTCACTCACTCTAACACTTGTCTCTCTCTCTCTCTCTCTCTCTCTCTCTCACACATACATTATGTTAGGTCTCAATGAAACTCAAGGTAACAGTGCATAAACATCACATGATAAGTTTTTAATTTACACAGCCGAAATTTGATGTAAAACTGTAAAACTACTAAATTAATTGGAGTAGCTGGGAAGCAAACTGCTGCACCAGTTTTGCAAGCGGTCTTTTAAACGGCAGAAATAAATGTGCTCTAGTACCAAGGAAACGTAAGAAACACCTTTATTCTTCAGTAATTTCAACTGCAGAAATTCGTTAGTCCTTCTCCCACAGGTGAACAATTTGAAGGTGGTTTCTCGAGCGTATTTAAGTGATTGTCGAGTATTCAACCTGTGCACTGAAATTGCTTTTCCTTTCATGTGTCTTTAAGAACAGCACCAACACCTTAGCTTAGTAAAAGTGCTCTTATGAAAGTACCAGGAACCGCTGCCCTTTCTTTCCGAGGAGAGGCACAGAATGCTTCCGGCCTAAGGCTAAATGAAAACCATTCTAAAGTCTTAAAACCTTTACTTGAATTTACGGCGAAAAAAATAGAGTTTACATCACGTGGAACAGTAATTTTGCTGCCATTTCGTGCAATGCATCATTTATGTTACTATATTATGTGAACCACCATTTTAGGGTTTTGGCAAAAAAAGACTTGTGAGAAATAGAAGATTCTTTGGGGAGCTTCTAGCACTTAGTCCCTTGGTTTCATAGAGTACCGCAAAGAAAAATGCGAGTTTTCTAATAACTAGCAACATTATGTTAGAACCCTCATTCATAAGTTATAAGTTCCTTTGTAGATACTAACTTATAGAAATGGAAAAATTACAGACATACACTATGTATGTCACCAAGTGTTATGATGTGTTGACTTGGGACGGCAAGACACTAAAATCCTCCTCTTAGAGGCTTGAAAATGTATTAATTATTAAAATAGGATAGTAAATACAAATAATAGGCTGAAAACGGGAGGGAAAAATAGTGTTTATTTTCTGTAGTTGAATATAAAATTAGCAGAATATATTTTAAACAAGAATTATTAATAATAGCGTATCACAAAACGAATGGGGACTTCATAATGTTGCTGAAAAGAATGTACTACGTAAAGATTGAATTTATAATGCCCAGAAATATTCTGTTGTGATTTTATTTTCTGTCACCGTTGTAATAAGTCACTGTTGCTAAATAAATCACTGTGTTTTGTCACGTGAAGTGCAATGAAAAATCAATCTCCGGACATGGATAATGTGCTGTATTTATACACGCTTTTAGGTAACGATATGCATATTTCTTTTAACTATAATTTATGAAGAAAGTCATTTTTACCAGGCCTTCTATCCTATTTTTCTGATTATTGCACACTGCCACACTGATGTATTTTCAGATTGGTTATTTGTTGTGATCTCTGGTGAATCAGCAGTGATTAGGACAGGATTGGATATTTTTGTGAAGATATTGCATTTAACACTTCTGTCATTGATTTTTCAAAGTACCTATTCAGGCACATATTTCAAAATTACAATTTTTTAAAAAAACAATATACTTGCTGCAATAGACGTAACAATGAAAGAAAGTAACAACATGCCAGCGCATTCTCTTTAGTGTCTGCCACTCAATAAAGTTCTGTCGATTTTTGTTTCTATTCATTGAAAGCTGTACTCTATCAAACTTACATTACAATTTTGAAAAAGTAATTTAACATATACAACATGAAACATGTGTTTAGATAGCTACACATTGGTAGTCCAAAAATATGTATATAAATTTTACTACATTACTTAATAAGAGTTAGTCCAAGCGCATGTTGGAGCTCCATGTTCTTTTTAATCTTCTGTCTGGTGGAGCAGATGAAATGTATAGTTTTCGGAGAAGAGGATTGTGATGAGACTGCAGGATTGGAATTCCTGTGTCTGCATGTAGATTGTCATTGCGGATAAACCAGAGAGATCCGGTCCTTAATATTAAATAACGGTTTTGCAGCCGCTGAATTCTGAACATCTGTATATGTGAGGCAGATCCGCATATTGAGCAGCAGTACTGCGGTATTGGTTTGATGACGGCAACGTGGGGAGCTGTTTATATTTTAATGTCGGTGTAGATTCCCCACATACTAAGTACTTCACTTGTATCATTGTGGATCTGATAGTTTGTATCACATGGGAGATATGATTATCCCATGTAAGTTTCACATCAAGAAATAGATCGAGAGACCTGATAAGGGTTCCTCCATTAGTAACAGAATGATCTGTTAGGCGTCGCTTGTATGGTATTTCTACGCAAGGATTCATGTTCACACGCGAATTTTTGCAACACCGGCGAATACTGCCACAGAAATTTTGGAGCTGTGTTACTGCAGGTTCACAAGTTCCTTCACTAATAACTGGTATAGTGACAACGAAATGTGTGATAGTTAGTTGTTTGTTGCGGCAAATCAAGTGTAGATTGTACACAAAAGCGGAATTAACCACTTCCCTAGGTACACCAGAATAGATAGGAATGGCTTTGGAGTGTGCTGTCTCATATCGAACGAGAAAATCACGTTGTTTGGGATATGACTGCATGAATCTATAATGATGTAACCTTTTAGTTTATAAAGCAAGTCTTCATTCAGTAGCTTGTCAAAAGCATGTTCGGTATTAAGAAACAACCCGAAAACAGCTGATTGTTCTTCAAAGACTTTTAAGATGCAGTCAACGATGCGACATAATTGCTGCGGACAGAAGTGATGTGCTCTAAAACTAAACTGTATGGTGGGGATAACTGATTCAAGCTGAGAAAGTAATCGAAGTGTGAGAAGTCGTTAAAAACATTTGAGTATAGGGAGAGTAGCCGAGTAGAAGGTAATTTTTGGATCACTTTTACTTCCATTGGGTTTTTGCAGCATTATAATTAGCTCGGAAGATGCGACGCATTGTTATAACTAGCACGGTCTGTAGTGATCCGCTGACCATACAAATCCACCTTCATAGGTTTAAAAGTTGACATCTTTACACAGAGGCATTAAATTAGTCACGGGAGGGGTAAATCTCCGCCAGTTTGTTCCATCAAATAATTAAAATTAGTGAAAAGTCCCATTATCGGTATTTGCTAACGCTGGACGTTGTTAATTGAAAATAAAACTATACTGCTGTCTGCAGAGGAAATATTTATTTACATTTATTTATACACATACATCTTAAATTTATTCTTTAAAAACAAAATTTAAAACATTAAAGCTCTAAAATATAATAAGAGAAAATTAAGCAACATAATTTGGAGGGACATATAAAGTTAAAAATGCAAATTTATCATCCATGAAGCACTTCATTTTAACGACGGTGCACAAACTACAAGCTTAAATTATGATTTTCCAAAACACACAAAGGTAACAATAATCTTAATTGTTTAGTAAAACCGCGCTAGTATCCTGGATACTCATGGCAGATAAATACATAGTTGCGGTCTTTGTAATTACAAGGAGTATCCTACCCTTACTAACCTACTTAATAAAACTACCATTGCAGATATTGGTACATATTCAATGAGTTCTTTTAGCACAATTACGGAGTAAAACTCAAATGCATACCTAGGCTAGAATAAATAGTTCCATCCGAGGAGGTGTAAGTGTCGAACATGCGGCACAGATATATCGATCAAAGCTTAAGTGAATCGCATTGTATCCGAATGCCTTGAAAATGCCTCCCAGCTTCACTATTAACCTTCATTACCGAGCTATGTAAAAATCGATATTTTAAGCATAAACACTTTATTATACCTATTAGATAGAACCGCTCATCAAATAAATATTTTTAGATAAAATAGGTAAAACAGAGTTTCATTACTAACTTGTTATATGTCTGTTTTCCGATATTACGACCATACACAAAGGTATGAAGTGTTAGTAAATAGTAAACCACGAGCTCATCTGAATGCTATGATTTATGAAGCAAAATATAACTTTTCGAGATCATTTGATTCAATTTAACAAAACCTCAGTTTACTCTGCTGTTCACAATTTTCGGCAGAACAACGCATTAACCAAACAGAAAATATTTGTATTGCTAAAATCATACAAGTACGGCGGTATGTGTGTGCTAATGTATCCACGAAGTTAGGAATGAATTGCAATTCTATTTAAACAGAACATATGCAAATTATCTTGACAACGTTTGTTTTTATACCGAGCACCATGTTTAGAAATACTGGCTTTCTATTTTATCTCGTTAATTCTGCAACACCAACACATCGTACCAAATGAAAGTCATCGATTTCCATTCTAAATATATCGGATTCATATGCATCAGCTAATTATTCATAGTTTAGCTAGCATATACATAACAAATGAAATGTCGACCATTACTTTAGGTATAAACTGTGTTTACCTCCGTTACTGTGCTGAAAATTAAGGCCGAAATAATCAACATGATAATAACAACATTCGACATTGTTGTCTAGAAACAGTGGTTCCCTCCCAAGACTACCAATTTATTTTTCAAACGTTACCAAATGTGAAAGCTATTATCCCAATGTCACCAGGTATCCACTTCGAAATTAAATAACTTCTTTTTTACTTTGCAAAGTTAACACGACTACAGAGCATATCCAGCTACATTTATGGGGTATGCCTTGCATATTAGAGTTATATACATATTTTTTTGCGCCTATATCAAATACTCTTCGTAGGAATGAACAAATATTTAGTGTTTAACTAGGTAAGGTTGTAATAAGACATATTGAATGTTCTTATTTCAATATATTGTTTGCTCATCTAGAGTTTGGAAACATAATTTTCTAATTACTTATTACAAGTCAAGCTTTGTTGCATGGCGTGATTTAATAAATGGGCATAATAATGGATAGAAGGTACTTTACGTTAATAGCTAAGGTCTTTAATTTAATTTACGTAAGATTTATATTATCTTATAGACCCCTACTACTCTGTTTTATAGTTCTTCCCTACTCCAATAATAGTTTTAAATCGGCTTTCTATAATCCAACAAATTTACTTTGATGAATTAACCAGATGAAACAGGGCAATATAATGGGAGTACGTACACAATGAAGCACACCTATTACAAACACCATATGCCATTGCATGTGGATACACTGTCTTATGAATTATGATTATATTTTCAACATGAAAAGCTTAAAAAGGTTTTCTGTTTATCGAAAAGAGTGGCTACGCTTCCTATGATTCCCATGAAGTATCTGTCTGTACCTCCCAAATTTTCCCCCTATCCATTGGGAGAACATGTCATATTTAATCACCCTCAGCTAATATGGAATACTCAACCTGCTGTATTTGGTCTTGAGATGAAGAAAAAAGGAATGACAAATCCATAACTTGTAAAATATCCGGAAATAACCCATTAAAAGTAAAATAAACATTAAATAAACATTAAAAGTAACATAAGTAACATAAACATTATAATCGATAATTGCATTACACGAGCGAAACATTATGTGTTCTGCCTTGATATGAAATTAGCATTTATTATGTTAACTTTAATATTACTAGCTTAAGCTTTTGATACGTTTGTAAACTCGGGCAGAATTCGATCGTTGCTCTTTGAAAACCTTTGAAAAGTTAAGAAACAGCAGTACTGGAAAAAAATTCTTTCCTTTTTCCAGACGGCTCTTATGCCTATAAATGTGTATCTGTAGGCTAAAAGTAAACTCTCTTGGAACGTCAGCTGTGATTGGGTCAAGGCCGACAAAAAGACTGCTGCATCCCCTGCCTCCGTCTAGAATAATACCACAGCCACAATGGTCGTGTCATCATCTGTCACTCGCAGTTTGATTCACTATATTCCAAGCAAGCAGCTTCTCAACTGATCCGCAAGCACTCCGCAAGGTTCAGTGCATAATCATGCCAGACCTCTTTTTGTGAGAAAAAGTCTATATCAGCATTAGGTATTGAACCTGGATCTCCGCACTCCGTAGACAAGAAGGAAATCGCATTACCGCGGGAATCATCGTATCTGCAACCATCACGTCGGATTCAAAGCGTAACATGGGACGTGAGAACTTCAAAGGGACCTAGACATATTTTAAATTCAGACCCATTATTTCAGAAACTGTATCGTGGTTCCCACTTAAAAGACAGTACAAAATTACATGCAACGTGGGTGGAATGTTTTCAAACAGCAAAGAATGAACGATACGGCAGATTCCGCTTTGCGCTATTCTATTATATTGCGTTAACCTAACGCGCTTTTGTTGTCCTCTCTTTATGGGTCCTTGGAGCTCCTTCCATTCGTTCGTTTTGTTTTTTTTCCTATTCACTACTGTTTCAGAACACCCGGGTAGTCTTAGCTGTTTCTTTTACTGACTTACTAAAACTCATTTTACTTTAATGGTCTAAACATTCATTACTACACTTCTTAGTTTAACAACATTTAGTCTCTTCCTAGCTTCTCACTACGAATATTTATATAATATGGTAAATAAATAACCTATATAAACCTTCACACTATAAATGTACCGACTTCCTTACAACTGATATTAATCTTTATCGATTTCTAAATTGAGCCTGGCCTGGCCCGTTTGACACAACAAATACATGAAGTTACAGCATTCCGGCTTCTTTAATCAAAACTATCTCCAACCTTCCTCAACATTTTCTCTCGCTTTGTCCCGTTGTAACCCAATAACAAAAAGGATTCTCTTGGCTGACTGCTACTGCATAGGCGTAGAATTTTCGAAAATATTTAATTTAAAATAATTATAACGCTCTTCTTATTGAAGGTACAGAATTCAAACTTCGCAGGTAACGCACTCTGGTTTACTCTAGCTAAAAAAATATATCATTCCATTCTGCCTTTTATTTTATTACTCACTACGTGATAAGCATAGAAACAGTAAATATTTTACTTTTATTGAAAAACTCGTTTCCTTGTTGCCCACAAATACCTATAAATGCTCTAAAAATTATACAATCTGATACAGAAAAATATTCTGCATAGGATAATGTGTTCAAAGCTGAAATTTATGAATGAATATTTACAGCATACCATTAATAATTAGCAACTTGGCGATAGCACGAATGTAAAAGGGACGAAGCTAATGATAATATAGATAGATAGATAGATAGATAGATAGATAGATACATAGATAGATAGATAGATAGACAGATAGATAGTTAGATAGATAGATAGATAGATAGATAGATAGATAGATAGATAGATAGATAGATAGATAGATAGATAGATAGATAGATCTCATTTATCTTCATACTGTCTTTTAAAGTAGACAAGCAATAGTTAAAATGATAGAAAGTTTTACACAATTAGATGCATGTCTTCTTATTTAATGCATATATTTTACGCAATAATGTTGTTTATTAAGAAAAATAGGAATATGATTTCTTAATTCTATAATATTTATTATCACCGGTTGAACTAATGTGTGGTTAAAGTAAGAAGCCTGGGACTTGAGGTACTTATGACATTGCAAGTCGCTATTCGATCATGTCGTCTCAATATGAATTTGAGATGTCCTTGTGGTTTACCGGAAAAAATTCGCGTCATTTGGGGAATTTAATGTTGTGAAATGTTGCCACGGTAGCTAGTTGGCTAGAGCAACGGATCGGAAACTACAAGATCCGTGGTTCAAATCTCGGCCATGTCATAGATTTTTAGTCTCATCCTATATTTCCAAGCTTTTCCTACATAGAGCTTGTGCGATATTAATTACCAATATCTATTATAATTTATAAACCATTATATTTTTAAAAGATAACAAAACTTCTCATTAACATCAAAGCAGATTCACAATACCTATAAGGTATGGGTTTAATCCTCTTACAATTTCAATCAGCTATCTTAAGTAGTTTATAAGAAACGGAGCATTTATACCACAAATAGACCTTCATCATAAAAGCAGTTGCTACAAAATTTTGAGACCGGAAAAAACACACCACGTGTAGTTGTAAAGAAAGAGCCTACATGGCTTAGGCATGGAAAAACGTCATGCTTACGGATCAAAACTTCTAAACCATGTGCTAAAATTTACTTCCCTGGCCTAAAGGGTATAAGATTCATGATCTTTCTGTGAGGTGGGGCAGTACAGCAATCAGAGTACAAAATGTCAGATGCAGTACCATTTCTAAAAATCTATTTAAACACAAGTAATTATAATATATATATATATATATATATATATATATATAACTAATAAGGACATTCCAATTTGTAAGACTGCATAAAACAAAAACTGTAATTTTTGGCAAAGTTCTCCAATTAATCTCCCATTTAAAAAACCGTGTGAGTAAGGTGCGTAGTTACCAAGAGGGATTTTTTCGAAAATTCTCTACGAGGCGCAAACCTTAGACAGGCAAGCTCTATGTATCGTATCCATTTCTAGGAGTTATAGATGATAGTTGTAGAAAGGTTATCTTTATATAATTATGTGATCGCCAATCGAAAGCATCTTTGATTTCAGGCCCTACCGTATCATGACTGGAGAGAAAGAATGTGCTCAAGTAATTTATATGAATTTTAAATCTAATTTTAAGGAATTCCTACAGAGCTATATCTTATATCACTTACAAAATATTAAAAAAAACAAGATTGATTAAATGCATTTATTTGATTATTCAAAATTGCGAAATTTATTTGTTTACACAAGCAATTTTGTACACTTAGGATACCCTTCACAAAGCGCATTTCACTGTGCAAGGGAATAGGACAGTTAATAAGCAATAGATAAGTCGTTGTCTCTGTTAAGGATGAAGTGATAGCAACTTTCCTACTGAAATCTTTCAGTCCCATTCGTATACGAAGAAGCTGCCTAATGTAGTATTTCCGATTCATTTGATTCATTACTATTTCCTTAACTTTCAACTTCAATGATAACACCACTTATTAGTAATACGAGTAATAGCCCGTAATTTTATAAATTTCTAGGATTTATTTACTAGTTGCCTCTACGGTCCTTCAATTTTGGATATTCTCAAGTCACAAAAATTAAGTTTATTTCGTTCCCTTTACACCTCCAAGACAATGGCGGCATTGGTTCCGGACCCCAAACATGTATTTCTTTAAAAAATAAGAGAAATTTCTATAACACTGTAGTTGACTGTAATGGTAATGTCTAGAACTTTCCTATCGATCTGAGAAGTTATAGGTCAACAACTCAAAAGAGAAATCACATACTTACGCAACAGCGAGAAATGTGACAGGACAGTAGAATGCGCAGAAGGTAGAAGAAAGAAAGGAAAAAAGAAAGGGGGAAAATACACAAGAACTTCATGCTGATTAAACAACTATTAAAGCATCGTTTACGATATTTGCAAACTCTTCTGTTTTCGTGGATAAATGGCAGGAAACTTAAAACTACTTTTCTTATTTTTTACAATATATCAACATTCTTTACAAAACCGGGAAATATAAACAATATTTTCAGATTAGTTAATATTTTCTGGAATGAAACGCTGTTTTAAAATAGCTTTTTAGCGAGAAATTTAAAAGTAATGATACAATTAGCATTAAATGGATTATGTTGTGAATACTGCATTTTAGAACTACAAGCATATAAATTAAAACTAGTTAAGGGTTGTGATTAAATCATCCATTAAAATGGAAAGCTAAATCAGTTTTGAACAATTCAACGTTATTATTTATGAATGTTATTTATTTATTTTCCCTAGTGCTACAATATAGAATTCATAACTTATTATACAACTCACGAACCAAATGAAAAACGCAGGCAGTATAATGGAATAGGAATTTGTCCAAGTATGCAACCTTAATAAGCAACGGGTCTTTTGTTTCCAATTCACAGAACTCAAGAAAATACTTGGAGAGATCTCTCTCATAAAATGAAGCATAAAATAACTCTATTTAAAACTTACTTGGTATCAGAAAAAATGGAAAATCATGCGTGTATCAAATTATCAAAATACAAAAAAAAAAAAAAAAAGACAGCCGTGTAGGTGAATAGTAAACTGACAATATGTAAACATGCTGAATTTTGTATTCACAGTTTTTGGTACCAGTTCTTGAATGCATATAATGTATAAGTGAATGAAATATTCCATCAACTCATATTTCGGATTGAAAAACAATAAGCGACGTGAAGATATTATGATGCAGCCTACTGTATTATTTGAGTTGCAAATGAAATTGATATATGGCCATATCCCACATTGCTGCTGCCCCAATATCTTTGTTTATAGAACTAGTTTTACATTACGTAACCATGACCTATTAAAATGTTAACTGCCAACATAAATTATCTAGAAATCTTCATAAAAGGATGCGTAATAACAGCATTCAAAATTATTTAGTTGTGTTCGTGTTAACAGCTGCTGTGTTACGAGTTTTACTTAGTAACTTATCAAAGCTTTATTTATTGTTGTTCCTATTTCTTCTCCTACATAGAATGCTATTTTCGCTTTACCAGTCATTAAAGCTGTTCTAAAATTGGCTTTGAAGAATTAGTATGATCATAATTGAATAATAACGTTGCATGCCGAGTTTTCTTTACTATTCGGAGTCCTTGGAACGCAATTTTAGATTACAGAATTCAGCACAGTTAACGTTATATGCATTGTGCTGTGCCGTATATCCGTGTGTTATAATCCTAAAGGCTAAGTATTTAAACTTTAAGCGCTTAAGTCATTAAAGTGTGTCAAACACAATGGGCATTATGCATAATTATTTTGATAAGGGATATTCATAAACACTATGCCGGGATATATATCACAAGTAGAGACAATAAGCTCGGTGCATGTAAAACAAGCCTCCTTATTAAGAGTAACGTAATTAAATAGTTAAAGTTAATAACCATGCTTAAATCTAAAGGTGTAACTACATCAAAGAACCAATGATATGCATAGCGTATGTATACACCTAGACTTAAATATTTAATAACCTTAGGTGTGTAATTCTAAGGGGAATTAACTATGAATTAAAAGGTTTAATTAGTTGCAGGAAAATATTAAGTTCTATCAATAAAATTTTACTCCGTGCATTCTAGGAAACAAAACGAGATAGCAAAGAATCGATGCTACAGCATTTATGCTTAACCTGATTACCGTGGACACTTAAGGCAAGCAGTACTCTATTTTAAAATGACAAATTTAGTGAATAAATAATCATTCTTCTTTCCGAAAAATTTGATTTTTCAATAGTTGCCATTTTTACTTTCCCTATTGCGTACTTACTGAGTAGACGAGGCATTGTATTCCATCCAAAAAATTCTATACCGAAATTTGACCTGAAAGACATGTTTTGAGGCCCCTGAACCCCCCAAAAGACTGTGTGTCTGTGAACAGCATAACTAATAAATTATAAGTCTGCTAAATACCAAACTTGGTATTTAAATTTAGCATCTTGCAAAAAAATGCGACGCAAATATTTTCAAGAAAATACTCCACCCCAAACTACCCTTTAGATGAAAAACTTTGCAAACATTTTGATTTTCTCAAAAATGGCTGTAATGATTTTTGTTAAAAGTTCCATATGTTTAGGATATTTTCAAGATAAATGAAATATACATCTTGAATTTTCTGGAAATAGCCTCTGAAGTCCTCCTCTCACCCTAAATGAGCTTTGTATAAAGGGTAAACCATAAGTGATACATAAAATCTTACTACATAAAAAATTTACATCTAGTTAAAACAAACAATTTATGCCAAATGAATTTTTTGTGGTCTTAACCACTTTTGAAGTATTCTTTGTTATTCGTTTTTACTTTCTCTGTTATGTACTTACAATAAGTACCATAAGTATTGTATTTCACCCAAAAATTCAATACGAGATTTCAGTGAAATCACACGTTTTGAGACTCCCTTTTAGAAAAAGTCCATGTGCGTGCGTGTGTGTATATCCATGTGCCTATGAATAGCATAACTCAAAAACGAAAAGTGATTAAATACGAAACCTGGCTTTTAAGTTCAGCTTCTTCCAAGGATGTGACACAGAGATTTAAAACAAAATTCTCCCATCCCAAACTACATAGAAAATTTTTATTTTCTCAAAAGGATTTAAACGATTTTCACTAAAATGCCACATGTTACAGATATTTTCATGACAAATGTAATATATATCTTTACACAATTATAATTATATATCTTTACAGAATGAAATACAGAATTTTCTGGGAATAGCTTTTCAAGTCGTATCATTCTGAATCACTTTTGCATATGTGGTAAACCTTAAGAAACACATAAAACTTTGCTACACCTTAGTTTTTCGAAAATGTTAATTTTTTCAAAAATGAGTAATAATTTTGACTAAAATACTATATGTTTAAGATATTTTCTTGACAAATGTAATATATATATATATATATACATACAAAATACATTTTCTGGGAATAACTCCTAAAGTCCTCTTCATGCTGAATGACTTTCGCGTAACTGGTAAACCGTAAGATATATTCAAAACCTTACTACACAAAAAATTGCATTTCGTTAAAGCTCACACACACACACATATATATAGGTATATATATAATTTTTGTGGAGTTACCTATTTCCGAGACATTCTTTGTTATTGATTTGAATTTTCAAACACTTACACTTTTCTCAACTGGGAAGTCGTTTCAATGCCACAGCCGTGGTTTGAACACAAATCTCCCGTTTTCCGTGCGGTTTCTCTGACCTCGAGATATGTAGTAAAAGTAGTAATAATTACGGTTATATATACTATTCCGAGTTAAAAAAAGAAAAGAAGTGACATTATAGAACGACATGTTAAAATTTCAATTTCACGATTTTACATTTAGGAGCTATGTTTATTGGTCGTTTTTTCCCCTTTCAACCTTGAACTCTTTTGTGAATTTTTGAACATAATCTTTATATAGCCTGTTAATAGTTATAATTACCATGTTCCGTTAAAACGTTGTTATGTTTTCTCACGGAGTGACCGGAAAATTGCCAAGAAGTCGAGATATAGACAAAGCTTCCAATTTGCACAAATTTTAGTACGCCCGCTATTGCTGGTTTTTAAGCTATAAATAATAGTTAAACAGCTCTAAAAGTGGCCTGGTACTAACGTTTTGGTCCGGAGATAAGCCGATTTAGCGCTTGGGAAGTACGCCTGTAATAACATCATTAGCTTAAAATGAAAACTCGTTGCTGTGATTAAATGTTAATCAACGCTCAGATACATTAAGTAATTTCTCGTATCAAGCGCATAGTCCTGGTCCTGCTTTTACATCCAGGCGATCAATCAACACGGTAGCGTGATTTTTAATTAGCCCCACTAGAAAACACGACTACAAGAGTTGCCAACTACCTCTTTAGTTGTCCAGCTAAGCGTGCACGTGTTAAACGTAATAACTGGTACAATAGTATTCTAGCGATTAAGTCCTCCTTTCGTAATGCTCGGCAGTCCACTTATTTGAGCTTTTAAATCCCATTTAATTCGTAACATTACCGAAAATTCACATTGATGGCCGCATAAAAGCTAAAATTCCCACACATACGTAAAGCCGTGTTTAACGCGAGTATTAACTACGGCCTTGAGATAACACTTTCTGAACTACTTAGCCTAAAATGAGTTGCAGTAATAATATACAGAGCTCGAATAATAATATACAAAGCAAATATATAATATTAGCATTGGAACCAGGCGAACTAAAATAAAAAGATAAGCCATTCAAAGTCATTTAAAGCTATGAAAAGAGTACAAACATCAATACCCAAAGCTAATATGCCAACCGTTTTATTTATCCCAAATAACACATGACTGTTGCTCTACTAGTGTACTTCACCAACACAACAGCAAAAGACTGACGTTGATACCAGTTTCATATATTTTAAATTAATAACGTTGGAATTAGGGTAATCATAATAACATGTTTTGCCTAGGAATAAATTCAATTCAGTATTGCGAATTGGATACTTGTAAGCCGCGAAAACTCCATTTAACTATCCTTAACTTCCTTTACTAAATGTAAACCTACAAACGTTAAAGTAAAAACTCACCTATATAACTACTTCAATAAACAGAATATTGCAAAGTATTGCTGTCTAATAATATTTATATTTGCTCAAAAATTACTACCAAGAAGAGTACAAGTACTTGCAATTTCAATATCTTAATTATGAAAGGAAAATAATATTAAATTTTAAGTGTTTATATATTGAGAAGTTATGAGTCCCGGCGTTGTACACGCTATGCCGTAAACACTGTCCACTGCATCGCGTTGTATCAATACCTGCTTTGCACCGCTGTGTACGTAGTGTCTTACACTTGTAGCGCAACAGTGTGCGCATTGGCCTTCAGTGGTGAAGGCCCCAGGTTAAAATACTGCCACTTGAAGGTACTTTTTATGTTTAGTAAATTTAACGAGAACTGATAGATTGGCATGGAAGTGTCGTTTCACTTAAGTAGTTTAATTATGCGAATTTCATTAAATCACAACTTGTTACTTGCTTGAATATGCTTTAATGATCATAAATAAAAGCAAAAGAGTAATAAAAAAACTCATTTATTCGCAGTCGTATTTATAAGCACCTGGGGATAGAATTTTGAAGGGGGAAATAATCTGATTTACTTGCAGAAAAGTGCCGTTGTTCCTCCGAGATTTAATTCCGTTTTCAGATTTGGATCCACTTAACTGGAGAAAAAGTGCTGAAATAAATAAAAAATATTTCTGCCATGAGAGTGTATATCCATCCTTGAAAATGTAGCAAATCATATTCTTTTAAGTTCCCCACAATTAACAACTTGGACCTCCAAACTGTTTGTCCAGAATATGACATGAACTCCTGATGGTTAGGTGCGGAGTGACGTTAATGTTATTCCCAATGACCGCTTTAATCTACGAGACAAAAAATATTAGTGAAGGTGTCGCTATAAGAATGCGCTTTTACTTGTGTAAAGTCTTAATATCACAGTGCAGGAAAAAATTGAAAATTTGTTAACGTATTACCTAGTTAAAATGCGGCTGGTTGCTATTTCTGCAACTACTTGCACTATCAAATAATTAAAAAGGCGTAAAGTTTCATAAGTCCAGTCATGGTAGACCAATATTAATACTGTCGAGATATTTAGTCAAGAAACATTGGACAAGTATTACAACGATAATAATGGGCTCATATACGCTACAGAGAACGTATGGGAGAGCACGCCAAACGCGCCAATATGGACAAAAGTTGTAGTTGGGTCTGCCTTCACCAGGCATACAAAAAAATCGTAAAGTGGACACATAATTTCGTATTCTGGGTATATAAGAAGGTGGACTTCAGCTCGAGATGGCGAAGAGGAAACATCGCAGAGTCGCCGAGCCTGCTAAGGCAGGAACCTCCTCCTCTTCTGCCTCGGCTTCTGCCGAGGGAACCTAATCGCAGTCGCCACAGCCTCGGCCGCAGCTTCGCCGCCCGCCAGCACAGCTTCGCCGCGACCGCGCCAGCAGTCGCCGCCTCACTCACCGGCACCCACGCTGCCGATTCTGGGTGCTACCCAGTCACCGCAGTGCCAGCCTGTGCCGCATGGTAGGTATAGTGCTGTCATCAGAGGGGTCTCGAGGGACCTGCCAGTCAGGTTCCTCATCACCGCAGCTCACCAGCAGTGGCCTTCTGTACACCTTGGGGTACATCACCAGTCACCGCAGAATCAACACCAGCACAGACGACACTACTTCAATCACAACCATCGACTACATCAATAGACGCCATAGAATCTTCACCAACACACTCAACCGAAGCGGCGACGCGGGAAGCCATTGGATCTTCATGCTGAGTTCCTGAACATCGGTGCCCGCTTAGACGCTCTGGAAGAGACCATAGCAGACATCACAGAGCAACTCAAAGGAATTTCAATTCTCCAAACATTGGCTGATGTTAACCATCAAGCCATCGGCGAGTTTCCGGCCCGGCTGGAGAAAGTCTACGACCGTCTCTACGCCGTGGAGGATAAAGTCGACAACATCATGCAGCCGAACAAAAGGCATCACCGTCGCCATCACTAACCTTACCATTACCACCAGGAATCCTCTCTCATCCACACCTTGAATTCGCCGCGGGGACAGACTGGGCCTTGTTGCAGTCTGTCTCCCGGCAATAACTCCTTACTTCCCTGGCGACCGCACTGCGGCCCAGCTTCAACCATCACCTTGGACTGCGCGGGTGCTTTAGGCGGTACCGCAGCAAACCTTTTCCTTTCAATCCGGTGGAGGAGTTTTTAGTGGGTATGCCGACGACTCGGTGAGTCCCACACCCTCAGTCCCGACTCCCATCGGGGCTGAGGTTAGTGATTAAATCATTTTCTCCTCCACTCGAAAAAAGAGTATATAAAGCAGCTAGCTTCCGCTTAGTTTCTGGAGTTATTTGTAATGCACAATTAAATGAGACACCACAAGATTATAATCTAGAAATTTCTTCAACAAAAGCAAACGCGATGGCCCAATGTGGCAAGGGAATACAAAGAGCAAAAGTCTGATGTGTTACATTCACCTAAATTATCATTTTTCAGTGGGTATAAAAATTATTCTTACGGAAGTTTATTTCTCTATCCACTTCAGTTTAATCGAGATAGACGTTTGCGGAAATAGTTATATAACACATATAGGGAACAGAGATATTCAAGTATTTAAGAGCTTTTTTTAAAAGTATTATGATTTATCAGCATGCATACTTTACAGATCTTTGTGAATAATGGAATGCAATAAATTTTTATTTACATTTAAGGTAGACAAAAGTGTGTCTGTTTAGCTACGCAATATGAATAAAACGTTACATAGCGATTAAAAGATGCTCAGAGGGAAAATTAGTAACGTTAGTGATCGGAGTCATCGGAATTACAGTAGGAAAAATCGTCTCTTCAGGCGTCTCTTCAGGATGCGTACGCCGATGTTATACGTCAGAGCTCCTTGAACGTGTGGCAAATGTGAGAAGCGAGAGGCAATATTATTACGTATAATCTGGTGAACAGGAAGGACACCGTTTCTTGATGTAGCTGCTGATTCCTGACAAACGGAGCATTAGTAACGATCCTCAGGAATATGTTTCGGAGCACTTGTAGACAGCGGAGGTGAATGTACCTAGCAGTGCCGCAGACTGGGAAGCATATGTGATGATGGGTTGAACAAGAGATTTGTAAAGTAAAAGAAAGCATTCAGGACCAAAAGGTGTGTATGAAACAGTGATTAGAGTTTAGAAAGTCTTCCCGGATGCTAATGAAATAAAGCGATCGATACGGGCACGCCAAGTGAGTTGAGTGTCCAACATTACTCCAGGATACTTGAGAGGAGTGGTAGAAAGCAGCCAGAGGATGTATTTATTATGAATATGCAGGGCAGAGATGATACGTCGTAAGGAAAAGTCTTAGCCTCGGTTTTTTTGGTGTTAAAAAACATTTTCCAAGCGTCAAACCACTCTGCAAGTATTTGGAATTGTGCGAAAGCCTCGGAGAGATCTGCGTGTGAATAGAATAACAAAGATTGTCGGCGTATAAAGCAATGGAAGTGGGGGCCAAATCAGGAAAATCGTAGATGTAGATGCTAAACAATATCGGAGCGAGTATCACCGCTGTAGAACTCCTGCTTTAAGAGTACCGAGACGACTGAATACGAACTACAGAGATGTGTTCTGATAGAAAACTGCAGAGTAGTGAGTAGATATTGAGGAAGGTCCATGGGATAGAGCTTGAGCATTAAACCATCGTGCCATACTTTATCGAACGCCTGTGCTACGCCTAGAAACAGGGCCGTTGAGTAATTGATAATTTTCAAAATTGTTTGTTTGAGTTAAGTGTAACAGTTGATGCAAAGTAGAATGTATAGAACTAAACCCAAACTAGAAGCCTGAAAGTATGTTGTTCTGAGAGACATATTTAAGAAGACGTCATTGTGTTACCTTTCAAGGAAGTTGTATAACGCCGGCAATAAACTAATTGGACAATTGCTACCAGGAAGATTTTTAGGCTTCTTTGGTTTAAGGAATTCTATGATATGAGCAAACGTCTAATTGTGTGGAAAGCAACCAAGTCGGAGACAGGCATTCAAGATGGATGATACATAAACAAGTGCTTTACTTATGAGGTTTTTTAGGACTACATTAGGTAGCAGATGTGTCTTGGAGATTTTTTAAGAGAAAGAATATCTAATCAAATACCGAAGTTCACTGGGGATTGTGAAGGAAATTTTGTGTGTAAGATTGTGTTGATGTCAAAGAGCACGCAGTCCTTGTTTAACGTCTCGAATAGTAGCATCAAATAAACGCGGGTTTGGAGTGAATGTCTGGTTGTAGTAGGAATCAAGAATGTTACCTTTATGCTACTTTAACTCCTGTAACAAGATCATCGCCAGAAGAAAGAATTGGTATGAGAGCTGGCTCACGAAGAAGTTTCGTAGCATCCAACAGAATGCAATAATGGGGTGAAATTATAATGGACTGACGTTGATAGGTGTCAAGGCGATGGAGCTCGAGTTCAGTTTTCAAGGGTGTGTTAATCCATTAAGTTTTCGACGAGTATGTCCTGTTGTCATTTCCAACAAACTTGTTTTCTTTTCACAAATAAGCCGTAGGATGACATGCGGCAAGGAAAGGGCTAATGGGCACCGCTTTGAGTAGCTGGTGGTAATGCGCACTAAGCGACTTATAGTATCGGTGTAGTACTGAACGGCAGCATTAATATCGGCAGAATAAGCTGTGTGTAATGCTGAATCTAGATGAGTATGAAATAGATCCCATTTTACAATAACATTAATAAGTCCTGCAGCTATGACCAGTATGTTGGGAGTCAATTAAAAGTAATCAGCACTGGGCAATCGGAATAAAGTTCTACTAAGGTGGTTACAAATGCTGGAAGATGTAAATATATGTGAATCCCAATGTCAAAAATATCGGGAGCGGACGGCAGATTGCTGAGATAGTAAGTAGGTTCCGTAGTTGCTAAGAAGGATAATCTGCATGTATTCAATATAGTGTAGAGACATCGGCCATTTGGGATAAATAGAGTGGCAACCCCATGAGGAATGCTTACATTTAAGATCTCTAAATAGAAGAGTGCTGCTGTTGGCCAGAAAAACAATGAAAGTTAGTCATTTTTAAGCTCTCGGTTAGAAGACTAGCAGAGGCTGATAATAGTGAGACCAATTCCACCAGAAGTAGGTAAATAGCTTGATTCCCACCATTTCAAGGTCAGGGACGCCTGGTAAAAATAGGCATGACGAATAAGGTTATACCGGATTAGAATAACCACACCTCCAGATGCTTTTGTAGTTACTCAATCTTAGCAATAAATATTGTAACCGGGATGGGGAAACAGAGGAGTTTCACTGGCACAAGCGACGTCGTTGTTGTGCATGGCGAGAAAGCTAATAAACATAGAGCTGACAAAAGGTAGCATGCTGTCACCATCTTCCTGTACACTATTGTCAGTTGATTTAGATGGATATGACAAATGTAATTGAGTAGGTCGGAGTTTACTTACGAGTATCAGCAGTTGTACAAGAGGCAGAGCTGTGTGAAAAAGATTGAGACAACATTACAATGACTGTTGAGGTAGATAATATTTAGCTGATGACACTATATTATGTGAGTTAGAATTGGAATGTTCTTCTAAAGTGGTGTCATTATATACAACAATAAGCGCATTAACTATGTCTTGGCAGGTATCTTCCAACTAGAGAGCCATTAAAGATGTGGTAAAAAAGGTGTTGAATAAACCGAAGAATAAACAAAGCTAAATTTAGACACAAACTTTCACAACTCAGAAAACACAAAAACACAGAATTGCATAATGCGGGATTCCGGAAAGAGTAAAGAAGCTGCACACCAATGAAACAGAGTTTATATATTTCACTAATACTAATGGAAGTTTAAAACACATCGGATAAGAAATAATTGCAGGAATATGAAGCGATGTATTAACTATGACTGACAGATAAACAGATCGTCCTGTTTAAGAACTGAACGCTATATGCTGGTCTTACAATTCCATACTGCTTCCACGCAATCGCGAGGTACAACTGAAAATTGATGGGACATAAGAAAGAAATTATTCAGCAAATCGAACTATTAATAACGGGTTTCTCGAAAATGGCTCGTGCCACAAAAAGTTATTTGAAATAAATTGTGTTTTGAAGGGATCTGCTTTCGTCTGTTGTTTAATAATTACCAGTTATACAAGATTATACAAAATTTCTTCTGAAGGATAGTCTCAGAAAATTCAAGATACACATTTCATTAGTAATATAAATATCCATAGTATACGACAATTTCATTAAAATCATTAAAACCATTTTTAAAAAAGCAAAATTTTCCATGTAAAGGATATTTGGGGTTGGGGAAGTTTATTGAAAATCCTTGTGTCGTATCTTTGGAAGGTATCGAACCTGAAAACCAAGTGTGATATTTATCCGACTTTTCGTTTTTGAGTTATGCTGTTCAAATTCAATATTTTGTATTCAGGGGGACTCAAAACATGTATTTCTGGTGAAATTATGGTAACAAATTTTTGGGTGGAACGCGAAACCTTCTCTACCTCCTATGAAAGTAATGATTGGAAATCCCCACATATTATATCGGAACTTTTGTTTTTTACACTGATGAAACTAACAAAGCCGAGACTACAGCCACAAGTTTATGCTTTCCACGCTTAAAATTTTCAGGTCTAAATAATATGCTGCGAAAAATTACAAATGTGGTATCGAACAGAAATCATAACTGACTCTAACGTAACCATGTTTTCAACCATGTGATTTGACGAGAACGAATCAGGAGGATTCTAAAGACCTCTGAATCTACTTGAATTTGTAGCTCGCGGTTCAGGAACCAATAAGAAAATTCTAAAAAATTTTCGCAGCGCCAAAGTCTTAGCCTATATAAACTGTCTGAAAAACCAGCTTCGTCACATGCTTGATAATCTGCAGTTGTGTGACGAATCTACCACGGTTTGTAAAATAATTCATCGCTAAAAACTATTACGTGAATAAAACTATATGTAGAATGGGTAAATCACCAAAACCTTGCACCACAAATATTTCGGAAATGTAAAGTGCTATTGATGTGCAGTTTTTATATCGTTGATTGGTAGTCAGGGGCTCGTACATTTAGCCTATACAGATTTTAATAATACTGAGAAATTGTATTTTATTTAAAAAAACATAAAATTTTCTAAATGCAACAATGCCTAGTAAATCAACAGAAAAAAGTTAGGGTAAATTAGAATGTCAATGGTCTTTGTTGTAAGATTATAGTGCAAGTAGTTTACGAGAAATCGTATGTTTCCACCCCGACAATTGTTTGTCCCATTCAACATGTTTAGTTGCTAGGTACGATGTTATGTTTGTTTGCATTGTGTTTTCTATTCATTGATTGCATTGCGACTTTCTGGTCAGTTAGTTTGTGACAGTTCAAGCAGTAAGTCGTGAGTGGAAGATGGGGTTTACTAATGCAGAAAAAGCCAACCTGGTCATGGTGTGTGGAGAGTATAGGAAGAATGCAGTTCGTTCCTGTACGGTGTATGCGGAAACGTATCCCAATAGACGTCAACCATCTTGGCAATTATTTATCAACCTCTTGAAATAATTACGTGAAAGTGGTACTGTAACGCCTAGAAAACCTAACAGAAGCAAACAAGTGACTGGAGAAGAGGCATAAATGAATGTTTTGGCTGCCGTTGCAGTAGATCCGCAAATTAGCTCCCACTCCATCGCACGTATAAGTGGCATAAGTCAGGCAAGTGTACTGCGCATTCTCCATCGACATAGGTTCTATCCCTACCACATTTCTCTCCATGAAGAGCTGCATGGAAACGATTTTGAGAATCTTGTTAACTTTTGTACATGGGCATTAAGACATGATACTCCAGATCCATCATGTATCTGGTTTAGTGATGAGGCAACATTTACTAATCATGGCCAGGTAAACCCCAAAAACATGCACTATTGATCTGTTAACAATCCCCATTGGCTTCATCAGGTGGAACGTCAGCGTCCTTGAAGTTAAACGTGTGGTGTGGGATAGTGAACCATCAGCTCATAGGCCCTTTGTGCATAGAAGGAACAATTAACTCGCACAAGTATCGCAGCCTCCTGACAGACCATCTGCCACAGATGCTAGAAGACCTTCCTTTGCAGACTAGGAGGAACCTGTGGTACCAACATGATGGTTGTCCAGCCCATAGTGCACGAAGTACTACAGCTTGTTTTAATGGATTGTTTCCAAATCGTTGGATTGGACGAAGCGGACCTGTACCTTGGCGAGCCCGTTCACCGGATCTGACCCGTTTAGACTTTTCTCTGTGGGGAAGGCTGAAAGACACTGTCTACAAGGATGTACCATCTACACCAGACGATATGAAACGACAGATGCCTGCGCTGAAATATCCGCTGAAATGCTAGAACGTGTGCAGCAGTCTTTCCATAGCAGACTAGAAGCGTGTATTGAAGCTGCCGATGGTCATTTTGAACACAACCTTTGGAGGCTATGTTCTCTTTATTTGTAAGAATCCACAGAAGTATTGTAATTCCTTTTTGTTTTTCTTTAGTTTGTGCTACCACAGGTTGTACAAGTGGCGGTGCTGAAAGGTTCAAAATAAGGTTTCTCGTAAACCACTTGCACTAGAATCTTGCAACAAGCTCCACTAATATTCTAATTTACCCTACCTTTATTCTGTTGATGTAAGTAGGCATTGTTCCATTTAAAAAACTGTATGTTTACTCAAAAATACACTTTTTCAGTATCATTAAAATCTGTTTATAGGCTAAATGTACCAGCCCTTGACTACCAATCAATGCTGTGATAACTGCACACCAATAGCACTTTCCATTTCCGAAATATTTGTGGTGCAAGTTTTAGGTGATTCACCCTGTATATATATATATATATATATATATATATATATATATATATAAAAGTGTGCGAGAGATGTGAACTCTGTGTTGAAACTAAATAAATACAATGAAACATCAGTGACAGGAAGCAGTGATTAGTAGTCATTCATGTTAAGCAATGTAATTTATTCAAGCAGTGTAAATGTATCTTGTAAAATATATTCTCATATATTGTTAAGTATCAGAGTGTGAATGATTTGTTCTTTCATTTCACAAAGTAATTAAATGCTTCCTAAACAGTTCTATATCGTATCTTCAGTAATCGTAATTCTTTCTTACTTTCTGTGCCCACGATATATCCATACTCGCTTATGCTTATTTAGCATACCGAAAGCAGCCAATGTAATAATAATAATAATAATAATAATAATAATAATAATAATAATAATACAAGCATGAATTCAGCAGAGAATAATATCTTCTACCACGTCGGAGATAGCAGAGAAGGAGAATGAAGATACGAACCACGTACCTCGACAACCCGCTCAACGACGCCTAAGGTAAGAAGCATAACCATCGTGGGTACATACGTGATATGAACGCACCTTTTTATATTGAAATGACAATAAAGGATAAAAAATGCTGTACCCGGTATATTATTTTCAAGTCATATTTTTAAACAATGTATAGTTTATTCTGATAAACGGAAGCTTAGTTAACTTGCATAAACAGGTATCTAATGCGTTATTAAATCACAGGTTAATTTTATCCTATTCATCTCGGTGTTTATGCAATCCAATCTAGCCGGACGGCATGCGAAGAAATCGAGGATTGTTAGAGCGCTGTTTCTTTGACGATACTAGTATCGTGTCCTCTCTGTGACTGATGTCATGAATACCATGATCCACTACTAGATTATAACAAGTGATTTTTACTTTTTATACTACTTACATATAGTAAGTAAAAGAAGTATTGCATTGTTCCTAAAAATTAATACGAAATTTCACTGGAAACATGTTTTGAGATTCCCTGAATCAAAAAGAGAACATAACTATAAAGAAAAGGTCCGCGCGCGCGCGCGCGCGTGTGTGTGTGTGTGTGTGTGTGTGTGCGCGCGCGCGCGTATTTGCATGCCCATGTTTCTGTGAATAGTGTAACTCAAAATTAAATTTCAGTTAAGCACCAAACTTGGTATTTAAGTTCAGGGTCTTCTAAGAATGCCACGGAAAGATTAAACCAAACTACCCTTTACATTGTAGTTATTATTGATTTTTGCAAACATAGCTCTAATCGTTTTGATTAAAATACCATATGTTTAAGATATTTGTAAGACAAATTAAGTATATGTTGCATTTTCTGGGAATAGTCTTGAGATTCTCTTTATTCTGAATGACTTTTATACCATATAAGTGGCAAACCATAAAATATAAAGAAATCTTACAGCAAAAAGATTATCTCTCTTTAAAGCACACAATTAATGTCGAATATGTTTTTTTGGGGGGGTGGAAACCGTTTCCGAAGAATTCCTTGTTATTGTTTTGAATAACCAATATAATATATACTAAAATAATATATAATATATAATAATATGTAACAAAATAATATATAATAAAACCAATATATATTTTTTCAACTGGAATATCCAATTTTCGGTTTTGCCTGTGGTCATAAAAAGATTATGGAATTTTAAAGCCATCATTCACGGAAACGCTCTTTAAAAACCTATCAGTTTGTCTACTGCATGGTGTAACCAAGTGTGTAAATGTGAATTGAAAGTTTATCTGGATTAACAAGAACTAGATCGGACAACATGCTTTGTAAGAATATTTTATAGAAGCAGACAAGATCATATGAGTACAACAAATTAGATTGCTTTTGTTTATTCCATGACGACGGTAGTCATGTTGCTCGGTCCAGGCCTCATTCAGGCTGTAGCGCCACGGGATTACTCTTTCTTTCTTCACCAAACTTTGATCGATATTAACCGTAGTCTCGTGCCATACAACGTTGGAGCATTAGAGGTGAAATCTAGAGTGCATATGAGCGTTACTAGTATGCAGCCAAGCAAGTGGGAAAGAGGTACGTATAATCTCAGCTGTTTCGAGTTTGTCGTAAGACACGCTAAAGCAAATTTGATTGTGAATTACCCCGTTTCTCGAAGCCATAAGAACAGCTTACATTGGTACACATATCTTTATGTTTATTCATTTATTTATTCTCGTTTAAATACAAGCGGTTATATTGCCGCATACAAATTATAGAGCAATACCACAATGTGAATATAATAATACAATGCAAAAATGTCTCTGCAGTGCAGATATGCATAACAACAAATTAATTCAACATAATACAACATACAATATTTTACAAAATAAATCCTATACAGTTGTTGTTACAGTCACAGGAAGATATACAATGATGTGGAGCGAAGAAATTAGATCTCAGATATCCAGGCTGCACTTAAGGCTCTAAATAGTCATAAGGTAACATCATGACTGGTTTTAAATTGCCTAGGCATGCTCACAAGCTTGGCAGAATAGAATGATGTTCAACTCACCTGGATGCCGGGTCATAATGGCATAGAGAGAAATGAAAAAGCTGAGGAACTTACAAGACATGGAGCAGCTTCACAATTTATTGGACCAGAACCGAGCATCTCGATGTTTGGTACTAGGGTTATTAAGAACTGGTCCAAAATGGACATCATAAAAATCTTGATTAACGCTCCAGGATACAAACATGGTAAACGATTTATTAGAAAATCATGCTTACGAAAATGTAACAGACTTCATCTGAGAACAATTATTGCGTTTCTCACAGGACATGCTCCTATGAAAAAGCATCTTACCACAATGGGAGTGTTTCAGGGTAACTGAAGATTGAAATTGTGCAAGAAAGAAACTGAAAAAGCCCAGCACATTACGAGGATTTGGCTCACGGGAATATGCTTCTTTTAGGGAAATGCTTTTAGAAGAAGAAGAATATGAAACCATATTTTTATGAGACTATTCCCTGGTAAATCGTGTAGGCATAAATAATTGGTTTTAAAACCATACAGGTAGCACAATAAGCCCAAGGCTGAAGTGCGTCCAGAGCATGACATATAGTATAAGACATAACATGATCCAATTTCTCTCACTGAGAAAGCCCATACAGCCTGACTGGTTAAGTACTATTATCTAATGTCATCAGTTTTTAGAATAATATTGCAAGTTCTAGTTCTCCAGGAAACAGTAAATTGGTCATTCATTTTAAATGGTGGAACAGGGCCCATAGAAGAAATTAAATGGTCCGGTTCAGAATTAACAGTATTAAAGACGGTTTTCAGTATAAGCTAAACTGAGCTAAGATCTCATTATGGTAGTAGAGGAAAGATGTCTAATACGCGATAGTTCCCTACTATACGACACCCAGATTCTGACACTGGTAAGTAGTGAACTCTGCTGGAAAAGATCAGAAATACGTCCCCACATCGTCTTAGCATTAGCATGGCGACAGGAGCGTCATTACTGAGTTTAAATATGTACATGGGCTGTGAATGTAAAATTGTTCAATTTCATGTTTTTTTGGTGTATGTGCTTAGTGGATTTCAATACCCTAACGTGAGTAGATGTTGCAATAATATTTGTTACGAAACACTTCTTCGTCCGCAATAATTGGTTTTCCTTCCAACCGAGCAGCGTAGCCGTGGGGTTACATTTTGCGCGCAAAATGGCTGTTTCCTATTATGCGATACTATGGGTTTTCTTAATATGCGACACTGTCGAATATTAGATCACACTATCTCATATTAGGAACACATCCGCTTAGGTGAAATTATTGGAGGGTTTCTCCGATTTCCTTGTATTTAAAATTTGAAAATAAATGTTTTAATTGATATTAATAAAACTTGGAAATGTTTATAGATATTACAAATGACAAAACCTTGCAATAAAATTAGCAAATGCAATTTAGGAAAAAAAGCTTTCAGTTGAAATATAAACAAGTTCATCAACATATAAATGTAATGAACTATTTCTAAAGCTTAATACTTTCCTATGAGGCTATGGTTCGTGCAGTGAAATGCGTGAGGAATGGCGATATGGGATATTTAAAAGCATCGATATATTTCGAGGTGCTAAAAAGAACATTAGAAAGATACGTGAAAGAGAAAACTCGCACACCAAAGAAGCTAGTAGAGGTCAATCTTAGAAGAAAACCAGTTTTGGAAAGGTAGAATCAGATGACTGAAAAATTCAATGCCATAGCCGGGATTTGAACCACGGCTATGGCATGAATTTTTCAGTCATCTGATTCTACCTTTCCAACCCTGTCCAACACACGGCTTGTGTGAAAGAACAATTAATTCCAAAACCAGTTTTGTTATCAAAACTAGAAGATGAACTTGTACAATATTGTTTAGCTATGGAAGAACGATTTTACGCCTTGAGATGTCAAGACATAAGAAGTATGACTTTTCAATTGGCTATCAGAAATGGACTTAAGTATTCTTTCAATTCAGTAACTGCATCTGCAGGAAAGAAACTGCTGCACGCTTTCTTTAGAAGACATCCAATTTTATCCCTAAGGACACCACAGAGTATCTCAGCACCAAGAGTGAACATTTTTACTCCGGAAAACGTGGCAAAGTTCTTTACTATTTATGAAACGATATTACCTAAAGTGAACCACAAAGCACTCAGAGTATTCAATGTTGATGAAATTGGAGTGACATCTGTGCAACACAAAACAGTAAGTTTATTGCAACGAAAGGAAAAAGACAGGTTGATGGCTTAACATCATCAGAAAGAGGAAATCTAGTAACAATTGTAACATGCATGAACGCAGCTGGCACATATGTTCCACTGTTAATGGTATTTCCAAGAAAAAATATAAAAGAAGAGCCAATGAATGGTGCTCCAGCAGGATCTATTGCAGCTTGCCACCCAAGTGGCTGGATACAGACCCAAATGGTTCGACCACTTCATGAGCTTTGTGAAGCCATAAGCTGACGATCCCGTTGTGTTAATACTTCATGGGCATCAGACAACAAAAGAAACATTTATGTGATAGATTAAGCAAGAGAAAACCATGTCCATATCATCTGTTTACCATCGCATTCCACACATAAAATGCAGCCCCTTGACGTGGGAGTTATGGGGCCATTTAATACATACTAGGCCCAATAAATAGAAACATGGTTGGCAAACAATACAGGACGTGTTGTAACCTCTTTGCTTATATCAAGTTTCTTTGGAGCAGTCTACACTAGAGCAGCAACAATGGAAATTCCGTAAACGGCTTCCGAAAAACAGGACTACACCCTTGTAAAAGGAATGTATTTAGAGACAATGAATTTTCAATACATATGTGATTCTCCAACTGCAGCAAGAACGGAACCCTCTTCTCCTCAAGACTCTAATGAACTCGATGATGCAAGTAATGGAGAAGCTGTGAGTCCAAAAGGTATCCGGCAAAATCCCCAAATCGGCAAGCCACCAGAAGACTCACCGGCTCAGGAAAAGCATCACGTTCAGGCTCTGCTGAGCTGTTAACATCATCTCCTTACATGAAGTAGCTGAAGCAATCCAAGGAAAAGAAAGTTGTTTGGGGAGTCCAAGAAGACGCTACGAAGACGCTATTAATTAAAAAAAAATAGAAAGAAAAACACAAAAGCAGTCTTCCAGTGACTCGGACTCTGAAATAGATTTTGTTCAGGACGATGATTCGGATGAGTAATCTGAAGAAGACACTGAATGCATATTCTGCACTAGTCGTTTCTCCGAAGACAAACATGGAGAGAAATGGCTGCAGTGCATGAAATGTTATCGCTGGGCTCACGAGGATTGTGGCGCCGAAGAAGAGGTTTATGTATGCCCTGAATATGCCGCATTGCGCCTTAAACGCACAAAATGATGGATGGTGCAGAAAAGAAGACAGAATTATTTATACAATGCTTAATGTTTTTCATAAGGGTCGATATTAAATAATTTTCTGACTGTCGCATATTAGGACATCATTTCTTTTTCTATTCATATTGACTTCTTCATACTTATTTAAAAGTTACATTAATAGGCGTTAAGTAGTGTTTATTAAATGCATGTAATGTAAACTGTAATAATTATGCACAGTTTAAAATTTAAAAAATCATATCAAATTGCATACGCTATATATAAATTTAAAAAACACTATCTTATATTAGGCCCTTTCCTCTAGGTTTCGAAAATTATGGGTTTACTTGCTTCAGGAAAAAAATGATATCTGACATAACTCCGATGGTGTGGGAACTCGTAGAAGCATGTAAAGCTCGATTTGATTTAATCAGTTTATGCCAACAAATCCCTCTATGAATGGACGAATAACTTTATTATGGCTGACGCTAGAATGTTGCACATTGTCGCAACCACTCATGTGATATCACCGATTGTGAGAACTGGCAAACATGGGGCCTAGTTGAACGATTATGATTAGACTCTCTTCTCCAAAACAAGCTGATAAGGACAGAGACACATTGTGGACATTTACGTTTGTTTTGAAAGCTGAAATGACTCTAGAGGTTCGCAAGTTTTGAACACAAGAATAAATCTCATTATTCGCTGTCATTAGTAATGCAAAGTAGGTCAGTAAGAATTGTTTATAGACATTGCTCACTTGCTAATTTTCGCACGTTTACACGTCTCTGCTGTTACAATGCTATACTTACGATACTAAATAACGTCAAGAAATCCTCTAAACCCAATAGTTTTATAAAGAGGAGAAGGCAAAACCATGTTCCCACTACACCAGCGAGATGACTGGCGGTTGTGTTCGAGGCTCTTATTGGAAGCTCTGGGGTTCAAACTCCTAGATGATCGAACTTCCTGACTTAAGTTTTTCCTGGTCACATCATCAGGCAAATGCTGAAATGGTTCCTTACGTATCACGAGTTTTCCTACCCCAAGATTTCACTCCTTTTATTCCTACATTCACCTTTTTGGGTTGCAGGACCAGGCGAAGTGGACAAAGTTGTGCAGTGTGCTGTGGATGTACTTTGCGGAGCTAAACATGTCCATTAGGAGGCATCGAAAGTGAGATGTTACTCTGAATTATCCGAAACGTTAAGGATACGTTGCTTTGTACCTGCTGTTATTAAATTTGGCTACCCTAGTATTCTCTCACCTCATCCCTTCCCAGGTTAAGTAGACCTAGCCTTAGCAGCAGTGCTGAAGTCCTTTTCCGTTATTACCCTGAGTTACCACTATTAAACAAAGAAAAAAGTAAATAAAGAAACAAACTGAGTTGATTTAACGCTTACCCTTACTGCGTTTGTCTCTCTGTATAAGATGTTTGCAGCACATTTACCTGAAACAAAAGAAAGCTGTATTATTCTCTCGCATTTCCACCATATCCACAAATTAAAAACAAGGAGGCGTTTGGTGTAGTAAGACATCTAACTGCCGTATATTCTTGAAAGTTGGCACAAGATGCAGGTGGAATTTTATCCGAGATCAATTCCTCGGTTTCTTCAGCCCTGATTGAAATTGAAATACAAACTCGACTAAAGCATAATAGATGGACGAAAACTGAAATGAAGTACAGAAATTATTTTTTTTCAGTGGAGTACATCAAATTACTTCTTATTCGTACTATTCAAAGAAAACACATGAAAAAATTATTTAATATTTAAAGTGAAGCTCATTTTAAAACATTTAGAATGCTTTTGTTCTTGAACCATATGTTTAAGCCGAAATGAAGAATTCAGTATTAATTTAATTAGCAATATCTCTATAACAATTAACTGATGGTCCTCCTTTCCCTCGCGCTTCACCTCATACAGTAAGTTTGGGCATTTGTGGAGAAAAGGTTTGGAACACACTAGTGTAAGTAAAAATCATTAACATTTTCTACAAGGTTTATATCAATATTCTAGAGCACAAAAATATTCAAAATAAAGTAATCTGTATTTCACTTATGGGATGAAGCTTTTTGGAGCCGTTATTATAAATCCAGATGCTTCCAGCTACTTAAACATTTGGTGCAGAGTCGTTGTTTCGATGATGTTTATTGTCTTCCTTCAGGATAATCAGGTCGCCACAATATCTGGAGTAGTTTGTATTTGTATTCTAATGCTTAGAAATCTTGCTCTGAAAGTATAACAGTCACCAACATTAATGTTGAGATGAATCCAATTATGGAAATTATCATTTTTCATTCTGCGGCTGATATTTATCCTAAAATAGGTGAGACATTTCAACATGTCGAAATCAGAAAGAAGTGAACCTGAAAATGTTTAACAACAGCTTAAAAGGAAACAAAGGATTGCAATCTTATGTTCAGGAACATTTACTATACTTTAGCCTTTCTTCTCAAGAGTAAACCAAAATTAAATTCTGGGCAAATAAATTAATAATCAAGAACTTTTATTGTGGTAAGTAATCGTGTCAAATAATGCCACTTGTTGCGGTCCAACATACCATTTAGCCTTCCAATACCTTTGGGAGCCTCCACTTCAGATACTCACAGTATAATTAGTTTTAAAACAATCCTGAAGTATTTACTTAATCTAGTTTGGAAGGTGCGGTGCGTTATCGAAATTTGTAATCCATCGCAATACTTAGTATATCTTAAGGAATGTATGTAGAAAGTAAAATAATTACATGTTGGCTCATTGGAATCTACAGCTTAAAATTTGGTTATATTAGTTATGCTATTATAAACTGCAAAACAACGTTTTAAATCCAAAATAAAACATATTTAATCATCAAGTGATTTTTATGGTCAAAGTTTTAATTTTGTAGTTGAAATTAAAATATACAATCACATATTTGATATCTACTGTTAATTTATTGTTATTCAATTAATGGATGGCGTGTGCTCTTCTGCTTCCGCTTCCTCTATATGGATTAGGCACCAATGCCTAGAGCTGTTTAATAATTCCCATCGTTTCCTACTGTGTCCCCCACTTCTCTGATATATCTAGTCTAGTACAATCTTTAATTCCAGGATAAATCTCACTTCTCAAATTGGATTTTTTCATCTTTTTTACACATTATCCATGATTCACCTCCAAACATAATGTAGGTACAGCCATTGTCTTATAAAACTTAATCTTGTTATTATTTCTTATCTTGTTTTGAAGTGTCCTAATAAATGTTCCACATATGAATTCGAATGTTTAAAGTTTTTCTATATATTTATCCATACCAAAACTTACATCACAACTTAAATAATTAAAATTAGATACCTTTTGGACCGTTTTGTTCTGTATCACTACTTATAAACATTTGGAGTACTTTCCATAAAAGCCATTCTTTTCTTTCCATTTATGATATTACTTTGATTTATATGGTTCATACACTGATTTTTAAAAATCCTCTTTATTAGTTTGTATTACTGTTACATCATAGGCAATGAAATTAAATTTATGTACTTATTTACGCTTAATTTCGGGAATAGCGTCTTTCCATTGTTTTATGATATGCATACAACTGCTAAAAAGGATAGGTGTTAAAGACCACCCCCACCTAAGTACAATTCTTGCTATCTCTTCAAATTTTGTACCGCTGTGTTTATTTTTATTATCATGATTTTTGTATCGTTATGAATATTCTAATTATGTAAATAATTTTAATTGTCATTATGCTACTTAAATAATGTGTTTCATAAATAATAAATTTAAAAGCCTTATCGCACATGTTACCCAGAAAATATATTTATATTCAACGCTAAAAAAATACTACTTTTGGTAATTTTAAATGTTTAATAGAAAACTGTTAAGATTAGGCTACGCTGCCGCTAAGGTTTAACGATTTTGCACAAAAATCAATTTTATGCTACCTTTATAGTATATACTGAATGAATCCGGTTTCAGGGTATGTGAGACCATTAGTGACACTGTATATAAAGTTCAAAAGGATATGCATATTGTTATTATGCGCTTTCTTACCAGCCTGTGTAAAGTTCGGTAACATTTTATGGTGGGTCCCATACCCTCTAATGATTGAGGAGAGAAAATATTAAATGTGTAAGGAAACTAAATTAGTAAGAGACAAAGAATGTTTCTAATGAGATTTCCAGCTGAGTAAATTTGTAATTGTCTGACTAACAATCAATTTTTTTATATCTACAAACTTTTTGGGCTTAGGTACTGTGAATATTTTGTGACCTGGTAAAATCCTGTAATGGTTTCACCGATTAAATAAAGAAGAATGGCTGGGTGTAATACTGTTCGTGTACTATAAGCATATGAAGATGATATGTGTGCTCATATTGCCAAAGGCAAAATTGTGATATTTAGCGTATTTCTAGGGGTTCAGTTTGCTGATTTGGAAGGCACGGTAAATTCTGAAGTTGGCAATACCGGCCGGTTGTGACATAAAGTTTATAAGCACGATGTAGATAATAATGCGTAGTGTTTTCGGCCTCTATGTACTGACATCGGACAGTTAACATGTTCTTTCAACCACCAGGTACTGATTTGGAATTTGTCTTTTTCAATAATAAATTAGCGTAATTGTTCTTTTTGAATCGTGTAAAGTTATTAAACGTATTTTCCTTTACAGTTTATGCAAACACTAGGAAACCTGCAACAATAATGCATGCATAGTTAAGCTACGTTCCTATTCTGTCCAATCCTGTAATCAATGCAAATTTTCAGATAATTCCCTTGCCCCATCATCTGAATTTGCTTTAGAACGTGACAATATAGAGCGATTCCACATTCATGTTCTACGTCTAATCCTTAGAGCGCATAAAACAGCCGATTCCCGAAGTCGATGTCCTGTATACTAAACTGCTGCTAGGTTCAGTACAAAAGAATGCAGGGGATGTAGTGAGAAAATAATAATCAGAGTACATTCCGTTGCTATATTCAGATATGCTTGCTTTCTCAGGGCCAGCAAACAATTCATACTACAATAACAACGCTGCTTATATAATAGATGGACATTTACGAGGGTTAAGATGTTATAAAAATAACTGGAGCTACAACACTTTTAACGTAAATAGTTTATTCGTATTAGAACTGTATATTCTGTAGTTATCCGCTAAAACCCCGCCCTCATCATCGTATATGATGGAGGATTTAGGAGTGCATGATGATAGCTAAAGAATGGACGATGATGTGGAACAGAGATGTGTTGTTTCGGATCGTATTATCGAGGTACTACTGTATTTTCTAGCCACAAATGCAATGCTCTTATGATTTCTGTCTGCTTGACTACTGCATTAAGCACACAATAGCAAGTGTTAATATGCACTCGGCGCGAATTCCAAATCCCATCATAAATTTACCGTTTAAACAAGGAAGGTATCTCCACTATAACTAACAATAACGGCTAGATTCAATTTTGGTATCCGAGAAATGTCGCAGCAAAGGAAATTGCGGTTTAATTCTCCCTCAGAGCACGAACATGGAGCGTTTCAAATGCAGTGCACATAGCATTTATATTATACCCTAGTGGGGCAAGTGATTTGTTTATTTACAAGGAGCCAAGGAGGCTGCTATTTGATGTTATGCCACAGAAGGAGGTTTCCAAGCTGGAGAGCATAAAGCAGAATTGTAATGAGGCCGGAGGAATCACACAGCTATGAAAATTACAAGTTCGCAAACAACTTGCCGCACGGACAACGAGCCGAAAATTATAAGCAGTTTATGGTAAGTCGGAAAATTGCAGCTCCAACAACAAAGCAATACAGAGAAGTCCCAAGAGTTGGAGGGACCCACGATGTTATTAACAGCTAAAATATTCCTTTTGCACACAAACACACACTCCTTCCTTTGCTCCCGAAGGAACCATATTCCAACCGATATTGATCATGTTCAAGTTTGCGAAAGTTTTCCAAGTCTCACTCTTCTCCTTTTCCAATGCACTTCATATCTCGCCATCTCTCTCTCTCTGGTTCCCCACAGTTTCTCTCTTCTCGAGTGTCATACAATACGGCGAGCGTCCTGCTGGGCTTGCGGTTAGACCGCTAAGTTTGGACGTCACTTGCCATTGTGTACGCGGGAAGGGAGGAATTATTATCACATGCGACTCCACCATTGCTTTTCTTGCGTTCCAGGATACTTACAGGTACAAGCTACCTGCGTTTTCAACAAATGCTTACGGTTTTTTTTCCCCTTTTGTTTCTGCATCAAAATATGTTGATTCCAGAACAACATAACATAATTATCAATCGAGAATCAATTCGCTGAAAGTCTTTTAATATTCTTTAAAATGGGTTCTATTTATAACCGCGCTATCTGGTTATGTGCGAATTAAAATAATTTAAACATATGCGTAAGCTTTCACGACCCGTGTCTATAGTTTTGTGTTATACAATTTTCGGGCCCTTTTGCCGTGATCTGCAGGTTAAAATACTTTGGCCTGAGGTTTCGTCACTATCTGTGAGGGACACCTTCAGAGATTTCGTCAGAACTATGAACTTTCTTTCTTAATTCAAAGGGAGAAGCAAATGTGAAGATGTCCCTCCAGACAGGGTCATCGTCACAGTTGTCCCTACAGACAGGGACGAAACGTCAGGCCAAAATAGTTTAAACTGCAGATCACAACCCGGAAGTTTTAGAACACAAAACTATAACATAATTTACAGTATGCTTTGTGACAGCGTGATTAATTGGCACGTTAAAACCAATGTCTATAGACTAGAGGATAATATAGTGCAAAAATTGATATATGTGGTAACAAAAAGTGAACCCTTAGTAACATCCTATAGCATTCCTATTTTTATCAACAAATAGGCACTTCATAGATGTAATCCACAAATGCCTAAACGTCTCACGTCTGCCTGCATCCCGTTTCGGCCCTGAACGAGGAATAAAATGGTTTTAAGAACCAGTTGCACAACCAGTCTGGAAAGAAGCTGCAAATTCCAAAAATATCAAATGTTCTACATCAATTGTACGAAAAAATGTGTAAATACTATTTATTATCAAGTATCATTCAGTTAATACTGAGAATATTTGCCTGTTTCACCCAGTTTTATAAAAACTAATAACAATTTCTGAAGCAATTTTCTATTCTGAATAAACAATTGGTGTTGACAACTAAAGAGGGCTAAACTTCACACAATATTCAGATTTTAAAGTAGTTGCTTGTATTTATCGTTATCCTTTCCTTCCCTACCCTTTATCTTTCTTGCATTCTTCCCATAAAGAATTGTTATGACTCCTGATGTAGAACAAAAGTTAGATCTCTCTTAGTAAAGAGGTTATCTAGCATCATAAGTACCTCCCTAAAGAAGGTTTTATAACCAAGCCTTAAGTAAAAAAATCGAAATATTTCACATATTGATGACTTGACCTACTAGCGGTTAACTATAAAACCCGAGACTTAAAAGTACTTACGATGTAATAAGTTTTCATTTGTATATGCTATCTCAAAATGAATTTGAAAACGTCTTATGGTTTACCGGAAAAAATGTGGGTCATTCGGAGATTTTAATGTCGTACCGACATGTTGCCATGGTAGTTCAGTTGATTAGTGCAACGGCACTTAAATCCGAAGATCCGTGGTTCAAATTCCAGTTGTGGCGCTGCTTTTTCATGTTTTACTTTCGCATTTTACATACCTATAAGGCTGTGGCGTTGAATTTGTCAGTCTAATTCCATCTTTGTTTTTTACATATTATTCAGTCTTATGAAGCATACAAAATAACTAGGAGTTATATAAGCACTTTTCTGACAACGCAGTTCTGAGTGCGCATCAGAAATACGTTTTATACTTGATTTTGTTTCATTTCTTAACAGTATAAGCTCTTTATCAATGACATGATACGGTAGAGAAGCTGTGGAAGTTTCGTTGGTTCTGCAAGCCTCGTGATTGTAAAATCAACGCTAAATGTTTCTGTCAATACGTCCCAGGAAGTTGGAAACATTAGGTGCAGAGGTAATAAAGTTAAACGACGGGTTAGCATAACGCAAACAAAGCTCAGGATTCTGCTGTGCAGACAAAAGTGCCAGCACATTCAAAAAAACTCCTTAACTTGCAGCGGTTTTATAATAAAAAGTGATGATGAATGTGGGTATGAACTGAAAGTTGTGGTACTCCGGGAATTATTACTTTTTCTACTATGTATAGTAAGTAGAAGAAGTATTGCATTCCACCCCAAAAATTTGATATCGAGATTTCACCGGAAATACATGTTTTGAGGCGCCCTGAATCCAAAAAAAGTGTTTTGGAAAAAAGTCCGTGTGTGTGTGTGTCTGTGTGGATGTGTGTCTATGAACAGCATAACTCAAAAACGAAAAGTCGGATAAATAACAAACTCGGTATTTAGGTTCAGTATCCTTGAAAGATGCGACACAAAGTTTTTCAAGAAAATCCCACTACCCCAAATACCCTTTACATAGAACATAGACAAACGTTTACTAAACAAAAATGTAGATCTCGTTAAAACACACAATTTATGTCATATACGCTTTTTTTGTGGAGTGAGGCATTTCCCAGATATTCCTTGTTATTTGTTTGCATTTTCCAATACATATACTATTTCTCAAATGGGAATTTGTTATTCTTTTTTATGCCCTGGACATGCAAAGAGAATGAAATACTCCATATAGCATCCAGCTCTTAGAAGTTTTGACTATGATATTAAAGCCTACCATATTCCCCTTGCACCTACAAGAGAATTAGCAATAAGATGGGTAAATTTTTATACCGATTAATATAAGTAGACGAAGAATAAGCGTTTGTGAAAATATATTGTACAAGATTAGAGAAAGTCATGTGAGTGTAACACATTAGACTTCTTTTTTCATTATATTTACATGTCTTGCTGCATTTGAAAAAATAAATAATGAAATCAATAAAAACAGATATGACAAAATTTAATCATACAAATTATCAAGAAACGCCATGCTTTGTATATTGATTATGACTTTAAATATAATTTAAAATGCTTTCTTTATATATTACTTAATCTTACAGTAAAATTTATGTTAACGGTGGGAAGCTTAAAAGCACTAATGCTGACTTGCTGCACTACTACGGTCTGAAAGCTTATATCAGGTACCCTCAAACAAGATGACAAATTTTTCTTCTCGATGGTTTACTGCGAAACTATTAAAACATCAGCCATCTAACACGAAATCCTCCGAATAATTATATGACCTACATTACACAAAACGCATATACTCTTCTGCATCGAAATGCATCTGCTGCCTTCAAAATTCAATGGGTTCCTTTTATTATCTGTGCTCATTTTCTTTAGCAATGAGAACCTAATTGCTACATTCTTGTGTTGCTATGGTCGTTCGCTTTAAACATGTTTCTTCATAAATCATGTCCTCTAATTTGTATTTTTCTATGCACAATAGTCTTGAGCTTTTGTTCATTATTTACAATATTTATTTTTATGTATAAGTCATCCCAAAATATGACATATATTGGATTTTACATGCTCGTTAAATCGGGCTTCGGAATGACCGTACTTCGATCGATTCACGCTTCAAATTTGAAACAGCTCCTTTATCCCCCATTGGCTGGTATAAATTTTGAAAATTATGTCAATATTGAACATAGTATGTTTTATGGAGAAACTTGGTTTTGCATATTGTGCGTTTAAAAGACCTTCTGTAAAAGCGGGGGGTATATTCAAATAATCCAAGCGAAGGTTTCAAGAACGCAGAGATTAAATATATTAGAAATACAAATTTTGTTTTTCACGCTGGAGGATATTTGTAAGTTCTATCCAACTGCCGCTTGCCTACATCCTGTGCGATAAATAAACTTTAGGACAGTAATACTTGAACATGAATCTGTGCTATATGTTATATCTCCTGAATGAAAAGGAAAGCGGGACGCCGGTGTGGAAAACCAAAGATCCCTGGTTCAGTCCCTATCGTAGAACTGAATTTTTCAAGTATGATTCAGCTTCCAACCTAAACACGACTGGCGTGAAACAACAATCACCATAATATAATTATTACTATCTCTACTCTTATCTCTACTACATGTACTCTATCATTATCATCAAAAGTTAGCCATGTCTTCAAACCATTATTCAGATCTGGTTTAAACAGCTGTTTCTGACATCTCACAGAGAGGAAATTCAAGGTTAATGTTGTCAAAAAAATCCACACTATAATTAAAAAAAGAGAAATACGCACAATAAATAACAAAGTAGTAATTGTAAGAAATTATTTACCGAAATACACTGATTAGCTAAATGTCTCAAAGATTCTCTATACATGATAACTTTTGGAATTATTACTGAACTGTTCTCGAATTTATTTCTGACAGTAAAATAAGACATGTTTGCTATTTAATTTTGCATGTCATATGTGTAATGCATTTTAAACATCGTACAGATACTTTCTACTCTAAGGTAGCCGGGTTTGTAATGATAAATTTTATTCAGGTTAAATTTCTCAGGAAGCTGGATAGAAATAGAGACAGAATTTACAATTTTGAAGGTAATTAATATATATAGTCTTATAGATATGCATACTAAATTCAGAAATTACATTCTTTTGGTGCTACGTACATTTAAAAAACCAATCTGTAGTGTTTTGGATTAAAGAATGTGAATGCTGCCCAGTTTTTTCTATCCACTTTTTAAATTAGTTATCTAACCATATATTAATTTCAGCATACATTCAGCTACTTATTATGAATTAAAACTGTGTAATATGGCATATAAAACTGTGTAGCAGTATAATACTGTTGCAAAGCGAGGATCGTTATGGACTAAAACTAGTTAATCTTTCAAAACAACCTTTAATTTCTGCAGTTTAGGTAAAACGCTATGCGCTTTGCGAAATGAATTTCAAGAGGAAGAAGGAATAAGGCTTTCATTTTTACCAATAGCGACAATTTTTTCAGACCCTTTTCAAAACCTCTGTAATTTTTCTTAGAAGTAAATTCATAGAGAATGTTTAACAAAAATTGGGGATACGTATCACACCAGTAGGAAGAAACAGAAAGAGAGGGAGAGAGAGAGAGAGGGGGGAGGAGAGGGCACTGACAGGTTCCACTGAAGTTGAAAGCTAATCTCTGTGTTGCATGAAACATTGTCTAGGTAAGGAATAGCGAAACAATAGAGAAAAGATTGTGCTCTTCTGTTTGTTCATTGCGACGGTATAATAAAGGCGATTAGAAGGATGAAAAGACTCTAATGGGAAGCAAAGCAGAAAGGAAACGGCTCTTACGCTACGCCTTTTATGGATTATCGGTTCATTCAATGGCAATCATTATTCTCTACGGCTGCGGCAGTGACCTCCCTCAAAGATTCTTTCATTTCATCAGCTCCCAATAGGAAGTCAAGTAATTGGCAATCGGATTGTTATATGCTTCAGACAATAATGGTCACCACTAGCACTAGCCAAGGAGTCTCAAATCCGCCAGAGATGCACATCCTTTGCTGGTAGAGTTGAACAGCGTTACGCATTAGATAATATAGAGGCCTTCATTGGTACTAAATACTATAACCTGTTCCAAGAGTAAGCCAGTTTCCTCGCCATATCTTTCAGGTAGAAGACACATGACTTTTTTATCTAAAGCAACGTTCACGGGTATGTTAAATACCTAAAGTATATATATTTTTTATCTGAGGGAAGCAATTACTGGTGATGAAAATTGCAACTCTATAAAACAATTAATTAATTTGAGGGATTAATTGTTCTTCCACACAAGCCGTGTGTTAGAAAAGGTTGAAAAGGTAGAATCACAGGACTGAAAAATTCAATGCTATAGCCGGAATTTGAACCACAGATCTCCCGGTCTCCGTCAAGATCACAAGCAGATCTCAAATTGTATTGAGATGGCATACCCTAATGGCGACTTACAATGCTTTAAGTACTTTAAGTGCTGGACTTCATAGTTTCGACCACTATTAAGTCAATTAAGAAATTAATTGTTATTCCACACAAGCCATGTGGAATTAATTGACATATTTGGTCAATTGGAGTATGTCATTGCGGATTGTAATCTCAAAACAATTTGAGATCTCCTTGTGGTTTACCGGGAAAAATACGAGTCAGTTTACCGGAAAAAATGCGAGTCAGTTTGGGAATTTAATGCTGCTATGGACGGATACCGGGAGATCCATGGTTCAAATCCCAACTGTGCCATTGAAATTTTTCAGTCGTCTGATTCTACCTTTTCAATTAACTACTTTGTCGAATATCAGTGCAACAGAAAGCGGCCGTAGCCACGTAAAGCTTTTCCATAGACAAGCATTTTCTTTGGTGCTAAGGAAATTCAGTAGCATGATGGGCTGCGCATCATTTGTGAATCTGGAATCTCAAGAAAGTACCATTCTGATTTTCGCCCAAACATGTTCCATAGGTTTCAAAACTGACGATTCCGGAGACCACCGTACTTATGTATTTTCGTTTGAAAGCAAGAAGAGCGACGATCTCTCTATTGGCTGTAAACGGAAGTGAGCATAAATATGTATACACAACCTACCGAAAGAAGGACGGAAAGGAATAAAAACAGAAAGAAAGCAAAATAACAAAGTCCGAAAGAGAAATCATGTTCCTTTGCCAAATATGTGAAGACGGTGGCTGCAATCCACGGTATTTGTTGTAACATTTCTTTTTTCTTTACTCACAGTAACTGACTGAGAAAAATTATAGTAACAGTTCGTGATATGACGCGCTATTTCTTCTTTTCTTTCACTTCTAAGTTGAAATTTCTTCATAACTAGCATGTGAACTCTACAATGGCTACATCTTCCATCTTTGGTACTCCCCCAAGCTCCTCTGCAATATTATGATTTCTCGACTTTTCAACGGGTGACTAACAATAAAGCTTTATTCAGTCTCTCGAATTCAGACCCTGGTCTCATTGTTGTTGGCTCGCAACCAGGAACCTATGTTTCCTTTAGCGTTTTTTTAAGAAGGGCTTTATAATCCGATATATAGCGCAAGTGTTGTGTCTGCGTTTTATTATGCATGTCGGTTATTTATAGTGAGAGTTCTGGATCTGTATTTGCTTTATATATAAGTATATATCGACAACAAACTATACAGTTAAATATAAGAATACAAAACTCATAAAGTAGTAGGAAGAAACTGTTTGCAGCATTCGATTTTAAACAACATATTGATGCAGGCGGCAAAGAGATTTGAACGTCGAACGCCTGTGCTCAAGACATCTTCTTACACATAATGGATGCAGAGCGACAAGACAAGCGGCACATCCGATTTTCCGAACCGTGTGGAACACGGTCGAAAACGGGTGGTGATTAAATGTGAACTCCTGCTGTAAGGGTGTGCTCAATCACTTTTTCAGAACTGTATAACAAAACAGAATTTTTAATTGAAACTTACAGCTTTTTGTAGCTCCTGTTATGTGAAGCAACAGCAAATAGTAGGGGAACAAGAATCATTATATATCATAAGAAAGGTAAAGTAGGACACAGGCACACGAACTTTTTCACTGCGTTTGTGCTTCCTATCTTCTCCTTGATATAGGTACAACATGCAGCCATAGTTACACCTAAAAGCTGAAAATAATAAGTATGACTTTTCCTTTTGGTTTATTTTGTCCATACTCGAAAATGTTCACAAGCATTATTATTTTAACACAGTATAATAAGGTATGTTTAATAAAAACATAAAACTTTTACTGAAGATTTAAGAGTAAACATCTATTGGGATAAATCAATGCGTTTAAACCATCCCGAAGTAACGAAATTTGAATGACCTAGTAAACAAAACCCGTAAAGTCAAAGGTACGGTAGTTCATATTATAAGCCCGACGTAGTTAAGGCAGGACTGGTAAACGGGAGGTCTGCAGTTCAAATCCCACCAGGATCGTCTTCCTCCCAGATTTTCCTCAGTCCTCGTAATTGGAAAATGACGTGGAGGTACTTAAACTTAGGCCTAGAAAATTTCTTTTCCAAACTCTATTAAATTGCCTAAAAATATAAAACGATGCATGAACATAAAAAATCTGATGCGTTGCATTCGCATGACCTTCTCTACTCACTATCTACTTTTAACTCAGATAAACTTATAATAAAACAGAAGTACTTCTTATTGTGATGTTATCATATGATAATTTAACCTTGAGTTGTTATATGTTAATTCCCATCACATAGACGCTAGATGTTAACTAATAGTTAACTAATAGTTAACATCTAGCGCTTATGTGATGGGAATTAACATATAACGACTCAAGTTTAAATTATCAGATAAGCTTCATTACACATTTCCTTGTAGGTACAAAAGGTAAAGCGATGGTCAGACTTTAAAAGAGCGTATCGCTATCTAATGTTCCATGCCCTTTGCAAAGCAGAGAACTTTATTTAGCGTAAATTGTATGCTTTAACGAGATCTACATTTTTTGTGTAGCTAAGACTTTGTCTATCTCTTAAGGTTTACCAATTATACCAAAGTAGTTCAGAATGAACAGAACTTCACAGGCCATTCCCGACAATTCATATATATGTTTTATTGGTTATGCAAATATTTTAAACATATGATATTTTAATCATGAAATTTTTAGAAAATAAAAAATAACCAAAACATGTTCCATACATATGGGGTGGAGGATTTTCTTGAAAATCCTCGTATGATTACGTTCTCTCTCTCTCTCTCTCTCTCTCTCTCTCTCTCTAACATACACACACCACACACATAGACCGTTTTATAAAAATATGGTGTTACATTCACATGAATTGCTGTACACACTATGCCTTGTTTTTGTATAACTTCTACAAGTAATTCTTACAAAACCTTATTTTTCTGTCTAATGCATGTCATGGAAATAAACGTTTACAGAGTTATTTTCATTGTGCATTTCATGATAAGCGCAAAGAGGATGCGGGAAACCGAAGGAAAAGGCAGATTTTATTATTTTTTTGTATAAAGTTGTGAGAAACAGGTGAATGGTGAGTTATTGTGAAATTAAACCAATAATAATATCTCGAAAGTGGCTGATGCTAAAAAATCCATATTTGTAATAAATTTGTTTTAAAGAGCTCTGCATTTTGTGTATAATAAAGTTTTGTCTGTCTCTTAACTTTTACCAGTTATACAAAATCATAAACAATTCTTTCCGAACGAGGAGGACTTTACAGGCTATCGCAGAAAACTGAATATGCACATATTAATTGTCATGCAATTATCTTAAATAGATGGTATTTCAACCAAAATCATTGAGAGTTGTTTATGAGAGAATAAAGAATATCATGATTGAATAAAGAGAATTTGGTGTTGGGCGATTTTCTTCAAACTCTTCGTGCTGTATCTTTGGAAGATAATTAGCTTAAAGATTGCGTTTTGAATTTATGGGACTCTTCCTTTAAGAGTAGCATACCACACAGTAGAGTAGCTCACACACGCACGCATGCATACATACATACATACATACATACATACATACATACATACATACATACATAAACTGGAACACTTTTCTAAACATGATTTTTTGGGGTTCAGGGCGTTTTGCGGCAGTTACTCCCTAGTCCGGAGTTGTTTTGGTTATTTGTAATGCCCGTAGCTCGCGGCTTACCTTCCAGCAGCCTCGGCGAAGACTCTGGATGTTCGAAGGATGCTGGTTCTCTTCAAATTTTTATCCTCGGCTAGCTGAAGTTATTGCTGAAATATATCAGAGCATGAACTTTTCCTTGGTAAAGGAAACGTAGATCTCGGGTGTGGTAAAGGAGAGAAAATAGACATGTTTTAGTTACTAAAAGACGACACTGCTGTTTCTTTTATTTAGCTACTTCTGGTGGTACACAACACTGATATTGTCGCCGTTAAAACACTGTCCACTCTGTTGAAATACGGTGCTGATATGACGCGAAGTTTATATACTTATAGATCTCTTTACGCGGAGCGATTCTTATGTATGTTGCGAAAACCGTCTTAATTCACTTTTGGCGGGAGATTTCTCAAATATCCAGCAGCATCTTTCCCTGCTTGTAGTTTAGAAAATGACCCGTGATTTTGGTCCTAGCAGATCTATTTATAGTCCCAGGCTTCTTGGGCTGCTTCATTTCCTTTTGGTGCATTTTTAGCGCCACTCAACGCGTCTCACTATTTCATATAAATTTACAGGGATCTCATTGGTCCAATTTTAACATAAATCGCGGCTTTTCCCAATTTTACCGTTAAGCTTGTTGTCTCCCTCACTCTGGTCACGGCGAATTATCGTACAAAAGCATAATAGCTAGACACCCTCGCTGTATGAACAATGCCCCTGCTATCAGAGAGACATCGTAAAACTAAACTTGTTGCCTTCGGAGACACTATTCCTGCAGCTAACATATCTCGTCGTGGACAGTATTTTAACATACTGCTTAAATTATTTACATTAAACAATTTATAACTCCTCTAATATTTGTAAGCTAAACACAGACATATCGTTAAATCACCCTTCTTAGCTATACCGGCAGTAAAAGAAAAACATTTGTACATAGCATAATTTAACCTCACTAAAAATTAATTAATCAAATTATTAATAATTACCTAGCTCGGGCTCGGCCTAGAGTTGCCGTTTCAGTTTCAAAACGTGTATTTTCGGTGAAATCTCGACTTCGAATTTTTGGGTGAAATACAATACTTCCTTTACTTACTGTAAGCATGTAGTAGTAAATGCTTTGGGAGAATGAAAAACCATTCTATTTCCAATGAAATCTCATATGATGCATTGTTCCTTTATTTACAACAGTCAAGTAGTAGAGAAAGTAAAAAGTAGCAATGAAGAATTTTATTACACATTTGACTCTAGGTTGGTCTTATCTTAATCATAGCAGAATTGTAGATTACAAGAAAACAAAAATTAACTTGTTGTATATAATAAAACAATATGAAATAGTTTTCAATAACTTATATTACGCTTTACGAAGAAACCTTAAACTTTACTGAACATAAGTGATACTCTGTATTGTAAAACAATAAATTTGAAGTTTGTGAAGAACAATATTTTTGTAAAATAATAAATTTAAGACTGTATTTTAAGTTATACGAGAGTTTCAAAACGTACAACTGAAATACGAGAAACATCGTGGGAGTTTCATTTTTCAAGCATTATTTGCACACATATATTATTTTCATGGAAAGTACTATCAATACTCTAGTATGCTATTCAGTGAAGGAAGAATTTCACACCCTTGCAAGTCTCGCGCCTCCTTCTGATGCACTGCTTATATTGTAACTGACTTTTTCTCGAAAGTAACTTTTACGCAGCATGGTTGGAAATTACTTGCAAATGTTTTAAAACTTTTAAAAATTAATCCATATTTAATCATGTTTTCTAGAAGTTACCCTGCAGATTAATGAAAAAATTAAAACGATTTATTTAATTTCGCACCAAGAAAAGCATTTACACAGAGGTAACTGTGGGTACATGGTTTTAAAATAAGGCATGCCAGGGCTTAAACTATTTATTCTCAGTTACTCTGGATTACGGTGTTGCATTTATTCCATAAATAATTTTCCCATTTTAATGCGCTTTACAACACTGCTTTGTTTATCATGTAATCGTTAACTTAATTGTAAATGGAAGAAGCTTAGGAGTTATAATCTATTTTAAACACAAAAGTTGCAAATAAAATACAGTTGCAACATTGCAAGCTGTCTTCATGGCATGATATTGAGAGGTATTTGAGATCACTTTAAATGTTTAGCAGGATGTATAGATCAATTGAAGTTTAATGAGTGTACCGTTATCTCGCTATTGTAGCTCAGCAAATAGTTGCTCTATGAACTGGCTAAAAATGGTTCGAGTTTTGGCCATAGTAATGAACATTTAGTTTTGCGGAGTATTCTCTAAAATATCCGTATTATGAAATAAGGATATTTGAATAATAATAAGGGTACTGGGAGTTAACAAATTAATACATAATATACTTCTGCTAGAGGCAGAACCGTAGATTACATATTCTACTAAAAACAGGCCGTGCAATACGAACATGTGATTTGCACTTCCTATCGGAAATGAAGAAGCTTGCTTTAAACCGAGAAGGTTTTTGCTGTTCTAGTTTGAAACCCAAATGCTTAACATAATTAATAAGATACCCTCTATCTGAATTATGTTTTTAAACAACATATATTTTTTTCCTATTAACTGGTTGTGGAGGTTGCCAAAACGACATTTCTCACGTGTGTTTTAATTAAGGTATTAATATGTATTTACAGCAGTAGAACATAATATTAAACCTTTATTAGTATCCTAATTCACTTTGAATTTATAATCCAACTATAAATACAGCTATCTTTAGCAATCCAGGCAACGTATGTGATTCAACGTTTCTTAATTGCCTCAAATCTGCCCCATTCCATCCTCGGCTTTAGAGCTTACACATCTAGTAATTATTTATCTATTCACTATTCTGGTATTAGACAGCTTGTTTTAATCTCTAGTAAATTCTCTCATATTCAGATTTAGAAAGGCTATTCTGTTTTAGTACTAGTAATAATGCAGCAAGGCCTGTGCATTATATTCTGCCAGCAACTTCAAAGCGCAATTTTCTGCTTTCCCCTCTTTCTTTTCAACCCGTTCATCTACCAGATTATGAGTATTTTATTAACTGTCAGCAGGAATCTAATTCCCGGGCTTTATCAGAGCGTGGAAAATGTCTACCGTCTCGCGAAATTAAAGGTTAAAACAGGCATATCACATATTAGCCACTCGAACGTTTACATCGTGCCTTAGTAATAGCATTTGGTTCGAGTAATGCATTCAATAATTTGAATCCTGCCATCTGAGAATGGAACTTAAGTCCTACAGATCATATTTCCATAAATCAAGAAATATATATTATGCAACTAGACTATAATTGCAGTAATTAAGAGGCGAGTACGTTTAAGGCGAACATGTTTATGAAACGAGCGTTAGCGAGTTTCATAATTTTCTTACGAACGTCCTAGTTAACATTATAGCCAAGTTACATGTGAGTTTTTTTAGGTCGACCACAATATAATTTAAAAACTTCGAGTTTCTACAAAACCATCTTACCTTCTTAACTGTGTGTAATTAAATGCTGATTGGGTGCCAGGACCTTGAACGAGTTGGCGACTAGTGCAACAGATGGCAGTACTGTCGAGTCCAGGCTATTCATTTTTGCAGGTAAAGTGAAAGAATGACAAATTAACGCAAAGGAAATGAATTCCATTTATTATAATGATAAAACTGCAATGAACAGAATTAATTTTATTTTAAATATGCTTATTTCATTATTTACCTGAGGAATGGATCCCAGTGAACTGCTGCTTTGAAGGTGTTAAAAAGTGTAAGCGAGCTGCGCGCGCCGACTGTAAGATCATGAGTCGCTGAAGTATAATGGATGCCGGTATAGTTCAGTATATACATCACATGTAATCAGCGCATTATAGTGTGATTAACCAAAAAGGTATTTCAAATATGAATCGATACATTTTGATCCATTATTTTTACAATACTGTAATATCTATACAAAATAAGCGCTTTCTTCATTTACAAGTGTTTTGGTGGATATAATATCGAAAATCGCGTTAGAAATAAAATATTTTCCCACTAAACTAATACATCCTTTATCACAGGTTCAGAGGACGAACTTGTTGACCTGGAACATAATAACAAGAGTATGTAAGATGTCCATGGAAAGGGAGTCTGGTCACTACTCTGTTGTACATTGGATATTTCATGTTCAATATACGATTAAAGTGCGAAAAGAATGACAATCATATTTCTTGTAGGATGACAATGCGCTTTCACGGTAGTAGGGGATGATATCCTTCTGTAATTGATGTTATCCACTTACAATTTCGGTTTAAGCATATACTTTTTCACACTTTTCCAAAATAAAATAGTTTGCGTAGAGGAACAAGTATCTCACATTAAATGTAAATAAATTATATAAAATTTTAGAAAATTTTAGAGGATATAAGAATAACTACACAAAGAAGCATATCAAAATAGAAATAATTACATAATAAAACAAACTAATTAAGAAAGAATAGAAAATGAGAAAACATATATAAATATCAAAGAAATATGTAAACAATAAATATCATATAGTAATCTTACGAATGCATACAACTGATGTTGGAAGAGCTAAAATTTGTACAGGAAGCTGGCTAGCACAGACGTAATTAGCAACCGGATCACACAGGGAAGCTGAAAAAACAGGGATTGGGCTAAATAAGTGGCCGTCTAACACAGGATTAACAGCGACTGTCACGAGTATGATAGGTAATATTGGGAAAAGACAGAGCTAACTCACTCCCAAAATACTTAAGTCTTTCCAGGGAAAAATACATGAATGATTTCATTTTTATTTTCATCTCCAAACACTGTATCCAATGGGAAAACACACTATGCATTACAGCGTGAAAATTAACGTCTGTCTGGCAGTATAAAAGGTGGGTATTTCGAGAAACCTTCTTTCAATTCTTATCTTATGGACATCTTCGGAATATCCAGTCTCTCTGGGAAGCTTGTGAACTTAGATGTTGCTCCAACTATGACCTCGAAACGTAGGGCAGTTAATGGGAAATAATAATTCTGGAAATTGCAAAGTGGTCCGCACTAGTATAAGAAGCTTCATTAATCCTATTAATTTAACTGGAATAAATCTAGACAATCTGCAACACTTGGACTTATTCAACTCTCATTACTCGAATAGTAGGGGAATATAAACAATTAAGGATAACAATAAAGACGACGAGAAGAATAGTCAGCATCCCAGACTTTAGTAGCTAACCGCTACATTCGACATTACTCGAAAACGCTACAGCATGCTTTCACCGAAGGGTTAAAACTTAACTATTCATCATATTAACATTCTAATAAGCAGACGTAAGAAATATACACTTTCTAGGTTTACCGTGCAATTTCTTCCCTCCATATAAAATTAAGTTATGTTTCTTCGTTGTTCACGTAAATTATGCATTAACTATATTATTATATTCGCAAAAAGAGTTTACTCTGCTTGTCAAATTTGTTTTCGAGCAGCATTGCGTGTGTAAATCAATTCTTAGCAGTCTTTAAAGAGTTTAGTAACTAGAAAATTACGAGAACTGGCTCGTACAATTTGAATTCTATCTTTTAACGACAATGGGTACTGGTAATTAAAAATCCAGCTTTTAGTGCGTGCTAATATAAAACTACGTATAAAATAGTTTGTGTGTGTGTAAAATAGTGAGGCAGCAGGGCTTTGTGGTTCATTTCTGGAGTCCCGAGTTAGATTTCTGGCCCAACCACACGAAGTTGTTTGAAGAGGAAAATAATCTTAAATTACCCTTTACTTATTAAATACACCCAGAGTAGCTGTAGTGGACCTAAAAGTAACTCACTTTCTTTAATCGTTTCTAAACACAATGTAAAGAAGTAATATTAACGTTATTACTTTTGTTTCTTATACTGAGCACAACGCTGTTTTCTTATTTTTCGCTATGTTGCAACCATCTCTTTTATTATCCACACATGCATGTGATACATGAAGTAAATAATGATTCTGAAAAGGTACCTGGGCTCTAAATTAAGTGTCCGTACCAGATCTAGAGCAAATTATGAAACCAAAATCCTAGCAGAAGTATTACATGCTTAGATACGCAGTCTGCTACAACGGGAGTGTGATAAATATCGCTGCCACGTGTTCGATCCTGGCACAATATTACATCATATAAATTATTAAATTATGATAGCATTTACTTCTGCATGAATTTTATTCCTTACATTTTTTACCTTTGTAAGCTCATGCACATTTTAATTAGAGTGTCATGAAACAGAAGTAATAAATAATAAACAATAACAAATATAATTGTTTGAAGGAAAGTGTATTTTTGGGTCAGTAATGCTTTTATTCCGAATTTCAGATTTCTTTATAGTGAGTTTCTAACGTTAGGCTATACTGTTTTTCTATAGCTTGTACCTGTCTGATATAATTAGATTATATTACTTATTAACATAATAAGTGTTTTCTGTTGTATTAGGCATCAAATCGCACATTTCACTATTACTTCTAATTAATAATTGTTCTCAATAGCTATCCCTAATTTTAGTTGACGTTTAAATTGAGAGTGGTGTGTCAGTAGCGACAAGATCATATACCGTGATCTAAAGCCAAATACTCGAACATGGACGAATTTTCTTTTTTTTCCTTTAGTAGTGCTGATTTCTTTGTTTCGTGCAGTCACTGTAGCTTTTATGCCAATATTTGTTCATAGATCTGAATGCTGCTTATGCTTTACATCTTGTAGGATACAGGTAAATGCTCCTGTTTTTCTGCATTGTGACAAGGAAAGCGCTCGTAGAAGCATAATATCACTATATGATAACACTAATCCTACAAGGCACGCGGCCGTCCTGACTGTTCTGCGCTGTTATCCCACCACTCCCTAAACCAATGTTTCCCAAACTGTGCTCCGCGGAACTAATGTTCTGTGAAGCGTAAGCGCCCCGCGATAGTCCCATTACATTGTAAATCCCTTATTTACTAACAAAGAGATAGAATTCTATAAGGTGATAGTAAAACAACTTGAGTGTACTTTCAAAATTCTAACTTTATTTTAGGCGGTCGAAAAGAAAGTATAACTTTTTTCCATGAGCAAATAAAAAGTGTTCCCTGCCTAAAAGTCTGGGAAACACTGCTCCAAATTTTTTGCGCTGCGACTTCGCTTTGGTAACAAAAGTAGCACGCAGGAAAGCAAGCCATTATCTCCACACGCTATCTTATGGATTAGTCTTGCGACACGCGCGATGATAAGCATAACGCTTTCTATGCTTATACTCCTATAGCATAATAATAACAATAATAATGTGACTTTGTCCAGTTTTTCAACTGCCAATGTTACTGGGTGTTCACTTCACTAAGGAACTAATTCAATTTTAAGTCACTTCAATTCCTTCGTGACGCAGTCTCCTCACGCCGGACGGTTCACTTCACTCGGGAGTGGAACACAAGACTTCAATCGCCGCTCCGCGGTAGCACTCGCTGCATGTCACAAAAGCCATCACCAACTCGCTCGAAAAATTGCTCTTGATGTAGTACCATAAACACAGTCACTAACTCGCTCGCACACTAAGTGACGCAACTCCACTCCACTCGACTCGCAGCTTGACACGCAATGCCTCGCAACTGAATTCGATTGCGCGAGAACGCCCGCTTATATAGGAGTGGAATCTTAGGTTTCCGAACCTTCTAGAACTGTTTTGACACATTTCCTGGAGGAGGGTGGGGAGATAAAAGCTTCCAGAAAGTTTTAGTTACCTCCTGATAGCGTGCCAGGTATTTGCGATGGCAAGCGGCCGTTATCTTGTTTACTCCGACCGCTCGGTGACATCCTCCTGATAGCCTTGGGCCATAGACGCTGCGTCACAGTAAATAATAATAATAATAATAATAATAATAATAATAATAATAATAATAATAATAATAATAATAATAATAATAATAATTCTATAACAAGTTGTAAACCACTGCGCTGCTTTAAAACCGTTTGGTTATATTCAGTACAACTACTGAAACCTAATGCAATGAAAGTGTACCAAAATGACTTTAAAATTTGTATGTGCGGAGTGTTGGAGTGAAAATAATACAGAAGGCATTGTCTAGCGTGCCCAGTAACACCAGTTTGATTGCTATAGAAATGAACAAAAAACGCATGGCTCTTCGTTAATTGGCAATTTGCTCCTAGTCACTTTGATCGGAAGAGCTTGCATAACTGCAGTGAGTCGTTGTGCTCAGTAGAGCGAGAGGGTCCCATGTTATGTGTTGATCTCATGATAATATTCCTTTTTCCCTGGCACATTGCCAGAGAACAGAGAAAGTGCATTCGCCATGTTCTAATAACGGAACACTGGTATGTCTGCATTTGCTACAAAATAACTGTTGGCTATCGGAACATTTAGGGCCAGTTAATAAATTGAAAACTGGGTGGTTTAGAGTATCCCAACTTAACCTTTATAAGCTATAAGATGATTGTAAATGCTCATACACATTTGCGAAGTCTTATGGACCACGAAACTTGCTTGTCGCATACTTTGTAGGATTTTCCTGTCATTGCAATGCTTTTAACACGTGTGTCTGACCACCGCTGTCTTCTTGTTAAGTAGCTGTTTCTGTTTAAGATGTAAACAATCACTCAAAGTCTGTTTTCTAAAAATATATATGCAGCACCACAGATGGCTAAGCAAAAACATAGTTGCTATCTATATCGGGAATGCTGTGCAGCAAGACTAAAGATAAATTCCCGCAGAAAATAAAATAAACTAAAAGAATAAATTTCCACAAATAGGAGCTACCAAAACCGGAATACTTTGAATTTTTTCTTCTGGTGTAAGTTTAACGACTTTAACCGAGCAGTTCATATCGAACATTTAATAAATGTATCAGTGCTTAAAATTATCCGACATTGTTAATAAATTCTACTTTTTTGGGCGAAAGTAACTCCCTGCAGAAGACCTTAGCCCAGTAATGCCCAAATCGAGATGTGAAGTAGATGTGAGCTCCGGTTTACGAAGTAGATACTCTATTTCCACACTACATGGATGCGCCACGTATGTGCATTAAGTCAGATGCTTGATATTGACATTTTGTTGTTGATGTTTTCTGATTATTTCTCTATGTTTCTATTCAAACACAAATCCTGAAATAACTTTAATAATAACCGTAATAATAATAATAATAATAATAATAAAACCACAGTTAATAAAAGTTGCCTGTACTCTCTTTCACTGATGATTACCTGGCTTGAACATTTCGAGTGTCACCGTTGCGTCATATCTACATAGCCGTAATTTTAGTGCATGGAAGCGGAGGCGAGTAACGTTGAATCTGTCAAATTTAAAACTTATATTACGCTTGAATTCATTGTAAACTAGCGTTCTTAGTAGTCATGAAAATTACTCTCCATTATCGTTTAAATGGGGATATCAGAGTTTTCTGAGTGAACGTATACGGAACGGTTTTACAGTTTACACAGAATCGAAGTTGCCGTAATTTATATTTGATCACCTTTAAATTCAAAGAAAATTTTCAACAAAGTCTATGTAGTTAGAAAGTCTAAAAGCTGATAAAAGTGGAGCAGAATATAGACAGCGAAAGAGAAGAAAGTGAATGAGAGAATAGAAAGTATTAAATAAAAAGGCAAGAAAATAAATCAATAAAGAAAGAAACAATAGGCATTTGGATAAGAAACTACCGTTTCCCAAACTCTAGAATTTTTCCTTATATTAACACAAAATCTAGACTAATTTTTTTAGAAGATAAAAATTAAGGAAACTGTTTCATGCAGGTAGTTGTTTTGGTGTGATAATCCTCTCAACATCTTCATTTTGCATTCTTTATTTGTCTGTCTATATTAAACGAAAATTAAAGGCCCGATTCGTCAAGCGCATCACCCATTTCTCTCTTGAACCTATAAGGATATCAAAATTAAATTTTCTGTTGAAGTATATTGACAATTTGGGCCTCTGCTTAGCTAAATAGCTGTCCTTGGTGCACTTTTTTAGCATTAAGTTGTATAAAGCTTCGGAATTTGTTTATCTACAAATGAAAAGAGAACTCATAGAATTGTAAAATGTTTAACGCAAAAAGGTTAAGGTGTTTAAAGCTCTATTTTATACCAGTTGAATCACTCAACCCTGGGTTAGTTTTATTTAGTTTACGCAACCCTCTAAGCTTAAAGTGTACCTTGGTCCGTTTACTAGTCCACTTTACAGTTCATTTGCGTGGCTAGATAGCGAAAGCTCCAAGCTCAGTAGGAAGGTCGTTAAACCCTTTTCTGACTGTTTTAAAACCGTTTAGAAACCTACGAAATCTTCCAGAAACTTTCCAGGGTGAAAACCAATCAAAACGTTAATGGTGGGTCCATAAAACTAAAGAAGCCATAGGCTGCGAATAATAACAGACATTACTGTATACAAAATGGCCGTTACACAGCATTTTTCCAATTCTGAAGGTTCACTTTCATGTGGCACGTTGTTTGCTGTAGCATGGCTAATTTGATAAATAACTTTGGAATTTCTAACATATACTTAAACACATTCTAAAATTCTACACCATGCATGCAATGTTTGTGTTGCGACAGTAAACTTTAAAGTCTGTTTTTCGCGGTTCGATGGCTATTCGTTAAGTGTTCGGAAGACATAGGACGTTTTCTAAAATGGATCTTAATTTTTTATTCTCTTTCTTTACTGCTTTGGCCTTGGGAATGGATATCTTTCTATAAAATATTGCATAAACGCCACTAAATGCTTACTAAGCTTTTTAGGGGGTTTGGGGGTAAATTTAACTAATACCAATTAACTAATTTAACAAATAAACCAACACTAAATACATGAAAACTATTCTACAGTGGTACACATTACAGCACCGTTTTAATAACACTGTGATGAAAATTACTCCTGCCTAACCTCTTCCATTCAGGGATAAACATATATATGTATAGTTACATGCTGGGGTAAAGGCCGAAAAGGTTACCAGAAAATAATTAGTTTAGGTCACCCAAGGACGCACATGGGGGGGGCACAACTCGCTGCCAGCAAAAATAAAGGCACCTTGGTATGTAATTTTAAGGGGAAGGCATGGGTTTTTATATTGCATCGAAAGATTGCATAACACACATTACCTGGGATTTATTCACAAAAACGTTTGGATTCTCTACATAGTTAACAAAGGAAACAGGATGAAGGGAGATGTCACAGGCCGTAGACCGGCCACACACGACTGGTTCCAACGACCACTTACTCTAGAGTGACGTTATCTTGCCCCACCAACCGTGTCTAAGCAAAGCCAGACAGGGCTGACGTCTTACCAGACAATTTCAAACAGATCTTTCCCTTTGGCGTGGTCCTTTAAGCCGAAATATAACTGTGGAGACCCAATAATGCTACGTCTGGTAGCAACAATACAGCACAACAGTGCGTCTGGTATTGCAAATGAAATTATTATGCCATAATATATTTAATTTAGATTAACAATTATAAATGTATGTCATATTATGAGCTTTGAACCATCGCTCTTTGAGATCATTTGTTTTGTTTCCAAGAGATGATTCACTCGAGATAGGGAACTACTGGTAAAATGCCTAAAACTTTATACCAGAGTACTTATTGAGGCAATACATTCCATAACGTATATAGTAATAAAATAATAATAATGCTTATGAAGATTACAAAGGAAGTATTAGCGAAAGTATAATATAAATTTAGGTATACCGGTGATAAAACCACGTCAACAGAGAAAGTAAAATTTAAAGGGATGTAGTCACCTGTTAAGTAAACTTGTTGTTTTGATATTTATGCTTTTTACGATGCATTTCCGGTTAACATAGAATCCAAGACTGTAAAAACGAGAACAGTAAGAATCCGAAGAAATGTCGTTTACCTGCTAAAGTATGGCTGACACATTGTAAAATTTTAAAGTTGGGTGCTCCTTTGCAGCTGCGAAGTCGACACCATTAATATTAATTTAAGAAGTAACCATAGGGAAGTAACCAAAGTTCGGTGTACAATTGAAGAGAAGTTATAGGTCACATGATATAGCAGTGGACGTATTTAAATATAAGTTTTGAAGAGAAAATGAGAATCTGGATTCAAGAAGATACAATATAACAGCTTCGTGACTGTAAACAAAATCATACTTTGTCGGGCACTCAGAAGAGTCGCGATGAGGAAAATACGCGGCTAAAGTGTTTGGTCGGTAGTGTCGAATAGGAGCTTATGACACACACAGGTCTGACAGGCACAGTATGCGCGTGCGTTTGATGGTAGGAGTGCTAGTAAATTGGTGACGGGGAAATAAATTACACTGAAACACAATAGCAAACTGCTTCTTTACCCCCGCCCCTGCAAATCGTCTTGGCCAGACATTAAAAAGAAAAAGGGGGGGGGGGAACCTTCGAATACCTTAACGCGATGAAAGCGTTTTCTGGAAGAGTACCAAGACCATGCCACTCGATCACAAACACATGCATATCACCTCATTCTGTATCATCCTAATTTCATATCTACCCCAAACTAATTCTTTTAAAGTTTTCTGCGGCTTATTTGTAGTTGTTAACATTTCTGAATTAATAGGGATTGGACACAGGAACGAATAGATATTTTACAAGAAGCATAACTGTAGAAAATAATTTCTTCGACAAAAGTGGCGATATTTTCAGGTAAGACTATAATCAACACGTTGTACCTTACTCATAACTAGAGGTAGATCCGCCTGGCACACAACAATAAAGAACGTTAAAAAATATATCCTAATCATTAGAAATAACCAGGGAAAAATTGAAGCCTTAAAACGAAGGTTTCTTGAGATGTTCATTTATTTAAAAGAATTATTTTTATTAGAAAATCCTATTTAAGCAATAACAGAAAGTATGTTATGCAGTGTCTTAAAATAAATAATCTCAAGGCGAAAGGAAACAACTGAAGTCTTATGGAATATATTTAAGTTTCTTTTAAATTTTAAACCAAACCACAGCCTTCTGATGCAGGTCTTCGAGACATAACTTATTCTTAATCCAACAGCCACATTAAAGAGGGAAAATAATTAAAAGAATATTAAACATATCACGAATCACTCTAATAAAAGTATACAAAACTAGTCAGAGAATTAGATATTAACCGCAATAAAGAAATAGTTTATAATGGTTTTAAGGTTTCTCGGCATTGGCTTGTTTACTATCTGTTCATGGGATTGCAGCCGAGTAGACTCAATGACCACATCGTTCAGCTGCAATCTCGTCAACATATAGTAAATTACATTCAATTTTCCCTTCTCTACTACTTACTTTTAGTAAATAGAAAAGGTATAATATTCCACCCAAAAATTCGATGTAGATATTTCATCAGAAATACTTTCTTTGAAAAATCGTTTTTAGAAAAAGGTCCGTGTGGTTTGTGAGCAGCATAACTCAAAAATTAAAATTTGGATAAATACTAAAATCGGTATATAGATTCAGCATCTTCAAGAATGGGACCCAAAGATTTTCAAGAAAATCCCTCCATCCCCAACTACCTTTTACGTAGAACATTTGTCGAAGTATGTTATTTTCTTAAAACTGGCTCTAACGAATTTGGTTAAAATGCCATGCAATCAAAATATTTTTATGAAAATAAAATGTATATTTTGAATTTTCTGGAAGTATCCTGTTAAGTCCTCTTCGTTCAGAAGAAATTTTGTATAACCTTATATAATTGTAAACGTTAAGCGATAGATACTACACAAAAAAACTGAGGCAGTATTTTTATTACTTAAATAATATCAGTTTAATTATATAATATAAAATAATAACAGCCCGCCCTAAAGCTATATGTGTATAATATATAAAGTGTATATTACAATCATTGTATTATGTTTATTTTATTATGTACAAGTATAAAATGTTATGTGAATGCATTACGTAGAACAACGTAGGAGCTGTGAGAATAGATGCAAGCTGTCTTCAGTAACAAACAGAATTACAAAGTAAAAGCCGAAGGTTGCTAACAATAAGGTAACCTTGAGAAAACAATAAATTAGAAAGTCTATAAAAGACTACTAATAATTCTTGGAACAATAATAATGTAATATTTAAAACAGTTTATAAATAGCCAATCAAAAACTAGAGAAGCTTAAAGTTAAATAAAGATATTCTATTGGAGTAGGCTTAGCCAATCAAAGACTTGAAATAGAGAAAATGTACGAGTTCAAACGGTAGACACTACAAGAAAGCGTACCCAAACAGTTCGGTTCGGTACGGATTCAGTGTGAGACATGAAAATATAAAGTTTACCTGTTAAAAGTGCAATTAACAATAATCTCACAGCTCTATAGTAGGACACATCAGTGAAGTGTTATTTAATCGTGTGAAGGATTAATAAAGGGAGTGGAGTACAATTTTAGTTTGATTAAGCGTTGTTCTTTAGCCGTACAAGCCCTGTTAAGAGATACATGTTCTACAAAATACTAATGACGAAGCCGAGGCATACATTAAAATAAAAAGTTGGTTCTTAAACGTGGGGCGAAGGCCACCGGAAAGTTTGTACCGTACGGGGCGAACACTCTAGAAACATATCTGCCGCAAATTGGCATCCATTACATGCGTGGTCTAAAACAGCTTCAGTTTAGTGCCTAAACGTGGTGCAACCGCAATAATAAATCCTTTCAAATGTAGTTCTCTTAAAACACACAATTTATTGAAAATAACTTTATTGTGGCACCAGCCGTTTCTGAGATATTCGTCATTAATGCATAGATTTGTTTAATAGTTTGTCATTCTTTTTAAGTCCCTCCAATTTTCACTTGTTTCTCGCGATTTCATGGAATCAGTGTGGCATTTTATGGCCAGCGTATAGCATCCAGTTCTTAAACATTTGACTACCGCTGCTTCCTGTGATACATGAAATGTGTAATATAGCTATTTCTGCAAACGTTTATCTCGATTGAAATGAAGTGAAAGAAAAATACTTTTGTAAGAATAATTTGTACACCCATTAGTAAACAATGGAGTGTAGAGAAAATAAGCGAATTTAAGTAGTGAATGTAATGTGAATGTAACACAGCAGATGTTTAAAATATTTATTCTCTCTTAATTGTAAAATTTTCTAGTTTTAATACTTTCCAAATTTGAGTTGTGCTGTTCACATGCAGACACACAAATATATACATGTTTTTTGGGACATCAAAGGGATCTGAATCGTGTATTCACCATAATCTAGACGAAGAACTTTTGTGATCAATGCAACATTTCCTGTGTAATAGGTAGTAGCTATAGAGAAAATAAAATAATCGATCTAGTTTCGATGTTACATCAGCTTTGTCTGCTACCAAGGATACATAAGTATATTTTAATTTTCTCTATTTAGAGGTGTATAACGGTCCCTAACGTATCGCTTGGACGAAGCAGCTAGCGATATAAGCTGAGAGAATAAGTTCGGAAATCTTGGTGTTTGGTTCACGCAGCCGGTGAGGTCCCACGCTGTTTGCGGGAGAGTGCTTCAGAAGTATCACGTGGATCAAGAGAGTGAAGGCCTTGGTGGATTCTGCGGTTCCCGCGGTCTGGAGGTGCTAAGGATCGGTCGATATCCGCGGTTTTCTTCTCTAACTCACTATATCGCCCCCATTAAAATTAAGCTTACCAACATAACAGTTCAGCGCTACCTCTCCCAGAAAAAAAGGGATTAATAATTCTATCTAACACATCCACAAGAGGTGACTGCAGTCCTGTAAGTGCTGCTGCAAAATGAATGTGTGAATTTTATATTCTGAATTTCTTAGAGAAAAAAACAATATGTGTGTTTTAGTATTCTGGTGCAGGAATACCGACCTCTAAATTTTGTGAACAACAAAAACAAATAATTATAGTAATAATTATAATAATAATAATTATTATAATGAATAAGACTGTTTTGTAAAACTTTCTTCAATGAATGTATATGATCACCAGAACCCGGGTTTTCATGATCTAAAATGGTGTATAAAATGGTCTAAGAATGACAAAGTTTTTTTCAAAATGACTTAAAACTGGTATGTATAACTTATCAAACGTCCTGCAGAGAACGTTATATATGTAATATATATATATATATATATATATATATATAGGTATAACTGTTACACCGGCAAAATTATAGGTATAAGAACAAAAACAAGATAATTTAAAAGTTCATTAAAATGTGTATTTGCTTCTTGTTCTTGTTAAAAAAAAACTGAGAAGAAACCTAAGAAAATTGCTTTTGAAACAGGTCTCGCAAAATTGCAACATCACCTCTTTTGAGGTCTCAAGTTATACAAAATTCATAGCGAATGGAGAGGTCTTCCCAGTCTATAAGGTTACAGACAATAATAACCTGATTGTACATCCTCGATAACGCGATAAAAAATAAAAAAACTGACGAGTCTCATCCTTAATTTGGGTTATGAATCATTAATTATTGTAATACCTGCTCCACTGTCAACTCCCACACCTCGTCCACAAGCAACCCAAATTAACCATTAAATAGGAAAGTGATTTTTTCCCAAGAATACAAGTAAAGTATATAATAAGTTACTCTTATTTCTCAGTTGAATATTAAAATTTCTGGCGTTTGAAAATGTATCCTGATGTAAAATATTAATAGTATAATACTCTTTGTATAGTAATGTAATTGCAAGAAAATTACTAAATAAAGACGCAAGGAGCAAGGAAATGACAAAATAAAGACGTAACTTCGGAGAAATGTCCTAAAAATGGAAAATGGCATAAAATGGCCATGTGATGTTTCATAATCTAGGACCCATTATAAGGATTTATGCATATATTATCAATGCCTTTGATACAACAATTAAATTGTATGTCCTCAGCATCCGGGCCCAAGTAATCATTCTAGCTGTCTAATGTTTTCTGTATAGGTTTCTTATCCATATGGTATGAATCTGAGTGCTAATGATAATTTTGAATGTCTATTTAGCTTTACTTAGAAGCTCTTCTTGAAAAATAATATTGAAATACATCTTTTAGCAATAGGTTGAAGCTTAAATTTTTAAAACTCATATTCAAATTAACACTTGTACAAAAATTCGATTAATATTTTTATTAATTTAACAATTTACAGTATATAATTTCCATTAAGTTTGTTATAAAGTTGAAATTATCATTGAGAGAGCTTCAGATTATGTACTGATACAACATATGACACCAAAATCATTAGCAGTCTTGCTATCCACTGCTTATGGACATTAGGTTGGACGACATGCAGCACAAGTGTAACAATTCACTTAATTCTTTCTTACCCAGTGAAGCCCAACCTGTTCTCTTAAGAGCTAAGGTTCAAAGTCCATAGCTTAGCTTAGTTTATCCCTCCCCACCCCACCATATTTGAAGAGATTGACAACCTAAACTAATCAAGCTTCAGTTATTGGCAGCATGAGTGGAAATGAGCGCGAAGAGAAACAATGCCCTCTCTCTGTAAGGTTGGGCATTCCTGTTCTTACCCCTAGCTACTTTCAACAAGCAATGAAACTCAGAGTACCATTCCATAAGAAAGAGTCCACAGTAAACAGAGAATTTATGATGATCAAATATGAGAAGTTTCGTGGGCTCGACTGCCGGGTCTGAGTGTATGTCTGAAACGTTATTTACGAAATAATTCTTAAACGCATGTGTTTCGAATGTAGGGACATATATAATTAATGACTATTTGTTTCTGAAATACACAAATTAGCTGTATTGTAGCTGTATTAGCTGTATCTGACATTAGGTAAAGCAGATAATCCATGTTAGCCTCATATTACACAGCATACAGGTACACAGAACCCTAAACGTATAACACTGTAAGAAGATCACTTAGGCAATCAAGCCGGGCTACCCATAGCCTGCCTTGGGCGGGAGTGTAGTAGCCTAACCTGACTTGGTTAACTGACTTATCTGCCTGTCCTCAAGGAAGACTGGACATATGTACATATTCAGTCAAACTTTTGCCAAGTTAAACCTCCTCCTCCTGTAAAAGTGGTCGCTTACCAATTAAGCTATAACCCAATTCCGGAGGAATAACGGAGGTAGCGTAAAACGGTTTCTATACAGTGTTAGCTTCAAAATTATTGTAGTATGAAACAGTTACATGACAAGGATGAGCGAGGAGCATGTCTGATTAACATTTCAACGTATAATGAACGAAAACGTATTTCAGTTGAATGGACATAATAATAAATTGAACTGAGTTTATTTATGGAATTATTGTTACTCTCGCCAAGCATTTAATATTTGTTTTGAAACAAATGGTTTGAATTATTGAGTTTTGGATGAACATTTTGTACGGCCAAGTTTTGTCAACATCATGTGTATTGATAGTTGGGAATACATTGAGATACCATTTAATAACATGCTTCATTGCATGTTATAGAGTAAATGTTTATCACTTTACATTTCCTTTCTTTCTCTTCCTCTGCCTCCTCCTCCTCCTGCTCCTCCTAAGGGGCTCCGCCATAGGAATTGATTGTAAGAACTCCGCGCGTCCAAAAGACTGGAAAAGCCTGCTCTAAGTAAAAACTGAGACAAGGTACATTAAGTACTGAAAATTGCATATTAAAATGAGAGTCTGCTCCATGGTTGATTCCAGCATTCCAAGAAGCAATCATTTTAAAAATTAATAAACGCACTTCTGATTGTATGTAAAAGTGTATAGGGCAATTTAAGGTGAGACTGTACAATACCTCCAAAACTAAGCGTTGTATAAAGATGTCTTGAATAAAAGTTGCTTGATATTATGCGGAAAATTAAATGCCATTAGTCGTGTTTTATTTGGAGGACGTTGTGATGGTCATTTTAGGGTCTATTTAATTTTTTTAAATAGGAACCTATCATTTTTATATTGTTTTCTCACTTCTCATAAACAGCTAAACAACATTCGTATAAAGCACTTTGCAATTGTTCTTGCACCAACGTAAATAACAGCGAAAATTCTGAATGGCTGTGTACGAAGAGCGCAATGAACGGTTGGACCATCCATGGATGGTCATTTGAGGGTGAAGTTACGTTTTGTAATTGGGGACTAACAGTTTTTATTTTGCTTCCTTATTCGTCATCACAAAATGAACAGCTTTTTATAAATCGTTTTTTAATGAGAAAACAACATAATACATAATAGTTTCCCATTAAAACGAATTAAATTGACTCTAAAATGACCATCATAATGCCCTCCAAACAAAATACCACTAACAGAATTTACGTTCCCCCGTAATATCAAGCAACTTTTATTCAAGACATTTCTTTCTACAACGCTTAGTTTTGGAGATATATTACAGCCTCAATTTAAATGGTCCACCCTGTGTATTATTTTAAATGCAAAACGTTATATAATACTTGAAATAAAAGACTCAAAATATCATTCAGTACACCGTTAAATGCGAACATGTGCACATAATCACATTGGATGCACGGAGCATCAGATGATGTTGATTCCTGAAAAGTATGAAAGATATTCTAAGTAAAGCTTTATCGCCATACTTCCATGAAAGCTTCTGGATTAAATTTGAAGTTTGTACTAGGACCTCATCCTATTTTATTATTAATTATCTGAAGAACAGTAGAATTGGGGAGCAGGTACTATGTATAATAAAATTTAAATAAACCGTAATATGTTCCTCGTCCAATATGGAGATACATACAAATAAAAAATATGGAAGCACCATTTCCATGTAGATATATTTTCAAGATAATCGTTACATAGGAAACTTACCAATTTTACACCCCTTACTTGTGTTCTGTCTCCCCCTCCCCCTCTCTCTCTCACTCCCTCATTCACACATACACACACAAAGGTAGGCTATTTGAAATATGCTCTTAAACTGTACATTTATTGATCAAAAGTATTATAAATTGTATGACTCTAAAACTGCCTAATATAATTGTCTCAAATAAACATTATCTATACTGTTATTTTGCGGCGGCGCCGTGGCCGAGCGGTTAGACCCCTCGCCTCCCATCTAGGCGGCCCGGGTTCATTCCCAGGGGCCTGCATGTGGGATTTGTGGTGGACGAAGCGGCGTCTGGGCGGGTTTTCTCCGGGTTCTCCGGTTTCCCCCGCCATTCATTCCACCAACTGCTCCATCATCACCTTTCCTTTCATCCATTTCACCAACATTTCGTTTCATCTACTTCCTTCATCCCATACCAGGCATCGGGCTGATCACCCATCCTGGATGCTCTGTCTGATCCATGAGTGTCTGCTCCTCGACGGGCCTCTGACCCCAGGCACCCGCTTGTAAGTCCTGGGGGGTGTAAGTCCTACATAAGAGGAGGGTAAAAAGATAATGAATGAATGAATGAATGAATATACTGTTATTTTAAGAAATTAAAATAAAGACTAAAATAAGGGATAAGACTAAAATATGTGCTTCCCTGCTTTTATACAGGTATTAAGAGCTTCTATTTAAAATTCCACGTGCATTTCAACTTGTACTAGTGTATGCCATTGTTTTCTTACTGTTTCCTTTCTTCATAAAATGAATAAGAACATTTAACGGCATCTTTAATTTTTAAATATAAAATACAAAGTAACAGGTTCAACATTAATGGAGGGGGGATTTTCTATAAAGCTCCCCTTCAACAACTTTCAGAGGTTTGTTTACCACATTCTAGATACTTAAGAATAACAGCTATAATTTTTCGAAATCGCAAAAGGAACCTACTCCCCAGTATTTACCAATAGGCATTTTAAAACTCGACAGTATAATATTACCCCTGAGCACTGGAGCACAGCTCGTTATGCGAGGACAAAGGACTCACGTTGCTTCTATTGTGTTTCAATCGATCTGCTACGTTATATATGTCACACAAGCACTGGGAGGAAATTCTGACGTTCCAGCTGTGAGGTGTTTTCTGCAAATGGTACTAAAGCATTCTCTTTTTGGTCCGTGGTGGTGGTAATTGTAGTGATGGAGGCGGGGCAGCGGAAGCGGAGCGATCGACATTGTTGTGACAGTATAGCGGCAGTAGTCGTCGTTTTAGCAATATAGAGATAATAGCAATGGTAATGCTTCGCTTATAGGATCGCACAACTTCTTAGTTTTAACTGAAAATGCCTGTCTCCGCGGCCAACATTGAAATATTTGTATTTCATGACGATAGCAAACATTAAGATTACCAATAAAAGCACAAAGAAGATATTATAATATATGAGAACACCAGTTGATGCTGAACATTAATGATGCTCTGCGTAGTACAAGCTTTACACTTGAGGCACTTTTGTCACACACTCAGAACACTACTGATCAATCGAATCGAATCAGAACTGAACTGCACTCAGCTCGACTCACCGACTTCTTGACAGCACAACATCGTAACTTCTTCACTAACTACTCCATACACGTGCAAGAGCAATTCCCTTATATTATAGGCCTTACTTACAAAGCGGAATGTTCTAGAAAGGGAGTCTACTAGATCATTTCGAAAGGAATGTTATGGAAAGGAAACGGCGCATAATGAGTTTGTTACGGGCTATTATTCTGAAGGGACCGATCATTAGCCGCACTAACCGAACAGTTAGGCGAGTCGGGATGCGCTTGCACCGCATCTTCGCGCTCGCGGTCACAATATGACATTACATTCCCACTTATTCTAAGAGGAGCTCCTGAGTAGGAATAAGATGTCAACAGATATAGAATTATTTTCGGGAGACCTTAACTAGAAAAAAATCTCAAATCGATCTCTTTAATGGCAAGTGTGAAGCTAGTTTCTTGTAATCTCTATTGCTTTTTTAATACCTTCTGAAATCAAAAACAAATGATTCAAATTTGAATAGGACTTTGCATGTAGGTATTGCTGACATTTTTCTACGGTTTCAAAACGTTTAAAGTTTATCTGCATAGTTTAAATTGTTATATAGATATTATTTTCAGAATGAGGCCAATAAATATGTATTTTTTATTTCAGGACGGTGACATGCTGCTTTCGTATTTGAGGCAGTATTTTTATCACTTAAATGATATCAGTCTACTTATATTATACTATAAAATATAATAAGAGCCCGCCTTAAATCAATATGTGTATAAATAATATGTAAATGTATCTAACAGTCATTGTATTATGTTTATGCTATTATGTACATGTTTAATAATGTTATGTGAATGTATTAAGTAATTTAACAATGTAGGAGCTGTGAGAATAGAAGCCGAAAGCTGGTAACAATGAGGTAACAATGAGGTAACCTTGAGGCAATAATGAAATGGAAAGTTTAATAATGATACTAATTCTTGGAACAATAATGTAATATTTTAAAATAGTTTAATAAATAGGCAATCAACAACTAGAAAAAGCTTAAGTTAAATTAAAGTATTCTATTCGAGTAAAATTAGCCAATCAGAGACTTTAAATAGTGGAAATATACAATTTTAAGCGGTAGACGGCAGACATTACTAGGCAGCGTCATTCCTGAGCATAGGTTAAGTGTGAGACATAAAACTTCATTACGGCGAGAATAAAAATAAAGCTTACTGTTAAAAAGTGAAATTAATAAATAAACTCTCAGCTCTACAGTATGATATATCATGAAGCGTTATTTAATCGTGTGAAAGATTAATAAAACGAAGTTAAATACCATTATATTTTGTGTAAGCGTTCATTTTTAGCCGCCTGCTAAGAGATACGTGTTTCTGCAAATTAATACTGACGCAGCCGAGGCTTACATATATAATATGTAAATAAACATTAAAAATGTAAAGTTGATTTTTAAATGTGGGGGCGAAGGCCACCGGGAAGTGAACGTGGGGCGAAGATCACCGAAAATCTTATATCGTACGTGGGGAATAACCTTCCTTCAAATTGGCGCCCAACGTGGGGCCAGAATAGGCAAGAATAGGTGAAAAGAAGAAACGAATCTTCGAAACTACAAGACTTCACTACAGAAACTTCAGAGAACTCCAGAGAAATTCAGAGAACTTCAAAATCATCAACATCACCCAACGACAGCAACGATTCTTTCAGGAGTACGGGGCACGCAGTCAACAATTCAACAAGAATCTACGAGGGAACACCAGAATAAAAAGGTTTACTAACACAGCCAGAGAAAAGGTCAGAGAATTCCAATACTCTATTTATATAATTGTCAAGATAGTTAAGAAAATATATATTGTTATTCCATGCTGTTAAGAAGTGGAAAATTAAAATTGAGCAATTCCAAACCAAATATAACAAAAGAAAATATACAAAATAAAATGGAAACAGAAAACAATGAAAATATGGAAGTAGGAGAGGATAGATCAGCCATTACAGATTACAATATAAATTTAAAATCAGACCTAGAGGAAACAAATAGGTTAAATGTAGAAGACCAGTTATCTGTAAATTCACAAGTAGGCATAGAAAGAGATAGCAGTAGTATGCAAGGTCATTCACCTTTACATATGTTAGTGCAGCGAGCAACAAAAGAAAGAAATACTATCCCTCAGACATGATTCTAGGCAACAAGGGCAAGAAAACTTATCACAACAAAATTTGATGTGCATTCTAAAAGCAATAAATGAAATTAATAATAAGTTAACTGAACAAAATAATAAGATAACTGAAAATAATAATAATAATAAGATAGATGAAATGAGAGTAGGTTAAGTAACACAATAACTGAATTTAATAATAAGTTAACTGGAACTAATACAGAGCTGAAGGTAGAGTTAAGTAATAAGTTAACTGAAACCAGTAAAGAGTAAATAAGAAGATGAGTGAAACTAGCACAGAATTAAATAAACTACAGTAACTAGTCAGGAAAGTGAAGAATTAAAAAGAATGGTAGAAAATACAAATGCAGATACTGTTTAAGTACAAATATTTAACAGGAGAAATAAGTAAAATGCCTGAGATGGCTAAAATAAATGCAAATGCAATTAAAGAAGCAAACACAGGGCATGGACAAGTAATATCAACGATTGACGGAATTAAAGATAAAGTACAAGAAAGTAGCAAAGAAATTGATAAACTTAGAAATAATTTTGAAACTTTAAGTACCAGTGTTTCAAAAGTGAATGCACATGTAACTAGTTCTGTAAATGATAATCATATGCATGATAATAATACAAGTGCTGAAAGAAGTGTAATACCTTGTTAACTAACAATACAAGAGACGCTACTGCTTTCTCCATAGCATAGCCTCTCAAACACAAAACAATAATGATGACGCACATGTGCATGTAGCAAATCAGATATCAATCAGATATTATTCTGTGCTTAATGAATTACTTTTTCCTTATTGTAATGCTTCCTCAAGTTCACTACAATTTATTCACCATTTAGTAGAATATTTTAAATTGAAGAACGTGCCTGAAGCATTAAAAATGATACTTGTTAGAAAATGCTTGGATAACAAAACCTTAGAATGGTTACATATGCTAGCAGACAGTGAAATGAATTTTGAAACATTTAGAGTTTTATTTATGAATAAGTTTTGGAATACTACTGTGCAAAATAAAATTAGGGCGAGCCTAAGACGTTATTCACAATATAGTAGAGAAGACAACTTATCAATGACAGATTATCTTACAAAGTATGCAGGATATGTTAGATATTTAACTCCAGCCATGCATGAGGAAGATTTTATTAATTTACTTACCAGACACTACCCTCTGCATATACAAAACTATTCAAATTACAAAGCTGATTTTTAAACTTGGGGGCAAACGGCACCGGAAAAGTGAACTTGGGGCGAAGGCCACCGGAAAGTTTGTACAGTACGTGGGGCAAACACTCCAAGGAACATATCTACCATACGTGAGGTTACAACTCCTTCAATATATATATATATATATATATATATATATATATATAAGTCTATCGAGAGACAACCGAATTTTATATATATAAAATTCGGTTGACACTCGATAGACTTATCTGCTACTAAAGGTTTAAAATCCATAGAAATATATTGTTCCTAATTTTCTTATTTAGGACCGAATGTTACATTAATGGAATATAACGTGGATTTTTTAATTTGTATAGTTTTAACAAATTTCAGCCATTTTTATACAATGCATGGAAACTTACAAAACAAAAATTAGGGAATACAAGAATTGCTGTTTTATGCATTGAAATTACTGGAATCCTTAAACTGATGGGAACATACCGGTGGTATCTGAATAAAAATAGGTTTAAGGTGATTTTGAAAACCTCCGCTATATAAAAAATCCGATGTGTCGCACTCACATGACTTTCTCTACTCTTGTACAAACTATTTATACAAATGCTTATACTCCATATACTTCATGTTAATCGAGATATCGAGATGATAATCGTGTTATTAATTTTCTTGTAGGTGCAATGGGAATGTGTTAGCTTTAAGCGATGGTCAAATGTTTTAAGAGGTGGTTGCTATGTGGATCATTCCATTCTCTTTGCTTATCTACGACACAAAAAATGAATAACGAATTCCCATTTGAGAAAAAGTTTAAGTATTGGAAAATTTAAGGGAATAACAAGCAATATCTCGAAAATGGTTCCTCAAAAAAAAAGTACATGACAAAAATTGTGTATTTTAACGCGATCTACAGTTTTCGTGTAGTAAAATTTTGCCTATCTATTATGGTTTACCAGTTATGCAAAAGGGGTTCACAATGAAGAATAATTTTGGAGACATTCCCAGAAAATTCGAGATATACAATTCATTTGCCATAAAAATGTCTTAAACTTACGGTATTTTACTCAAAATCATTGGAGACATTTTTGAGAAAATTAAAATTTTCGAAAAATGTTCCATGTAAAGGGTAATCTGGGGTGGGGAAATTTTCTTGAAAACCTTCGTGTCGCATCTCTGGAAGATACTGAACCTAAATACCAAGTTTGGTGTTTATCCGACTGTTCGTTTCTGAGTTATGCTGTTCACAGAAGACACACACACACAGCCACACACACGGACATGTTTCCAAAAATGCTTTATATGCATTCAGTGCACCTCAAAACATGTATTTCTTGTGAAATCTCGATACCGAATTTTTGGGTGGAATGCAATACTTCCGCTACTTACTGTACGTAATAGAGAAAGTAAAAAGACATTCGATATATAACCGTGCCCAAAAGTTTATACTGGAATCAAAGTCACTACAATACAGTTAATTGTATTTTGAATGTTTGTCAGATTTTGGCCACAATCACCCTTTACCCTTATAGTTAACATTTTATATCTGCTAACATTGATAAGTTGAATGGTAGTCTTTATTCTTGAGTGTTTTCTATAGTATTTATTTAAATTCTCATAAATATAATATCCCAGACAATTACATAGCTCTCCTGACATCTCCAACACTAGTGTAAGCTACGCAATTTACCTCTTTAGATTTTCTTCTTACTTAGCAACATGAATACAAAAGAGCATTTGAACGCAGCTCCAGTCATATGTGAAACCTGATCGCGATCCTAGGGGATTTGCTAGACTTTAATGTAAGTAGCTATCCTGGGGATTGAAGATATCTGATGCCCTCATGTATTATTGACATTTAAGACGGGAGGCGCGTTGTATCTCTTGGAGGGGGACAGATACCATCAACACCCATTTAACATCTGTTAACCAAAATCCATTTGCTTGATTATGGCGCGAGACACAGAGGCGTGCTAAACCTGTTCATAAACAGCCAGACCATTCTGCATTTCAATTACTTTAGGCTGTAATTTTCCAGTTCCGCCACTGGGGCCTTTGAGTGGAGATCAACCAACGCGCGCGTGTGTGCTACGTAACCAGCGGCAATGCCTGTGGGAGAGGGCTTCCTAAGTCCCCGGGAAATGATGGGAGAAAGGGGCGGGAAAACTATAGAGAGGGGTGAGTTTGACCCGACTCGTCGTCCCCGGGAAAAGCTGGTGGGGTGTTGGGAACCTTCTGGCATGTTTCACACAGATTACTTCCAGGCCTTGGAGCGCACTTTCAACGTGTGTTCGTTCACACACCATGCCTGCGCATGCGTCAAAATTTAACCACCTCGCCCTCTGTTTCCAATCCAATTCACCATCTTTCGATTTCCTCCGCCCCTTCCTCACCTTCTCCCATTCGTTCCCCTTTTCTTGTGTTCATCATTACAATTTATAATTCTCTCCTCATGACCTCAGTACCTCGTCAGGTAAAACTGAGTTTTCTGAATTTCAGCGCATTATATTTTTGCTCACTGTAATGAATTGTAGATTTCATTAGCTTAGGAAACCTTTGCAATTATATAAGTTAAAAGTACTCAAAAGCTTTCATGCAGTTTTTCATAGACTTGGCAACTTTAGATACGGCTTTTCAGGATTTATTTCAACCTTTAATTCACAATTTGTTCGTTACTCAGGTGAAATTTTCCGCAGTTTATTTGACGAAAATTGAAAACATGTCCGCAAAATAGGCATATACTGCTCTAGATTATTTGCAGAAAAATTGTTGAATCTCGAACCCGCCCAATATGCCAATTAATTATTATTGAAATAACTTTTATTGAAATAACGTAGTATATTGAGAGCACTTTCTCTGTAACCGTCCGATGACTTAGATTCAATGCGAATTATTATCAGACGTGCTCTCAGGTCGTGTAATCTTTGCATTAGCTATGAATACGTTTTCCTGACTGGAAACATTTTTTAAGAACGCCACCAGAAATGAAACCTGCCTACAACACTTATTGACTCAAGAGGGAAGGATATGAAAATTAGTTTAGCAATTGCAGTTTACATTATTCAATCATATATATATATATATATATATATATATATATATATATATATATCAACTACAGCGTTTTAATACTGAAATACAGTATCTAAAATTTATTTATCTTTGTAGTAATGTAATCACACTGACTTTCGGGAGGAAAGCACGTAATGAATCATAAGGAATAGTAATTCCAAATTAAGTATACTCACAAACCAGCTAATATTGGGAAAATAAATAATAATAGTGAACATTTATTTTAATTAGTGGTTCAAGAATTCAGTTTTCTATAATTAAAAAGTTCAAAATTGATTTACTTCTACTATCTTAACCGATCTTTCACAAATGATGTCAGTCTTATTAGAGAGAAACCGTGGAGAAAAACTAAAATAATATATTTCTACAGAAGAATCCAAGCTATCGGCTGGAGAAATAATAATTAGGGTATGATTTATGCTATTGAATTATGTAGCCTAGCTACAAAATTATCTTCCTTAAAAATCCCATTAAATTCCTATTATACTTGTAGAGTACATTTTTAAAATTACTTGTGAGAGTTATACTGTTTAATTTAGATTGCGCTTATATTTTTATTTTCTCTACTACATTATAGTAAGTAGGGGAAGTATTGCATTCCACCCAAAAATTCAATACCGAAATTTCACCGAAAATACATATTTTAGGCTCTCTGAATTAAAACAAAGTATTTTTGGAAACATGTCCGTGTGTCTATCTGTGTATCTATGTGTCTGTGAACACGATAACCCAGAAATGAAAAGTCGGATAAATACCAAACTTGCTATTCAGTTCAATATCTACCAAAGATCTACGAAGATTTTCAAGAAAATCTCCCGCCCCTTTACATATAACATTTTTCGAAAATTTTGATTTTCTCAAAATGGCACTAACGATTTTGATTAAAATACCATATGTTTATTATACCTTTATGGCAAATGAAATATATATCTTGAGTATTCTGGAAATCTCCCCAAAGTCATCCTCATTCTGAATGACTTTTCCATAACTGGTAAACCATAAGAGGTAGACTAAATGTTAATACACAAAAAAATTAGATGTCGTTAAAGCACACAATTTAGGTACGCATGAACCATTTCCGAGATAATCCTTGTTATTTGTTTAAATTTTCCAACAGATACTTTTTCTCAAATGGAAATTCGTTATTGTTTTTTTTCTTTGTTTTCTTTTTTGCCCTGGACATGCAAAGAGAATGGAATGCTCCACATAGCGACCAGCTGTTAAGATTTTGCTATTACTTAAACCAACTGTATTTCCATATTCCCCTAGCGTCTACAAGAATCTCGATTAATATGAAGTAGATGGCGAATAAGCGTTTGTATAAATCGTTTGTACAAGAGTAGAGAAGCTCATGTGAGTGCAAGACATCAGATTTTTCACTAACCGATCTAAATTTAAGTAAAAATAAAATGTGGCACAGAATATACCTTACTCATTTGATCGTATATTGTCATACTTTAGCTAATACGTACTATGTCCAAAAATGTATTTAACATTAAAACATGTCAGCAGGAGGAATTTGATAATAAATCAAGTGTTTACCATAAAACTAATTATAAATAATATTGCAAATTGAAGTAGATGTAGCCCCACTGCTGGAGAGCCAAACTTGATGTGGTTGCAGCCCCACTTATGGGAGCCAAACTTCAAGGGGTTTTATTTATGTTGCGGTTACACTACGTATTGCGGGAAATATAGTTCTAGGAATGTTCGCCCCACGTACAGTACAAACTTTCCTACGGCCTTCGCCCCTATTTGTACATTTACTCTATTTCAAGTCTCTGATTGGCTAAGCCTACTCCATTAGAATACCTTTATTTATATATTATATTATACACATATTGCTTTAATGCGGGCTGTTATTTTTATATTATATAATTAGAATGATATTTAAGCTATAAAAATACTGCCTCAATATATGTAGTATAATAAATCTGGCGATGTAGGTAATGAGCACATTTACTTAATAAACTCAATCGACATTTAACGTTAGAAATCAAAACCAATAGTCATAAAATTTGTCAGGAGTAGATATATGTATGCAATACGACTCGGGTAGTAGATATATTCAGTTATTAATCTGATCTACTAACAGCGGTCAAATTGATCGAAAATTTATTAATGTAAGTTTAATAAGGTGGTCTGTATTAACACGACGAGCAGCATTAAATTGGCTAAGATAAGAACAGAATTAAATAACATAAGTAGGATTTATTTATTCTTTTTGAGTCGATATCGATATCTGTAAACAGGTGAAAATAAATGAACTTGTGTTCTTGGATTATATTAACTTTTAACCGGGGTATGTATATATATAAGTGTGTGTGTGTGTGTGTGTGTGTGTGTGTGTGTGTGTGTGTGTGTGTTTTACTCGTCATTTTGATATGGTAAACTCGCTTCCATATATGCTGTCGCCGCAGCTTCAAGCGACATTTTATTGGCCTTCATGGGTGGAGTATGCATAGCAAGGAAGAGGTGTATGCATCTGTTTACCTTCTCGCGCAAGCAGTGACGTTCTGTTTTAAGTGCACAATTCTAGATTATTCGCATACGAATATAAAACTTTGAGGAATAGCTTAACTCGCCGTCACTTATAATAACAATGTTTAAATATATAACTGAATAAAACCCTGCTTTTTTACAAAATCTGCACGAAAACTGTTTGTAATGGCAACAGAATGTAAAACTGAAATACCTACATTATAATTTTTACTCCCAAACAGGACACATTTACTAGACATTATTGGAATCATGTGTACAATATAAATATACAACTAAATAAAACACTTTTGTTCAATTCCTCTAGCCTCTTTGGTGTAGGAGTAGTGTGTCTGCCTCACATTCGTTCGAATCTTGATTAGGGCAAGTTACCCGGAGAAGGTGATTCCGGGGTTTCCCTACCCTGAAAGACGAATGTCGGGTAACTTTAAACTCTGTAAACCCCGGGCGCATTTGAACATAATTTATTTCATCGTCCGATATACCTAAACGGTTAAAGGTCACTAAACAGAAAATTCCATGAGATAATATTTTAATGACAATAATTATGAAGTAAATTATGTTTTACTCTCAAAGAGGACCTTATTTTAATAATCTGTCCATGTGAATGCTGCATGGAATTGTTAGGGCATTGTCTTCAAAAATGGCAAATTGGCTTCCCATATCCTGCGATGCACCTCCGAAATATTTGCATACATCACAAATGCATTTACTACACCACTGTTTGGTGGAACAACAAAGCAGAACGCTTCAGACACATCCCTATATACCAGCCTGCTGAGAAGGTCGGTAAAATGCCTCCCGTAGCTGCAGTGACGGCATAAATGGAAGGCAGTGTACATAGTGAGCCGTGCTCGTTTTTTCGAGCTGAACTATCTATGGTTGAGCTTCAGCTCCATGTGTGTTCTCGTGGGAAACGGACATTTATTCATTCGAGTATTTGCTCATTTGACACTTCACACCATAGCGTTGTTGTTTCATTATGTTAGGACAAATGAATGGCTATAGCGGATGCCATGTCACTGCGTTTTCTACTCTGTTTCTACCTATTGTTGGGGTCATAACTTATTTCGCTTCGTTATGATAAATGAACATTCCATTTTACGTCTTCCTCTGTCATTACCCCTAAGCAAATATTACTTAAAATATACAAATCATCATACAATTTTATATAAAATTTCATTCAGAATTCCTTTGAGAAGAAAATACAACTGAGATTCACGTGTTTAAACACGTAATTAAATAAACATTACAAATAATATACAATAAATTAAATAATTATTCTTTAAACTTAAGAAATTGTACAACTGTCATTAAAACAAAGAAAGTTTAACTAACACAAATGTTTTTGCTTTGTATTAATGTTATGTATAATTAGGTACACTACTGACAAACATATTTGTTGTATGTACTTCAAACTACATTTTGTTTAACGAGTCACAAATACAAGCAGAGAATTAGCTCGGCAATGATAAAAATATCCAACGGAAAACTAAGAATACTTTACGGCAGTGGTGGCGAAAACGCAACTCGCAAGGCAGTGTTACTTGCAGGCGCAACTCCTTTTCTAGCCGTCTATTCATTTGTTTTCCAAGTGCTGCTGAGTGGTGTAGTGCGTGTTGCATATTTGACTCGAGAGAGAAAGGCATTTTCGCCACCCTTGCTTTACAGCATGTTCATGTTTTTCAACATAAGAAAATAATACCAAAGAGAGTTTGCTTAAAAGTAAATCTAAGAACACTTTAGCATTTGGTATTATTACATCAATATTATTATTACCATTATGTCGATTTCTCGACAATAACCTCAAAGGTCTTCCATAAATTGCTTCTTCAGGTTTTATTTAACTAATAAACTCCTTCATTTCATTTTAAGAAACCTTTTAGTTGTATCATTCGATTCCATACAGGAATATCTCGCGAACTTTGGCTACAGTAACAAAGCCAGTATTGCAAACAGATTGAGCCTTCCACTTGTACCTGGTCACACTGGGCGCTAACAGGAAATGATGTACCAGCTCGTTTGGTGTACCTTACGGAATGGACTGAGAGCGGGACACGGTTCGTACTCTGTTATTCCTAACTCGCCCGTATACACGAGCTCATTGTGTTCGAAGGCACGAATGGTATAAATTAATGACCAAAACTTGTGCGATGCACAGCTCTACACCCCGCCTCGAAAAACAACCCCAGAACGCACAGATAATTAAATCTAATATACAGGAGAAGTAACAAGGAACACAACATTTATACCTGATTATACCAAAGCATTTCAGCGAAAATTTGGAGTTCCAGAACTCGCCCACATTTATAAGGATACTCCCATAGTTGATCAGCTACACCAAAAACAGTAAAGTGAATAGACAGTAAAGTGACAGCTAGTTATATCGAAGCTGGCTATGTATCATTTGTAAATTTCTAATTAATATTGTGACCGGCTTCTCTCATTTAATAAACAGTACTTGTATAAAACTATCTTCAGATAGCAATTCTAAATAACTCCAGCTTGGTGAAGAGAAAAGTTAAATAACTGAATAGCTTCCGGAGAGCATACTACATCCAATCAAGCTTGTGCTCATGGAAACATTACTAATTACTGACATGACTTCCCCCCTATAATTCACAGCTAAGTGAACCAAACTTGGTAAAGAGCAAAACTTAAAAATTAGTCCTGTGAATGAACTGATTTACCAGAAACATATTAAATTCCGAGTAAACTTGTACTAATGGCAAAATTACAAATTTGTGATACGGCTTCTCTTAGATATTCGCAGTATAAATATACTTTCCTGGCTACACTAAATAACCCAAGCTTAGTAAAGCGCCAAGCTTAATAATTAGCCACTTGAATGGATTGAGTTACTAAAAGCATGTTACATACCAAGAAAATTGGTACTGCTGGCAAAATTAGTAATGTGTGATACAACTTCTGCCAAATAATTCACGGTATAAGTACTCTCCTGGGTACACTAAGTGACCCAAGCTTGGTAAACGGCAAAGCTTAATAATTAGTCACATTAATGGATTGGGTTACTAAAGGCATGTTGCATTCCAAGCAAACCCGTACTCATAGTAACGTTCTAAACAATGGTAAGGCTTTTCAGAATTAATTCACTATGTAGAAGTAAAAATACCTTACCCTAACCACTTACATTATAGGCAACTCGTGCTCACTTCAAATTCCGAAAGGAGGTCCCTACATTAGAACATGAACATCATGAACATGTTTAAAACGTTAATGCAATGCATAAGTAGACTAAAACACAAAGACTGAAGATCAGGGTAATTGGCCTCTTTTATTTCCAAACCCAATCATGATAACTAATAGTCTTTCATATAAGCCGTGTATAGGACAAGGTAGGCAAGGCAGAACGGCTATAGTGTGGTGTTTTACAGTCTGATTCTACCTTTCCAAACTTGTCCTACACATGGCTTGTGTGAAAGAACAATTAATTACCAGTGATTGACGTAATAGTTGGTTAAACTATGAATCCCGGGACTTAACGTACTTACGACATTGTAAGTCACTAAGGGGTATGTCATCACAAAATGAATTTGAGATCATCTTGTGGTTTACGGAAAACATGCGAGTCACCTAGGTAATTTAATGTCACGCCGGAATGTTGCCATGTTAGCTCTATTGGTTGGAGTAATCGGACGGAAACCGACAGATCAGTGGTTCTTATCCCGGATATGGCATTGAATTTTTCAGTCTGATTCTACCTTTCCAAACCCAAGCGAGTCCACTCACCTGGATAAGGTAATCACGAATATAACACACAAATCCACAAACTCTCTGTTCATCTGTCAAGCAAGAGAACCCCAAATTCTCTCCCTCTCCCTCTCCCTCTCACGCGTTCCACAAGCAAATGCTCTCTCACAGCAAACGACCAGTAAGGTCTTCAAAAACAAAAGCCTACCGGCCGGAGAAAGCAAGACAGCTAGCGTACAACTACCAAGAAACTGGCCCCACAGCTCAGACGGTAGAGCACCTGTCTGCTGTGAAAAGGGTCTGGATTCGATTCCCGGATGGGGGTGGTGGGAATTATTCCCTATCCTCCCCAGAGTCTGGAAGCATGAACGAGAGTGTGAATGTGCGTGTGATATAATGATTAAAACCCAAAAGGTAAAAAGTACAAAAAAAAACCAATGATAAGAGAATACGAGTTAACGCCATTGCCAATAGGCAATAAGTTCCAAGAAAAGGCCACCAATAAGACCAATGTAGTTAAATGGAACTTAAAAGAAAAACTACCAAGATATCGCACTCTAGATGCCATTATCCAATGACAGTCAATTGGCTAATCAGGGCAGTACTACACTGCTAATAACTACCTTCGATTACAACACTGATGGTATTTCATGGTGGTGCACTTGTTTTTAATTTGCATGAAAACAGTAAGAATCACGTAGGCTGTGACTACAATAATAGCAACTGAAAATGCCGCGCTTTTGAAGTCAAAATATTGGTAATATAAAAGCAACTATAGATAATTTAATGCCAGAAAACGGGAAGAAGAACAAACGTATGGTGTGGAACCAATTTTCAGAATTTTGTACGGATATAAATTATAAAATTGACGGCTCAGTTAGCGTCAAAGAGATTGCTTCCATTCTACAGAACTATCAAACATGTTTGGCGCTAAACTAGGTAATATCATAATAAGTTTTTCGTGCGATTATCTACCCGAGTAGCACTCGTGCTACTAGTTTTGCATGCCAATTTGTTTTCGGTTCCAAACTCATGCATCTTTTCATAAAATAATTATTTATCGACCTTCGGTTTCGAAATAATTATCATAAAAAGAAGCATTGGCTAACCTCAATTAAATTGTCGTAAAACTTTCAGCACTAGTGCTACTATGTTGAAAATTCCCCGTGGACAAGAGCCAACGAGAATCGAAGCCAAGCCCAGTCTATTCACTTACCCAATTTCACACACGGGAAGGAATTTCTTATTTTGGTTTATTTACTGGCCATAAATAATTGAAGATAATATGGAAAATATCAGAGAAGGATGGTATACAAAACTAAATTTGTTCTAAAAGGTCTTTGAACTTAAGCGTTTAGAATAAATGACAATTATGGATTTCAACAAACTGCTTACACGTTAGAGGCGTTCTCATTCAATCAGCCTCCGCCAGTTAATAACAAAATCTGATGTGTTACACTCACATGACTTTCTCTACTCTTGTGCAAACTATTTTTACAAACTCTTATTCTCCATCTATTTCACATTAATGGAGATAAACATTTGCAGAAACGATCTTTTGATATGCAAAGAGAATTACATTTTACAGATAGCGACCAGTTCTAAAAATATTTGACTATCCCTTAAGGCGTACTATATTCCTCTTGTTTTGTGTTTGCAAGGGCAATGTAGAAATACAGTAGCCTTTAAGCATCGACATATATCTTAATAGCTGGTTGCTAGGTGCAGCACCATTCTCTTTGCCACAGATTAATACTCTTTGCATATCCAAGACAAAAAAAATGATTAACGAATTCCCATTTGAGAAAATAAGTATTGAAAAATTTAAGGGAATAACAAGTAATATCTCGAAACTGGTTCACTCAACAACAAAAAATTATATGACATAAATTGTGTATTTTAACACGATCTACATTTTTTGTGTAGTAAAATTTTGTCTATCTCTTATGGTTTACCAGTCGTGCAAAATTCGTTCACAATGAAGAATACTTTTGGAGACATTCCCAGAACATTCAAGATATACATTTCATTTATCATGAAAATATCTTAAACATATGATATTTTAATCAAAATCGTTAGAGCCATTTTTGAGAAAATTAAAATTTTCGAAAAATGTTTCATGTAAAGCGTAATCTGGGATGGGGAGGTTTTCTTGAAAACCTTCGTGTCGCATCTCTGGAAGATACTGAGCCTAAATCCAAGTTTGGTGTTTATCCGACTGTTCGTTTCTGAGTTATGCTGTTAACACACAGACACACACACGTCATGTTTCCAAAAATGCGTTTTTTGGATTCAGGGGGTCTCAAAACATGTATTTCCGGTGAAATCTCGATATTGAATTTTTGGGTGGAATACAATACTTCCCCCACTTACTGTACGTAGTAGAGAAAGTAAAAAGAAGAAAAAGATAACGGAACCGATGTAAAACCAACGCATGCGCAGTAAATACCTGCAACATACATGATGCGACAAAAACTGTGTATTGGAACAAAGTATAATTTTGTGAAGATTACAGCGTTGGACTGCCGCGAAATACCCTTAGACTGGATTATTAAGCATTAGACGTTCTGTATATGAACAGAACCATCATAGTTGTTCAGCTCATCTGAGTAAATCAAGATAGCTTAGTGAGCTTGGAACTTTGAATGGAATTTATTAGGGCTATTTCACGAATAATAGCACATAACTTGTATAAGTACCTAATAAAGTAATTGACAGGAAGATCTAAATAATGAAATAAAGATTTGATAGTGAGATAAAAAAATAACTGCAATAAATAATTTCCGTATATTAAATCATTGTAAAATGTAATAAGCCCGAGTTGAAAGATTTATCCGAAAAAAGGGTAATTAGCAATTTATTTGACGGAAAGTGATTAGTAACAGCCGAAGATAGAACACCTAAGCTTAAAGATTCTTGAACAGCAGCTAGAGTTAAGTTCAGTCGTTTGCAAAGTACGTAGGCAGGAATTCTTTAAATTGGAAAGGGGATTCGTGGAGGTTCCCATAGAAACAGTGCCAGATATGCATACTTTGAATTTTAAGGCTGGAATGCAGGAGAAGAGACGTTGGTAGGGGTATTGATATGTGGGCTGAGCTTAAATTAAGAAAAGAGCGTGCATTCTAAATCAGAGTCACTTATTCACTTAATTCTGTGACTTACTCGTGTGGTGATCCTCGTGAATGCGAGTTCCACTTTAAGTAATGTAACGCCTAGTGACGCGCTCGAGTAAGATTTAGCGGCCATTGCTAGGGAGCTTTCAGAGCAACACTTACAACTGACGCTTCGCTTAACTATTGTTATAGCAGTAATTAATTTGCAAATTCAGCATTCGGCAACTCTTCTCAAACTGAACATTTTAGTCAACATTAAAATTTACCAGCTAACTAAACTCGTGTTATCCTTTTGAAACTCACTGACGCATACCCCGAGACAACTCATGGCATATCACCAGAGCCGCTGGCGCACGACACAACGCAGAACAAGCTACGAGATGACAGCATAAAACTCATTAACAGAGCAGGTAACATTAAATGTTATAATTTTATAAAAATAAGTTGAAGCAAGGAGTGGCATCAAGGTTGTCGCACAGAGAACGGCTTCAACGTGTAGTTAATATGTAACCTTACTAATTATTAATTTATTTACAAGAAGTATTACAAACGTTATGGTAGAGTAAAACCTATTTTTAAAACACAAATATTAGTAAATTTGTCATTACTAAACATACATTTTAACACAAGTCAAGAATAGTTTATGTAATAATCACTACATAAGTTTTATGCGCATCTAGTAACTAGGGAGCATAAATTATTGGTTATTGTTTTCTTCAGTGCCAATTGATATACTACACAATGAGTATAGCAGTCATTACTTATGCCCTTCTGAACCATAGTCGAGGATTTCTATCGAGTGCTTTACTGAATAAGCTTTAGGACATTATTATGTTATACCATGTTTTCTAACTTTTTCAAATTTTGTGTAATTGTAGGATTTAGAAATACGAGGAGGTAACCGGTGCTGTTGATAGCTGTTTGGCGGTTAATTCGCCAATTTGAGTACTCACTACGAAGACAAATAGCAGCTCTTGCAGCTATTTAAAAGTTGTACGCCTTTCTTTGGAGTAATGTTACGCTATGCCTAAGACCTTGATAGTGGAATGACTGGTGCCGAAAACAGAAGTACCTAACACCTCTTTATTCGCTATAAATCTTAATTAACACCAAAGTGATCGAACCTCAATCTTTTTGGTAGGAATTCAGCTCTGCCTCTTTGGCAGTTTACAGCAGAGCAAGAAATTAGTTGTGTTTGAGGGGATGCCAAAGTTTAAGAGAAGGTCCCAATCCACAATTCAGAACCCGGTTTAATTATCCTCAAACAGAAAGGGAAACCTGAAGGCTGCTGTTGTAAACAACCCAGTCTGTTGACAATATTTCATATTTACATTCCTTATCAATTAGCATTTCCAAAGAAAATTAAATCATTCCGCGTAACTATTTCGTATATTAAAATGGATAAATCTCTTATTAAGTGGTGCTTCTCACCCAGTATTTTATAGTCACTGAAACCAGACAAAATTGGGTTGAATTTCATAAAATAATTATAAGAGCTATCTTTTATATTTATGCTAGTTTTTATTATCTTTGAGAGACGTAACGTTCTCATAACTAAGCCGAAGAAAGTTTTTAAGGCTTAGATAAATTAAAAAGAAGTACATTCATTAAAAAAAATTAGCATACTGCAGAAGAAAAGGTAAATGGACAAAGAAAACCGCTGGAAAACACAAATAGGATACTAAAATGTACTGAGTGTACAATTTATTTAACAGAAAAGAGTACCGAATGTTATTGGATTCGCCTTATAGAGCCCACCAGTCCTAACTTTCATATTGTAGATTATAAAATTGTTTTTGATAGAAAGTGCTATAATACTAAATGTTCCTTGACTTCTGTATTTAAATCATGTAAAAACGCTTAAGTGTTAACTTTTAAATTAATCAGAAAAGCAACTGGAGAAATGCTCATGTGAGGTTTTGGCTCACGGGAGATATATTGCTTTTGGGAAAATGTTTTTAGAACTACAAGAATTTAAAACCATATCTGTTAAGAGACTTATTCCTTGGTAAAGGGTAGCAAGCATAATGAGTTGGCTTTAAAACGAGGTAGGTAGGTAGCAAATAAGCCCAAGTTTGAAGATCCTCCGGTGCAATGACGGAAATCTATATCGTATGACAAGACAAGTGGAGAAGGTGTTGCATTCCAACAAAAAATTCTATGTCGAGATTTCACCAAAAATATGCGTTTTGAAGTCACTTAAATTCAATAAAAGCATTTTTGCTTTCTCTACCGCGTTTATAGTAAGTAGAGAAGGTATTTCATTGCCCCAAAAATTTGATATCGAGATTTTACAGGAAATACATACTTTGAGTCCTCCTGAATAAAAAAGAAGCATTTTAGGAAAAGATCAACGTGTGTGTCTGTAAACACCATAACTTAAAAACAAAAAGGCAGATGAACTTTGTGTTTAGGTTCCGTACTTTCCAAAGATGCGACACAAAGATTTTTAAGAAAGTTTCCCAACCTAATCTACCCTTTACATGCTGCATTTTGTGAAATTTTAGACTTTCTAAGAAATGCCTGTAACGATTTTGATTAAAATACCATATATTAAAGTTATTTACATGCAAATAAAATGCATATATTTAATTTTCTGGGAATAGTCTATGAATTCCTCTGCATTCCTGCTAAACGTCAAGCGATAGACGAAAACGTTCTAAAAAGTACAATTTCTGTCAAATAACTTTTTTCTGCCGTAAGCCATTTCTAAGATATCCCTTATAAATGGTTCGAATCGTTCATTGCTTGGTAATTCTTTTAAAGTCCTGTCAACATTCAGTTGTGTCTCGCGATTACATAGAAAGAGTACGGAGTGTCCAGCTCTTAAACATTTGATTATTCCCTTTGTATCTATCAAAATGTGAAATATAGCTATTTCTACAAAGCTTTATTTAGATTGAAACGAAGTAGATAGAATAATAAGCCTTAGTAGCATTAGTTTGTATATCCACTAATAAACGATGGAGGGTAGAGAAAGTCATATGAGTGTGTAACATCAGAATTTTTAGTAAATGTTTCTTGTTGGTGTGTGTGTGTGTGTTTTGTATTTATGCGACATTAGGAAAAGCTTGTTAAATACCAAACTTAGTATTTAAGTTTAGCACTTCCGTTCTTCCGTTTTATTTTCTCTCATCTTCTATTGCTGAGTAAATTCTTCACCTACACGGTCACTAGCTCCCATATTCGTACACGCATTCCTCAATGTGATGGAACACCAAGCCTAGATGCCGCGCTCTGGATCATGGCCACAAGAACCGCTCATTTATATAAGTTTAAGCTACTCGCATAATATAAAGGTACGGACGAACGGATGGCTTCCGCAACTGCGGCAGAGTATCGCAAGTAGGCCGCAATGGACTTATTTTGATTCTACCATGACTCCTGGGCAGACACCCAAAGGCGAACAGATCCGGATCACCACGGGCGCAAGCATGGACGGGTCCCTAACGTTTCCAGCTCAAACGCAACCCAGGCCTCTAAACTGCCAGCGGTGATGAGGCCCACTAGAAGGTGGGTCCTAACTGAGCAGTCCTGCAACGATGCCGGTGAAGAAACTTCTACAAAGCGCATACATACCAACACTGTCGTCTTGTCCTACAACCTAGAAGCAGACGACAATGAAGGAGATGATGGATACGTGAAATGAGGGGCAGAAAAGTCGTGGTAGAACAAGAACCATCCCAGCATTGCTGCCGACCCGGAAACCACGAAAAACCCATGGATCAGAGTGGACGCGCGCCTGGGATTGAATCCGGGTGTGCGAGTAACATACGTTACCGCGGCGCCACTCGCTCAGTACCCGTATAATGCATTTTAATATTAAATAAATTATTGCTTATATAAAGTTTCAAAAACCTTACCGAAATTCTTAACGAAGATTACTTGCAATTGTCCTCTATACAGTACCTAAGAAACTTACCTAGTTTGAAAGTAAAGCTTTATAGATATTTAGGCTGTTTGAATTGCTTTAAAGACTAGCGTAGAAAATAATTATTTATATAAAACTTTTTGGAGCTGGTTACTTTGATTGTACTTCAACCCGCCCGCCACCCCCTCCCCCGTAGCCAGCAAGTACATTGCTGTCGGCATTTCAGCACCCAACCACTTCCTTGTTATTATGCACACACACGCGCACGAACGCACACGCGTACACATTCAGGCATATCGGAAGCTGCGTTTACAGTTCCGTTTCAGAAATTAATGGCGACGCTCCATTCTTTGACAGGCAACGGTTCCAACCACTGTTATGTTATGCAGATATACAATATCGATTTCGGAAACTTTCATTCGCGATCGTAGTCCGAAATGAAAGCGGATTTGTGCATTTTTTAATCCGTACCGGAGCGCTCCAGGGTTTTGATATGACACATATAAGCAGAAATGGAGAAGTGAAAATTACTGAGAAACATGGAATGAGAGTAAAGTGAGTTTCCATAGCGGATAATAGGATTGTGGAGGACTTCTGGTATATTTGTTGCGAAAACATAACTAATTTTTAAAATATAATACATAGAAACTATACTCGTATAAATTTAATAATATATTAATCTTCCCGCGTTTGAGCTGTGGTCTATTGGTTTCCATTTTAAATTCTGTAGCACATGAAAGTAAAACTAAACAGTATGGTTAAACATCTACCATATGTTTACCGAAATATACACATTGTTCCAACTTATGAAGTTATCCAGATGAAGCCTAATACAGCCCGATGATAGCGCTTGACGGTTTGGTTCTTGCAGTGCAGAAAGTATAACCCATTGTTAAGCATATTTAGAGGTGCGGTGAATTTTGTAATTTTATAAACATAAACAGCGAATAGTAATTTCGACTTCGGTATCTTTTCAAAAGCGGTCATAACTTTGATCGCATTACTTGTAGCGCGGGTTGTTTTCCTCACGCGACTGTTTCGGACTGTTATTGCTGAGTGAAAACCGTTCAATAAACGTATGGAGCTGATTTCTGTCATCAGTCACCTACCAACAGAAGAATATTCTGGCATTAGCATGGGTAAGGCGTTACTAGTTGCTTTAATCATAATACTGAAGTTGACAAAGACGATTTCTTTCTCATTCTCTGGGAGAGATAAGTTATACATTCTACTGTTATAATAGGGTTCATAGCCAAACATTATTTTACTAAAGTATTAAGAGAGGTTAAAATGATTTATAAATTTGATTCCTTTGTTAATCTCCACAGACTTTGTGTATTAAGGCACTGCATTTCTTTCCATGTTGATTTATACTAGTTTCATCTAAATCTAGAGAAGATTCATGATATTCAACAAGATATTGTTTCATTTAGAAGTTAATGTTTTTCGTTGAAACTCATCTCGGTCCCATTTTCTACTTTCGAATTCTATCGGTCCCGTCTTCCAAAATGTAAACATCCTAATTCGTCCAGTATGAAATTAATTTAAATCTAGTTCATAATACGCAATTTTCCCCCTTCCCATTTTAAAAAACTTGGACTTTCAGCAAACTTATAGTGGCTACAGAACTATAATACAATTTGCAGTGCTAAATTCATGCAACAATTTTGTAAACTCGACACACAGAATTGTTGAAAAATCGGTGTATTGTTAAAAAATATATAATTCTAATCAAATAAATGGTTTTGAAAAACACCATAATATGTAACAACGTTTGCTCTTTTGTAAAGAGCTAGCAGGAATGTCGCAATCAGAACCAGTTACATACTTGTGCTCAGTGCCACCAGCGATTTTTCGTAAGAGGGATGCCACTGCACTTTACACTTCACTATGCTCAGAGTATTATTACGGTTTCGTACTGCATGCTACGGGACCGAGTTCGGTTGCTGACAATGTATACTATGGGACTGAGTTAGATTGTTTACATTTTACTTGGGACGAAGTTAGGATGGGCTCATATTTTTTTTAGGTAATATATCAACTTGAAGGCGAAGAAATATTAACTTTATTCGGATATATATTGAATGTTCATGGTAACATAGCTTTGGAAACCAACAATGTTTAAAGGGGAAAAAAATCCAATGTGATGCATTCACATGACTTTTCTCCACCCTCTATCGTTTATTAGTGAGTATAGAAACTATTCATACTAAAATTTATTTTTATATCTAAAACGTTTTAATCCAAATGAAATGGCTACATTACACGTGTCGTTATAGATACAAAGAGAAGAGCGAAAGTCAAATGTTTAAGAACTGGACGCTATAAGCTAGTCTTAAAATTCCATACCTATCGTTTCCATGCAATCGCATAGGACTTGATAGGAATGTCCAATGGTAGGACTTTAAAGAATGACCAAGAAATTAACAATTCGAACCATTAATAACGAGTATCTCAGAAATGGCGTATGGCATCAAAAACTTATTTGAAATAAACTGTGTGTTTTAAAGACATCTACATTTTTGGTGTAGTCCGTTTTCGCCTCTAGCTTAATGTTTACTAATTATACAAGATACACAAAATTCCGTCCGGATGAAGAGGACTTCAAATGCCATTCCCAGAAAATTCAAAATATACATCTTATTTGTCATGTAAATATTTTTAATATATATTTTAATCCAAATCGCTAGAGCCATTTTTAGAAAATAAAAATGTTTGAAAAATGTTCCATGTAAGAGTATTTGGGGATGGGAGATTTTCTTGAAAATCTTCGTGTCGCATCCTTGGGAGATACTGAACTTATCCGACTTTTCGTTTTAGATTTAAGGTGACCACAGACACACACACGCGGATAAGTTTTCAAAAATGATTTATTTGGATTCAGGGGGCCCCAAAACATATATTTCCGGTGAAATCTCGGTATAGAATTTTTGGATGTGATAGAGAAAGTAGTAAGGCTAAACGGCACGCAGCTAATTCCATTTCTCTTTCAGAAAGCTATTCGATATAACAATTTTTTCTAGATACTGTATGCTGATAGAATTTCGTCCCAAGAAAGCAAACTAGTTTCATAGATTTATATTATAAGAGAGCTCAACTTAATGCATCACCATCATCATCACCAATATTCTTGTGTTTCGTGTTACTGTGTAGGTATTTGCCAAGGACTTTTGGACATCTAAAAAACTACCGCTGTTTACATGGGCTCCCAGCATTCTCTCGTGTACTTCCATCATTTCCATTAAGCTAAGCTGTTACTGAGCTGCGTAACCTTTTCCCCTTCAGTTGCCGTTTTCCTGTTGTATGCCAAGTTACACAGCATTTAGTATATTGGCAATCTAAATTTCAACGCCACTGTGGAGAAACTTCACTTTATTTAAGGGGACTGGCAAGTGTAAAATTACAAAATCTGGAATTTTCTGTTTTTTATGGAAAACAATCTGTAACCCTTCTTGATTCAGAAAAAAAATATATTATTGGTAATTTACAACATTTAACCTTTTAAAAACATTTTAATCGCCTTAAACCTTCGAGTTCTACACCGCTTTTGCTAAAACTTTTAATATTTCAACAGATGTTATCTGCTGAAATGGCATCAAAGGCTTTGCCTAAGTAGTCCTTGTTCAAAAGGCATAGGATTTCAAATCAAGAGAAAGCCAGGACGCAGTTAATTATGAGTACTTCCTTGAAATGTATTTATGTTAGTCATACCTTTGAACATAAATTTCAAGGTTTCAAACTACTTTTTTCTCAAACATACATGCTTTTCCTCTGTAAAAGCCCCAATGCTGAAATTTTGTACACTTGAATGACATAGTGTATTACATGCACTGTCCTAGAGTTGGTTTTTAAGCATAAAACATTTTAACAGTTTGAGGATTTTTAAAAAAAATAGATGTAAGTTTTGGTCCATTTGCTTCACAAAGCTTTTATTTAGAACAGAAATACTATTAGAAGTTTAATTTCCTTAGTTCAGTGATATGAGGTATGTCTTCATATATAGTAAACATTTCAATTATCTGCTTCAACTGGTTTATGAGAAAAAGGAACCTAAATATATTAAATTTTTGCCTTTTATCTACGAAAGCTTCTTTAGAAGTTAATAATTGTTTCAGGCAAACTACAAAACTTATAATTGTAAAAATTTAAATAGTGATATAGGTATATATACTGACAGTACAATAATTTGTTTACATTGATCTATCAATTACAGCCAGAGATATCCATGTTTCTTGAGTTAACTCAAGTCTCCTCACATTTCCCACTGCTCTTACAGATAAGATTAAACTTATTGAAAAACAGGCTGTAATAAGGATAGAAAAATAAACACAAAATAAATACTTGTTTTGGAGTATGTGCTTCCTGTAGTAGTTAGTTATAAGTAATTCAGTGATAGCCCCAAACCCTTTCATGACGATCGTGTTGGCTTGTAACCGTACGTACGGGAAATGTAAACACTGACCTTTATAATCAAATTTCTCCGCTAACGCTATTAATGATCCCTCGACTCTCATTCATTTTGCTTGGAAATGGCCTGTTAACTGCCAGTGTAGTTTGAAATTTAGCAGTTGTGGATCCTTATATGTTCTTTATTTGCTAGAAATCTCTATCCTGATTTCAAATTACGCGCACGAAAGGTTTTCTCCGCCTAAATATGTGGGATCAAGATTGCTTTCTGTCTTAATAAACCCTATGAGAGCGGAAAATGGGTAAAATTAGAGAAAGAACGTGCATTTTTTTATTAAACTTTGTCTTTCAGTGAAAGAGAGAGAGAAAGTCCTTGCATTATATTTATTATTATTGGTGAGGAAGTCACAGTGAATACTGCGTCTTTACGCTTGGATTTGCCTTTGTGTCAAGCTTGGGGATATAATTACAGTACTTAGTTTAAAGTGTGTAGGTTGGTACATATATGCCTACGTATTTTTACTTTCTCTACCATGTACATAGTAGGTAGAGAAGGTATTACTTTCTACCCAAAAATTCGATAACGAGATTTCACCGGAAATACATGTTTTGAAACCCAGAATCCAAACAAAAATTTAGAAAAAGGTCCTGAGTATGTTTCTCGTGTGTCTGTGAACAGCATGACTAAAAACGAAAAGTCGGATAAGTCCCAAACTTAAGTTCAGTATCTTCCAATTATGTGACACGCAATTTTCAAGGAAATCCCCCACCCAAACTACCCTTTACATGGAACATTTTTAAACAATTTTGATTTCTAAAAAATGTTTCCAACGATTTAGATTAAATTACTATACATAAAAGACTTTACTTGACAAATAAAATGCATATGTTGAATTTTCTAGGAATAGCCTGTGAAGTCCTATTCATTTGGAAGGAATTTTGTATAATCTTTGCAACTGGTAAACTTTAAGCGATAGGAGAAAACATAGTACGCAAAAGTCTCTTTAAAACACACAATTTATTTCAAATACTTTTTTTTTTGCAACATAAGCTGTTTCTGAGATATTCGTTATTAATGTTTCGAATTGTTCATTCCTTGGCCATTCTCTGAAGTCCTGTCAGCATTCAGTTATTTCTCGCGATTGCATGGAAACAGTATGCAATTTTAAGGCAGGCGTACCAATAACGTCCAGTTCTTAAACATTTGACTATGCCTGTTCTCATTGTATCTGAAATCTCTAATATAGCTATTTCTGCAAAGTTTATTGGATAATAATGAAGTATATAGAAAAATAAGCTTTATTAAGAATAGTTTGTATACCCACTGCTAAATGATAGAGGATAGAGAAAGCCATGTGAATGCATCATATCAGATTTTTCAGTCTGTAATCATATTATCATATTGACTTATATTACAATACCGAGCGACATGGCTCCGCAGTAAAGTGCGATGCTCGCATTCGGGAGGTCTGGGTTCGATTCCTTGAGTCAGCCATTCTGGTCAAGGGTTTTTCGTGTTTTTTTCTGGTTGTCTGGGCAAATGCTGGGATGCTTTCTCTTTCTACTAAGAATTTCCTTCCCCACATTTCGTATCATTTCGCTTCTCCTTTCATGTTTCAGTAAAGCAGTGCAGTGCACGGTTGGTCGGTTGGGAAGTTTTTCTTGGCCCAGCCAAATGGTAGTCTTCTCTGATTCGCCTCAGATGGGTCGAGTTAGTTTTACGCAATTCTGCCTGAGAGAAGCCTTCTCTGAGAAACCGCCTCTGTGACCGGGTCATCAAGCTTACAATCTTTGAAGACTCTGCGCGTCTATGTCGGCTGCCTGCCTGCGACCTATAAGCTTCTGCGGTTTCCTCACCTCATCCTCGGGGAGGCAATCACGAAAGATCCACGTTGGGTTGAGGTGCGAGATGTCCCCTCCATTTCCTGATCATGGACATAAGACATATACGTACATTTTTACAAGTTCTTCAAATTTAAAAAAAAATGTCACAAAAATGCATTTTTTGCTTAGAATTAATGGGAATTTTTGTGACAAAATACATTATTAATTTTAAGAATTGTAGTCTAAATAACATACATCCGCTGCTTGAAGCAATGTCTAACTTTTCATTGTAACTAAGTTAATTTTTTTCTTTCTACGTGCTTTGTAATTGATACAGCTATAGTTATACCAGTCCTTTGCTGTGGTGCAGTAGGCTATAGCGTATAGCTCTGGTTCCCGGCCATGAAATGCGTCCGGTTCGAACCCATCCATGGAAGAGCGGATTTTAAGTCCCGGTTATGGAATCGGTGCCCACCTAGCTTCGTGAGGAAATTGAGGAGCTGGGACAGGCAGCGATCCCGGCCACGAAAGCAATATTCCAGTTGGGGGATGCGTGCTGCTGTCCTCATCACCTCCCTATATCGATTGGATGTTCGCCCCCCTTTGGCGTGCGTAGTTAAGCGTGAGGCCGGCAGAGGTGAGCGACCGGGTTGATTGACCCAGACCCATTCGGGTTGTAGTGCCATGGAATTATAATTATATCGACTCCTTGATAAGAATGCTTGACTTTCCTCAACCGGTTCATCAGTAATTCACTTTTCAACAGCAAAATAATTTATTCGTTTGAATTCTTTTGACTGCTTTGTCCTTGCCTTAATGGTTTATTCGACTCTCTTGATGCATGATGTCTCAATTAGAAACAGCTCTGTTTTAGGACAAATCTCAGAAACTACTTGCGATTAATAAAGTATTCTTTACACCATCATTTTACATTTTGTTATAAAACTTTGTGTGTCTATTTTCAGCTAATGAAATTCTGCCAGCAATAGTACTGATCAAACAAAATTGTGTAATATCTATATGAATTATTTAATACTCCTGCTTTAGTAACTACTAATCTTATTAAGAGACTACCATCAAAATCATGAATTTAACAACGGGGTTAAGCATCATATTATGAAGATTATGCAAAAAAAAAAAAAAAAACCTGTAAGGTGGAGGATTCCCTGCCGTTAAAACAGAAGTTATACTAATGCATAGAATAGTTTCTATGATGGATAGAACTAAAGTCATTCAAAAACACCGTAAATTAAAGTGTGATTTGTTCTTTTAAAGTATCCAAAAGTGTGAAGAGCGGCAAAAGGTTTCCCAACCAAAACATCCACGAGCAATATATAAACCGCGTATTTATACCGTGGTAGCAATGAGAATTTTTGCCTCCTCTGATAGCTTTCTATGGAAGTATGCTGATTTTGCGCGACCCAAAATAATGACTCAACCGCAAAAATCAATCTTGCTGGATTTCCTTGTAGTTAAATTGCAGTTTCAGCAGCTAGCGTTGCATTCCCTCTCATTGTCATCTGGCCTAATTTCAAAACTGAAATATAGCAACTTGGTCGTTGCACTTTCCGAATCATTGAACCTTATCCTCTTTGGGGTAGAAGGGAAGATTTTGAAATTCACCCAAGTTGGCACCATTCCGGAACATGTCAGGCTTCATGTTGGCAGGTTGTGTGCACAAATTTATATGCATCATGCAGCCATCTTCATTTTTCTTGCCCCCGAATGGCGCAAATATTTACGCTGTAGATTCCCAAACTGGGTCAACTGACAACCACCATGATATTTTGCAATCCAGAGAGTATAAACGCGAATGAGAATTACTGAAAGTAAAATTGTGCTATGTAACAAGTGAATAATGTGTTACAATTGCACTGCAAATGTTGAAATAATAAAGAACGGCTGAATTAAAATCAATATTTTTAGTCACAATTTTACATGTTTTAATTGACATGTAACTTTAAACTATATTGCATCTCACTTATAGGCAGGAAATAAGTGTCTTTTAATTTTCTTTAACACTTACCAAGGCAGCGGAACTATGGCATTTGAGTAAACAATCAGATACAAGATTTCACTGGAAATATGTACATACTGAGGCCCTCTCAACTCAGAGTTTTCTGAAGAGTTCTGAACTTTAGTAAATGGCTGAAGGTCCAAGCGTGCGTGTCTTTACGGTAATAACTAATTTTTACTTAATCATTATTTTACTAGATACCTATATCATAACATATAGGGAAGTGTAAGGTACTAGGTAGAAGGGGTATAACTGTTATCGAGAAGAACCTGAAATGATGATCACACTGAAGAAAAACGAAAAAAGAAAAAAGAAAGAAAGAAAAAGAAACTTTCATACATATTTGTCCACCGTGGTCTTTATTTACACTTGGGCGGGAAAATCACACTCGGTTGGTATTGGTATAGTCAAATCCGCCGCAGAGTAGAATGTGCGCTCGGTTTTTCGATGCCGCTGCCTATTCATTACTGCATTATATAAACGGCATTAACTTTGCGAACTTTAGTGCATGTAACTAGGATCTAAACGCACTTATTTAAATAAGAGCTGAATCTTTCCTGACGGCATAATGATTCCAAATTTTCTCGGGCTTCTATACAAATAAGTTGATGTTTGAAAGCGACATTTCGAAGGTGTTCATCCTCTTCGTCTTCTGCAAAAGCTGACGAAAGTGCCGACCACTTTCTCCATGTTTATATGCCGGGGTGAAACTGAAACCTTATTGGTTCACGTGATTTTTCGGCCATGTTACGTTTTGTTACGTGGTCAAAAATCATGCGAATTAATGAGATTTCAGTTTTACCCCGATATTATAAATATGAAGATCCGCATTTACACTTACATCAGCTGTGCCTGAAGTCGAGGAGGATGAACTCTTCGAAACGTCGGTTTCAAACCATCAACCTGGTTATAAGCCAGAGAAAATTTAGAGTTGTACTTCTCCAAATTTGAATGAAATAATAGAGACTATAAATGTCTCATCTTAAACCTTTACCTATTCTGCACTTAATGCAGCAAAATAAGTAGGTATTTATAATACATAAATGTTCACAACCAACAAAGTAGTTATTAAGGGCAAATAAAGTAAAGCAGATTTTTTTAATAATTCAAGGGAATGTTAAAAAGGAAAGTAAATAATTTTAATTAAAGGCTTAATAAGCGAAACTAGAACTAAAGTGACTTATTTTTATACAAACATTACGACATTACATGTTAGTAATGATGTTTATAGGTAGGCGCGCGTGCGTGTTTGTGGTCAGCCGCTGTTGCAACGTCGTAACTTCAGTGTAGATCAGGATTTGTGCAAAACAAATACGCTAATGTATGGCGAAAGGAGGAACATAATAAAAAAAAGTGAAAACAATAAACAATGTGGGTTACTTACTGTCCTATCATATATTTCAACAAGGCTTGCCTTAATCGATCCATATGCGAATTATAACGCAATGAAAAGTACGAACAAAATGATTTCTTTCAAAATAATAATTTATAGATTAAACTGATGTTGCAATTTGTTATTCATCTGTTTGAATGGAATCATCTCCTAAGAGGATTGCATCACGTAATTTGCGGTGTACACACACACACACACACACACACACACAAACACACACACACACACACACACACTCACTCACAGAAAAAGAGAACTTAATTTATAACATTTAAAGCCCACCTTATGTGCAAATATGCAGATAGCAGAATCTTAATGTGCATTTCTCAGGTGATTGTAAAAGGAAGAAGATTTCATTGTACCATTTTAATGTCTGGCGGCGCCGTGGCCGAGTGGTTAGACCACTCGCCTCCCACCGAGGCGACCCGGGTTCAATCCCAGGGATTGCATGTGGGATTTGTGGTGGACGAAGCGGCTTCTGGGCAGGTTTTCTCCGGGTTCTCCGGTTTCCCCCGCCATTCATTCCACCAACTGCTCCATCATCACCTTTCCTTTCATCCATTTCACCAACATTTCGTTTCATCTACTTCCTTCATCCCATACCAGGCATCGGGCTGATCACCCATCCTGGATGCTCTGTCTGATCCATGAGTGTCTGCTCCTCGACGGGCCTCTGACCCCAGGCACCCGCTTGTAAGTCCTGGGGGGTGTAAGTCCTAAATAAGAGGAGGGTAAACATATAATGAATGAATGAATGAATTTTAATGTGGCGAAAACGTAGGTAGACTATTCCTCATAAACAATACGGTTTGTCTGATAATAAGTATAAACAAAGTATACCATATTATGAAGAGTAAAATAATTTCATCGTTCAATTTACCCCATTATGAAGAGTAAAATAATTTCATCGTTCGATTTCCTAACGACGCACTATTTAAAATACAAAGTGTATTACATAGATCTATAACAATCGCAATACCTGGCTGACACTTGTGACCGTTTCTGGATCTATATTTGTTGTTTCTCATTCTTAAGATTTTATTAATATGCACATAAGGTAAAACGCAGGTGTTTGCGTTAAAGGATTGTAACTCTAATAAAAATTAATTATGCTTCATGTCAAAACATTAAAAACACATATTTAAAAATAAACAGTTAAAAATATATTCACGCTACATTTGCGAAAACTGTGATTTTTATTGGCAGAAAGTAAAATACTTCTCTGGTCGCGTCAAAGAAGGGACGCCTTTGCTTAAATTATTGAGAGAACGTTTATTTTTAGCTGTCACTGCTACTGCAGTCATAGGCAGCTTTTTTGTTAAACTACTCTCTTTCAAAATAGCCGTTCATTTGTAGAGAACAAGAGAAGAAGCAAATAAAGAACAAAACGCTATTGACAGCTCAGCTAGAACAGATGTTAACAGAGCTTTTAGTGTAAAATAAATGTAGGAAAGAACACGTTTGCGGCGCAGCGGTATCATGCAACAGGGAGCATGAAAGAGCATATATATTCAATCATACTTTGCACCATTTTCCATTAGAACTTCGTTACTCGTAGTGATGCTATTCTCGAAAAATAATATCATTAAAATTATTTCTAAAGCTCAATTAAAACGAATAATATAATTATGTTCGCTGTAAGGATAAAGTGAAATAAAATAAAGATAATTTTAAAACCATCTGAGTGTCTCTTAAGCTGATGCGTTTGTAATACCACCACGAGATGATACAACTCAACAATTGAGTATGCTCATCAATTAATCTCGGTATTGGATTTGTTTTGAATACAGTTCCATACACAGTTGCATAATAGTCTTGGTTTGCGATTAGTCGAAACCATAGAATCGTTAGTGCAGATTATAGGACATTACACTGTAATGAACGTAGCAGTAGTAGTGAATATTGTTCATTCCGGAAGACTTACCTATTATTAATCCGTAATACCACATAATCTGTTTGCGTGCTCTGAATATATGGGCGAAATGGAACTTGCGATAAAATTATAAAGGTTGTATACCTCCAATAAATAAAACATTCATTTGTCTTATACATAGGCTTTGCTCCAAAGTAAACAATAATTACCTTTGTTTTATTCCGTGCTAGTATATCCCAATTTGTAGGGATTAACATTTTTCACTAATTAATATAAGTATGGATAAACATCTCATATATAAGAGTCACACATTTTCATACACTACTACTCATAAATAAACCACTATTCTCTTAAATATAGCATGATATTTTAAATTGCAATAAATACCTTTAATTTACAAATTAGGTAACAATGATTCACCATACGCAGGGTACAGATACAACATTAAACTATTTATATCACAGCTAATTTTGTTATGCATTGTTATGAAAGTTTGGGAAAAATCTGACGTGTTACATTCACACGACTTCTTCTACCCTCTATCTATATTAGTGGGTATGCAAATTATTGTTACGAAATCTTATTTTTGTCTACTTCATTTTAATCCAAATAAATATTTCCTGAAATACCTGCATCAAAGATTTCATTATAGATACAAAGGGAATAGCGATACTCAAATATTTTAGAACTGGACGCTATGCGCTGGCCTTAAATTCCATACTCTTTCCATGATATCGCAAGAAACAGCTGAAAATCGACAAGACTTAAAAGAATAGCTAAGTGTTGAAAAATTCGAACCATTAATAACAGAAAGGAATTTCTGAAACGGCTTATGCCACAAAATAAACTATTTGAAGTAAACAGTGTGTTTTAAAGAGACCTACGTTTACCATTTATAAAAGATTATACAAAATTCCTTCCGATTGAAGTACACAAGCTATTCCCAGAAAATTCAAGATATACATTTTATTTATCAGGTCAATTATTTAATATATGGTATTTTAATCAAAATAGAATCATTTTAAGAAGCTAATTCGAAAAATGTTCCACGTAAAAGGTAGTTTTAAGCGGGGATTTTCTTTAAAATCTTCTTTTCGCATCTTTGGAATGTACTAAATCTAAATACTGAGGTTGGTGTTTATCTTACTTTTCGTTGTTGGGTTATACTGTTTACTGTTACAGACAGACACACACGCACACATATACACACACGCGCGCGCGCACTGCCACTCTTCACTAAAAATGACCTTTTTGGGTTCGAGGCCTCAAAACATGCATTTCTGGTGAAATCTGGGTATCGAAATTTTCGGTGCAATATAATACCTTCTCTACCTATATGTATGTGGTACAGAAAGTAAAAATATAAGATATTACATTCACAAAATTTCGCTACACGCTATCGTTTATTTTGTATGACTTTTACATACTAGTTTTTCAAAATTTATTTTTCTATATACTTCATGTTAATCGAAATGCACATAGGTGCAGGAATACTTTCATTACACATTTCGTTGTAGGTGCAAGATGGATGTACCTGAACGAAGCGAATGAAACATTTTTTACTTTCTCTACCACGTGGGTACACAGTAGGTATTGCATTCCACCCAAAAATTCGATACCGATCTTTCACCGGAAATACATGTTCTGAAGGCCCCTGAATCCAAAGGAAGCATTTTTAGAAAAAAAGGTTCGCATGCGTGTGTGTCTGAGCAGCATAACTCAAAAACGGAAAGTTGGATAAATACCAAACTTGGTATTTAACTTCATTACCTTCCAAAGACGCACCATGAAGATTTTCAAGAAAATTCACTCACCCCTGACTACCCTATACATGGAACATTTTTTGAAATCTTTTAATTTTCTAAAAATAGCTCTAATGACTGATTAAAATACAGCATATTAAATATACTTACACGACAAATAAAATGTATAACTTGAATTTTCTGGGAATAACCCTTGAAGTCCTCTTCATTCGGAAGGAGTTTTGTATAATCTTGTATACCTAGTAAACGTCGAGCGCTAGACGAAAACGCATTATGCAAAAAATGTAGATCTCTTTAAACACATAATTTATTTCAAATAATTTTTTGTGGCATAAGCCGTTTCTGACATAAGCGGTAATAATGGTTCGAATTGTTCATTACTTGTCCATTCTCTAGAATTTGTCAACATTAAGTTGTTTCTCGCGATTGTATGGAAACAGTATGGAATTTTAAAGTCAACTGATAGGGTCCAGTTCTTTAACACTTATAGGCAAGATCGCCTCTCACTTCTTCTCACACTTACCAGGCGTTCCATGAGCTGTGGCGTATAACAGCGGCGTATGCACCCACCAGCCCTTGCATCTGAAAAGACGACTACCACAGGGTCTCCAACTCAGTAACTCCCATGACTCCGATCTCTAACTACATTAATTTTCTCTCTGAGTATCGCTTTCAATCACTATCTAATATTTTATTCATATTCCTAATTAGAGGGAACTACTTTGATCTTCCTTAGATGATAATAACCATTTATTGTATTCTATTATTCACAGAGATCTGTAAAGCATGTATCTGTTTAAAAGTGTTTAAACATTTGGCTATTACTGTTCCCTTTGTATCTATAACGAAATGTGTAATGTGGGTATTTCTGCAAAGGTTTGTTTGGTTTAAAATGTATATAAACAAATAAGCTTTAGTAAAATAGTTTGTATATTCATTAATGAACGGTAAGGGGTAAAGGAAGTGTGTGAATGTGCCACATCAGATTTTTTAAAACTGGGACGGTTTAACTTGGGCTTGAAATTCCATACTATCTCCATGACAGTACGAGAAGAAACTGAATGGTTACAAACTACTGAAAAAATCAGATAAAAACGGATATCACCAAAATGCCTGAAGCCACAAAAAAGTTATTTGAAAAAAAATTATATTTTGAAGATGTTTGCATGTTTTGTGTAGTATGCTTTTTGTGTCTCTTACTATTTTCCAGTTATACAAAATTACACAAAACTCACAAGCTAATCCCAAAAAATTCAACATACCTACACATTTTATTTGTAATGTCATTATTTTAAATGTATGTTTATCTTCAAAATATTTATGGATTTTTGAGAGAAATTAAAATAACAAACATTTCCATGTAAAGGGTGGTTTGGAATGGGGGTTTTTGAAAATCTTCGTATCGCACATTTGAAAAATGAGTGAGGGAATAGAGTTAACGCCCAATTTTACTACATACACCAGGCGGTACATTGGTGTTACATGAAATAAAGTGCTAATTGGGGAAGGAAACGTTCCAGGCGCAAGGCGCTAGAGTATTTCCTCAGATCTGCCAGTTATGTGCAGAGGAAAACCTGAAAAAGGCCTCATTCAGGGTGGATGGTCTTGGCGGGATTTGAACCGCATGAGTTTCTGCCGTAACGACCCGATAACCCGTGTCGATCTTTAGGGCATTTTGTTTTTGACATATATTGTTCACAGACAACCACTCATTTCGCGCGCACACCGTTCTTTTTAAATACTTTTTTGTTTATTCGAGGTCTCAAAACATGCATTTCCTGTGAAATATGGATATAGATATTTAGATACAATACTTCCTCCACCTGCTTGGTAGAGAAAATAGAAAAAAGGTATTGGAAAACTGAAACTAACGAAAAAGAATATCTCAGAAATGGTAAATTCACAACAAATAGTAAATATATTGCGACGAGGGTGAGAAGTGCGTTATTACAGAATCGAGTAACACACAAAGTCGGGTCTTTTCTAGAGAGTGAGCCAAAAAACTAGAACCGGCTGCGCGGTGTTTTTCCTGTCAGTGTCCTGAGCGCTCGTTACCGTCTGCCGCTATCATAGAAAGGCGCGGATGAAACCATATAATATTTTTAAAACTACTTTTAAAGGCTTTATTTACCAATTTTATGAAAGGAAATGCTGAAACTGGCCACCGTCGTTGACCATACATTTTGGCACCTCTTTAGGAAACTATTCATCAAAACTAGTGAAGAATTATTTGAAGTCGGAGACGTGATTATGAACGAGCAGATATTGAAGAGATACGGCAATTAGTTGTGCGTCATTGATTCCTGATAAATCCATAATAAGGTATGAAATGTTCATTCAGGTTTAATTGCAGGTAATTAGTTGTCAATAATGTTTGAAATAACACAAAATATTGTGTTCGAAGTGTGTCATTCTCTTTAATGTGCATCACTGATTACTAAAAGAGTAAATTGAGGTTTCAAGTGTATTTACTTCCAGCCCTAGTGCACACTGTACGTTATTACAAACACCAAATTTATAATGGTAGATATGGATTTTCTTAGAAACAAATTCATGCGCTGGAATTCTAAATTTCCTTTTGTGTAAGTATCATCGGATCCTGCAAAAAATATTTTATATAATTGCATGTTTTAATGAGCTTTATTACAAAATATGTTGACAAAATCGTTACAAACCTTGAGAACATAAAACATCTAAAACGTTTCTATGTAACGGACTATTTGGGGTATTCGATGGAAATCTTCGTTTAAAGAGTGTACGGTTTAAATTTCAAATTTGGTCTTTATTAGAAAGCCATAGATCAGTCAGGTAACCCAGAAAACAATATTTAGAGTATGTTATGGTGTATCGTATCTCAACAGCAAATTCACACTTCAAGACGGAAACCCAAAAATGAGCAGCGTCTAACATCTCGGTCCTGTCCAAATTTAAAATGTAGGTTCACACTATGAGAGGGATATTGGAAAAATTACTTACTTACATGAGTAAATGAAAAGACGAGATACTGTTGACCATATGACAGAGACGAATCAGGTACCTGCTATAATTGGCGTCTTTTTGTTATAGAGATTTTATAACTGACCCATTAGTTGTGAATTTATTTTAAACGGGTTTAACCTGAAAACTTTTAATTTAAGTACCAAATTTAATTAAACTTCTTTGCTTGTGTAGTGTGTAGTGTGTACTGATTATTACTTTCTACCTGAAGGTAAACTGAAGGTTTTATTCATAAAACAGCATAAACAATATGTTGCACAAAACTGCTTATGGTGATGTAATGAATTTCCAAAAATAATGATATAGTAATAAGATAGTTCACATTGTAGGACGTCACAACATATCGAAAATGCAGCTGCATTACTTATTTACATTTATGTGTAAATTAAATGCACAATGGCAATTATGGAATAGCAATGCATGGAATAAAACCATTAATTATTTATGTTTTTATCCAACAGTTGCCGTTCTACATATCAGACTTCATGGCCAACACTTATTATTATTATTATTATTATTATTATTATTATTATTATTACTACTACTACTACTACTACTACTACTACTACTACTACTACTACTACTACTACTACTACTACTATTGCTTTAAATTGTAGTCCAGCTATTTTGCAGATTACTTTCCCTTTATTATTTCCCGCGTTTATTGATTATTACAGTACATAAGCTGTTATATTTTAAGAGCAAACAATGTCGATTCCACACTCTACTCACGTTCGAGCTCTACATGCAACCTAAGTGTGACATATCCTATGCAGAATGAGATGGCACCTGACTTCCAAGTAAGCGAGAGTGCGGTGTTGACTAGTTGCGTGAAGAGGCGGACTAGCATCATTATCAGTCACGTAGGTTGCCACGTCGCGTCTCCTGTCATCTGATATGATAATGAGAGGAGGGATATAAATATCCTTCGCATAGAACTCGTGGATCTATTTGCTTCCCGAGTTACGTGGTGTATGGAAGAGTATCATTTTCTCTTTTCATAAAATGTCTTCTCTTTAATTCTTTACCACATACACATTGGCTAGAGTGAACACTGGCTTGGCTTTCTTCGTGAAATTTCTAGCGTCGTTCCCGGACCAGTGCTATTTAAACGTGCTTAATAAATGGGAAACCTACTATCGTACTAGCTTTAGGAGAACTCCTGTGGGACAAATTCACGACATATCGGCAATGCAATGATCCTGGCTGTTGCCATAATCCGTCGAATGTTAAAATGGATGGTGCACTTTATATCACTCTGCGATCGGAAATTCCGCCGTCTTCATCGTGTGTGGAATGCAGTATCCAGACAAAATCACCTTTATTTTTTAACTATTTTAAGAAGCTTACCTCTTTTATGTTTAGCAACTCTATTCTGATCTGCTTCACAGTGCGCCATGATAGCGGCACTATAAGAGGAAGAGGCGCAGTGTAGTAACGGACTAATTTGATCTGGCAGAGAGGAGTTCTTCAAATGTACATTTGACAATCATTACTTCGTATCTACTATGCATCTATGCATAAATTATTATTATTATATATAATCATATAAAACAAATGTTAGGAATAATAAGCACGATGCAACAAAAAGCAGCTCTCAGTCTTGTGGTCATCTATATGAATTATTTTTGCATACTTGTGTATCTGATTTGTATATTACTTTGAATAATGATAATAAATATCTTCTAACAGAACTATTCCGATTTTTCTATCTGTGTTCAGCAAATTCAGTTTTACAAGCGTCAAAGTAGAGCGATTCCATATGTTTCCAGATTGTTCTATATTTAAATATTTATTACAGTATGTTCCATTATATTTTGATAATACTACATTCTCGGGTTTAGCATCTTTGCATGAATATTTTGAAAAAATAATGCACTTTACTTCCAATGTTACTGTAAGTGATAACTAATATAATTTTACATAGCTTTTAAGTTTCCAAAATGAATTTGGTTAACAGATATGATAAACCGTTTTTTATGTATTTGAATTAAATCCTTTAATTGAGATGGCCACATTCAACTTACTTTTGCTACCTTTCTCTTTAAGTATATTCTTTCGTTATTTAATAAGGTAAATTCATATACTAGGTGTTCTATAGTCTGTTCGTTCTGTTAGCACTTGCTCATAGGGTCATTAGTTATTTAAATTGTCCTATATGTAGGTACGTGTATATGTGCTAAGGGCGAGGTATTGCTGAGCAAAAATGAAACAAGAAAACATGCGTTTAAAATAAAGCAATTCGGTGAGTCATAAAGCTTCAAAATATCTGAAAACTACTGCTTTCCTATGTAATCATCTGCTTTATATTGGGTTTCACGGTTATCTACACTTACTTTTTATGTTAGCAATTCACCCGGGGTTTTAGTGAAATCGTGATGGAATCTATATATTCTGAACTGATTCTCTGCTTACTGTAAGTACCCAACTCTTGCATACTGAGTGAGGAAATTTTCACAATATAAATGAAGTATAAATGAAGACCATAAATGAAGTCGATCAGATCAGAGGTTGAACTGGCCGATATTACGAAAAATGCAATAGTGAAATATTCGGATATGTGCTTAATGAATAATAAATTGCAACACGGTGAGTTCACTATTAGTTAAGAAAATGAAAAATAAAACCTGTAGATAGGTCAGCAATAAAGTGAACTGGCCTTATTAAAGAAACCGCAGTAGTAAAACAGACAGCAAGTCAACAACGAATAAAATGTAGCAGAAAAGTATGCTGGTCAAAATTAAACAAAGCGAATTATAAAAACAGCATATAGCATACCTAAGAAAACGAAAAGAAGTGATGGTTCACTCCAGGTAAGGTATGCTAAATTTAGATGTGTTTATTTTTCTTCCTAGAACGTAACATTAGATCACTTTAATACCAGAATAAACGTTGTCAAAATGTGTAAAAACACTTAAAATCTCAACGGAAGCTGTAAATCGGGCTGGATTTTTCACATAGTATTTACAATTATTATGAATAATACTAAAACATCTGTTTAATGAAAAGCCACATTGTATAATTTCCCGTCACAAACACAAAACTCGGAAAAACTGAAACAAAGCTTTATGATAAATCGTTTTAAAATATATCATATAGCTTCGAAAGTATGTTACTCGTGTAACCGATATTTGTAAAACTTAATGGCATTCACACCGCTATAATGGATGGCTCTGGAGTGTACCTTTGATTTGCAGCCTATCATCAACAGCAAAAGGTTTTAATTGTGACATTCATGGTTTTTTTCAAATAGATTAGATATTCATTACCAAAACCTGTAATGGGCCCCTAAATACGCTGTTCACCTAAACCAAGTGAAAGGAAACTTTGCACGTCAGCAGAAACGAAATATGTACTTTTGTAAGAGTATGGAATGTATATCATTCTTCTATTAATTATAAAGTCTATAAGTAACAAAAGTTTTGCTACAGAAGCGCAATTTCCGGCATTACTGACAGCGACAGTTGTTTGACAGTTGAGCGTAGTTTTCGTGCACGAGAGATGCTATAGCTGATCAACATATGGCCTTCGGATAGTGTATTCTCTACTTAAAGGAAGCATTCTCCTCTTTAATCTAGAAACTTAGTAAAAAAAACAAACTAAAACCTGTCATGTCCTTTCCAAAGTTTCCAAGTCACTATTTATGATTCATATCTACAGCATCATTCATCATCTTGAAGAAAGAAGAAAGGGACAAAACTTTTAGTATTGCAATATTTCAGCTATACAGCGACGCAAATATGCTCCAGTTCATTTTAAATGCAAAGGAAACAAATCATATATTTGATACCTTCCCTCTGTTCCAGTTTTAACCTTATTTCCTTGGTTACGACAGATACACTGTTACCACTGGTGTGGAATAGTTAACTGCAGAGACAGGTAACTGCGGTTACCAGCCATGAAAGAAGTAATTACAGAGATACAGGTAACAACGGTTACCAGTCATGAAACAGGTTACTACAGAGATACAGGTAACAGCGGTTACCAGCCTTGAAACAGGTAACTAGAGAGATACAGGTAACAGCCCTTATTCATGAAACAGGTAACTACAGAGATATAGGTAACAGCGGCTATTCATGAAACAGGTAATTACATCGATACAGTTAACACTGATTAGCAGTCATGAAAAAGGTAACTACAGAGATATAGGTAACAACGGTTAGCAGTCATGAAACAGATAACTACAGAGATATAGGTAACAGCTGTTACCAGTCATTAAACAGGTAACTACATTTATACAGGTAACAGCGGTTACCAGTCATGAAACAGGTAACTAGAGAGATATAGGTAACGGTGATTACCAGTCATGAAACAGGTAACCACAGAGATACAGGTAACAGCGGTTACCAGTCATGGAAAGGGTAACTACAGAGATATAGGTAACAGCGGTTAGCAGTTATGAAACAGGTAACTACAGAGATACAGGTAACAGCGGTTACCAATCATGAAACAAATAGCTACAGAGATATAGGTAACAGCTGTTACCAGTCATGGAACAGGTAACAGGTAACAGCGATTATCAGTCATGAAAATGGTAACTACAGAGATGCAGGTAACAGGTAATAGTGGTTACCAGTCATGAAACAGGTAACTACATAGATATAGGTAACAGCGGTTACCAGTCATGAAGCATGTAACTACAGAGATACAGGTAACGGCGGTTACCAATCATGAAACAGATAGCTACAGAGATACAGATAACAGCGGTTACCAGTCATGGAACAGGTAACAGGTAACAGTGATTATCAGTTATGAAAATGGTAACTACAGAGATACCGGTTACAGCGGTTACCAGTCATGAAACAGGTAACTACAGATGTATAGGTAACAGCGGTTATCAGTTTTGAAACATGTAACTACAGAGATAAGTGTAACAGCGGTTATTCATGAAACAGGTAATTACATAGAAACAGTTAACAGTGGTTACCAGTCATGAAACAGGTAACCACAGAGATATAGGCAACAGCGATTATTCATGAAACAGGTAACTACAGAAATATAGGTAACAGCGGTTATTCATGAAACAGGTAATTACATAGATACAGTTAACAGTGATTATTCATGAAACAGCTAACTGCAGAGATATAGGCAACAGCGATTATTCATGAAACAAGTAACTACAGAGATACAATAAACAGCGGTTACCAGTCTGAAACAGGTAACTACAGAGATACAGGTAACAGTGATTACCAGTCATGAAACAGGTAACCACAGAGATATAGGTAACAGCGGTTACCATTCATGAAACAGATAACAACAGCGATACAGGTAACAGCGGTTACCAGTCATGAAAAAGGTAACTACAGATGCAAGGTAACAGCGGTTACCAGTCATGGAACAGGTAACTACAGAGATACAGGTAACAGCGGTTATTCATGAAACAGGTAATTACATAGATACAGGTAACAGCGATTATCAGTCATGAAAACGGTAACTACAGAGACGGTTAATTGCGTTAGCAGTAAGGGAACAGGTAACTGCAGAAATATAGGCAACTATCATTCCCGAAACGACATTTGATGTTAACACAATGATATTTGGCAGATACACGTTGCGTAGCAGATCACATTTGTTACAGAAACCGACTTTGGACCAATATATCTTTGATATTAGCTTCATAGGAACCTTGAGTTATCCTTCAGCCATGTAACAGAATTTAACACCAAACCATTTTCGATTATCACTGCGAATATCAGTTTGTTACGCGTAGCAAGTTTGGCGCCATTAAACATGAGAGTGAATCAGGCCTACACTTGTCTCGCAAGCTTATGGTAAACGGCATATACTGTAGATGAGCAATGGGGAACCTTTCCCCACCAATTCGTTATTTGAGTCGGGATTATTATTTTCAGTCGTCTAGTGTTCCACTGTTATGTTCCTTTAAGCAATCGCTATGAAAGACTCCTTGATTTCGAGCTTACAAGGTATATTGTGTAGTTTTGTACTTTCCGCAACTATTGTCATCTATAAAGAATGTATGCAACTCATAGAATTAATTGTAACACATTTATTTCTGTATAAGGTTGGAAACAAAGTAATGTCACAAATGTGTTTTAACAAAACGTCACAGTTGCAATTAGCATGAAGCTTGTGACTAAGTTTAACGCACAACGCTATTTGTAACAGATTTTATTTAACATTTTGGATTTTTGGTGGAATAAATTCTCTTCTCTCTTCATTTGGTAATGAACAAGCATTGCTTTCCGAATTTATTGTCACATTAAATATGTATGGTAGTACCTCCTTACAAAGGCAACACAAAGCTTGTTGTTTTAAAAAAAATTATATTTAATTCATACTACGCACAGACTATGCAGCACATATTCTAATTAGTTCATCAAGAAGAATTAAATTGGAAGTTTTATTTCCTACCGTAATAATTTCTATCTTCTAGAAGGGCGTATTTTACTATCATTACAGAGAGAAACTTTTATTGCATATGAACTTACACAAATTGGTATGAAAATGTCATCCAGTCTTATCGATAAGTACAGGCGAGTGCACGGAAACGTACCGATGCTTCTGGTTTCGTTAATTTTGGCAGAAACTCCTTATCATCTGTGTTCCACATCAGCCCTGGGTGAATCAATTTCTTATTGGTATGAATTCAAGTCTGATACATATACGTATTAGCCTGTGAACAAAGATAAGGCCTAGGTAAGCGACGAAAGGAGAGCAGTACGGAAACATTCCACTTGAGTGGCTGAAAGGCATGCTTCGCTTTGACTGTCCATACAGCCCTTGGATGAGTCTTATTGGTTTGATGTCAAAAGTCTGGCACTTTAACATTAACCTATGAGCACAAATCGGTTTCAGGTTCAGGAGCGAAGAATAAGCGGATTGGGATGTCAGGGGCGGTGTAGTATTTCAGACAACTGCGCATTATATCGGTACTATTCCATGCACTCAGAGTCTACAATACTGTTAAATACTTAATATATCACCAAAAACTCTTTGATAGCAGCATTTTGACTATAATAACATTATTATATTAAAGTCATCCCATGCAACAGGCAGCATTGAGCTCCAATAGCTGGACTAAAAGAATTGCTGGCAAAATATTATTATTATTATTATTATTATTATTATTATTATTATTATTATTATTATTAGTGATAGGATAAAACCACCAATTCTCGATACTCGCTTAATAATAGAACGTTAACGCTTGTTCACTGAATTATGTTCGTATTAGTAGATTTCAGTGTATAAAGGCATATAACCTATTTGGTATTGTACCTGTGCTAATTCCGGAACTGTTCCTGTTTGGCATTCTCCAATTGGCACGCATTTTTCTGTCTTGATAATGTCACAGGTTATAATATACCCCTATATTTAGTGAAGGTTAATAATCATAATATTATTTTTATTATTATTATTAATAATAATAATAATAATAATAATAATAATTTCCTTGCTTTCCTTTTTATGTAGGTATATTTGGTGCTGAAAACCTTCTTTTAAAGGATATTCTATCCATATTACGGAAATTAGTTGTAGGTTTGCCTGTGGGTTAAGCTCGTGACCTGAGTTTGACTGTGTAAACACAAACTTACAGATCGAAAGAAATAACAAATATTTCCTTGCGCTTCTCACCTCTTAAGTTCTGATTTGTTTCTGCAATATTCAGAGATTTTGGTCACCATAGTAGGTACATGTAATGGCTGAGAGTGGGTCACTAATTCAGGCTATTACAGAAATGTGATTTAGTGCGTAAACTAAATCAGCTTATACACTAAGGTATGACTTAACGCTGCATATTACACGAGTATTAATACCTCTACTCCTTCCAACCTTGTCTTGCATGTTTTTATTTAGACACATGAGGCTATGGAATGTTGCATGGAACATAGTCAAGGACTATCAAGAACTATAGTCCAACAACTCTTTGAGGACAGTTGCGAGGCAGTAATGTGAAGAAGTCTCGAACCTTTTCATTACATATATAGCATGAAGTTAAACGGAACAACTTCCAATAATGCAAAACTTAAAAAAATTCAAAGTATCTAAAAAATATCTAAGGTTTATCTCAAAGTATTAGATATACTTCGATACCACCAAGTATCGAGAGCATCGAGGTCCCATGCTTTATTATTATTATTATTATTATTATTATTATTATTATTATTATTATTACTCTAGTACTAGTAGTAGTAGTAGTAGTAGTAGTAGTAGTAGTAGTAGTAGTAGTAGTAGTAGTAGTAGTAGTAGTAGTAGTAGTAGTATCATCACCACTAATGTTATTTTTGAGATAGTCCATAGATTATAAACAGCATTCGGCATCGATGATAATGTTTATATACGGTCATTACAGCATTCTTTACGTCTTAGTACGGGACGTTTAATAAAAGGTTTCTAGTGGTATAAATTGCACTCTACGACTACGTGAATACACTCAATAGCGTTGAATTTGTAGTTTTAAGATTACAAGTTATCTGCTTGTTTGCTTACACTGAGATATCTACATTGGTACGAGTATAAGTAGGTGATTTGATTGCAAAGAACTCTGGGCACTTGAGCTACAAAAAGCGGTTTAAGGGATGTAGATAATTTGGAATATCCAAAACCACCACCGTGGATTTTGTTTGTCCAGCACTTGACATGCAACCCTCTACCATTATTTTCCACTCCAGAGAGAGATCCGCCTCCATTTCCTGGAAGAACACAAACACCCCAGCTACCCCCTTCTCATCCGTTGAATTATTTTGCAATGTGTCCCTCCCAATGTGTCTAGAATCGATGGGAAAGGCTCACTATACAGAGGAAGGGAAAGGGATAGCAGTTTTGTTGTTTTCCCGTTGAATTATTCGGCAGTGAACCCCAGATGTCTGAAATCAGTGGGGAGAATAAATTTGATAGAAAAAACTTCCTTTTTTTATTAGTCTTTTTTATTTTTGTGGTTCAACTTTCGTGGAGGATATTAGCACAGCAACATATATTCTGAAGGGGAAAGACGCACATGTGTCACTTCTAATTGAAGTCAGTCAACAATTGCCAAATCGCTATCGTCCTCCTCCATTCAGACTTCACCCGTAAACCCCAATCCCCTTGCGTTTTTGTGCACGTTTTAGGTGAACGAGCTGATTAAATTCCGCAGCAATTTTCCGCTGTGTTAATTCGAAACGTCCATCACGGACAGAAAAAAAAGTGTGGGTTCATCCGACACCTTCAATTTTCCACCCTACAGCGGTCAGACGACTTGCTACTATACAGTATTTGCGTATTTGTTACGAAAGGACCAGATGGGGTGGGTGTTGGATTCCCTCGTAAACACGGACTCTTTCCTGAAAATTAAAGTGGGAGATGGGCTTTATGTGAAGTAATTGCTAAAGGGAAAGCATGTGCTTCAAGTTACATTGATAACACTGAATGCTCCATTTTTCACCAATGTCCTCAGTAATGTTAGAGATTAGCTAGCTAATTTCATTGGAACAAAAAAAGGGAGAAGAATGTTAAGAGGGGTTGAATGAATTGCCTTGTTCCACGAATACTCAGCAAAACCTTGTTAATGTTTAGAGATAGCGAACGATGTTTTCATTGGTATTCATTGACTTCGTTCTGCATTCATATTGCTCTACGGCAGTTATAATCTGCACGTGTGCACACAGCTTAGAATGTTTCTCTACTGTCAATTAAATTTCTACTCTACGCAGAAATGTGGCTGAATTAAAATCAGTGGTTATTAATCTTCTATTAAATGAAGAACCATAATACAATCAAAATGTGTTTATGTAACGTTTCTTGTTCTTAATGAAAGTTATATTTTATATTTTGAGCTTTTAATATCCTAATTTAATAACCGTAAAGACACAGACTTCTAGCACTTAAATAAAAAAGATTATCTGTAAATATAGTATGTAATGGATGATAATATAGTATATAATCCATGTATTATAATATGAATGATTACCCACAATGTTTGATTTTTACTTTAATAAAATAATAGAGGAATGGAGAAGAAAATATATGCCAAAGTACTTATTATAATAATATTGATACCATATTATTTGCATAAGACTAGATATTGTTCTCAGATAACAAATATACATTACAGAAATCAGCTCATAATAAGAATAAGATTATTAAAGCCTATAATTTGAGAAATCCTGTAAAAAGACTAAAGCCATGGCCATAGAAGGGAAAGACCAATTGAGAGTAAAGATCGTCATTGAAGACGAAATAATTGCACTTTAAATATCTAAACTCCATAAATCAATAAATAACACAAATGAAGATATTGAGATCAAGATTGAAATAGGTATTTAATAAAATAAATAAGTTCAATAAAGACATTTCAGTGAAACTAGTAGAAGAGATGTTAAATTAAGACTATATAACTTGGTATCAAAGCAAATTATGCAAGTAAAACCCCCGATCAAGGTTGGAAAATTAGACTCAGAACAGATTTTCTAGCCTAGATCTTGTCTTGGAAGAGGAAGATATAATCTACAATACCGAATATACGAGTGCCAGCAATTAAAAGTTATAACAAAGTCACAGTACAACGATTAGTAGTTTTCAAACATTAACTGATTCTTGTTTAAAGGAACATTAGGATCAATGTACACAATATGACAATATGATAGCAATACCACCATTTGCAGCTCCAAATGCTAAAGTAACTTGATATTCAACATGTCGTAATTATATACAAGCCACGTGTCCAACAAATTCATATTAAATTGAGAGATCTGTATTATATTAAGCCAAGATTAGATATATACTTGCAACATTGATTGCCTTGGATTTGCTGAAGTTAGTGAGCTTAGCAGGTGGACCACAATTTGGGCCTGATACCTTAATCTGTTATATTTATCTCAAAAGTTTCCTATAAGTCTTCCACTTAATGCGCTTCCCTGATTATTCTCGTAGCCACCTTTACTCTAGGATAAGTCCCAAATTTCTAACCCCACTAGCTGAAATACCCAGCGTCGTCGTGGTTTGACGGTTTATCCTTGTAACATTTAGCTTTGCGTTTATCTGGATGAATTTAAAAATACTACTCAAGATACTTAGAGTTAATTAAAACTCAGGGCCCTATAAAGAACAAAACAATTCAAATTCTGAAAAACTACTATACAAAAGCACTGCTAAAAACCACAAATTCCACAGTTTGTAATGATTTCTCGTCTATGCTCTGAGTAACCTCCACATTGTCACATTTGGACTTCCTCGTCGTTATTTATAGAGAAAATTGTGGTTGGGAAGAAATAATAGCAGTTTAAGGAACATCAACATAAGTTTGTTCATTTTAGTAACCAACATGCACAAAACTGATAAGAAAGCACACAAAAGACAAAATAAAATGAAGGCCAAAATTGATATACAAAGAAAAGAAGAATAGTAATAAGTGGTATTTCGCTGGTTTGATGCTGTTGTTGTTTTCTGTTTTTCTGCTCATTAAACCTTCCATAGAGAAAGAATCCCAGTGCTTTCAAAAACTGAGAGATTATAAATTATAATATGAGAATAACTGAAAATTGGAGTATCATCGCAGAAAGTCTAGGTATCAACTTCGACTTATTTATCACTCTTATGTTAGCAATGTTTGAGCAACAACGAGACTTTTGTAGTCGATGTGATTTTGTTGAATGCCTTTGTGATATTTATACACAATAAAAATTCACATGAAAATAGAGAAGAAGATTTGTCAAGTTTGATGTTGGTGTTATTAGGTAGGATAGCTGTTTTAATTATTTATTTGATTGTGTTATTACTCCATGATCAATGTCAAAGAGGAGATCAACGAACACGTAAACCCGTTATTCCATTGTTGCTTTGTGAGGCCGTGAAAGCCTAAGTAATTGTATTCTTATGTTGCCAATTAAAGAAACGAGACCGGAAAAGCCTTAAAAGCCTTAACCCGTGAATGTTGATGATGAAGTGCACTGACAAACTTCATGGGTGATTCCTCACTGGAAATGGAGCACACATGTTCATATCACCTTGTGCCCGGAAATGCATAGTTTCCACGGTAGACGGCGCTGAAGAACGATACCAAATAAAGAGCCCTAGCACACAATGCATGGCCTGAATTCCATCTATGTCACAACAGATGTTTAAAGTGGCCTCCATGGCATGCAATGCATGCGTTCACACGTCGCATCATGGATTGCCTCGCTCTTTTGAATGTTCTAGGCTGTGTCCGAATATCGTCACGGGTTACATGCACATGCTTGAAGGGTCTGAACATCAGGAACAGACTCAATGATTTTCAGATACCCCCACAAGTAAAACTCCAGGAAGTTCAAGTTTGATGACCGAGCAAACACATGCAGCAGGGCTTGCACGTCCTATCCAATGCCTGGGAAGATGTTGAGGTGTCGGCGAACATTAATGCGGAAGTGCACTGGCGCACTATCGTGCTGCAGCCACATTACCTGTCGTATTGCCAAAGGCACATTCTCCAGCAATGGAGGCAGAGTGTTTTGCAGGATGTCCAATGCGTTTCTCTGTTCAGGCGTTGTGGAAGAACAACTGGTCCAAGTAGACGGTTGCCAATAATCCCTGCCCAATCATTAATGCTGAACCGCTGCTGATGAAACGCTTCAACCATTCTGTGAGGATTTTCTGCACCTAACAGATGACGATTATACAGGTTAATAATATCATCTCTACCAAAGGTCACTTTATCGGTGAAGAGGACTAAAGACAGAAATCCCATAATGGTGATGGCCTGTTGCGCAAACCAGCGACAGAATCTTTTCCGTAGAGGAAAATCCGCCGGTGATAATCGCTGCACACGTTGGAGGTGATTGGGATAATAGCGGCTGTCATGTAGGATACAGATAAGGTGCTTTGGCTTACGGAATTCAAATCATAACAGGATTGTTCTTAGCAATACGTTATTCAGCACACGTGGATATAGCATTTTCTAGAGTAGCCCATATTTGTCGAGATGTAAATTATGGATGACTCTTACACACTTTTCATGCTAATGGTGCTTATATATTGGCCAAATACCATATTGGCGGGCCGATTACCTGGAGCTTGTACCAGGGTTGTTCTCAATATCATAGCGAACCTGTTTCTCCATGTCTGGTGTATGCACAGTCCGCGGTTGCCCTGAATGTTTGTCTGTTTCAAAGTACCCATGCTCACATAAACGCCGAAAAACGGCTGCAAATGTTGTTTGGTGTGAGTGGTGATGTCTGTCGGGGTAAGTGGTTCGGTACATCCATGCTGCCTCTCAACCGATTCCACCTGCTTGGCCGTACACAAACACCATCTTGACTTGCTCCTGGGATGAATACCGGACCATTGTCCTGCTACGTTGCTTAAATCACACTATCTGCAACACACACTGCAAGTTATGAGAGAATATCACCAGTGCCATCTATCGCGGAAACTATGCGTTTCCGGATACAACGTGATATGAACTTTTGTGCTCCATTTCCGGTAAGGAATCACCCTCTGAAGTTTGTCGGTGAACTTAAGTCTCATCCTGTAGATGCTCTTGCGAACTTTTGTAGGCATAACATAAAATTAAATGACTAATCGTACGAAATGGGCATAATTTCGAATTCCAATCCAACAGTTGTTTTTTGCCTTGTGATTATCTATGCCAAATTTGCTCGAAATCGGCGCAACGGTGTATAATCCTATAAGAAAACACACACACATACATCTCGTACGCTGACTTGTGTATTTTAAGATTACTTGAAAACGCAGTTCTAACGTTGTTTAAAAAATACCATTTTTTTAGAAAAAGAGAACGTAACGCTACTAGCTAAAGTGGAATTAACATTTACGTAAAATGATTTCATTTCTTTCAGCTTCCGTTACTTTCTCTGTGGCTTATCTAAAGTAGGAGATATTGCATTGGAGCAAAACTTTACATGCTCAGAACAAACGAGGAAGATTTTATTTAACGCTTGCGCGTTTTTAGTTGTGGAACTGGGGTGCTAGTGCAACATAGCTCATAAAGGAAAAGTGGGATTGGAGATACTTTCGAACATGTGACGCGAGAACGCGAGAAATTTTGTAAATTCGAAGGTTCTCTAATGCGCATGCGCAAGCAGACTGAAAAGACCGATGACTATTAGTTTTATTGCTTCTCGCATAGTAGCCAACATGTGCTTCATTTGTAGCAACCGCAGCCAACCTCTGAAAAAAAACTGCCATACATGTGCACAACAATCTGAAAGCGATTAGCATCTGGTCACTTTTGAAACGTCTTGACGTCATTTTATTGCTTTACGATCACGGTCATCCGTTGGATTAGAATTTATTGTATTGCGAGAAGCAAAGTTTATATGTTGTTGGAGATATTTTCGCAAATAATAAACCTTTTAGAAATGGCTCATCCGATTAATAAGACGGATCTGTCGGTTTACGTCAACGATACAGAGAACACCTGATGCTCACATTTGTCAGTATTGTGGCATCATGACACCAATAACCGTTCAGCAGACCCTTTCCAGGAACTAATGGAAGACATTAAGCAGGTATAATCTTTGGTGTAGTGATTAGGTTTAGTTAACATTTAGGCTAGGCGTAATTAAATTAACGAGTTAGTGTTTAGTGTACATAGCTAGTTGGCGCAATGTGTATAATTATATATTTAGTTTAATTTAGTGACAAAAAGGAGTGTTGGATGCTTACTTTGAGTGATGCAAGATGGAGAATTTGGCTGCCTTGCATTCTTCTATATGGCTACATGCGCACTAAGTAAATAAATAAATAAATAAATAATGGTAAGGCTTAAATTATGTTAATAAAACGTTTTCCAACAAAAATCATCCAAATAAATTATTCTAAATACATATTACACCAAAGAATGTGAAGCTGTACTTCGAAAAAATATGCCAGAGACGTGTCTCGCGTCACATGTTGCAAAGTTGAGCCGTTGGGTTAATGCAGTTTACATTAATCTGTCAGACAACTTTTCGGAAGCTTAGATAAAGATTATCGAGAAATTCTTTCATTCCAAACAAGCATTTAGGTAAGAAGATTTTAATTTTTCTAAAAACAATCCTCTACGACCTTTATTAAAATAGCATGCGTTTGACAGTTGCCAAGGCTAATAAAGTATGCGTTGAACTATCTGTGAGGGATGAAGTGCTCTATATTCCTATTCAGTGAGAGCTAGAACATATACCCACTCATAGGGAAGTGTAGAAACCGTAGTATTTCCTTTTCATCTTATGACACATTTTGCCTGAAATCTCTTTCGTCATTATATGTTTCATTTTCCGGTTCAAGTCTACTTCGCTGTGCCATGTACGAGCACTTGAAAATGAGACATTGTCTCTTCTTATTTTTCGCAGGCGTCACAAACGTTTCAGAGTTGTCAGCTGTCCTCGCAATATTTCATTGTAACAACACCCTGTTAAAGGATTGTTTTCATTTTAAGAGAGAGATGGCTTACAAAAGTAATACTTTGGCTCTTTGGTCTGCAGAAAGCAATCATTCTACCTTAATTAGAATATTTATTGCAATGCAAAACTACAGCTTATTCCAAGTTCAAATGTATCTACAAGATTGCTTTCTTTTCATTCAGTTTATTTTCTTGAAAAGGAGAATGCTGATATCTGTAACTATCAGAATCTCCTGTTTCCTCTGAAAGCCTTTTTCAACTGATTACCCTCCTCTTTGTAGACTTACCCCTATGGACTTATAAACCAATCCTTGGGTTAGTAGCCTGTCGAGGAGCAAGCAATCTCTGGATCATAGCATACCATGATGGGTGATCAGCGGTAAAGAATAAGGAAATGAATGTAGCGATGAAAGGAATGATAGGAAAAATGACGGATCAAATTATCGAACTAAGCAATCGCCTAACAATCAAGGAAAACCGTGAGAAAACCTTCAGTTAGGTTGTTCGACCCCGGAGATCTGAACCTGGGACCTCCCGAATGCGGGCCACAAACCTTACTGTCTAGGTCCTTTGAAAGTCTAGAGGGTATAACTGAAGCATTAGACTGGGTTTCTATAATTTAAAACAGAGTCAGTAAACTGATTTGTGAAATTTATTGGAACTAAATAATCGTGCATAAGAATTTCAGCTATATCTTCTCTTAGACTATTGTGTATTCTTAGGTTTAATCGGTACAAATAGGAAATTGTTACATTATGCATAACATAAGTTAAACAGATATGCTGTTTATGTCGCTTGTATTGCTTTACATTTATGTAAATTAAATCACTTGTTTGCTATAATCAGTAAGGGTATTTACCCGGGCCACATATTCGCACTTTAGGCGATTTGCATTATAAACTCCGAAGTTTCAGTATATTTTATACACGTTTAGTTAATTCATTATCTGCTTCCTACAGGTGCATTGGTGCTGTTATCTTTAACCCTTTTAAGACACCTAGCAAAAGTACTGCCTACGCATTTCCTCCAATACCGTAGGTTGGATCGTGTTACCAATTCGAAAATACTTTAGGTTAATTATAAGTTTCATTTAGTTAAAATATCTAAAGTTATAACTCTACTTCAATGAAGCGTAGCGTTTACAGTTATTGAATGCTGGACCCTTGTATATTATTTTTTTTTTTTTTGGTAATATGAAAACGTGCATATTAACATTGAATGAAATAGTGGTAAACTCAGCATATAATAAGGAAAGAAGCAGGGTTAAATACATAAAGAATACTTATAATTCTTGCAACTATTGTATAAATGTATTAAATTATGAAAACACTCTTTGAATACACTTGCAATTTACAAAATAAATCTGCTTGAAAGTCCTTGCATATTCTAGAATGAATTTAAATTATTTAAGTCTTTGTTAGAATTCAATCGAAAAAACTCGCTCGGATCATAACGGTTCATTGTTTCCACACGCGTGATATAGAAATTTTGAAGTTACTCACAAAGATATTGAGAGGAATTTAGATTAGGCCGAAAAAGCGTGTGTTTGCGCAACTACCCTTTGCGTTGAGCTAAAGCTGCTGACGTGATCGCTGGTAAATCTTCAACTGGACAGGTGTATTCGTACCCACTGCCTAGGCGACTTGTAGAGGAGCCAACCACGTACCTTGAACGGGGGGGGGGGGGAGAAGCCGTTATCTAGCGTTCCAAAGACGAATCTTCCAACAGTCTCGATGAATGCTTTATACTGGTTGCGTCGCAGAGCTTCGCAGGCTCCACTCATATACGAGGAGAATGATAGTGATGACAATCGTATGTAGCCATCACAGGTCTGAAGTAAATATGGGACTTAAAGGATGAGCCAGGAATGGCTCACAGGTCATTACAATAATTGCACCGGAAATTTCGAATGGACAAGGTCGATAATGGTTAATTAACATTAATACAAAAAAGGAAAGAAAACAAAGAAGTTAAAAGTTGGGAATCTATGATGACATAATGGGATGTTAACTCGAGTGTTGTGAAGAAGCCAATAGGAGGATAGCAAAGCAAAGGAAACCTTTAATAAAAATAAGCTTTGCTGTGGACCCTTGAAGAAAGAACTGAGGAAGGGATTACTGAAATGCGTAGTGGAACATTATATAGTGCGGATAATTTGACGTTCTGACGATGTGAGGAACAGCGATTGGATTCATTTGAGATAAAACAACCGAGTATTCGAGAGTACGATTTTGTTTAAACTTACCCATTTGTTTGCAAACATTGTATTCATTATAAAAGATTGGTGTTAATGTAACAAAGCTTTAGAAACCCTTTCTTCTATTCCCTATATAATATTTTATGCTGTCACAAAATATTAGTAATCGTTCCTTCTATCTGCACTCAATCTGCACTTTGAACAATCTTTATCGTATTAAAATTGTCTATAGGTGCATAAATTTTAATTTCTTTTTTAAAACAAGGTCGATTAATGGATAACGAGGAAACTTTCCATTAGTGTGTATCAAAGATTTACAAATATTCTATGAGTCACGCGACCAAGGACGTGCACTCTTAAGACAGAAACCTGCAGATCCTCAACTGGAATCGGTGAATCCTTTCTCAACCTGATTTACAATACTGATTAACATAATGATGAGTATAACAGGTGCACAAACAACTAAAGTTCTTCCAAAGTGCAGAGTAATCAGTGGTGGATACTTGTCTAGATATCGAAATAGGAAATTTCTTGAATGGATCAAAACAGTGCTTCATATTTTAATGTATTTTATTTGCGTAAACCATGAAATAATGTTTACAACAGCACACATTATTTATGGAGAGACATACAATGAAATTTTATTTAAAGCTTTTGTTTACCGTTCGTGAGGGTTTCATTCATTCTTTTTAAATGCGAATGTATTTCATACCATATGTATGAATGCTAAAAAAGTTATTACAGGAGATTTTCAACATTTTAAGGTGGTGAACTTGAAAAGTTATGAGTTTACATTCTTCACAGACTGTAGAACTTACAATGGAAGCTATAAATAAGGTATTCCTCAGTAATATTTTGGTATACAGACTTTCAGTTCTGCGTTTGGACTTCCTTAATGGAGACCGAATTGGTCCTTTGCGCCGTTGTGCCCGATGTTTATTTTTCATTTCGGTCTAGCCATGCTCCAAAGAGGAGGACATGTGACTTCCCTTTGATGCCTCCTCCTCCAATTGGCATTCCGCCTCCCTCGTCCTTTCTCCCTTGCCTTTTCAATTTCTATCGCGTTTAGCCCATGGCTTACTGCAATAACATTTTCGTGTTCCGTAAAGGAAGGGTAGGTTAGCGTGCATCGGAAAGTGAAGCGTACTGTCCCATGCCACAAAACTCCGAAACGCAATTACACTTCCGCCTATGGAAAGTACAGGAACGCCTCTCTGCCTTGCCTTCGTATGTCCTACTACTTTAAGAAGGGAAAGTCACCTGCATTAAACACAGCTCTATATGAATAAGTCCCGTTACGACTACAATAAATTCAAGAACGCTGAAAATTAAAATTAGAAGTAAAAGTGGGTCCAAAGGCTGAAGATGTGTCTTATTTTTTACTTACTCTACCGCATACCTATGTGAGGCTGAGGAAGTATTTTATTCCATACAACAATTTAATACCAGAAAGTGTGTTTTGGAGTCCTTTGAACTCTCCGCAAAGCATTTTTAGAGAATGCTCTGTACTTTTTTTCGCATAACTTAACAAAACAAAACGAAAAGTCGGATGAATTCGATATTCAAGTTCTGATTTTCCAAGGATGCGACAGAAAGTTTTTCAAAGCAATTTATTTAGCCTAAACTATCCTTAAATCGCCCAAAATGTTTATTAAAATACATGTTCGGCAGATTTACATAAGTAATAAAATCATATCAATTTTCTGCAAATAGCCTATAAAGCCCTCTTTATTTTGAATGAATGTTATGCAACAGGCGTCATCAAATCGCTTGATTTTTGTGCTACTGCAAGCAGGCTTGGATAAACACGTAATACCAGTTAGCGATGGGCTTCTGACGGCAGTGGTTGGTCTCTATTCCTTTGTAATTTTCAATTATCAAGTATTTGTGGTTCAGTTGAGTTCTGTTAGATACCAATTAATTATCAAGCTGGCTATTAATATTCAATGCCATAATGTGAAAGTTTTCGTTAGAAATTAATTCTCATAATGTTAGTGTTACAATGCATTACAATGGTATTGACAAGTTAAGCAGCTTGTCGTTTTATTTTGTTAATAGTATAATAATTTTTATTTTTTGCAACTTTTTATGTTACGACTACCAAACCTATGAAAATATGATTTATTTATATAAAAAACATGAATACTAATGTAAGAGACATTGCAATACAGCAATTATTCTACCAATCATGAACTTAGAATAGGTATATTGACCTATGAACGGTGGATTTCAAACGCAAAGGTTGCATAACGCCACTGCACTGAACGAATTATCTGTTCCTGTTTCCGCGTAGTTGAAAGTCACGCAGTGCACAGGAGCTGATTCAGTGGGAGGAACGAGCAAGGTTGCTCTCTCTACTTTACGCAAAGAGGAACCAGTTGGTGACGCTTTATAATGTTTATAACGGACAAGACGTAAGAGATAGACAACTCGGAATAAAATTAACATATGACATACTCCTGACTGAAAATAAACAGGGTTGTAAATGACTCTTGTATACTCTTGTATCAGTAAAGCAGCATATTAAGATCAAGTTTTATACTTCTTACTGTAGGGATGTCAACCAACAGAAACATTTGCAGGTTACGCTGAATATATCCAGGGGTGAAAACTATGCTGCGCATTGGTATTAAAACCTTTTTTTCTAGTAGGTATCAGCGTAGTGGAGGAACTATCGATATAATGTGTAATTCAAAAGGTTAGCATCTACGATTTGTTGTAACATTTATTTTTTGCTCAAGTTACTTCGTTTAAAACTAAAGACGAATGTCCGGAATGTTTCATTTGCGTGTTGAACAGCCAAACTAATACACTGATATAAATCTGATACATAAAAAGTGACTTTGAATAAATAAACAAATATTATAATAATATGATAATAGCGGAATCTCTTCATCGCATAATACTGCTGAAAACATTTTGGAGTGTGGGATTTGCGCCTAGGTACAAATCTCTTTGTTGAAGAACAAATTGTATCACTGCTATAAAACAATACATAAATTCTAAACATGGTTTTGTGCTGAAGCGAACTTGAATGTATTCCGGCTTCATTTTCTGTTTAATTTATTTTTGTTCCCAGTACATGGAATGTTACATATCCCTGCTTTAAATACGAGGAAAGCTAAAAGGACTGGGACCTAGTTTTAAATATTTATTCACGTTTTAAAACAAGTTACATATGGCTTCATTTATGAGCGTGGATATTGGGAAAATGCTTTTGTGTGTTTTAGGATTCCATAGTCAAGAATTGTATGACTTTACACATTCTAATATGCAGCATGTGTTTCATTATTTTAATTTTTATCCAACTAACCTCGTAAATGGGCACCTACACCTTAGAGAAAAGAATTAACTTATGCTTTCTAGTAATAACGGCATTCGGGCTTTACATCCGCCGAAAGCTTAGTTATGAATGTTAATACTCCATAAAAATACTCCATGCTATTTGTATATCCATAAAATGATGAAAATTCCAAAATAATTTATATTCAGCAATTTTGATACCAGTTACTGTTTCAAATTCATGAAAAAGTATTACTTGAGTTTTGTAATGGTAACAGTTTAGAAATATTAAGTGGTAGGCTGCCGAGTTCATTTATAGTCATATCATATTTATTCATTTTCTTTACTGACATTATATAACTTATTGAAATTCTATCAAATCCTGACAATATTTGGGTTAATTTTCTTCTGATCTTTCTTCAGTCTTGCCTCTAGAACCAGCCATGCTTCAATCATCAATTGAGGATGGGATAGGAAGGGAAAACTAATGGTAGAAAGCAGTTCGTTTAAACTATTACGTGTTTCCCCAATAGATATTATTGGAAAAACACTATAAAATGACGTACAAAATATCCCAAGAAGAAACACTCCCACATTAGCGTTACACCTCAGTGGAATTAAACCCCATGCAGTTGACAAACTATTCGGGTTATGCATCCTATTCATAATTGAGTCAATCGTACGACCTTCAGCACACATATTACAGAATGAAAAGTGAAATAATTGAAATTTATATAAAACTCATGGTACTTAGGATTGTGGTCCATGAAAGTAAATGAGAACGGCAGAGATTCGAGCAAAAACACAAACTTCCAAAACCAGACATTTATGTTATACATTGTCTTTAATTTAAAATCCGAAAAATTAACGATCTGTTGTTCGGCTAAATGGAATTGGTTGCACAGGGGTAAATGCATTGAAAAGCGCACGAATCTTTAAAATGCTCTATTAAAGTATTTTTTTAAAAATTAAAAGGCTTTCGAAATATATTTTTGTTAAATAGTGTAATAAATTGAAAAATGTAATTAAATCTCAACAAAGAAAAAAACAACAGTTATGCATGATCATTTTTTTGCTTTGTTTTTTGTTTTTTTCCCGCAATGGTTAAACTCTGCACCTGTTGACTTTGGCAGGGCAGAACATTTCAACGCTTCTTTCGATGCAATGTTTATTTAAAAAAAATAAACGTCCGAAACGAAACATTTCTTTCTGATTTTTTAAAGTTAAAAAGTGAGCAGAGCTGTGTTGCTCATCTCTTCTGTCCCCGGAGGCAACCTATACGTATTTATTTTGCATCAAATGAAAACGAAATGGTGAACTGTGAGGTTTGATTTCATCCCAGGCGTTGGTACAAGCGAGATATCAATACCTGTCTATTTGCCGCTAGCAATCTGAATACATCAGCCCTAGTGAAAATTCGAGTAAAGGCAACAATGATTAGAACAAACTCTGCAGCTGATTCTACAAAATCATGGTGTTGTACATTGCAGGTCATAAAAGTACTTTTAAACAGAAAGATAGTTGATAATGATAATTAGATAATTATCGTAATAAGGTGCATTCGTGTCATTATAAATAATTAGTAAATGTAAGCATTACTTAACCCTGCCAGATCACCGAGCTCAGTTAAATCCATTTATATTTTATATCCGTATAGCACATTTACCGAGGATGGCTGCGAATTTGTGTACTTGTGTAACTAAACTTGGTCTCGGATATAATTTTGAAGGTTTAAATTAGAAATATTAGTTTTACATGATACGTTCTCAGTAACGTGTACAAATTCTAACCTTGACCACCAATGCTTTGTTATCCACATCGGTTACAAATTTAGTTAATAGGCAAATTGTTTCGCAGCATAAGATCAAAATAGTATTTGAGGAAATAAAAGCAATCTTCTTGAAAGAAAAGTAGTCAAATAAAGAAACACTATTTGAAGGGTTTCAAGCCATAGGGGACTATCACTCAAAATTAAAATATACATATTATCTAATCATGAGTTCTCGAGACAACGGTCAATCTAATGTAAATTACAATAAACGTGTTTTTATGCACAATGTGCTGAACTCTATGAAACTGGACGGGCACTACATAGTAAACTATATTTCCATCTTTCTTTATTCTACTGTATCTCCAAGCCTCTTCCTTCTGGCTTAAGCCACCATTGGCTTGCAACTCTTCATTCTAATCTCAAATATTTTCCCTGTAATTGAGTTTTTGAACTAAGCATGCCAAACCAGCGCACTTGTAATATCCAAGGTGAGTTGGAAAATGCATTGTTTACAGAGGAAGGAGAAAAGCGACAGAAGGCATTTCTATTTCATTTACACATCAATGTTTGCCCATCATGGCGGAGCGGTTTAATGTAATTGCACAACGGTTTATATCTCATTTGGCATGCGGTAATGAAGATCAACCCAGTTCACATCCAGAGGTGGCTCCATGTCATCGCAAACGGAAACAGAATTTCTCATTTAATGTTCTACCCAAAATTAACGTTTTATACCCTCTTGTGGAGTGTCACGTGTCATATAAACTTCGTGTTTCATCACGCTCCAACTTTTAGATGAAGTACAAAGACGGAATAAAGGGAAAAGTGGCTTTGAATATGAATATTAAATCCAGGAATGGTTTAATGCATACATTTCCATGCTATGCTATATTTGTTCATATATATTTTTCTACCGTGCAAGCTTATTTGTCTTTCCTTCTTATTTTTCATTCCAGTTTTAGCTTTTATTCTTGCTAGCTTTAGCTGTACTGCTATTTTTCCTACAGCTTAACATTTTCGTTTTAAAATTATATGATTCATTATTGTTCTTTTTAGTTTCTCCTTCTTTTAATTACTTGTTTTTTCCGTCTTCATTACTTGCGCTTTACCCTTTACGCTTTTCTTACGGTTGTGTTTCTATTGCTTAAATGTAGCTAGAGTGCATGATAGCTACATTTAATTGTTTTTTTGATAACAGGATATAAAAGACATATATCCAGTTCTAAACAACCCCTTAGTAGTGTGCAACCTAACTTTACCGTATCATGGAGCAGCAGAAAACTTCACCTATTCTTATGTACTCTTCAGAAAGAGTTTCCGAAATAGGCAGTCAAGGTTCGTTTAAACTAAGACCACACACACGGATGTTTCATTATTATTATTATTATTTCCTCTGTAATATGGAATCGATCACTACAAGAATGTGCTATACATATCTGTAAGCAAATACAGTGATTAATACGATAAATAATAACAGGAACGGAGAACAGTCACATGAAGTACCTCTGACACTAAACAGTTAGACAAAAGCACAGGTAATGGTCGCGCTAAGGAACTTGTTCCGAGTCGCTGTCGTAAGAGAGCAGTAATTCCTATGGGAGCCGAATCCTGATCCGCGAAACTCCAGCAGTTCTTCAATCTAAGGAGAAATGCATTGCACCTGGCACGAAGCTGAGTTGAAAAAGAATGAATGAGCCTGAGAGAGAGAATGGTACTGAATCAAACTCACGAGTAACTGAGTGTTGCGTACATACTACGGAAAATACCGATGCTGAATGAGCGTGTGTTTCAATTTAAGTGGCCCGACTTCTAGGTACCCAACACACCATGCTTGTATTTACGCCAAAAATGAATAAAGGAATCTGATATGTTACATTCACATTTCTCTACACACTATCGTGTACTAGTTAACGAACTATTCATGCTCCTCAGCCTTTGCAAAAGTAGTTTCATTACACATTTCGTTGCACGTACAAGAGGGGGGAAAGGAAATCGATGCGAGCCAAACTTTAAAAGAGGGTCACTATATGCTAGCCTTCAAGCTCTCCTCCAAGCAACATGGGAAGGAAGAAGACAGCCGAGCCTCCAACTCTCCTCCTCGTGAGGTAGCCACCACCAACGTCGCCCAAGAAGTACAGCATCCCGCCTCTTCGCCGCCGCCAGCCGAAGCGCCCAGCGCCACCTCACCAACCAGCGCAGTCAGTCACACGCCGCTGAACAGCGTGCCTGCACGCTACTCCGCTCTTGCCCGGGAAGTACGTCACCAACTTCCCGACTAATTACTGCTCTCCGCCGCGCAGCGCTTTTGGCCAAGGCGACGAGAATCCGGAACTTCCGAGGTCCTACACCGCTGGTCAGGCTCATCTTTATGGATGAAGGCGATTACTCGGCGGCCCTGGGCGCGGGATTGCCCTTGTTAGGGCAAACTCTGTTGCTCGAGGCCGGCCGCAGTGTTCGCCCAACGCCATGCCGCCGCCGCCGCTGCCTCTACAGGCACACAGACACAATATGTGACGCCGCACCCCACTGTCATTACTGTGGCAACGGGACACTCACCGCCGACTGCCGGGGACACGACTTGACCCAGCGACGCCCCTTCTGCGCCTCCTGCAGGGGCAAGGGACACTTCGCTGGTCAAGCCGTCTGTCCACTATATCCACATAGAACATCGCCGACCGACCACATCGCAGCACCGCAGAACTGCACACCACCACCACCGCCACCACTGATCGACACCTCACACCTGGAAGAGCAGTTGGCTAGCACCAGCAGCCTTCTAGTGAACAACACAACCATCTACAACAGCATCATTGTAACCATTCAAGATCTTCACTCTGAGTTGCAGCGCCTAACGGAACGTGTAAGCTCTCTAGAGGACGTTCTGCTTAGGGTCTTCGGACAACTCACAGACACGGTAGAACAACAGCACTCGAACACCTTAGAGAAGATTGACCACAACACCCGCTCCGCCCTTCAGCAGGGTAACGAATACCCACGAGACAGAATCGCAGATCACGCGACTAGAGTGATTAGGACTCCCCAGCCCTGCATTACATCACCACCAGGAGAGCCACCGCACTACAACACGCGACCACATGGCCCACCACTCACAAAACCAACGCCCGGAGGTAACACGTCCGGGTACGGAGCCAAATTGTCTGTTACAACACCACTGTCATAGGTCCCTGTCAGGGCATTGGCCATGGCAGTTACCTACTTATCACCGCGGAGTACTCCGCCATATTCTAACAAGTACTCACAAATAGCGGGTTTGCTTCGGCGGTACTAGCCACCATGCCACCATTATATCCCAATAAACAGCGTCACCACAGTACTAAATCCTTTCTATTCCTCTTCGCTTTTTTCCTTCCAACTACCTTGTATCTCTTGTTTTTCCTTATACCTTTATTGCTGTCCCCCCCAAAAGTGGCCTTCAAGTTTCCATGACATCACCAGAACATTCACACCAAATAAAAATAAGACAAGCTATTGAAAGAAAGAAAAAAAATTAATAATGATGATGATTATCCGCAGAAAAGTGATTTGAAATAAATTAAAGTGTTGTACCTTTTTTGTGTACTATTTCTTGTCTATCTCTTATGGTTAATCAGTCACGCAAAACTATATATGAAGAGACCTTTACAGACTACTACCAGATGTTTAAAGATTTGCATATTATTTTACATACAAGCAGTTCTACTGTACAGCATTTTAATCAAAATGGCTGGAGTTATTTAAAAACAAAATAATGACAAATATACCGTGTAAAAAGTAGTTGGGTTGGGGAGGAATATGTTTGAAAATGCTTGTGTCACGTCTTTGAAAGATACTGGACTTAAATTTGATGTTTGGTGTTTACGCAACATTTGGTTTTCACACCATTTCTAAAATCTCGTCATTTGTGTGGAATGCAATACTTCTTATACCTACTAGATATACGTAATAGAGAAGGTAAAAAACCTGATGTAATACACTCAGAAGGCTTTGTCTACCAACGACAAATTCACATATATTCCTATACTGTAGTATAGATATAAAAATTGATTCTTCTCCCCAAGTTACCGCATATATTTTTGCTTAGAACTGGTTTTAAATTAAGAACAACGAGCCAATTACAACATGCGGAAACAGCTTTCAAATGTTTATTCTTGATAACAAATTCTGGAGATGGAGTTAAAGGAAAGAGGAAAAACTAGAAGGAATTGCAACGTTTCTAGCAAAGTTTCAAGCGATGACGCTTACCATGGAATACTTCAAATGAAATATTTGGAAATCCCTAACACTATGAAAAGGTTTGTTTTATATAAGTAGTGAATTTAATTAGTTCTATATTTTTTCTGTAGTACATTTTTGCTTATTTCTTATGGTTTATCAATTGTACAAAATTATACGAAATTTATTCCGAATGACGTGGACTAAGAGCAGAAAATTCATGGCATACATTTTATTTGCCATGCCAATATCTAAAGCCTATGGTATTTTTATAAGCTTTAGAGCCATTTTTGAGCAAATTAAAAATAACGAACAGTTTTCCATGCAAAAGATAAAATGGGAAAGGAGGATTTCCTAGAAAATATTTGTATCGCTTGAAGCATGCTGAACTTAAATCCAAAGTTTGGTAATTAACCATTTTTCGTTTTTCAGTTACGCTGTTCACTTACGCGCTGACAAGCACAGAATTTTTTGTAAAACTGCTCTTTCTGAATTCTGCGAATCTCTAAACATGTTTTTCCGATGAAATCTCGAAAGCGAATATTTGGGTTGAGTACTTACCTCCTCTACTTGCTTATGGATAAGTAACACAGATAGTAAACATCACATGAATTTCTCTACTCGCTCTTCTACAGACTAGTATTCTTAGAAATGCTTAATATGATATTTGTTAATCCTCATAAACTTATATGTTAATCCTCATCCCTTTGTAGGATAGAATAGTCAGATTTCCAAAGAGCGTGTCGTTATGTGAATGCTGTAAAATTCCAAGCTCTTTGATAATCTCGAGAAAAAACGAACATTTGATAAAAAGTAAAATATTAGGAAATTCAAACAAAAAACTAAGAATATCTCGGAAATCATTGACGCCAGAAAAGTTTTATTTGATATAAATTGTGTGTTTTAACGATATCTACTTTTCTTGAGTAAAAGGATTTGGTAATAAGATTCCGTTTCTGAGATATGCTGTTCATGGCCCGCATTCGGGAGGTCCCGGGATCGATACCCGGCGACCGCCCATCCTGGCATATGGGTTATTTGTGGTTTCCCCGGGTCACCAGGCGAATGCTGGGTAATTCATCTTCTACCACGGCTCTTCTTCCTCTCATTTCCTGTACACATCATCTTCCTTGCCATCTGTTTCAGGGTTGTAGGACCAGGCGACGGCGTCCGGCGGCTGGACGGTGGCTTGCGCTCTGTAAAGTTTTCTTCCCTGGCGTCGCTGCGGTACCGCTCAGTTAGATCTCTCTTCAGCGTGTGGCTTCGCTCCGGGGGTCCCTGGAGGTTGGTGGCTTGGACCGTGCGGCGTCGGATGCGTTCTATCTGAAACGTTAAGGACGCCGTCCATGCTTTCGCTCGTCGGCATCCGGATCTGGTCGCCCTTCGGGTCTCTCCCCTCATCGTTCCCTCCCAGGGTCACGTTGGAAGCACAATGCACCGACTGGCCTGCGCGCGGTGCTCTATACCGGTTCCCGTGACCTCTCCATGATACGTACATTTACGTGTACCTATGCTGGCACAGACAGACACAAACTACAAATATATTTCTAAAAATGAGTTTTATTAAGGGAGCCTCAAAACGTGAATCTTTGGTGAAATCTTCGTAACGAATTTCTGGGTGGACTGCTATACTTGCTCTTCTTACTATAGGTAAATGATAGAGAAAGTAAATAGCCTCTGCTGGTTGCTTTCTATTCACTGGAGCACTACGGCATTTGGTTTGTCCTTTGTCCGTTGGTCCAGTCGCGAGCATCGCAACCCGCTGTGGTTGCCCACTTGAAGGCAGCCCAGAGAGCAGGCAGCATTGGTAGACGAGTGGCTTTTAGACCGACATTCTCGTCAAGTATACACGATTTCAACATCAAGTATTCATAAGCATACTCTGGTACCTTGGTGTATCAGTTGTATTCTAATCTAAGTTTCATTTTTGGATATATATTCCTAAATTTATTTTATGTTTCTTTTTCTTTTTAAATATATATATAGTCCTTGACTTTAACAGCGAAGACTTGTTTTATGAATAACAATGGAGAGGATTATAATCCTTCGCGTTATTGTATGCCTAATTTAGATGAAACTAGTTTATGACTATACATTTATACTATTATAAGTGGGATATTTATCTTTAAAGCAACTTTTGTAATATACTATACTTATTCAATTAACAGCTTTATTACAGTAATTTCTGTGCTTATAAATAGTAAATGTTCAAATTGCATTTAGCTTCTCTCTCTGCACCCACTTGTTAGTTATTGCTGTTGTATTTTATATTGTGACGCAGCGGCTATGACCCAAGGTATCAGGTAGGTTGCGCAAGCTGCAGTAGGAGATAAATAAAGATTAGAAGCACTCTCACCCAACGTAAATACCAGAAGCAATATCATTAGATAACGAGAGTTTTCTGGAAGCTTCCTTTTGTAGAACGTTCTGGAACTCTTAACAGCTGCTATATAAGCGAGCGTTCTCGCGTGATATATGAGTGAGTTGGTCAGTGAGCTAGCAAGCAAGACAGCGAATGCGTTTCTGCTGCGGCGAAAATTGCTGTTTGATAACGACTGCGGTGACAAGCAGTGCGTGCTGCTGTAGAGCGAGAGATTGGAGAAGTCTTGAGTTCGATTCCCCAGCGACCGAACCGTTCGGAAGAAGAAGCCAAGTTGTGCGTATTTCATTACGCCGCAACGTTAGAAAGAAAGTGAAGTTTTAGTGAAAATTGAACAAGATCAAAACAATTACGAGAACTGAGTGAAGTGACAGTCAAAAAGTGGACAAAGTCACAATATTTATTGTTAATATACTCCCAGGCAAAGTAAACGTATACCCCTGTGGTATATTGGAACCTTTCCTCGCAAGACCTAAATCCTAAATTAATCGCAAATATGGTTTGCCGAGTTTTCTTGCGACGGTCGTGGATATGTGATGATTTCTTCAATAAACGTATTCCAAACGTTTATTGAAGAAATCATCCTTGAATGATGCTAAGATAAGAAGATGGATTGCCTTTGATTTGGAATGTCAATCACTTAATCTGATAAGATTCTCCATAGATACATAGCAATGTGCTACAGCTTGTTAAGCGCCGGCAGCATTCCGTTCTAACTGTAATCTATCTCTAGATTTTAAGTGTTGCGAATTCAGTGATGCTTGTATCCATCTGAAGGGGATATCCGTTAAAAGGTTCATTTTAAAAGTTGAAATTCTCAACTACAGCAATCGGCATTGGTATAACAGGCATGAAACAACCACATACTGATTCTGATGAAAAATATCTCAAGCTTATTTGGTAATTTTGAAGAATTCACTATTCATAAATAGCGTAATATAAATCATTACCACCCAGCGATTTTCCAGTGTATTGTTTTAGCAATGTTTTTCTTCGGGTTAATCGGTTAACCACTAATAGTTATTAAAATGATGAAATGAAAAAGAGTTCTTATTTATGGGAGATAATTGCTTAACATCTAACACAAACTAATCATAAAGCTTTCAGTATAAGGTCCAAAAAAGTGAATAAAATACACATGATACTAATGTGTGCAGAAAATAAGATATGGTATACTGTAGGCTAATATTTCGGCGTGGAATTTACAGAAGAAGTTTACATTTGTGTTCACAATAAGAGGCTAATAGTCAAGTTCCTGCAATCTATTTTATTTAATTGCTGGTAATATGCACTTAATTGGGTGCCGTTTAGTAGTTTGTTTTATATAAAACTGAAATGTGAGAAATCTTTCAATTTGGAGTGCATTTCTGTGAGTGAAGAACAAAATCCACACACGTATTAACAATATTTTACATTTCTTCTCGTTGATTTCCACCAAGAAACTGTGTCCGAATATCTCTCACTTGTGAAGTCAAATAGATTCTGGAAATGGTTGGTTTACGCCTTGAAACGCTACCATTAAAGGCAAAAAGGATGGTTCACTTGTAATATCCACTTAGTTACTTCTTCTTCCTGTCTCCAGAAAGCTCTTATTTAAATGTTTTTGGATTTAGTGCGCAAGATGGCATATAAACAGAGGTTATTTCTTGAACGAAACCTTGTTTTAAGAAATATCTGGATCTGATAGGATTTCAAAACTTCATTTCCGAATAGATTTAACCTGCGCCTGCTATTGCGGCTTTTTCTTCTTGCAACTGGAGGAAAAATAAAGTTAATAATACTAATAATAATAATAATAATAATAATAGAAGTAGAAGAACACGAATGAAAATACTAATGACTGTATTAACAATTTAAACTTATGGTTTGGTTGTAAACATTAAAAACTTTGAGGTATGTAGTTTGTAGGGGGTAGCTGAAATAATTTGTAATTATCTATTGCGAGGTTTGTCTCCATTATAAAGCTGACAATACTTATTGTTTGTACAATCTTTATATTACTGACATCCTCATGGTTGTCAACAGTTTTCAGGAAATCTGCTCAAAACTTTTTTAAAACAAACAGGATAACGGTTCTATCTTGCTTCATAAGGAAATTTAAGTTTCAGTTAGTTTTCAAATTATTTGAGTCAAGCTGGTATTAATTACTAACCTGTTTTTGTACATTAGTTGCACTTTTCATGATTGAGTCAGCACCTATTTGATTGACAATACCTTATTCAAAGACGCAATCATTCTTTGCATAACCAAATTCTTAAGAAATTATTATTCAAGTTGTAGATAATTTTGAATTACAGCTCCAGTCATCTTCAAAATTTCTACGCTTTCTCGTATAAGACACGGGGCGGAGCCACCAGTGACCACAGGTATATCAATGGGGTAAATGGAGAGCGGATAAGCTTCAGATCGGTTACGCATTCAGTGCCCAGCATCCTGCCGAGACGGGACACACCAGAAGGAGAGGTGAGAGCCCTACTAGTCGGAGCACGGCGTGAAGAAACCAGCAAATAAGCTCGTGGAGAAAGTTGTCGCGGTAACGTTCGTGTTATCTTATTTGCTGAGCGCCTGTTATTGTTTTACTATTTTTAATTTTGAGTTCTTTGTCCTCCGGCTAGCTATTATTACTCAGTCGAGCAAATCTCTTGAACAGGGTGTGTAAACGGAAAGGAGTTGTTACTAAAAGGTAACACTGATAAAATAATTTGTTTTTACACTTTTATTGCCGTCACAATGAATTAATTTCACATAATTACTCTTGATACACACCCGACTGAAACTGTTATATTTTCGAATGTAACTATAATCACTTATTTGCCGCACATTATTAATTCGCGCATTTCACATCTTTTAACTAACTTTACGACACGAGAGATTCTGTAGAACTGTGTGACGTGTAATCCGCGAATGATTCTGTTGGACTGAGCGTTTCCCGTCTCTGGCTTCAGAATTTATACTCCCTCACCCCGATATGCCTAAACATTATAACAGAGCTGCTATTGGTTAATAAAACGCGCCAACATTAGCGTCTATTTTTATATCCAATCAAAATTACGAACACATATGCTCTAGGGAAGATATTCCATCCATTTCTAAAGAAAAGCGCGCTAAACTGACGTCCTTTGCTTGTCTCTTCTAATTAATAAACAATTCACCCCCTCGCTCATTGTTATCCGCTCCTATTGTCAGGTTCAGTGAGGTCCTGTAAAGTTATTTCCAATAATGCTTATAATTAACAAACATCTCAAATCATTGCCATACAATAATGCTAATTTACACTACAATCACTCTGGCATTCACAGTGTTATGATATAAAATGCTGCGTCAAAGTCAGCGTGGCATCGGAATTCTGCATCCAGCTAACGCACTTCATTTCGAGGCAAGCCTTCTTGCGCGTTAGCTAGCAAGCAACTAACGCAGCTCACTCTACCGTAGGTACTCAGGGACATAACTGGGTAGAGGGTGCAAGGCCGCAGCCAACCTTATCTTTGATTGGTATCTCGGCGCCCAACACGGGGTAGGTTCTTTGCCTCTTGCACTTCCCAACGCCCTATTTGCGCTCTTTCCATCCCATTCCTCTTTTATTCAATATAATACGTAAGTCTTCCTTTTCTACGTCATCTTGAAAAATCTAATGACAACCGCCAGACACCAATGGTAGGAAAAAGACAAAGATTGACTCCCCGTCCTGTTCCAAAGAAGCGTATCCAGACCAAGAGAAACCCTCCTGAGGCCCCCGATAGTCCTACCGCTATGCATATCTCATCTACCTCGCTGTGGCACACCAAAGTTCCCAATCATGTAAGGCCTTGTTCCATTACAATGCTCATACGTTCTGTCTTATTAGGACCATACATGTTCATAGTATGGGACTATGTTACACCCATGTGAATAAAATAATCAACACATTCTAGAACAGAGTACTGCGCATTACTGCAGGGCTTCTCGTAATAGCACCAGCACAAGAGCTTCACGAGACATTAAGAACGCACACCTGAGAGTAATTCATTAAAACGCTTGCCGCTGATTTAAAGAGTAGCACAGTACTACACCACAGTCCTCTCGCAGCGAACTTAGGAAACTATGATACAGATACGTTCAAACATAATATAGTGTTACGTACATCCAATAGATAATTATAATTGGACGACAACAACAGGTGTAGACGTAGCAATACACCTGTTCAAGTTACAACCACAAACTGACGCGTCACATGAAACACTGCTTGCAGATCGTATCATTTTTCAGAACGTACAATACAATGCCGATGGAAGACCCACTAAACTGGCTGAACCGTACCAAATCAGGTTACACATCCAGCTGAAGCTACCGTAAAGTATTCCATTCCATCCGACCAATGCATTTCACACAACACTGTATTTACTTCCCCGCATACTGTTGCATGTTTAATAGCTGACCTTTCATAGTATAACAAAAACCTTTAAAGTTTATCAACTAACACATCATTTCCACCTCCACCCACCCCGTGTACTTCACAGATTTGGATATTTGTTGCCCCCAGGCTATCGCGCACACAATGGCATGCAGTGTATGCCAACTAGCCACTAACATAACTATATTAAGCGGAGTATTAAGAGCGCTTCATCAAGAGCATACACTTATTAACCAGCACCTCGCCTCCTGCTCTGCACGCTTAGTTTACTAACCTCGTGTGCCTCGAGAGGTGATGTAGCTCCTACAGATGATCACAACCTGGGGCGACAAGTGTGGGGGCGGTCAAAAAAGAAGAATAAAGAAAGAAAGAAAGAAAGAAAGAAAGAAAGAAAGAAAGAAAGAAAGGAAGAGGAAATAAAGCAAAGAAGAGCCCAAGAAGAAGCTCGGATAAGGAGATCGAAACGTAGGCAACTACCAGATGACACGGTCTTCTAAGGAAGTTCAGAACACCTTCGATTTTGACCACTATCCTGGTCATCAATACATTTTTGTGCCTTTTCCAGTCCTGGTTCCAACAGGTCGCGATTCGGATAGTTCACAGAGAAACAATTCAAAACGGAGAAAGATCAATTATTTTACATCCATGCACGGGCTTCTGTAGCGGAAACAAAGGTCCACCCAGCACCACCCCATCACTTTGGCCGTGAATCCGGCATATCCTGAATATCCCAAGCTCACAGCCACATCAATAGTGCTTCGTCTCACTCCTTCCGCCACCAGAAGTGCCAGTCTGCTGTGTTGCATTCTACGACCCCTTCAGCGCTGTGGTATGCAGAGTTCCGTCACTCTCAGACCTGCGTCAGTCAGCCAGTTACTTCCCTAAATACTTAAGAGAATATTCACTACCAGTTGTGCCACTAGCCAGCAAGTCCATGAACTATACATGCTGCAGATCATAAAGCGGCCTTGTTTCGCAAACCTTGATTGTGGAGACAGTCATCTAAACCGTGATCGTACATTTCCTTGAGTTTCTCTTACAGTTCCTCAGTGGGCATGCATACTATATCCTTAATTCAATGCTCCAACTCGGGAACTGCACCATTTTAGCAAGAACGCTATTGCTCGAGCATTAGGAAAGTAATGGCCACCGATACAATCATCGCGTTCGTTCACCCACCGGTGTTATTTCCATTGACATACGGAGTACTCAATGAGATATAGCTCGAACAGCCAACCAAAAATCCCTGGGAAGTTGCTAAAGATATGTTAAGAATATTGAGCGTATCGTCAGAAAGATCGTTTCATAGGTCCCTCAACATCGTTGGTCTTCTTTAGAAAGAAAACTTAATTACTGCTACAAGATGTACAAAAACAAGAAAGGTTGAAATAAGCAACACAGAAAGAGATAAGCAAGTCTGAATGTTCTGTTGATTTGATTTGTAAGAAATATTTTGCGATGGCTTTGAAAGAAAATTAAATTAAGTTTTATTTATGAACGTTCCTTAACTGCTTGGCCCTTAGCGTCCCATTCTATATAGGCCGTGAAAGACCGGTAATTTTGCTCAGATGCCTTTTATCGGGCTTGAGGTTCTTTTTCGTGTCGTAAATCTTCAACAAGGGACCACCGGCTTTACTTCCCTTCCGAAGGAAGCCATGCCAAGGATTTTTCGATGGCTTTGAGAATTAGATACGATTAATACCGTAAGCTTCTCCTTTACACAGTGCTTAAGCATGTAAAGTACACAGTCAAACAAATCCTTTTCGGTGATTTGTATTTTTGTGTAATTACGATTTATTGCTCTGTTGTAATCTGAATTATTGCAGTGTTATTTCTTTTAGACTTGTGTGTATTTCTAAACATGCAGTACGGAAAAAGTTACTAAAATTTAAGGTTTCTCATTTGCTAGTATTTTAGTTTACACATATGGTATTTTCGACATGGTAATTTTCTTAGAAGTTTGTTGTGTATCATTACAATGTGTGTAATTTAGTGTACATTTATACTTTTGGAATTTTCTTCAGATTTCCGATACATTCGCATTAGAAAATCACCTCTCTTACATGTGTTGTAAAGCAGAAGAGTGCCAACGAGAGTCCGGTTGGTATTAAATTAATGTACACTTCTACCCATTCCCCTGTGCAACTCCTGTAACAACCTGTTGTCATATCTCATTACAAAACCGTGCCGTAAAAGCACGCTATGAATGCAACACCATAGCGCGTAACAGTATAAAGTTTTCGTTGCAGCAAAACAACAGCAACAGCATTTAGCAAGGGACGGCTCTGTGGGTAAATTGAACGACAGAGTGCGGTGTTATTACAAGTGGCGGTGGCTACGGACGAAATTAAACAACGTCCGAATACCTCTGTTGCTAGGAATGGTATAGTCTCAGTGCTTCACCATGTTAAATAGCACTTTGACGCTTCTATGGTCGCATTCGCGGCGTCTCAGACTGGTGACACTTTTGACGCCTCGCTATGCAACAAGCACTCTAGAACACAAATCCCAAAGGAATGTATTATTAAGTTGTACTATTCACTGCTGCGTTTTTCATTCGGGTTGGTTTTTTTTTTGTAGAATTTAAGTGAAAGAGAAACATTATGGTGCTGTTCCTCGAAACTAAGACAATTTCTTCCCGCAATGATCTTCACGCCCGTGCAGTTCAATTAGAACAGTACACTCTATCTAGATCTTCTGCTTGAAGCCTTGTCTTTCTTTTCGTAATTATTGGTTCGCACATATGCAAAAAATAAGCTGGTGCTAGGTTAAATATGATCCCTCTTGATTCTTGGTCATGATTAGGGGCACAATATGGTTTGGAAACTCTGTCATGAGTTCGGGTAACTTGGCATCTCATACCGCCCAGTGCGGACACAGGAAACATATATGTATAGCGGTCGTGCGAGTGTCGCAATATTGAGACGAGAATATTCAAGGCACGATAAAAATTATCCTAGGATACAGCAGCAGATCATATGTGAGAACTAACAGGCGGTCGATATTCTTGCTCCTTAAAGAAATTGTGTGTCATGAATGGAGAAGAGGTTTATACATTCTAACAGCAGCATTTAACTTAATTACTTTTTTCTGCTATCTGATAATTTCTGGTGACGGTAGCTCTTGGCCCTCAGTAAGGTATATATATATATATATATATATATATATATATATATATATACTGCGTATTGATTACATTAATTAATTCAGGAATCGCTGCGTTTATTCAATCATACATTCTTTCTCTGATAGATTCTGTATGTTATTAGATGTAAACTTACAAAAATATAACTCAAAGGGTAGCAACTGCCCACGCTGTTGCTACGTATACATGTGAAAGAAAGTAGAGATATGTATATAATGACATTATGGCATATCAGTTGCCTCAGTTTAATGATATACTTATTCAATTATCTTCTGATCTGACTCTGGTTAAAAGAGTAAACCGATAATAACATGTACCATTTTGCTCAACGTGTGTGTAGAATGCAGACATGCGAAATCAGTGTGACTTCGGAGCGAGGTTAAACTGCCCCTCTATCCAAAGTCAAAGTGTATGCAATGTGTAGTGAGAGGATTACCGCTCAGAGAAAACCACGACCGATATAAGCAGAAATGTTACACCCACCCCGTCATCGTCAGTGAAGGGGATCTTATCAGCACGAGGATCTCATTTAATTAGCCAATATGATGACAGGACATAAATTACTTGTTTCGATTTTAGGTTCTACAACTCATGCTTAATACTTATTTGTCAGAAATATAGCAGAAAAATGTGACCTGCAGCCTGATGAAAGCCAACCCAAGAGCTGGCGTTATGACTCAGCCATTACCCGAAAAATGATTTAAAGGCCCAGTCTCATCAAGATAGATTATTACTTCTTCCGTACGAAGATTTTGGGACCAGTGCAGCCCTCAGGGGCGGACTGCAGAGCCGACTGTCTACATGAGGGTGCTCTAGGGGGGTTTCTGCCAGGTCCTGCAGCCATGAATTAGCTTGTCAAGCAAAGTGGGCCATTGAGTTCACAATTGCGAAACCCTGGGTGAGCAATTCTATCCGCAACTTCGCAACTTATACTTATCATTAATTATTATATACAATTTAACCAAGAAGTCAGGTGAAAAAATTAAAGAACTCGAATTTTTAAGACATTTCAGGGCAGTAACTGTAATTGAACACTACATAAAATCATGTACCGAATATTCGTTGCTGAATTTTATAATACGAGATTTCTTATAATGTATTTCTGTTACGATAGTCACATTTTGCGGTAAGAATAATTAACAAAAATGTTGTAATCAACAAAATGGTTGAAAATGACGTATGCTTTCACTAATAACAGGAATATAAAGAAAATCAGTGTATAAATACTGTACGCATGGACGGAATTTGAATATTATACAGTGCAAATGGTTGCTAAAATAAAGTTATATACAAAACATTAAAAAAAATCTGATGTGTTGCAATCACATGACTATCTCTACTCTTGTATAAAATATTCTTACAAACGCTTATTCTCCATATACTTCATGCTAATTGAGACATCGAGATGTTAATCTTATTGCTAATTATTTTAGGTGCACGGTGAATATGGTAGGCTTTAAGCGATGGTCAAATCTTTCAAGAGCTGGTAGCTATGTGGAGCATTCCATTCCCTTTGTATGTCGAGGACACAAAAAAAGAAAGAAAGAAAAACAAAAAAGACTAACGAATTCGCATTTGAGAAAATTGAGTATTGGAAAATTGAAACAAATAACAAGGAATATCTCGGAAATGGTTCACTCCACAAAAAAAAAAAATGTGTATGACAAATTGTGTGTTTTAACGAGATCTACATTTTTGTGTACAAAATTTTATCTATCTCTTAGGGTTTACCAGTTATGCAAATGCCATTCATAATTAAGAGAACTTTTGGGGACATTCACAGAAAATTCAAAATATACATTTTATTTGCCATGAAAATATCTTAAACATATGATATTTTAATCAAAATCGTTAGAGCTACTTTTGAGAAAATCAAAATTTTCGAAAAATGTTTCATGTAATGGGTAGTCTGGGGTGGGGGATTTTCTTGAAAATTTTCAAGTCGCTTCTTTGAAAGTTAGTGAACCTAAATACCAAGCTTAGCATTTATCCGTCTTTTCTTTTTTGAGTTATGCTGTACACAGACGGACCATGTTTTTTTTTTGGATTCAGGGGGCCTCAAAAATATATTTCCGGTGAAATCTTTTGGGTGGAATATAATACTTCCCCTACTTACTATAGGTAGTAGAAAACTAATGATAAACTAATATTTTTTATCTTCTTGTTTAAAAATCCCTACAAATATAATGATAAACCACATTGAGTACGTAACAGCTTTCTACACATTGTTCCCTACATACCACGTTAAATCCCTACCTTACTAAATTTTCAAATGCACCCCTGGTCTTCGTGATCACATTTGAGGAGGTATTGTTTAAGAGGCAGACACACCAGTGCAGTGAAGATTATCATAAAGGGTGGACCATTTAAGTTGAGACTGTACAATATCTCCAAAACTAAGTATTGCAGAAAGAAATGCGTTATTAAAAGATGCTTGATATTATGGGGAAATTAAATGCCATCATTCGCGTTTTATTTGTAGGACGTTGTGATGGTCAGTTTAGAGTCACTTTAAATTGACCCCAATTTTAGGTTCCCATTAAAAAAAATGGCCCCACGGGAGGTGCTCGCATTCGGGAGGTCTTGCGTTCGATTCTTGTAGACTGCCCACTCTGACCTTGAGTTTTTCGTGGTTTTTCCCTGGTTGCTAGGCGAATGCTCAGGCGGTTTCTCTTTTACCGCTATTTCCTCCCCTCATTTGCTTTGATTCTGTTTTCATTTCATGTTTCAGGTGTGCTTCTAGATTTCGTGACGTGAGACGGTGGCGGACAGATAACACGGATGCTTGCTTCAAAGAAAAAGTATTATTCCCCGTGGACACTAAGAGAGTTCAGTAGTTGAACGGGTGTTTTATCGCCCTCTCTGGGTAGCTTTAGTAGTGGGACGAGTCTTCTTCGAGTCAGGAAATGTGAGGGACTTCAGCTCGCCTCTCTGGCCTGTCTGCGTGCGGCCTGTAGCCTCCTTTGGCTCCTTCACTTCACCCCTTCTTCCTGGGGGATGGTAGCCAATAGATCTTTCTTAGGTTGCAGTGCGCGAGGTGTCCCCCCCTCGTTGTACTGTATACGGACGGATTAAATCAAACAAAACTAACGCAAACCAACCCAGAAGTGGTCGTCCTGTAGTTCTAACGGAGAAGAGAAAAGCAATGCTAGTCAGAGAACTAAAGAAATGCTCACGATCCAAAACTTCCTGTTGCACCTCAAATGCATATAGGAAAGTCTGTTTCAGCGCAGACTGTAAGAAATGAAGCCGAGTATGGAGGCTGAACATCCCTTAGTATACCAAGCTTCAGTAACAGCAACAAATGGAAACGAGTTACATAGTAAAAGAACATGTATATGATAGGTTTGATTTCCCGAAGAAGGTTGTATTTATTGACATGAGTAACTTGGATCAGTTTAAGTGCAATAAGCAAGTACAAATGTGTATAAAAAATCTGATGTGTTACACTCACATGACTTTCTCTACTCTTGTACAATCTAATTTTACAAACGCCTATTCTCCATATGCTTCATGTTAATCGAGATATCGAGATGTCAATCTTATTGGTAATTTTCTTGTAGATGCAAAGGAAATATGGTAGCTTTTAAGCGATAGTCAAATATTTTAACGCTGGTTGCTATGTGGCGCATTCCATTCTCTTTGCGTGTCTAGGACATAAAAAAATGAATAACGAATTTGAGAAAAAGTATAAGTATTGGAAAATTTAAGGAAATAACAGCAATATCTCGAAAACGGTTCACTCAACAAAAGAAATGTATATGACATAAATTGTGTATTTTAACGCGATCCACATTTTTTGTGTAGTAACATTTTGTCTATCTCTTATGGTTTACCAGTTATGCAAAAGTCGTTCATAATGAAGAATACTTTTGGAGACATTCCCAGAAAATTCGAGATATACATTTCATTTCTCATGACATTATCTTAAACATATGATATTTTCATCAAAATCGTTAGAGCCATTTTTGAGAAAATTAAAATTTTCGAAAAATCTTCCATGTAAAGGGTAGTCTGGCTTGGGGGGATTTTCTTGAAAACCTTCGTTTCGCATCTCTGGAAGATATTGAACCTAAATACCAAGTTTGGTGTTTATCCGACTGTTCGTTTTTGAGTTATGCTGTTCACAGACACACACACACACACACAGACACACACACACACACACACACACACACGGACATGTTTCCAAAAATGCGTTTTTTGGATTCAGGAGGTCTCAAAACATGTATTTCCGGTGAAATCTCGGTATCGAATTTTTGGGTGGAATGCTATACTTCCCCTACTTACTATACGTAGTAGAGAAAGTAAAAAGAATTGTGAACTAGAAAAGAGGTATATCACAGCTTCGATTAAATAAGTGGAGGTTAAGTGCTTGTATTGGGCGGCAATAGTATAAACTGTGTAGGGGATTTGTGTTTATTGATGAAATTGTGAACAACAAAATTTACATCAGCAGTGTAAAAGTTCATCTTTCCAGAAGTGTGTATAATATAGGAGTTCCTTGGATTACATCTTCACGGAAGATATGATACTCCTACCAAATATAGGCCAAGACTGGTTATTGTATTGCATAACAATCCCCAACGGATGCCGACACCACCGCAATCCCTGGAATTTAACCCAATAGCATACTTGTGGCATATTCTTGATAAAATATGGGTAATCATCAGATATCAAATAAAAATTATCTAAAGAGGGCTCTTATGGAGGATGGCGAAAACTTACAGTACAAACAACAGAAGCTCAGGTGATCTTCGTCCCAAGAAGTTATAAAGAGGGAAATAGGGTATACCAAGTACTAAGTATAACAAATAATGTTCAGATTTTGATTCTTAGTATTGTAGAGGAAAGTTTAGTTTGCATTTACATTATCTCTACGATTTTTTTTATTATTTCAACTACATTTCTGGAAATCAAAATCTATGTTTATTCAATGTCTTTTCTTTTTCATTGACTAATAAACAATTCAATGCTCCTGCTGTAATTTATTCTTTTAATGTCTTTTCTTTCGCACAAGTCTTAGACCTCAAAGCCTGTTGAGATCTCACAGACAATTTTTGTGTCCAGTGCTTCTTTGGAAGGCCCATAGATCTCTTCTGTGTTGAGCGATAACGAAGCATGGCTGGGGAACTTCATCCATACTCGTTCGACGCAAACTAATTATCCAGTTATTCTTGTATGTACTTGATGATTGGTTCTAAGTCTAGTTCCTTCATTACATCGCCATTAGGTTTGTAACCTCACTTGGTATATCCTGCCGCGTATCTCATGAACCTCATTTTACTAGCAGTTATTCTGCTTTCCTCTTTCGTCAGTAAAGTCCATGCCTCGCAGCCATAACAAAGTGTATGCCTGCTAATATTTTGTATAAGCATATTCTGGTATACTGCACTAATGAGCATTTGATGTTCCACTATCTATACAACCTTAAACATATAATCATGCATTAGATGAATATTTATTGGAGACATTGTGTAGTGTGCAAAGAACGCACATTTTCATATACGTTCGTATTGCAGCGCTTCATAACAGAAAACTATTACAAACACTGGACACCCCAGTTAAACAAAGATTATGCGCTAACGTATTGCAGATGTAGACCAATCCATTCAGGCAATCTATTACTAGCGTTAATGTCCAATGCATGTTGTGCAGTACAGACTAGACTAGCCAGATTTCACGAACCAAGCTGAAAAGACGCTTGGGCATTTTAACTTCGTTGATAATAATTACTTCAACTATTAATAATCCGTAATAGGATACGATATGTAAACAGACGTAAGTAATGTCCAACGGCGTTAATTACTCCGAAGTAAAGGAATTACAAAGAAGAGCCGAAATACACAAGTGCTAGAAAACACGAAATACGTGTATTTATTTGTCATATTACTTACTATTTTTGCAAATGCTTAGTTGATTAACACGCAGTAGATAGAAAAACAAGTTTTTGTACGAATAATTAGTAAAATCTAGTAAAAACGGTAGTGGGTAGAGAAATTCATGTCAATGTAACATATCAGATTTTTTCAAACGCTATGTCACTATTCGCTTTTCCTCGTGTGCATGAATGGAAAAAATTTTGTTACTTTTTATTTTATCAAAAATGGCTTTCATAAGTAATGTTGGTTTTTATGTTTGGTGGTTTATAGGATATAATTGGTTTTCTTTGGTTCGCCAATGCTATTTACAGGATGCCATTGCTAGTATTGCGTATATTGCGAGAATGTGTCTGTCGTCAGTTGTTAATCCGCAATCACAGAAGTTACAAAGTTTGAGATTATAGTCCTTCTAAAGCACTACTGGAAACAAGATTATAAAGCCGCTGCGCGGCTAGAAAAATGTGTGAAGTGGAAGGAGGAGGTGAGCGTGTGGCACAACGATGGCTCCAACGTTTCAACACTCGAGAAGAAAACACTAAAGATTTACCACGTTCTGAAAGACTATGGGATACTGAGAAATCACAATGATTTTGAAAGAAAATCCGCAAAGAAGTAGTCGCAGGCTGACAGAAGAACTTGGTCCATCAAAAGATACCTACATCGCCAGATTAAGAAACTTGGAAAATCAACCAGAAGCTGTAGATCTGTACCCCATGAATTGACACCAACAGGCTCAACATAGAGAGGATATCTGTCGTCAGCTTATCGGCAATCCCAAGGATGACAGATTTATCAGGAGAATTTCCACATGTGACGAAAATGGGTCTATTTCGCAACCCTGACGCCTCGAAACAGTGGCTCAGTCCCCCTAAACCTGCCAAAGTCTCGTTAAAAGAAAATCAGTTAGACCCCAAAGTAATTATGTGTGTCTGGTGGAATTTTGAAGGAGTGACTCACTGGGAGTTTGTTCCAAACGAGCGTCAGTCAATGCGGATCTTTATTCTCAACAAATAGAACGAGTCTATGAAATTTTGAGACAGAGATACCCAGCATTAGTTAGCCGAAATAGAGTTCTCTTGCAGCAGGGCAATGCAACACCATACTGCACCAACAACCATGACAAAAACTCAGAATTCAAAAATTCGAAATCTACCATACCCAGCCCTAATCTTGCGCCTTCAGATTACCATCTGTTTCGATTCATGGTCCATTTCTTCCGTGAAAGAAATTTAGAAAACATTTAACCTGTGGGTCTGTGGACCCCAAAGTGGGTCTCACCGAATTCTTCGTATCAAAAACCTCGCTGAATGATGGCTAAATAACATAGAATCGGATGGTCTCTGCTCTGAAGAATAGTTTAATTTCTTGTCAGAAAATGTTCCAAATAACGTTTTTCTTAAAAATCGACATTACTTATGAGACACCATATATACAAGATTGTGCATGACAAATAAAACTTACATCTTGAAGTTTGTAAGAATGGACGGACAAGTCCTTTTCATTCATAATTAATTTTGTATATTTTCGAATAACTACTAAAACCATGATATGATACAGTATAGAAAATAAGCTCACTTCACAAAAAGTGTAAATGTCTTCAAAACAAAGTACAGTTTATTTCAAATAAGCTTTTGGTGGCAAAAGGCATTTCCAAGATATCCGTTGTATTTGGTTTGGAACTTTCAATACTTATACATTTTGGAAGGTGATACTCGGATATCACGAAAAGGGTATGCAGTTTCAAGAGCAGGATATACAATCGGCTTTTAAACATGTGCATATCGCTTCAGTCTCCAAGTCACACATTTTACCTACTGTGAAATGTTTCTGCAATCGTTTATCTTGGTATAATGAAACAGACAGAAAAAAATCCGATGTGTTACACTCACATGACTTTCTCTACTCTTGTACAAAGTATTTTTACAAACGCTTATTCTCCATCTACTACATGTTAATCGAGACTCTATCTTATTGCTAATTTTCTTGTAGATGCAAGGGGAATATATAATTACAAGGGCAATATAGAAATACAGTAGCCTTTAAACATAGACATTACTCTTAATAGCTGGTTGATACGTGCAGCACCATTCTCTTTACCATAGATTAATACTCTTTGTATATCCAAGACAAAAATGTGAATAACGAATTCCCATTTGAGAAAAGGATTGGAAAAATTTAAGGGAATGACAAACAATATCTCGAAAATGGTTCACTCAACAAAAAGAAAAGTATATGACATAAATTGTGTATTTTAACGCGATCTACATTTTTGGTGTAGTAAAATTTTGTCTATCTCTTATGGTTTACCAGCTATGCAAAAGTCGTTCACAATGAAGAATACTTTTGGAGACATTCCCAGAAAATTCAAGATATACATTTTATTTGCCATGAAAATATCTTAAACATATGATATTTTAATCAAAATCGTTAGAGCTATTCTTGAGAAAATTAAAATTTTCGAAAAGTGTTCCATGTAAAGGGTAATCTGGGGTGGGGGGATTTTCTTGAAAACCTTCGTGTCGCATCTCTGGAAGATACTGAACCTAAATACCAAGTTTGGTGTTTTTCCGACTGTTCGTTTCTGAGTTATGCTGTTCACAGACACACACAGACAGACGCACACACGGACATGTTTCCAAAAATGCTTTTTTTGGATCCAGTGGGTCTCAAAACATATATTTTCGGTGAAATGTCGGTATCGAATTTTTGGGTGGAATACAATACTTCCCCTACTTACTATACGTAGTAGAGAAAGTAATAAGCCTCCGCAGGAATGTTTTGTAGAATATATGTAAAAAAATCCTATGTGTTACACTCACATGACTTTCTCTACTCTTGTTCAAATTATTTTTACAACCGCTTATTCTCTATATACTTCATGTTAATGAAGATAAACATTTGCAGAAATCTTATTGCTAATATTCTTGTACGTACAAGGGGAATATGGTAGGCTTTAAGCGATAGTCAAATCTTTAAAGAGCTGGTTGCTATGTGGAGCGCTCCATTCTCTTTGCAAGTCCAGGACATAAAAAACGAATAATGAATTCCCATTTGTGAAAAAGTATAAGTATTAAAAAATTCAAACAAATCACAAGGAATATGCCATAAATGGTTCACTGTAAAAAAGAATGTGTACCACATAAATTGTGTTTTAACGAGATCTACATTTTTGTGTACGGCTTACCAGTTATGCGAAATTCATTCAGAATGAAGAGACTTTTGGGGACATTCCCAGAAAATTCAAGATATACATTTCGTTTGCCAGGACAATGTCTTAGATACATGATACTTTAATCAAAATCGTTAGTCAGTTTTGAGAATAATATTGCATATTTAGGTAGTCTGGGGTGGGGGATTTTCTTGAAAAACATCGTGTCGCATCCTTGGAAGATGCTGAACTCAAATACCAAGTTTGGTATTTATCAAACTTTTCGTTGTTGAGTTATGGCGTTTACAGGCTGACAGACAAACAGACACATACACGGACAGGTTTCCAAAAATGCTTTTTTTGGATTCAGTTACCTCAAATCATGTATTTCCGGTGAAATCTCGATATCAAATTTTTGGGTGGAATGCAATACATCCCTACTTACTATACGTAGTAGAGAAAGTAATAAACAATAGTGGCTGGTGAAAATTATGTGAATCTAGCACTTAAAGCGTTTTCTTTATTTATTTAGCTGCTAGATGTCTTAAAGGGGTGTAAGGATATTTTTTGTTCTGACCTTACCCAATTTGACTTCAGAGTAAAATGCATCTCTGTTCATAATTGAACACAGTGCTACTGTAGTTCCTACTTTAAATTTCACGACAACCGAATTCCCTAATTTGCTTCTGTATTCGAAGACAAAACTTATTATTCACTTTGCAGAAACTAGGTTTTGTGGAGGCCACGGGATGTATAAGTTAGTATATTATATTTAGTTTATTAAAATGATTTTAAAGGTTTTCTACAAAAATTACAGCGCATAATCAAAATTAATATTTATTCGCATACATAAAATAGTAATTTTCTCCAGTGATGTAAGTATACCAAGATAGTAATATATTGTCAATAAAATGTTATTTTAAGAAAAATGCTGAATTATTGTTATTTAGGAAGTAGATTCATAACAGATGCATATGAAATTAATCAGATTAAAACTGAATGGATTATGAATTTAAAAATAATTGAAAATCATTATTGAAAGAAAAATGTGGTACATAGTCGTTTTTAAAATCAATTGACCACTGTGTAGTAGCTGATTTTCCAATGCCTGCAATTTAATAAAAATGATGGGTTGCGCGATCTTAATATGCTCGCTTTCTAGTCAGTGAGAAAAGTGGACTGCAAGAGCATTCATGGTACCAAATTCACTTTGATATAGAGAAGTACATTCTCCTTTAAATTAGTTCAAGGTGCAAATAGCGAGATCTAAGGAACAACGTTTTTACATAAGCACAGAGGTAATTTTTTGGTGGGATATAGTGTGTTATAACTTCCAATCTTCACAACACATAGGGTTGAGGGATGTGGTTCAACGGCAACGTTGGGTCTCACAATTTAGTTCAGCCATGGTTAAAAACCTGATTCCGACAAAACTGAATGACTGATTTTTCTCTAGCCGCTCGGTCAATATTATGTTTGCGTACAGTGCATCTTCCGAGTACCCTAGAGTTCAGGGAGTAATGGTACAGCAGCGAAGGTGAACAGTACAGTAGAAAACTCAAAGGTAAAGAAGGCAACCTTAAGGTCATGTCTCTGGGATAAGGAAACCACCTCCAACAAATACGTAAGTTTACCATGGTGTAGTCTGAGAAGTTAAAGGCTATACAAATGACAGCAAAATAAATAGATAAATAAATAGAGCATTAAAAGCAGCTCACGATTTACAGAAGACTAACCTGGGAGAGACTAAAATAAATATGTGTGTACGCTCTAAATTAACCATAAAGAGGATAAACACTACACAAATGAGAAAGGAAAGTTTGTTGTACTTCTTTTCTACCCGATTTATAATACACGTCTTCATTCATTCTCCGTTTACCCTCCACTTATGTAGGATTTACACCCTACCGTCGAGGCCCGTCGAGGAGCAGACACTCATGGATCAGACAGAGCATCCAGGATGGGTGATCAGCCCGATGCCTGGTATGGGATGAAGGAAGTAGATGAAACGAAATGTTGGTGAAATGTATGAAAGGAAAGGTGATGATGGAGCAGTTGTTGGAATGAATGGCAGGGGAAACCGGAGAACCCGGAGAAAACCCGCCCAGACGCTTCGTCCACTACAAATCCCACATGCAGGTCCCTGGGATTGAACCCGGGCCGCCTCGGTGGGAAGCGAGCGGTCTAACCACCTGGCCACGGCGCCGCCCCTATCACATGTCTTGTTTATTTAAAATCGGAGAACAACTGCACTTGAATCAACCGCGATGATATATGCAGAAAATATGGTAGTGAATTCACAGCACCTGGTCTATGGAGGGGTTAATAATTCTAAAACATGTACGCCTTTCAGTAAACTCAATACCATAGTAACCAACAGTTCCACCCCACGCACATTGATTTTAGCGACACAGGAGGATAAAACTGCGCGGATTAACGTCAAACCAACGGGAGAGGAAGGTAAACAAAACAATGGAGGTCAGAAAACATGGCGAAAATCCATACACTGGTTTTGACACCGTGAAATGATATTTTTATATTAAGCTTAGCTGCAGTCAACCTTTCTGTACAGTTTTACAGTCCCGTTAACTGTGTCAAGCACGTCAGTACCCAGGCTAAAAAATGGAGGGAGGATGGGGGCAAACAAAATGGCATTTCCTGGAACGTTTCCCACTGTGCGTGTATTGTTTAGAAGCAGAATACGGAAAATGCTTAGGAAATCCGTCCGAACCTTCTGTAATACCTGTTTTTGTTATTTGTTTCAACCCCCAGAGAGTACACGCCAGTTTGTTTATTACGGAAGCCTGCTTGTCCAATGTGTGTGTTAACGCGCGTGTGCACTTGTCTTGCTGGAAGTAATGCAAGTGTATTTATAACAGAGTTACCAATCTATCATATACGTGTTTATAGTATAACACAATCCATGCATTTTGCTGTAAAGCAATGCTAGGTGATAGGAAACTTCTCTTTACTGAAAAAAGATAACCAAACACACACATTCGCAAAAGAATTCCTGTAAAAATTCTCGAAACGTGTATTTACGATAAAATCTCGATACGGACATACTTATGAATTGTCTACTCCTCTACTTAACTAGGTAAGCGATAAAGTAAAAATCTAATGTGTTACACTCATATGACTTTCTCTACTCTTGTACAAATTATTCTTACACACTCTTATTCTCCATTTCATGTTAATCGAGATATCCAGATGTTAATGTTATTGCTAATTTTCTTGTAGGTGTAAGGGGAATATGGTAGCCTTTAAGCGATAGTCAAATCTTTTATAAGATGATTGCTATGAGGAGTATTCCATTCTCTTTGTATGTTCAGGACATAAAACACGAATAACGAATTCCCATTTGAGAAAAAGTATAACTATTGGAATATCCGGAAAATGGTTCACTCAAAAAAAAGTATATGACATAAATAGTGTGTTTTAACGAGATCTACATTTTTTGTGTAGTAACATTTTGTCTATCTCTTAATGGTTTACCAGTTATGGAAAATTCATTCAGAATGAAGACGACTTTTGGGGACATTCTCAGAAAATTCAAGATATATATTTCATTTGCCATAAAAATATCTTAAACATAATACATTTTAATCAAAATCGTTAGAGCCATTTTTGAGAAAATCAAAATTTTCGAAAAATTTTTCATGTAAAGGGTAGTCTGGGATGAGGGGGTTTTCTTCAAAATCTTCGTGTCGCATCTTTGAAAGACACTGAACCTAAATACCAAGTCTGGTATTTATCCGACTTTTCCTAAAGGGCTTTTTTTTATTCAAGGGCCTCAAAAAATACATTTCCAGGTAAATCTCGATATCAAATTTTTGGGTGCAATGCAGTACTTCCCCTACTTATCATATGTAGTAGAGAAAGTAAAAATGACTGTGTATGAAGCCTTAATATATGCACAGAGAATTTCCCTATGTACCGTTGTTTTTCTTAATTTCCTTTATAGTATTGGTGTATGAAACGTAAACACAGTGAGTTGAAGTTATGAACTGCAGAACTCGTTTTATTAAGAATATTACAAATGTAAAGCCTAAAGCCACGCTATAAAACTCGGCCGTATTGCGAAAAGAGGAAGATTGTTTTCTCAAGCCTGTATCGGTTATATTATGTTTGCAATCTGTGTAGCCAGCGCGGTAGATATGTACACAAAAAGTGTGGGTTGAGTCAACATGCCCATAGGTCCGTTTGTTACATAACTGATATCTTCGCGGCCACGGTTTTGCTGTGTGCGAGGCATTCTCGTTTCACGATAAAAATCACACCTCAGCACGCAAAGAGGCTTCACGGCGCACGCTACGAAGGAACCCGGGTTAAATTATTGTCACACAGCACGGTAAAGGGTAAGGAACCAAAAATGTCACCCCAAACAATTATTGCAGTTGGGGCCTACCCTCATTCCTTTATCTCTTAATTAAACTGTAAGAGTTACGCCTGAAGTGTAACCCGTTTCCCGCTAACCAGGGCGTACCTAACAGCGGGACTTCCACGGTGGTAGCGAAGTTTCATTTCCAGAGATTAAAACGGAATTATAATCAGTGGTGCAGGGCATCTTTCCGGCTCGCCCTGCGAGTTAAATATGCCAGCAAGTTAATGAATAAAAAACATTATCCACATTTACTTTCGCTGCTTGTAATAATCATTACTATTCTACGACAACCACTCGTGACTTCAGAAACTTGTATAAGATAAAGAACAAGGAATTAAAATACTTGCAGCTGCTCAAAATGTGTTGTGCTAATGCATCCATTAGAAAAGAGGGAAGCGATAGACCTTTAGAAAAAAGAGGGAGATAAAAGCAACAAATTCTCGAACCGCAAACTTAAAATATACTGGTGGGATCTGCAGTCGACTCAAATTGGCATCTCTGCACGCAAGGCCTTAGCTTCCTATTTTATCATCAGTCATATGGAGTTTCAATGTCAAACGTACGCTGATAATCGAGTGGTTATCCAGCGGTAAGAAAACACAAACCAACAATACCCTTCTTTGTTTTCGAAGTAAATATGAAAGTCACAAATATTCTTAAGTGAAAAAACTAAAACACTCTGACTTAATATCCGGTTGCACCCTGTTATTTCACTCTTTCTTTCATGCGGGGACTTAATTTCAAATCAAGTATGATTAGCGTACGTTTTAGTGTTAAAGCATGAATGCGTTATAACTTATTATATATATATATATATATATATATATATATAAACGAGCAGGATGGTTCAGGCGGCAATATCTGTGGTCCGCATTCGGGAGGTCCTGGGCTCGATTCCCGGCGAACGCCCTTTCTGACCCATGGCTTGTTTCGGGTTTTTCCAGGTCGTCAGGCAAATGGTCGAGTGGTTTCTTTCAGCCTCCGAATTTCCTGTCCCTGTATTTCATTCCACTCATAATTTCATTCACCTTTCATCCCGTTGGTCTCTTTCAGGGTCGGAAGTGTAGGCGATGCTGTTTCGGCGCAGCATGACAGGAGAAAAGGATGCTTTCTGTAAAATCCCTCCATCCCTCGACTTTCGGCTGGCTGCCGGGTATCCGAACCACCTTGAGGGGCGTTGGACACCCTCTGTGTGGGGCGGGGTCCCCGGCTGCCTGTCCGTCTGCCGGGGTGTCCACTTCTCGAAATTTAGCGACCCTATCATTGCTGTAGGTCACTTGTGAATCTGACCGCCCGGTGTCTCCTCTCGCCTCATCCTTCCACCCGGGGACGCCCCCTTGTGGCGCGCAGATACAATACGCCTCTGGATCAGTGCCGAATCTCCTCCGTTCAGGAAGATAAGATATATTTTGCCGTATATTAATGATTGATCATGCTTGCAAAACCTGTAAGATTCGGGTTGGCATAGTTCTAATTGCCAGAGACATGTGCGTTTATCCACGCAGCCATCAGAATTTTATGACAACAATCATACATATTTTTTTTAGCTTATCTTGAACCTAGGGTGGCATTAAACAGTGTCAGCGAATGAAGTTTTCCGAGTTGTACTGGCTATTCTATCTCGACCTTTTTATCGCTTTTCTTGGCAGAATGATCCCGAAGGAGAAACATCCACGTTTTTACCTTTAAAATCTTGTAAACTGATTATGTATGTAAATATTTTGTTTTTAAAGGAATGAAATCACAATATCCCTATGAATTTGTAAACATTTCATTAAATGTATTAATTTAGCATTCAGAATTAATTGATGGTCGTTTTGCAAAATGGCCGTTTAGGCTTTCGTCAATCATTGCCTAGATAAAAGAGGGGAGAAAGTCTATGATAGATAGATAGAAGAATATGCGTACAGGTGCTAGTTTTAACAGCATTTGTCAATTATATGCATTATTTGCAGGGTGGTGTTATTAGTTTTCCTTTCATAATTCTAATTATTCAAACCTGCATAATATTTCATTATTTAAGTGATATCGTTGAGCACTCACTACAATTTTTTCGACAACTAACGGTTTTTCCGACAATCCTACTTACATGTCATCTTCCACTAACTACCAAATGAAACAAAATTAAAAAGAAACTGGCTGTGTAGTAATTAATACATAAACTAATAAATAAAACATTTTCCCACTAATGTTGGATTTTTAGGGAAGTATATAGGTAATTTCAAACTTTATCTCATGCCATGAATTCACTTCACACCATGGCTTCCCCTCTAACTATGGGGAAATATCAAGAGTCACTACAAATTTGAAACTGGGATTTCGTTCGCATTTATTAGGTAGATGGCTGAAATGATGTAATTTTCATAAATCAAACGGTTTTAGCACTAACAAATGTTTAAGGCCCTTTTCGAGGGCTTAAAGTTTGAGCGGTCGGCCTTGTGCTTATCGCATGGAAAGGAACGTAACACTTGGAGAACCCGGCGCAGTCAGAGAAATTGACAGCCTAACGTTCTGATTATTGCTCAACACATTGAGCGTATTGACATTGGCCTAAATAGGAAACGTATGTAAGCGTTTAGCTATTATGCTCAGGTATGCGGTATTCCGATGCAAAGTAGAATTAAATTTGAATAAAATTTACTCAATACTTTGTTTAATATAACAAGAAAATGTAGCCAAACATTACACAGTTAATGCATAGGGATAAACAAAGTCATATTTATGATCATGTGGATTGATGTAATTTTTCTGTTATGTTGCCTTTCAAGAATAGTGCCAAAGTTTAGAATTTCTCCTTAATAATTCTGCACCAAATAATAATGCTAATTTAAAATTAAGATATAGAAATGAAGAGGTAGGGTACCATATTTCATTCATAAAAATGATACATCTATTTAATGTTATTACTAATTTTAGCAAATAAGGTTAATCCTTCAGCATTAACCCCGAGGTAGGAATTATTGTTCCAGGTTACTTGTAAATAATAATAATAATAATAATAATAATTTCAAAACTTAGCTTTCGTATCTTATTATGCACCATTTATAAAACCCGTGTCTTATGCAATGTCCAATGTTAATACTTAATATCTGAAGGTATCACATGATAACCTACAAGCATAACATATTTTATTTTGTTTAACGAGACACCTAACGTCTAAATCCTGGTTAAAAGTTAAATCAGCACGCGAAACCACTGTAAATATGTGTATTTAGTATAGGAAACGTAACCTCAATGTATGTAAGGATTATTTTGAATGAGTTTTTACCCCAATAATATTGTGAAAACATATGAATAATTCTAATGCACGCGGATCGACAATCAAGATAAGATACTTGATTTCTTTATGTATATTGTTCAAGCATAACATTTGTTATATATTATTATGGAACGTTACTAATAGGAGCAGATTAGGGAAACTCTCCCACGCAATATTTCTTGCAAACAAGTTCTGCCAGGCAAGAACGCGTCGGTACAAAGTATGGCACCTAAACATATAGTGCACATATTACTGTGGATCGGTGTGTTCTAGATATCATCTGTGTACTCTATCGTCTTGCTTTGTCACGTGCTCACAGACGCCCTAGTACTAGGTAACTGTATTTCTGCTTCTAAACATACCGGGCAGATGGCAGTAGAGTGTCGTTCAGTCTACCTGCTTTTATCATCTGTGGATAGATGGCAGAGTATTAGCTGTTTTAGTTTTTACTATTGTTTTAGACGTAAGGTGGAACTATGGATCGTGATATTAAATATAATGCAGTATTTACCTTGGTGACTGAAGAAAGCACGACAACAGCTCAGTGAGAGTGGTCGGCCCACAGGATTTGAAGCCGGGACCTCCGAGTGCGAGCCAAAATACCGTCAAAGCCATCCCGCTCGGCTTGTTTATGTCGGGAGAAAACGTTGATAATTCCATCGTCTATATTTAAATAAAATATTTGAGACGAAAAACAAAATATTACTGCTTTCTTCGTCGTATGTATTTGAAATAGATAAGTTAAAGGATAATTCGTCGTGTAAGGTAACAGAAGTTAATTGATTTGTGCTCAATAAATAATATTGATTATTTCAAGCGCCGAAATAAAGAAATAATTTGAATTTTTGCTTAAAGATAGCAGCATATAAACTTGCGCAACTATAATCTACTTTTGCTATAACGTACGTATACATACATATGGCGAATGTTGCAACATTGATATAACCCTTTTCTAGCGAAGGAGAGTACTCTCGATCTGAGAGTAATTGAGAGTGCTCATCGTCACTCCTGATTGACAGCAGCCGTGGCACATCATTTAAAATTCTTTCATCTGTAAATACGTATTGCCTACAAACTCACCTAATACGAAATGCAAATCTTTCGCCTAAATACAGGGTTTGTCCATGTAATTGTAAACAGCATTTACATCAGTTTTTAATTACCCAATATAATTAAAATGGAGCCCGAAGCCCTGCTGTGTTTTACACATTTCTCTTATACTCATTCGATATAATAACAACTTTCGCAGTATATTATTATTTGTAAACAATAATATTGAGTTTTTCATTTCGTGGTGCTTATTTAATTAACTCGATATTTATTCACACACTTCCTGGAGCTTTTGCTCTTTCTTCGTTCAGTGCGACAATGCACTATGTCATATTTCTGAAACAAAATGAGACAATTACATAATTGAATTCCATTTCGTTTTATGTAATCTAGTTTGCAACAACATTTGCAATTTTATTATCGCATACTATCTTGTTTCTACGGAGTGTGTAAATAGTTAATATATGGCATGTATGTACGTAGATATGTTTCCTGCGCTGTGGCGCTGTAGGCTAGAGCGTGGAGCTCTGGTTCCCGGTCACCGAATGCGCCCGGGTTCGATCCCACCTACAGGGATGCGTATCCCGGATTTAGAACCGGTGCCCAATCAGAATCGTGAGGAAAGTGAGGAGCTGTGATAGGCAGCGATCCCGGTTACGGAGGCCAGCAATCTGGTTAGAGAATGCGTGAAGGTGGCCACATCACCTGATCGAATCGGTTCCATTATCGCTCACCTCTACCGTGCGTACGTGGACTTGAGACCGGCAGTCGCGTTGGCAGGTCAAGGCCCTTCATAGGCTGTACAGGGGTTCTCAGCCTGTAATAAACTTACCATTGATGATACATAAGCTACTACCTGATGGTATGTAGAGATTTTAGCAAATCAGACAAAATGACATATTTTTTTACAAACCAAATATATTTGACAGTTCTACTATAGGTAACTAAACGGAAACAACAGATTTTATATTATCATTAACAGAACACTGTGTGCTACAGTACAAAAATAAGACGTAATTTCACTTTCAGTTCTACGTCAATGACAGAGCGCAACTCCAATGTATTTGATCGCACAGAAATGGTAAACATTTTGATACTCTTTAGCTGCGAGACTCATTTACAGTTAACAAGGCAGGGAAATTACATTATTGTTTAAAAGGTAGGATCATACTAAATAATTTAATCCCATAGCTGAGATCTGAATCACGGATATTCGGCTCTCCGTACCGTTGTTCTAACCAGTTGAGCTACCATGGCTCCCCAATTGAGTCACGTTTTCCCGGGAAACTGTAATTGCTTTTAAGACATTTCACAGAACAATACAGTGAATAGAAATCGAATACAGTTTTCTATCCAGTAAGTATCAAATTCTAAAATAAATACTCCCAAAAAATGACTTAATAAACCACTGTATTGTTTAAAATGTAGAAAAGAGCTTATTTTGAGTCTTCTATCAAAAAAAATTAAACATCGGTCTTAAACTTTGCTTACTGATACATCCAAAACCCTGTGTTGAATGTAATTGTAATGTCACTGGAAAAGGTTGAGAACTCCTGCTTTAGACCATTGTGTACAGATCCAAAATGCAGTAATGTTGAGGAGGATAATTAGGTTAGAAATAGAGTTTAGGATTGCTTGTTTACAAAGAGTTTTTCATAAACCTTACTGAATTTAGTGGAATTTGTTAATTCTCTTTGCAATATGACACGTTCCTCTATACACACCCACCCACACACACTCATAGGTATTGGAAGAACATACTAAATATATAGTTGTATGTGTTTATTATACATAATATATATATATATATATATATATATATATATATATATATTACGTATATATTAAATATTACATATAATACATAATTATAAATACGTTAAATATGTATTTGAAATTTTTAATAATGGAATAATGGTATACTCTTGGGTGCCCTGCAAACAGCTATAGGTATACGAAAGAAAAACGAAATAATTTTTGAATTCTTTCTTCTTCCGTACTGCATGAATAGTTTTGACTCAGTTTTAAGAGCCTAGGATGGTAAATTATTGTAAAAGTCACCACTTTTTAAAGTGCAATCCCTATTCTAGAAATTATCCTTTCTCAATGTGGTACAACTGTATCAATGAGTTAGGTATGCACAGTTTGAAAGGAGGTATACATGTAACTGAGAAAATTAAGAAGTAGCTTAAGTAAAACGTTATTTCTTATTCGATTTCCGGCTGGAGGGTGGGAATTTTTCCCTAGCTAGGACCATTCCCTGTCCTCCCCAGAGTTTGGAGTAAGCATCATTACCGATGAGCGATTGTTCCAAAGCCAAAGCTCCCAATATGACCTTAGGCGTTAAAGGCGGCATATAAATGGAACAGGAACTAATAATATCGGATTGACATTGAAGTGTTACATAAAAAACAGAATAGAGGAATTTTTCATTCAGAAATAATACTAAAATATAAAATGGTATAGCTAAATACTTACTTTAGAGCATTTCATAAAGGTATATATGATAAATTAAACAAATACCTCAAATAGATTGCAGACAAACGAAGTGTTATGAGCGGCCGGAATTGTTTGTCAGTTAGCTTAGTGTTAAGTGTGTCGGCTCACCGAACCGAAGATTCCTCGTTTGAGTTCTGGCTGTGGAAATGAGTTTTTACATATGTGACTTAATTTCCAACCTTAACCTATACGGAACAAATATTGGAGCATTAAAACTCTTTCAGTTGCTCCATACTCTTATCTTCTTTTATGAACATATTTCATTAATTTTCTCCAAAATTACTGCCACTAATGAAAAAGGTTTCCTGCACTGATATTTTCATTTAAGCTGCGTGCCCCTAAATAGAGATAAACAAACTATAATTATATAATGTAGCTAACTTTGTCTTGCGCCGTGGGCAAAACATGGAGCTCTGGTTCCTGGCCAAGGAATGCATTCAATCCCAATCTTGGGGCTGCGGATTTTAAGTCCCGGTATAGGACCGCTGCCCACCCTGCATCGTGAGGAAATTGAAGAGCTGCCCGGCCTCGAAAGCCAACATTCTGGCTGGGGATGCGTGATGCTGGCCATATCATTTCGTATCGGTTGAATGATCGCCCACCTCTGCCGTACGTATGTGGGTGTGAGGACGGCGGCATTCGGGTTTGCAAGTCTAGGCCCTTCAAGGACTATAGTGCCACGAAGGTATTATTATTATTGCTATTATTATTATTATTATTATTATTGTTTTTGTTGTTATTTTTCTGTTTCTTCTTTGTTGTTCACAGATTTTTGATACCCTTACTATTGACTTTTGGATTAGCCGTAGCTCTAACTAGCTGTATGTCCTGTGGCATGAAGAGACGCGGGTTCGGTTTCGGGTATACGGGGAATGTCCATCGGTGGCAGGCCTGAGCCTAATGAGATACTAGGAGACCGTTTGAGAGCCATTCGATTTAAAAGTAGCAGCTCTGTGGTCAACAGCTACATCAGAAAGCAGCAAAGCGGAAGAAGCATGCTGACCATGTGCATTATGTGACCATTATGTCATGTGTGGACAGGTGTAGTGGCTGTGTGGAAGGCGTTGACCCACTAGGAATGTCGTAGTAGGAGTACACTTTTTTATTTTAGATGTAAAAGGTTTTTTCATCCAACTCAAAACATATTAGGCTACCAAAAACATGCTTATGTCGGTGAAATCCTTCTTCAGGGAAAAGCCACACCTACTGAAGGCAAAACTATTTAGTTTTCATAAATTATCTTGATTCTATTACTTTTTATGATGCATAGTATTTAATATATGCATAATATGAAAAGACAGACCGAGTAATCATGGTATCAAATCATACAATACGTATGGTATATGCGAGTTCTGAATGTTACAGAGGTATAACAGATTTTTAACAAACAAAAAAAACTGTTATGTTGCACTACCACAAATTTCTCTATTCACTCTTCAATAACTATTCTTACAAAACTTTATTCTTCTGTCTACTTCGAGCTAATACAGATAAATCTTCATTACTCATTCACATACTTCTTTGTAGGTATAAGAATAATGCAGTAAAATATCTTAGTAAACTATTTACAAAGCCGGTCGCTATGTAATGTCATTGAAATTCTGTTCTCTTTGCATAACATGAAAAAGAAACGAAAAAAAAGTAACAGCGATTTGCAGAAATGAATTTAAAATTCAAATCAAGAACAAAACATATCTTGGAAAAGCTCAGCGCCATAAAACTTATTTGACATAGATTGTGTACTTTAACAAGTTCTCAACTTATGTGTAGTAAGATTTAGTCTATATCATCGGTTTACACGTATAGTCATTCAGAATAAAAGAGGCTTTCAGGGGCAATTCCCAGAAAATTCGATATATGCATTTTATGTGATGAAATCAATTTAAACATGTCGTATATTAATCAAAAGGAGTAGTAGTCACTATAAAGACTAAATAAGAAATAAACATTTTCCATGTAGAGTGTAGTTTGGTGTGGGGGGTTTTCTTCAAAATCTTCGTGTTGCATCTTGCAAGGTTCTGAACTTATAAGTTTCGTATTTAACCAACTTTTCGTTTTTGAATTATGCTGTTTACAGACACACACACACACACACACACACACACACACACACACACAAATGGACCTTTTACTAGAAATGTCTTTATCTTTGGATTCAGGGGGCCTCAAAATGTATACATCTGGTACAATCTCGACATCAATTTTTCGTTGGAATACAATGCTACTTACTACAGTAAGACCGAGCGGGACGGCTCAGGTGGCAAAGTCTATGGCCCGCATTCGGGAGGCCCAGGGTTCGATTCCCGGTGTCCGCCCACTCTGACCATAGGGTTTTTCGTGGTTTTCCCCTGGTTGCCTAGGCGAATACCGGGATGATCTATTCTACCACAATTTGTCATTTCCTCTCATTTCACCTCTTCCTTTCAGGTTTCAGGTGTGCCTTCGTGTCCTGCAATGCTGGCGTTGTTCTCTACTGGTGCACGGGTTTTCAAACTGCAAATACTAGCGACTTCTACGCGTCTCTGCGGGCCTGTCTGCCTGCGGACCTGAGACTTCCTGTGGCTTCTTCACCCCATCCCTGCCTCCCGGAGGGTGTAACCACAATAGATCAAGCTGGTCACAGTGCGCGAGGACAAACACATCCTACATCCTGCATTCTACTACAGTAAGGGTACTGAAAGTAAAAATAATAATTTATTTTCTTAAATGAAAGGGTTTTTATAACACAGATTTATTAGATTTTTTCAATTTTGTATTAAAATTTAAGTAAACCACCTGCATTTACAAATTCTTAAAATGGTTTACATACATTTTTATATCATAATTATCAATTATAATATAAATTATCTTTCACACAAGCCGTGTGTAGGACAAGTTTGGAAAGCTAGAACCACACTGAAAAATTCAGTGCCATAGCCAGGATTTGAACCACGGAGTTTGCGGTTTCCGTTCGGTTGCTGTAGCCAACTGAGCTACCATGGCAACATGATGTTAGGATAATAAATACTCCAGCTGACTCACATTTTTTCTGGTAAACCACAACGAGACCTTAAATTCATTTTCAGATGAATTATACTAAGCCCGGACTTAAAGCACTTACGACATTATAAGACGCCATTGGGATGTGGCATCTTAAAATGAATTTGAAACCTACTTGTGGTTTACTGGAGAAAATGTGAGTTAGAGAATTTAATATCTTGCCGGCAGTTGTCATGGTAGTTTAGTTATTTAGAGCAACCGCACGCAAACCGGAAGATCCGTAATTCAAATCTTGGCTATGATATTGAGCTTTTCAGTACGTTTCTACCTCTCCATCATAATTATTATTTTCCAAATTCTTCGTAAACAAATATCAACACATAAAACACAGAACAATGCAACTGAAAATTACTGCAACATTTAACGCAAGTTTTTAAAAACCCATACGGCAAGTTATGCAGTTTGCAGCTTCAACGAGAACTCTACCTTCATCTGTCTCTCCAGAAACATGTAAAGCTTGCTGAGGTTACGCACAGTCTCTACAACAACCAGAAAATAATTGTTTAGAAAAAATGAAGAGAATGGAGTATATGAAGTTGTAACATCAATTAGGAACTGCTGGAGATAATATGTATAGTAAAATTAGGAACCTTGCTTTAGTTGAAGATCAAACCAGCTTTTGAAATTGCGTACACCGAGCAGTAGATGTTCCTGACCTCAAGCTGTGCATAAATCAGGGAAGTGGGATACGGTTGCTCCTGTAAGTTTGAGTTCTACACCAAGTTGAGCACAAACGTTAGTGGTTAGCCTAGGACATAAATAGCCTAGTCATCTTTTGAAACTTATGCCGAGGCTTGTGCGTGACTGGGTGGTATCACAGCGAGGATGGATGGCCTGCGGTCAACATTATGGTAGGCCTTCCACTGTTAAAGCAGATAATCTCAGCACCCTTAACCCAGTGTGTTGAACCGCAGCCATTATCATCCAGGAAAATTGCATCCAACCCCCAAGCTTGTTGTTGCTTTTGTAACTCGGCTGTCTTCTCCTTCGCCCTTAAGCTGTAGCACTAGCGTCTTGAAGACAACCGAATGGTATATGGGGTTTCACAAAATAAAATGAATCATTTCTGTTTTGTACAACATAATATTTAGAGATTAAATTATATTACAAATTATTAATCAAATAAACAATAATAGAAGTCTGATGTGTTATAGTCCACGACTTTCTCTGCTCACTATAATTAATTCTCAAAGCTAGTCTACAAATTATTAATTTCTAAAAATTGCAGCGATTCTATGCTACAGCTGAAGATGCTGACGTACTCTGGTCATCGGCTTCTTCTCCTTCAGTGTATCAATGGATATTCGGCGACCAATGAGTCCTGAATGATTTAATTGAATGATATATTAATGGGTTCCCTTGCTGGTCATTATAGGTTGCGGTCGAGCAGGCATTCGAGTCTGAGGTTGTGGTTCCGGTATGAAGGATGTTGAATGATTATACTGAAGTTAGATTTAACTGTAGAACTTTGCTTTCATCAGCACAATTTAAAAATTTCTAATTATACCTTTTCCCTCGTAACAGCTATGATAATGTGAGAGTTTAATTTAATCACCGTAATTACTTTGAAATTTTAGTTCCCGAGCTTTGTCGCGCAAATATGTTTAACTTACAAATTTTGTTCACACTTTTCACAAATTTTAAATTATCAGGTAAGTGCACTCTTTATCATTTATAACTTGATTATGCGGAATGATTGCTTTGATATGTTTTGGTAGGTGTTTATTATGCTAACTAGCGTAGTCACATCGTGTGTAAAATTCGAACTTCCTTGGCTTCCTTCTACATTTTTCCAGTATATCCCCTGTTCAATAATATTCCACAATTTCCTATCATTTTATTGGGTGAATTTACACGTCTCTCCTACACTCAAAGCTAACTTCCTACTCTACTGTTTTTCTATAGCCTAGAACCAAATCATGTGACGTCTAACTGAATCTTTGAATCTAACGTCTCCTCAGCAGTTCTTCCCCTATTTATACACTATTCAGTTCTCCCCTTAAAAATAGATTACTAGAACAACATCTTCTGATATCTTACTTTCTCTTTTCTTAAACTGCGAATAGACTCCTCGTAGCTTTGAAAGTTTGCCATTTACAACTCACGTTTCCATAGCCTTATGAAATTACAAATACGATATTTACATGTTTTTCCTATACCATTAAGCATACAGTAGTAAAAATATGACAATAAGAAGTACATAATATTATCTTTGATTAGAGTACTCACACTGTAGGTTTTACAGTCTAACTATAATTTATTAGTAATGGTGAATGATAATTTATTTGATTACTATTTATTCTCATGATAAAGTTCCAAATTCATTTCCAGTTCACTTCTACTTACCGTTAAATTTTAGACGAAATAAAGTTTTGTCAAACCTTGGGTCGAAATAGTTTTCATATACCTATATTTTGTACACGGATATCAAGTATGACAGTTGAAATATTAAAGTGCATATCGCTATTTTGTTACTTTGATGCTGTAAATCTTTGCAAGAGCTGATGAAAGACAACTCAAATGAAATGGAAAGAGCAGAAAAAAGCAACACTAGGGGAGAACACTGTAACAAAATAATTAAATGTGAATTAAATTCAAATGATACACTTTGTGAAATTATCAGCACGCTTTTGAAGCAGAAGAAACTGAGAGGAACAATTATCACTCCGATATTGTTTACATTCATACACTAGGTGATCAAAAGTAACCGGACGCCTGGCTGAAAATGACGTACAAGTTCGTGGCGCCCTCCATCGCCAATGCTGGAAGTCAATATAGTGTTGGCCCACCCATAGCCTTGATCATTCTCGCAGGCATCCCTTCAATCAGTTGCTGGAAGGTTTCTTGGGGAATGGCAGCCCATTCTTCACGGAGTGCGGAACTGAGGAGAGGTATCGATGTAGGTCGGTGAGGCCTGACACGAAGTCGGCATTCCAAAAATCCCAAAGGTGTTCTATAGGATTCAAGTCAGGACTCTGTGCAGGCTAGTCCATTACAAGGATGTTATTGTCGTGTAACCACTCCGCCACAGCCCGTGCAGTATGAACAGGTGCTCGATCGTGTTGAAAGATGCAATCGCCATCCCCGATTTGCTCTTCAAAAGTGGGAAGCAAGAAGGTGCTTAAAATATCAATGTAGGTTTGCGCTGTGATCATGCCACGCAAAACAACAAGGGGTGCAAGCCCCTCCAGGAAAAACACGACCACAATATAACACCACCACCTCCAAATTTCGCTGTTGGCACTACACACGCCGGCAGATGACGTTCACCGGGAATTTGCCATACCCACACCCTGCCATCGGATCGCCACATTGTGTACAGTGTATCATCACTCCACACAACGTTTGGCCACTGTTCAATCTGTAATGTTGACGCCCCTTACACCAAGCGAGGCGTCGTTTGGCATTTTCCTGCGTGATGCGTGGCTTATGAGCAGCCGCTCGACCACGGAATCCAAGATTTTTCACCTCACGCCTAACAGTACTTGGAGTGGATTGATGCAGTTTGAAATTCCTGTGTGATGGTGTGGATAGATGTCTGCCTATTACTCTTTATGACCCTCTTCAAATGTCGGCGGTCTCTGTCAGTCAACAGAGGAGGTCGGCCTGTACGCTTTTGTGCTGTACATGTCCTTCACGTTTCCACTTCACTATCACATCAGAAACAGAGGATCTAAGGATCTTTAGGAGTGTGGAAATCTCGCGTACAGACTTCTGACACAAGTGACACCCAATCACCTGACGTGAGTTCCACGGAGCGTCCCATTCTGCTGTTTCACGATGTCTAATGACTACTGAGGTCGCGGATAATGAGTACCAGGCAGTAGGTGGCAACAAAACGCACCTAAGATAAAAAAACTTATGTTTGTGGAGGTGTCTCTATACTTTTGATCACATAAAAGTACTGAATCTTTCCGGAAATAACTGCGTTACACATTTCGTACAAAGGGAACAACAAATGTTTCAGAACTGGACGCTATATACTAACCTTAAACTTCCATACTCTTTTCACGACATCGCGTTTGAAAATCGACAGTATTTTAAAAGAATGGCTAGGCATTGAACAATTCTAATTATTAATAACGAATATCTCGGAAATGGTTTATGCTACAAAAAAGCAATTTGAAATCAATTTGTTTTAAAGAACTCTGCATTTCTTGGGTAGTACGTTTTCATCTATCGCTTAACGTATACCAGTTACACAAGATCATACAAAATTCTTTCCAAATGAATAGAACATCAAAGGCTATTCCTAGAGAATTCAGCATATGCATTTTATTTATCATGTAAATATCTTTAAAATACGGTATATTAATCAAAATCGTTAGTCATTTTTAGAAACAGAAACATGTAGAAAAATGTTACATGTAAAAGGAGTTTGGCGTGTGAGGTTTTCTCGAAAATTTTCGTGTAGCAGCTTTTGGAAGTACTGAGCTTAAATACCAAGTTTAGTTTGATCCGACTTTTCGTTATTGAGTTATGCTCTTCTCACTCATTCATACACGATATTTTTCAAAAAATGTTTTTTCTTTGAATTCAGGAGGTCTCAAAACATGTATTTCGGTGAAGTCTCGGTATACAATTTTTGATGGAATGCAATACCTTCTCTACCTACCAGGTATGTGGTAAAAGAGAGAGTACAAAATAGCTCTTATTAAGTAATGCCATTTGTAAGTGCACATTGAATTTTCCTAAATCTCTCTTACGAGGTTAAAGCAGTCGATTAGCATATCATAGGGACCTTCATTCATAAACATGAACATCAAACATTATTACCTTCTCTAGGACTTATAGTAAGTAGGAGAAGTATTGCATTCCACCCAAAAATTCGATACTGAGATTTCACCGGAAATGCATGTTTTGAGGTGACGGAATCAAAAGAAAGCATTTTTAGAAAAAGGTCCATGAGTGTGTCTGTGAACAGCATGAATTAATCATAATGATGAAGGAATTAGTAGTAATCCAATTAAAGTTCTTAACCAATTAATAGATAAGCTTACTAAAAAAGAAAAGTCGAATAAATACCAAACTTGATATTTAGGTTCAGTGTCTTTCAAAGATGCGACACAAAGATTCTCAATAAAATTCCCCCACCCCAGACTACCTTTTATGTGGAACATTTTTCGAAACTTTTGACTTTCTCAAAAATGGCTATAACGATTTTCATTACAATATCATATGTTTAAGATATTTTTATGGCGAATGAAATGTAGGTATATCTTGAATTTTCTAGCGATGTCCCCGAAAGTCCTGTTCATTCTGAATGACTTTTGCATAACTGGTAAACCGTAAAAGTTTACTACACAAAAATGCATATCTCGTTAAAACACATAATTTAAGTCATATACGTTGTTTTTGTTGAGTGAACCATTTCCAAGATACTCCCTGTTATTTCTTTCAATTTTCCAATACTTATACCTTCTTTTTTATGCCCTGGACATGCAAACAGAACGGAATGCTCCACATAGCAACCAGCTCTTAAAATATTTGACTATCGCTTGAATCCTACCATATTCCCTTTGCACCTATAAGAAAATTAGCAATACGATATTTTCTGCAAATTTTTATATCGATTAACATGAAGGAGATGGAGAATAAGTATTTGTAAAAATAGTTTGTACATAAGTAGAGTAAGTCATGTGAGAGTAACAAGTTATTTTTTATCCATTTCATGTAAACACGGTAAACGGATGTTGAACAGATGTATTTATTAGCAGTTGCCAACGTGTGCGTTTTATGTTCTCTGAAAAAACAAAAATAATTCCGCCGAAAATGGTAATAAATAATTACGATGTGATACATTAGTGGGTATACCAACTATTCTTAGTATAGCTTATTTTTCTATCTACTACATTATATCCAAATAAACGTTTGCAAAAATAGCTTCATTACACATTTCGTTATAAACACAAAGGGAACAGCGATAGTCAAATGTATAAGAACTGGACGCTGTATGTTGACCTAAAAATTTCATACTGTTTCCATGCAATCGCGGGAAAGAACTGAAAATCGACGGGACTTTAAAAGAATAAGCATTGAAGAATTCTAACCCTTAATAACGGATATCTCAAAAACGCTTATGCCACAACAAAACTTATTTTAAGTAAATTGTGTGTTTTAAACACAGCCCACTACACTACAGGCCTGAGCGCTGATTTCAATATGGCGGCAGTCGAAGGCGGTGGGCACCGAATTCTACAGCTCCAAGCAAAAAGACAGAGGAACGTAAAAATAAAGAACTAAGTTAATTTAAAATAATAGCAACTAGATCCACTAGAACACAAAGATAACATTAAAGAAATAATGGCTTTTAAGTATTTGTGCATGTATTGGATTTGAAAAAAAACTAAAATAGTGCTATAAGTAATAAACACAGTAGAATATGTAGCTGTGGTCGCTATGAGCCTATCAAATAATGTAACTGCAGCAGTATTGTGGGTACTTTGTTTTAATAATGATAATAAATGAAGAAATTAAAACAGAAATTAATTACTATGCAGTTAAGTTAAACAGCATTAAGTTATACAGGTGCACAAAAAAGCCAATTCACCTTATTACAAAGAAAGTGGCTCAAAATATGACAATTTTAAATTTAATTATGCTCTGAACATTTGTGTTATGTTTTGGGACAAAATATTATTTTCACTAAACTCCTTACCTTTATATAATCATATGTTTACAAGTTCAGCTTCAAATGGAATGAAATTAAACAGCTAGACAACACAAATATCAACCATTTCAGTTTATTAGGACTTATAACACTATTGTTGGAACTTATTCTCATGCTTTATATATTCCATTACAACAGGAATAGCAAAATTAAGGATTGCAAAATTGTACAAAGAAGCAATTTTGGGATATAATTATATTCCACACAAAAGCTGTGAATATACAATAACAATTAAAATATTCTGCACTAATTTAATACATTGGAGCGATTTTTCTCATTTACCACTGTACAAGTCAATACACACTGACAAACTTTTATAAGATTTCTTTTGTATTTACTGAAAGTTAAAGTCAACATAAAAGCTAACAGTCCAACCATTACATCTGCTAATGTTACTACTGGTAATATACTAAAGCTTGCCACATACTTATTAGTTTAAAAAAAGAGTAAAATTACTGAAATATATGATGTGAAGCCAAAGTCAGACAGCCTCAGTGTCTTCATTATAAAATATATACAATAATTCATGTTACAGAAAAAGTGGCTTTTAATACACAAATTATTCCTTGAAAATATAATAGAAATACTAAAGTATTATTTCCTTCCTCATGGCAAGCACAAAATGCTCTTATGAATTCACACACTGGTCAGTTTTTTTATTTTTATTTTATCACGAGACTTTTGTTTATCCTCAGTTACCATTTTAGAGTAATTATTTAAAATAATTTTGCAAATAATTGAGCATACATCATGAAAATAGTCTTCAAATTTATGGTTGCATTGATTGATGATCGTTTCTCTGGTTTCATCCATAATGTTTACTATATAGGGACTACACAAATTCTTCAACAAGGCAAGATGATTACTGTTTTTAATAAAATCATCGTAACACTCTTTGAAGCCTTGAAATAGTTGGATACACAACCACGTTACTTTTACGCAATATATTGTGGGTTTCTTTAGAGAACCTCTACTTAAGGAATCAATCAGCCTTGCTGCACCTTCAAATTCACTCTAAAGTGTCATTTAAAATTAATAACTGAATGCATTTGGGGCATATTATACCATTTGCTACCTTGAAAGCAGCATAACAGTGAAATTTTGTACAAATTGTTACATCTGCATATGTGAGTAACTTGTTATTTTCTAATTCCTTATCATATGAAGCTAAACTTTGATCCAGAGCTGTTTGAAGTGCTTCATCTTCCCTTTCCTCTCTTGTTCTTCTTTTCTATGGAAGTGAAAAGCTTAAGTGAGGTGTGCTATTACAGTGCTAAAAATAAATACAGTATCAGTGCCTTATATTGTAGCGGACCAGGTTGAGCATTGAGAATTGCAACATATTTCGTTAACCAGCGCAAGTGTGGAATTCAGGTTAACAGAACACGTCCACGCTGCACAACGCCGAGTCAGCGCTTCTGTATGTATTGATACTACAGAGTTTTGACTCGGTCGAGAGAGTTGCCGGAGAGTTATGCGAGCCGTAATCGCGAGCAGTTATCAGAGAGTTGCCAGGCAGTTATCAAAGAGTCGTCAGATCAGTTGTCAGTCTAGAGACCCGTCACCACCAGTTAACCAGGTAAGCATGCGGCTCATCTGAGTTCTGTTTATTTGCCGGGGCCTCACCCCAAACCGAATGTACTCACTTAAGGTAACAATATAATTTATTGGGTTAATGCATCCCCTGTGCTTCATTTAAATACCCCTTATCCTAGAACGCCACCCTGGCCTGCCTATCACCCCGGTACCAACGCATCCCCCCTACCTCTGAGCTACCAACCACCCTGTGTAATCACCTACTGCGGGGGTAACCATCCCCGTGGGGTGTTACAATATTGTTAGTAGTTTTGTGGTTTCTACTGATAGGTGCTTTAAAGTGTATATAGACAAAGTATAAAATTTCAGTGAACTCAAAATTCTGCCTGTGTATTCTGCTTAGCCATAATTTTCGTCGTTCCTCATCTCTGGGAAACCTAACGCAGGTTACATACTGAGGTTCATAATTCGATCTGCAACTTGGTACTGAACACTTGAAAGGCATTGCAGCTCTGAAAATACAAAGAAAACACTGTTGTTTTATACATTTATAATATAATTCTCTGATAAAAGATACAAATAGTTATTATTTACTTTCAGAGTTGTACCAGATATAACCAAGTATACTTCTGCAACATACTACAATAACAGATATGATAACTATAATGCCAGATATTTTACTTACCTCAATGTGGTTTGCAATCCGTAGAATTGGGGGTAAAAATCGAATACTTTCACACATGAAATAACTCAAAATATGCACAGCAGAACTGCTTTATACATTGATAGAAAATCTGCAACACAAACATGTATTGCCAACGTTTGCCGCCTGCAGTAGGTCACGTGACCATGCCTTGACGGCAGAGCGCGCAGGCTAGATATGTAGTAGGCTGTGGTTTTAAAGATATCTACATTTTTTGTATGGTACGTTTTTGTCTATCGCTTCACATTTACAAGTTATACAAGATTATACAAAATTCCTTCCGAATGAATAGAAGTTCCTGGACTATTCCCACAAAGTCCAAGATATACATTTTATTTGTCATTTAAATATCTTTAATCAAAATGGATAGAGCCAGTTTTAGACAATCAATATTTTCGTAAAATGTTCAATGTAAAGGGTAGTTTGAGGAGGGGATTTTGTTGAACATTTTTGAGTCCCATCTTTGAAAGCTATTTGACCTAAATACCAAGTTTGATATTATCCGACTTTTCGTTTTTTGAGTTATGGTGTTCAGACACACAGATAGACACACACACACACACATATGTTTCTAAAAATGTTTTCAGGGGGCATAAAACTACGTATCTCCGGTGAAATCTCGGTATCAACACTGGAATGCAACACTTCCTACTTACCATACGTAGTGGAGAAAGTAATAAATGAAAGATACAAAATATGTTACAAATAATCAGATGTGTAACTGGTTTAAATTAATGTAATTACTTCCCTTCCAGCCGGTATAGTAACGGAAAATCATTTTCCATTTTCCCCATTTCAATCGAAATAATTCAACTTCTTGTTGAGCGAAGTTGGTTGCGTTTTGGCTTTGTCTAACCAAGGTTGCCGATTTGATCCCTTAAGCCTGTCCCAGTGGTAATGCTTGCTAATGTGTTCCGCATGACCTGTGAGATTGTGGATTCCAGTATGAATGTTTATTTATGTGTGAATATCTGGGTAAGTATGAGTGAGGGAAAACAAACATAAAATAGATACACATTGAGGAGAAAAAGACTGAAAACAGGTATAGGAAAAATACAGTTACTAGTCTTTACTCCTAAAACAGTTCAGAATAGCGAGATTTAAGTGTATTTTAACACGACAGCGTCATGTCATTAGTACCAGCAATCCAGCGAGATACATATTTAGCATCTGTTGTCGTAATTTAACAATATTATAGTTTTTGTGTTAGCAAAAGACATCCTTTCATTGAGTTCGAAATTATTTATCACACATTTCTTCTGAGCTAGTTCTGTTCATTTCACAATTTTAAATTATATAATTGCATCATTATTTTTTAAAAACGAATTTCTTTGTTTTATTCCTGGTATTTCAATACTTAAACTTATTATTTTATTGAACATCAGAATTTTTTAAAAAATACATCAATATTTATAGTAATAAATATTTTATTCACATTGGTTTTCTCTCATTCACCACAGATTTCCACGTTTCATTTTCTTCGCCATAAAGTGCGATTTCTTAAGAATATCAAGAAAGAAGAAGCAAGAACAACAGAAATACTATACACATATGGCATGAAACTGCTTCTGGCAAAATATATGTTCTACTTTTGAGTCGGTATGGTGTCTGAAGCACATAGCTTAGCCGTCTGGAAGACGGATGTATGCAAACAACAGAAGACTTTATCAATGCGACCATTCATCGTATCTCTTTTATCCTTGTCCCATTTGCACCATGTGCTCCATAAAGTTTCGTGTGTTTTCTTCTCATGTTGCTGTTATTCAGCTTTTATTGCCTTCGTTTTCTTCGATGCAGATGTACTGTACCACAAGCAAGCTTCACAACTACATAGTTTCAACTTGACATACATCAAGTGAAATTGGCTGTATTAGCTGTAAATACTGCTACCCGAGAACATTTAAACAAAACTTCAATATTCATCCAATTTTAGGAACCTCAAAGAGATACATATTTTAATCTTTAAATTATAGTACGTCCTGATCACAGCTGGACCGGCCAGTAAACGCACGGTAGCTGTGTGTCTAGCATCCGAGCCAAGGAACCTATGCTTGCCTAACTCTCATAACTTCTTATAATTTTTATGTACTTCAGGAGAAATTTCCAGAGGTTACCGTCCCAAGTACGGACTGTTGAGATACATTACCTTGTGAATAAATTGGGGAAAAAACTTGATCTGTAATTCCTAAGCCGAAACTTAACAAAGTTGCTACATAATTCCAACATACTCAGATTAAATGTGTGTTCACACCAAGTGTTTCAAAATCTTCACTTCATACAGCAAAATATTGTCTAAAGTTTAAACCTTACAGAGATTTCCATAAATTATGATCGCTTGCTTATAACAAACGAGTTACTTTCTCTAATGGCTTATGTTCTGTGACGCAGGGGCTATGCCCCAATCTTATCAGGGGGTTGGCGCGGGCCGTTGGATATATAAATAGAGATAAACAGCTTAAACACCAGAAGCGCTATCGACAGATAACCAGAATCTTCTAGAAGTTTTCCTTCCACCCGCCTCCAGAACATTCCAATGGCTATACCAGGTGGCCCAACTGCGTCCTATTTCACGTATGCAGATATCCCTTCTTGCGTTAAGAGTTGCAGAACTAAAGTAATATAACTCAGTGGAGAACTGGCGCATTAGCGTTAGTGACCTTCGTTCTACTCCTCTTGCTTATCAGCAAAGACGATGGGCGGATCGCGCTCATCGAGAAGGCACTTCCCAGGCTTGCAATAGTGTATACATCCGTAGTGATGGACAAAAAGGGACCCTTGCAGTAGAGTGTACAATCCGTGATGATAGAAAACAAAAGGCCGAAAACGTCTTAGAATGTTTTCTACTTTAGTTACACAGACTTTATTTTCCAGAGAATAAATTTACTTTTTGGACTGAAAAATAATTAAAATATCTTTATTTGACACATCTATATCCGGGCAAAGCTATTTTTTAAAACCTTGTTTAGGTAGTTTGGTTAACATTATGTATTTCACTGCCATTTTTTCGCTTGTTGTTGTTAATATTATTATTATTATTATTATTATTATTATTATTATTATTACCATCATCTATGCTGGCTTTCTCATTGAATAATAGGCGATGGAAATTTTGCCACTGTTGATTGATACGATGTTCCAACCGTCTCCGTGTATCCATATAGGTGTTTCTAAAAATAGCTGGTGTAGTAGTAGTAGTAGTAGTAGTAGTAGTAGTAGTAGTAGTAGTAGTATTAGTAGCAATATTAGTAGTTGTAGTGGACCTTTAGGGCACTAAATACAAGCTAGTTTATCCACTGACTTGTGTTTACTTGGAATTGCCCCGTTGAGTTCTGCTTTCAGCCATCCCCTATTGAAATGTTCTGGAAAATTTCTGCAAATTTAAAAGAAATTCAAACTTGACAAATTTATTTTTTTGCAGTGATACCTGCCTTTGAAATTTTAGAACAGCACATTGAGAACCATTGTTCAATGAGTCTACAGAAGTATGCTGTTTTTAATGCTTTTGGAGGTAATGATTTTAGTTTCAGTCAGTTCCAGTGCTGCTGCTGTTTTCACTGAAATGAAACGAACAGCTGAGCGAACAATCATTATTTTAAAGTGACTTGGTTCCACAACGTCTCTCTTTAAATGATGTAACAATCCTAGTTCTTGTCTTTCTCAATTTCAGAATGCCAAAGTTGTACAATATATTTACCCGAGACAAAATTACTTTGAAGGTGTTCATTTTCTACAAGTGACTGAGGAAGATAAAGACCAAAATTTAAGATGGTACTTTTCAGATTTTTAATCAAATGGCATACATCTGGAACAATATAAACATCGTTACTGTTGACAGTGAAGTGTATATTTCTTTGATCCTCTTTTCTTGTCACTTTGATACCAAAAGCACTCCACATAACTCTGTTATTGCTTTCCATATATGATGAGAGAGAGAGACAACACAAAAGTTACATAACTCTGCAAACAACACATTTTTCAATCAGTTGTTTCTGAAAGATCCCTTTTGTTGATGGACCAGACACTTCACAGGCTGTACCTTTTCCAGGCAGTTTTCACACCTCTAATTAGTACTAAAGTGATATGATTTCCTACTGATTGTGAGTCGCCAAGTGTAATGTTTCCACAAAATGAGTTTTTGTGTTTGTAAAAATCAATTGACCCACTCACTTTCATTTCATCAATTGAAATATTACATATTCTGTCTAAAGGTTCAAGAGCTTGTACTTTACGTTTTAGTGGTTCAAAGGGACTTTCAAAAACTTCAAATGCCATATCCAATTTTCCGAGTCCTTTATTCAGGGTACTGTACGATGCCAATGGATAGTTTGTTTCGCGTAAATAGTTGTATCCATCAATTCCCAGACTGAACCTCATTTTCAGAGCAAGAATAATGGATTCACTGCTCCAAGTTGTAGGTTTGGTTTTTAAAGCAGAAATCTGTTCTTCACTGAGAAAACTCCTCATTAATGCGTTTTGTTGTTCGAGTTGACACTTCAACAAATTTATTTCTTCTTGTAACTTAATTGTAGAAAGAGTTGCTTCTTCATTTGATGAACAAGTTTCATTGGAGAGTTGGTCTGGAACATTCCTTGCAGCTTCAAATTTTTCACTTTGGCTATTGCTAACCTGGAAAAAGTAAAGTACTTACAATTACTAGATATGAGACTTCAGAAATCTTGAAGGACCTCTAATTAAATTAGGCATTCAAAATTACTTTCTCCATCTGGGAGGAGAGAGAGAGATTGTTTGTGTGCGTGCGCATGTGTATTAATATTTATAATTTTTAAAGAGGCATAGAAGAAATAATACAAAATCTGCATATGCAGCCCTTATATAAACAATGCCTCTTTTTTCTTCAAAGTATATCTATAAAATATTTTATCGTTGCATAGAAACGCCCACTGTATCGGAATTGTTTTGAGTAGCTAAAGAGTGTTAACTTCTACTGCATTATCGAAAGTTGCGTATGCACATCGACCACAAAGCTCCTAATGAATTAGATGAAAACGTGTATTAAGTACGAAGATGTAATCAAATCGATTTCAATTCCTCAGAACCGTAGTTATGGTTGCAAAAAATTTCACTTGTTTCATGTATTTCCAAGAATGAGAAGTGCTGAAATACTTTTTAGAACAAAACCAGTAAATTAAATTTTTCAAGCTATCTGACTTGCAGAGGGTTGTGTGGCGAATTCCAGCTCCATTTCCTGGAAGGAGTGCCGTCATTTTCTTATTGTGTTTAGCAGCAAACTGATACGATAAATGTTTGAAAAGCCGTCTCATTGCTAACGGAAATTATTTTAAACGCAAAAAATCGTAAAACTTACAAATTATGATGAATTTGCCAAAATATTATGAAATATAAAATTTTCGTCGTGTCCATAGAATTCTATACACTGCAAAACGTAAAAACGCTCGTTCCCATAATGATAGTAAGCGTGATACAAAATATGAAATTCCCAATTAGGTACCGGCGCTACCACGGCGCTAAGGAGACGACCTGTTGATTACATTAACATCCCTAAAATAATGAAGGGAGTTGTACTTTTATTCGCCCAAACTATTGAGAAACAGGTCAATTCATGCTGAAAAAGCTCAAAATGTTATTACTGTCGAAATTCTCCATATCTGCCGTTCCTTCGTGATACCATCACTACAGTATTTTTATTCTTGTCCTAAAGAATATTGTGGCATGTGCACAGATTATATTAATGGTAATACGTCCTCTGGTTACCGGGTCGGCGGTGGCAGTTTATCTGAGAGTAGGGGCGATTCAGGGGAAGCAGTGTGTCATTGGTGGGGATATGGCGTTACTGACGCTAAGCTTAGCGTGGGTTTTCTTAGCATTCTGTGACTAGTCTTCGCGTGAGCTGGACGGATAACTGCCTACGATATGGCGTCCTCGCCCGGCAGACACATGGGGTAAGAACTTATTATAATAAATCTACCAGTTATCCTTTTCTTTTCAACTTTTATTATGGTAGAATAGAATCCTTGCCTCTCCCTTCAGCCAGGAATTATGTTGGTGTAATTATTTTTATAATCTAACTTTAGCTGCGTCCCTTGTCGATACCTCGAGTTTAAAGTTCTTTGTCTGTTCAACGATCCCTCTCATAAGCGAGTTGCTCTCCTCTGAAGTTAAATAATAATTAAATATGTGAGGTATACGACAATATGTATGCCAAGTTTTTTACTTCCTCTACTACGTATAGTAAGTAGGGGAATTATTGTATTCCACCCAAAAATTCGATACCGAGATTTTACCGGAAATATATATTTTGAGACGTTCTGAATCCAAAAAAAAAGCATTTTTGGAAACATGTCCGTGTGTGTGTGTGTATCTGTGAACAGCATAACTCAGAAGCGAACAGTCGGATAAACACCAAACTTGGTATTAGGTTCAGTATCTTCCAGAGATACGACACGAAGGTTTTCAAGAAAATCCCCCAACCGAGACTACCCTTTACATGGAACGTTTTTCGAAAATTTTAATTTTCCCAAAACTGGCTCTAACGATTTTGATTAAAATATCACATGTTTAAGATACTTTCATGACAAATAAAACGTATATCTTCAATTTTCTGGAAATGTCTCTAAAAGTATTCTTCATTGTGAACGACTTTTGCATAACTGGTAAACCATAAGAGATAGACAAAGTTTTACTAAACAAAAAATGTAGATCACGTTAAAATACACAATTTATGTCATATACATGTTTTTTTTGAGTGAACCATTTTCGAGATATTGCTTGTTATTCCCTTAAATGTTTCAATACTTATCTTCTCAAATGGGAATTCGTTATTCATTTTTTACTTTCTCTGCTACGTATAGTAAGTAGGGGTAATGTTGTATTCCACGCAAAAATTCGATACCGAGATTTCACCGGAAACACATGTTTTGAGACCCCCTGAATCCAAAAAAAAGCATTTTTCGAAACATGTCCGTGTGTGTGTGTCTGTGTATGTGTGTGTGTGTGTCTGTCTGTGAACAGCATAACTCAGAAACGAACAGTCGGATAAACACCAAACTTGGTATTTAGGTTCAGTATCTTCCAAAGATGCGACACGAAGGTTTTCAAGAAAATACCCCACCCCAGATTACCCTTTACATGGAAGATTTTTCGAAAATTTAATTTTCTCAAAAATGGCTCTAACGATTTTAATTAAAATATAATATGTTTAAGATATTTTTATGACAAATAAATTGTATATCTTGAATTTCCTGGGATGTGTCCAAAAGTATTCTTCATTCTGAACGACTTTTGCATAACTGGTAAACCATAAGAGATAGACAAAATTTTACTACACAAAAATGTAGATCGCGTAAAAATACACAATTTATGTCATATACATGTTTTGTAGTGACCCTTTTTCAACATATTGCTTGTTATTCCCTTAAATTTTTCAATACTTATTTTCTCAAATGGGAATTCGTTATTCATTTTTTCGTCTTGGATATGCAAAGAGTATTAATCTGTGGGAAAGGGAATGGTGCCGCACCTAGCAACCAGCTATTAAGATATATGTATGTGCTTAAAGGCTACTGTAATTCTATATTGCCCTTGTAAATATATATATTCCCCTTACATCTACAAGAAAATTGGCAATAAGATAGACTCTGCAAATATTTATCTCGATTAACATGAAGTAGATGGAGAATAAGCGTTTGTAAAAATAGTTTGTACAAGAGTAGAGAAAGTCATGTGAGTGTAACACATCAGATTTTTTTGTCTTGGATATGCAAAGACTATTAATCTGTGACAAAGAGAATGGTGCTGCACCTAGCAACCAGTTATTAAGATAAATGTCGATGCTTAAAGACTACTGTATTTCTATATTGCCCTTGCAAATACAAAACAAGGAGAACTTAGTAGGCCTTAAGCCATAGTCAAATATTTTTAGAACTGGTCACTATGTGTAAAATGTAATTATCTTTGCATATCAAAAGATCGTTTCTGCAAATGTTTATCTTGATTAATATGAAATAGATGGAGAATAAGAGTTTGTAAAAATAGTTTGTACAACAGTAGAGAAAGTCATGTGAGCGTAACACATCAGATATTTTAAAATTGTTGCAAGTGTGTAGGAGCCTATAAGCAACATACACACATACTTACAATGATTTTATAAATTATATTGATTTACATAACGCAATTGCAGATAAACAAAACTTCTTAGGATCCCACGACTATATGTGCCTATATCCTTTATGCTGAATGCGCTACATGAAAACACATGAATAACCAGCTACAATATACTTATACTATACTTTATAATGATTCTTACTATGGATTTAAATCAACTTCTTTCTTCTTTTTTTTTCTCAAAGAAGCGTTTAAAGAAACGTTTTTTAAATGCTCGAAGAAACAAACGTCAAATTTTAATTCAGCAGTTATTAAGCTAAAAAATATTAAATTCATTAGCTATAGTGATGTTATGAATTCAAATAATCTTTGTTGTAAAGTTAAACTAAAGTATTGCTTCATTATTTATGCAGCAAACGAAGAGAAGAGAGAAAGAAACAGCGACGGAACACTGCGGCCTATACTACTGAGCGGCAGAATGGAACCAAAATGGCGGGCGCGCATACCTGGTCTTTAGAGTGCCCTAGGATAAATATCTCCGTATATAACGAAATAATACGAACAGAACTGAAACGCTGTTTTTTCTTGACTACAGGCCTGCAGAATACAAGCCTGGAAAAAGCAGCATTTAATTTGGACGTTGCTGTGAAAATCTGAGCATAAACGAACAGGGGTGTTTGTTCTATTAATAAAAATATATACATTTAAGAATGAAACATAATTTTGTATCAGATGTGCAATAAATCTAATAGAATTTTGGAAACTGAACCTTAAGCCTAAATAAAAACTTTTTCTCTGATAACTGTGCGGCAGGACAGGTTTAAGGTATGAGAAAATATTGTGTTGTCTTCCCCCAAATTTACAACTTTTTTTTACTTAAACTCATTGAAATTTCGCTGTATTGGCAGTTAGTTGTTCAACAGAGGTAGCTTAGTATTTCAAAGGTCATTATTTGGAGTAGGTTTATCTTTATCCTAGAGTAGGGATACCTGGCAATATGTCGATGTATCATTAACGTTAACATGGAGGTAATAAGCAGTTGTTTAAGCTTTTAAATGGGGCGGCTACTCCGTCCACATCGTTCCATGCAGCACAACGTAATTAAGGTAAACGAGCACGATCATATTTATAATGGGTTTTAAACCCGTCGAGAGATGAGTATCGTTCATTATTACATCAAATAAATAACTCTGAGTGCATTGAAATGTCCGGATAAAGGATGTGCGTTCCCAGAGCATTATGCGACACTAACAGGGGCTAACGAAAGAATCACATTGCGAGAAGAGGGGTAGAGAGAGAGGTAATTGTTTCTTCGGTACATTAGTTTACCAACAGTTAACCATTTATAGCCATTTGAAACCTTTTGCCTCCATTCTTTATCAAAATGAGAAGTATTGTTGGTACAGGATGTTTCACTCACCTTTAGAGTCCCATATTTTCACTCATATAAATCAAAGTAATGGAAATAATTTAATACAATTTGCTAATGACTAACCTTGATGTGTGGTAACATTATAGAAAATGTTGGAATTGATTGACATACGCATCCAGGCATGCCTGTAAACACCTCTCCGTGTTACGTCAACATATAGGGAGTCAAAGCATTAATTTCCTGCTCTTTCGGTTGCATAAGACTCAGTGGCTTATTGCGATACGCTTTCCCTTTCAGCGTGCCCCATAAGAAGAAGTGATGCGTTAAGATCAGACGACCTAGTGGCCAATGTCCCTTTGAAATGACTCGATCTTTAGAGAAAAAGAGTCTGGAAACCTTCCATTTCCTGTGAGTCTACGCAAAGACTTACATGGTGAGCCCATCGATCTGTTTTTCACGTTCTGTACGGTTCTTTCTGGCCTCCATTGATACCCAAAAATATTCCGTTTCTTTCAATGTATTATATCAAATATTAAATGGAAGACCTTGCAGGAGGTTCCGGACTCCGGAGCGTGCAGTGATTGCCGCTGACACTCCGTTTTCCAGCACGTATGACCATAAACGCCTGCTGTATCCTGAACCATAATCATCTGTACGTACTATGTTAAACACAAACTCTATCACTTATTACAAAAGAAGAACACAAGACCACAATTTCACAACTGTAATGTATACATGCAAGCATCCCTACAATAGTATAAAATGGCACACTTGGGCATGCGCACGCCTAGATTGTTTGTGGTGCTAACCCTAATGATTTCACCATGCTTATCCTACAGCAAGCTTTGTGGATAGTACATGTCATTAAATCAGGACCATTACTTTGACTTATATAAACGAGAGCGAATGTGGAACATCAGTGATTATCACATGATTTATTAATCCGCACATTAAAAAAAGTCATTAATATATGTACTTGTGCCTTAAACGTGAAGACATTGATACAAATACTGATACTATATAATTTCGATAACTGTAACTTTCTCTTAATAGATTTAAGACCAGATATGACATGTAAACTGCAACGTAATTGTAATACCTGCAATGTGCAATCGTAAACTTTAAAAATGTCAATTTTGTAATGTTTATAGAACAGCGTATTTTGAAATTTCATCACCATTATGTGCAACGATCCTATAGGCCTATATCCTGCATGTTTTCACCTATCTGATCCAAGAAACAACCATTGTCTTAGTATTGTTCTTGAACCTTTCACACATTTCCCCCCTTTTAACTTAACCTATTCCTTACAAAGCCTCAGCGCATGCTTTGAAAATGAAGTAGATACTATGCATTGCAATAAAACTGCGCAATAAAATGCCACAACACGTGATTGTACGAAACTTTAGATTTATTGATAATGTTTAGAATATTATGACATGAAGTCAATGTTTGCTACTTTGAACGTGTTTTATGATGTACGTATAAAACATATCAACCGTAAAATCCACCGTATATATCTGTGATGACGCAACAAACAACACCAAGTGATAATCACCTGTGGCCTTGCGCCTGCATGACACTTTTCTACTTGTAAATGTTAAATTAGTATATCTGGATAAAAGATATAATCCAATGTGCCAAGATTTCAGGTAAAAATAAAGGTACGAACTAAAGGAGGGGGCTACTGAAACCGGGGCAGAGTACCGCGAGCAGGCCAGTGCTTCTACCAGTCACTCCGGCGGGAGAGGAGACACTCAAGGGCGACTGGATCCGAATGACGAGTGGAAGCAGAGTCGGGGTCCCTAATGTTTCCAGATTGAACCCATTCGACGCTGCCTCTTCCTGTCTACAAGCCACCAAACTTCAGTCCCCTCCGGGGCGGAGCTCACTCGAGGAGAGACCTAACTGAACAGTCTCAGCAGCGACGCCAGGAAAAAAATCTCTAGAGAACCCACAGTCGCAACCCGTCGAACACCGTCCCCTGGTTCTAAAATCCTAAAGCAGATGACAAGGAAGATGATGGGTACAAACAATGTGACGGAAGAGAGCCGTGGTAGAAGATGAACCACCCCAGATTCGCCTGCTGATCCGGGAAACAATGAATAAACCATCAGAGTGGACGGTCGCCGGGGTTCGAACCCGGGACCTTCCGAATGCGGGCCACAGGTGTTGCCGTTCGGTGATAAGATCCGGCCCGTGAGCCATCCCACTTGGTGACAAGTTTGCAGGCACCCTTGATAGAAATACGTTATTATTGAAATAATAACAAACAATAATTACCAGGCATAGGAATCCACAGGCCAGAAGGGGAAACAATAAACTTGAATTACTACAGGGCTATAGGTGGGGATGTCACAGGTAACAAACTACCTCCATCGTTCGTACAGCCTTTTGGCCTTTGCAGACAGCAAATAGATGATTTTTACCTGCCTGTTAGTTACATTCGGCCTATGTTGCTTTGCAGTTTTTCTAGTAATAAAGGTATTTAAGTCAACTTCTTAAGAATTGCTGTATGGTAATTACATAAATTCAGTAGGATATTGTGTTGAAATGAAACATTTTGTCTTCATGTTTTATAATATTTTCCTTTAGAAAAGCGGCCGCGCAGATTTCGTCTCAATAACAGATTTTCACACTTAGTAAATGTCGTCAGGTTAAAAGAAGTGGCATTGTTATAGCTTACGACAAAAAGCAAAGTTCCATCCAAGATTCAAAGTGGAGTTTTGATACCAGGGAATGTTCTCCCTCTTATAGGAAATGTTTAAGACATCCACGACCTAGCCACGACTGTTAACACTTTCCTTCCCATCTAATCTGATTACTTGATCGAGTTCCTTCTTCCCATCGTCTTTCCCCTCCCCCGTTTTCTTGGTTAAACAATTCCTTCCCTTTTCCTGTATCCCCCATTTTCATGCAGCAGTTTTGTTACTATTCCACTTTCATCTTACATCAAAAAGAGTTTCTCCTTCAGGATTTCTAATGTTAAACCACTCCCCTTATCAAATTAGGCGTTCCTGCTTTAGTTCCGATAGATACTCCAATACCAATGCTTTAAACAAACAACTCTATTACACCAAATGGCACCCAAACTAATAATGAAGGACACAACGCGACGAGAATATTTAGAGGCTCGCACCTTTAATCTGCCACTAATACAAAAACAAACTATAAACATTCTGATAGGAAAATAAGTAGATAAGCATGTCAAATAAGAGTTAAACATGCATCCAGTAATTGAAACAATAAAATATTTGGTTTTTAGATTCTTTATGGCCTATTTGTGCAACAGGCAGAAGTATGTATGAGCACAAAGTGCCATATTTTCTAAACAAATATATACAACCTTAATGACATTAAAGTCACCGGACTTTTTTTCGGATCAAGTGGTACTATTTCATTTTTTAGTTTTTTGTTAAATGGAGAGACTCCTGCAAAACCGATAAGCGAATATAAACTAACATTGTAATCTGCATTATAAAACATTTAGTTGCAATTCTTCGAAACCATTTATATATCTAGTATTACAAGTTCTCCTTATGCTTCTATTTATTGCATATATTTTCCTATTTAAATTATATTCAATTCTATCCTATTTAAAGATGGACAACTTATTGTACAACTTTTATATTCTGCTTGATGAACCTATTTTAATGTATCTTTTCTGTTAAGAATTTTTGTATGTTATTGTCGTCATTGTTTCTAACGCTCCACATATGGCCAATGACCTTCGGAGGATATCTCATTCCAAGCGAAGACTAAACCCATTTCTGAAGTTGAGGACCCAGCGGGCGGAATCCGTTGCCTCTGGACGTAGGGTGATGATCAGAATGGCGGCGAATGAGAGGACCTAGAGCTGTTACTGTGGACTCCAAACCACGTTGGGCCTTGGGGATACTTCACATGAGTATGTCAGAGGTGAAGGCGTGGATAAGGCCGACTCGGAATCGCCACGCCAGAGCCGGGATTTGAGCCCCGAACTTCAGCATGAGAACCGAAAACGAAACCACTGCGCTACTCCGGCGTCGTTGTATGTTATTGTTATTCTGTGTGTTTATCGCAAACCCATTTCGGGTAAGATTCTGAAATAAAATATTTGATATCGGAATTATACTGGAAATATCAGAACTCCCCCCCCAAAAAAATAAAAAAAAATAAAGAAAAGAAAAGAAGCAGGATTTTAGGAAACGTTCCTTGTGTGCGAGTGTGTTGGGTGTGTGTGAGAGCGCGTGCGTCTGTGAACAGCATAACTCAATAACAAAAAGTCGGATAAATAAACAAACTTAATGATTAAGCCCAGTATCTTTTAACTCTCTCTCACCCCAAACTATTATTTACTTGGAAAATGTGTAACTATTTTGCATTTTCTCAAAAATGGTTCTAACGTTTTGATTAAAATACTCTATGTTTAAGATACTAGCGTAACAATACAATGCATATTTTAAACGTTTGCTTATATCCTGTGGAATTCTCTTCACTCTGAATGAATTTTGCATTTGTATAATCAGCAAACCGTGAGAGACAGACAAAAGATTAGTTGACAACAAATTTAGATCTCGTACGCTCATTAATTGTTTCATAGTTATTTGTTATTGGCTTTGACTTTAGCATGTCTTATCATGCAGCTTTGAAATTATAAGTTAGCATTCCTTTCTTTTTGCAGGTGTTAGTAAAGAATATGATAAAAGGAATATTTTCGAAGCCAGTATATATAGCGAACCGCTTTTTAAATATTTGACCATCGATTCAGTCTCCTATTCGAAATGTGTAATAAAGCATTTTTACAAATAGCTGGATTAACATGAAGTGGATATAAAAGTAAGCTGTTGAAAAATAGTTTGTAGATATATAAAAATAAACAATAGTGCTGGAAATGTCAGGTAAATGCAGCCACATATTATTAAAAAGCTTATTGAGTGGTTGTGTGCGTGCGTGTGTGTGTGTGTGTGTGTGTGTGTGTGTGTGTGTTTGTGTGTGTGTGTGTGTACTAGAAAAGCATAACTCAAAATCGTCAAGTCGAGTAGATACTGAAATAGTCTTACTGAAACCTTGTCCTACACACATGGCTAGTGTGGAAGAACAATTAATTCGTCAATTGATGAAATAGAGGCTAAGCTATGAAGCAAGGAACTTAAACTATTTACGGCATTATAAGTCGCCATTGGGGTATGTAATCTCAAAATAATTTGAGATCTCCTTGTTGCCCGGGAAAATGTGAGTCAGCTGGAAATTTAATGTCTTACTCGCATGTTGCCATGGTAGATCAGTGGTAAGAGCAAACGGCGGAAATCAGGAGATCCTGGTTCAAATTCTGGCTATGGCATTGAATTTTTCAGTCGTCTGATTCCACGTTTACAAACTTGCTCTACACACATGGTTATTGTGGAAAAACAATTAATTCCTACGGAGTGTTCTTCGTGATGATAGTTCTAAGTGCAGGTGCATCATCTGACAGGAGGTGCTTCAAGCACTGTGATTATTCTTTTTCGTTTCAATCGAAGGATCTCGTTACCACGAATAAAAACATCCAATGCTGTTTCTGCATACTGTGTGCAGCTAAACCTTATTGCTTATTTTGAAATAAATCCTAACCAAAATTTTTCTGATGTATTACATTCACATAACTTTCTCTACCCTCTATCGTTTAGGTATGTGTGGGTATATAAACTATTCTTACGAAAGCTTGTTTCTCTATCTATTTCGATAATCTAATCGAGATAAACATTTGCAGAAATAGCTACACATTTTTTTACACATTTCGTTATAGATAAAACGGAACAGTAACAGTAAAATGTTTAAGAACTGGACGCTACACGCTGTCTTAAAATTCCATATTCTTTCCATGCGATCGCGAAAAACAGCTGAAAATCGACAGGACTTAAAAAGGAGAAAATTATTGACAATTCGAAACATTAATAACGGATATCTCTGAAATGGCTTATGTGTTTGTCTATGTGTATCCCTGTGATGAGCATAACTCAAAAACGAAAAAATACTAAACGTAAATTTTCGTTATATTTAATTTTCTAAAACTGGCGCTCATTTTATTTTCTCTACTACGTATAGTAAGTAGAGGAAGTATTGTATTGCACCCAAAAATTCGATACCGAGATTTCACCGGAAATACATGTTTTGAGACCCCCTGAATCCAAAAAAAAAAAATTTTTGGAAACATGTCCATGTGTGTGTCTGTGGACAGCATAACTCAGAAAAGAACAGTCGGATAAACACCAAACTTGGTATTTAGGTTCAGTATCTTCCAGAGATGCGACACGAAGGTTTTCAAGAAAATCCCCCCACTCCAGATTACCCTTTACATGCAACATTTTTTCGAAAATTTTAATTTTCTCAAAAATGGCTCTAACGATTTTGATTAAAATATCATATGATTAAGATATTTACATGACAAATGAAATGCATATCTCGTATTGTTCATTGTGAACCACTTTTGCATAACTGGTAAACCATTAGGGAGACAAAATTTTACTACTCAAAAAATGTAGATCGCGTTAAAATACACAATTTATGTCATATACACTGTTTTTGTTGAGTGAACCATTTTCGAGATATTGCTTGTTATTCCCTTAAATTTTCCAATACTTTTTCACAAATGGGAATTCGTTATTCATTTTTTTTATGTCCTGGACATACAAAGAGAATGGAATACGCCACATAGCAACCAGCTCTTAAAAGATTTGGCTTAAATACTACCATATTCCCCTTGCACCTACAAGAAAATTAGCAATAAGGTTAACATCTCGATTAACATGAAGCATATGGAGAATAAGCGTTTGTAAAAATAGTTTGTACAAGAGTAGAGAAAGTCATGTGAGTGTAACACATCAGATTTTTCTGATATATTTGCTAAAATTGAAAGAGTTAGAGTATATTAATGAAATAAAAAACAGGAAAATACAGTTTGCAGTGAACAAACGAAAACATCAAAACAAAAATGAAAATCAATCGGAATATCTGTTTTTAATCGTTCTTCGGTTTTACTCAATGTCACTGGGAGCTACCTAAACCACAATTGTCTGCATATGACACCCTCTTTGAGAGACTTGTAAACTTATATTACAAACCGCAGCTTTTACTGCATAATTTGTTAATTTTGTGTAACGGAGCTGGCTACACTATTTGAAAGGGAATATACGAGTTAAAACAGGGAGCGGTGACGCGGTGCAGGAGAAACTCAAAACGCGCAATTTATTTGGTTGCGCGCGCACATGTGACAGCCACCGGCAACCTCACTTAATGAGATGTGCATTATCAGAAGGCTTCCTTCCTTCTTGCACGAGAATGACGTGGACTCGATTGCTCTGTTACTTGCCTAAGAACCGTAATCCACCCCTCAGGACAGAAGTGTCAACGCTGGAAGGAAGGGGAGAGGATTCCAGAAGCCTGCTAGCTGTCACGTTGTACCATCATCAGCCCAAACCACTTTAGAGGAGAAGGAGAACATAAAACGATGATTTTGACACTGATGATATTGTGCCGTGTCTTTCTTCTTATCCAAGAGAAAATGAAACATGTACTTGATCTAAAATAACACAAACTGTCTTTCTGCTTTGAAGAATTGAAGCCATATAAGCTATTCTAGTTGCAAACTCCTCTTTTTCTAGATATTCCTGATTTTCCCCTCCGTCCATGTAGCATTAGATTCAGATTTCTCTTTATCGTTCTACCTATAAATAACTGTAACTCCGGCACATATTAGAATAGTTTTGGAAGTTTAAAGTTTCAATAAAAACTATTATAAAGCAAAATGAAGAAATATAAAACCTCTTCAAACATTTAATATTCAGAAAATGACACTAAGTAGGTAATATGTAATCCAAATAATTATACGAAAATAACCGGTAAGTTTACATAAATTTTTAATACGAACTTAGTTCTGTTTATTTTACATTCATTTGCCTTTTACCGAGCGACTTGGCTCTGCGGTAACTGTAAGTCGTATACGGGAGGTTCCGAGCTTAGTTCCAGTTGAACGCCCACCTTGACTGGTTTTCCCTGGTCGGCAGCCGAACGGTTGGGGTGGTTTTTCTTCTGCCTGACTTTACTTCCCTTATTCGCTTTCATTCCGTTTCGTTCTTATTATTTCAGATCGCGGCGTGATACATGCCGCATGGATGGAGCAGATGCTTGCTCAAAGGAAGGAGTATTCCCCGTGGACACTAGAGGGTTGCCTGCTTATATGGGTCGTTTATCGCCCTCTTCAGGAAGCTCCGGGTCTTCGGGATGAAATTGTGAGGGACGTCTGCATTTCTCTGTACCTGACTGGGGACTACATCTTCCTATGGCTCTTCCACTGCACCCTTTCCTCCTAGAGGTAGTAGTCACAATAGATCGGTGTAGGTCACTATGTGTGAGGTGTCACCCTCCATTGCATAACCTGTCCTTGCCTTTTACTCATCGCTGTTTATACCAGTGGTACAGACGGCTCCAAATGTTTTACATTGCACCGGGAGCGGGGCAAGCGAGGTGCTTATCGAGAGGTTATTCCAGGTATAGGCGGCGCCGTGGCCCAGTGGTTAGACCGCTCGCTTCTCACCGAGGCAGCCCGGGTTCAATCCCAGGGACCTGCATGTCCCTGTGGGATTTGTGGGGGACGAAGGGGCGTCTGGACGGGTTTTCTCCTGGTTCTCCGGTTTCCCCCGCCATTCATTCCACCAACTGCTCCATCATCACCTTTCCTTTCATCCATTGCACCAACATTTCGTTTCATCTACTTCCTTCATCGGGCTGATCACCCATCCTGAATATTCTGTCTGATCCATGAATGTCTGCTCCTCGACGGGCCTCTGACCCCAGGCACCCGCCTGTAAGTCCTGGGGGGTGTAAATCCTACATAAGAGGAGGGTAAAAATATAATGAATGAATGAATATTCCAGGTATCTTAGCTCATACCCGCGCTACAAGGAAGGTTACGAAATGTAACAGGCTAAGCAAAATATCATTCCAACACATTTCCCTTAGACTTGGCTGTAAGAACGTAATAACCGTGAAAAGAAAACAGCAATAACATTATAACACAGCGACATAAGCAGTATATAAACTAAGAATTAGAGGCATCATATTATTGTATAACAAGCAGGTGTTAAAACAAAATGGTTTGGTTTTTTATATATTTACTGCTTTCTCTACCCATTATTAACTAACATATGTTCTTCATCTTCATAATGCCCTTATGAAGTATGATTTTTCCGTGCATCGTGACAACAATTTAGGCCAGAAATTATTTAAAGTTACAATCTAAATTACACTTTTCCCCATTTGGTTGCATGCAAGATGCCGTAGTGACAACTAGCCGCTTAATCTATTCCACAACTCATATTTTTACTGTCTCTACTATTTTCCTATAATAACTAGAGAAAGTGTTATATTCCGCCCAAAAATTAAAAAACGAGATTCACCGGAACTACACTTTTTGAGACCCACTGAATCCAAAGAAAGCATTTTTACTTTTCCTATTACGCACTTACAGTAAGCAGAGGAAGTATTGTACTCCACCCAAAAATTCAATAACAATATTAACCGGAAACACACGTTTTGAGCCCCATTGAATTTACTTTCCCTCCTACGCACTCACAGTAAGTATCGGAATTATTGTATTCCACCCAAAAAATTAATAAGGGATTAATACTCGGAACGGAAATACTCGTTTTCAGACTCCCTGAAACCAAGCAAAACGATTTTACTTTCTCTACTACGTAGTTACAGTAAGTAGATCAAGTATTATATTCCACCCAAAAAATTAATAACGAGATTAATACTCGGAACGGAAATACTCGTTTTCAGACTCCCTAAAACCAAACATAGCTTTTTACTTTCGTACTACGTAGTTAAACAAAGTAGAGCAAGTATTGTGTTCCACCCAAAAATTGAATGAGATTCACCGGATATACACGTTTTGAGATCCCCTGAATCCAAACAAAGCATTTTTACTTTCTCTACTACGTAGCTACAGGAGGTAGAGAAAGTATTGTATTCCACCCAAAAACTGAATAACGACATTCACCGGATATACACGTTTTGAGACTACCTGGATCCAAAGAAAACATTTTTACTTTCTCTACTACGTAGTTACAGTAAGTAGAGAAAGTATTGCATTCCACCCAAAAATTGAATAACGAGATTCAACAAATTCACGTTTTGAAACCCTTGAATCCAAAGTAAGCAGCTTTACTCCTACTACGTAGCTAGAGCAAGTAGAGAAAGTATTGTGTTCCATCTGAAAATTCAATGTCGTAATTTCACCAGAAATCACGTTTGTGACCCCTGAATCCAATGAATTTATTTTTAGACAATCGTCCAAGTGTGTGTTATGTGTGTGTGTGTGTGTGTGTGTGTGTGTGTGTGTGTGTGTGTGTGTGTGTATCCACGAATAGCATAACTCAAAACAAAAGGTTGGTTATAACGCGAACTTTGTGTTTGAGTTCAACTTCTTCCAAGAATGCGACACTGAGATTTTAAAGAAAATCCTCCACTCCAAACTACCCTTTACATTGGACTTTTTCAAAAATGTTTATTCTTTTAAAAATGACTAATGATTTTGATTAAAATACATATGTTGAAGCTATTTTCATGATAAATAGAATGTATATCTTATATTTTCTAGGAATAGTCTGTAAATTAGTCTTTATTGTCAATGACTTTTGATAATTAGTAAATCGTAAGAGAGAGTGAGAGAGAGAAAAAAACTTACCGCACAACTGTAGATCTTGTTAAAGCATAAAATTTATATCAAATAACATTTTTGTTTTATGTCAAATAACTTTTATATTTTACCTATTCTGAAACTTTCTTTGTTATTAGTTTAAATTTTCAAATACCTTATACTTCCCTCAATTGCAAATAGCTATTGTTTTTCTTTCTTTCTTTCTTTCTTTCTTTCTTTCTTTCTTTCTTTCTTTCTTTCTTTCTTTCTTTCTTTCTTTCTCGTGTTCATACAAAGAGAACAGAATTTCAAAGCTATCACGTCTGTGGCTCATATTCGGGAGGTCGTGGGTTGGATTCCTCTGGCCGAACTTCCTGACCCATAGGTTTTTTCGGGGGGTTTTCCGGGTCGCCAGGCGAGTGCTGGGAAGGATTAACACATCCCCGAATTTCCGGACCTCCATTTCATTTCCATTCTAATTTCCCGTTCATCTTTCATCCGTTGGTCTGTTTCAGGTTTGGAAGTGTCGGCGACGGCGTTTTGGTGCAGTGTGGCAGGGGAAAAGGATGCTTTTTGTGACTTTCTCCCTCCCACAGCATTCGGCTGCCTGTCGGGAGTATCCTAACTTCCTTGAGGAGCTTTGGACACTCTCTGTGCTGGGTGGAGTCCCCGGTCTACCTGTCCGTCTGACGGGGAGTCTATCTGAAAACTTAGGGACCCTACCATTCCTGTGCCTTTTTTCCTGGTTCCGGACGCCCGGTGTCTTGTCTCGCCTCATCCTGCCTCCCTGAGACGCCCCCTTGTGGGGCGTAGACACAATACCCAATATGTGAATCAGTGCCGAGTCCCCTCCGTAGCCAACCAATCCAAAGGTATCACGTAGCGATCAGCTTTGAGGGATTCGGCTATCGCTGTAGCTTAATATGTTCTGGTTATACCTACAACGAATAGTGAAAATAAGTGATGAAGGTTTATGGGTATTAACATGACATAGGTGCAAAATAAGCTTTGTAAGAAGAGTGAGTAGAGAAAATCATGCGAATGCAACACATATTTTAGAGCAAAGCCTGCATATGCCTGCGTCTCTGTGAACAACATAAATCCAAAGCGAAAAGTCGGTTAACTGTCAAAGTTCAGCATCCTTCAAAGTTGTGACAAGGATTTTTTAGAAAATTTCCCCATCCTGAACAACCATTTACATGGAAAAATTTTCGAAATTTATTTTCTTAAATATGGCTCTAATGATTTTGATTAAAATACTCAATGTTTAAAATATTTTCATGACAAACGAAATATATATTTTGAACTGACTGAGAAGAGCCTCTAAAGCCTTCTTCATTCTGAATAACTTTTATATAATTGGTAAACTCTAAAATATTGGACAAGGTTTTGATACACAAAAGTGCAGACCCCGTTAAAGCACGCAGTTTGTTATATACCTATATATAAGTAGGTATATATAGAGAGATCGAGCGCAGTTTTTTGCGTTTATATGGGAAAGGATAGGGAAAACGAGGCTAGATGCGACGGTTCAAGGAGGAAAATGCGTTTATATGGGCGAGATAGGGAATACGAGGACTGACGCTAGGCTAGACAGTGGTAGGAGGGGGAGTGCGCTTTATATGAGAAAGATAGGGAAAACGAAGTTAGGTGCTAGGCTAGACAGAGGCTGAGTAGAGTATAGTTTATATGAGAGGTATAGGAAAACGAGGGGAGGTGTTAGGCTAGACAGAGGCTGAGTAATGTATGGTTTATATGAGTGGTATAGGAAAACGAGGAGAGGAGTTAGACTAGACAGAGGTCGAGGAGCAGAGTATGGTTTATGTGAGAGTCATAGGTAAACGAGAGAGGCGTTAGGCTAGACAGAGCTAGAGGAATAGAGTATGGTTTATATGAGAGGTATAGGAACAGGAGAAGAGGTGTTAGGCTAGACAGAGCTAGAGGAATAGAGTATGGTTTATATGAGAGGTATAGGAACAGGAGCAGAGGTGTTAGGCTAGACAGGTAGTGTAGCAGTAGGAATATGGACTTATATACAGGAGAGATAGGGAATACCAGGGCTGATGCTAGGCTAGTCAGATGCTAAAGGAGGGAGGTATATGCTTTATACGAGAGAGATAGCGAATACAAGGAAAGATGCTATACTAAACAGGAATTGAAGGGTAGAATATGAGCGATTAGCGAACCGAGGAGAGGTATTAGGATAGGAGTTTTGAATGATGGAGTAGGCGTTTATATACGAGAGATAGGGAATACGAGGGTCGATGCTAGGCTAGACGGTGTTGAATGAGGGAATGCATCTTATATGAGAGAGGTAGGGGAATATGAGGAGAAGTGCTAGGCTAGTCGGGAAGGTCTGAATGAGAGAGTATACGTCTATATGGGAAAAGATAGGGAAAACGAAGGTAGGTGCTAGGTTGAGAGAGTCTTCAAGGAGGAAAATGCATTTATATGGGCGAGATAGGGAATACGAGGACTAACGCTAGGCTAGACAGTGGTAGGAGGAGTGCGCTTTATATGAGACAGATAGGGAATACGAGGGGAGGTGCTAGGCTAGACAGAGGCTGAGTAGAGTATAGTTTATATGAGAGGTATAGGAAAACGAGGGGAGGTGTTAGGCTAGACAGATCTAGAGGAATAGAGTATGGTTTATATGAGAGGTATAGGAGCAGGAGAAGAGGTGTTAGGCTAGACAGGTAGTGTAGCAGTAGGAATATGGACTTATATACAGGAGAGATAGGGAATAGGAGGGCTAGACTTGAAAGCGACTTTAGACGTGAACTTAGTGGAAAACTGTTTCATGTCAATGTTAGAACGCTAATTCTAGACATGCCCATCACGTAACCTATTCAGGGAAAAGGTGACTCGTTCAGGGGAAAAAGGTGACTGCTCAGGGAAAAAGGAGACCCACAAAGGGAAAAAGTTGACTAGCAAAGGGAAAAACGTGACCAGCAAAGGGAAAAAGGTGACCAGCAAAGGGAAAAAGGCGACCACCAAAGGGAAAAAGGTGACCTGCAACGGGAAAAGCTAACCCACTAACACTAACAGGTAAGTAATTCAGATAGTATTGCAAGAGGCTGACTGGATCATAGCAGTGTATGATTTCACAGGTAATTCAGCTAGTATCGTATGTTTTTAGGCTAATTCGTCTAGTAACACAGGATAGATTCCAGAGTCTAACTGCATCATAGCTATGCATGATTTCACAGCTAATTCAGCTAGTATCGTAGGTATTTAGGCTAATTCAGCTAGTATCACAGGAGGTTAGATTCCAGGGTTGGGTATAGCATAGTTTCATATTTCACAGGTAATTCAGAGGGTATCGTAGGTATTTAGGATAATTCAAGTAACATAGGTGTTTAGAGTAATTAAGCAAGCATTACAGGAGGGTAGGTTCCAGGGGTTGGTTATAGCCTAGTTTCGTATTTTACAGATAGTTCAGGTAATATCATAAGTATTTGAGGTAATCAGCATAGTTTCACAGATATTATTGATAATTTCGATCAGAGATTTGTATCACAGCTATTTAAGGTAAATGCAGGTGATTCAGGTTGTATCAATGGTATTTGAGTCATTTTAACAGGTAATTCAGGTAGTATCACAGGTGCTCGTGCTAATTTAGAGCAGGAATTCGTATCAGAGCTAGTTAAGGTAATTTCACATGATTCGGGTAGTATCACAGGTATTTAAATCATTTTCATAGCCAATTCAGCTAGTATCGTGAGCATTTAAGCTAATTCAGCTAGTATCACAGGAGGCTAGATTCCAGAGGCTAACTGCATCATAGCTATGCATGATTTCACAGCTAATTCAGCTAGTATCGTAGGTATTTAGGCTAATTCAGGTAGTATCACAGGAGGCTAGATTCCATGGTTGGGTATAGCATAGTTTCATATTTCACAGGTAATTCATCTAGTATCACAGGTACTCATGGTAATATAGAGAGTAATTCGATTATAAAACTTTTCTCATCCAACGTTACAACAATTTATATACTTTTTTCTAAATCTTACAAACTTATTATATGTTAAACAGTTATTGTACGATGCGGAGAGGGATAAACTGCATATTGGTTCACAAATTGAAAAGCTTTACGTCAACATACCTTTATTTTAGTTCGTTATAGATGTCTCTCCCCTTTTATCTAGGCTTGATACTAGCACTAGGATTGCTCCTAATGGCAGGGTTACCACCTTCCCTTCCATCTTCTTCTTTCTTCATCAGGCGTCAGCTATCTGCATATACAGCACACAGATACCTTCTTTTTTAAGATTGTAGACTCACTAGAAAATCTTTATCTTTAACTTACATTCTTTTAAGCACTGTTTGTAATGGCGTAATGTCCATACGCATATGTTGTTATCCCGTCATCAGCAATAATTCTTTTATCATCAAACGGAGTCAATGCAATTTTATTCACTTGTACTGTAGCAAGGGCATGCTTTCGTGATAGGATCAGATTCATAGGTGTTCTGATGATTTCACTGGTTTTAAGACAGTCTGTATAGCTGTCAAACGAAATGTACTGCTTAATAGCGCTACGTTTTATACCTTTATTCTTTTTTATCATTGACCCTTGAATATCTAAGGCATACATCTTAGGACGTAGTCCAACAAAGCGTAGGATGATTTTGCTATTAGCCTCATCTTTAAATTTTCCCAATACCTTCTTGTTCTGAGTAGAGTAACATATATGGTTGGCAGGGTAATCAGCTGTATCGAGATGCTCAAGAAAACGTAGCTTGTCCTGGTACACATCTTCAGTTGTTACACGATGAATGAACGAATCAGTGTCCATATACATAAGCTTCAGGTTTTCAGCTCCATAATAAGGCAACAAAACGTCGTAATGATAGTTATACATTAATGTCTTGGAGATGTCCAACACACTCATACCAATGTATATAGGCTTGTTGAATACAATCTGACGAGAGGCCATATGTACAGCAGCTAGATTATCAGCATATATCGTCCTGTCGATAAACGTAGGCTTGGCGATCAGCTTCTCTAGAGTTTTTTCATTGGTCACCAGTCGTATATCCATACGATTACGCAGGTTCTCCATAGTTTTTCCAAACATAGCGTTGTTAAAGAGTTTGTAGAGATCCTTCTCGAAATCATTCGCAGCTTGTTGTCGTAGCCTGTTGTTAAATTCCACATAAGGTTTCAACCACTGAGACTGTCGGAATTGTAGCACACGATGGATTTTTGTTAGTCGTAGTCCATGACTAAGAGCTTGCTTCAAAGCCATGTAATGCACTACATACTTCTTTCGAGGTCCAAGATGAGGTATCAGTTTCTTTGTAGATGATTCCAATGGTTTCATACACTCTGGCAGGAAAGGTAGATCGTTGTGTAGATCGTGAAGTTCTGCAGGATACTCGATGTCGACTTCTAATATGTAGCCGTAAGGATCATCTTCTTGTAGTGTTTCTAAGTTGATTTCTTCAGGTGACACCCACTGAAATCCACCAAAAGGAAGGGCGTGACACATTGCCCACCCATATTGGTTATTTGCGTCCTCGTATGTGATAAATTGGGTTGGTCTCGTCGGATCAAACTTCTCCATATAAGTGTTATTAGCCTCAGCATACCGATGAGAAACTTGGCATAAACCTCCTCTTATACCTGATTCCACCATGAGTAATTGATCATAATCTTGTAACAGCTCTAACTTAATTCCAGTATACAGTAACATAGCGTCCCATGTTAGACCTGGAGAGGTAAAATAATGGGCGGGATCGACTTTGTGTGTTTTAAGGGTTTGCTCTCTGAACGTCTCAAAGACGTCAGCTAGAAGAAGTACATCCGAAGTTAAGTAGAGATCGCTGTACTCTCCCAGGTTTCTCACATTAAACAGCTCCCATACATTTCTAGCATGATCGTAGTCAGCATCAGTAATTTCTTCTTCATTTAATCTATTGTAGAAGGAGTCCTTAGGAGGCAAGCAGGTCTCGTTCAGGGCATCCCATGACGTAACAAAATCATATGGAAATACACCCTTACGGGTCATCAACTTCAATTTGTCTTCTCCAAAGTACTTTAGCGTTTCAGGATACGAGGTTAGATTTTTTACCAACTTATCCAAGCTTGTACTGAGGAATCGGAAGCTATCCACAAATCGAAGCTTTATATCTCCTACATACTTGGTGAATGAGATATAGCTTTCTTCAGAGTTAGGAATTACCTCCACACGTTCACTTGTACAACCCAGCTCCTTAACAATGAAATGAGAGTCATATCCGCTAAGGTTATGCATGAAGACTGGTATATATTTAGGTGTTTTGCAGGCTAAATTACATTCATTATGAAGACTTCCACGATATTCACCGCTGATGTGATCATGGTCGCGTACTTTATAGTTCTCTTCTGTAAAGGGTTTTCTACACAAGTAGCATGTCGTAGAAGACTCGAAATCCTTTTGCTGTTGATCCGTAAGTTTCAGAGGCTTAGCAGATTTGTATATATTACCAATCATTTTTGCAAGAGATGTCAGGTACAGCATAAACTTCTGAGCAGCATCAGCACCACGATACACATAGGGTTGCTTAGGAAAACCAGTTTCGAGATGTTCAACACTGGATGTAGGCTTCACGTAAACACAGAAGCTCATTGGTATGTGCTCTTGATAAGGGGTTGTATAGGAAGTTTCAGGATTGGGTATACACGTATGGCATGGAGTGAGAATACTCTCAAAATCCGCATAGATGACATAAGGTACTTTCAGCATCCTCTCAACATTTTTAAACTGTACAATTGATTTCTCCTTGGTAGGCATAACTACCCTTGCAACACCATGTTGAATACAGACGGCTGCATGTTCTTGTAGTTTTTCCTGTCCACTTCGTCCGCTCTGGTCATCAAAATGTGTAAAGCAGCGCTTACAAGTATAAACCCGTCCATTATGGTTAGTTTTCTGGCGTCGAACGAGTTTCTCAAAATTCTTTATATACACGTAGTGATGTTTTCCACTGCTGTCATTCAATAGTAGCAGGTCGCGATGTTCAGGTAGTTCAATATCAGTAACCTTTATCGGATACACTTCATGCTTCTCATCCAACCCGAAAACGTTAATAGACATATTGTTAAACTTCTCAAATTTAGGTATTTGAGAAAGTGGAGTAGGGTAGGAAACACAGCTGAAGTCGTACTTATCTTGAAGTTGTTTGTATTTGCTCACACGTTGCGCATCCTTCCCTATGAATTTAGCTAATATAGAGTACATGAAACATTTCTCGTCGGTAAAGTTCTGAATGTTTATACACGCTTCTTTAGCTCCGACAGATGACGGTAGTGGTATGTAGCTACTTCCTCGTAACGGGTTGTACTTGTTGATACGAAGTCGAACTCCTTCCACAGCAAGCAAAGCCCAGCTGCTACCCTTAAGCTGAGACTCCTCCATTTCAGTCACCAATTTCTTGAATTTCACTTCAATCGTTGACTCCAGTTCTGTTTCTAGAAACACAGCTTGATTCCGTGTTTTAAATGTTTTGTCACAGGTTTCTCCAATACTGTTAACAAATCGACACTCAGCCAGCAGATTAATCTTAACACTCTTATGAATGCTAAGCTCTTTATGCACAGCCTGGATTATACGTTGTTTTGCCTCTTGCAGATACATATTTAGGTCCTTAGCTGATTCGCATCGTATAAAATACGATTTCAATCGTCCTTCGAATGAAGTTTCGTATTCTTTCATATCACAGTCCTCCATTGTTGACAGCAACTGATGTTTAGTTGGCTCCAATCATCTTTTCTTCTGAGGGCTGCTTATTTCACATATATCTTCGTGTCGCTGTCCCTTATAACAATCTTTGAAGGTTACATTACAATGTTTACATTTGAAGAGCTTCTTGCAGCTCATCTCGTGTCTTCTCTTGTCATAACCTCGGAGGAACTTCCTCCCACATTTTCCGCATGCATATCCAGTAGCGCTTGGAATAATATCCTTATACGCTGAGTTATTCATCTTTATTCTTGATGTAATAACGTATTAATCACTGATCAATGAAATGTAGACCTCTTCACCTTGACACCACTTTAGAAAGCTGATTATTCTTGGAGAGAACACGATGTTAACACCTCAAGACTAATTAGCACAATGAAGTCCAATGCCCTAGATCACCATATTTATAGAGGGAGCACGAACCTTTTAGATCAATCATAAACTCGCTCCATAACCATCTGTACATGATCGCTCAACGTGTACTAACCCCCCAGCCATATAACCTCAAGTCTAGAGACAGGATGTTTATGACGTCACACCCAGAGACAGGATGTCTGGCAGCATCAAACACGTTTAAACTCGTCTCATAACTACCTGCTTAAGCTGTCACACCAGCAAGAGAAGTATTCCCACACGCTCATTCAGACATATATTTCAAATTCAAGCCCACCACCACCATCGCCACCTATTGTACCAAGGTTAATTCAAGCTGTATTATCACAATACTTAAAAGTAAAAGCTTAAAAGGAAACCTAGAAGATTTTCCCCCTTATTTACTTAATTATCTTATGTTTTCATTCCCTTTTCAATTCTTCCTTTCCATCTTCTCGCAGAAAGCCCATTACATTTCACTACAATCACGAGAAAAGCAATTTTTCCAGAGTTTCACAGATTCTAAGCTTCTAAATCGAACCCGGTAATACTTTTAATAAATGTATTTTAGCTCCCCAATATCAGCATCTACCATTTAATCTTTACTCGAACCTGATATGATCCATAAGCTTGAAGATATATGAAATCACCCCTTCGGGATTCTATCTAAGTACTTTAAAGTAATTTTTATAACGATAACGATATTTAAGGACTAGATACTCTGTTTACGTTTACCTTGACATGTCTATCTAAATTAAATTACGAGTTATTAAATTTATAATTAAATTTCATTGAATCGGTATTCGAACCCAGAACACCAGGAACAAAATAATTTATAATATTAGTCTGACATGTTTAAAGGTGCTGTATGCAGTTACATCATCGATCTAAGTGATATATTCTAGTGTACAGAGGAAACTTAAGAAAGTCATTAAAAGATGGGGAATCGAACCAAGCACAACTGATTGGCAATTATATACAGCATTAATCACCCAGTACAGAACCTATCAATCATGCTTTGCTGCACTCCTCTACATCACTTAGTTTCCGAGATAATGAAAATTTAAAAATTAAGGATCGAACCCAGGACGTCAGGTATCTAATTACACATTTACAAGATACTACCTAATAACATAAACGCAATAAAGTTTATTTGGCGTCTTTATCTTAATTGGTTTAGGAGTTATTAAATTTATAAGTAAATTCCATCGAATCAGTATTCGAACCCAGAACACCAAGAACAAAATAATTTATAATGAGTTTGGTATGCTTAAAGGTGCTGTATGTAGTTACAGCATCAATCTAACTGATATTTTCTAGAGTATAGAGTAAAATTAAGGAAGTCATTAAAAAATCAGGATTCGAACTAGAGACAACTGATTAAAAATTATATACAGTATTAATTACACATTATAACAGCTATCAAACATGCTTTGGTCCATTCCTCTAGCTTTCTTAGTTTCCGAGATAATAAAGTTTTTAAAATTAAGGATCGAACCCAGGACACCACGTACCCAAATATACATTTACAAGAAACTACCTAATGACATTTATGTAATAAAGTTTATTTGGCGTCTTTATCTTAATTAGTCTCTGAGTTATTAGAAGATGAATTTGTAATCACCCGTAGGATTCGAACCCAGGCATCCAGGTCAACTTGAAACAATACCCTGATGACGCGGCGCATTCCAAAGAATTGATTAGTTTTTATCCCATTGTTCTATCTCTTTTCGTTCAGGAGATATAAGCGATTAAACAGTAGAAATAAAAGGTATGTTCTGGCCCACAGAGAGATGCCGACATCTGATAAGGTTCTTTGTTCTATGCCGGCATGCCCCGCCCATTTTATTTCTACTGTTTAATCGCTTATATCTCCTGAACGAAAAGAGATAGAACAATGGGATAAAAACTAATCAATTCTTTGGAATGCGCCGCGTCATCAGGGTATTGTTCCAAGTTGACCTGGATGCCTGGGTTCGAATCCTACGGGTGATTACAAATTCATCTTCTAATAACTCAGAGACTAATTAAGATAAAGACGCCAAATAAACTTTATTACATTAATGTCATTAGGTAGTTTCTTGTAAATGTATATTTGGGTACCTGGTGTCCTGGGTTCGATCCTTAATTTTAAAAACTTTATTATCTCGGAAACTAAGAAAGCTAGAGGAATGGACCAAAGCATGTTTGATAGCTGTTATAATGTGTAATTAATACTGTATATAATTTTTAATCAGTTGTCTCTAGTTCGAATCCTGATTTTTTAATGACTTCCTTAATTTTACTCTATACTCTAGAAAATATCAGTTAGATTGATGCTGTAACTACATACAGCACCTTTAAGCATACCAAACTCATTATAAATTATTTTGTTCTTGGTGTTCTGGGTTCGAATACTGATTCGATGGAATTTACTTATAAATTTAATAACTCCTAAACCAATTAAGATAAAGACGCCAAATAAACTTTATTGCGTTTATGTTATTAGGTAGTATCTTGTAAATGTGTAATTAGATACCTGACGTCCTGGGTTCGATCCTTAATTTTTAAATTTTCATTATCTCGGAAACTAAGTGATGTAGAGGAATGCAGCAAAGCATGATTGATAGGTTCTGTACTGGGTGATTAATGCTGTATATAATTGCCAATCAGTTGTGCTTGGTTCGATTCCCCATCTTTTAATGACTTTCTTAATTTTCCTCTGTACACTAGAATATATCACTTAGATCGATGATGTAACTGCATACAGCACCTTTAAACATGTCAGACTAATATTATAAATTATTTTGTTCCTGGTGTTCTGGGTTCGAATACCGATTCAATGAAATTTAATTATAAATTTAATAACTCGTAATTTAATTTAGATAGACATGTCAAGGTAAACGTAAACAGAGTATCTAGTCCTTAAATATCGTTATCGTTATAAAAATTACTTTAAAGTACTTAGATAGAATCCCGAAGGGGTGATTTCATATATCTTCAAGCTTATGGATCATATCAGGTTCGAGTAAAGATTAAATGGTAGATGCTGATATTGGGGAGCTAAAATACATTTATTAAAAGTATTACCGGGTTCGATTTAGAAGCTTAGAATCTGTGAAACTCTGGAAAAATTGCTTTTCTCGTGATTGTAGTGAAATGTAATGGGCTTTCTGCGAGAAGATGGAAAGGAAGAATTGAAAAGGGAATGAAAACATAAGATAATTAAGTAAATAAGGGGGAAAATCTTCTAGGTTTCCTTTTAAGCTTTTACTTTTAAGTATTGTGATAATACAGCTTGAATTAACCTTGGTACAATAGGTGGCGATGGTGGTGGTGGGCTTGAATTTGAAATATATGTCTGAATGAGCGTGTGGGAATACTTCTCTTGCTGGTGTGACAGCTTAAGCAGGTAGTTATGAGACGAGTTTAAACGTGTTTGATGCTGCCAGACATCCTGTCTCTGGGTGTGACGTCATAAACATCCTGTCTCTAGACTTGAGGTTATATGGCTGGGGGGTTAGTACACGTTGAGCGATCATGTACAGATGGTTATGGAGCGAGTTTATGATTGATCTAAAAGGTTCGTGCTCCCTCTATAAATATGGTGATCTAGGGCATTGGACTTCATTGTGCTAATTAGTCTTGAGGTGTTAACATCGTGTTCTCTCCAAGAATAATCAGCTTTCTAAAGTGGTGTCAAGGTGAAGAGGTCTACATTTCATTGATCAGTGATTAATACGTTATTACATCAAGAATAAAGATGAATAACTCAGCGTATAAGGATATTATTCCAAGCGCTACTGGATATGCATGCGGAAAATGTGGGAGGAAGTTCCTCCGAGGTTATGACAAGAGAAGACACGAGATGAGCTGCAAGAAGCTCTTCAAATGTAAACATTGTAATGTAACCTTCAAAGATTGTTATAAGGGACAGCGACACGAAGATATATGTGAAATAAGCAGCCCTCAGAAGAAAAGAAGATTGGAGCCAACTAAACATCAGTTGCTGTCAACAATGGAGGACTGTGATATGAAAGAATACGAAACTTCATTCGAAGGACGATTGAAATCGTATTTTATACGATGCGAATCAGCTAAGGACCTAAATATGTATCTGCAAGAGGCAAAACAACGTATAATCCAGGCTGTGCATAAAGAGCTTAGCATTCATAAGAGTGTTAAAATTAATCTGCTGGCTGAGTGTCGATTTGTTAACAGTATTGGAGAAACCTGTGACAAAACATTTAAAACACGGAATCAAGCTGTGTTTCTAGAAACAGAACTGGAGTCAACGATTGAAGTGAAATTCAAGAAATTGGTGACTGAAATGGAGGAGTCTCAGCTTAAGGGTAGCAGCTGGGCTTTGCTTGCTGTGGAAGGAGTTCGACTTCGTATCAACAAGTACAACCCGTTACGAGGAAGTAGCTACATACCACTACCGTCATCTGTCGGAGCTAAAGAAGCGTGTATAAACATTCAGAACTTTACCGACGAGAAATGTTTCATGTACTCTATATTAGCTAAATTCATAGGGAAGGATGCGCAACGTGTGAGCAAATACAAACAACTTCAAGATAAGTACGACTTCAGCTGTGTTTCCTACCCTACTCCACTTTCTCAAATACCTAAATTTGAGAAGTTTAACAATATGTCTATTAACGTTTTCGGGTTGGATGAGAAGCATGAAGTGTATCCGATAAAGGTTACTGATATTGAACTACCTGAACATCGCGACCTGCTACTATTGAATGACAGCAGTGGAAAACATCACTACGTGTATATAAAGAATTTTGAGAAACTCGTTCGACGCCAGAAAACTAACCATAATGGACGGGTTTATACTTGTAAGCGCTGCTTTACACATTTTGATGACCAGAGCGGACGAAGTGGACAGGAAAAACTACAAGAACATGCAGCCGTCTGTATTCAACATGGTGTTGCAAGGGTAGTTATGCCTACCAAGGAGAAATCAATTGTACAGTTTAAAAATGTTGAGAGGATGCTGAAAGTACCTTATGTCATCTATGCGGATTTTGAGAGTATTCTCACTCCATGCCATACGTGTATACCCAATCCTGAAACTTCCTATACAACCCCTTATCAAGAGCACATACCAATGAGCTTCTGTGTTTACGTGAAGCCTACATCCAGTGTTGAACATCTCGAAACTGGTCTTCCTAAGCAACCCTATGTGTATCGTGGTGCTGATGCTGCTCAGAAGTTTATGCTGTACCTGACATCTCTTGCAAAAATGATTGGTAATATATACAAATCTGCTAAGCCTCTGAAACTTACGGATCAACAGCAAAAGGATTTCGAGTCTTCTACGACATGCTACTTGTGTAGAAAACCCTTTACAGAAGAGAACTATAAAGTACGCGACCATGATCACATCAGCGGTGAATATCGTGGAAGTCTTCATAATGAATGTAATTTAGCCTGCAAAACATCTAAATATATACCAGTCTTCATGCATAACCTTAGCGGATATGACTCTCATTTCATTGTTAAGGAGCTGGGTTGTACAAGTGAACGTGTGGAGGTAATTCCTAACTCTGAAGAAAGCTATATCTCATTCACCAAGTATGTAGGAGATATAAAGCTTCGATTTGTGGATAGCTTCCGATTCCTCAGTACAAGCTTGGATAAGTTGGTAAAAAATCTAACCTCGTATCCTGAAACGCTAAAGTACTTTGGAGAAGACAAATTGAAGTTGATGACCCGTAAGGGTGTATTTCCATATGATTTTGTTACGTCATGGGATGCCCTGAACGAGACCTGCTTGCCTCCTAAGGACTCCTTCTACAATAGATTAAATGAAGAAGAAATTACTGATGCTGACTACGATCATGCTAGAAATGTATGGGAGCTGTTTAATGTGAGAAACCTGGGAGAGTACAGCGATCTCTACTTAACTTCGGATGTACTTCTTCTAGCTGACGTCTTTGAGACGTTCAGAGAGCAAACCCTTAAAACACACAAAGTCGATCCCGCCCATTATTTTACCTCTCCAGGTCTAACATGGGACGCTATGTTACTGTATACTGGAATTAAGTTAGAGCTGTTACAAGGTTATGATCAATTACTCATGGTGGAATCAGGTATAAGAGGAGGTTTATGCCAAGTTTCTCATCGGTATGCTGAGGCTAATAACACTTATATGGAGAAGTTTGATCCGACGAGACCAACCCAATTTATCACATACGAGGACGCAAATAACCAATATGGGTGGGCAATGTGTCACGCCCTTCCTTTTGGTGGATTTCAGTGGGTGTCACCTGAAGAAATCAACTTAGAAACACTACAAGAAGATGATCCTTACGGCTACATATTAGAAGTCGATATCGAGTATCCTGCAGAACTTCACGATCTACACAACGATCTACCTTTCCTGCCAGAGTGTATGAAACCATTGGAATCATCTACAAAGAAACTGATACCTCATCTTGGACCTCGAAAGAAGTATGTAGTGCATTACGTGGCTTTGAAGCAAGCTCTTAGTCATGGACTACGACTAACAAAAATCCATCGTGTGCTACAATTCCGACAGTCTCAGTGGTTGAAACCTTATGTGGAATTTAACAACAGGCTACGACAACAAGCTGCGAATGATTTCGAGAAGGATCTCTACAAACTCTTTAACAACGCTATGTTTGGAAAAACTATGGAGAACCTGCGTAATCGTATGGATATACGACTGGTGACCAATGAAAAAACTCTAGAGAAGCTGATCGCCAAGCCTACGTTTATCGACAGGACGATATATGCTGATAATCTAGCTGCTGTACATATGGCCTCTCGTCAGATTGTATTCAACAAGCCTATATACATTGGTATGAGTGTGTTGGACATCTCCAAGACATTAATGTATAACTATCATTACGACGTTTTGTTGCCTTATTATGGAGCTGAAAACCTGAAGCTTATGTATATGGACACTGATTCGTTCATTCATCGTGTAACAACTGAAGATGTGTACCAGGACAAGCTACGTTTTCTTGAGCATCTCGATACAGCTGATTACCCTGCCAACCATATATGTTACTCTACTCAGAACAAGAAGGTATTGGGAAAATTTAAAGATGAGGCTAATAGCAAAATCATCCTACGCTTTGTTGGACTACGTCCTAAGATGTATGCCTTAGATATTCAAGGGTCAATGATAAAAAAGATTAAAGGTATAAAACGTAGCGCTATTAAGCAGTACATTTCGTTTGACAGCTATACAGACTGTCTTAAAACCAGTGAAATCATCAGAACACCTATGAATCTGATCCTATCACGAAAGCATGCCCTTGCTACAGTACAAGTGAATAAAATTGCATTGACTCCGTTTGATGATAAAAGAATTATTGCTGATGACGGGATAACAACATATGCGTATGGACATTACGCCATTACAAACAGTGCTTAAAAGAATGTAAGTTAAAGATAAAGATTTTCTAGTGAGTCTACAATCTTAAAAAAGAAGGTATCTGTGTGCTGTATATGCAGATAGCTGACGCCTGATGAAGAAAGAAGAAGATGGAAGGGAAGGTGGTAACCCTGCCATTAGGAGCAATCCTAGTGCTAGTCTCAAGCCTAGATAAAAGGGGAGAGACATCTATAACGAACTAAAATAAAGGTATGTTGACGTAAAGCTTTTCAATTTGTGAACCAATATGCAGTTTATCCCTCTCCGCATCGTACAATAACTGTTTAACATATAATAAGTTTGTAAGATTTAGAAAAAAGTATATAAATTGTTGTAACGTTGGATGAGAAAAGTTTTATAATCGAATTACTCTCTATATTACCATGAGTACCTGTGATACTAGATGAATTACCTGTGAAATATGAAACTATGCTATACCCAACCATGGAATCTAGCCTCCTGTGATACTACCTGAATTAGCCTAAATACCTACGATACTAGCTGAATTAGCTGTGAAATCATGCATAGCTATGATGCAGTTAGCCTCTGGAATCTAGCCTCCTGTGATACTAGCTGAATTAGCTTAAATGCTCACGATACTAGCTGAATTGGCTATGAAAATGATTTAAATACCTGTGATACTACCCGAATCATGTGAAATTACCTTAACTAGCTCTGATACGAATTCCTGCTCTAAATTAGCACGAGCACCTGTGATACTACCTGAATTACCTGTTAAAATGACTCAAATACCATTGATACAACCTGAATCACCTGCATTTACCTTAAATAGCTGTGATACAAATCTCTGATCGAAATTATCAATAATATCTGTGAAACTATGCTGATTACCTCAAATACTTATGATATTACCTGAACTATCTGTAAAATACGAAACTAGGCTATAACCAACCCCTGGAACCTACCCTCCTGTAATGCTTGCTTAATTACTCTAAACACCTATGTTACTTGAATTATCCTAAATACCTACGATACCCTCTGAATTACCTGTGAAATATGAAACTATGCTATACCCAACCCTGGAATCTAACCTCCTGTGATACTAGCTGAATTAGCCTAAATACCTACGATACTAGCTGAATTAGCTGTGAAATCATGCATATCTATGATGCAGTTAGACTCTGGAATCTATCCTGTGTTACTAGACGAATTAGCCTAAAAACATACGATACTAGCTGAATTACCTGTGAAATCATACACTGCTATGATCCAGTCAGCCTCTTGCAATACTATCTGAATTACTTACCTGTTAGTGTTAGTGGGTTAGCTTTTCCCGTTGCAGGTCACCTTTTTCCCTTTGGTGGTCGCCTTTTTCCCTTTGCTGGTCACCTTTTTCCCTTTGCTGGTCACGTTTTTCCCTTTGCTAGTCAACTTTTTCCCTTTGTGGGTCTCCTTTTTCCCTGAGCAGTCACCTTTTTCCCCTGAACGAGTCACCTTTTCCCTGAATAGGTTACGTGATGGGCATGTCTAGAATTAGCGTTCTAACATTGACATGAAACAGTTTTCCACTAAGTTCACGTCTAAAGTCGCTTTCAAGTCTAGCCCTCCTATTCCCTATCTCTCCTGTATATAAGTCCATATTCCTACTGCTACACTACCTGTCTAGCCTAACACCTCTTCTCCTGCTCCTATACCTCTCATATAAACCATACTCTATTCCTCTAGATCTGTCTAGCCTAACACCTCCCCTCGTTTTCCTATACCTCTCATATAAACTATACTCTACTCAGCCTCTGTCTAGCCTAGCACCTCCCCTCGTATTCCCTATCTGTCTCATATAAAGCGCACTCCTCCTACCACTGTCTAGCCTAGCGTTAGTCCTCGTATTCCCTATCTCGCCCATATAAATGCATTTTCCTCCTTGAAGACTCTCTCAACCTAGCACCTACCTTCGTTTTCCCTATCTTTTCCCATATAGACGTATACTCTCTCATTCAGACCTTCCCGACTAGCCTAGCACTTCTCCTCATATTCCCCTACCTCTCTCATATAAGATGCATTCCCTCATTCAACACCGTCTAGCCTAGCATCGACCCTCGTATTCCCTATCTCTCGTATATAAACGCCTACTCCATCATTCAAAACTCCTATCCTAATACCTCTCCTCGGTTCGCTAATCGCTCATATTCTACCCTTCAATTCCTGTTTAGTATAGCATCTTTCCTTGTATTCGCTATCTCTCTCGTATAAAGCATATACCTCCCTCCTTTAGCATCTGACTAGCCTAGCATCAGCCCTGGTATTCCCTATCTCTCCTGTATATAAGTCCATATTCCTACTGCTACACTACCTGTCTAGCCTAACACCTCTGCTCCTGTTCATATACCTCTCATATAAACCATACTCTATTCCTCTAGCTCTGTCTAGCCTAACACCTCTTCTCCTGTTCCTATACCTCTCATATAAACCATACTCTATTCCTCTAGCTCTGTCTAGCCTAACGCCTCTCTCGTTTACCTATGACTCTCACATAAACCATACTCTGCTCCTCGACCTCTGTCTAGTCTAACTCCTCTCCTCGTTTTCCTATACCACTCATATAAACCATACATTACTCAGCCTCTGTCTAGCCTAACACCTCCCCTCGTTTTCCTATACCTCTCATATAAACTATACTCTACTCAGCCTCTGTCTAGCCTAGCACCTAACTTCGTTTTCCCTATCTTTCTCATATAAAGCGCACTCCCCCTCCTACCACTGTCTAGCCTAGCGTCAGTCCTCGTATTCCCTATCTCGCCCATATAAACGCATTTTCCTCCTTGAACCGTCGCATCTAGCCTCGTTTTCCCTATCCTTTCCCATATAAACGCAAAAAACTGCGCTCGATCTCTCTATATATACCTACTTATATATATATATATATATATATATATATATATATATATATATATATATATATATACATTTTATGAGATTAACTACAGATTTTTTTGTTAATGGTTTGAATATTTTTGTAACTGAGAAGTCGCTATTCGTTTTGTTTTTATCGCGGTCATATAAATAGCATAGAATTTCAAAGCCCACGTAGTGACATACTTTTTGAAAATGTGACTACCGCTTTATCTACATATACTACAACGAAACGTGTAAATGAGAACTTTTTCTTTTGGTATTGAATTAAAGTCCTTTAACCGGGTTGGCCATTACGGACGGTGAATGAACGAAATGGTTAAAATGATGCTCAAATTGGCCCGAGGTCACTAGAAATTAGAATCAAACATTCATCTTCTCAGGATAAGAGGAAACCCTGGAAAAAACTTTACCCAGGTATTTCACTTTAATCGAGATTCTAACTCGGGACCTCTAAGGCAGACCCCCACACCACACAGATGAGCTAATGTGATTTGCAAGTTTATCTGGATTATAAGAAGTAGACAGAAAAATGAGATTTAGAAAAAAGAATTTGTAGAATGGTGAGAAGAGAAATTATGTGAATGCAACACGTTAGTTTGTTCAACTTAAAATAATTTAATCTATATTTAAATATAATTCTTCCTAATCATAATTCTCGTGGTAATGCAAAGAGCGTGGAGTTTCAAAGACACCTTATAAAAATCTGACTATCGGTTGAGCTACTGAATTCTTCTTATACTTACAACGAAGTTCGTAATTGCAGTTTCATCTCAATTATCCGGAAGACTCTTTCACTCAAGCCGTGTGTCGGACAAGGTTGGAAAGATAGAATCAGATTGAAAAATTCAATGTCATAGCCGAGATTTAAACTATGGATTTTCTAGTTTACGTCCATGTGGCGCCGCGGTAACGCGTGCGACTCGTATTCGAGAGATCCCTAGTTCGCTTCCCGGCTACCACCCAATCTGACCCACGGTTTTTTTTCGAGAGTTTTCCTGGGTCGTCAGACGAATGCTGATATGATTTCTCTCAGCCCCCGAATATCGTTCAATATCCTCATTTCATTCATCCTTAACCCCGTTAGATCTGTTTCGGAATTGGAAGTGTCGGCGATGGTATTCTGGTGCGGCGTGGCACAGAAAAAGGATTCTCTCTGTGGAACCTTATCCGTCCCTCGGTCTTCGGCTGGTGCCAGGGTATAAGGACCGCTTCTTGGGGGGCGTTTTACCCTCTGTTTGGGGTGGGGTCGCCGGTTTGCCTGCCCAACTATCAGGATGTGTCAATCTGGAAATTTTAGGAACTTTGTCATTGCTGTGCCGTCAATCCTGGTTCCGGCCGCTCGGTGTCTCTCACTTCGTCCCTCCCTCCCGGGAACGCACCCTCGAGGGTCACAAGCACAATATCCTCATTCACTGGATCGGGGTCGAGTCCGCTCCGTTACACATTCCATTCCATTCTAGACCAGAGAAGAGAAGCATTTTAAGAATTCAGAACGTGAATCGTAATACAAAGCCTTTTGGGGGGGGGGCATCTTCAGATTTGTAACTTGAAAGTAATTTAGTTTTCAGAATAGAGTGCTTTCAAATGAACCAATTGCAACAAAGGCACATCAACCTATCTGCATTAACACTTCGGGTTACTATTTTGAAAATTTAGCTTATATGTTATCCTAAATGAGTAAAACAGCTATATAGAAACTGCATATTCTGCGCTAAAGGTTGTTTCCCCGTGTCTATTAACATTTTGCATACAATACCTAAATAGGTGTTTTTACTCTACCTCCACTATACGACTGGCACGGTTTTTCTTCTTTTCTCTTGTGAGTGTGCATGTAAGGGGAATTATGTTTCAAATAAAACAATCTTTATTCGTTTTTCAGCAAAAAACGCAAAATATATCTCATTTTGAAGAAAATTTAATGTTATACTTAATTGCTTCCAAGCTGCTTCAACAGTTTTACATTAATATTACTTTTGTTGCCATATTTTTAAAACATTACTTGAATATTATCAGAACTAAATGTGGCAACTGTATGAAACTACACACTCAGCGCTAAACGTTGTGATCGATATCTATGACAATTAAAAAACAAAACGAACTTATATTCAAGGTAATAAATACCCTCGGAGCTCGCGTAGAACGTTCCATTGGTGATAATTATGAAACTATTATTATTATTATTAATATTATTATTTATTACTAGCAACAAACGTTGAAATAAACGTTACTGAATCTTAAACTAATGTAACACCCGCATAAAGATTGCAATATTTGATTTTTAAACAACATACTATGCAAAGAATATGTTAATTTATTTCGCTTGAATAATTCTAGTAAAGAGAAAAGTATTTGGTTTCTCTTGTTTCTTCTTAGAGTCAAGTCGCTGAATGCATGCACAGAAGTAAATGTGACCTTTGAGACGATACCGGCACGCTGGCTATAGCCAGGCATGACTAGTCTAGAAGAAATTTCTTCCCCCTCTTCCTCTACACCCCTTGGCCCATCGGAAAAATTTGAAGCCCACTGTACCTCGAGTTAGAAATCCTTTAAGGAAACCATAGTAATTTTGTAGTTCCTGTGGCACATTAAACCACACCAACTTCAGCTACTTGTAGGTGTTATTTTCATATGCAATCAGGAACTACTGTTCGTAGTTTCATTTCTTTTAAAATAAAACTATGCACGCTATATATTATTTAAGGTGGTGTGCCACAGTTTAAACGGCTTTTATCAAGGACGTTGTGAAGCCCTGTTGGTTTCCGAACTCTATTGATTTGTAAGTTGTGTGCCTTTCTGCAAATAATGCTATCTGAATCCTGTTTCCGCGGCCAATTTCCCTGAATAATTATTCTTGAGCTTTGCAAATTCCATGCATTCGCAATAAAAGGAAGTAGCCTTTGTAACGCACAATTGGACATTTTTAGACAGCATCAATTCCTATCTGCATAATAACAGAAACAAACATTGATTTGTTCGTGTGAGTTATTACAGTGGATATAATGTTACCTTTCGCTATAGGCCAGCGAGATGGTTACCGGAAACATTTAAGGCTCGGATTTGAAAAGCCCTGGGTTCGATTACCATCGACCGTCCATTTTGACTTTGGATTTTTTGTTTTCCCTGGTCGGAAGGCGAAAGCTGAGGTTTTTCATCTACCATGATTTCCTTTCCACCATTTACCTTTCACTTCGTTTCCTTCCCATCTTTCAGTTAGGCGTTTTGCTGAGCCGGAGAGATGGCGCGGATGTTTGCTTATGAAGAGTACTCCCCTTGGACACTAGAGCGCTGCTTGGTTGACGGGTCGTTCATTGCCCTCTATAGGCAATTCCAACAGTGGGACAGATCTTTGAGCCTGGAACTTCCACGCGTCTCTGTAGCCTGTCTGCCTGCGGTCAGTAGCCTCCTGTGGTTCCTTCACTTCATCCCTTCCTCTGGTAGGGTGATAGCCACAATACATCTCACTTAGGTAGCAGTGCGTGGGGTGTCCCCTTTCGTTATGATATACCTGCACTTCTCGCTGTAACTGGCAGATATAGGGGAAGACCTGAGTTTTTTAGTCACATTCGGTAAATACTTGTTTCGTCGACCACACTACACACTGATTACATGTGACGTAAGTGAACTGTTATGGCATAATACAATACTTCAACGATTCGGCGGCGCACACAGCTCATACCTTTTAACACCTTCAAAACAGTATTCCACTGGGGTTCATTCCGTAGATAATGAAATATGTGTATTTAAAATAAATTCTGTTTATAAATGTAAAATTCTAATAAACTGAGTTCATTTACTTGCTTCAATATATCTTGCTTTCACGTTACCTGCAAAATGTCAATAACTACGGCGTGGACTCAATTGTACTGCCATCCGTTGCACTACTCGCAAACACGCTTAAGTCCCTGCCATCAGTGCTGCCATGCGATCAGCATTTAATTACACACAATTAACAAGGTAGGACCTTTATGCACCAACTCAAAGTTTTGAGGTTATAGTGTGGTCGACCAAAAACAGTTATATGCAACTTGTTTATAATGGTAATTAAGACGCACTTATGGAAATTGTGAAATGAGTGGTAGCGAATTTCATAAATATACTCGTGTGTTAATTACTACTATTTTAGTCTTGTTGCATAATATAATCATAGGGTTTGATCTAAAGCTCAGATAAAGTTTTACACAAATAAGTGGGCATTCTTAACATTAAATGAATAATTGGTTGTAGATAGGTTACTGAATTTAAATGAATAGCGGTATGTTAAAATGGTGATTTAAAGCATTAGAAAGTTGCATACGTAAAATGAACTTGTCATATTAGCATTATCCATAGATACTTTCACTGTGCTTCAGTCTTCAAATAATGTTACTGAATAAATTCAGGACCTAATAAATTATTACACCTAAAACTCACGAATTGCAGTATCTAGGACATATTCCAACATGTATGAAACCAACATGTATGAGTGTTGCTTAATTAATTCTTTTATTATTATTATTATTATTATTATTATTATTATTATTATTATTATTATTTAATATTAGTTAAAACAATTTATTGCTGCAGCTAATAGGTTTTACTGATGTAGCCAAACTTTCCATTCTCCTTGAGGGCTTAAAGAGCACGTACCTCTCTTAACGGCCTCGTTTCACCAATCTGATGGGGAAAGAGGTTTAAAGGGGGCTACAAACAAGGATGGGACTTCTAAAATGACGGCAGAGAATCCTTTCCTAGTTTTCAGATCTGTATAGCAAACCAATAGTACAAAGAACCTTGTTTTGTAGATTCTTTGTATAACAAAGCATATTTCAAGAGCAGCTTGAATTACATAATGTGTGAGGTTAAACTGGCTTACAGGGTAAAAATAAGAAGAAACATGGAAAATCACCCTCCGCACCCCCAGGCAGATACAGCATATCTCAGTAGCAAACAGAACCCTTAATCTCATAACGTATCATTAGGGTTGTTTTTCAGCTATGATAATTAAATTTTAAACCTTTTGTTCCAGGCTTGAAAATGCGGTCAGATACGACTAACTCACTTGAAGCGTAAAATCACAAAGATGGACGTATTATGCATGGGAGTTCCCAAAACCAGAAAGTTCCTGCGGCAGCAGTAATAATGTTTGCAGAAGCTCCGTCAAAGCTTAATTTTTAAACCTTCTCTGTGTAAACGAGCAATCCCTGGAGGCGAAGGCGCGGGAAAAGTTTGTTGTTGGCATTGATCGTCCGGGATCATAAGCTTACCGAATGCTGTTCTGGCGTGACCCTGCCTTATTCACAATCTAAAAACGGGATTCCATGCTTCAAACTCTACGTCTTTTGCTTTCTTTCAAGTGAATAATTAATCTGGTTCAAGCTACGTTTTCAGCTACTTTTTCATGTCTCGATATTATTGAGAAAACAACAGCATCGCGGCAAAACTTGAGTACAGCTTAATGATGAACCAAAGGAGGAAGTGTAAGGCTTTTAATTCAATAATCATCAGAAACATTAAGTAACACCTAAGGTATCTTTTTAAAGTTTACACAGTTTAGGATTACTGTGTTTTGTTGTTTACTTTACCGCTTATTACCGCAATTACACATACAAACACACGCACTCACAAGCATCCATGCCCATGGCGGGACTCGAACCCACGACACTCAGCTTGGCGAGCGCCGGAACTATACGCTACAGTGACTACGGCTACGAGGGTTGGCAAGCATTAACTCTAGCTGCGAAATAACTGTAAGGAAATAATTAAATTAGCTATTATGGTGAAACAGTCAAATCTCTCAATATTTAATATAATTTTCGAATATGGATGAATAATTTATAGTAACCTATAATGGGCTACATGTGGTCAGAAATCTTGTTTGTTTATTTCTATTTTGTTCTTTTGTTTAACCTTTCCACGCAAGAATGTTGAAATAGATTGTTATGAAACTTATATACAACACACTCTTCTGCTTAGAAAATTAGGTTATATGGCATCTTAATTGCTTTCCCCAAAGAGAGAAATATCGTTATCGTTTACCATTTTACATCCTCTACCAACTATTCCTACTGACCTTATGTTTATATCATATTAATGGAGATAAACTTTGCATAAATACAAATTTACATTACAAATCTGATGAGAGGGGAATACAGGAAACAGAAACGACAATTCCAAGCTTAAAAGCAGGTTGCTATATGCTAGACTAAAAATGCCATACCCTTTCCGTAACACTATCAGTTGTTTCTCAGGTCAAAGTTCCGATTTGACCAAAGAAGTTAAAGGGGGCTATGCAAATGAAACAATTAAAGAGAAAGAAGTGAATAGAAGAATAAGCTTTCGCAAGAATAGTTTATAGAAGAGTGAGTAGAAAATGGAACACATCAGATTTTTTACTTGACTGCGTGCTACATAGAGGTCTGTCGGGTTCCGGTTAAGTTAACAGTGATGCACTCGGACCGGACTCGAACTTGAAAATAAATACCTAGAAAATGAATTTAATACATTCAATAATTATTTGTCATACAAATACCTTAAACGTATGGTATTTTTAAGAGAATTTTTTAGCCATTTTTGAGAAAATTAAAAATACCGAAAGCTTTTCAATGTAAAGGAAAATAAAGACGAAAAAAAATTATTCATTATATGTATTTTTTGGTCCGCGGTGTTGGGATACCCAAATAGCACAAATATGGCCGCATGCACACATCCATAGCAGTATTAATACTAGTAATTAATAAACAAATACATAAATAAATACATCTTTCGATCAATTTCGAATCAGGTTACAAACTCTGGTAAAAATCGCTGCAAAATTCCTCTCCCTCCATCCACATTCTGGGCAGAGTATAGTAATAAGGCAATATGCCATCAACATCCGCTTAATATAATATGCGGATTCCAGGACCTCAGCCGCCACTATTTCTGCTTCCAAGGACCTGAGTGCATTTAACAGACCCTCACCCCCCCCCCGCAGGGTGAAAAATTCTCATGTCGGTGACGGAAATCGAACCCGAGTCCTTTCGCATCGCAGATAGCTGTGCTTCGTTAATAATAATAATAATAATAATAATAATAATAATAATAATAGACAACGGCAAGACAAGCAAATACAAGGCATCAATAATGAAATTCTTGAGTTAAAAGGTGCCCTACACTTGATCAATAAAAAATTAAGATATACCTACTTCAAAAACTAATATTTTCATATTAGCAATGAATTGAGATATTAAAAGCGAAAATGGAAAGCATGAAAAGCTCAAAATGGACAAAACGAATAAGGATATATAGGCCAATAGGAAGAGGAGCCGTAGGAAGACCCAGAGGAGATGGTTGTAAGATCTTTGAGGATGGAACAGGCAGTTTTTGTCTATTCCTCAGAGTGAGAATGCTACTAATGGTAATAATAATAATAGTCAATAGCTGCAAAATAATTTTATTTCAAACAAAATTAGACACTCGGGCCCAGACGGAACGTACACTATAACTTGTTCTCGGGTTAGGTTTAGACCTGGCCGGGCTCGGCCAGACTTAAGAATTTCGGTCCTTGCAGACCTAAACTCTTATACATATTTACGGGGCCTAGTCAGTGAAAACTGAGCAAAAATGGTAAAAAATTACAATTAAAACTTTTTAAGATAGTATTAAGTCAGTGCTTTTAGGAAAACTTTCCTGCAAACATTTTGATATTGGAGTAAAAATGAGGGACTTACCTGATTATTTAAGAAACGCCGAGCAGATTGCTTTTTAGGCTTCTTTTTATATTTCTTACATTATTTTATAAATACCTTAAGCTGTTTTTGCAATATTAGGTGCATATACAGTTATCAGAATATAAATTATGCATTTGAAGTACAAATGTACACTACTTTATGAAAAATACAAAAAGCAGAACGTCGGGATAGTTGACATGAGCGAATTTTTCTCGTTAGTAATTTTTAAATAGTTACGATGCAGTTTTTAAGCTATTGAAGTGAAACTTCGGGAACAGTTTTTCCAATACATGCCAACTAATACTTTCTAAGTAGTTATTAGTGGGAGGGAAATGCTCTACGTCATCAAGCTCCCAAAGTTTGATAAGTGTATAGTTTTTGCTAGAGCTGAAACACAATGGGGAAAAAAATAGAAGTCTATTTCTTAAAAGAACTCATTTTATATCTCAATAAGGAGCACACATATGAAATGCTATTAACAAATTATGAAAATTGCCTCGTAAGGAGCTTATTTTTCGATTTTAAAATGCATAGTCTAGGAATGATTTTAATGTATAATATATGTACCAATCTTTACAACCGCACTTCTTTATACCAACATAAGCTGTAGCAAAAGGTTACCATTACCTCTGATGGTAGAAGAGTCGTACCCTGGACCTTCCGTACGAGAGTTGGAAACGAAACCACTGCGCTACCCCTATGCCCACTTATTATTATCATTATTATAATAATAAACTTTGTTACCATTGTTAAACTTTTTCTGTAAAGCACTGTGAGCGTATTCACATTGAGAGTACGCAAGAAATCTAACGCAATACAGAATTCATTCTTTTCTGGGAAAGGGTGGCATTTAGCATTTTACCTAGCCATTCTGCTTTCTGACATTCCAGCAAACATTTTCCCACACAGCATACGTTACATATCCGATACGCAACGTTTCCAGCAAGCTAGACGAAACAGTTTGTATCAGCATTCTAGAAGTTTGTCAGAATTACGCTTAAATGTCAGTGCTAGGATACAATGCGGTCATCAGCTACAATGTAAGTTCTGTCACAGAGAATGTCAGTCGGTTTCCCATTTTCTGTTGAACCTGAAAAAATTACTTTGTCATGCACTGCAGTGTGTCACGGTTTCTGACTTAAAATTAGAACTAAATGATATTCATAAACCGCTGACTAAACTGATATATTTATATGCAACCTAGTTAGGCATAAAGAGTAGGAATGAAAATCCAATACCACAAATATATTTTTGATTTTCGCTGCAAATGTAACGTTTTCTCGCTTACCAAATGTAAACGTCTGCATTTATGAAACCGCTAAAACGTTTAGTGTACTTTACATTATTTCGTCCTTAAAATTATCCTTTTATGTCTGTTACTATGAAGAAATTTAGGTGTACTAATCAGAATTATATATTTTCCTGCAGACATACATACAGACCATAGCTAAATAAATGTGCATATATATATATATATATATATATATATATATTTGTCCTCCGTGGTCTAGGGGTATCATGCTAGCCTCGAGTTCCCGAGGTTGCGGGTTCAAACCCGGCGGAGGGTGATGCATTTTTTTCGGGCGTAAAATCCTTAGCATGGTTTCCTTCGGAAAGGAAGTAAAGCCGGTGGTCCCGTGTCGTAGATTTACGGCACGTAAAAAAATTAAAGCCTGATAAGAGGCCTCTAAGCAAAATTTCTGGTCTTTCACGCCCAATATAGAATGGGAGGCTAAGGACCATAGTAATTAAAGAGCGTCCATAAATAAAACTCAATTTCAAATTTGTGCTCATATACGTTTAACAAATCCATGTATAGAAACGCTGTTTTACCTGCTAGGGTTGTTAAAATACAGAGGAATATGTAAACATTACGAATCACAAAGGATAGGAACGAAAAAGAAAACCGAAAAACTGTAAGTAAACAGATAACATTTTATTCAACTCAGCTCAAAATGGCCTCAGTCAACTTCGATACATTTTGTGCATCGCCTTGAGCTTCAGCCCTCTGCTTCACTTAAACGACTCTCCAATATTGGAAAATAATTTGGGCTGGGTGATGCCTGTTGGGGTAACGTTGTTGATAGAGTCGGAAAACTTCTCTATCTTCGGGCTTCCCCGTAGATAAGAAACATTTCAGTGTGCCTTGTGCTTTGTGTACAAGGTCGTCACCATACACACGCATACTATTAAGTGTGAAACTACTAAACAGAATAATGCCGTAAACTTTATCTTGGCTGAAAGTACGGTGAAGGGCTGCTGTGCATCACGTAACAGTCGATGCAGTTGACAACTAACGTATGCGACCTCTACTGTTTGTTCGAGTCTACGGTTTGTCTACACTTTCCGTTTCGGAGGCTCTGACGCGTAAAAGATTTCTAGATATGGGTTTATATACAAAACACAATAAAATGTTACGCATCTATCTGCCACTGAGCCTTATAATATATACTTTTGTTACATCAGGTAAATGCAACTCTGGTTGTGAGGATTAAAAATTATACAGAAACAATTGCATTTAATTATTAGTAAGAATACGTCTCAAATAAGATGTTTGAGATGTAGAGGGCGAACATTATTTGAAAAATAAGCTGAATAAGCGTTGCGTTATCCAACGTTTTCCAAAACACTAAGTTAACGAATCACTAACTCTTTCAGATTCTAAAATATTTGCAAATAAGATGTGCGAAATCTAAATAGAGTTATTAGAGATAATTTTTCAGCGCTTTTCAGTGATAAACTTTACACAGCCAAATGTAATTTTAGCCGTTTTCAGTTAGTTCCACACGATGTTAAAAGTGGTTTAAACAGTTATCAAAATATGTACAATGTTCTTGACTCATATTACACAAATGTTTGTCACTCTGTGACTCTTCTTAATTTCATTTAAAAAAACAACAAATACGGCTTTTATTAGCCGCTGAAAACTATCGTGACTCGGGTATTGTTTTTTGGCTTTCAGCGCATCACTTTATAGTTTAATCTTTTGTATATTACTGAAAATGTATTAAAATTATTATGTTCGGAAAGGTATTAAATCTGCACATATTGCGGCTACACATAATATTTTACTGCCCTCTGAAGGCTATAACAGTAGCGATCTTAAACCAAGGAAAATAAAACTCTCTTGTATCGTGAAATGCGGCGTTCTGTACCAGAAAATCCAAAATGCTCCTTTATAATTTAACTACGAGAAAATTCACGATTAACTATTAAGCTATATTAGCAGCAGTATCACATTTCAATATTAGCGTCATTCTAATTTAAATTTCCTTCTACCCTCTTTATTCTCTTCCAGTTCGAATGTTGTTATCCTTTCTGAATCCATTTATTATTTATTCTATTGTACAATCCTACAAATTGAAGCACACTTTTAGTGTTATTTTCTTAAATGTGCATACTATTGGCGCACAACTATCACATGACAAAACGGTGTTCATTATAGCCTTTAGCTCTTAAAATAGCATGCATAATACCTCACTACTTCTTCTTCTCTCTCTCTCTCTCTCTCTCTCTCTCTCTCTCTCAGGTATTAATAATAGTTCTGTAGGTAGTGTTGCTCTTTATCTTATATTTTTTAAGCAAAATACGTCGACTAACACTTCTATTGCTTTCACCACATTCCTTTATCTCATAATTATTACTGTCTCCCACATATTCTATCCGTTTAGTACTTTAAATTAAACATTTTCTTTCTTGAAATATGTTGTTAACATGCACCATCTTTAGCAAAGAGAAATGACACCTCCCTGTTTATGACATTCAATCAAAAATTCCTGAATATTTCAGCAGTAATTACCAGAAGTTAATAGTAACCATATTAAAAATTTAAAAATCTCTTAAGGAATTCTCTTTGGGCTTCACACACACACTAGAAAAAAGAAATGGAGAGAAAAGAAACAAAGAAAAGCAAAACTCTTTTAGCCTTGGTAATAAATACGAGCTGTTCCATTAATATTAAAATACCTCATTGAGAGGTTTCTTCCCCGTATTCACCAAGATGACTTCGGGATGATCCAGTCTTTCACCATAATTAAAATGGCTCACCTGCAAAGAAAAGAGAAAGAAACTTTAAAGATACCAGAATTCACAATTAAATATGCGCCTGTTCTAGGGAGAGAACATTTTAAATGTGTCGGCTTCCCAAAGGCTATTTTTATGCTTTCAACTTTCTTTGAGGAAGGATGTTATTAAAGAGAGAAGGCCGAAGAAGAACGTGGAAGAGGTACCCATAATGATGGCAAGCCCTGGGGCCGCTCTTTGTTTTATTTTTTCAAAGTTTGTCTTTGAGATTGCGTTAATTATTATTTCCGTCCTTCATCTGAGGTACGGAATGATCAATCCGGAAAGAGCTTCGTATCATAATGAAGTTTGAAGGGAGGCAGGGAAAATGCATTTAAAGAGTTCTTAACGGGCACAAACTTTATAAATGTCGTTTCTGTTTTGCCTTTATACCTACTATGTTTAGTTATTACAACACTCGTTTTCGAGCTGGAGCTTAATTAAGACAGCCTTCCAATCGAGCAATTCACTTTATGTTCATTTTAATCACCTTATTGCTTACGACGATAATAGAAATGGATGATATTCGTAAAACGGATGGAATAAATCTGAAGCTGATCAAAGTACAGTGAAAGGGAGCTGTGTCGTGTGACACTTTTGTACTATTATGGTTTTTTATAGTGGTCAGCGCTTCTGGCTACCATCTAGAAGTCCTTGCTTTGATTGCTGCTCTGCCAATCATTCTAACTTTTCGGAAAGGCCAATTAGATGACTGAAACGGAATTTACACCACGGATCTTCTGGTTTCTGTCCAACTAAGCTACCATTGCAACATGTGGTAGGACATTAAATTCACTAACTGACTTGTGCTTTCCCCGGTAAACCACAAGCAGATCTAAAATTATTTTGAGATGATATACCCCAATGACGACTTTCCAATGTCGTGAGTACTTTAAGTCCCGGGATGGAACCGGACGGAAACCGGAAGACCGTTGTTCAAATCCCGGCTATGGCATTGAATTTTTCAGTGGTCTGATTCTATCTTTCCATCTTTTTCCTACATATGGCTTGTATGGAAGAACAATTAATTACCATTCTTCCTTCTTGGTTACGATCATTCTCAAATACCTACTGATTCACGCCCGGCTAGGCGTTAAGGTAAGAAGTTCCCTGGCACTAATCCCTCATCTTTGCCCAGGTGATGTAGCCGCGTTTTACAGGCGGCTCAAACTGAGAATCAGGTTATGTGTATATCCACAATATTCATAAGGCACAGCGATAGCATTGGAAAATGTAGGTTTTTAAGAACAGTAATAAATAATATAGATGGATAAATCAGAATGTGTGACATAACGTAATGTAAGGACAACTAAATAATACAGGTTGAAGTGCTGGAAGGAATTTACCCTAGAATAATATTGGAAATGTTAACTCTCTCAAAATAACATAATATATGAAGCGACGGAGAGAAAATGTGATTGTTGTAAAGAACATTTACCCTTCATTTTACGTATCTGAATGGCATAAGAGGCATTGAACCGTGATAATCTGATGAATATAGCAAGAATATTTTTTGCTTTATTGTAATGCTTCAGCAGCATTCGTTACCAACAAGGATTAAAAGAAACGTATCTTCCGTATTCTTATTTAACGAGGATGATCCTTTAAGCACTCGTTATAAATGCGTCGTCCTAGGAGTCCTTCCAATGGTTAAACTTATTCCTTGATGATCGGAGTTATTAGTCGAATGTTCATATTCTAGATAAAAACTTAATAACGGAGATTTACGTATAGTAATATAGTTACAGCCCCAGATTTTGTTTGTTATAAATTCGTGAGCAAAAATGTTGGGAGTGGTGTATTTTGAGAGAATAGGCAATCTGAGTCATATTTAGCTTAACCATTTGAGGAATAAACCGCAAAATAAATAAGCAAAAAATGACAGTTTAAATGTGCAAAACAAATTAAATAATATGTATTTGATTTGTTACTCCATGGCTTATTTAGTGTCAGTGAAATTGGATTCCAACTGTCTGTAACCTATTCAGAAAAAAACAGCATTCAGAATGGGTACATGTTTCATTTTTCCATTTAAACAATTCGGTCAGAAATGTATTATTGATCACAGCTAAAGCAAGAGAATTTAGAGCAATAATTAAATGTACAAGAAGCAAATAAAATGTCTATGTGAGTCGCTTTCAAGAGTTTGCTCGTATATTAATCTATTTCTATATCAAAAGCAAATTTGCATATATTCATTGTTATATTTATATGAAAAGCTATTCTTCTATAAAAGTTAAGTTATTCACAATATAGTGCTGCTTAGTAACGACTTCAAATTAAAAAAGAGGTGAATCTTACAACTATAAAGCTTTCAAACCTACAATTTGCATTTAAATGTTTATTCCGGGCAACAAGCTCTTGCAATCGAGAAAAAAGAGAAACAGAGAGATATAAATAGATATGTTACATTTATATGACTTTATCTACTATAGTTTATTTTTGTAAAGCTATTACAAACCATTTATAACATCTAAACCTAAACTGTCTCTCTATATGTATTAATTAAAATTGAAGAATTAGTTTCATTACATATTTCTTTTTAGTACAAGGGAGACAGGGTGAACCGAATCGATAATCAGATCTCGTAGAATGGGACGCTAAGGACCACAGCAGTAAGAGCGTCCATAAACAAAACTCAATTTTTACACACACATACACACACACACACACACACACACACACAGATTTTATGAAAATAGCATGTGATGCATTCAAACGAGTTTCTCTACCCACTATCTTTTAATATTTTTAGCTTCTGCAGACTATTCTTATGAAAGTTTCCTTTCGAATTAAGCGAACTAACCTTTGTAGATATAGCTTCACCACACATTTAGTTGCAGGTACAAGCGGGATAAAGGAAAGCGAGACTATATTCAAAGTTTAAAAGCTAGTCGATATTTGTTGGCCTTGAAAGGACATATACTTTAAACGATATTGCGAGAAACATTTGAATAGCGACCGCACTGATATATCTTAAATACATGGTATTTTAATAAAAAGTATTAAGTCGTTTTTGAGAAAATAAGAATAACAATAAGGTTTCCATAAATGTACGGTAGCTTGGGCTGGAGAGTGTTCTTAAAAATCTCCGCATAATGTCTTTGGAAGATATTGTATTTAAATACCAAGTTTGGCAATTATTGAGCTTTTCATTTTTGAGTTACGTTGTTCACAGACACACACACACACACACACACAAACACACACACACACACACACACAAACACGCACATACCGCCTTTTTCTAAAAATGCTTTTTGTTTCAGGGGCTCAAAACATGTATTTCCGGCGAAATCTCGGTAACCAATTTTTGCTAGCCTCTAGCTCCCGGCCGCGGGTTCAAACCCGGCGGAGCGCGATGGATTTTTTCGGGCGTAAAAATCCTTATCATGGCTTCCTTCGGAGGGAAGTAAAGCCGGTGATCCCGTGTCGTAGATTTACAGCACGTAAAAGAACTTCAAGCCTGATAAGAGGCCTCTAAGCAAAATTTCCGGTCTTTCATGCCCAATATAGAATGGAACGCTAAGGACCATAGTAGTTAAAGAGCCTCCATAAATAAAAAAACTCAATTAACCAATTTTGGGGTGGAATATTATACTTCCTCTACTTACTGTACATAGTACAGAAAGTAAAAATGTATTTTGTTTTATTTTTCTTTGGATTCAGTGGCTACAAATCATGTATTTTTAGTGAAATATCGATATCGAATTTTTGGTGGAATATTTATCCTCCTGCACAACATATTTAGGTAACAGAGAAACTAAAAAATAGTCTTTAATAAACTGGGTGTTTTAAAGAGATCTACTTTCTTTCTATAGTACTTTTATCTATCGTTAAGGTTTACCAGTTATTCAAAGCTATACGTACCTTCGAATGAAACGTACTTCAGAGCCTATTCCGCAGAATTCGATATATACAGCTTAATTGTAAAATATCTTAAATATATTTTTAATTTATAATGAATTAATGTATTTTAGTTTTCAATAAGTCTTATTGATATCGTTAAACTTTTATTTATAAAATAACAAATTTCGAGAAATGGCACATCTGAAGGTTATTTTGGGGCGGGGGATACTGAACTTAAATGTGAACTTTAATACTTATCCGACATTTGATACCGTAATTTTTTACGATAATATATGAATAATTAAATAAAGGAATGGTATTAAAATAGAAAAATAATTAAAAGAAGTAATTTCCGTATACTAAATCAATGTATAGTGTAATAAGCTTGAGTCGAAATATTTGTCCGAAAAGAAGAAGGTAATGCATTGAAATCCTTCATATTGAAACGTAGTTTCAGCTAATCGTTAGTGGTAACCATTAATATAATGTAACTGCGAACGTGATAACCATGAAAAAGTAACCAAAATAACCAGTGCGACTTCACTGGTAACTCTTAACGCACTATAACTGCAACAGTTATGCGTAACCGTTACCCAAAAACAACTTTACTATTTGTCACATCCCTACTGTGGAGAAATATATTTAAACCATATACCATTCTACAGAAAGGAACCAAATCATAAAAATATTTAATATCTCGTTAATAAAGATGCACGAGTGTCCGATTGAGGAGAGCTGCAGTACAAGACACTCCTGCGCCGGTGTTGATCCTGCGACAACGCGGTGTTAAGCTGCACCGCGCAGCCTCCCAGCCTACACTGCTACTCGCCGAGCATCACTGCAGACTGCATCGTCGGCTCGTCGTCGCCGATTCTGCTCCACTTGTGTAGGCGGTGACCACTTCACGGGCCAGGATTCCTGCCCGTTATACCCAAGGGCTCCACTTATACTCCGTCATCTGACACCTCACTGACACCATCTGACAGCTCCAACCTGCACACCTGTGGCACCACCGCCGACGATCACTGCAGCGTGTCACAACACTGCACCGTCAAGCGCGAATATCACCGTCGTCGACTACAAGGACACCGTCGAAGGTCTCTGCACGACTCTACGTGATCTTGGTCTTAGCTTAGAGGCGCTACGGTGGGCAACCATTGTGCACCTGCGACAATGGAGTCCATGCAACACATCCGGCAAATCGCAGCAGCGACTTCACAGATTTCACAACTGTGGCATGTACAGGAGGACTACGTCAACACGAGGTATTCGCGTTGAGACAGCACAAGCTGGCACATATCGAGTACCAAATGATGTAGGCGGACGATTCAGCAGACACCAGCGGCGAGCGACCAACGCATCTAACTGCCCTTGAGTCATCAGTTACTGGGTTTAGAGTGGTTTACCAAACTTCATCGTCAACTACAGCTACTGCAAGACAGGCACCACACTTTTCAAGAAAGCTATCAGCTAACCAGGAGCGTCATGGAAACGTATGTGCTCCCACCTCCATCACTACCAACTCAACATAGAGGAACTCGTTGCCCCTAAACGTACAAAGATAACTAAAGAATAAATAAACGAACAAAGTCCCTTCCTATCCTTCATCTCTAACCCCCGGGTGACAGCTAGGGACTTCTGCTATGGTTGTTAATCCGGTATACTCTTTACCCGCTCCGGTATTACTATGCCAATATTCCCTCTCCTTTACTTACCTTGTCGACTCCTACACGTATTCACTATTCCAATTCCTCGCCCTTACAAAGAAAGAAAGAAAGACAGAAAGAAAAGAAAAAGCAAAGAGAGTCAGTTCACTACAGGGAGTTACAGCTGTCATTCTAAATAGGCACTTCAACGAAGGCATTTTAGAGCGGTAGTACAAGGCATTACCAGCATTCTTCGCATGCCCAGTCCGGCCAGTATACGAAGTGCATCCAGAAAGTAAGTTTCCCGATTTAGTTTCCTTTAGAGTAAACGTATTCATCCGGGAAAATTGCGCATGCGTAACAGATCTATGACGTATCAATCATATGCCGGCCGGACAGGTTCCGCCTGATGTCAGTAGCGCGGCAGCAGTGGCCGAAATGGCGGCTCTTATTCGTTCTCCCGCCACCTGCGAGGTTCGGTCGTGATAAAGTTCCTTGCTGCACAAAACATAGCGCAGCATTTAAAGAGAATGGATAACTGAAATTAGTTGAATAATCGCCTCTTAATGTCAAGATGGTATACCAACTAACCTGGGGAACGAAGAAAGTGTAGCATGTAGTATTTAATAATTGACTATGGTGTGCTTATAAGAGGTTAACGTGTTTTTGAAAATCCATTCTTGAAGTCTTTGATAGGTGGGTAGATAGGCAGAAAGGTAGGTAAGGTATCTTTATTAGTTTCAAATTATTGAAGATATTACACAAGCATTTAGTACATGGGTCATTGACCGTACATTTAATACACAGATATTGTGACAAATAAAAAAGAGAAGAAGAAATAAAACAAGAAAAGCAAGAAAAAGGAAAATAGAGATAAATTACCTTTGACCAACTAAAAAATTTGACCTAGCTTCGCGCACTTTAGGCAAGAAATTTCCCATGTTTTGCCTTCTAGAAGGACTTAAGAATTTTTCTTTGGGTTTAATTGTCAGCTGGTTCTCCCACTATGCGCATTCCGCCAAAATATGTACCCAGTCCTCATCGAAATCACAGAATGGGCAGATTTACCTGCCAGAATTGTCAATCATTTCCTGGGCCCTCCAGGAGTTTAGACTGGGTGAGTCTAAACCATGCCATTCCTGGTCTTTCCTTTCTTCCTAAGTTAAGTATATATGCCTCTTTACCCCAAGTAAATTTTATTTCATTTGCTAGACTTGTAGAAGGTTTAATTTTACAATCCAATTCTGCTTACTGTTCTCTTAGCCTTATTTTGACACATTGCCGTATGTTTTTGTATTTATTTCAGCTCTTTGCCATGCCGACCCCAATTCTATTCTCCTCAAACCCTTTAATTTTGTAGTTCATGTTGCATTTAAGTCATGTTTATTGTTAATGTGTGCTTTAAATAAATCGTTAAATAAAACTAGCACAGCAAACGACAATGCATTTCACCTAACGATTCACGCTCTATTTCACATCATTGTAGGCTCTTAAATAAGTCTGATGGGTCCAGCATAATGTGTTAAAGGTACAAAGTAATGTAGCAACGGCAAAGATATGCTACAAGCAATAAGTATCTATCCATTTGGGGGGATATTTTATTATTGTTTAACTTTAATTGCATTATTCTCAGTTCAGTTATGTTGTAGCTTGGATTCTTTCTCCAAAATGTGGTCCAAATGAGAATGATTTCTTAAATATGAGAAATTTTATCTATGTGGAGTCTTCTGTGGCAACTGGGTGCACATATTTCCTTAGTCATTAGTAAACGCATGAGTCCAGTTTTTATTTAATGTCATCGAGCTGAAGTTTAGTGCCTCAACGCTTTACAACGCTATAAAAACATAGCCAATAGCAACCCAAAACGGCACAACCTTCTTTTATGGATGCCAGTATACGTATTTCATGCTAGGAACTAATTTCCATACCCTACTCGATGCCACGTCATTTTCATTTACATTTCAGCACCCAGTTTCATTTCCTTACTGACCTTTTATGTTCCGCTGTTCGCATCTTGAGTTCTTTCGTTGGTTCCTGTATTTTGAAGTTCTTTCTTTAAGGTCACGTAACATTTGGAAGCCTTTATGTCTTCTGGCCATATGAACTAAATATTTTAAAATTATTTAAAGAATAACTGCCATTTTGGAAACCATAACTAATGCGGTTATAATACGTGTAACTGAGAAAGATGGCGGCAACGTCTGTAGCTCGCAATAGGGAGGTTGCGGATTCCATTCCCGCTGAGTATAGTAGGCGAGTCTAACCATGGTCTTTTATTTTGTTTTTTTTTTATTTTTGTAGCCGAGGTGCTGTATTGTACCGCTATCTCTCCTTTCCCCATTTGGTCTCATTTCATCTCTACTTCATGTTTTGTGTGTGATTTCGGGTCCTGCGGTACTGACGGTGCTAGACAGATGGCATGGATGCATGCGCATTGGAAAGATTTCTCCCCGTGTACGCCAGAGTGAGCTGTCCCGCCAGTTGAAGCAACTGCGTCGTCCTCTTGTGGATTCCTCGCACACTGATGCGCGGGTGTTCAAACTGGAAATATTAGGAGCTTCTGCGCGTTTCTGTAGGCCTGTTTGCCTGCGGACCTGGAATCTCCTCCGGCTCCTTTGACTCATCCCTGCCTCCCGGGGAATGAGCAGTGCGGAGGTGTCCCCCTCCGATAAACACATCCTACATCCTAAAGTATATGTACGTATATGGGAAAGGGAGAACAAGAGAAAACGTGTGTGGTTTGTGAGTGCGTATGCAGTGTTAATGTTAACTGTTTTAAGTTTCCATATCCACATATCTATTGGATGATTCAAGATATAGAAAAGAATATTGCTTATTGGTTTTTATGATAGGCATTATTGCACCTTTTTCTGGCATGAATTGCTTGTAAGGAAATCTTGAGAACATATTTATTTTCGTTTTTCTTTCTTCTTTGCACATTGCTTTGCAAATAACTTATTTTCTCGTTGTGACATTGTAAGTTTAGGGGATAGTACTCCATTTAACGAGCGGGATGGCTCAGACGGAGGTTGACCACGTCTGTGGTCCGAATTCAGGAGGTCTCAGGTTCGATTCTGGGTGGCCGCTCTCTGCGACAATGGGTTTTTTCGTGCTTTTCCCCTAGTCGCCTGGGCGAATGCCAGGGTGGTGTATTTTACCACGATTTCTCCTTTCTCCATTTTCTCTCATTTCATCTTTCCCTTTCATGCTTCAGGTGTGTTTTCAGATGCTTGCGGTGCTAGCGGTGTTGGGCAGATAGCGTGGATCCTTGCGCATTGGAAATATTTCTTCCCATGGACGCCAGGGTGCGCTGTCTAATTGTTAGCGTCGAATCTTTGCACTCTCTCGGGATATTTCGCCTCTATTGGCGCGGGTTTTCAACCTGGAAGTATTAGGGACTTCTACGTGTCTCTGTGGGCTGTCTGCTTGCGAACCTGAGACCTCCTACGGCTCCTTTACCTCAACCCTGCCTCCCGGTAGGTGTACCACAATAGATCTGGATGGTCGCAGTGCGCGAGGTGTCCCCCTCCGATACACGCATCCTACATACTACTCCATTTAATGAATGGCCTGAAACGCTCTTGCCAAATAAGCCCCAGCTAAAGGAGAGCAAGGAGGCTATGACATATACAGCTTTCTCTCTCTCTCTCTCTCTCTCTCACACACACACACATACACACACTTCTAGAATTTAGTGACCATGAAATCCCGTATAGGTTCACTAATAGCGAAACTATATCTTTAGGACGCATCGAGTGCGCCGTTATGTATTTTGTACTATGTGGCACTTTACTGCTTCGAAAATTTGATTCAGACATAACGGAGCTCAGTCGCACAAATCCAGTCTTATACGACTTTATCTAAAAGGTCCTTAATGCCCGCTATTCAGCACTACAGTGAGGGGCATTTATAATATATGAAATGAAATAATTCGGAACGGAAATTTGGGAAGGAAATGTTTCAGGTAATCCCTTTCCCCTTGGCATTTGCCTATTATAAAAGCTGTGGATAAATAGAAATAGCTTCAGTCAGGGAGAACGGTCTTTGGTAGTAGAAACCGCGGACTGCACGTTCACGGCACCCCTCGGTGCAGTCGCCAGTGCAATAGTTCTTGCACCCTCTGAGTGACTTCAGTGCTCAAACAGTTATTGCCATAACGGAACATCATCTAAGGTGGCATTAGTAACACAAAGTTAATACTGTTTACTTTCTCTACCGCTTACCGGTGGTAGGTAAACAATTCTTTCATTAGAAGCCCAAAAATTAAAGCACCAAATGAGATTCTGTGTTTAAACTCTCGTTGTTAGAGTATTCTTATTAATTTCGTTATTGATTATAAGAAACTATCACACTTTAAGTTTTATTTTGCAGCAAATTTGGAAAGTATATTTATCTTTAACATTATTAGATACTGAAAAATTTTATTCTAAGGGAAAATTGAATATCGAAATATTACTGGAAATACACGCTTTGAGGTCCCACATTAAAATTTATAAAAATATCATGTGTTACACTCAAATGACTTTCTCTTTTGTTGTATCAACTAATTTTAAAAATCCTTATTCTCCACCTACTTCATGTTATTCGATACAAAAATTTGCAGAAACTATCTTATTGCAAGTTTTATTATAGATGCAAGGGGAATATGAGAGGCTTTAAACGATAGTCAAATCTTTTAAGAGCTGGTCGCCCTGTGGAGCATTCCATTCTCTTTGCATGTCCAAAAAATATAATAACAAATTCCCAATTGAGAAGTATAAGTATTGGAAAATTCAAATAATAAACAATGAATATCTCGGAAATGATTCACTCTATACAAAAAAGTATATAACACAAATTGTGTGTTTTAACAGGATCTTCAATTTTGTGTAGTAAATTTTTGTCTATCTCTTACGGTTTACCAGTTAAGCAAAATTCATTCAGAGTAAAGAGGGCTTTTGGAGACATTCCCAGAAAATACAAGACATACATTTCATTTGCCATGAAAGTATCTTAAACATATGATTTTTTAATCAAAATCGTTAGAGCCAGTTTTGAATAAATCAAGATTTTCAAAAATGTTCCATGTAAAGGGAAGTCTGAATTGGAAAGATTTTCTTGAAAATCTTTGCGTCGCATCTTTGAAAGATGCTAATCCTAAATACCAAGTTTAGCATTTACCCGACTTTTCGTTTTTGCGTTATGCTGTTCACAGACTAGCAGACAGACATCCACATAAGCACACGCACGGACTTTTTTCAAAAAAAAAATCTTTTTTTGGACAGGAGGCCTCAAAACATGTATTTCTGGTGAAATCTCGATATTGAATTATTTAGAGGAATACAGTACTTCTCCTATTTACTATACGTAGTAGAGAAAGTAAAAATGCGTGAACCTGCATGTCTAATTGTGAACACTGCAATTAAAAGCGAAATGTCAGAAATATATAGATTACTCTATTAATGCTTAACTCAGGAAATTTGTAGGAATAATTTCACCATCCTAGAACACCGTAAGGCATTTCGACTTTCTTTTTTTCTTTTTCCAAACCTAGCACTTACATATATGATTTATACATTTATTGGAATGTTGGAACGAAAAATAATCTCTGTATGTAAAATTTTTGTAGAGTTCGTGAAATATATAAATGACATAAAATGAAGATTTTTGACACCTATATTTCGAAAGTAAGCTTTCAGTACTCGTTTATATTTTCCCACATTTTGAAATATTAGACGGCCATTCCTTTCTCGTTATGCCTTCATGTAAAGATAATTCATTATCAAGGCTAGAATATATCGATCGGCGATTATAAAGCGATGACTATCATTTCATTCTTTGTCAGTTCTTCTGTACCTGCAGCAATACTTGAACTGAAAACATTGCTGTGGAACAGCTCCCCTGATTAACAGGAAGGAGGTAGAAAAGAATGCATTCGCTTAAACAGTTTGTAGTATAGAATTAATTGCTCTTCCACATAAGCCGTGTGTTGGACAAGGTTGGAAAGGTAGAATCAGACGACTGAAAAAATCAATGCCATCGCCGGAATTTGAACCACGAATTAAGATCCGGTTTCCGTCTGGTTGCTCTAAACATTGAGCTACCATGGCAACATGCTAGTAGAGATTAAATTTTCCGACTGATTCTCATTTTTCCCGTTAAACCTCAAGGAGATCTAAAATTGTATTGAGATCTGTGGTTCAAATCCCGGCGATTCACATTGAATTTTTCAGTCATCTGATTTTACCTTTCTAACCTTGTCCAACACACGGCATGTGTGGAAGAACAATTAATTCCATTCATTGACCCAATAGTGGTTGAAACAATGAGCTCGGGACTTAAAGTACTTGCAACATTGTAAGTCACCATTGGGGTATGTCATCTCAATACAATTAGAGATCTCCTTGTGGTTTACCGGAAAAAATTCGAATCCATTGAGGAATTTAATGTCGTATCTGTATGTTTCCATGGTAGGTCAGTGGTTAGAGCACCCGGACGGACATCTGGAGATCTGTGGTTCAAGTCCCGGCAATGGCATTGAATTTTTCAGTCGTCTGATTCTACCTTTCCAACCGTGTCCAACGCAAGGCTTGTGTGGAAGAACAATTAATTGCATTGTTGACCTAATAGTGGTCGAAACTATGAAGCCTGGGACTTAAAAGTATTGTAGGTCGGCATTGGGGTATGTCATCTTAGTACAATTTGAGATCTCCTTGTGGTTTACCGGGAAAAATGCAAATCAGTTGGGGAATTTAATGGCCTAATGGCATGTTGCCATGTTAGCTCAGTGGTTTGAGCAGCTGGACGGAAACGGGGAAATCCCTGGTTCAAATCCCGGTAATCGCATTGAATTTTTCAGTCGTCTGATTCTACCTTTCTAAATACCATTAGTCGTGTTTTATTTGGAGGATGCTATCATGGTCATTCTAGGGTAAATTTAATGTTTTTAAATGGGAACATACAATTAGGGTAAATTAAAATTGACCCAGAAATGGACATCACAACGTCCTCCAAATAAAAACGACTAATGGCATTTACTTTTCCCCATAATAACAAGCAACTTTTATTACAGACATTTCTTTCTATACGTTTAGTTCTGGAGATATTGTATCGTCTCAGCTTAAATGGTTCATCCTGTGTTTCAGATCATCATCTATGAATGCATGAATAACACAGGTTATTACTGAGCAAGGTAGCGCCGTGGTAATGTGTGCCAATTGCATACGGGAGGTCCCGGGTTCGATACCTGTGCCCATCCAATTTGACCCATGGGTTTTTGTGGTTTCTTTGGGATGGGCAGGGGAATGCTGGGGTGGTTTCTTTTCTACCAGGATTTACTTTCCATCATTTCCGTTTCATTCCGTTTCCTTCTCATCTTTCTGGAGTGCTTCTAGCTGGTGTTATATGGCGGTATCGAACAGACAGTGCGGATGCCTGTTCAATGCAAAGAGTACTCCCCGTGGACACCAGAGGGTTGCTTGATTGATTGATCGTTCATCGCCCTCTCTCGGCAGCTCTAGTAGTGGGAGAGGTCTGCGAGCTTGGAAATGTTTGAGATTTCCGCACGTCTCGATGGTCTGTCTGCCTATGGCCTGTAGCCTCCTATGGTCCCTTCACCTCATTCCTTCCGCCTGAGAAGTGGTAGCCGCAATAGATCTGTGCAGTAGCCGCAATAGATCTGTGCAGGTCACAGGACGCTAGATGACCTCCTCCGTTGAATCACCTACCACGGGTTATTTGGTTTTCTTTTGCGGAATGAGAGAAAACTGCGTTTACTCCAGCCTGAAAGTGTGTCAAAAGGAGTTATATAAACGTTATAGAGCGACTTTACTACCTAAGAATATACTATACCTATATGTTTTACTCCTTTATCGCGCTCTCTCTCTCAGTAACACGGTTTATTTTTCGAACCTGAACTATACCTAGAATATTACGCTATCTTTGCACCCCCTTCGTCCTTATTTAAAACACGCGAGGAAAGTATCTGCAGCAAAGTTATGAGGCACATAAACAGTGCGACACGGCTAAAAAAGCTAAGTGCCTGTCTCCAGTTCTACAACGACCGTAACATGCCAACGTCACTGGTTTGTTGGTAGGGATGTTTATGACCCCTTCTTCTTGAAGCTACAGGAGTGCGCCCGTCAATTGAAAACACTAGCACAGCATTTCCTTTTAGAGGCTTCATCTTCCTGTTCATAAAATCTGCTCCCACTTTCATTGTAAAAGCGAAATAACTTTACTTGCAGAGTGTAAACAACGCGGTTAATTAAGTCGTCTACTTTCGCCAAAATTAAACATCGACTCCCGCTCCTCACTTCCATTCCTCCTCTTTGAAGTAGAAGGCGGCGTTTATGAGCTACAGAACTTGTTTTCTGTTTATTTTGTGCGGAATAAGGACTCGCTCAAATTTAGACTAAGAATTTTAGTGTCTAGAACATTTGCACCTTATAGGAAGAACCTGATATCATCTTGATAGTTCCCGAAGTTGTAGTTTCTGCCTGGTTTCAACTGCGAGGATTATAGATATTTAACTAAAAGATAGAATGGAGAGAACGCAGCTAACTTTCCGTGCAACACTAAGAGTTCTGTAGTAACAGAAATTGCTAATAAATAATCAGAAAATAAGAAATACGTGAGCCACGTACAAGTGACCTATTCCACTGCTCTAAAAATTATACTTATAAAAATCTGAGGTGTTGCACTCACATGACTTTCTTTACTCCTGTACAAACTATTTTTACAACCGTTTATTCTCCATATACTTCATCTTAATGAGATAAACCTTTACAGAAATTATCTTATTCCTAATTTTCTTTCAGGTGCAAGGGGATTATGGTAGACTTTAAGCGATAGTCAAATCTTTTAAGACCTGATTCCTATGTGGAGCATTCTATTCTCTTTGCATTTCCAGAACATAAAAAGCAAAACGAATAACCAATTCCCATTAGAGAAAAAGTATAAGTATTAAAAATTCAGACAAATCACAAGAATAGCTCGGAAATGGATCACTCAAAAAGAGTTTTTTATGACAAACTGCGTGTTTTAACGATTCCACATTTCCCATGTAGAACAAGTTTGTCTATCTCTTACTCAAAAGTCATCCAGAATGAAGAGGATTTTTGGGGACATTCCCAGAAAATTCAAAATATAAATTTTATTTGTCATGAAAATATCTTATTTATATATATATATATATCTATGATATTTTAACCCAAATCATTAGCCATTTTTGAGAAAAACAAACATTTTGAGAAATGTTCCATGTAAACGGTAGTCTGGGATGGGAATTTTTTTTTCTAAAATCTTCGTTTCGCATCTTTGAAACATACTGAACCTAAATACTATGTTTGGTATTTATTCGACTTTTTGTTTTTGAATTATGCTGTTCACAGACACAAACACGGACCTTTTTCTAAAAATGTTTTTTTTTTAATTCAAAACAAATATTTCCGGTGAAATCTCTTTAAAACACAGAATTTATTTGAAATAAGCTTTTGTGGCATAAGACAACGTCTGAGATATCCGTTACTAAAGATTCGAATTGTTCATTTCTTGATCATTCTCCTGTTAACATTCAATTGTTTCTCGTGATTGCATGGAAACAGTATTGAATTGTAAGTCCAGCATATTGCGTCCAGATCTTATATATTTGACTGATGTTGTTCCTTTTGTATCAAAATGTATAATGTAGCTATTTCTGCAAAGGTTTATCTCGCTTAACATGAACTAAATAGAAATTTAAACTGTTTAAGAATAACTCGTATACCCACTAACAAGCGGTAGAGGGTAGAGATAGTTATGTGAATGTGACAATATCAGATTTTTCGCATCTATTTAATTTTAATTAGAGTTAATGTTTAATCATAGCTACGTTACACATTTCGCTTCAGTTTGAAACATATTAGTGATAGTCAAATGTTTAACCAACAGGACTTTAAAAGAATGACAAAATACTGAAAAATTCGAATCCTTAATTAACAGATATTTGGAAAACAGCTTGTGCCACAAAAAAGTTATTTGAAATAAACTGGTATACATAAAACAATAATGGAGACAGACTACATCCTTATTTAGATCCTGTATTTATCTTTATAGGTGTTCTTACTCTAATCAAGTTTTGGAAATATATGAAGAAATGAATATTAAGGCTGCAGTGATTGATAATATAATAACGAACATTTTTATTTAAGTGATTTAAATGGAGGGTGTATATACCAACAGCAGGATTATGTGTTCAGAACTCTCCACGGTTTTACATTTTTATAATACTAGATTTTCCAAAACATGTAGCCCTCTTATCTCAGCCTCCGTGTAAGCCATAAGGTTGACATTTTTATCAAACATTCTCCACATGTGCACTGATCGTATCATAGAGATAGTGTTCTGTACTGTTTAATTCGTAATATATAAAGGCATTATAAGCATTGTGTTAATTATAGAATACAGTGTCTGGGTAACAAATGTTTACATCATACATAAACGCTCAAATCAATACCATAAATATAATATAAATAAACTGTGATAAAATAGTTCATCTTCCTAACTTTCATAGCACATTGAGAAAATAGATAATCTAGTTAATGAAATTTAACACTGTAGAGATAGGTCATTCCTAAGCAGCTAAACTTTCAAACTTACATCCACTGTAAGTGGCAGATGAACGAATGTAATAAAGGACATAAACGCAGAAATTATCTGTCCGATCGGATGAAACTTTACTGGCATCTCTATGTATTGTGAGGAATATAATTAAATTATGGCGCAAAACTCTGTATTTGATGGCTGGATTGTAAATAATGCACTATAATATAAAACTTAAGGAAAGCCGAGAGTTTTGTGCACACTTTCCTTACTGAAATCCAGAAATATTGCGCTTTCCGGGTCTAATTATTTTTCTCTAACCATTTATTATTTTACGTCTCTTTAATTAGGTGGTCATACCGCTGCGGATCTGTTAGCAAATACCTTGTGGATCGGTGTGGCAGACAGTTAGCTTTTTAGGTCTCATCCTTGCACCATACCATCTTACTTCATCGCATGTAGACAGAGGCAGTGTACAACAACTGTAACTCTGATTTGTGACGGGCAGATGGCAGCCTTGACACATGTCCACAGAGCATGTGTACAGCAACTGTTCCTCTATTTCCACACGTGCCACAGTTGGCATAGTATTTGTTTTAACATCTAATTTTCACGTTTCACTATTGTTTAAGACTCAAGGAACTTTGGGCCATGGTATTAAATATCCAATCCAGTATTTACCTTGACGACTGAGAGAAACCACGAAAAACCCTCAGTCAGATTGCTGGGCCCACAGGATTTGAACCCGGGACATCCCGAATGCGGACACAACGTTATCACCTGAGCCACCACGTTCAGTGCATAATTTTGTTAATATTAACTTACATACTTTGAATAATCATTTGTAGCTTCAAACCCTAGCAATTTCAGTTTTATCCGTGTAGCAGTCTCAGGAAACATTAAATAACTTACCTGAAAACAGTAAGAGAATGGAACTGACCGTCTCAGGTCAGTCAATTTGCTTCCTTTGGTCAGCATGGTTTGGAAGCTACTTCCTTGTATTGCGCCAAATACCTCTGTTTACTTGAGCATCAAGACCATATACAGTATGATCATGCAGTGCTGTGCATACAGAAGTGTATATATCAATTGCTGTGCACATACATGAGAAGTCACTAACATTCAGAAATAGGTATTAGTTGCTGGTCCATAACTCTTACCCTGGGTTAAATTAACGCTGCAATTTAAATAATATGCTGTAAAATATTTTCCTGTACAGTCATTTACTTACATAAATTATTTGCTTCCTATTAAAAAAATGAAATAAGGAACGGTAAAAGTTTTATTGCAACAGAGGCAAAAAAGAATTAAAAAAATAAGAACATACGGCTACACTCATGTAGAAACGGTATGAGACAATAGAACCAATATCGTACTAATCCTTTTTCTTGGGCTTAGTTAAAGTTAGATATGGATTCTGAAGTGGAGATGTAAAATAAGGAATTTATGTATGAAGTTTTTAAGACTTGTAGTAGGTGCTCTGTAATGGATAAAAAATGCAGTGAAGATTTCCGTAAAGAATTGAAAATCTTTAGACTTATAGAAAAAAATAAAAGAGTATAGGGAACAATGGTATGAACATATCTGCAGAATGGACACCAATAGAATGCCTTGGAGAAGTTTGAACTATGGACAGAAATGAGAGAAAAAAAAGAGACCAGGGGCGTTGACGTAAGGGAGGGATACAGCAGCTACAATAATTGGGGTTGGAATGAGCCTTCAATGGTTTAATCTTGGAGGAGGAGAAGAATTATCTTAAAAACAGCTGAGTAGAATGTTATAGAGAGAGCTGGGCCACTTTTTGCGTTTATATGGGAAAAGATAGGGAAAACGAGGGTTGATATGACGGTTCAAGGAGGAAAATGCGTTTATATGGGGAAGATAGGGAAAACGTGGACTGATGATAGGCTAGGTAGATGCTTAAGGAGCGAATATCGACTTATATACAGGAGAGATAGGGAATACCAGGAGAGGTACTAGAGAGCTTGATAGGTAGAATATGGCTTTTATATGGGAGAGCTAGCAAACCGAGGAGAGATATTACGCTAGGAAGGTTTGAATGGTAGAGTATGCGTTTATATGGAGAGACGAGGAAAACGAAGGTAGATGTTAGGTTGAGTATCTTCAAGGAGGAGAATACGTTTATATGGGACAGATAGGGAATACGAGTGGAGATCCATGGTAGCGCAGGGGCTGAAGGAGGAGCAATGCGCTTTATATGAGAGAGGTGTGGGAAAACGAGGAGAGGTGCTAGTTTAGACAGAGGTTGAGGAGTACAGTATGCGTTTATATGGGGAATATGTAGGAAACGGGGAGAGATGATAGGCTATACAGATAGTGAAGGAGTGGAATGCAGGTTTATACAGATGAGGTAGGAAACCAAGGAGAGATGCTAGGTTAGATAGATGCTGAAGGAGGGAGGGATACGCTTTATACGGGAGAGATAGGGAATACGAGGAGAGATCCTAGCCTAGACAGGGCTTGAAGGGTAGAGTATGACTTTCTATGGGAGAGATAGCAAACTGAGGAGAGGTAATAGGCTAGAAGGGTTTGAACGGCAGAATAGGCGTTTATATGGGGAGACGAGGAAAACGATGGCAGTAGCTAGGTTGGAGGAACGTTCAAGGAGGAAAATGCGTTTATATTACGCGAGACGCTGACATATTTAAAAGTGAGCGTGACGGATAGCTCCGCCCTCGGTGGCGGTTTCACGCGCAAAGAAGCGCTTCTTTCCGCTGCGTCGTTGCTATACCTACCCGGTCCCCCCACCAAGCGCCAACCAGTTCCTCCCACCACTTCTTTTCCGCCGTCTGGCGGTTGATGAGGGTTGCTCTAATTGTCTGTTTCCGGTCGAGGAGGAACAAGACGTAAGTCGCCATTTTAGGTTTTTAACACGCAAAGGCGGCCATGATAACTGTTAAACGTGTGCTTGACTTGATTTTAAAAGAAATTTGAAAGGTGTTGTACGTTTGTCTGTAATACCTGATGGAACAGTTGTGTACAGGTTTAGACAGAGACATTTTACTAGCTTTAAACCACGGATTGCAAGACATTCTCTTTAACAAAGGCGGCCTTAAAAATGAAATATTACAATCTTTAGACTAAATGCAAATAGCAGGGATCAGAGACTTTAACATGTGTAGACACTTTGAGCTAAATATACAATAACTTTATTAAAGCATTTGATAATACGATTCTAGAAGGTTAAATTCGGAGTAACTTTGGAAAAATTGCTTTGCTCGTGATTGTGGTCAAAAGTAGCGCTTTTCTGTGATAACTGCGTATTAAGCGCGGTTTTCTGTGATATATATATATATATATATATATATATATATAGGTATTAAACGTATAAAAAATGCTATATTCTGTACTGATTCTTTGAGGAATGGGGGAAGTTGGAAAGGAAGTATTGATAAAGGAATATTAACATGAAATAATAGGGTATATACATGCATTTAATTAAATAAGGGGAGAAAAGCTTCTACGCTAATTCTAAAGTATTGTGGTAATACAAATGATATAACTTTGGTGTAATGGGCTGCGGTGGTGGCTGTGGTAGGCATAGAATGGAAACGTCTGTCTGAATGATCGTGAGAGAATACTTCACTTTTGGTGTGACAGGTAGTAATGAGGCGTGTTAAGCATGTCGGACTGTGAGCAACAGTCTGTCTCCAGCTGTGACGTCATATGGTGAAAGTTAATGCGCGTAAGATTACAGGGAGTGGTATAGGGTAAGCCTGGTTTACGGCTTGGTTCAGGCGATAACATCTGTGGTTTGCATTCGGATGTCTCGGGATCGTATCCCGTAGGGCCGGTCACTCTGACCTTAGCTTCTAGCGGTATTCGCTTGTCGACAGCCGAATGCTAGTAGTTTCTCATCTATCACGATTTCCTTCCCCTTTCATTCTATTTCATTTGAAACTTTCACGTACGCTCCTAGGGTTCGCTGTTCGATTTCCGTCGGTTGCTCACTCTTGCCTCGGATTTTTCGTGGTTTTCACTGGTCTGCAGGTGGATGCCGGAGTGGTGTATGCTATTACGATTTCCTTTCCCTTTCACTCTATTTAATTCGCAACTTTCACGTGTGCTTCTAGGGTTCAGGGTTCGATTTCCGTTGGTCACTCATTCTAGCCTTGGATTTTTCGTAGTTTTCGCTGTCTGCAGGCGAATATCGGAGTAGTGTATGCTAGCGCGATTTCCTTTCCTTTTCATTCTATTTCATTTGCATCTTTCATGTGTGCTTCTAGGGTTCGGGTTTCGATTTCCGTGGGTCACTCACTCTGGCCTCGGATTTTTCGTGGTTTTCGCCGGTCTGAAGGTAAATATGTGTATGCTAGCGTGATTTCCTTTGCCTTTCATTCCAATTCATTCGCATCTTTCACGTCTGCTTCTAGGGTTCGGAGTTCGATTTCTGTCGGTCTCTCAATCTGGCATCGGATTTTCTGTGGTTTTCGCTGGTCTGCAGGCAAATGCCGGAGTGATGTATGCTAGCGCGATTTCCTTTCCCTTTCATTCTACTTCATTCGCATCTTTCACGTGTGCTTCTCGGGTTCGGGTACGATTTCCGTCGGTCACTCACCCTGGCCTCGGATTTTTCGTGGTTTTCGCCGATCTGCAGGCAAATGTCGGAATGTGTGTGCTACCGTGAATTCCTTTCCCTTTCATTCCACTTCATTCGCATCCTTCACGTATGGTTCTAGGTTTCGGAATTCGATTTCCGTTGGACACTCATACTAGCCTCGGAGTTTCCGTGGTTTTCGCTGGTCTGCAGGCGAATGCTAGTAGTTTCTCATCTATCACGATTTCCTTTCCCTTTCATTCCATTTCATTTGCATCTTTCATGTGTGCTTCTGGGGTTCGGGGTTCGATTTCCGTCTGTCACTCACTCTGGCCTCGGATTTTTCGTGGTTTTCGCCGATCTGCAGGCAAAGGTCGGAGTGTGTGTGCTACCGTGAATTCCTTTCCTTTTCATTCCACTTCATTCGCATCTTTCACGTATGCTTCTAGGGTTCGGAGTTCGATTTCCGTTGGACACTCATACTAGCCTCGGATTTTCCGTGGTTTTCGCTGGTCTGCAGGCGAATGCTAGTAGTTTCTCATCTATCACGATTTCCTTTCCCTTTCATTCTATTTCATTTTGCATCTTTCGCGTACGCTTCTAGGGTTCGCTGTTCAATTTCCGTCGGTCACTCACTCCGCCCTCGGGTTTTTCGTGGTTTTCGCTGGTCTGTAGGCGAATGCCGGAGTGGTGTATGCTATCACTATTTCCTTTCGCTTTTACTTTATTTAATTTGCCACTTTCACGTGTGCTTCTAGGGTTCGGGGTTCAATTTCCGTTGGACACTCATTCTAGCTTCGGATTTTTCGTGGTTTTCGCTGTATGCAGGCGAATGCTAGTAGTTTCTCATCTATCACGATTTCCTTTCCCTTTCATTATATTACATTTTGCATCTTTCACGTAAGCTTCTACGGTTCGGTGTTCGATTTCCGTCGGTTGCTCACTCTGGCCTCGGATTTTTCGTAGTTTTCGCTGGTCTGCAGGCGAATGCCGGAGTGGTGTATGCTATCACGATTTACTTTCGCTTTCATTCTATTTCATTCGCATCTTTGTGCTCTTAGGTTTCGCGGTGTATGGTGAATGTTTGCTCAAAGATGTTTGTCCCTTGCTCGGTTGAGGGATCGTTCATCACCCTCACGAGCCAAGCATCCGAATCTGCAGGAAGACCTACGAACAATACATGAACCTTCGCAAACACTTACTCAAGCATCCGAACCTGTACGAAGACGCCCGAACACCTTGATAAGTGCTCACACATTCTAAAACTTCTTTCAAGCACACGATGCTGTACGAAGACTAACGAATACGTACAATCACTCAGTTTACCACTGACATGTTTAGCTCAACATGTTTTATTGATTATTGATAGAGTAGAGACCCGCCTTATGAACACAAAAAATAGCACTGTACAGTGGTTTCTGTGTAAACGTCTTCAGGCCAAACATCTCTGAGAGCCTCTCTAAATACTCGAACATGCACGAAGAGCTACAGAGACATAGATACAGGCGTTCACTTCCCGCAAGCATCCGAAAATATACGAAGACCTACGAATACGCACAATCACACATAAACTTCTCTGAGCGCTTCTCTAAATACCTGAACATGTGGGAAGACCTACGGGTACACCTGAACTTCTGTGTAACACTATTGAAATATAAGACCTTAGACGCTTAATCACGTTTTAGTATTAAAATTCAGCATATAATTGATCTAAAAGGGTTTGTGCTTCCTCTATAAATAGGGCAATCTCGGACATTGGACTTCATTCTGCTAATTATCTCCGAGGTGTCAACATCGTTGTTCTCTCAGAAAATAATCGGCTTTCTAAAGTGTTATCAAGGTAAAGAAGTCTACATTTCCTTGAAGATGGATTAATACGTTATATAATTGATCTAAAAAAGGTTCGTGCCTTCTCTAAAAGTATTGCCATCTCGGGCATTGGAGTTCATTCTGATAATTATCTCCGAGGAGTCAATATCGTTGTTCTCTCAGAAAATAATCGCTTTCGAAAGCGTTATAAGTTGAAGAGGTGTACAATTCCTTGAAGAAGGATTAATACATTATATAATTGATCTAGAAAAGGTTCGTGCCTCCTCTATAAATAGGGTGATCTCGGGAATTGGACTTCATTCTGCTAATTACCTCCAAGATGTCAACATGGTTGTTTTCTCAGAAAGTAATCGGCTTTCTAAAGTGTTATCAAGGTGAAGAGGTGCACATTTCCTCGAAGAAGGATTAATACGTTATTACATCAAAGTAAAGATGAATAAGTCCTCATATAAGGATATCATTCCTAGTGCATCAGGATATTCTTGTGGTAAATGTGGAAACACATTTCTACGTGGCTATGATAAAAGAAGACATGACCTACGTTGTAAGAAGCTCTTCAAATGTAAATATTGTAATGTAACGTTTAGATATGGTTGTAAGTGTCGGAGACACAAAGATGCGTGTGAAATAAGCATGCCTGTGAAGAAACGTAGATTAGAACCTACTAAACCAGAGTTGTTATCTACAATGGAGGACTGTGACATGAAAGAATATGAAACTTCATTCGATGGACGCTTGAAATCATATTTTATACGCTCTGAATCAACTAAGGATCGGAATATGTACCTGCATGATGGCAAAACAGAGGATAATCTGGGCTGTGCATAAAGAGCTTGGTATTCACAGGAGTGTGAAAATTAATCTGCTGGCTGTGTGACGATTTTTTAAGAGTATCGGAGAAACCTGCGACAAAACATTTAAAACCCGGAATCAAGCTGTTTTCCTAGAAACGAATCTGGACTCTATGCTGGAAACGAAAATGAAGAAGTTGGTTACTGAAATGGAGGAATCACAACTTAAGGGCAGCAACTGGGCTCTGCTTGCTGTGGAAGGGATTTGCCTTCGTATTAACAAGTACAATCCGTTACGAGGAAGTAGCTACATACCCCTGCCTCCATCTGCAGGAAAGCCTGCATTAACATCCAGAATTATACTGATGAGCAATGTTTTATGTATTCCGTATTAGCCAAATTCGTCAGCATCAAGCCTCAACGCGTGAGCAAATAGAAGCAACTTAAAA